>HG992015.1:11363500-12714500 GCA_905220435.1 Amphipyra tragopoginis | reverse complement strand
TTCTTTGTATTGTTTCGATTTCCTTCTTGAAAAACCGGCGTCTTCTCGACTTCCAATCGACAATAACTAGTAGAGGAGTTTATTACCATCAGTTGAGGTGTAGCGAGCATGACACATCTAATGGTGCTGCACAGATCACAGCCTATGATTACTGATATTTTAAACTGCTGCATAACAATATACCATGATTGTGATTGTTGCATTGTCGCTATAAAAAAATATGTTCAATGAAATATAGGTTATCTGTGGATCCTGGAAAATTATAGGCCATACAAATCAGCATCATATTAGGCATGTTGACAGCATCAATAAATTGCAAATCTAATTAGTCCACCAGTTAGAGTTTTGAAAAATAATGGACACGTATTTTTTCTTTTGTTAAATCTATGAATATTTGGAAACATAAAACGCATCAAAACTCGAGAGTGGGTGCTTGTCACGTCAGAAGCAAGTAAAAATTGTACTTGCTTGTGACGTTTTGCCAATTTTAAAAGTGTCGTATCTTCGGCAATTTTGGTTTACGTAACAAAAGAAAAAATACGGGTCAAATATTTTTTGATAATCTAACTGACAGACTAATTAGATTTTTTCAGTCAAATACCCTATTGCACAAAACACTCGTAATCGCTAAGTATGGCTTTGATTTTGACAATACAACAATATTCATTGCGTGGTGCATAGTTGTGGAGAAGTCAGATTGTTAATACATAACATTGCTTTGGAATTTTGTTGATCTGTCAAAATTAAAGCCATAGCGATTACGAGTGTGTTGCGCAATTAGAATGCAGGTGGGTGTTATATTGGCGACTGTCAGTAGCTGGCAACACTGGACAATGTTAAGAAGATAAAGACAGGTAGTCGTCGTCATGGATCAACGCATCCGATGTTATAAAAGCTGTTGTCATTCAACGGAGCTCGCCCTTCTCTCATAAGTAAAACCGTCAGTATTGGTATTAATCAGTCTTATTATATAATATCACGCCTGTATTCCCCGAAGGGTTGTGCAGAGGTGTTTAGTACACCCTTATTTTGCCGTTATGTTTAAGTCACATTTAATAGGGGGCGAGCCTATTGCTATCAACCGAGCACAAATCCAGACTCCAGACTGAGAAATTTCACACGGAAAAATCCAATAACACTTAGCTGGATCTAGAGATCGAACTGAGGACCTCACGCTCAGCAGTCGCGCTTGCGACCACTAGACCAACGAGGTAGTCAGTGTAATATAATTGTTATAATCATAGGATTATCACGCAATCAGTGTAGCTCAATTACCAGCTTTAAACAAAGTCCCTCGCCACATTTGTCTGTCATAGTCAAGAATTAGGAACTATGTACTAAGTAGACACATAAGTAAATTTATAATTAAGTATACTTTTATCTAATTAGAGCCCTCAAATATTGCAACACCTGGAAAAGGTTGCTAAGCTGTACCTACTTTATATTATATTAAGACCTGTATTATTTAACCTTAGTGTGCAAATAAATAGTTTGAGTTTGAGTTTCTATGATCAAGTTTCTCCATAACTACTGAACGGATTTTGTTCCGGTGTTCACAATTAGATAGATTGATTCTTGTGGAAGGTTTATTAGCTGAGCTATCACGAATTAGCCAAGAAACTCGCAAAAAATAAATAAATGCTTAATGAAAAAACCACCTACAATGACGGGGCGGGTCACTGAGAGAGAATAAACATGAACGAAACCCGCACAAAAATTATAGTAGAACTGTTAAAAAAACACAAAACACTTGAAAGTCAATATCGGAACAAAGAACTTTGAAACCCACACGGAATCCATTTAGCCGTTGCCACAGTGGTGTTAGATAGGATATACATGGACATCGCCGCACATAGGCCGAAAAAGCGCATGTGGCTTCGAGAGACACTTTTTAGACTTTTATTTGAGCGGCTAGCCGTCGGCCTCGCTAAATTATTACCGCAATGTTTTTCCAAATAAAACTAGACCATATTCTCGCATAAAAGCCGTGTATGGTTTTAAAAATTCAATTTTCTCTTGCAATTTGCAAGGATTTTCTGTATTTCAGTAATCAATTTCACGCTGAAATGATTGCAAACAATCAAGTTTGAGTGTAGAATGAAAGTATTCGAGTAACTATAGGCCTTCAAGTAAAAGAACTAATGAGAATTTAAAAATGTAGTTCTGAATGATTTTTTCTTTTTTCTCATTGCATGGAACGAAATACGAGGCGTGCCTTTTGTTGTTTATTGCACTTTAACTTGGCATTTGTTTCTATTTTTTATGAGGTTTAAGAAAACATGCCTTTTGTATGCTGCTTCGTTTAATTTCCAGAATGATTGCACTTACATTGAGAGAGAAAGAAAATAAAGTTTGTTAAAAACGTATTTCATGGCTGAAATAAATAAATAGATAAGGGAAATAGAATTACATGGCACTCAATTATTCATATTTGTTAAGTTATATCATCTTGAGCAAAAAAATATTTACAGAAGCGAAACTCGAGCTCCAGACGCGTTCAAGATATCCTACCATCTCGCGTTGGCTCAACCAACAGTCAGTCAAGGCGCAGCATTAGGGTGCCTTTCCACCAGAGATGTGCTATGTAGCTATGCTGCGAGAATGTAACAGCTAAGCTAAGCAACTATGTGACCGTTTTCACTGATGCTAAGCTATGTAGCTGTGCGAGGAAGATGCGCATCTCGAGCTATGCAACGTATAGACAATAGGGAAGGCACGGGGAGCGGCGGGCATAGCTACACCACTCGCGACCATCCATAGCACGCATTCATAGCTCGCACCCATAGCACGCATCCACATCATACATCCTTCCATATAAAAAACGTAGCTTACTTGAATCAGCTTCCACCAGTGCTATGCTATGTGGACGAATGAATATGATTGGTGGATATCAAACGCATCCATAGCAACGTTGCATAGCACATCTCTGGTGGAAAAGCACCCTTAGGCACGCGCGCGCGCCTCTTACCGTGCGAAATGCGAAAGTAATTCTGTCTGTCTGTTACGCTTTCACGCCTAAACCGCTGAACCGATTTTGATGAAACTTGGTACAGAGATATTCTGGAACCCGAAAAAGGACATACGCTACTTTTATCCCAAAAACCGCGAAGTATCTATGCGATAAACGACATTCATGCGGGCGAAGTCGCGAGCGACCTATGGTATTAAATAAATAATAGTCATAAGTACCAGCACTGACGTATCCGTGGGGGACAGCGGGGCGTTACGGGCTGAGGGGGAAGAAAATTAGGTGTTCATAAGACGGCGTTTGGAGCACGCACAAAAGAGTTTCGCTTCTATAAGGTATTATTAATTCTTGTGGTATACTGGCTGTTGTCCGCGGCTTCACTAGCATCCTAGAGGAATTGTTTCATGTTCCTGGATAAAAAGTGTCCATGTGTGATAAATCCAAGCCATAGTCTACCTAAGTGCCAAATTTCATCTAAATCCGTTCAGCTGTTAATGTGTGCTTGTTCAATTTCACAAACGTTTACATTTATAATATTGAAGGTTAGTTTTTTTTACTAGACTATTTACTGTCCCACTGCTGAGCAAAACCCTCCCCTTTTGCCTTCCAAACATCTCTATATTGTGCCTCGTCTGACCATGCCAGGCCCGCAGTGGGTTAGTAGGATAAGAAAAATATTCAAAGAAGAAAGTTATATCACTTTATTGTTCAAGAGATTGCAGATGTAGCTGCTGTGTGACAAGTCTTGGATTTGATTCCTAAGTAGCCTATTTCTGCTCTCAGCATTTTAAAACAGAAGATAATATGCTCATAGTCATCTCGATCAAACCGGAAAATCGGAATCTCTTAAAGACATACATAATCTCAAATGAAATCAAAAGACTAATCTAAATTTGAAATTATCAACTAATATACAATCATAATACTGATAGAAAAACAATGCTATCAGATAATTCATTTAGATATTTGATATGGTAGTATTATAAAAAGTATTAATGATATAACAAGCATTTTGGTAGTAATAAGTAAAATGTTGGTCGTTAATGTTGTGGTTGTGCTGCTTCTTGGTTTAAGTCATGTTGTTGCTAGTGAAAGTAAGTGTATTTAAGTGTATATTGATACAGTAAAACTGGTTAGTCGCTTTACATCCGAAAACCATGAACTCTGCTTATAATTCTGTACAATTTTACTCAGGGACAAATTCAGAACTCATGCAAAAAATCTGCTGTTCCATACATTTTGTTAGCAATATTGATCCTCTAGTCTCAGTAGTTCGGTTGTTTTGTTCGGGACCGGACTACAGCGACTAATTTTGTCTCATTAGTTCGGTTATAACGTCAAACCAAACTGTTGATACTAAAAAGGATACCAGTAGTCCGGTTACGGATGTAATAAAATGCTTTTATTATAAATAAAAGAATCAAACATATTCTCCGAAATAAGGAGACTACATAAGCAGAAACCATCTTGCTGTGATACTTTAAAAACTTTTTTACAATGAAAGTTGTGTTTTACATCATTAACCGAACTACAGAACACAAGTCTCAACAGTTCGGTTTGACGTCATAATCGAACTAATGAGACAAAATTAGTCTCAGTAGTAGGTCCCGAACAAAACAACCGAACTACTGAGACTAGAGGACACTGATGAGTTTGTCCCGTAGTAAAAGTTGTACAGAAGGATGAGCTGTATACAAGTTCATCCATCCAAAATTTAAGTGCTGTGCACTTGTCGGTGTAGCAATCTCCATCTTTCTCTATCCAGAGCCAATTCCTTCACTCATCTGTATGTTATCACTTCTGTCTTTTCCTTCAATTGGTCTGTGTACTTCCTTCTTGATCTAACTGGTTTCTTCTTTACCTTTAACTTACCTTCCTTGATGTTGGTTATAAAACTGTCAAGTCGCAGTAAGTGACCAATCATTTTTCCTCTTCTTCTTTTATATGTTCTAGATTTTGTTTTTTCTCTTTGACTCTACTTAGAATCTCTTCATTGGTTACTTTTTCTGTCCATGATACTCTTTCTTTTATACTGGTAAAGTGGAGATATTTTAAAACTATAGAGCTAATTGGACTGTGTAGCAGCATGGCAGACACGGATTTTCAAACATATTTTATCGATCATTAGGGACATATTCAGTCAACAGCAGATTATTAATATCTGCTGCGGGCTGATGTCCTAATATTACATATTATGTTGATAGAGAAAATTCTAGTGTGATAAAATTAATTATTCTTTTGTCGCAGAAGCAGTAATATGTTACTACGGAACCTGGGCTACTTATAGACAAGGCCTTGGCCAGTTTGACGTTGGGCACATCAACCCGAATCTCTGCACGCATTTGATTTACGCATTTGCGGGAATAGACGACCAGGGACATGTCATATCTTTAGATCCGACTTTAGACCTACCTGATAATAATGGATACGGTAAGTTTTATTAAGATGATCTAGTATTATATATTATCATACCGAGTATCGTTAAAGATTAATTTATCTCATAACTTAATGTACAAGTGTGACTGTTTATCATTCAATAATAGTGTACATTCTAAATAAATCTAATACACTGTGTGGGAACGGGCTAAAATATAAAACTTCCTCACCGTACGCTGGGAATAGATGCGTGTTGTAAGATTTAACAAAACCCGAGCATGCGTGGTGGTAGGATCTATAGACCACCTGGTTAGCTACCACCCTTACATTAATGTCAAGTGCAAGACGTTTACTGTATTCTGTCGTAAATATGTGAGAGCCAGAGGGGTGTAGTGGAATCCCTTTATATTTCTGTTACTTGGGTTCGTGTGCTTCTACTAATTCATCTGTCTGCGCTTACCATCCCTATACCTCCGATTCAGAACCTTTTCGATAACCAGTTGTCGACTTATTCGGTTTGTTATCTTATTCCGTCTACGACTCTCGTAACGAGAGAAAAAGAGATAGCATACCAAATCGTTCGACAACTGACTAATTGAATCATTCCGAATCAGGGGGCTGGTGTGAATAGGGCAAAACGCCAAGTAAAAAAAACATAACATTGACTTACTGTCAAGAACATGGGTAGTTGATGAGTTACACTTTTATTTAACTCTATAATTATTAGGATCATTATTCTCATGTTGAATAATTCTCTTTGAATTCCAGACAACTATGGAACATTCAACGCTTTGAAAGAGAAAAATCCAAATTTAAAAACTCTTCTGGCCGTTGGCGGATGGAGTGAGGGATCCGCTAAGTACTCGATTGTAAGCTTACGTTCTTGGCAATAATTTTAATATTGATCAGAGTTTTCTGGTTTTTTTTTAGACTATCAGCCTTCTAATATGAACGAACGTGTTGCGTCCGTTAAGTCATCTCCTTCTTATTACTACAAGAAGTCAAATGAGCTAACTCCTCTATTCATTTCAGATGGCATCCGATCCTGTGCGTAGAAAGAACTTCATAGATAGCTCCCTTAAGCTGATGACCGACCATGGTTTCGATGGCCTGGATATAGATTGGGAGTACCCAAATCGTAGAGACACAGTGCATGGTGAAGCAGACATTGAAAACTTTACAATATTGTTGAAAGAAGCTAAGGAGATCTTTGATGAGCATGGGTTACTGCTTACTGCTGCAGTTTCGGCTGTTAGGGAAGCAGCCTCACAATCGTATGATGTTCCAGCTGTATGTCAGTACGTTACTTAATTTAAAGTTTTTCGTCTACTTCTTAATGTTTAGGACTTCACACGGTGGACGCTTCTCTCCAAAAGAGAAGTTTCCAGTCTTCTTGCACAAATGAGGTTACCATCAGTTATCCTGTTATTTGCAGGAGCATCGTTTACTTCAGTCAGTTTGTTGTCATTATCAGACACGATGATGCTGCTGGCCATCTTCTTGAATCCCTTATGCCCAGTTCCTCCAAAAACGAATCGTTTTGCGTACCAATGCTAGCACTTTTTATATTCAAACTAGGCATTAAATGACTTCATCAGCTGTTTTTACTGGTGATAGCTACTAATGTATAGGAGGGTCTACTATGCTATATTATGGGTTTTTGCTTCATTATTAGTAAAGATATAAGTCTTAATTTTAACCAATAACGCTCGGTAAATCACAGGAATCGACCATTAGTCACCGTTTATAAGATCCAATTGGTGTGAAGTGGTTGACATATACTTTGCTAGGAACCACATGGGATAGAAGCCTGGTTAGTGAGTTTGAAAGTATATCAATGGTAGACAGATTAGGTTGGCGTTTGGAAAATCTTTCTATTTAGCGTTTCTCTTTAGTATCACGCCACATGGTATGCATTCAACGTGTTTCAATTTGATTGCAGGTACCTCGACATAGTAAACATAATGACTTATGATATGCATGGTGCTTGGGATCCAGTCACTGGTCACAACTCTGGCCTTCATAAAGGAGAAGGAGACGAAGGTGAAATCGAAGAAGATTTGTACACTGTAGACCAAGCTTTAGACTATTGGATGGGAGCAGGTAAAAACTTAATTACATATCAATATATTGATCAAAACAAAATTTAAAAAGCAAACATTGAATAAATCTGTAGTGTCTAAGGGTGCTGATAAGCAAAGAAACACATAGGTGTTTCAAGCGCGCTATCCCTTATTCAAAAGTGGTGCAAAGAATTTTGGTTATTGTGTTTCCTAGGCTAGGATCAGGCTATTTCATATCTTCGAATGATTCTTTCCATTACCACATACCTGTCCTTGTCATTTGTATGCCAATAAATAGAGATGGCAATAGACTTAAGAGCCATCTTAGTTGATCAACCTTTAACCATCGTAAGCATTAGTTTCAACAAGTGTATTAATGTTCTGTAAAGTAATTAGTCTGCTAATGACAATCCCCGTCTGATGATTATGACAATCACCGCGACGCGGCGACGGTGGGTTCGCAGAATTTCACCCTGATATTTGCTTCTAAGTTGTTGTCGCTGACTTTGTTTATTTCTATAGAATTATAAATTGTGGAAGATGATACTAAGATTGATAACGCATCTCGAACTAAAATGGCGTCGACTCACTTATTGTTTTTTTCCAGGTTGTCCTCCAGAGAAAATTGCAGTAGGCGTTCCATTCTACGGCAGGACATTTACATTGACCGATACGAACATAAACGGTGTGAGGGCCCCGGTATCTGGCGCTGGTCTTGGAGGACCATTTACCGGTGAAGACGGCTTTATGGGTTATAATGAGGTAATATACAGCTTCAAAGTATTTAGCTACATTATTTGATGTCTGCCAAAGTGTAGTTAAGTTTTCTAGCAGCAAAATCTCTGCTATCAAGATTTGCAAACGGGCCTAGTAAAAAGAGATAGGCTGGAAATTTGTCTTTCCCTTCACAAAGACAAGGAGAATTATCTTTTACTAACAATCAAGACTATTCCGTGTTTCTGTTGCTTGTATATTTTTTTATATTGGCAACTCTTTTGTCATTTACAACAAGTTGCTAATTCTGTGCATCACACCAAAATACTCACAAACTTCTATTGATTCCAGTTCTGCGATAAGCTCCGAATTGAATCCTGGACCCAACGCTTCGACTCCCTCGCTCAAGTACCATACGCCTTCAAGGACAATGACTGGGTTTCCTACGATAATGCCAACTCGATTACCGCCAAAATCGACTACGCTAAAAAACTTGGCATCACCAAAGTTATGATGTGGAGTATCGAAACTGATGATTTCCATGGTATCTGTGGGGATGGAGCAAATCCTTTACTTACAGCTATTCATACAGCATTGGATTCTGAAGCTGCAGGCGGTTCTGGATCTTTTCTGGTCTCTAGTCCTGGTATAAGTTTACTCCTGGTACTGGCTCTACTCCTGGCATAAGTTCGACTCCTGGCACAGGCTGTACTACTGGCATGGGCTCTAGTTCTGGTTCAACTGAATCCTCTCCGACTTTATCAATTACTGTTTGTAACGCCATCTAGGCGACGCAGCCAAGCCCTGAGACTGTTCATCATTCTACAATTTCCGAGAGTTGGTTAACGTTTCATTATTATGTAATTTTATTTATTTACATTAAATGAGTGAATACTGCTATTTGAGTTTTCGTAATAATTTTCATATATAGTTTTAACTTAAGAGTCTGTCATCAATATCCTATAGCTGTGTGACTAGCCAATCTCATCTCATCGTCTCATCATCAATCATTGCAAGTGAGAACGAAATACGAGGCGTGCCTTTTGTTGTTTATTGCACATTAACTTCGCATTTGTTTCAAATTTTTATCAGGATTAAGAAATCATGCTTTTTGTATGTTGTGTCGTTTAATGCTTCTACGAATATTTGAGAGAGAGAGATAAAAATAAAAACCGTTCTACGAAACCAATCGTAGCTACTACTTATAGCTTAACTTCATTAGTTTATGATAATTAAGCCTTTAAATAGTTGTGTCGTTGACTTGCTTAGTAAAAAAAATGACCTAAATGGAAACAACACCATTATTTTTCTTGAATTTTAAAACCTTTGAGTACTTGGGTGATACCTTTAGATGCACTCGATATCGATACTTGTCCATCGACACTATAATCGACATGTGCTATCAAACGATATTCAGTATATATGGTGTAGAATGCGAAC
This sequence comes from Amphipyra tragopoginis, assembly GCA_905220435.1. Lineage (NCBI taxonomy): Eukaryota > Metazoa > Arthropoda > Insecta > Lepidoptera > Noctuidae > Amphipyra > Amphipyra tragopoginis. The sequence goes on along the minus strand of HG992015.1, from coordinate 12,704,939 downwards.
GTGATGCGGAATTGAACGATACCCCTGATCAATAAAATCTAGTAAGAAATCAAGTGCAAGTGTAGGTAAAGGTATTGATTAATCATCCATCACCTGTTTATTCATATTCCTTTTTGCGTGATAACAAATAGCTGACACATGATATCGTAATGAAATTCCAGCTACCAATCAATGAATCTCACTATCAACCAGTGAGTCTTCACCAAGGTCCACTACAGCATATAATTCTCTACCTTCAGCATCTATTTCATCTTCAGCTGCCTTCCATGTACCCAGTTCATCTGGCTGAAGAGAATCCCTCGCCGATACATAGTCTCTACTGGTTGTAGGCGAGTTCTTGAGTGGAGTCCACTCAAAAACTTGTCGCTACTTCGGCTGTCGATCGGACCTTCTATTACACGCGAGTTATAGGAAAAATTTGTGACTCAATGCATCAATTTCAAGTATTTATGATTAATTTACAAAACAATCTACAATATTATCCTCTACATTGCACTCGAACAAAACGTGTTATTCGATGAGTGCACTGACTGAATAAATGAATGAACAGATAAGAAAAGTAGACTACCTGGTACTCAAATAATAATATTTGTTGATTTATTTATTCTTGAGAATAGAATAAAGAGGAAATATAAAGGTTAACCAACGTATAAGGAAGTCGATGATCCAAAGAAGAAAATTGAATCACTTCATTATGCAGCTTTCAAAAGGAAAGTCTTGGATTTAAGTTTTTAACCGACTTCAAAAAAAGGAGGAGGTTCTCAATTCGGCCGGTATTTTTTTTTTAAGTAGCATGCTTCTGCTTTTCTCAGCCAGCAAACAGAGGATTTGCTTATAGACAGCACGATCAAAGAATTTGGCGACAGAAGATCAGAATCCGGTTTCTTATAACCACAAACACACAGCTACCGTTGGCGTACTAGTAGAATGCGGCAACAAAGACTACAACGAAGTTGGCGATCTCGAATCGGTCACGTTGCAACCAAAGAGCGATGCAACCATAGAGTGTTGCAACCAATGTGTGACGTTGACGTGCTGCGTGTTCTATTAAACTCCTCGTAATCCAAAGTAAAATGGTATGCGTATTGAAACTGTATAAAACAACACTACAAGAAATAAGATCATTGCAAATGTCTATTGCTATTGTTCTTAAGTAGAGTGGTATCTAGTAGGAGCGCAGCGGAGACCAATCATTAAACTAAGTCCAAATCACAGCGCAAGTCTGACCAAATGTATGTAATAAAATTGTATCGAAACAAAAATTGTACACTGAGAAAATTGAAAAAAAAATTGCTTCGTGGACTGGAAACAATACTGATCCCGAAACAGAAGTTTTTAGGATTTCTGTCTGTTTGTCTGTTTGAGCTTTACGCCAATACTACTAATCAGATTTAGTTTAAATTTGGCAAGAGCGGGTAAGGCTATAGGGTACAAATTATCACGCTATTGTGTGTGGATGATGAGCAGTAACCCTAATGGGAAAAATTTAGTACATATGCTTACATGCTTAGTTGCTGCGACAAGATGTTGTTTTCCGAATTCTACGCGGACGAAGTCGCAGCGCAGGCACAGCTAGTGAGTAATAAAGGATAAAAATTAACTAATAAACAATCACAATACTGTAGGGACATATGTGCTATCAGATGCTTGTATAGATAATTGAGATAAGAGAGTGTTTATATACCTAGAAAGTATTTTGAAGCATAAACCACTTTGGTAGTAAATAAGCTAAATGTTAGCCGTCAGCGTTTGTGTTTTTGTGCTGCTCACTTTAAGTCATATTATGGGTAGCGAAAGTAAGTAAAAAGATTTTATGCATTTCTTTTTGTTTCCTTGGTATTTGTCCACTCTTCTTGTTGTTTTCTCCGTGTGGGAACAGCTAGAATATAAAACTTCCTCACGACACGCTGAGAATAGACGCGTGTTGAACGATTTAACAAAACCCAGCACGCTTGGTCGTAGGATCTATACGGTCTGGCTGGCTAGCTACCACCCTCACATTAAAGTCCGGCGCCAAGCAGTTTACTGTGTTCCGTCGTGTGTATGTGAGAGCCAGAGGGGTATAGGGGAATCCCTCTATATCTCTGTTGCTTGGATCCGTTTGCTCCATCTTACACCCTGTCTGCACTTACCATCAGGTGCGACTAGGGTCGAATTTCGACCAAGAATAATAATAAAATAAAAAAAACGATTCGGCCTATCGCCTCTTTTAATCAAATCAAATTCATACCCAACTTGCCGTTGAATCTAATAGGCTTCCTAGAAATCAGGACATGAGTAAACTTCTTTCTATATTACATCTGGACATAAACTAAAACCTACTAGGGGAATAAAAAAAAAGTACTTTAAACTCAGTTGATCTGATAGTCCTTTAATTCTCGCTGACTACCCATTTCTTCAAAATTCGCGAATGCAGTTCCCAATATCTGCAAAATTAGGGACAGTCTCGTAAGAACTTTTTCCTGTAGCGTACTGCCCCGTCTCATCACCCTGTATTTTATTCTTTTTTTGCAGAAGCAGTAGTGTGTTATTACGGAACCTGGGCCACTTATAGATACGGCCTTGGCAAGTTTGACGTTGACCACATCAACCCGAATCTTTGCACGCATTTGATCTACGCGTTTGTGGGTATAGACGCCGAGGGACATGTTAAATCTTTAGATTCTTATTTAGATCTACCGGATGATTATGGAAAAGGTAATTTTTCCTGAGATATTCTAAAATATCATCCGCTTTATGGTGGACATTTCACCCATACGTATAAAACATTTTGGCATCACGTTCATTGTGTGTACAGTTAAGGAGTGGAACTCCCTGCCAGAGTCTGTATTTGCTATAACCTTGTGTTTTGAAATATCGAGTGAATAGGTTACTTCTAGGCAAGCGTGCACCATCGTCCACCGCATTTTCACTGATAGTAATTAGGCAAGATAGTGATCAAATGTGAGAAAAAAGATACGTCTCATTCATTGGCAAAATGTGTGCCATGGGTGTTCCAAATATTTCAATACCAATGTGACATTTTCAGAGTCATAACGTTACTAATCATTAGTCTAAGATACCACTGAAATACGGTGAAAAAAATAAGTATAGTTGATAAAATTCTCATCATCATTTTGTTTATTTTACTCTTATAATATTGGGATCATGTGTATCATTCTCATGTTTAATAATGATCTGTGAATTACAGATAACTTTAAAAAATTCAACGCTTTGAAACAGAAAAATCCAAGTTTAAAAACTCTTCTGGCCGTTGGCGGATGGAATGAGGGATCCGCTAAGTACTCCACTGTAAGTTTATGTTCCTGATAATGACTTTAAGTTTGATCGGGATTTTCTGACGCGGTCACAGTAAAAACACGGTTCTTTATTAACCGTGTTTTAAGAAAAGAACGACGATTTATCTTTCCTCAGTCTTAAATCTAATTTTCCGAAATAAATTACACCTCGGCCACATCACCCGTGGGTAAGATAAAAAGCAACTATGGGATAGCGTCAAGAGGATAGGCAGTAGTGTTCTGCTGCATCTGCTAATAAGTGATAATGTGCCATTTTCCAAGCGTGGTGATTATTCTCCTTTGACCGTTCACTGTAGTGGTCAAGGCCCCCCCTTATGCCTATATTCAGCAATAAACTTTAGCGAGATCACATGATGATCATGATGGTAATATGTTTAGAATCTCAAGGTTAAATCAAATATTTTGCGCACATAGACGATGTTTCAATGCCAAGCTCCAGGTTTGCTCCTGGGGGTCTTTACTGATAATTAAAACTACTAGACTTCACTAATAAGTACTATAATTCGATAGGTATCTGATTACAATAAAAGACAGCCGATGCGGGTGCGCACGCTAAGGTAACGGCGGAGTGAGTGGCGAGCTGCAGCCGGTTGGTGGCTGAGCCTAAGGTGGGGGTCGGCGTAGAAGGGCCTGGAAGCTCGTAGAACGCTCCGAAGCGACCCACTGGCACGGCCCGATGTAACGTCAGGAACAGACGATAATAATTATATGAACCCAACCCCTAATTTCCTAATTTATTTCAGATGGCAGCTGACCCCGTACTTAGAAAGAACTTCATAGAGAGCGCGCTAAAGATGATAACCGACCATGGTTTCAATGGCCTGGATATAGATTGGGAGTACCCAAACCGTAGAGACACAGTCCATGGTTCAGCAGACATCGATAACTTTACTACATTGTTGAGAGAATTAAGAGAAGTCTTTGATAAAGATGGCTTACTGCTCACTGCTGCAGTTTCTGCGGGAAAAGAAGCAGCCTCACAGTCCTATGATATTCCAGCTATATCTCAGTAAGTAACTTGAGTTCTAGGGTTTCTATCTACCATCTACATGGTGTACTTATCTCCCAAAAGGCGAGGTTTTACATTCCCTATTCCTGTGTCTAAAAAAGGATCTTTTTGATTACCCATCGTAGCGCTTGGTAATGTCAAACTGGGTCTTTAAAAAGACACTAAAGTTAATTTTGCTAGTAAGCGCTTTTACAGGACGAAAAGGTCTCAAAGCTGTCTAGACGGTAATGGAAAAAATACTAGAGCGTTCGTTTTAACCAATACCGATCAGTAAGAAGGATCAGGCATTAGTGAACCTAAGTGTATAAGGGGGCGAAAGCCGCGGAGGTAACAGTTAGCCTTAAAACGCACTAGCGACCAGCCGCATATCGATTTTTATATGAAACCGCATGATCTCAACGCACTGATTTCCGGCCAGCCGTCGTGCGCCAGTGCGTTGAGATCATGCGGTTTTATGTAAAAATCGATGTGCGGCCAACCGCAAGCGGCACGCCGTATTGCGGCTGGCCGCTAGTGCGTTTTAAGTCCTAAGCATATACGCAGCGGGCGCAGTCCACGCAGGCAACACAGTTCAGCAACAGCTTTACAATGCATACAGTTAGGCAACGCCTACATGGACGGTGGCATCGTCTGACATCAAAGTCGTTGGCTAACTGTATAGATTGTAAAACTGTGACTGAACTGTGTTGTCCGCGTGGACTGCGCCCGCTGCGTATATGCTTAGTGTCTTACTGTTGCAACGGTGATGCAACCATTTTGAATCCTGTTATTTGTAGGGATCTCCTTGGAGGGTCTCAAAGTACACAGATTAGGTAGGCGTTTAGAAAATCTGGATATTTTGCTTTTCTCCCTTGCATCCTAGAAGACATGGTATGGACTCAAAATATATATTTTTGATTGCAGGTACCTCGACATAGTAAATATAATGGCGTATGATATGTACGGTGCTTGGGACCCTGTCACTGGTCACAACGCTCCCCTTCACAAAGGTGAAGGAGACGAAGGTAAAAAAGCAGAAGATTTATACACTGTGGACCAAGCTTTGGACTATTGGATTGGTGCAGGTAAACATTAAACGACATCTTTTAAAAGTGGCAATATCAGTGTGTTCCTTTTTTTTCCTGGGAAAATCCTCATGGATGCTCTTCGCCCGGGGAACGTGAAGGGGTATGCCGGACTCTTACCGGCTAAAAACCCACGGTGTTCCTTCTCCTGACCCTTGGCCGGGGTCGCGGGATTCACAGCTGCATGCACCGCGACCCCGGCAGGCTTCGGTCCGCCAGCCCCTGGCAGACCTCTTCTTCTGTTGGGCCTTGCCCCACGTCCTCCTGAGAGGAGCGCACGGAACACAGCGCGCCGCCTTCTCTGGCCTGTTACTGGTCGGGCGACGGGTCCCCTAACCCGCCGCCCGCAGGCCATACACTGCGGTGGCCAGAGATCGTCGCGCTCCCCGGCGCCCAGTGCGTCTGGCGCGGGAAGGGAGAGTGGCAGCTACCTCTCTCTCCCTCTCCGCTATATCAGTGTGTTCCTAGGCTAAGTTTAGTCGACATCATTTATTCTAGTAATTAAATCAGGCGAATTAGCAATATCAATGTGTACAATAGAATACAAAACAAAGTACTTAATTGTGCACATACACACAGATTAAATACAAAAAAAATAACATGTAAAAATTGTTGTACAATCAAATGGGTTGTCTTATCGCTAAAAGCGATCTCTAACAGACAATCTTATACGTACTTACACTCTGTTAACTAATCAAATAATCAGTCAACTACGGATTGTTATACTATGGCAATCCTCGTGGGTTTGCGCATATACCGATGGATATCGCTGCCTTTGTTTGTCTTTAGAGACTACTATTTTCATGCTTCTTACTTCAAAAATGACGGACTTCCATACAAACTTGAATCTCCTATTTCACCCCTATAGGGGCTGAATTTAGAGAAATCCCTTCTTATTGGACGCCTACAACACAAAAGGAACCTACTGTCCAAATTTCATATTTCCAGCTTCAGTGGTTTTGGCTCTGCCTTGATGAATCAGTCTGTCAGTCAGTCAGGATTTTTCTCTTTATAAGCATAGATAAGTGGAGGAAGATAATAGGGAATATGCATGTAATTTTTTTTTCTCTTAATCAATAAAGCACATTAATAAACACCCAAGAAAAGTATTAAAAGTCAAATGTTACTATTGTTTTTTACTCAAAACAATGATTAAACCAGGGCTCGGATACCGGTATATTTTTCGAAACGGTTTCGTCTTAAATACCTAAGAAACAGTTTGTTTCGGTTACGTTCGAACGGAACGTTATAAAAAACGTTTTTCAAAAAGAACAAAATTTGAATTGTTCTCGGTTAATAAAACGTTTTTAACCGTTTTTTTCCATTTTTTTGGGTTGTTCGTTCGAAACAACGAAACTTCGAAACAAAACTACGAATATTACGAATTTAATTCAGTTGGTATTTGACTGCCGTTCGTCGTTTCGTTAAAGCTTAAAGTAGACCCTATTATCACTGTGAATATTATTCTGTGAGTACGAGTATAGTGTGTGTTAAAACTTGGACAAAAAAATATCTTTGACATGCACATTTTATGTACTATTAAAAAAAATTTTTTTAGGTTTTGAAACATTTTTTCCATCCCACTTGCGACACACCCGACTTGCGACCCACCAATGCCCCTCAAGTTAAAGGAGAAAATCTTCAAGTCCGTGATAAGACCTATCGTACTGTATGGAACGGAATGTTGGGCCGTAAAGAAGACGCATGAAACAAGATTGCATTTCGTGGAGATGAGAATGTTGAGATAGATGTGTGGAGTGACCAGAATGGATAAGGTCAGGAATGAGTATATTAGAGGAAGTTTTAAAGTGGCGCCAGTGACAGAAAAGTTGAAAGGGAATCGTTTGTCTTGGTATGGGCATGTGAAGAGGAGGGATGAAACGCAAGTGACTAAAAGAGTTATGATTATTAATGTGGATGGATGGAGCGGGAAAGAAATGTCAAAGGAAAGATGGATCTAATAGATTGTGTGAAGAATTATATGGAAGAGAAGGGGAGGCAGTGTTAGCATGACGGTTGATAGGACGGAATGGAAGAGGAAAACATCTTGCGCCGACCCCAAGTAACAAGGGCAAGGGCAGGAAGATGATGCAAGATTCTTTCTGTAAGTTGGCTGGATTAGGTACAGTGGTGATTTGAAGTTGTATTTGGAAGGCACTGCGCTATCATCGGGTGCCTCTCTACCTCCGCCACGTCGTTGGGGCTTATCTGTCGGAGAGGTGTGACACCTACATGGGACGCGATGGCAGTTACCAGCACCAAGTGACGTGCGGTGTTCCACAGAGCTTGGTCCTGGGCCTCCTCCTGTGGAACATCGGATACGACTGGGTGCTAAGGGGCGAGCTCAGATCGGGGGTAGACCTGACGTCTTATGCGGACGACACGCTGGTCACTGCCCGCGGGAGCTCGCACAGGGAGGCAGCGTTGCCGGCGACAGCTGCGGTCTCTTAGGTGGTGGACCGCATACGTCGCCTAGGCCTGGAGGTGGCTCTCAGCAAGTCGGAGGTCATGATGTCTCACGGCCCCCGGTGGGCGCCGCCACCCGGCTCGCACATCGTGGTTGGGGGGGCTCGGATCGCTGTCGAGTCTACCATGAAGTACCTGGGATTGGTGCTCGACAGCCGGTGGGACTTCGGGCCCCACTTCCGACGTCTGGCGCCCAAGTTGCTGGATGAGGCTGGCGCGCTCACAACGCTGCTTCCCAATTTGAGGGGCCCGAGTACCGCCTGCAAGCGGCTGTGTGTGGGGATCGTGCGATCGCTGGCCCTGTATGGGGCCCCGATATGGGCGGCTGACCTGACGGCCAGCAGCATCAGCATTCTGCGGAAGCCGCAGTGGGCGATGGCTGTCAGAGTCATAAGGGGTTATCGCACGATCTACGAGGCGGCCTGCGTACTGGCTGGATCTCTGCCCTGGGACATGGAGGCGAAGATATTCGCGTCACTCTACCAGTGGCGCGATGAATCGCGGGCGCGAGGCGAGCGGCCGATGCAGCGCCAGTTTGAGCTGTGTCGGCTGTAGCTTCGCGAGGTCCAGGTGGTGAAATGGCGGGACAGGCTTTCACGCCCTACCGCCGACGTCATCACCAATCTACGCGATCCGGCCGGTACTGGCGGACTGGCTCTGGAGAAGGCACGGCTCCCTGACGTTTCACGCGACGCAGGTGCTCTCGGAGCATAGCTGCTTCTTTTTAATTTAGGTTTTTTAATTTTTTCTCTTGCGTCTCATTTTGTCATCAAAATAGGACCAATAACTAACCACTCGCAAGTTGCAACACAAACCGCAAAAAGGAGTCGTTTCGACCAAACTCCTAGTTTTCGGCATATGTCGGTTCCTATAACTGACCGGCTCGAGCTCCTCGGCATGGAGTTTACAGTCAGTCTCAACTTCGGCACCCCCATTGAGCACAAAGTCTAAACCAGCCAAAAAACTGGGCATCCTAAATAGAGTGAAGCGATACTTTTCGCCTGAACATTTGTTGACTTTTATAAAGTGCAAGTCCGATTCTGCATGGAGTATTGCAGCCACCTTTGGGATGGCCCAGCAAAATACCAACTTGCCGCGCTTGACTCAGTGGAATGCAGAGTTAAGAGACTCATTGGCGACGTAAAACTGGTGGATGCCAAGCTTCACAGCTCGGCTCATCGCCGCAAGGTTGCCTGCTTGTCGGTCTTCTATAGACTGTAATTCAGTGAGTGTGCTCAAGAACTCCACAACCTCATCCCACCGGCCCCCTTCTACCATCGAACATCCAGACGCACTGCAAGTTAACATCCATACCTAGTTGCTATTCCACCAATTCGCACTAAACACGACGCACGGCAAAAGAATGGAACTCACTGACTGCGTCTGTGTTCCACGCTTACGACCCGAATATCTTCAAAGTTACAATGAACAGGCTTCTTCTGGGTAAGCTCGTTCCATCGCAGACTTTGTCTTTATCACCTCTGACCTTGACAAAAGTCAAGAGAAAACCCATCTTCAGTTCAGTTGCACACATCAAATCAAACGAAGATTGTAAACTCCTCCAAGGGGATATTAATGCCATCTACGAGTGGAGCGTTGTGAACAAGCTGTTCTTCAACAAAAACAAATGCAATGCCATGACATACGGTCGAGGATTGCGACCAATCCATTTTGAATACAGTTTAGGTGGTGAAATAGTTACTCGAGTCACCAACGTTAAGGACTTGGGAGTGACCTTCGACCGCTGTCTGACGTTTAAAGATCACGTATCCACTCTAGCGAAGGAATCTTTCAGGCGCTTGGGATTTGTCTTGCGTAATGCTCGTGACTTTCGCAACCCAAATGTTATTAAGCTGTTATACACCACACTGGTTCGCAGTAAACTTGAGTCCAGTGCCTGTGTCTGGCACCCCCATACTGCGACCCAAACACTGATGCTGGAAAAGGTACAGAAAACTTTCTTGAGATATTTTTTCAATAGGTCGTACAATTTCTATTCCTACATGTACCCCACCAACTATCTCTTAGGAATGTTGGGCTTTAACTCGTTGGAAGTAAGAAGAGGCCATGATCAGCTGCTAAATCAGCTGATAGTAGCCTTAGGGGTCGTATCGACTGCCCTGAGCTTCATGGCCTTTTCTGTGGACTATTTGTGCCCGACAAATAAGTACATCGGACACCGTCAAAGCCGTCGGCACAATCTATTCGCGCAACCTTCAGCCAGAACTGTCGCCAGAGCTGAATCCCCTGTGTGTCGTACTCTAAGGATACTCAATGCCCTCCTGGCTGCCAACCCTGAATGTGATGTGTTCGCGGATAAATGGAGTGAAATTGTGCGTGTATGTCTGATGTTCTGTGAGAGACAGTATGCGAGGGTGTCCACTATCCCATGTTAGTCTTAAGTATTTTGTGTATGACACAATTGTCGACATTACATACCTGTATTTTTCTACCTTCCATGTTACTTGTTTCTATGTTAATTATTGTAATTGGTGTTCACCGTTTTAATTAACTATAAATAAATAAATCTCAAATAAAATAAAAACTATGCTCGACTATGCTCCGAACCAGGGTTGTTGCGAACATCAGCATCAGCATCCGCTGATCTTCAGCATCTTTTTCAACATCTTTTTTTTTTTTTTTTTGCGTTGCCCCACACTAAGATTTCTCTTGTATCGTGGGTGCGTTTACAGACACAAATCTCACAAACAAACGCCCAGACCCGGAACAACTATCTGTAGGCCATACAAATTTTTGTTCCGTGTGGGAATCGAACCCACGACCCGTAGCGCAGAAGCCAATCGCTTAGCCACTGCACCAAACGTGTCGTCATCGTGTCGACATCAGCATCAGCATCCGCATTGATCGATGCTGATATTAATGCTGATGTTCGAGTCGTGACATGACCGCAGAGGGGGCGGGGCTTATATCCCGTGAAGTTTTTGCTTGCGAGTTTTGATCAATCCAAGGGCAGACCGGGATTGCGTTTACAAACAAATACAAACTTGTCTCATTCATTACGTTATACTTAATACGTATCTGCGCGTGAAAGTTTTTTTTCGTAAACTTTTGAGTTTGATAAATAATGCCGACCCCATTGAAAAGTGGATTATGCACCTTTGATTAAATTCCAATACCTATTAATTAAACGAAAGATTGGTAGCAGGTTATGCACTAGGTAGTCTAGGTACTTAATTACTAATCTAGTACTATACTAATTATTACTAATCTACTAAGTTTGATTATATTTTTTATTAAAATCCCAAAATTTTTGAGACAATCGTTTATTTCAGTACCACGGAAAACTGTGCAACTTTTAGATATTATTCAAAATGGTCACTACTTTTTCCGTTTTTTTAAGAAAATCATGAGAATCAGCATCAGCATCCGCTGATGTCAATGGTAAAACATCAGCATCAGCATCCGCTGATTTGAAAAAAATATGCATCAGCAACAACCCTGCTCCGAACTATGCTCGGAATGAATGATGTATTGAAATGAAAACATATCCTACGGAACTTAACAAGTCCATGCTTGTTGCCGCACACTATGTGCGGCTCCGTCCTGCGGAATAAACCGGTTTTTGAAAACTAGCTTTTTGTTCTCTTTTCGTTTTCGTTCCGAACAAAATGTTGTACAAAGAACTGTTAGAAACGTTTTAAAAACGTTATTTTAAATAACGTTTCCGAGCCCTGGATTAAACTTCAAATTTTTTTTTCTTTATTTTCGCAGCCATAATGTGACGTCATAATCCACGATACTGCTTTGTTTACATCTCTTTTTTAGCCACAAATCATATAAATTAAATAATTTCTTGTGCTTTGTTCAAGCAGAAATCGCACTTACTAATTTACCTCAGTGAGAAATCAAACAGTTTGCTAAGAAAAGATTATTTAAAGATTTATTCACGTGGATTTTGATGTCACTTCCGGCATTTTCGAAGACGACGCGTTTCGCGATTGCGTTCCGTTTCACAAAAAAGATGCAACAAAAAATAATGAATTGTAAAATAAGTAATGCGTAAAAAAATGTAAAAACAATGCAATTTGTTTCTTGACTCCTGTACAATGTATATTTAAACTAGCGACCCACCCCGGCTTCGTACGTGTACGTGTTAAGCTTAAAACCTTCCTCTTAAATTACTGTATCTATTAGAAAAAAGCGCATCAAAATCCGTTGCGAAGTTTTAAAGATCCAAGCATACATAGGGACAGACAGCGGAATGTGACTTTGTTTTATATTATGTAGTGATCATGAAAGAGTTTTGAATTACATGCATATTCCCTATTATCAGATCGATGATGATAGCCGCCCTCAAACTAAAATAACGTTGACTCACTTCATGGTTTTTTCCAGGTTGTCCTCCAGGGAAAATAGCTCTAGGCGTTCCATTATACGGCAGAACTTTTACATTGACCGATCAGAACGTGAACGGTGTGCGGGCCCCGGTATCTGGCGCTGGTATTGCGGGACCATTCACAGCTACCAGCGGCTTTGTGGGTTATAATGAGGTAATATACAGCTTCAAAGTATTTAGTTGCATTATTAGCATTCACTTTGGCAATACAACAATATTCAATTCGAGGTACATAGTTGTGGAGAAGTCGGATTGTTAATACATACGTTGCTATGGAAATTGTTGACGTGTCAAAATCTTAGCCATAGCGATTACGAGTGTTTTGCGCAATTAGGAGCCTGGTGTATAGTTCGCAAGCGGGCCTGCCAAGCATATCATATGTTCCATTAGGTCTGCCAAAGTGTAGTTGAGTTTTTCTAGCAGGAAATTCTCGACTACCCAGATTTGTAAACGAGAAAAATGATCCATTAAAACCAAGTTCCATTCCTTTGAAAATAAAGACAACACTGCGAAAGCACTCATGAAAAACTTTGCCATCGCCATACCGGGTCAAAGTAACCCAAGTTTGTATATGTGGCTGAACATCAAAACAATCTTCAAGTACTTTTGCAGCACTAGTCTGTGCAATACTATGATGTGGTTCTACCATTATTGTGCAGAGACGAAAGTAAGGCAACCACCCAACTGATATTTAACTTATCCTTTATAAGAACAACTGACACTGAAGTTGGGAAACTTTGTCCTAAGACTTCTGAACTGCAAACGGAATAAATTAAATTTTGGTGTTTCGTTTCACAAGGACGAGGAGACCTTTGACTGGCAATCAAGATCATTCCGTGTCTCTTTTGATATTCACTTTCCCTTTGTAACTTAAAACAGATTCTTAGTTTCTTGCATCACACCAAAATACTCACAAACTTCTATTGATTCCAGTTCTGCTACAAGCTCCGAACGGAATCCTGGACACAACGCTTCGACTCGCTCGCTAAAGTACCTTACGCGTTCAAGAACAGGGACTGGGTTTCCTACGATGACGCCAACTCAATTACCGCTAAAATCGATTACGCCAAAAAACTCGGCATCACCAAAGTCATGACGTGGAGTATCGAAACTGATGATTTCCATGGAACCTGTGGGGATGGGGCCAATCCTTTGCTTACAGCTATTAATACGGCATTGGATTCCGCAGTAACAGGTAGTTCTTCTGTAGGCTCTACACCGGGCATGGACTCTACTCCTGGCATGTACTCTACTCTTGGCCCGGTCTCTACTTCTGGCACGGTCTCTACTTCTAGTACAGACTCTACTTCTGGCATAGGCTCTACACCTGGTATGGGCTCTAGTCCTGGTTCAACTGAATCCTCTACGACTGCATCAAATACTGTTTGCAATGTAGATGGCTTCGCAGCCAGTCCTGGAGATTGTTCAATATTTTACAATTGCATTAGAAATGCCAGAGGTGACCTGGTACCCAAAGAATTCAAATGTCCTGCCAATCTGTATTGGGATCAAACCATCTTATCTTGTAATTATCAGCAATTGGTCACATGTAACGCTTAATAATGTTATTTTTTTAATGAAATGACTGAATACAGCTTTTTAAGTTTTCTAATTAAATCGTTTTCCTGTTTTAACCTAAGAGTGAAAAAATTGTCAACAGTCTATAGTAATTTCACTATCTTATAGCTGTGTGATTAGACCCTCTTATTACTTTTTAAGCGATCACTGCTGAATATGGGCCCATATTACCATTCCCAGAACATACCACGGACCATACCATACCATTTCAAATATTTCTATTGATTTGTGCTAAAGTTTTAAGTGCTTTAGAACCTTTAAACCGCTCTCCTATAAGTTGTGTAATTGCACTTGCACTAGTTTACGTAGGACCCGTCGATAATCCCTTAGATGCCTATTATGGCACCCACCGTTAGATAGGTATCATTATTTGATGTGACACGGCAATGACATTCAGTATAGATGTCGTAGTTGGATTGTATAATCCGCCATATTACATTACGGCTAGCCGTTATCAAAAACAGGGCCGTTTTGAAATTCGGCGGTTCAACGATTAGCCGGATTGAATGCAGCTGAATAAAAAACCGCCGGAATGTATTCATCGCCATACGTTATTCAACACGGCTAGCTATAATGTAATACAGCGAGAAATTAGCCGCCTCTTTGACAAGTTTTAGTTCCGATTCTTAACACTCGTGGCGCTGCCTGACATAACAACAACAATGCCGTCGGATACAGAAAGTATGTTGCTAAATTGCGAAGTTATAAGTGAATTAAATAATGAAAACGTGTTAAACATGTTCGTGAATAGTGACGAAGATTTTCATTTTAAACATTGTTGTATTTTGTGAGTATGGTCACCCTACAATCTAAGTAGTAGTACGATTCGGCTAAACGTGGCTCGCCTTATTGAAGAACGTATCGCAATGACAATCCGGCTAAACGTTGAACCGCCGCATTTCAAAACGGCCCTGTTTTTGATAACGGCTAGCCGTAATGTAATATGGCGGATTATACAATCCGACTGCGACATAGACATCACAATCAGCCTACTACTGTCTTATTGCAGGACACAGAACATAAGAAGGGGTTAGGTCCACCACGCTGGTCTGGTGCGGGTTGGCAGACAACACATATTATCGAAAACTTTTCGGAGCCCTCTCAGGTGTGCAGGTGATAATCAAATTATGTAAGCATAGACGTAGAATAAAGTACAGACATGAAATTGTTTGATAAAATTCTGTTAAAATAAATTACAGTGATAAAGTTATTTTAAGATACGCCACAATCTTCTGCAACGACAAAAATATACCTATTTATGTTATGCAATATTCTTCTCCAGTTTAATCTTATAACCGGTTATAAAGTTGCTTTGAAATTTTCCAGCGGTATTTGCTAGTGAATGCGTTCTAAGATATAAATCTGTCATTTTCATACGATGCTCGAGGGGTGTGAGAAACTCTTGAAGGTGAGAATGTACCAATAAAGAGATATAGTATGTTTATATACTACTCAAAACAAAATAAGAGCCACTCGTTATTTTCACATTTCAGTGTAATTTAATGAACGTTATGTAATTAATAAGTAACAAAATATTGATGTTACAAACTCTTCGATATTTAACCTCTTTGATTTTGTAGGTACTTGAGACCAAAATGCTGGCCATCATTTAAAAAAAAAAAAATGAAATTTTGTTGTTATTTTGTTTCGATTTTTCTTTAAGTTTTGTTTCGATTATCTTTATGGTAATCTGAAATAATCGTTAAACTTTGTTTAGTTAATTTGTTTACGTAACATCTTATGTTAATATGCCATAAATACGAAGACATATGGACGTAATTACTGCAACCAGAGCCGTTACAATGATCCAAGAAGGAATTTCGCAGCGGTCTGTGACTTTGCATCTGGGTTTTTCTCGGAAAGCTATCCAAAATGCTTGGAATCGCTTCCAAAAGACTGGTAGTGTTGCAAGAAGAACTGGTTCGGGTAGAGTTCGCATTACAACTATTCACGAGGATCGGTACATCCGGTTAAGTGCCTGCCGAGAACGCACAGTGACGGCTCGTAAGTTACAAAATCGCCTACGGTTGACAACGGGTACTCGCGTCAGTGACCAAACGATCCGTAACCGATTGCACGAAGACCAGCAAACTTCAAAACGTCGAGTTGTTCGAATTCCTTTGTCCAGAGTTCAACGTGCAAATCGTTTATGTTTCTCACGTCAATATTTAGACTGGGGCATAAACGAGTGGGGCATGGTGCTTTTCACCGACGAGTGTAAATTAAAATTCTTTAATGACGATCGGCGCATTAGAGTATAGAGGCGACGTGGCGAGCGATTTTCTGAAGCCTGCATTCACGAAGTTGACCATTTCGGTGGACCCAATGTAATGATTTGGGGTGAAATAAGCTTACATGGCAAAACTGAACTAGCTATTTTAAATGAAGGTTCCGTAACTGCTCAGCGTTACATTGAGGAAGTCATCAGGCCTTATGTGATTCCATTTGCACAGCGAATGGGTCCTGGGTTCGTCCTGATGCAAGACGATGCCCGTGCACACACAGCTCAAGCGACCCAGTCTGTACTGGAAGGCTCTCACATTCAAGTGTTGCAGTGGCCAGCAAACAGTCCGGACTTAAATCCGATCGAGCACATGTGGGACCAATTAAAACGAAGGGTTAGAGAGAGTGCACAAGAGGTCTACAACCAGCAGCAACTGATTGTTGCTTTGAAAAGTGCCTGGGAAGAGGTCCCAGATGAAAACGTCAGCCATTTGATAGAGAGCATGCATTCCCGGCTACAGGAGTGCATAGCCAAAAGAGAAGGGTATACCCGTTATTAAAAAAGAGAAAAACAAATAAAAAGTGAAGTTTTTTTAGTTTTTAGTGACTTTTTGTTATTTGTGTTTTTTATCCTAAATTGTAATTTTTCATCAAAAGTTAAATAAAAATGTTTATTAATCACTAATTTCAACAATTACTAGCCTAAACGGTAAACAATAACATTGTTTTAAGTTTACGTAAATTGAACAAGGTGTTAATTTTATATTTTTCATGGTATACCATAAATACCTAGTGGCTCTTATTTTGTTTTGAGTAGTATACAGGGCGTCCCACGACTTTGCCACATGGAGGGGAAGTACCTTAAATACTGCAGATAGAAAAAATTACTGAATGAAGACTTCATTTTTATTTTAAAAACAATACGAACTGCATTCAAAGAATTTTAAATAATCACCTGTCTGAACCGGGAGTCGAACCCGCTAAATGTGAAAATAAAAAAAAACTGTAATTTTATTGTACTAATCGAAAGGCTCGATTAGATACATTTATTTCTTCTGAGTAACATAGCATCTAAAATAAAAGGAACACCATGAAAAATAACATTAAACTTAAAATTTTGTTCAGAATAATGAATAGCATTCTCTCTATGTCGTGCGTAGAACAACTGACTTTATGTACTACTGCTTTATTACTATTTCGAAGTATTATTTCAAATAATTTCACTACCTATGAAAAAAGAAATAAATCAACGGTAAGCGAGATAGTTACAATTTGTATACAATAGGAAGAGACACATTTTGAGTATTTAATAAATTAAATTGTTTGTAAGTTGCACGGTTAAACGTGTCTTAATATTTCAAATAAATGTTAAATTTCATGGTGTTCCTTTTATTTTAGAAGCTATGTTATTTAGAAGAAATAAATGTATCTGATCGAGCCTTTCGATTAGTACAATAAAATTACAGTTTTTTTTTGTTTTCACATTTAGCAGGTTCGATTCTCGGTTCAGACGGGTGATTATTTAAAATTCTTTGAATGCAGTTCGTATTGTTTTTAAAATAAAAATGAAGTCTTCATTCAGTATTTTTTTCTATCTGCAGTATTTAAGGTACTTCCCCTCCATGTGGCAAAGTCGTGGGACGCCCTGTATATTAATTTGAACCTAATAAAACTTGAGCGAGATTATTTGAAGGATCTTTACGCGAGAGAGATACATACATACATAAAATCACGTCTTTTTCTATGGGGGTAGGCAGAAACTGTAGAACGCCACATGCTACGATCCTCACATACTCCTTGCGCTTCGTTCACGTTTATACATCTTATGATAAAAGCACGTTGGTTGAAAGTACTACGCACTTGTCCTTTTTGAAGAACGTCAAAAATAACATTGATGTACGAGTATGTCCTTCTAGGATGTCCTCTACAGGTGTGTCCACCGATATCCGCCTTATCAATTTTATTTGTTAATCGCCGTTCACTCATTCTCTCAAAATTACCAAACCATCGAAGCTTACTCCTATCAATTTTTGACAATACAATGTGTCCGGTCATGGACTAACGATATTTTAGGTACCTATACAGCGTGTCCCAGAAAGTAGTGTCAAGCGGAAGTCCAGAGGTAGAACATCCTTTGAGGTACCCAAATCACCCCCATGTATGTTCCGCGATTTTTTGTAGTTTTCGAGTTATGAATGTTTTTCATGTTTTTAATCAAACTCGGACTATAACGACATTTTTGATCATAGTGACGTGAATAGTTGAGATACATAAGTAATTTTTTTTTCTAAATTAGCTGATTAGTGACCCTATTGAATGCATAAACATTTGTAACCATAGACGTAACGAATGCGTTACAAAAAAATATTGAATTGTCATAAAGTTAAAATCTTGCATGTTTCCTAAATCTTTGTGGGTGATTTAAAAATAAATCTCCCTAAACTTTTTTTGTCAGATGTATTTTAAAAACTTATCAATTTTATCAGCTATTTACCCTGTAAATTTCATTGAGCTATCTCTACGACATCACAATAAAAATTTCATTCAAAGCATACAATATCGAGAATTCCAGTTGTAAAAGGGTGAATGAAAAATTGATTAAAACTAACTAATAACGTCTTTTTAGTTACCCCTCGACGCAAAAAGTCGGGGGTGTTTTAAAGTGTAACGTGTGTATCTGTGTGTCTGTTTGTGGCATCGTAGCTCCTAAACGGATTTTGATTTAGTTTTTTCTTTTGTTTGAAAGGTGACTTTATCGAGAGTGTTCTTAGCTATGATTCAAGAAAATTTGTTCAGCCGTTTGAAGATCATCAGCTCTTTTCTGGTTGTCGAAGTGATATGAGCAACTTCTACTGGTCTGATCGTTTCGAAATTTACTATCCTGTGACTTCAATGATATTGATGACATGTGACAAGAAGAAGGTCATTACAACTTATCATAAACTTAAAGAATCAATAGGCACACAATACCTCTACTGTAAGTTGGGTATCATGCTGTTTCAGATGATGCATGAGTATCAGGTCAAGGTTACCATGTTATTGTAATATCATTGAAATCACAGGATAGTAAATTTCAAATCGATCAGACCAGTAGAAGTTGCTCATATCCCTTCAACAACCAGAAAAGAGCTGATGATCTTCAAACGGCTGAACAGATTTTCTTGAATCATAGCTAAGAACACTCTCGATAAAGTCACTTTTCAAACAAAAGAAAAAACTAAATCTAAATCCGTTTAGGAGCTACGATGCCACAAACAGACACACACGTTACACTTAAAAACACCCCCGACTTTTTGCGTCGAGGGGTAACTAAAAAGACGTTATTAGTTAGTTTTAATCAATTTTTCATTCACCCTTTTACAACTGGAATTCTCGATATTGTATGCTTTGAATGAAATTTTTATTGTGATGTCGTAGAGATAGCTCAATGAAATTTACAGGGTAAATAGCTGATAAAATTGATAAGTTTTTAAAATACATCTGACAAAAAAAGTTTAGGGAGATTTATTTTTAAATCACCCACAAAGATTTAGGAAACATGCAAGATTTTAACTTTATGACAATTCAATATTTTTTTGTAACGCATTCGTTACATCTATGGTTACAAATGTTTATGCATTCGATAGGATCACTAATCAGCTAATTTAGAAAAAAAATATTACTCATGTATCTCAACTTTTCACGTCACTATGATCAAAAATGTCGTTATAGTCAGAGTTTGATTAAAAAACATGAAAAACATTCATAACTCGAAAACTACAAAAAATCGCGGAACATACATGGGGGTGATTTGGGTACCTCAAAGCATGTTCTACCTCTGGACTTCCGCTTGACACTACTTTCTGGGACACGCTGTATAACAACTATTCTAGTACTCAAAATACATTATACACTAGGGTCCAATTCATTCCATTTTTTTTTGTTGAGATATTCTGTACGTGAGTACAAAAAAGTCATATCTCTCAAAGTTTTGTGTCCTAGTGAGATAAAAGTAGGCTTATTCGGAGGGCAACAATTTTGTCTATCGGTTACATTACGATACAATGGATTCACATTTTCATAACTTTAAGATAGAGAATATTTCAATAAAAAAGCAAAATTACTGCCAAATAGCGGGGAGGTGGATTGGACCCTAGTGTGTAGTGTATTTGTGTACTAGAATAGTTGCTATATAAGTACCTAGAATATCGCTAGTACCTACAAAACCGGACACATTGTATATCATCTCTTAAATCGGTACGTTGTCTTAGAGAAGAGAAAATTATACGATAATCAAACGGTCATCCAAAGGTGCATGCTTGCATTGCTAAAAACTAAAAAAGAATCTGAAGACTCTCTAGACAACCGTCCACCTTAATTATCGTTACCAAACTTCAATTTTAAAAACTCATTTATTTGAAATAGACTGGAATTGACAACATTTCAAAACTGACACGGCCTTAAAAATAAAAATACTGTTTCTTTATTTTCGTATCCTGAGCTAAAATAAAAAAAAAATACTTCGTTTCTGAGTAAAAAAATTAAAATCAAGAAACATGTGATGACACATTCAATGGTGGAATGAGTTAGTTACCTTTGCCTATGCATTCCAATGTTTTTGATGAAAACATTTACGTGAAACAAGACATGTCACTTAAGAAGTTAGACAAGACAAGTGTTATATGACAGTGACATCTAACTAACAGTTTTTTTGACGGCTCACAGTTAAGCAAAGGTTATAACGCCATTCCACCGTATATATGACATCATTTGGCGCTTACCTACATCTTTTTAGAATATGCCGAATTTCAAAGTTAAAATTATGAATGAAAAGTACATAATTTCGAAAAACGGAAAAATACGGGTGCCCTAGATTTGGATTTACTTTTATATGACGTAATAATACATGCAGGTTAAAAATATGAAATGTTGTCAATTACTTACTTCTTTTTGAACGCAGCCCCCAAAAACGCACTCTCCCTTCACTTCTTCCTAGTTTTTATGCCGTGAAGAAGAAACAACGCAACAAATTCCTTAGCAACACAGATCTGTCTGTCAAGTGAATAAATTAATTTAGTCTATACCTACACAGAAAAAGGTATTAATATTAATCACAATAGTGAAATGATGTAAATTGAGGATGATAAACAAAGTATAGGACAATTCTGACTGCAATAAAAATAAAATCCCTATTAATATTGTAAATACGAAAGCAACTCTCTCTGTTGGTGACGCTTTCACGTCTAAACCGCTGAACCGATTGTGATGAAACTTAGTACAGAGATAGTCTGGAACCTGGAGAAGGACATAGGCTGCTTTTATCCCAAAAAAATACGGAATTAGCGCTAAACGACATCCACGCGGGTGAGGCCGCGAGCGACCTCTATCTATTTAGTTACTTATCGGTAACCATAAGTATCTAAATAATTTAGATAATTTTACTTAATATGGGTACACAAAATTATACAAGTTGTAACATAAATAATGTACATCCTCTTAAGAGGTCACTGATCCCTTAACTGTAAGTTGGATCTGCCATTTCTAATCCTAATTTTAAAGTTGTGACGACATCTATCTCTCCACATGCGAAATACGTAGAACTGCGGCTGTATAGCAGAGTACAGCACCGAAGATGACGTCACGCAAGTCCTAGTATCTATACACAGATATACAGGTTGAAATTGTAAACACTCGACAAACCGAAATGGGAGATTGTACTCATCATTGTGAACAACTTTTACCATGGGACGAAACCGGAAATCGAGAAAAAAAATCAGCTGTTCCCTACATTAATGTTCGCATAACTCGTCAAAATGTAGAGAACAGCTGACTTTTTTTCGCGATTTCAGTTTTGGTCCCATAGTAAAAGTTGTTCATAATGATAAGTACAGTGACCCCTTAAGAGGATGTGCGTTATTTATGTTACACCTTTTATACGCTCAATGTATTTCATTCAAAATAATAATATTAAGGTAATGTGAGAACAATGTAGGTCATTGTCACCGTCCGCCAATGTGAAATCGCCATTGTCACCACGTTTGGCAGACGCCATGGTGAACACAGGAGGTCTCTGCTAATCCACCGTCTTGCTGTAATCCATGTCGCCTTTGTGACGGTGCAGCGGTGGCGACTAGCGGGGTGCGCCTATAAAAGGGCCGGCACGCTGCACTTCGTCCTCTCTCGCGCCTCAGCAGCCGCCCAGTTAAGTGACTGTCTACCTACACCTGAAGACCCTGGACTCCTCGTATCGTACTTTGTAAAGAACCACGCCCTGTAAACTAAACTAATTTGTAACTCTTATTAAAATATATTATTGTATGGTTAAAAGTGTTTTCCTTAATATTCTTATATTCTGATTTTATGTGCACCTGCTCGTTAAGGGTTGACTCCTCAAGCCACCCTTAATCCGCTAAAGCGTGACACCTTTTCCAAGACGAATACGGAATGAATTGCAATCAAACGGAGTTTTATATTAGAAAAAGAAACTTCCCAATAAGATTCCTCAACAGAATTTAAGGAAAAGTTCGTCTTTAATAACTTTGTCTACAATGTAAGATCATTGCTGAATCGTGCAACGGCTCCGCGCTGAATATAACTTTTGATGTAATACCTCACCACATTGTAGGACGAACTCTTCGTCTCTTCACTAAGCATACAGATTTATATGTTATGAAAAAGTTCGTTCAGTTCTTTTCATCTTCTGCTATTGTTTCTTCTTTCCAGCTTATAAAAATTAGGAAGCGGTGAATGGCCGGCGTTGTTGGGGGCTATCGTCTAATGTTTGACGATCAAAATTCACTAAATTGATTTCGAGTCTAATTTCAATCAACTATATTCTGATTCTATTTGTATTTTAATTAAAAACACAAGTCAGATTATTTATTCTTCGAATTCATGTGTGGATCAAAATTTTATTATCACTTGCGTTAACTGTGAACGAAAACATCGTGAGAAAATCTGTACAACTCAGAGGGCTCCATAAAGTTTGCAATGGTGTGTGTAGTCCGCTAACTTGCACTAGGCCAGCGAAGTGGTCTAAGGCCCCTTCTCATTCTGAGAAGAGCCCCGTGCCCAGCAGTGGGACAGTAATGGGCTAGTTAAGTTATGTAAGATTTTAACGTTGTAACGATGAGTACAATTACGTAAATACATTTTTTTGTTTTAAATACAGGGTTATTGGTAAAACACTCATTGTACTCATCATTATGAACAACTTTTACTATGAGACGAAACTCGAAATCACAAAAAAAAAACAGCTGTTCCCTACATTTTTACGAGTTATGCAAACCTATCGATGCATGCATTTTGTTTTTTTTTTCACTCCTTCTGCATGTGTATTACTCGTATTTGTGGGCCCGGGTGATGCTGCATATTGCATCCAAACTAGCGATCTAAGTAATTTAAAAAATTGGCGGAATCTAAACTAAATATTGTATTTGCATATTTGTACATCATAGATTGCCGCAAAGTAACGCCTGATTCCATCGTTTCGATGAGTTTTAATTGCGATCATAAAAATATTTTGCGAACTGTCGAAGAAACGAACTGTGAAACAAATTGATTCCCAGAAAAACGAAGTCGCCGGCAGAAGCCAGTAAGCTACAAATATCAAGTAATATGTTTTCCCCGTCTTTCGCAGTCAGACATGAATATATTTTAGCAAAATTATGAAGCTCATTCAGGGAAGGTAATATCCATTGGCTTGCGTACCTATACGAGATTTTTGTCACAGACAATTTGTTAGAATACCTTATATTTTTTCCGAGAATATACGAGGGGAGACGGTCTCAAATAACCCTTATTATTGTGGCTATAGAATATAATTTATAATACCTTTATTATTTTTCTGTAATGGTTGGAATCTTTTACTGTGAAAGATTTTTATTTTTTAGAGGTTTTGTCGGTTTGGATTAGATATAAAAAATAAACTTTAAAAAAAAGTAAAAACCGACTTCAAAGAAATACTAAAAGGAGTAAAATAATTACCATAATATAAAATTAACAGTTTCAGAAGTCAGTGGCTTCTATTTGCTTCAGTGTAGAGTTGCACATTCCAAGGGGGGGGGGGGCAGGGGCACACGCACCCCCTTCTCTCCAGTAGTTAGTTCCCAACAACAAATATAAACGAAGCAATATTAGTAATTTGAGAATTTTGCTTTAATCCTATGAGGAGTTCCGTTCCATATCTCTGAAGTTCATGATCTAATCATAATAAAATGTATATGGGACCAATCGGGAAGTATACCCTTTCGAACAAAAAAATAATTTTTCAAATCGGTTCATAAATGACGGAGATATGAGGTAACAAACATAAAAAAAAAAAAAATACAACCGAATTGAGAACCTCCTCCTTTTTGAAGTCGGTTAAAAATAGAGGTCGCTCGTGGCCCACGTGGATGTCGTTTATCGCGTATTCCGTATTTTTCGGTATAAAAGTAGCCTATGTCCTTCTCCAGGTTCCAGACTATGTCTATACCAAGTTTCATCAAAATCGGTTTAACGGTTTAGACGTGAAAGCGTCACAGACAGACATACAGAGTTACTTTCGCATTTATAATATTAGTAGGGGTTACCATATTATAATATTAACAGTTTCTGAAGTCGGTGCTAATCCACGCTGAATCAAATTGAACGTAACGACATCGGATACAGAAAAAAAAACTGTATTTTTTTAATTAATTTTTTTAAATACTTTGCACCACCCTAAGATTTATCTTGTATCGTGGGTGCGTTTACAGACACAAATCTCACATACATAAACGCCTAGACCCGAAACAACCATCTGTAGGCCATACAAATTTTTGTTCCGTGTGGGAATCGAACCCACGACCCGTAGCGCAGAAGTCAATCGCTTAGCTACTGCACCAAAAGTGTCGTCAAATTTTTTATACACAAACATTTTTTTGTTTTTTATAAATTTTTACTTTTCTATTTTGAGTGGCATAAACATAGGATTACAGGAATCGCGAGTGATTTGCTGATATCCATTGAAGAGTTCCATTATCTATCTCCGAAGATCTTCAACAGATCTTCACCAAATGGAGCCACCTCGAAAGAATACTATTTCAAACAAAAAAGAATCATTGAAATCGGTTCTCAAGTGGCGGAGACACCGCTGAACAAAAAACAAAAAAAATATGCACGTCAAATTGGTAATTTTCTCATTTTTTTTATGTTGATTAAGAATTATAAAATCAGCCTATAATTGTCCCACTGCAGGATAAAGACCTCTTCTCATACAGAGAAGGATTGAACATAAATCGCAACAATTTCTCTGATCGCAACGCTTGGTCACAGCGTGTTAGTGGCTTCAGAGTTCAGACTATTAAATCCCGGTCTTTTCACGATATTTTCCTTCACCGCATATCAGTGTGGTTCGTTTATTTTTATTCGGAAACCGGATATTAATTCTAAATAATCCATAGCTAAGAAATAGCGTAGTAAAAAATTCTATAATTCATCGTTGTATAATTTAGTGTTGAGTAGGACATACAAGAGGCGGTACATTTGTCCCGTACATGACGTCAAAATGTAAGAGCGGCTCGACATTTAAAAGTGTACTACTTCAACTTTTATGTCGCGGTAGTCGCGTTACTCGTTACTCTCGGTAAGTAAACTGTTGGGTGAGACAGAGAGGGAACGAGGCACATGCTACAATAGCACGTCATTGTCAGTGTGTCATTGTCAGTGGACATTACGCGACCGCGACTCGACTCGCCGCAGTAACGTCAAATGTCATATTCATACTCGTTACTTCAAACGTATCACCGAGCTTCAGTACGCCTCACCTCATTTGAAGTAGGACATTGTACTGGCTCAGAGCAAAAAAGAGGCTACTCTTACAAACTCTTTTTCAAGTCGTGTCCTACACAACACTAGTATAATTTCTCACATAACTGCCTCGTTGGTTAAGTGGTCGCAAGCGCAACTGCTGAGCGTGAGGTACTGTGTTAGATTTGATACTGTGTTAGATTACTACTGTGTTAGATTTTGATGACACGTTTGGTGCAGTGGCTAAGCGATTGGCTTCTGCGCTACGGGTCGTGGGTTCGATTCCCACATGGAACAAAAATTTGTATTTATTTATTTTATTTATTCTAAATAGCACGGCCGAAACCAATTACACTATTTAAACATTTTATTTATTTACATATTTTGTTTATTTAACACAGTCATGCATTTTTCTCGCAAAAATTCAAACATTCTGACAGTATCATCTTCCATTCATCCGCAAACATAATAATATCAAGATCTGTGTTTGAGTTCAGGAGAGCGTTATGTATGGCCTACAGATGGTTGTTTCGGGTCTGGGCGTTTGTGTATGTGAGATTTGTGTCTGTAAACGCACCCACGATACAAGAGAAATCTTAGTGGGGGGCAAAGTTTTTAGAAAAAAAAACCAATGTCGGGCAGTGTTATTGGGTTTTTTCGTGTGGAATTTCTCAGTTGCAGTTCGTAGTCTGGATTTGTGCCCGGTTGATTGCAATAGGCTCGCCCCGTATTACATGGGATTTAAACATAACGGCGAAATGAGGGTGTACTCTACACGTACAACTCAGCTCAACCCTTCGGGGAATATAGGCGTGATGGTCAAATAAGCATTACATAAAAGTGGGTGCTTGTCTAGGCATTTACTCTATGGAATAAATGCTTAATATGCCCAAAATAGATAGGGACTCATCAATAGGTAATCGCTCGATTGCCTCGTTCCGCTCTGATTGGGGTTTCCTAACTAATATTAGTTCCTCGTACAAATATTGCGAAGTCAGTGATTTCGCCTTAATATTTTTCTTATTATTTCTTATGTTGACGAGTGACTTAACTTAACTAAGGCTTGGTTCACACGTACTACAACTACACCACAACCCCACCACAACAACAACAACACGCGGGCGGACACTAAAGCTAGGTTCATATTGCTCTGTCGGGGCGTGTCGTGGCGCGACAGAATGCTATCGGTTTCGTTCATTTATTGTGATTAGATTCACATTGGCGTGTCGCAGCGTGTTATGGCGGCGTGTGTCGCGGGACACATCGCTTGGCTCCTGGTCGCGCCAGAGAGGCGGTGGGGGATCTGTCGCGACACATCGCACCACACTGATGTGAATCTAGCAGTACGACGCGTTAAAGCGAGGGGTAACGTCGTGTTTTATAAAAATGTCAGACGAGCTAATCGAATTAGTGCGCCAATATAAAGTGCAATGTATTTAAAGGATGTACCCAATTTCTTTTTATCTTTTTTAACAAGATTCGTCATTAAAAGAAATTGAATATCTTCATCAAAATCACTGTCACTACTTGAAGAAAACATTTTATACGTGCGTTTTACCTCAAATCTGACTTGACAATGATCTTATAACGCGCCACACCCGGACACAACACGACACATCAATGTGAACACTCAGCGCCACAACAGATAGCACCCCGACACACCTCAACACAGCAATATGAACCTAGCTTAAGGGCCTTTTAATTTTTATGCGTGTTTGCGCCCTTGTGCTGGCCAGCTACGCATGCGTGCTGCCCGCAAACTATAGTATCATACATGTTTTTATTGTCATGCGCGCCACACGCACGCGGCACACGGGCGGATCGCGGGTGGCTCGCACGGATGCGTGCCGCCCGTGTGCGCGTGGCGAACCTTGACAGTCAGTGTTGTTTTAACTGTCAAGCGGGTCGCACGCACGTTGTATGATCAATATGAAAATTCATTCATTCATTTTGACACGAGTTCTCTTAGTGGCGACACGCACAATACTGTAGCGGCGAGGCGAAAATAATCTGCTCAGCGTGCGGCACGCAACAAGCATGCGTGCCTGGCCTGCACGCGGGCGCAAGCACGCATGACAATGAAAAGGCCCTAATTTCGTCCCCCTCCGCGCTAACTGTCATAACTAGCAATTGGAAATTTTTCAGTAATTGCGTTAGCTGTGGCTTCATTAATTACTTAACTAGCTTATGCCCGCTGCTTCGCTTGCGTGAAATTTTTAACCCGTTAAGTGAAGATTTTCCATACAAACTTTCATCCCGTATTTAACACCCTTAGGGGTTGAATTTCGAAAAATCCTTCCTTATTCCTTGTCTACATTATAAAGGAAACCCCTGTGCAAAATTTTAGCGTTCTAGGTCCAAGGGTTTGGACTGGGCGTTGATCAGTCAGTCAGGACTTTTCTTTTTATTTATATAGATAGATAAGTTTTTTATATTGCTCTTGGCTTACTCTTTAAGTTAGTAGTTGCCCTAAAGCCCTATGGTATCTATTTTATTTATTTCTATTCATTTGAAGCAGATACGTCACTCTGTGAGAATTTCTCTGAAAAATTATCAATTGCTAGTTATGACAGTTAGCGCGGAGGTTGACGATTTGTGTGAAAATGAATTACTATTCACACGAACCACATTTTGCCGCCAAATTCAACTGTATGCGCGATACCGTTTATCTCTGTACCAAGTTTCATTAAACTCGGTTCAGTAGTTTTGTCGCGATGAGGTACCAGACAGACAGACAGAGTCACTTTCGCATTTATACAAGGTTAGTCAGAAAGGGGGTACTAAGCCGCAGATCACTTAAAGTATCACTGATGACGGTTTTAAAGGAAGTGTTAAAAGGACATGGCTAAATGCATGTATAGGCGACTGCCTCAACAATGCATAAACATTGTACCTAGTAATATGTAATACTGCATAGCTGAATATTAGTATTTCATATGAAAAAAGTTTCAGGAACTGTTTATTTTATTACAATCCTGAAAAAAATCCTACCTCAATAGGTTAAGTACAAACTTATAAAAGAAAACGATTTTACCATGAACTTTAGCTAGACTTTTGTTTACAAACTTCAACAATATATACGTAACATTACGCCTTGTTTCCCCGAAGGATCCTTCCGCACACATATTATAGGTACGCACTAATTAAACAAGAAGATATTAAATATTGAAATAAATAACAACAATGACATTGACATAAGCCACAGAGCGATAAAATGACGTCTGACTACAGTTTTTTTTTCATGGAGATGGTTACGATTGAACTTGGAGTGTAAGGCTAGCCGTACACACAATAATATTGTAAAGGCAATATTGTCAAAAATATTCATTAATATATGGTCCCCTATGCAATATTATTCACAATTATCGTGGTACAATCTGATTCAGTCGCTCAGCAGCTAGATTCGTGTGCGCACGTTTTATATGATGGATAGAAGGAAAAAACTCGTTGCATTGATAATTGCATTTATTTCATCTACTAAAAAAAGCAATCAAGAAAAAAACAATGGTTTAAAGACTGGATGAGAAAAAAACCTGAGTTAAATCATTTTTATCCAATAATTGAAGTATGACTTACTGAAGAATATGATTTTAAAAATTACATGAGAATGAGAGATGCCAGCTTTCACAAACTCTTATTAAATAACTACTAATATTATCAACACTATTTTCGCTATGGATAGTTTTCGTCTTCCATTTTAAACAAATAATAAGCAAACTAAAAAGTTGGTAAAAAGAGGATGTCGAAAAAAAAAGAACTGAAAAGATGTGAACAAGACGTATAAGGTTTTCAAAAAATGATGCTATCAAATCACAACACGCAGTCGGAGGCTACGTACCTATATTTTTTGATCAATCAGTTTGCGAATTACATTTAATTCAAAGGTAGTCTCCAACTGCATGTTGTGATTTGGCACAAACGTCTTGTTTACATCTTTTCAGTTCTTTTTTTTTCTACATCCTCTTTTACCAACTTTTTAGTTTGCTTTTTAAGCAGTCGGTTTTTTTTTTCTTTAATTTATTTATTTTTATTGACCTCTTTTTATTAGTATTATTTTATTAAGATATCGTACCTATCTATAAATACCTACCGTTTTAATGAAGCTTAAAGAAATCTATCTATAGGCACGTCATTTACCATATCACTCGCTCTAGTCCGCAATATAGATCCTGCACAACTTTCGGGTTGTGTAATTGTTAAACGGAGCTTATGGCTGTAAAATGGTCAGGGAAACTTATTGATTTTAAAAGGCCTATTCATCGATACCCCTATGGGGTATCGGTAGGTGACATTTTTTGTTTCTCCCTCCGTTTCGTATTTCACGGCCGCCATTTTGTTTTTATAAAAACCAAACCTAGCCTATAACCATCGCACGGCATAGACAAATCGATAGACACCTCATTCATTAAAATCCATCCAGCCGCTGGGATGCTTCGAGTGTATAAAGAATCCCACATACATAGATACGTGTAAAAACATAACCCTGTCTTTGCTGTCGCGCAGTCGGTTAAGAACCGAATGTCCGCGTGCATTGAAATCTTTTTCTCAACTAAAATATTGCCGTGCGTGTACACGACAATATTATTGACCCCTGCCTCCCCCCAATATTGCTGTGACAAAATCAAAATATGTGGAAATCCACAATAATATTGAACAATACTGAAATACGGGGCCGTACGCACAAAATATTATTGACAATAGGTACGTATTTTAATTGACAATATTATTGTGTGTGTAAGGCTAGCCTAACAAAAGTTTACCTCGTTTTAATATCTTTAAAAGTAGGTTTCTTGTCCACATTTTTCGTAAAACGAAACGTTAAATCTTACGTTCTCCATGTCAAACAAAAAACATGGAAAAACAAGTAAAAAACTTTTAATTATTTCATTAATTCACGAAAGTTCTACGAGAATAACAAACACGTAATAATTAATTAATTAATATTTGAACGTTACCAACTAGTGAGAAATTTCTATGCCTGCTTGAGGCAGTCGTTTAGCCATGTCCTTTCAAAATTCGATAATTTTTATTCCATGTATTAGTTTTTTCAAATATTCTTCGTTCCTACTCTAAGGAGTTACGAATGCGGAAAATGGATGGAGAATCTAATTCGTGACCCCAAATATGACCTAAAATGTAAACGCGATCATAGCTGAGTATAGATAGATTTTAGCATACTTTTTATGTAATTTTTGAGCAGCTATTTCTCTTAAACTATTAACTTTTGGGGAAAGTGGTAGAACAAAAGTTACTCATTATTATGAGCACCTACTTTAATACTCTTTCGGATTAGTACCCCTTTTCTGACTAACCTTGTGATATTTAAAACCTCAAGCACGGTAATTATAGACACAATAGATAATACAATTAAGTGTCGTTCTTGGACGACGGGCGGTACGCAACCGGGTAGTGATGGTTTATGTTGCATTATTAGACCGACACCACTAAATCACCACCCGTCACGAGCAACAAGACACAGCATCCTAACTCTGTTGCCAAACTCTTCAAAACTCACTCACTGCCGCATAAGTTGTCACAAACTCTGGAACACCTCTACTAAGGTTACCGGGAGACCGCGTGAGATTACAATTGATTTGTTCGAGAATTACTGGCGTTTTTGTAACCTATAGATAAACAGTAATGGCGCCAAATTGACGAGGAGGCCACAACTAAAAAAGTATTAAAA
Organism: Amphipyra tragopoginis; assembly: GCA_905220435.1. NCBI lineage: Eukaryota > Metazoa > Arthropoda > Insecta > Lepidoptera > Noctuidae > Amphipyra > Amphipyra tragopoginis. The sequence goes on along the minus strand of HG992015.1, from coordinate 12,673,507 downwards.
TCGTAATCGAACCGCAGCTTAACACGTTGACGGACACTGACGCACACCACTTTGACACTAGTTTTTTCTATAAAAAGTTTTTTGAGTATAAAAACATTTAAAACTACTGAAATGGACACTGACACTGAGTTGCAAGAAAGATACCATTAGGTGATCATTAACTAATCCGTCATTAAGAATTATGTTTCCATTAAATTAATGGCTATTGCATGAACACTAATTAGGTCGTAGTTCGTTCGTCATTTACTAATTATCATATATTGAAATCATGGGGAGTTTGACACATCAAAAATTAATTTTAATGGATAGTTAATCATTCCATTAAATCTAGCTTCTTGCAATGGACAGAAGAGGTTAATGGAGCATTAACATTCTAATGAGAGCATTAAAATTTAATGGACCTTTCTTGCAACTGAGTGGGAAAAGTTGACAAGTGATACTAAGGAACGTTTTTCATTATTTTGTACGAATCAAACGTCTGTCTTAGCAGCTCTGCCGTGAGGGCGACGGCCAACTTGGACTGCTATAGCTGCTCTGTCAGTAGTTATAGTCCAAAAGCGAATATCATGGCAGTCCTGTCCGTCAACGTGTTAACCGCTGGCCGTTTGATTTTTTACGGTTCTATACCAAAATGGTAAAAAAATAACTTTTATGGTGCGACTTTGTCCGTCCGTCCGGTGCACAGCTGCTTATTTCATGGAGTACTAATGCTATTGACTTGAAATTTGTAATAGTTATAAATAATGCTTGTCCATCTATATTGCAATTAAAGACATGAAAAAATATTTTTGTTTTGATTGCAATAGGGTCCGAAATGAGAGCTTAACATTTTAAAATCATGTACAACAGTATAGACTAAACAGTCTCATGACAGACATGTTTATCAACCTTTAAGGGAAGTGATAGTTGCTCAAAGTTTATAAATTGTAGTATGAATGATACGAAACGGGGGCTCCGTTTAATCATCAGCTGAACACGCTAGGTTCGTCTTGTGACTTCGCCGTGGATTCAGTTCACGATTAATAGTCCGTTTGGATCCGACACTAGTCGAGCAATCCCGAAAATTTCACGAGTAAACCGTAACTAATCATAAATATTTGTAGTTTTGATGTGTGATGTGCCTAATCCCTACTATCCGTACTTTTTATATTATAAATGCGAAAGTAACTCTGTCTGTCTGTCTGTTAAGCTGGCTTCCCACGGTGCGTGGTAGCGCGCACCGGCTGTGCGTGGTATCATACGTAAAATCACGCACCGTGGGAAGCCACATTATGAGGGTGCATGATGTGGATACGGCGCACCGCTCCGCACGCGTCCGCGTTACTACGGACGAGTCTTTTCCCATGGTGCGGCGTCGGTGCGAGCTCGTGCGTCGCGGTGCGCGATATCACACTCCGTGGGAAACAAGCATTACGCTTTCATGCCTAAATCGCTGATCCGATTTTGATGAAACTTGTTACAGAGCTAGTCTGGAACCTGGAGAAGGACATAGGCTACTTTTATCCCAAAAAACGTGGAATACGCAATAAACGAAATCCACGCAGGTAAAGCCGCGAGTGACTCCTAGTAAAACATAATTTGCTTTTAACTCCCATCTAAAACACATAGTAGGGACTTTTATACGTGGATCACGGAATTCACAAACTTCACTTTCACGACTTGTGAGAGTGAAGTTACTCTCTTACAAATGCTTGTTTTATTGCCATCGCTTTTTTACTGGTGGTAACACCGTCTAAAAAGTTGCCAGAAGACAAATTTGTGGGACGTGATGCCTTTCCGTTATATCATACAGTTGGTAACAAATAAGAGTGCGTTGTGATACGCATTTATAATGCCTGTTGTTATTAATGGGAGGAAATAAAATTGTATTTCGTGGAGTGTGGACAGCCCGGAAGTTTACGGACACGCAGTAGGTGGCGGGTTTTAAACATGACATGAAGTGACGGTTGGTGACACAAGTTGGTAAACAAGTAGACAGAGACAAATTACATACGCAACATCACGCCTGTGTTCCCTGAGGAGTTGGGCAGAGTTTTTCGACGTGATATTTAAGTTCTACGTATTAGGACTATTCTCATCGACCAGGCATAAATCCAGACACCGGGACTGCTACTGAGAATTTCATACGGAAAAACCCAATAACACTTTGCTAACTTTAACTTTAGAGACAAATTAATCTCAGCCGGATTAATTTTCCAAAAAAAGTATAATAGTTTCAAATCGCGAATAAAGTCTAGATACAACTAAGTAATTAAGTATATTAAATTTTTTATCAATTAGTTTTTAAATTAATGCCAATGTCTGATGATTGATTGATGATAAAGTGATGGCTGACATTCACAACCCAATTGTTTGACAATATACTAATTTTTTGTTAAGGAAGGTTAGACCGGTTGTTAGATTAAGGCTTAAAACGCACTAGCGGCCAGCCGCAATGCGGCGTGCCGCGCCGCAGCTCCAAAACAACCAGAGCGGTTGACGGCTGGCCGCAAATCAGTGCGTCGATATCATGCGGTTTCATGTAAAAATCGATGAATGCGTTTACGGGCTAAAGGTTTCTCACTATCCGTAACCACTGTCATAGATGTTGGTATTGTTATGACAACCGGGACCGACAGTTTAATATGCTCTCCAAGTCATGGGTCTCGATGTGTAAAGAATGTGGAACTCCTTACCAGCGTCAGTGTTCCCCACTACCTATAACCCAGTAACCTTTTGTCACGCTTAGCGGGTTAAGGGTGACTTGAGGAGTCAACCCTTAACGAGCATGTGCATATAAAATCAGAAAATCTAGCAAGAAACAGAAGCAGTTTAGCAGGAGTGTACTTACATAAGAATAATGAAAACACTTTTAACCATTCAATATAATATATATTTTACAATAATTAAAAGGTTAGTTTACGAGGGCGTGGTTCGACGACGATACGAGGAGTCCAGGGTCTTCAGTGTTGATAGTCAGTAACTTAACTGGGCGGCTGCTGAGGCGCGAGAGAGGACGAAGTTTTTTTTTTTTTTTTTTTTTCAATTGGACTGCTGTAGGTCGTCCTAGGGGACGGTTTCTACGTAACCGGGCAGTTATTGGCGAGACCTGAAGGGTCTCCAGCCAATGGGGGGGAAGTAAAATACTTAACTTAAGCTAACTACTTGTACTACACTAACATCATGACTACCTGCAACAACAGCACTAAGGGCGACCCCTAGTGGGACTCGGACCTCGGCTTAGGGCGTTGCTGGCGTGGACATAGGGGGGGGGGGGGGAGACAGCTTGATGAGGGCTGAATTATCGGTGTGACTGCGGAGTCTGAAGAGACGACCGGCTCTACGACGGGAGAGCTCGGTGGATCGTGACAGAGGACGAAGTGCAGCGTGCCGGCCCTTTTATAGGCGCACTCCGCTAGTCGCCACAACTATCACCGTCACACTTTAAAGCAAGAGTGAATAGGCATCTTCTGGGTGCACTCGTTCCATCGTAGACCCCATCCATCGCTTTCCATCAGGAGAGATCGAGGTCAAAAGCGGATACTAATATAAATAAACAAAATATTTTAAAAAATGGTCACCCGTCAACTGTCTGACCGCGGTAAGCGCAGCTTAACCTTGATTGATCAATCAGCGCGGTTGTTATTTAGCCACAAGTTCCTTTGGAACCACAAACCATGCTATTAGCCACAAGTACCAATTTACGATGCTTCCAGTTCCAATAACTCTAACCAACTGAAAATAATTGACATAACCGCAACACTTACCGACTGCGTGAAGGGCGGGCGTTTTATGAGGGCTGTCTTTACATTAACGTTCAAAATGAACTAAATAATTCTAGTCAATTTTTAACCCCCGACGCAAAAAGAGGGATGCTATAAGTTTAACGTCTGTATCTGTGTGTCTACACTATAAAAATATAGAATCGGGTCTTCTCGCGTAAAAAACTTTAAGAGGCACAAAATACCTTTTATCCCGACGTTTCGGCCGAAATGCACCGGCCGTGATCGCGGGTAGACTGGAGTGACGGAGCAGTTGTCATCTTCGTGAAGCAAGGGCATTTTCATCTACCCTCACTCGATCTTGATTTTTATAAAGTTATCGTCAGTACTTCGACACACCACATTAACGACGTCTTTACACTCGCCTAAACCATCCCGTCGACGATAACACTTGCTGATGACCGGATTCCATGATGTTGGTAGTTTGTATCCATCTTCCCGATTGAAATTCTTGTATTTCTTCATTTCAATCGCTTCACGTACGATTCTGGGATAATAGTGACGATTGGTGGAGAGGATTTTTGGACTATGTAATTCTATCCAGTGATTGGAACCGGACTCCAGAAGATGCTCGGCTATTGCGGACTTATTTATCTGTGTTTCTATCTGTGGCATCATAGCCCATAAACGGTTTTTTTTTTTATGAAAGGTGACTTTATCGAGAGTACTCTTAGCTGTTATTCAAGAAAATCTGTTCAGCCGTTTGAAGATCATCAGCTCTTTTCTAGTTGTTAAAGGGATGTGAGCAACTTCTACTGGTCAGACTGATTAGAAATTTAGTATCCTGTGACTTCAATGATATTACAATAACATAGTAATCTTGACCTGATGCTGCATCAATTATTCGATGTAAAAAAGACTCTAATGCGTTCTCAATATATAAATCAATTGTGCGACATAAAATGCAGAACCACTGTAATGAAAAAGAGTTTTTTTGGAATGTCTTAAAATTTTTATAATAAAATACCCGATGGCATAAAAAATATGCCCTTATCAAAGTTTAAGAAAACTATTTAGCTAAACTATTAATTGAAAAAAATTATTATACTGTTCCAGATTTTAAAAACGATAATTTTTAATATTTTTTAGTTTATTTCTGGTTTTGTTTTTACCATTTGTTTATTTAGTTTTTAATTACATTTTACTTAATTTTTGTACGCCTTCACGGCAAAACATAGCGCCCAAATATGTTAACCTAACACCTCTATGTAGGCGGAACGTGTTACGATATGGTAACGCACGTTACGTCAACGCACCCTGCCACGTTACCGCACCGTCCCACGTTGACGACGTTGTGACGTGGAGATGTGGACAGGCCCTTACGCAATAAGAACGGAGGTCAAATAAATAATAAAAAAACACGTTTCTTTTATCAATTTAAAATACGAGTAGAAGTAATGAAAATAAATCTGTTGTATTACTTATTCTGTTTAAATCAATAACACAATTTCGCCGCAGACTATTATAGAACCTCGATTGATCTTGCTCGACGGGTTTAAAAGCGAGTCCAGAATGCAATTTGGAATTCAATCAGCTTTTTGTCCCTGTCTCCGTCGTCGGTGAAAACTGTGTAAATTTATAGGTACCCATTTTATAAATGCTATTCCATTATTTTACAACATAACGGTATAAAGCGAATATTCAGGTTTTAATATTACGTAAAGTATTTTGGTACATTCCATTTTTAGGCCATGATGAATAAAGAGGGGTGTTATAAGTTTGAAGTCTATGTCTGTCTGTCTTTGGCATCGTAGCTCCCAAACGGATAAATTGATTTCAATGCGGTATTTTTTTACAGCTCGTTTTATTGAGATTGTTATAAACAAATAAATGAAAGGTTTATTGCAGAAACTCGTTCAATTTTTTACATTAAATCTTACATAAACCGTTTAATTTAAGGCACTAACACGAATTTAATAAAAAACTTTATATAAAAGTAAAAACCGACTTCAAAAACTGTTAACTTTATATTATGCTAATTATTTCACTCTTTTTTTTTGTTTTTTTAGTCGACACGTTCCGACGTGTCGACTAAATTTGAATGGAAATTTTAGTTAAACTTTTGACAGCTTTTATTTACAACCGTCTCCTTATTTTATGAAAATGAAAAAGGTAGCAATAGCCTAAATCAAGTACCAATATCGACACCATTATCAAACTAGTTAATTCTCAATTAAGAGCTTAGCTCCAAGTATTCCGGTTAAGCAAATCCCCCGTCGTCATAAGTGAGCGCTGCAATTAGCGTCAATCATAAAGGACGGTCTAAGCTCTCGTCTGAGCGTCAAGTATTTATAACGTCACTACTTGAGTTTCAACGCTAAGGGGAATTTCAGGCCGTGTTGAGGTGCTAAATTGGTGACCATTTAGGGAATTTTTATATACAGGCTGTAAGGGTAAACACTGTTATCCTTGAAACCAGTGGTTTGGTTTAATTTATAGAACGTAAAATCAATGAAAAATAACAAACTTTTTTTTTATAAAATATTCGTTTTTCCTCAAAAGCATTTCACCCTATGCGCGGGGGCAACAAGCTACGGGAGGGGGCGCGGGGAACTGGCCGCGTGGCCCGACGCACGGCCCCGCACAGTTTGCTATCCCAGTCAGTCAGCTGTCTCGTTAGCGAGTGTCTGTACCCCGCGTCGTAGCGCCGCCGCGCCGCTCATTTCTCGCGCGTTTTTTTTTTTTACCATTTCCTATATTTTTATGTTTATGTCAACTACCCATGGTTTGAGTGATAACGGTGTTTACCCTTACATGCTGTATTTACACATAGTAAAATCTTAACAATACTAAAACGGTTCATTAAATATTTTTGGAAAAAAGTATGTGCAACGCATCCTAGGAAAAAAAAATCACGTTTGTTGTATGGGAGCCCCCTTAAATATTTATTTTATTCAGATTTTTAGTACTTGTTGTTATAGCGGCAATAGAAATACAGCATCATCTGTGAAAATTTCAACTGTCTAACTATCACGGTTCATGAGACAGCCGGACGGACAGCGGAGTCTTAGTAATTCGGTCCCGTTTTACCCTTTGGGTACGGAACCCTAAAAAATACTTGCCTCTAACTGTCCCACTGCTGGACTGGAACTGGAACTTCTAATTCAGAGGAGGAACGAGCATTGACCACCACGCTTGCTCACTGTGGGTTGGTGATTTCAGACCATTAAGTCCAGGTTTCCTCACGATGTTTTCCTTCACCGTATGTCAGTGGCGTCTTAGATTAACTAAGAAAGTTCATATGAAATTGAAAGAGTCACATTGGGAAAATGTATACATTTCAAATGAATAATAAATCTATGAACTCCCATCGCACGGGGGTAAAAAGGATAAATTTGATATTTTCCTCAACCGTACCAAGTTTGTGGTAGATTGTGAATACATTTTGATGTACGCCTGGGATTGGAGTCAAGGCATCGCGGTATCGGATTGCTTACCCCAGAAGGTCTAAGGAATATGATATGTTTTTCCTTGACATAATAGGAAGATAAGGAACAAGTTTAGAAGATTTATTCTGAGAATAACCAGATATGCTTACCTGAAATAAACTTACGGATTTTCGCATCATTAATTTTATTATTCAAGTCGGAAAGCGGGTACTAAGCCGTGAGTTTAAGTATCACTGTGAGTGTTAAAATTTCAAAACAGTTTATTTTAGTTTTAATAAAAAATATTTTTGTTAAAAATTAACACTCCTAATTCATACAAGTTTAGTTTTAGTATGCACTAAACCTGAAACTAGTTTGTTCAGAATCACCAGGAGAATAGATTGACATAGTTTTTAGAGGTGCCACGTTAAATCTTGCATTTTATTTTTCATATATTTCAGTTATGTTTCAATAGGTTTCTATGCATAACAGTGGACGGGAATAGACACCTTGAGGCTTGAGACGGTCCGCTCGGTCAGTTTCCGTGTATTAGATAACCCCTGCATAGCACATCTCACAGATTTCATACTCTACTGGGGAAATTAACGCAACATAAACTAAGGTGTAACTTGGAGATTTATTAAAAAAAATACATACTCCGGTAATTCTGATTAAAATCTTGTTGGGGTGTCTCGGTTTTTGTGTATACTAAAAATAGTGTTGTATATTCAAAAAAATGGAGCTACTAATCCGTTACCCCAAATATGGCCTTAATTGTACCTTAACACAGCGAATGATCAGTATTTTTTATAAAATCTCTAAAGTACAATAGTTCTTAGAGCGCTTACGCATTGCATTCGATCCGAATCCGTGAAAATACGTTCCGAAGTAGCCATAGAACTATTTGTATGGTAGTTTACGCACTACATCCGGCATCCATCATCCGATTTCTATCCGTCATCCGTGAGTTTCTAATTCGGAAGAAAAATTGACGGACCGAAGTAGCCGTAGTACTGTTTGTATGAACGCTTTCGCATTACCTCGGATTCAAATCGGACGCCAAATGGATATGCCAAAGTTGGCCCCTGAATTGTTTGAATTTGGATCAGAGATCGGACAAGTGCGTAAGCGAGATTTTTACTCTAGATCGGTATTTTCACGGATTCGGATCGGATGCAGTGCGTAATCGCTCTTAATCACTCTAGTTCTCTTATGGCCGATGTTTCAATCATCAGATAACTGTTATCTAAGCAACAAATATGGCGAATTGACCTATTTTTACCCGACTATGGCGAAGCAAAACTAATTTCATAGTGATGTACAGAGGATTTTTCTTTCCATAAAAACCTTATTCGAATATTAAGAACATTTAAAAAAAAAATGCCACATCGGTCTTCCAGCCATTGTCAAGTAAAGCGCTTACAAACGAACAGCATTTCATCTTTATTTATACATATAGATTATGTGTACTTTAATACCCTCTCAGATCAGTACACCGTTTCCGCCCAACATTGGGTACACCAGTACATCGTTTAATCCTAAGTTGGCTCCAACGAACCGAGTAATCGTCTTCTCACAACTCAGAGCGTCTCAATTGCACTCCCCGCTTAATACATGTACGCTGTCATAAATTATGTCATTAAACGCCGCAGCATACCGCGGCGCCACCGTCGACACACGATGTTTACCACCAATTAAATATCAATTTCGTAAACATTAATCATCGTACGAATTGTTATAAATGTGGCAACGTTCGGAAGCTGTAAACACTTTGCTGTGACATACCGAGGTATGGCTTCGGGCAACTTCGGGTGTATTCGTGAAGCGTCGATTTCGATACGTGTGTTGTGTTCTTTTGTCTATATTGATGGTTTAGAGACCAAATACACGTCCGATATTTGCCTCCAATAGTCGGATAGTCTGATCAGACTATCTGAAGGCCTCCGCGTCAAACATTTGTTTGAACATAAATTATGCTTGTTTCCCACAGTGCGTGATATCGCGCATCGCGACGCACGAGCTTGCACCGACGCACTATGGGAAGAGACTCGTCCGTGGTAACGCGGACGCGTGCGGAGCGGTGCGCCGTATCCATATCACGCACCCTCATAATGTGGCTTCCCACGGTGCGTGATTTTTCGGATGATACCACGCACAGCCGATGCGCGCTACCACGCACCGTGGGAAGCCAGCTTTACTCGTACGATCAGATTATCGGATCGGATGTCAGAATCGTAAACATCGTCCGGGCGTCGTCGTCGTCCAGAAAAAATCGGACACGAGAATCGTACGTGTATTTCATGAATCCAATCAGATAGTCGGATCCGGCTCCCGGAAGCAAGTATCTGGCGTGTATTTTGACCCTTAGGAGCTTCACTTCACACACCAAATGCAGAGAGGCGCGGCGCGGCGATCGCGGCTGCCGAATTATGTATGCATTTATATAAGACAATACACACCTTACGCGGTGTGCTGCGGTGAATATGGAACTGTTCTTCAAAAGCGTCTATTGACCGCACCGCGCTGCGTTTGGTGTGTGATGCTCTTTAGACTTATTGTCTTGGAGTTGTGTCTGGATATCGATATATATTTTGGCTGAGCTGTTTTGATAGTAAACTATAACCATAATAATTTATTAAATTCCCTTGTGGTTCTACGGTACCTTACGGCTTTGAAGGCAGGCCAGGACGGTATTTGGCAGTTTTGAAGGCAGGTCAGGACGGTATTTGACAGTGTTGAAGGCAGGTCAGGCTGTCCTGAAACTAAAACTGTTTTTAAAGGCAGGTCGGGGCGGTGTTTGACAGTTTTGAAGGCAGCTCGGGGCTGTATTTGACGGTTTTGAAGGCTACTCAGGACGATGTTTCATAGTTTTGAAGGCAGCTCGGCACATCACGCAACCGCGTTCAACGACTGTATGGAATGGATAGATTGTGCATGTAAGTGTGACTCACGTTTGATCTACCTAGATGTTGTGCTTGGAATTAGATTATTACTAGCGTTACCGGTAAAGGAAAACATCGTGAGGAATGCATGAAAACAGAGAAGGTTTCAAAACACTATCCTTAACCAGCCTCCTGATTCAGAAACTTATCGATAAGTAGTTGTCGAACGTTTCGGTTTATCTGGTTTGGTTTACGATTCTAGTCATCCATCCAAAATTTAAGTGCTGGGCACTTGTCGGTATAGCAATCTCCATCTTTCTCTACCCAGAGCCAATTCTTTCACTTCTCTGTATGTTATCACTTCTGTATTTTCCTTCAATTGGTCTGTGTACTTTCTTCTTGGTCTGCCCGGCTTTCTCTTTGCTTGTAATTTGCCTTCTATGATATTAGTTATAAAGCTGTCGTGTCGCAGTAAATGACCAATCATTTTCCCCCTTGTTCTTCTCTCTTACGATTCTCGTAACGAGAGAAAAGGAGACAGCAAACGAAATCGGTCGACAACTGACTAATCAAATCATTCTGAATTACAGGGCTGGCCAGCGTGGTGGACTTAAGCCTAAAACCTTCTTATTTTAAGAAGACACCCGTGCCCTGCAGTGGGACTGTAATGGACTGATTCATCATCTGCCTAGCCTTTTCCCAACTATGTTGAGGTCGGCTTCCAGTCGAACCGGATGCAGCTGAATATCAGTATTTTACACGGAGCGACTGCCTATCAGACCTCCACAACCCAGTAACTGGGTAATACGATACTCTTGGTAAGACTGGTTGTCAGACTTTCTGGCTTCTGACCAACAGTAACGACTGTCAAAGATCTACAAATGACAGCCGGGACCAACGGCTTTACGTGCTTTCCGAGGCACGGAGGAAACTCGCTATGGTAAATGGTCACCCATCCACAGACCAACCTCGGCAAGCGTGGCTTAACCCGGAAGATCGGTCTATGCGGCTGTAATTATTTAGCCACGAGCTCCTCCTGCTGTGCTGTTATGTTATGTATTACTAGTGGTTATTTGCGATTTCGCCCACGTGTATATCGTTTATCGCGTATACCGCGTTTTTCGGGATAAAAGTAGCTTATGTCCTTCTCCGGGTTCCAGACTATCTCTGTACCAAGTTTCAACAAAATCGGTTCAGTAGTTTAGTCGTGAGAAGGTAACAGACAGATAGAGTTACTTTCGCATTTATAACATTGGTAAGGATGATGTGCAACCCTTTTAGTATTGCTTGATGCTCGTACCAGCAATGAGTCACAAAATCTACCCTTGAAGAGGTCTTGTTCTAAGTAGTAATGTTGATTGATGGTACTTACTAATGTTTCGGTTACGTCATACGTTAGCGCTTCTATTAATACACACATCAAAATATGGAATACTGAAACTGTGGTTTTTATCTTTAAAAGGATAAAACGGTAGTCTCCTTTTAAAAGGATTTAGTAGGAACTCCTTTCACAAGGTGTAGGAAATTCTATAAAAATGCTGTCACAACATCAAACTTGTTTTTCAGTAAGGTTCATGCACATACATCAGTCACGTCACCGTCAAGTCACCGACCAGTGACGTCAAAAAATATAGTTTAAAAGAAGTCGTAGGACATCGGCCAATCACGTCACGACTGTGTGCATGTATGTTTAAAGTTATCTGACGTTGGTAAAATCAGCTTAAATCATAATAAATACTAGTTTTATAGGCAAATGGTAGGTAAGTTAGTACCATAGTACGACCGAGATAATCCTATAAACGAAAATAAAAAAAAACAATATCATATTATTTTGCTAAAGTTGAGTCAATAATTTAATAACAAAATATTATAGATTAATATTAAAATAAAAACCCAGTGGCTACACAGCAACTCTATCGTTACAAACTAACACAACCTCACCAATTACACATAATGAAAAATCGAAGCTATATTACGTCCTCATATTCCTAATTACGGCCGTTTGTTTGCATCTTACAGTTTTAATTAAAACAGTATTGAGCAAAACTGTCGGTATTCGGCGGCGGTCGCAATTTCGGCTTTCCACTTTGAACGAAACGGATCAAACAAATTAAAAGCTGCCCTTTTGTTCTTTAATTTATTTGACCTGTTCCGATAAATAGCGTTTTTTGTTTGTTTTTTATTTATCGACGGCTTATTGCGACCTGTTTCGAGAAATGATTTATTCGAGTTTTGGACTTTTTGATATTGGTAACGGAATATTTTTGGGCGGCTTGTGTTCGAATTGGTGCTTTGCGTAAAATATAAAAGTGGGTACTGAGTACTGACCGGTGTTACGGGCCGTAATGTGCCATTCGCAGCGAGCATGTTACGTTACGCCGTATTCTAAACTCCGTGTAACATGCTCGTTTCGAACTCTGCTCGCCCGTGCTCCAGATTCGTTGCCACTCGTAGTCAAGATGTCGGACGACGAGTTCTGTTGGGATCTTTGATTTTACTCAATTATTGTATAATCCAAATTAAGAAGAAAAAAAAGACATGTTATTGGATATCAAACTTGTTTAAAGACAGAAACGTATAGGTGGGTACTGACCGGCGTTACGGGGCGTAATGTAACGTGTTACACAACGAGCGTTCGTGCAGTCAGTACGGGGAAACAAGGCGCTCGTAACGAGCAACGACCGGCTCTTACACGGAGTTTAGAACACGGCGTTACGTAAAATGCTCGCTGCGAATGGTACATTACGGCCCGTAACACAGGTCAGTACCCACCTTATCTGGTGGTTTGTCATTAATACGCGTGACGACTCGCTGCGACGTATTGACTGAAGCGCGTAACACTCAAAGGATTCGCCAAAAAACCGACACCGGGGTGGAGTACTCGCAGCGAGCAACAAGCCGCTCGTTGCTTGTTACGAGCGCCTTGTTTCCCCGTACTGACTGCACGAACGGTCGCTGTGTAACATGTTACATTACGCCCCGTAACGCTGGTCAGTACCCAGCTTAATGTAACTAACAATGTTTTGACGAAGGGAGCTACAGACATGGCTATAGTCGTTCGCAGTACACAGCTGGGCATCTTTTCTATTCGGTCCCTCATTACTGAGGATCGTGACGTCACTTTTCGTGCTCGTTTATGAGTTGCCAACTGGGACCAAGCGACGGTATTAAAGGTCTGAATATGCAAAAAATCTGTTCCAACTATGATGTATTCTGCTTCCAGTCTAACCAGATACGGCTGAGTACCTACCAGTATTTCACACGGAGCGACTGTCATTAGATCTCCACAACCCAGTTATTGGGCAATGCCGATATCCTAAGGATGGAACGGTTGTCAGTCTTTCGGGCTTTTGACTACCCGTATCGACTGTCATAGGTATTCGTTTAATTACCGCGACACACGGCTTAACGTGCTTTTGAGGCACTGAGGGATCTTGATGTGTAATGAAAGGTTATCTATCTACCAGTCGGTGCAGGATACTCCACATGTATCTTCGATAAAACATTCTCGGCAGCTAGATGTATATACAAATTTATTTTTAGTTTAAACAAAAACCGAGACACCCCAACAAGACTTTCATCAGAACTGCCTGAATATGTGTTTTTTTTTATAAATCTCTAAGTTACACCGTAGTTTATGTCGCGTTAAGTTCCCTAGTAAAGTGTGAAATGCCCGAGATGTGCTATGCAGCGGTTGTCTAATACACGAAAACTGACCGAGCGGACCATCTCAAGCCTCAAGGTGTCTATTCCCGTCAACTGTTATGGGTAGAAACCTATTGAAAAAAAATTGAAATTTATGAAAAAAAAATGTGGTGTAAAAAATATGTCAATCGATTCTCCTAGTGATTCTGAACAAACTAGTTTCAGGTACATACATACAGGGTACAGTACATACTAAAACTAAGCTTGTGTATTATTCCATAGATCGAAATCACTACGTATTATAAAACAAAGTCCCCCGCCGCGTCTGTCTGTCTGTGCCCGATTTTCTCCATAACTATTAAACGGATTTTGGTCCAGTTTTTACGATTGATTCTTGGGGAAGGTTTTTGTGTATAACTTATAAACGTGTTGTTTATTTTAGCTGAACTATCACGATTTTTGTCCAGAAAGTCGAAAAGACCTCAATCAAATAACATAATGGTAGGTACCCGTACGTAGTCGGAACGGGTCGCTATAGTCCGACAAGTTCGTACGCCGTTGACGAAGATACGACACTTTTAAAATTGGCAAAACGTCACAAGCAAGTACAATTTTTACTTGCTTCTGACGTCACAAGCCCCCAATCTCGAGTTTTGATGAGTTTTATCTTTCCAAATATTCATAGATTTACTAACAGATAAAATACGTGTCCATTATTTTTCAAAACTCTAACTGGCGGACTAATTAGATTTGAAATTTATTGATGCTGTCAACATTCCTATTTGACAGCTTTTGAAATTGAAAACTATCTGAATGAACGGTTCGGCTTGGGTTCGTTTGCGATTTTTCAAGATTTATTTTAGAAGAATTAGGCCCTTGGTTTAGCATATTATTAAATCATGGTTAGGTATACAACGTGTTACATAATTCCTCTTAAAAAAGCAAATGTTAATCAAGTAGTCTTTTATGGTTGTTGTCATTTACCTCTCAGAGGAAATTAGGTAAGAATGTAAGTAACTTTCTGGGTAGTCTACTCTTTACTTTTGTTTTCAGGGTTACGTTTCAGTGATGATTTTATTTTATGATTTGTCCAAATTTTTTTTTTGTGTGTCTTACTTTTGTTTTAAAATATTGCCAATATACTCTATACAAGGACCTTTTAATCCCCTTTCGGCTTTGGGGGTATTTTTGTAACACGTTGTATTACAAACATTTAATCTATATTTCAGCTCGACGTGTGTACAAAGCAATCATCAATGTATGGATTGTATTGCATACGCGCTACACTAACCCATTCCCCACTCCCCTGAAGTTGAATCCACACAAAACAGGGGGTTCGTACAAACACGTATTAATGCATTGTTATTGCTATATCATGTAATTAAATTGAATGTGTAATTAGATGTTACGGCGTCTTTGTATTCCAATGTGTTAGGTTGTAAGGAGGCTACTAAAGCTGCGATTACGATGTTTTGTTTGCAATTTGTATAGCGATTTGTTTCAAATGTAAAAGATCGTAGATTCGTTGCTGTTTAGCGAGGAATTTTCTAGAAAATGTTTTCTATTTTAAAGTGTAAAAAGAAAACTTAAAGTTTTATTCGCGATCGTTGTTTTTGGTTTTGTATGGGTGATAAAGTTGGCTTTTGTAGTTTTTCTTAGCAATGGATCAGCCAGTATTTATGTGAAAACACAGTAGGTGAGTTAGTATTATCACTAATTCATGCAAATGTTCAAGATTGACAAACAAGAATGGCCAAACGATGATGGGCAAGAATATAATATGAGACCCAGCCCTCGTGACCAGTAACGGTTAGTCATATGTCGTTGGAAAGCTCTTTTAATATAATTTAATAGTTAGTATGACGGTTTATCTGAAATTGTGGTGGGTAAAAAGTTATGGTGCCATAAAAGTAGTGAAAACAAATAATTTCTATAGAGTGGAATCTGTCACATCCTTCTTCAAGAAAGTGATGATAGACCCGTAATTATTGCTCTCATTTGAGTGTTGTCTCATAAGGCCGGCCATATATGGGCAGCTTGAACAGTTAGCCAGTGATAAACATACACGGACAGCTCGAGCAGTCAGTGTATGCCTGGCGACTGATAGACCGCACGCCATGCCGCCAACCGCCCGAAGCAGTTGCAACTGCTCGAGCTGTTTCGTGTATGTATGTACGTAGAAGGCTGTAGTTTACTATGCAGTTGCAGCTTAAAGCAGTCAATCCTGACTGCTTCAAGCTGCCCGTGTATGGCCGGCCTAAGGGTCGTTTTCTTATTACTTGAGATTCTCTTTTTAATAAATAAATAAAAACATATTTTCAAATGTAAGAAATTTTGATAGGATGGACTTGAAATACATCTCACTAACCAAGACTATAATGACGTCTAGTACAAAACGTCTCAAAATAAGAATAAATCTAAAAGCTAGTTTTGAGGCCTCACCACAGTAAGATCGAGAAATAGAGACGAGCCTAGACGATTATCGACTACGTATCTTGACAGATCCCTTAATGGGATCGGAGGGCGCACCTCTCAATTACCCACGAGAGGTTATTGCCAATATTCCGACAATGCTAGAGGGCCTCCTTGAGACTACACTTTGAGAGACATTGAGGTTGAATTTTTTTTTGTTAGACGATTGAGTGTGTGTATGATTTTGATTCGGTTGATAGAGGTTGTAAATCGATTAAATTGGGCGAGAATAGTTTTGTTGGTATTTTGAAAATTTATATGGCAATTGCTTTGTGACACAGTAATTTGAGTTCAAATGCATGTGCGGACCAGAATTTAATTATTATTGTTTTTTTATTTGTAATTACTACTTTTCCTTTATTTGCATAATTTTATTATTGTAAAAAATATTATGATTTTCTTTGTACAGACTCAGTTAATTTGTTCACCTGACAGACAGAACTGTGTTGCTGGGGAGTTTGTTGCGCCGTTTCTTCGTCACAGCATAAACACTAACGCGGCATCCTACATGAGCGATCTAGAAGCGGCGCGGCGCGACGCTGAAACAACAAACAGTCGATACCTATTGAAGTGGCGTATGTGACCAAACGCACGTGGAGTGCGGTGCGGCGCGGCGCGATGCAACGCAAACGCGGTCAGTTGGCGTGATATTTTCGCGCGAACTGGATGCGGTGCCGTACAGTGCTACTGAATGACGGCGGCGTGCGACGAGCGTTTCGCGAGCTCGTAGGACAAAGCCGCCGCTTCGCACCGCATCGGATCGCTTCGCAATTCGCGTCGCTTTGAACCACCTACGTAAGACGCCGCGTAAGAAGCGGTGAAGGGAGGTCTTTTTTGGGGGCTGTCTATTGTATTTGACGTTCAAAAAGAACGAGAAATAATAAATCAAGCCACAAATTTATTTATTGGCCACGTGACCAAACTTCTCATTTTTTATCTAAGCAACGGGAAAATGAGATAACCTCTAACAAACTAATTCGACTTTTTTACAACGCCAACTAAATTTTTGGGCACCCCGACACGGATAGGTTAGGTTCGAATCCCCTTCGTGTTAGGTTACTTTAAACCCTGCAGACAGAAATAGGAGCCGCGCGCAGCGGGGCTCCGTCGACTCTTTTTGTTTTTTATTTGTTTTTATTGTGAAAATGAAAGTGGGTGACGAACAGTGGCTTATATAGAAGATAACTAGTGGCTAAGATAGTATCATTCAGACGCTTGTTAATTGTGGCTGACTTAGTAATTTAGAAGCCAATGTAAATTTTTAGAGGCGAATAATGCTATTAAAAAGAAGTCTGTTTAATTAGCACCCAAAAAGAACTAAGTAATTCTAGTCTATTTTGAATAATTTGTTTTGAGTTTGAGTTTGACTTGCGTTAACGGTGAAGGAAAGCATCGTGAGGAAACCTGCACACCTGAGAGGGCTCCATGAAGATCAATGGTGTGTGAAATCCGCCAACCCGCACCAGGCCAGAGTGGTTGATTGAGGCCTAACTCCTTCTCAATCTGGGAAGAGGCCCGTGCCCAGCAGTGGGACAGTAATGGGCTGATTATTGAATTGCTTTTCACACTAATATTATAAAGGCGAAAGTTTGTGATTGTGTGTGTTTGTGTGTGTGTGCCTTCAACGAGCTGCTAGCCAGATACACCCTCCGGACCACAGAATTTTCCTTAGGGAAAATTCTGACCTAACGAGGGGGATGTGTGACGGTGGCAGTGGTGGCGACTAGCAAGGTGCGTCTATAAAAGAGCTGGCACGCTGCACTTCGTCCTCTCTCGCGCCTCAGCAGCCGCTATTTAAGTACTACATCACACCTGGAGACCTTGGACTCCTCGTATCGTATTGTCTAAGAACCACGTCCTGTAAACTAGTCTGCTAAACTGCTTCTTGCTAGATTCTGATTTTATGTGCACATGCTCGTTAAGGGTTGACTCCTCAAGCCACCCTTAACCCGCTAATAGTGACAGTTTGTTACTTCTTCAGGCTCAAACGGATAGACCAATTTTGATAAAATTTGGTATAGAGGTAGCTGACATCCTGGATTAACACATAAGCTACTTTTTATCCCGAATAAACCGCGGGTAACACCGCGGGGCGCAGCTAGTCCTAACTAATATTATAAATGCGAAAGTAAGTTTCTTTGTTTGTTACCATTTCACGCCTAAACCACTGAACCGATCATCTTGAAATTTTGCATATACGTTGTCAGGTGTACAGAAACGGACGTAGGGTACATTTCATCCCGAAAAAAAGTACTGTTCCCGAGGAAAACAACAATAAATAGATGGCGCCACGTGTCTTTCGAATGACGATTGAATTATATTATTATATAATAACTAAAATAAACATAAAATAAACAAAAATAAACTTTGTAGTGCGTTAGAGTTGATTAGCAAATTCTAAATTAACGCGAGCGAAGCTGCGGGCAAAAGCCAGTCATCTATAAAACTGTGGTAGACTCGCAGGCAAATTATGTTATGAATAGAAAAAGCGAAGGTACATCAATGCGTTTTTACACAGTGAGTAGAGCGCTAAGGAATTCCTTGTTCGCAGAGTCAAAAGCTCGGGAATGCAATTTGATCATTTTTATTTTATCACGACATATGGGTACCATAATTATAAAAGAGCTGCTCTATGCGAAATTAGTTCACGTCTCGACGACTGGTTTGGTGCAGTGGCTAAGCGATTGGCTTCTGCACTACAGGTCGTGGGTTCGATTCCCACACGGAACTAAAATTTGTATGGCCTACAGATGGTTATTGCGGGTCTGGGCGTTTCGGTATGTGAGATTTGTGTCTGTAAACGCACCCACGATACAAGAGAAGTCTGAGTGGGGCGGTAAAGTTTTTTTTAAAAAGAAATAAATTTTCGTATGTACTGAAATTAAGCCTTTATTGGGTATTTAACATTCGTAATAAATTGACTAGCTTTTACTCGCGACTTTGTCCACGTGAAAGCCCACAGGAATCGTGCAATGACCAAAATGCATTCGCGAACCTTTCACTCTAGGGTGACGAAATTATGTTAAGAGCCTCTAGGTTCCTTTAAGGTACAATTCCGTGCATCGCGGCCGATCGCAGCCGCGCGCGTTCGATCGCGTGCGGCTGACGCGCGTGGCTAATGCGTCAATAGTCGTGTCTATAATATGCTGAGTAATCTGTCGTTAGCCGCACGCGTCTGTCGCAGACTTCGGAAGCGGTGCCATACATTTTCATACTCTGACTATTGACGCATCAGTCGCGTGCGTCTGCCACACGCGATAGATCGCGCGCGGCTGCGATCGGCTGCGATGAACGGAATTGTACCTTTAGAGTTCAGTTTGTAGTTTTAGTATATTGCCGGTCAGCTACGAAGCTTAGGCCCGGTATCCACCAAAGCGGAGAGGAGAGGAGACGAGAGGAGATGTGCTGCGAAGCTGGCAGGTTATTTCCACCAAAGCAGAGAGGAGATTTGTAGCGGAGAGGAGATGTGAGCTGTGCGTTGCGGAGATGTGAGCTGTGAGAGCTCGAAATCAGTCGGTTTGGGTGTGCGAGGGGCGGGGAGAAGGCACCGGGGAAAGGGGCGGACTGCACACATTTTCGCTCCGCGCGCCGCGCCGCACCGCTTGCTCGCTCGCGGCACATAATTCTATAGAAAAAAAACCCGCCTGCATAAAAAGCGAACTAAAAACATGTAAACAAGACGTACTTCTAATCATAACATACATAACATAACGTCAAACTTACGCAGGTTTTCAAAAAAGTATGCTATCAAATCGTCACGTGCAGTCGAAGGCAACGTACCTATGTTTTTTTGGTCAGTCAGTTTGTGAATTACATAAGTCTTGTTTCTCCCCCCTTTTCGTATTTCACGGCCACCATTTTGATTTTATAGAAACAAAACCTAGCCTATAACCATTGCACTGCTTAGACAAATCGATAGACACCTCATTCATGAAAATCCATCCAGCCGTTGGGCTGCTTCGAGGGTATAAAGAATCCCACCCACATAGATACAAAGATACATAGATACGGGTGAAAAACATAACCCTGTCCTTGCTGTCGCGCAGTCGGATAAAAATGAGACAACTCTCTTTTCCGCTTGATCCATTTCCACCGAAGCTAAGCGGAGAGGAGATGTGGAAATAACGAAATCTGATTGGTTATTCAAAACACGTCTCCTCTCGTCTCCTCTCCTCTCCACTTTGGTGGAAATCGGGCTTTAAAGTCAAATCCCTAGTGACTGACAAGAAAAAGTTTTCAGGATTATCCTTATAAGACCAAAACGTTGGTTAGCACATCAGTTACTATTCGAGGATCTGCCTCAATCAAGTTTAACGTAATGCTACCTTTACATGACCCGTAATGGATATGCTCTCCAAAATACAATGGTCTCTATCTGTATTTAACTTATAAATAAAGCGGATAGAGGACCGTTGTACAATGTTGGATATAAACTAGTGGGTGAAGTCCATTGCTGCTTTATTGAGGACTTTAATGTAGGTTTTGTATTTGAGAGTTGCAGTGGATGTGGTTTTTTTGAGATTAGATCAAATTGGTTGGGTAATGTGTGAAAGGTTGAGGTGTGAAGCGTTCGTGGTATCATATTGTTGTATATTAAATTTCTTGTTTTGATGGGTCTTTGTTTCATGATTGTAAAAGACACAACAACATAACCATGTAGGGGTGATTCTAACATTACAGTTATAGCTAATATCGGTATGTCAGGATTGCGAGCAAGGTAAATGTAGTAACTAAAACCAACATAGACTCTCCACCACTGAGAGTACTTGTATTTGGGTTAGTGTTAGTAACATGAACTAGATCACAATATAATACTTTACACAATTATTACAAGATCATACAATAAGGACAAGCTAGTCAGATATAAAAGGTCAGACTTCTTAAGCTGGTGAATACAGAATGCTCCGCTTTGTCGAAATGACCACCGCCTTTATAACATCGGGTGCGTTGATCCATGTCGACGACTACCTTCCTTTGTCAACATTGCTCAGTGTTACCCGCTAGCGATAACGTGATGGTTTTTGACTGAATTCAAAACGGAGGAGTTTATCAATTCGATGCAAATGGACCGATTTTTTGATATTTGTGGATCGATTTGTCATTTGAGTAATTCTTTTTTTATTTAGTGCAGAATACTCTCGAGTTGGTTCCACGTGAATTTCATTAAGTTTGGTTGAGTAGTTTTTTTACATAATACTAGAGGTCGCTCGCGGCTTCGCCCGTTATTCTGTATTTTTCGGCATAAAAGCAGCCTGTGTCCTTCTTCAGGTTCCAGACTATCTCTGTACCAATTTTCATCAAAATCGGTTCAGCGGTTTAGGCGTGAAAGCGCAACAGACAGACAGACTGAGTTACTTTCACATTTATATCATGAGTAGGGATTAAATATATTACTCAAATTAGGGTACAAATCTCTGAGAAGAATTGTATAGCGGTTCCCTGACGTCGACATATTAGGAGGTAACTATGAGGCTTCCATACGCACGTCAAGTGAAACGAGCCCTCGATTTTTTCTTCTACGAATTTGGTGAATATGCAAAAAAAAAATCGGCCATGTGTGAGTCAGAGTCGCACACAAAGGGTTCCGTAACATTATCTATAAAAACGGCAAAAAAATCATGTTTTTTGTATGGGAGCCCCTTACATATTTATTTTATGCTGTTTTTTAGTATTTGTTGTTATAGCGGCAACAGAAATACATCATCTGTGAAAATTTAAACTGTTTAACTATCACGGTTCATGAGATACAGCCTGGTGACAGACGGACAGACGGACAGAAGGACAGCGGAGCCTTAGTTATTACTAAGGCCCGTTTCACCCTTTGGGTACGGAACTCTAAAAAAAACTAGTAGGTACTAGGTAAGAGTCTCTGAGCTAAGCTGCGGATGAACGGACAGACGGACGGACGGACATGGGGAAACTATAAGGGTTCTTTTTTGACTTTTTTCCTCGAATTGATAACTTCCTCTTTTTTGTAGACGGTTCAATTTTTTTTTTGATAATTATCAAAATCAGATCACCACTTCAGCGGACACACGAGCCATCATACATTATTTCCCGTTGTTAAATCCCCCTTCAATATTTTTTCATCGTTCTATCAACATTTTAATGATAACACATCAGTATCCTATTGAGTTTCGGTTTTCACGTCACATTTTTCAATGACGTTCGACACAAAAGCTCCTGTTTCCATTATACGCGATAAATTCCACTCACACACATGAGATTCAACAACGAATATATTATTCGTCCAATTAGAACGGCGCTCTGTGATTGGTCAACGGAGATTTCAGTCTCAGGCCAATCATGATTGTGGAATAGCGTGGATAAGACTTTGGGTTTGGGAAAATACGACGAAAATAAGACGACACGTTTGGTGCAGTGGCTAAGCAATTGGCTTCTGCGCTAATGGTCGTGGGTTCGATTCCCACACGGAACAAAAATTTGTATGGCCTACAGATGGTTGTTTCGGGTCTGGGCGTTTGTTTGTGAGATTTGTGTCTGTAAACGCACCCACGATACAAGAGAAATCTTAGTGTGGGGAAACGTTTACAAAAAAAAAAAAATATCTGTTTAATTTTAATCTGGAAGTGCCTAGTTTCTAGCCATTATGTGGGAAAAAGATTTGGGCATTCGATCACGGTCTAAATAAATGGAGGCCAGATTTTAAACTTTAATGACCCATCTTAACTGTATAAATTGCTGTATTTATTTATTCTTTATGCACAGAATTAGTACTGAGGCGGACTTAATGCCTCAGGCATTTTCTGCCAGTCAACCTTAGGGTGATACAGAAGCTACGTTAGTGACCACCAACAACCGGTCTCGGTCCTTAGGATATCGGCATTGCCAGTAACTGGGTTGTGGACGTCTGATAGCAGTCGCTCTGAGTAAAATACTGGTATTCAGCCGCATCTGGCTAGGCAGAAGAAGTGATCACCAACACACCACTTGCGTACTAGCGATGGACGATTATTACTAAAACTAATCGACTTAGTCGATTGTTCAGGCTGGTCGATAAAAGTCGATAACAATTGTATTAGTCGATTGTTATCGACTAACGGCGCGCAGCAGGCGACAATCACTGATACGGTTACCGTATCAACTTTTACTAATTTGTATTGAATTGTGGTGCAACGCACGTATTACTCTTACTACTAAATAAGTAATTACTAAAAGGTGGTGCGTGCGCTGCCTTTTTTTTTCTAGGTATTGGACTGCTGTAGGTGGTCCTAGGGGACCCTTCTTACGTGACCGGGTAGTTATTGGCGAGACCTGAAGGGTCTCCAGCCAAAGCGTGCGCTGCCGCTGCGCCACAATTCAATAGTTAAAAGTCCGTGCGCCACTACTTACAAGTACAACTGCAGTTATTATGCGATTGGCGCTAATAGATTATTTAATTGTCCTCTACTGTCTCAGTTTACATTTAGTAATTCGTCGATTGTTATTTGAATAATTATGGCGATTAACTACTACTACTACTAAATCGACAATCGAATGCGCAACAGTACAATTTTCGATTCAGTAGTTGTTTTTTTTTGCAACAATCGCTCATCGCTATGGCATACCTACTGAGAGAACTTCGGTTTGCTAAAAGTCAACCAGATTAATAGCAGTCAAATGATCATCAACATCATTAATGCCTCTAGGCAAGTTAGTTGGTCCAGCCCTCTGGCATCAGTTCTGTCGCCCATCATTCATGTCTGCCCATCAATAAGATCTATATTTTAGGTTGTTAAAATAGATAGTTATCCCGATATCTATCAGTCGTATGTAAGGGCCACCTCAGACACAATACTTTTAGCTTCAGCAATCGGTGATTTTGTATCTGCATCGCAGCTTTATAACGTTTTGGCGACCCTCTGCGTACGATAGCGGTATCAAAATTGCGCGTTTTAGCAATTGTATCGGGCATTGAGCCATGTTCGGACGATGGTTCAATGGTGAAATACGAGCGAAATATTAAAGCGGATCTCACAGTACCACGCGCCACGCTCCGGTGCGCGGGGCGATGAATCCATGCGCGCATCAACGGAGGCGCAGATCTGCAAAATCATGCGGTTTTATTGCGTCTCCGTACGGGGCCGCAGATTTCGACATCCACGCGCCAAGTAAAGTTCAATTCGTGGACAAATTGAAGTACTCACGGTCAACGCTAAAAACGGACTGTATTACTGAACTTCGAAGTTTAAAATACCGATGTACTGTATTCATAAAGTTTAAAAGTACGAATTACGTGAGTTAGAATGTACGCTATTACGAATTACTTTATTCAGAATGTTCATCATTCCGATGTACGTTACTCCGAAAGTTCACTATTACGAATTACGTCATTGAGAATGTTCATCAGTCCGATGTACGGGACTCCGAAAGTTTACTATTACGAATTACGTCCTTAAGAATGTTCATCATCGCGATGTACGGAACTCCGAAAGCTTACTATTACAAATGACTAAATTTCGAATGTTCATCATGGACATTCTGAGAAAGTATTTAGGTACTTTGGCATATTTAAAATTTATTAAACTACTATTACTTATTAGATTAAGATTTTTAATTTCTGTAGCCATACACTGTTATAGTTCATTTGTAATTATAAAATTGTATACTTATATAGCTTTACTTTTTTTAACGTTGTTAAATCATGAATTGACTTCTTACGGAAGGAGCGGAAGGGAGTGTTAGACTCTTACTGACTAAAACCCATCCGTGTTCCTCCTAATGCCCTTTGCGTTCCAAGGCCGCGGTAACTTTAGAACAAAGTCCGCAACCCTGGCAAGTTAGTACCTAGCTAGTTACACAAAATTAACATGAACTGAACTTAACATTTGATAAATTTAAATTAAGTTATCCTTACCTATCTATCCTTATATATCTATATACATAAAAGCGAAATACTATCTCAGAATCTCGATGTTGAACATTCGAAATTTAGTAATTTGTAATAGTAAGCTTTCGGAGTTTCGTTCATCGCGATGATGAACATTCTTAATGACGTAATTCGTAATAGTAAACTTTCGGAGTCCCGTACATCGGAATGATGAACATTCTCAATGACGTAATTCGTAATAGTGAACTTTCGGAGTAACGTACATCGGAATGATGAACATTCTGAATAAAGTAATTCGTAATAGCGTACATTCTAACTCACGTAATTCGTACTTTTAAACTTTATGAATACAGTACATCGGTATTTTAAACTTCGAAGTTCAGTAATACAGTCCTAAAAACGTTGCCCAGCGCGCCGGAGCGTGGCGCGTGGTTGTGTGAGACCCGTCTAACGTCAAAAAAAGACTTATTTTGAATAAATGAGTTTTGAAGTTTACTAAATAATTACATTAAATAATTGCTAACTAATTACAGCCGCATAGAAGAGGAGCTCGTGCCTAAATAATTACAGCCGCATAGACCGATGTTCCGGGTTAAGCCACGCTTGCCGAGGTTGGTCTGTGGATGGGTGACCATTTACCATAGCGAGTTTCCTCCGTGCCTCGGAAAGCACGTAAAGCCGTTGGTCCCGGCTGTCATTTGTAGATCTTTGACAGTCGTTACTGTTGGTCAGAAGCCAGAAAGTCTGACAACCAGTCTTACCAAGAGTATCGTATTACCCAGTTACTGGGTTGTGGAGGTCTGATAGGCAGTCGCTCCATGTAAAATACTGATATTCAGCTGCATCCGGTTCGACTGGAAGCCGACCCCAACATAGTTGGGAAAAGGCTAGGCAGATGATGAGTTTTGAAGTTTGATGCCGGAGCCTTACTTAATCGCTGTGACTGGCATTCGTATGTGTCTAGAGTACAGAAAAGCGATCAAATTGTCAATTGTTGATGTAAAAAGTATCGTGCTGTAGTGACCCTAATTCAACGAGGAACAAGAAGAATTAAGAAACTCAACTTCGTTTTAAATTGTGTAAAGTTCTTGAGAGAGAAAACAAAGAAATTTAAAAACGGCGTCGTATCCACACAGTCCTCGCCCCGTCTTCGGCCCATTACACACATTCGTGTAATCCTAACGTGACACCCAATGCATTGTAATGCGACATTATTCGCTCCAGTAGTTTTATCTAGGTCCGACAGTGTGAACGAGGCTTTAGGGACTCCCTGTGGCCTAAATGCCGAAACGTGTGTTCATGAAAAAGGTAAAAATATGGTTACGTATTTTCAGATTTGTGGAGCAATAAAAGGTGAAGGTTGGATGGGTTTTAGTTGACCTGGAACAGGCTATACTCCATCAGATATAGTTACAGTTATAATCAATAATTATTTAAAACTGATTGGAAGACTGGCTGACTGATATATCAACGCACACTCTAAACTGCTGGAGTTAGAAACTTAATATTTTGACAGTATGTTCCTTTTGTGACGAAAACATCCACTAACAAAAGGATTTTTGGAAATTCTACCCCTAAGGTACCCCATAAGGTAAAGTACCCCATTTAACCTCCTTAGGGGTATAATCATTTTCGGCTGAATGATGATACCCTTAAGGAGGTTAAATGGATCTTTGACGTTTATATGAAAGTCCTTATTCCATGTTGTTGGCAAAAATACTCTTCAATGTAATAAAACACGAACTTTTTGGATTTTAAAAATACAGTTAATAAGCAAGCAAGCAAAGCTGCGGGCAAAAGCTTGTTTCATATAACATTAGACAAAATTAGCCAACCAAGGCACGAATATTTTTTGAACCATTTCTTCAAGCAGAGTTTCAGCTCATCTTGATTAATCTTCAAGGTTCATAAAAGCATTGTATTGTGTTTAATATCTGCTAGAAGCAAAATCGTATTTATTCCTAATACATGGTAAATGTTCCTGGTGAATGTCGCGGGAATCCGCTGGATGCGAGAAACACAGGACTGACGGACGTCTTTCGGTAGGTTTTTTTTCTATTGTACTACTTGTAGATGGATGGTGAAAACCGGGCAGTTATTGGCGAGACCTGAAGGGTCTCCAGCCAATGGGAGGGAAGTAAAATACCACCTAACCTAACTACTTATACTACACTAATACCTACTACTATATATGACTACTAGCAACAACCGCACTAAGGCCGACCACTAGTGGGACTCGGACATCGACTTAGGGCGTTGCTGTCGAAAGATTGGTAAGGAGACAGCTTGATGAGGGCTGACTTATCGGTGACTGCGGAGTCTGAAGAGATGACCGGCCCTACGACCGTCATGCTCACTTAAATGGCCTGCTGATGGTGGCGTTATATATCCGGTTTTTATTTTATTTTATTTTTGGGTTCCCTATATGGTTCAGCTGAGCGATGCGGATGTGCACGTCATGCTCGCGATGATGATGATTCCTATACATACCCTTGCTAAAATTAGTCTTTTTTCGTAGAAGTTCAGCAAGATCTGAACGTAACTCCTTAGTAGCTAAGCTTTTGTGAAACCTATAAAAGTATTCAACTCCTAAACAAATGTAGGTGTAACTTTTTCCTTGCAAAATCCTTAAAACTCAAGCAATGAACAAAGCAATTTCAACAAAACAGCAAACCAACAAAAATTGAGTTCCTTTTCAATGCCTGCCATTGAAATTGAATGAAAGAACTGCCGGTACACCAATAATTAGGAAGTGACCGACCGTTACATTGTTAAGGGAATAATACCGACAATTCTTCTCCATTTGTCAATCTAACTTCCTCATTGGCTTTGTTAAAAGCCTTCATCTCTTTCTAGCTGGTCTGGTTTTGTTTCATCATTCAGCCGAAGGGAGGCCTATGTCCACTGCTGGACATAGGCCTCCCCCAAAAAGGCGGGTTTGCCGTAATCGCCACGCTTGGCAGGCGGGTTGGCGATCGCAGTATGGTTGTTAAAGTACTGAGAGAACGCTGCTGCCCATCCTCTAGAGCAACCATGTCAAACTCAAAGTCATTGTTGAGCCAAATGCATGAAGACCGTAGACTAGGTGGACCGCAAAACCATTTTTTTTATTTAAAAATTAAATGTGGAATGACAAAGTGTTTAATAACCAAAACCACATATTTACAACAACAGACCACTTACGTCGGTCGTCGAAAACGGTCGTGATACGTGTATGGACTTGAAGAAGCGCGCACGTTTTCAAAAACGGTTTTTAATACCTCGCGAGCCGCGTTATATGGCTGTTTTCAAAAGTGATTCGGGCCACAGGAAAATGCTCAGTGGGCCGCATGTTTGACATGGCTGCTCTAGAGAATCCCTTAGTCGCCTTTTACGACACCCACGGGAAGAGATGGGGTAGCGCCATTCTTTGAGTCCGGCACTACATGACACTGGTTTGGTTGGTGGTGGACTGGTTTTGTTTAACAAGTGTGTAATAGACGAGTTCTGTTCTGCAAAGCCTTTTCCCAACTATGCTGGAGTCAGTTTCGTCTACCCAGATGCGGCTGAATACCAGTATTTTACACGGAGCGACTGCCATCAGACCTCCACAACCCAGTTACTGGGCAATGCCGATATACTAAGGAAAGACCGGTTGTCAGACTTTCGGGTTTCTGACTAGCTGTAACGACTGTCATAGGTATTCGTATGACACCTGCGACCGAAGTTTTAACGTGCTCTCCGAGACATGGAGGGGTCTCGATGTGTAGTAAATGCTTACCCATCCACGGACAGACCGCGACAAGCGCAGCTTGTCCTTGCAGATCATATGATCAGTGGATGTTAATTAGCCACGAGTCCCTCATTCATCATAATATGGGTAAATAATAGGAGGAATTATCAAAAACGTGTTGTGAGCTTCAGCCAAACGGCAAAGGAGAAAGACTATGCTCGGAGTTTCCCTATGTGACATATCAGAAATGATGAGATTCGCAGGAGAATCCGGGTAACCGACATACTCCGAAGAATTGCCAAACTTTCGTGGTAGTGGGCGGGGCATATTGCTCGCAGTACGGATGGCCAATAGGGCTGAAAGTTTCTGGAGCGGCAATCGCGTACCAGAAGGTGCAGCGTTGGTAGGCCTCCGACAAGGTGGACCCATGACCCGGTGAAGGTCGCAGGAATCTGCCGGATGCGAGAAGCACAGGACCGGTCGATGTGGCGATGCTTAGGCTCCCCCAAGCATCTCCACATCGACCGTTTCAGTGCCTATGTCCAGCAGTGGGCGTCTTTCAGCTGAATGATGATGCTGATGAAGATTCGATACAATAGGATCTTAACAGGCCGATTGACTAGCTACCACCCTAACATTAAAGTCCGGCGCTAAGCAGTTTACTGAGTCTCGTTGTGAGTATATGAGAGCCAGACAGGTATAAGTGACTCCCACTACATCTTTACTACTTGAACTTGTGTGCTCCATCTTAGACCCTTTTTGCGCTTACCATTAGTTGCGACAAAAAAGGTACTAGCAATTTTTCTGTTAGATTCCGTTGTTTTGAAACCGAGGAGGAAAATGATCAAGATAAATGGAACAAAAAACATTCTTGCTCCATATGTATGCTTTCTTGTGTCATTGTGAGTAATAAATGTCATGCTGAGACAGCTCAAGCGATATTGAATATCTTTACATCTCTTACGTTACGTAATAAGAATATTTAGAGATCGCGTAACCTTAGGATATCGGCATTACCCAGTAACTGGGTTGCAGAGGTCAGATAGCAGTTGCTCCGTGTAAAATACCGGTATTTAGCCGTATCTGCGTTCTGATTGCGCAACACACTCGTCATCGCTATGGCTTTACGAGTAATTTTGACAATACAACAATATTCTTTGCGTGGTACATGATTGTGGAGAAGTCGGATTGTTAATACATACGATGCTATGGAAATTGCTGACCTATTAAAATCAAAGCTATAGCGATTACATCTGTATGATAGGGTCAATAAAAAGCTGAATATCCTCCCTATGACCAAGTTTGGGTGCGAAAAAAAAGTCCAGGATTGGTTACTCAGACTTAAGTATACCGAAACAGAAAACCTACTTGCAATTGAGTATTAACCTACACACCAACACACACAAACTAAAACTCATCTTAACATAGACACCTTGAGTTACCTTGTAGTTTTAGATATGTTTCATGATTGGAACCGTTGCATTTGATACATTAGAACAATAAACCATATTTGTCGAGAGAGACTGGATCCTGCGACACAGAGTATACTAGTGCACATCTTAATATTGTAACACCTTCTGAAACATTTTTTTAATACTATTACGAGTATGATCACCGTGCTTGGTTGTAATAGAATTGTCCAGTAATAAAAGTGCTTCATACCAATACTGTTACTATCCCTTCTTAGCAACAAAATTCCCTCTAAACATACACTATCAGTTACAAAAGCGAAACCCCTATCCCTCTAAATTCACTCTTACAAATAAACCTTCCTAACTTTATTGTAGGCCAATAAACTATTTATATTGCACTTAACAAATAAAGAAATCGAGTCATTCATGTCTGTCTCTCAATTGCTAAAGGACCCAAAATTCGGGTCGACTTTCTTCCCTGAATAGCCATCGAATAATGAGCCTTCAAAAAACTCTCTTCAAATCACTTGGGACGCCTCTATTAAATCGAAAGAGATATTTATTTTGAAGTTGCTCCGAACATTTAGAAAGCCGTGTCGGGAAATCAAGTTCGGCTTCGTTCGGAGATTGTCGGGTAAACTCGCAGTTGTAGAGTGGAAAATTTTGATGTAATGGCGTTATGCGTAGAGGTAAATTGTTTTTTTATTGTTCGAATATGTAGAGGAAATTGTGGTTTTGATAAAGGTGACAGATGGAGCAAAAAACATTAGGCCGAAAGGTGCTAAAAACTTTGGTGTTTTGGAGAAGTTCCTAGAGAATTAGATAGGTCTAATAAAGGTATGATTTTACCATAGTGGAGTAGGGGGCAGGATGTATGCAAAAGAACAGAACTCGAGGCGTCTATCAAGTGACCCTGAGAACAGCAGCATGTAGTGGTTATGTGCTGTTGAGCACCGCGGGAGTGTTGGAAAAATAACTTTGATGAACGTGCCAAAGGCGTAGCACAAGAGGATGGAAATCCCCGAGTCCCCCTCTTTTGTGCTCAGGACGACCACCGGATCGTTTTAGTCGCCAAAAGTCCTTGTCCCTTAAGAAAAATAAAACTAAAACCGGGGCAGAGCCAAACATTAAGCTTTTCATCCTCAACTGCATGTGGTGCAGCTTTCTGCTATACCTTACGGCTCTGATGACCAATAGATGGCGTAACTAATATTCCAGCCGTGTCACTGAGTGTGATTGTTTCTGCATTTAGCACCTCGTTTTGTCCAGCGTACGCACCACACACTTCCACCTCGCACTTTAGCCGAGGCAGGTCGAGAAGGCATACAGTTTCCAAAATTGACAAAACGTAAGTATATCCGGTACACCTTGGGCAGTCAGCTCCGATACCAACTTTTCTGACTATCTAATTTCGTCACGGCATGAGCTATTCTCGTATCGCTCGGACCTATTGCACAAGACATCGCTGCTAAGTACTATTTTATGGTGACACTCAACAATTTAACATGCAAACCTAGACGTATTGGTCTTGATCAGACATTTCAATTTCACCCCTTGCCAGAGTGGGTGCTATTTCTCACGTAACATCCAATTTCTTAGGAGTGAAAAGTCTAATTTATTTTACGGTTCTTGGTGAACGCGGAACTATTTCTGAAAGCGATACATATTTTACGGTGTCTAGTCTGATTTGTTTATTTTGCTGTTTGGAAATGAATACACAATGTATTAAAACTGCATACTTTTAGTGAAAAACAGGTCGTTCACATGTCGACATCGTAGAGATCAACTTCGAAAACGTAGCACGCCTCTTCAACATCTGTCTTCAATGTATGTGTGCATAAGTTGTAACGAAACGTTACATGACTAATCATGTTTTATTAATTGATGTAGTTCAAAAACCTTAAAACTATTAATTAATTAAAATCTATTCTTAAAACTAAATCTAAATAATAACAATTTTAACTAAACCAATATTTAAAAATAAAGGAACACATTTACAATAAATTAATGTTCGTTCTTTGAGTATAGTAGGTATGCATTTCCGAACGCGCGGCGCATCTAGTCGTGTGGGGAGTTTTTTCATAGCCTTATAAGGTGATACGCTTGCGCAGCTCGGCGCAGTCGCTACTAAGCTGAACCTGAGTGCACGTATCAATTATCACTAAATCGCGTCCCGTTGAAGCGCCCTAGCCGAGACGGACGTAATAAGTTAAATTAGTACATATTAAGTAGTACTTAATTAAAAGTGAAAGTTTTAAATTCCCGATTCAGGGTAAGTTTTGAATAGCACACAAATAATTACTAACATAATATCATCTCATGTTTACTAATTACTTTTCTGTGTACCTGTGTGTAATTCTATTTGTTCACATTGTGTTTTTTTTTAACAGCATTTAAATCATAATTCATTTCAATATGTAACCGCTATTTAGATGCAATAATTTACGAAGTTGCTAATAATGCTTCATCATGCAATTTGTTTTCTTCTACCTTCTTAAAAAAAATAATTAATAATGTAGTAATTTTTAAATTCTTAACGTTGCTTATGTTTAACGTATATTTCAAATTTAGTTTTTTTTACCGACTGCGGCAAACCCAAAGGAGGGTAATGTTTTGCGGCTTTCATTTCTTTTTTTCTCAAGCTTGCTTCGCTTTATTCATGTAAACTCCGTTCTGATAAGTACCACCGCGACAAAGCTACTGCATTAAATTGGGTACTTTCCTGTTGTCGTCGGTGCTACCTACCCCAGAACGGAATAGCATTATAAAATATTAATGAACTGGAACGGTGGTTTCCAGGAACTACGGCCAGGTTAATACTGCCCAATTAACCTTCATCGTACAAGATTCCGGCATACGGCGAAGAAACAACATCCGTGGCGCGCTGAGCAAGTCGCCCGCTGCACCTTCCCGCCAATCTCGCCGCGCCATCGTGCATCATCGGCCACCCACCATCTCCGGCCTGGGAGGACTGCTGCCGAATTTCTGCAGGGAAGTCCCTTTCACTGCAGGTGTGACAACAGACGGCCGTAAACCCACGACCTTACAAATTTGTGTGCCTCCGCATAGTCAATTTTATATTTTTATTATACGTTTGTATTATTGGACACACTCGTTTTTTTATTTAGACACCGTCCTAATTATTAGATGACGATAAAACGGGTGGAGGTTACAAAGTATGCCAACAAGTCACCATGTTTATTATATTACATAATTATAGTCCTTAAAATATAGCTTGATTAGAATGACAGATGTCAGCAGTGACGACTTAACTTTGTAGTTACGTCGAACGGGTGATTTATAATGGCACACGAAAAATTATTCATATCTAGCTTGTTATCATTTTTCTTAAATACAGTGCTTCCCATATAATTCAAAATATTATATAAAATCAGCTTGAAAACTAAAATAACTCGGTTTCTCGGTAAATAGTCGGTTTCACGCATTTCGAATGGATGCACTACACTTTGCGGATCCGTTTGATGCGATTTGTCCGATGCGTACCCTGCGGATAGGTGGACGCTTAACTTTACGCAAACTTAACCAACTTAAGTCCAACCGTCGCGCTCACCTAGTTTGATGAAGAATATTGAACAAAGAATCACCGCGACACAATTACTTTACTTGTAAGTTACTAAATTAATTTATTATTAATAACTTGAAATTACGTTTTGAATTAGTGTAATTAATTATTGAAACAAAATAATACTTCGTCACAGCCCCATTTAGATTTTGAACTTCTACTTAGCTTAACAAACTTAACGGGTGGATTTGGGAAGGCGTTATGTAAAGTATTTTAGTTCCAGTTCAACATAATTAGTGTTTATTTTTTATTGTTTATGTTTAATTATTTTATGTTAGTTGTAAGTTTTATATTGTACTAGCTTTTGCCCGCAGCTTCGCTTGCGTGAAATTTTGAAGCCGTTAAGTGACGATTTTCCATACAAACTTTCATCCCCTTTTAACTCCCGTAGGGGTTGAATTTCGAAAAATACTTCCTTATTCCTAATCTAAATTATAAAGGGAACCTCTGTGCAAAATATCAGCTTTCTAGGTCCAAGGGTTTGGGCTGGGTGTTGATGAGTCAGTCAATCAGTCAGTCAGTCAGGACTGAGCCACATCTATTATTTTTATTTATATAGATAGATAGATAGACTAGGGATAGCTCGCGGCTTCGCCCGCGTGGATGTCGTTTATCGAGTAAGTATCTCGCATTTTTGGGGTAAACGTAGCCTATATCCTTCTCCGGGTTCCAGACTATTTCTGTGAAGTTTCATCAAAATCGGTTCAGTAGTTTAGTCGTGGTGAGGTAACAGACAGACAGAGTTAGGTACTTTCGCATTTATAACATTAGTAAGGATTATATTATTGTATTTTCTTAATATGTAATGGTTTCGCCTAGCTTCCATGATACAGGGAATCCTAGTGTAGAAGCTAGTGCCAAATATAAGTTTATTTGTACAATAAAGAATAAATAATGGTTTCAAAGGTACGCATTCAGTCACGAAAGTTTCCAGAAATGTTCAAACACTGTGTCACTTCATCATTCGCAATATTAAAACAGAAAGTGTCCTGTCACTCTTTGTAATGAATTTTTCGGGCACTTTGAAGTGGCAAGTTACGTCATTATTTCGTTTTATTTTTAGGCTGTGTAATGTCCCAAGCGAGTCGTGAAGAGTGACTGTAGAATTATGTCAAGAAGCAGCTCCATTCTTTGCGGCTTAAACAATGTTGTTAAATGCTATTAGTTCAATACCACTGCTCCATCCAATATACATGTCCACTGCTGAACATGAGGTTACTAATGTTAGCTTGTCTCTGATAACCCCAAATTAGTTTGTCTCTGGTAACTCTTATGAAATTACAAGTTATATTACAATCACTCAATCGATCACTCATTCGTTCATGATTACAAACTTATCGGAAACAATTCGGTAGTCTTGTTAGAGACGTCAAAGTGTGAAGATCAAATGATACTTACTGTGTAATTTTTTCTTAAGCTGGGAAGCCACGGTGCTTGGTAGCGCGCACCGGCTAGGCGGCTGTGCGTGGTATCATCCGTAAAATCACGCACCGTGGGAAGCCACATTATGAGGGTGTGTGATGTGGATACGGTGCACCGCTCCGCACGCGTCCGCGTTACCACGAACGAGTCTCTTCCCATGGTGCGTCGGTGCGAGCTCGTGCATCGCGGTGCGCGCTATCACGCACCGTGAGAAGCCGGTATTACACTTCTGATACAAGTTGAAGTACAGGTTGAAACATTATGTATTGAATAATTGGAAATGTACCGAGTATAATTATGGTGTATGTTGAAGAAAATAATAATTATTTATGTTTAAACTGCAATGTCTGGTTTTCTATTGTGAATCCTTTA
This sequence comes from Amphipyra tragopoginis, assembly GCA_905220435.1. NCBI lineage: Eukaryota > Metazoa > Arthropoda > Insecta > Lepidoptera > Noctuidae > Amphipyra > Amphipyra tragopoginis. The sequence continues at coordinate 12,638,048 of HG992015.1, read as the reverse complement.
TTCTGAACCGGTGGCCAACACTAATGATAGCAACGGTTAACGGTAAAATTCACTACGTTTGGCAGAAGTATTGGTGATTGTAATGTGTGGTTTATAAGATGGCAGGAGGACGCTGTAGCCCATCCTTTTAACACAATCCTTTAGGTCCTATTTATGAAGACGCGGAGATTAGCACGAAGCATGATGTGGGGCATAAAGCAGAGAATTCAAACATTTACGATGGATTAGAGTAAGGGTCAGTTCACACTGAGACGTGACGCGACGGTGCACGCACATTTTAATAGAGCGACTCAAAATATAACTTTATTTACTACATAAAAAGATACACATTTCATTGTGAGAATTCAGAATACGTTGCACCACGCAGCGCTGCGCCTCGAGATGCCTCGCGGCGTAGAGCGATGCATCGCGACATAGCGATGCATCGCAGGTACGCACAGCGTGCAAGAGCGGCGCTGTGCCTCGCGTAGCCGCGCGACCAAGCGCGACACCGCGAGGCGCAGTCTGAGGCCGCCGTTCACGCGCTTGCAAATGGCAGCTTGCGGGTGGACGCGCGGGGCGGGGGCACGCGGCGAATGTAGACACGTTCCGCTGCGCCGCGCAGCGTCTCGCTGCGCAGCGAGGCATCGTATTGCCAACGATTTTACGATGCGTCTTGCGACGTTACGATGCGTATCGCGGCGGCGCGCTACGGCGCGCCGCTCAACGCGAAACCACTGGCTTCTTCCAGTACCGTCGCGTCGCGGCGCGTCTCGATGTGAACTGACCCTAAAATGTATATGAAGAAACATTAAGAACAAAAAGTAATGACAGTTCGCAGCGGAAAACGCAGTACTTGGCAGAATAAGTATCAGAATAAAATGAAGACTCGGTCACCTTGTACCACACACACAGGTGAAAATGGGTGCTCTAATCTATGCCGGAAACCAGTCTCAGCAAGGTGCGACCACCAATCTGTTTGGCAAGCTTAGGGACCATCACTACGACTATTAAGTCTTGACATCTATAAACTCCCTGTACAGCAATGAACGCTTATGAATTTCCTCTACCAAAAGTAGATGGCCGAAATTCATTTTGCGGGTGTCTTAAAGTCTTAAGTACCAACTAAGGGATCTCAATGAGTGGTTACGTACCCTCATCTACCTTTACATTGATAACATCATACCGCGAAATCCTGATTTCCCTAAGGATAGTACTTTCTGGAACCAAAAACTCAAAATTTGTTATAACAGTGCTCATTTATTTTGGGGATACTAAGGAGTGGAATTTATTTCTGGATTTTGTTATCCAAAATCAGTTATTAATCCTGGAAAGTTTAAATGTAATAAGCGAGTCTAAAATGGCTTGTCCTAGAGAACTGAAGATCACATAAATTAGTCAATTTATAGAAAAATATAAGGTGATCTGTTTGGAATAACATAAATAACTTCAATTGTTTTAGCGTATTGAAATAAAAATTTCAAAATTGAGTTCTTTGGACTTGCCAACCCCAACTATGTTCATTCGTTAGATTTTTTGTGTTTTCTACGTTGTCCTCTTATTTGTTCACTGAATATACGAGTATTAAGAACTTACCATTAAGTCTTCGGTTCACTTTCTAGTCCAAGCCGTGTTCTTAAACTTGCCCGGTCTTTAATATCTATAATTTCTGGAACAGTTATCCGATTTCCACTTTTTCTTTAAAGGAATTTACTGGTGCGTTCATTATTTTGTCTTGAATAATCATGTGCCAATGTGGTTTCAAGCATAATAACCTAAAACACAGCAATACCTACATCAAATGCAAAGTGACATCACTGTTGCTTCCATTACTCTCGCAGTTTCCAAGTCACTTCTAAAAGCTGTTAGTTATCAATTAACAGTTAAATGTTCAGAACAATAATTATTGAAAACTGTAGCAACTCTCATTGCAACTTTATTATTATCGTCTTCTTTTTCTGTTTTCATATTAGTGTCAGAGTCTACCTTAACCTGCTTATATTGCATAGTCTTAAATGCTACGAAATATTCTTACTAAAAATTTTAAAATGTGATTCATTGGCTTTCAATCTGTCTTACTAACTTTTTTGATATCCAACTATGAATATTTACTTTCAGCCACAATTTTTTTTTTCGTCTTTCAAATTATTATAATAATCTTTATTACACAAGAAAGTAGTTACAGTATAGTGTCGATCACAATAAGTCAATATAGAAATCCCTGACTCCTGTGCTAGGTGATAGACCTGTGTTACAGGAGTCAGTGCCCTCTCCCAAGAGGAGATATTACAGAATCTTATGCAATGAAATTAACAAAAAATTAAGATTAAAAACTATTGTAACAACAAAAGATAAATTAATAGCGTTTAAAAGAAGCCCCTATTGTGAGTTTGAGAATGTTTGCGAGTGTGTTTGTGTCAGTGAGTGAGCGTGTGTGTGTGTGTTTGTATGTTTGTGGGTGTCTGTATGTATGTGTGTGTGAGTGGGAATTTAATGATCAGGAAGGGGTTTCAGCAGACGCAAGTGAGGCGTGAAATTGAGAGCCAGACATACGTTATTTTATTTATTAGCTTTCTTAAATCTCCAGAACCTGATTCATTGGCTCTCAATCTGTCTTACTATCATTTTTGATATCTAGCTGCAAATATTCACTTTCATCTAAAATTTTAAATTATATTATAGCTATTTCTTGCACCATTGGTAGACACCGTAGTCCCAGGTGTAAGTATCTAAAAGACAGCAATACATTAAGTGAAGTGACGTCGCTATTGTCTCCGTTGCTCTTGCAGTTTCCGAGCGACCTGGTTGCAGTGGACCGGATACACTAGTTGTGTACTTTTGTTTGAAGACTGTTTATTCAGCGAGCGTTTTGAAATTGACCTTAGCTTAGACTTGATGGTGACCCTAATTTTCGGAAAAATGGGAGGTGCATGATGTTTTGTGATTAAGCCTACATAGTAATAGATTATCATGCTGCAAGCCGAATCTGACCTATTTTGTAAAAGATGATTTTATCTTTAAGAAAAGCGGTAGGGGTGTCTATGATATTTTTTTTTTTATTAGAAAGTTTGCCCCACATTTACATTTCTCTTGTATCGTGGGTGCGTTTACAGACACAAATCTCACACACACAAACGTCCAGACCTGAAACAACCATCTGTAGGCCATACAAATTTTTGTTCCGTGTGGGAATCGAACCCACGACCCGTAGCGCAGAAGCCAATCGCTTAGCCACTGCACCAAATGTGTCGTCTAAATTAATTAATAAATAATATAAAATTTTTAAGAAATGTTTTAGGTATTAGAAAGTTTTAATTAAGTTTAACTAAAATATAATTAGGATACATGTGCACAAAAAAATGAGAATCGAAATAGCAATAGCAAGTTCTCAATTACTCATGGGCTGGTTGTCTTTCAAATAACAGCTGTTATTTGAAAGACATAAATAACCAGCCCATTAGAGGCGAACGTGGCTTAAAATCCCGACACATTTTTTGGCACAAAATTATAATCCTAACAAAAAACCAAATTTAAATAATTTGCTGTGTTCTTTGAAAAAACAAACACGCCTCTAAAAATTATAATAACAAAACTCAACAAGGTTGAAAAAACACAGACGGATCGAAAACTAGTTCAAAATTTGCGAAATAACACGTTCGACATTAAAAATATCGTTCCCAACTCGCAAAGTCGATAACTGGCTACAAAGTCCGGATTAACCCTAATCCTTAACGATAAGCTTTGGGTTTATCTGAAAATTTTGAATTTCGAACATGACTACCTCACTTAAAGTTTAAGTGAGATAGGCCGCTGACCGAATGAATTGAAAAGGATTTGAATGACGGATTGATATGTGTTTTTAGTGTCGTTAGTAAGAAAACTAAGCTAACTAAGGAGGAGCTCGTGGCTAAATAATTACAGCCGCATAGACCGATCTTCCGGGTTAAGCCACGCTTGCCGAGGTTGGTCTGTGGGTGGGTGACCATTTACCATAGCGAGTTTCCTCCGTGCCTCGGAAAGCACGTAAAGCCGTTGGTCCTGGCTGTCATTTGTAGATCTTTGACAGTCGTTACTGTTGGTCAGAAGCCAGAAAGTCTGACAACCAGTCTTACCAAGAGTATCGTATTACCCAGTTACTGGGTTGTGGAGGTCTGATAGGCAGTCGCTCCATGTAAAATACTGATATTCAGCTGCATCCGGTTCGACTGGAAGCCGACCCCAACATAGTTGGGAAAAGGCTAGGCAGATGAGATGATGAGTAAGAAAACTAATGTTAATTTTAGTAGTATTAGTTATTGCCTCGTTGGTGTAGTGATCACACGCGACTGCTGAGCGTGAGGTCTTGGACTTACCATGACCTCTTATGAAAACGCTCAAATGCCAGCCAGTCAACTTCCGTTCAAAAGCAGCCCTGCTTCTGAATCGCTAAAATTCGTACCATGTCAGTACTAAAGGTGAACGACTATTGAACCAAGCTGAACGGTTATGCTTGTTCATGGTACGAAAAGTCTGTCCAAAAAAAAAGGTGAACGGATTTCGTAAACGTCAACATAGCAGGCCTGCCGCAGACCTGCTCTAACGATGTCATAGTACAAAAAAGCAGGGCAGTTCAACTTCCAGGCAACTTCTGTCCTGCTTTAAGAGGTCATAGTAAGCCTTCTGGGTTCTCGATCCCCAGTGCCTGTAGACAAATGGCAATCGATGATCGCTAGAGAATAGAAAGATGTACTGGATTTTTGTATTATAACTTTCGTGAGACACATTCATATTTATGATTAGTTACGGTTTACTCACGTGCATTTTTCGAGATTGCCCGACTAGTTTCGGACCCAAACGGAGCCCATAATCATGAGCTGATCTAGTGGCGAGGTCGCGAGTCGAACTCAAAATTTGTTACATTACTGCTCATTAATTTTGGGGATGCTAAGGAGTGGCATTTATTATTAGGTCGCGAGTCGAACTGAGTTCGATCTGAGCTCGCCGCGTGATCGTGACGTCTGCCCTCATTATAATTTTCCAACCTAATAGCAAGTTTGAATTTCGTTTCAAAGGACCACTAATATGCTCTGTTATGATATAACTTAGTTTCGTCGAAACCACTCTGGAAACTGAGATTTTGCAAATGTCTAAATTGTACTGCAAACACTGCAGTACCTAAAGTGGCGCGTAGACTATCAATATTATTGCGCAAAAATACTGCGTAAAAATATTGAGTTTCCTTGTTTGCTCCAGAGTTCTAAAGGTACAAGTCCGAGACGGGCTGCAGACCGCAAACTGCAAAAGTAGTGTCGCTTGCGGTGCGATCTGCGACTGCGGTCTGCAGTTGCAGTTTTGCAGTCGCTGTCGGAATAGCATCTTTAAAGTGCACACCTTAAAGGCGCTATTCCGATTGTGACTTGCGGTCTGCGGTTGCAGTCTGCAATTTGCAGCCCGTCTCGGACCTTAACTGCATACTAGATAACTGTCTGCAGTAGATTGAAATTGTGTAATTGATCCACAGACTGTCAACAACATTGCACAATTTACAATATGGCACAATCATATGGAATTTTCGTAGAGGTCGCGGGAATCCGCTGGATGTGCGAAGCACGACCTGTCGATGTGGTGATGCTTGGGGGTGGTATGTCCAGCAGAAGGCGTCTTTCAGCTTCTTCTTCTTCTTTCTTTGCCTTGTCCCATTATCTGGGATCGGCTCTCCTTGTCTGCCTTTTCCATTTATGTCGATCCAGAGCCGGTGCGGTGTCTATTTCGCTCTTCTTTAGATCCTTCTGGACTGTTGTCAGTCAGGTGGCGGGGGGTCTTCCGCGATTTCGCGTCACTATCGGCAGTTTAAGGGCTACTCGCACCATGTGGTCTTCTGGACGGCGTAACGCATGTCCGTACCATCGAAGGCGTTGCCCTTTAACCTTCTCAGCAAGACGTCTTTCAGCTAAATGATGTTAATGATGATAATATAGAAAGTTTAGGAGTCACTTAAGGCACAGGTCATCTCTTTAATATAAACGGAATCAAATATTTTCATAATATTGCTTATATAAAAAAAGTTAAAAGATCATGACATACCGTAGCTCAAATGTATGTAGAACCAAATTTATGTTCCGAAATCACAAATTCTACCTGAAATCTAGAGATTTGTTCAAATTTTCCAACAAAAAAATAGTAAGCGCTCCAAAATCCTACGTAGTTTCATACTAGCACTGTTTTTAGCCAACACGTTGGGTCTTGTTTATAAAACAGAACAGGTAATGTGTTGAGACGTGCGCGGTAACCGCGAGCGAGTTTTGAAACTGACTAAAAAGTCATGCGGACGAAATACGAGGATTTTTTACTAAATTTTTCGAGATGAGTTTAATGTTTCCTAGAAGAGAGTCAAAGACAATGTTTTAGAAACTAAGGACACAGTTTATTTATTTATTTAAATAAATATGGAAGACTTAGGGCGCGTTCAGACGACACGCGCCCGCTAAGCGCACGCCACGCGCTGACGAAGCCGCGTCTATCTCGCTTTGAAATTTGTTGTATATAATTAGAATCTTATGACACGTCAATAGATCTCAGATTGCATTTGCCATCCTAGTCGGGAGGGTGGAGGCGGCGCGGACGCTGCGCGATTACGACGCGATATCTGTTCGGGCGCTGAGCGTGCTTGTGTACTTTACATCGATAAAAAATGAACGTTAAGACTAACTATGAAATTCCAAAGTTTCTGAGGAGGGAGCGACTCGTAAGCGAGACGCGCGCGCTTTCGCGCCGAAAACAATCGCGCAAATGTGAACGCAGACTTACAGCTAAAAAAAAAAACAGACTTGTGTCAGTAAATTAGACTGACAGCCAATTACAGGTCTTCACTTATAAATAACAGAACAATACTACATATTCTATGGACATAAAGCCGGAACAAAATAATATTAAAAAAAACATAAAAACATTGACCAAAATTGTATGCTCTCACTACTTAATACCTTTCATATACCAATAAGTTTGAGGGTTTTCTAAGAAATTGGTACTAGTAACAATATTGTAGAAGCTTAAATTGTGATTCGAATTTATGTTGTTAACGAGTTTCACGGAATTGTATCTTTGTAGACATAGTAATTAAATTGATATGCCGTTTGTAATCAACCATGTTGTGTCTACATGAGATAACAATGGATATTTATCACAGTCTATCCAGACAAGTATAGGCAGTGATATCAGTCCTTAAAAATCTTTTTTTTACACAGACCTCCTAATTATTATTCTTATAGTTTAAGAACTTTCTAAATAAGATTATAATATTTAATTTTGCGTAGAAACCCGCTCAAGTCCGCGTCCTCTGAAAAGTGAAGCTGATCAAACATGCAGAAAGAAAACAATAAAATGATTAGATATGTATTTCATACATTTATTTATCGTTTATCTAACTTGAAGTCGCAGTTTGAGTTTGAAGTGACTTTCACAAATACTTCTAAAACTTTGATTTGTAATAACTTATGATGTACGAGCAATTCTTGATAACTTGTTTTGTTTTAACAGTTGACTTGGTTCATAAATAAATGTTTTTGGAATAAGAAACACTTCGATATTAAAATATTGGAAAACTGTACAATATAGCATAATCAATTCAATTCAATTCTTTATTGCCTTCCATAGTGTAAAGTTCAAACATAAGCTTAAGACTACGGGATTAATTATGGACCCTGTCGGGCATAAGATAGTTTAGCAGAAAGGAGGATGAGCGCTTATTTGTATTATTGAAATTCTACATTTTATTTATTGTTGCTAGATATTCAGCCTAAAGGTCATTGCAAACTATACCGTCACCGCAACCGCATCGCTCCAACCCAGCAATTAACTTGTCATTCAAATTGGAGCATTAAATCGTGTGTTGTATAATATATTTCATAATGTCAATATGAAAAAGCCAACGGCGGACAGTCAGTCACCGCGCTTGTCGCTACAATACAACTCGACTCGCAGCCCGCGCGCTGCAAGCGAGCGGACCGCGTGCTTATGGCGCGCCGACTGAAAAGTAATCAAGTCAATCACAAATGCCATAATTATAACAATTGTGTTCGCGGTGACAGCAAGCTAGCACCTCGCGGCCAGTGCGTGGTTTGCGAGCTTGCACCTCGCGGACGACGCGTAGTTAGCGCGCTAGCGGCTAGCCGTAGCCTAAATTCGAGGCGATGTCGTGCTACAGCTGTGTAGTTGCGGTGCCGGTATAATGTGCCATGGCCTTTAAACAGCAACTGTCCTACTACTAGATACGGGCTTCTTCTCACAATGAGAAGGGTTTAGTGTGCGTCCTGAGCGACGGCGCACCGCGCAAGTGGAATGAACGGCACATTAAATAAATGTTCGAAACGTTTGAATTTTGGTATCGACTGTATTAAAACCAAAGTAAAATAAATGAAACACTAAACACGCGCGTACGCGTCAACTTTCCCGCGTGCACTAAGGACTGGTATCGACGGTAAAGCCACGGTAAAGCCGTTTTGCAATCAGCAATACGCCCGTGCGCCGTCACTGTCACTCAGGACGCACACTTATACGGGTTGCAGACCAAGAGCTAAGCTAAGTTAGTTTAGCTTAGCTCGCATAGCTGACGCAGTTTTTCATACTTGTGTGCAAACTGCAAACTATGAATAACTGTATGAAAAACTGCGTCAGCTATGCGAGCTAAGCTAAACTAACTTAGCTTAGCTCTTGGTCTGCAACCCGTATTAGACCTTAGTCCACCGCGCTATCCTGGTGGTGGTTGAAGGACACGCCACTTGCACCTACACACACCATTGAGAACTATTTACAGCCCTCTCTGGTATGCAGGTTTTCTCACGATGACTTCCTTCACCGTTAACGAAAGTGTTTATTAAATTCTGATACGCACATGAATTCGATAAGTTTGAATTACGGGCCGGGATTGAACTTAGACTTTCAGTACAGATTAAGTGCTGTGTGTGCTGTGGACATAACATCACGGCTGTATTCCTCGAAAGGATGGGCAGAAGTGTGTAGTACACCCTCATTTCGCTATTATGTTTAAAAGCTTATTGCCATCAGCCGTGCACAAATTCAGACTCCGGGCTGCTACTAGTCTTGCCAACCTTATTGTATGAATTTACCGGGACTTTGGCAATCAAAATGCGGGACGTGGCAAAAAAAAGTGGGACCCAACTGTCGAAGTATAGGGAGGCGAAAAATATTTTACTTTGGCATACAAGCACAAGACTTACAACAAGTTACAAAATAACAAAAGTTGAAAAAAATTGGAAATATAATATGGTGTTTGTTCGACGCGAGACTCGCGGTTGCGATCTCCACTCTTCTAGTGAAACAAAACGTGCGTTCACTATATCCGACTTCTGGCCAAAGATTTAGCCGTAGGTACGATAAAACGGGACAATTGGCGTCCCGCACACGTCTTTCGCGGGACGCAGCTCTAGAAACGGGACGTCCCGGCTCTCGCGGGACGATTGGCAAGCCTAGCTGCTACTAAGAAATTCCAACGGAAAACCCAACTTACCTGACCTGGGGCCGAATCCAGGACCTCACGCTCAACAGTGGCGTTTGCGACCACTAGATAAATAAAGCAGTCGAAAGTCGTAAAGGTTTATAGTAGTTAATTTACCCTGATATCCGAAAATCTAGCTGTAAAAGCAAGATTTATATGAGGTAAATGACTCTACATAACACCTTAGTAACGTCCTAATAAAGATATCGAATCTTGCTTACCTAACGTGACCATTATTTTTATCCTTCAGAGCGGGACGCCTGTAATAATATGTATTTTTTCATAAGAATAAAACGCATACATATACAAAATTTCGATCGAATTACAATCGCACGGCAAAATTTTGTAAACAGCTTCAACACTTTTTGTGTGTTGTCACATCGAAAATTCCAGAACATTATACAAGACAAAATCAGCGGCAGCGATCCTAGCCGCAAAATAAACAGAAGTCGCGAAGGTACAGAATAAAAATAACCGTAGTGTGACACTAGTACATATGATTGTCACTAGAACAATGAAAGCTAAGGATGCGAAGAAGATAGAAACATTTAAGATGTACTTAGAGGTTCTGTCGTGAATTTATGAAGATCGCGGTGGCCCAGAGGTTGCAGACCCGCTTGCTAAGCTCCGAGTTGTGGGTTCAAACCCAGTCATGCACCAATATGACTTTTTCAACGTCATATGTACTTTCTTAGTTAAGGTCAGAGCTCATTAGAGTCACCCGGCATCCGACCCGCATCGCCTCGCCTCGTGCGGTTAGTATTCTTTATATGAACTTGTATGAATGTGCGCTCACTACATCAACTCCGTAGCGTCACCGGATCACCTCGGGCGTATGCCATCCACGCGCGGACGACGAGTTGACCACTCGGTGACAAGTCGCTGCTCGCATGCTTGCCTTGCGTTTTGTTGCGCATTGCCAACGCACAAGTCTCGAGTGAACCGCGCGCTGCCAGCTGCCATCGAGTGGACTCCTCCGACGACTCCTCTGGTTGACCACGCGACGTTTATTGGTGATAACGCGGCGTCCACCCGTGAACCACCTGCTGACAACGAGTGGACGCCGAGCGACGAGGCAATACGGGTCGGGTGCAGGGTGGCTCTAATGAGCCCGCACCTTTAATCTAAGACGCCACTGACATACAGTGAAGGAAAACATCGTGAGGAAACCTGGGCTTAATGGTCGGAAATTGCCACCCCCCAGTGAGCAAACGTGGTGATCAATGTTCGTTCCTTCTCTGTATGAGAGGATGTTTTTGCCCAGCAGTGGGACAGTTACAGGTTAACATTTATATATTTTATATTTATTTTAGAAGGTCTACTACATACAGTGATATAGTAATTGTACCATAACACTTAAAACCGAACTGAAACGTTTCAAAATGACCCTAACATACTAAAATTACTTACGATAAGTTGCAGAAGAAAGCGGTGTCTGTCACATACTTTTTACTAGCACAGGCATCGTCGTTAACTCTATCTTGAATTGTATTATGTGCAAGGAAAAAAGCAAAAACCAATATTGTTCATCATTTTGGATAATAAAGATTTTATTTATTTATCAATAACTGAGAATTTTTAAAGGATAAGTCTAAAAGTTTTTGGAAATTTATACACCATCTACAAGTTACAATACATATCTATTCGATATTCAACTTGATTCGAATTCTCGATTCTTTCAAGATTGTTGCTTCTAAAGCTCTGAGCTCAGTAATACAACCACGACATTCCTATAAAACTTACTGGCTATAAATCCATTCCATTTTGTCACTAAGATTCGATTCTCCCAAGATTGCTACTCGTAAAGATCTAACTTCAGTTATCCACGGTCTTATCTATAAATACTTATTTGATTTTACCAACACCGCACTTTATTTTAAATTAAATTTAAAATGCCACTCCACCGCTATCTATATTCTATAATCTAGGAGTTCGACAGCGAACACCTCTCGGAATATTTTCTGCGGCGAATATTGGAAAATGTTTGCCTTCCCTGCCGATTGATTTGATTTGCGCGCCCGCCAAAGGTTGCCAACAGTAGTTGTCAGAATCAACACCTTGAATTTGGCCTCTAACAAATGTGCATAAATATACAAGATGTACGGATGTTTTACATTTTGGTTTACATGATTGAAGGATCGAGGAAGTTGTAGTGTATTTGGTTGGAATCCATGAAAGTTAGGTACCTACCTTTTTTCTATCTTGGTAAAATCCTCATAGATACCCTTCGCCCGGGGAAGGCGAAGGGTTATGCCGGACTCTTACCGGCTAAAAACCCACGGTGTTCCTTCTCCTGACCCTTAGCCGGGGTCACGGGATTCGCAGCTGCATGCACCGCAACCCCGGCAGGCCTCGGTCCGCCAGCCCCTGGCGGACCTCTCCTTCTGTGGGGCCTTGCCCCACGTCCTCCTGAGAGGCGCGCACGGAACACATGCGCGCCGCCTTTTCGGGCCTGTTACTGATCGGGCGACAGGTCCCATAACCCGTCGCCCGCAGGCCACACACTAGGGTGGCCGGAGAGTTTAAATGACACGGTTGAGTAATCTTTAAAACAACTAGGTAGTTTTCTTTAAGAATAGGTATTAATGTATAATTATCATGACGGTTCCTTACAAATACATACAATTTTCTTTCTTCTTGGCTAATATTTCTGTGATGAGAGTTAAAACAGAGATCTGGCATATAAATTAACTCGTAAGCTAATATTAAGTGCGATAGCTACTAACGAATTGGAGGGTCTACTATGCAAAGATAATTATGGTCTCTTTGCTTCATTATTGGTAAAGATATAAGAGTCGGCCTTGAAAGATTAGTACTTGAATTTTCTATGGGCAGTACCGTGGAATGGGGTTTCATTGATCAATTTCGAAATTCAAATGGCCATATTTTCTAAAATATAAACGAAAAAAAAACGAAAAAAAATAGAATATCGGTTTTTAGTATACAATCGATACAATGAATTAGATTTATTTTATAATGACTAATATGTCAAAGAAAAATATAAATGTGAGTGATCAATGTTAAACCGTAAGTGGGGTTACTTTGATATCCTCAATTTTTTTCACGGAAACTAAAAGTAACCCCGTTAAGCGACACTTTTTCTAAAGAACGAAAAAAATCGGTTAAGTGCAAAAAAAGTTATTACATTTTTAAGAGTTTGGGGGTGACATTGATCAAGGCAATAAAAAATACTTATCAAAAAAAGTCAATTTTATTATCTATTCTTTATTATAACTCCATGGTACTTATTGAAAACCGTAATACCTTCTGCAACAGCTGTTACAGCTCGTTCCAACACCTCTTCATTAGAATTTCGATAGGCGTGAGCGTTTGGACGATTTGATTAGGTACTTGGCATAGCGCTGAAAGTAAAAAAAAGCATACAAAGCAGTCATCATTGCAAACATATTGATAGTTTATGTTAAAAATGGAAGAAACAGCAAAATTGCTAGGTTTGGGTGAGATTGAACAATGATCAAAGAAACCCCATGCCTATGATCAATGACACCCCGCAAAAAAGAAAAACCGTCAGTGAACGAAATTTTTGGGGTTAGAATAGAAAGCATGACGTCTTTTTCAAGCTAATTAAACACATAGCAACATAAACTAAAAAAAATTCAGGCACCTTTCATATCCAATCCGGTACCCTTAAAGTTATTTAAGCCTTTGAAATAGTTGAAATGCAATACTCACAGTTTTTTATGAAAATTTCCAACATCGATCCGTTTGTACGTGCAGCGCTTGGGCATTGACAAAGAGTGACATTCAGTGATGCACACCCAAGAATTAAAATCGTACGCTTGCGTTTAGAAAATGAGAAATTTCGGTTTAAAATTATTATTAAGTTTTTATCAAAGTCACCCCGTGAATCAAAGTAACCCCATTCCACGGTACCAAAAGAAGTAAGAAAAAGTATGTTTCAAACTAACTAATAACCTACATGAACCTATATCTCAAAAAATCTGTGAGTTTCAAACGGGAAAGAAGCTCAAATGAAAGCAAATACGGTGAGGGTATCAGCAGTAATTATTCATGTAAATGTGAAAACTTTCCGACTAATTCTCAAAATGTAGCGGTCACAACGCTGTCAGAAGTTTGTAGACTTTGCTTTAAAGAATTCGCTTTATAACAGCATGTAAATGGACATATTGTTTACCAGAACTCTTTAAACTTTTTAACCTAATATTTTTATTGTTGCGAGGGACCTTGACCGTACTTCCGTGTGAGTTACCATGGATTTATAAATAAACTAGAGGTCGCAAGCGGCTTCGCCCGCGTGGATGTCGTTTCGCGCGTGTTCCGCGTTTTCCTCTACTATAATGTACATGTATTACACATATAAACCTTCCTCTTGAATCACTCTATCTATTAAAAACAAACCGCATCAAAATCCGTTGTGTAGTTTTAAAGATCTAAGCATACATAGGGACAGACAACGGGAAGCGACTTTGTTTTATACCAGAGTGTAACGCGGCACCCTGCGTGAATGATCTAGAAGCGACGCGAAGCGGCACGGCGCGACGCGAAAACAACAAACAGTCGGCGGCGCGCGGCGGGCGGTTAGCGAGCTCATAGGACAAAGCCGCCGCTTCGCACCGCATCGCATTGAATTCGCGTGTCATCGCAACGGATCGTTTCGCAATTCGCGTCGCTTTGAACCGCCTACGTAAGACGCCGCGTTAACAATTCGTGTAATTCATTAAAACCTCATGATCAATTACTGGTATAGATTAACCACACACGGGATTTAGCTTGATTTAACATTTATAAAAAATGTTTTTTTCTTCATGTAGGTGTAAGTGATCTCGAAGAAGAGGAGGAGCTCGTGGCTAAATAATTACAGCCGCATAGACCGATCTTCCGGGTTAAGCCACGCTTGCCGAGGTTGGTCTGTGGATGGGTGACCATTTACCATAGCGAGTTTCCTCCGTGCCTCGGAAAGCACGTAAAGCCGTTGGTCCCGACTGTCATTTGTAGATCTTTGACAGTCGTTACTGTTGGTCAGAAGCCAGAAAGTCTGACAACCAGTCTTACCAAGAGTATCGTATTACCCAGTTACTGGGTTGTGGAGGTCTGATAGGCAGTCGCTCCATGTAAAATACTGATATTCAGCTGCATCCGGTTCGACTGGAAGCCGACCCTAACATAGTTGGGAAAAGGCTAGGCAGATGATGAGGTGTAAGTGATCGTAACTCATAAGGAAAAATAAAAAAAAACTGTAAAAAAAATAAAACCGGCCAAGTGCATGTCGGGCCACGCGCATTAATAGGGTTCCGTAGTTGCACAATAATGCGGACTAAGAAGAGGGCTTAGTAATTTTTCAATGGATTTTGTACGAAATTTTTACTTTTCCATTTGGTCGACTATTACTCGTAAACTTGTAAAGCCATTCATTGTATATACTACTACCCTGATTTTTTTCCTAATACTCACAATACTAAATAACTAGCCGTTTAGCTGCCAGCAGGGATGGGGGGGGGGGACTCAAACAAAAAATAGCACTTTAAAGCTTAATATTTCAGAAACGAATCCCTTAATCGAAAAAGTACTCATAAACCCATAATATTTTTGAAATACCTTTCCAACAAAACGCCACGCAATGGGGAACACGAGAAAAAAAAATCTCCCTACGTCAGGTGCAAAGGATGTACCCTAAAAAAAAAAAAAAGATTTTATTTCACCACTTTTTCGACGTGATTAATATGTATATCCGTGCCAAATTATAGCTTTCTAGTGCTAAGGGTCTCTGAGCTAAGCTGCGGACGGACGGACAGACGGACGGACATGGCGAAGCTATAAAGGTACTATTCCGAACTGAGCTGCAAACGGCAACTGACGACAGCACGTGCAGCGACTGCATGAATTCGTCCCACGCACGACACTCGCCACACCAGCGTCACCTCTAGCCGCTGCACATGCTGTCGGCAGTTGCAGTAGGCAGCTCGGTTGAGAATAGTACCTTAAAGGTTACTTGTTGACTACGACACCCTAATGAATGATGAATGCGAAAAATGCTAAAATTCAGAAGTGATAACCTATTTCCGACTTTAAACCCATGACAATCAATCCATCTAAAACCAGGGCTATCACATTTTATTTGTCCTCTAGGAATACAAATCAGTAACAAACTCTTTGCATGTCCTAAACATAGAACAAAGTTTTTGCCTCTCAAGGTGACCCTTGAAGTTAGTGGAACGTTAGTTTGGCAATAAATCGTTCACGACATTGACAACAGGGATCCAACCGTCGAACAGGAATATAATTTATTTAGATCCTGTTTCACGAACAAGCTTGGGGCTACAATTATTTTAATAAGGAATTGCTTGTCTACATGTACCTATTGAGTAATAAGTGTTATACTGGATGTAAGGGACGGTGTACCGAAAACTGAAACAGTGAATTCAGCCCATAGCGGTCTGGAATTATCAGAAATTCTGCTGCAATGAGCTTGTTAAACAATATCTTTAGATCTTTGTTTCATGTCACTGTCAAGTACAAACCGATAGTTAACCCGGTATGTAGCTGTAACTGTTCTCCGAACTGTAGTCGAAGCTAACTATTGAGTTCAACTAATAAGCGTCAGTGTTCCTATATTTCTTGTTGTAGAATAGTCGTCATTTCGTGAATCGTAGTGTTACGTTTTATCATTATCGATTCACGTGCAACAGTTACCTTTTTGAGTTATTTTTTCTTGAATATTTGACATTCCACACGTTGAAGTTTTATAGAAAAATCCCAGGACGGATCAGAAAAGGGTAGTTCTTCGAAATTTGATTCTTCGACTGATCCATATGGCCAAAATTTAATTTCACTTTCAGCTCTGTAACACATGTTCATATGAAAATAGGTATGCCAAATAACATGTATTTGAATGAGGGACTCGTTTTTATAAAGTAGTTTTCAAGATATCGACGTTCGAATATTTTGTGGCCAGATGAATCAGAATTTGTTACAAATGAATCAGAAACAGAAATAAAAATGAAAAACTTTACGTAGATGGGCTCTGTATTAAGAAAATAATCATATTTTAACAACAACAACAATGTGTTTTTATGAAAACAATTATCAGTGATATCTGGTGGATTCAACAATAATTCTTGTAAATATTTTTGAAACTCCAGTATACAGGTTTACTGGTCATTTGACGTATTCCTTGCACTACGTTATTGGGAGGCTAAAATGCAACACATTTAACCCCCCATATGTTCTACCGAAAGTCAATGAATTTCGAAATATTGAAAACTAGCTTTTGCTCGCGGCTTCGCTCCCGTTAATTTACGGATCCCTAATTTTTTGATCCCAAAATATAGCCTATAGCACTCAGGGATAACGTAGCTTCCTATTGGTGAAAGAATTTTTGAAATCGGATGAGTAATTTCGGAGATTACCTCCTACATACAAACAAACAAACAAACAAACAAACAAACAAACAAACAAATTCTACCTCTTTATAATATTAGTATAGATAAAATTTGTATTATTTTGAATAATACCCAGAATTCCTTCTTAAACACTATTTATCTCTAAAATATCGAATTGACTGGCTTTGATTATTGATATTAGCTTGTAGCTGATGCTTTTACAAAGCTTTATGCGTATTTTACTGTTCTTAATTGCCATTCAATTGAAAGTAATCATTAAAAGTTAATTAAGTGTATTAGAAAATCGTCGAGGTACACGATAAACAATGATGTTTATCTCAAAAATTTACTGTGACAATAAGTGAACAAAATGCAAGACAAACATCCTTATTTAATCAGCTATCCAACGAGGTATAGACGTACAAAAATATTTAGAAACTAATGTAAAAATGTCTTCATGTCTTTTCTGATGAAGAGTCGATGGGACATCTCTGGTGAATTTTGGAGTTACAAGTTTTTCATCGATTGACGAAGTCTCCATCCAAAAGCTGTCGTCATCGGGAATGTCGAGGTCTTGTTGGGCTGTATCCGAATCTTTTCCAGTCTGAATTTCGGTAGCAGATATTTGTCTACGTTTGATCAAAGAGCTGCATGTACCTTTCTTCGATGTCACCTTTATTTTATTCGCAGATTTGATGTCTACACCACTCTGTTGTTTATTAATGTGACCATACGAATCAGGCACAGATGAATCAGGATTTTGCCTACAATCATGCATAACTCATCATACATACAGACTTCATTTTTGTCATTTTTCTACATGAATCTATAACCCAAAAGTATCACACGTAACACAGATAGAAGTTTTAAAACAATAAAATAAATGTTATAAAGTAGGTATTGTAATCAGAATGCCACCTGAACCAAACACAGATGAATCAGACATTTACCTTCGTAACATCGGGATCTAAGCCAACCAGCTGTACATCGGCCTTCTAGCTCGTCCGTTGCAGGACTGGCTTCCCCCCGTGCGGGAAGCCAGACCCTCATTATTATTACCCGACCCAGTACGGTCAAGCGCAGCTTACGCCACATTAATCAGTATTATACGCCGGACACTTCTTATTTACTTATTTATAAACACACTAACGTAGTTATAACTAATACACATTTTTTTTGTAAGGGGACAATTAATTTCCTTTCGATATAACTATAATTTATATTGATTTATCAAAGAGAAAATTCGACATATACCATTTTGTTCCGGAAAATGGCAAACGGACGCGCTATATGAATCAGAAGAACAAACTTCAAATATTTTTATTTTGTACCTAGACAGCAATTACTTAAAAAATATAATTTGTCCCAGTAAGGGATAAAGATAAACTGTACTAATAAAAAATTACGTGCCGTTTTGTTAGTTGGTTACAAAAATATACCCATAGAAATCGAAAATTTTGTCCCTGAAGAACTACCCAAAAATGGGGTGCATTCGAATTAGCTATGTTTTATTTTTGAGATTCGAGCAGTCTGCATTTTCCGACGTACTAGCTAATTTGGTGATCATAGGCATTTAAAGTTCTGTTTGAGGTGCACTAAAAGAGTGTCCATAAGTGACGATACTTAGTACTTCCGGAGCACTCCGGTCAGCCTCGCTACCAACTTTGCTGGATGGCAAATTTTTTCATCACGGCAATACCTATTCTCATTTAGCTTGTCTCCGATTTAGAGAAGAGGATCCGAAAAATTGAATTTATAATTTAAGATGGACAGTGGACTTACATTGATCTAGCGTCGCTAGTAGCTAGCTACTGCATGTAAATCCACCTAAAGCTATTTGTTTCAACCTACTGTTTATGCATATGAGATTTGTATACTATGTAACCCAGGGTTTAGGGTAAATCAAAGACAGGGTTTCGTCATTAAAACATTATAAACATCATAACATCACGCCCGTTTTTCCTAAAGGTTAGGGCAGAGGTGTATAGTACACCCTCATTTTGCCGTTACGTATAAGTCCCATGTAATAAGGGGAGAGCCAATTGCCATCAACCGGGCACAATTCCAGACTCCGGGCTGCTACTGAGAAATTCCACAAGGAAAAACTCAGTAGCACTTTGCGCGACCTGTAGATAAAACCCAGTACCTCTCGCTCAGCAATCACGCTTGCGACGACTACACCAACGAAGCAGTCTAGTCTAGTTAAGCATCTATGATTCTGAGATTAGTGGCATCGATAGCGCGTATAATCATCGATAGGGTGTCTTTGAAGCGACAGCCTTATCGTCGTGTAGGCACGTGTATATGTTCAGGCAATTTGAAGACCTGAATGTATGTCGTCGTTTTGCATAGACGGAAACACAATAAGCTTCCCGCATGCATATTGTGCTGCTAGTGGATTCTCTAGAGGATGGGCGTTCTCTCAGTACTTTAACAACCATACTGCGATCGCCAACCCGCCTGCCAAGCGTGGCGATTACGGCAAAACGCCCCCTTTTGAGGGAGGCCTGGGATGATGAAGCATCTATGACTGCCTTAATTGTATTTTTGAGAGATAATATGAACAATAGCTCCTCAAACCATGTCTGTTTCAGATCTTTTCTTCACACAAAAGCCTGTTAACACAAATTACAATATTGTCTTAGATCAACTTAAGCTTCACTAAGTCGTGTTGGCACTCCGCAAACCAAGATATCCTATTTGCATCTCAGTGCTGTTAAATCGCTTTATCTTTTACCCCGTTTTAAGACGTAAATGGTGGAAAGTCGTTAACAAAATGGACGTCGCGTTGATAAAATTGAAACTAGTTTTACATAAATTTTCTTGACGAGTTTCTTTTATCTTTTGTTCGCTAAAAGTTTGTTGAGATGTTAGTGGTTTTAAAATAGTATACGTACAGAGTGTAAACAAATTAGTGTAATTCCTGAAAACGACAATATTATGATCTGTTACTGGAATAGATTGATCCAAAATCGAAAATGGAAATAAGATTAATTAAAAAAAAAGTTCTTTTTCTCTTGTTATAAGGGTAAGTGATCGTTTCTAAACCACCAAATAAAGATTGAAGTAAAAAAAAACTTTTTTTTTTCTGTTTCTTAATTTTATGTGCTACATTTCGATGCCACGCAATTAATGAAAGCAGGGCGACTCTGATTCCGGCCTTGGTTCAATCCATGTTCCGGAGCGAGGGGGCATAAGAAGCAGTCACCTCCTTCTGCGAAGCAGTAATGCTAGCGAAGGAGGAAGTGGAACACGTGAGGGAGAGACAAACCGCCGCGTGTTCAGCTCATGATTAGGGGCTCCGTTTGGATCCGAAACTAGTCGGGCAATCCCGAAAAATGCACGTGAGTAATCCGTAACTAATCATACAAGTAAATACAGTTTAGTGTCTCGATGCACAAAACTGTTTTTCAAGTTACTAAGTCACAAATCCTTTACGGTTCAGGCCGTTTGTGAAATGCATTATCAGTTGCAATAAGGCGTGCTCAAATAAAGCTTTTGTTAAAAAAAAAGTGACGGAAACATTATTTGTCGCTGTATTTTCTGCTGTTTCAATAGTTATGTAGAATATGTATAATGTTTATTTTCGTACTCAATTGACAGTCATGTCTTCTCCAGTTCACTCTATACCATCCTAAGGTTTCTTGGAAGAAATCGCTTGGTGCGATAACGCCGTCCATTGCACTTATTTTTAAGACCATTACTGTAATTGCATTTTATTTGGGGTACAATAAAGAGTATAATAAATAAACTTAAAAAAAAGTAAAAACCGACTTCAAAGAAATACTAAAAGGAGTAAAATAATTACCATAATATAAAATTAACAGTTTCAGAAGTCGGTGGCTTCTATTTGCTTCAGTGTAGAGTTGCACCGACTTCTGAAACTGTTAATTTTATATTAATTATGATAATTATTTTACTCCTTTTAGTATTTCTTTGAAGTCGGTTTTTACTTTTTTTTAAAGTTTATTTTTTATTAAATACGTTTTAGTGTCATAATTTTAACCCCGTCCTTCATAACCCTTCTTTTTGGCTTTGACGTAGTCGGGCATAAAAAGTCCTTTCAAATGATACCTTACACGATATAATGAAAACATTCCAAAGGGGGGAGGGGGAGACACGCACCCCCTCCTCTTTTCCAGTAGTCAGTTCCCAACAACAAATATAAACAAAGCAATATTAGTAATTTGAGAATTTTGCTTTGACCCGATGAGGAGTTCCGTTCCATATCTCTGGAGTTCATGGTCTAATCATAACAAAATTTATATGGGACCAATCGAGAACAAAAAAGAATTTTTCAAATCGGTTCATAAATGACGGAGATATGAGGTAACAAACATTAAAAAAAAAAAAAAAAAACAACCGAATTGAGAACCTCCTCCTTTTTGAAGTCGGTTAATAAATAAGTTAGTCTTGTTGCACAAATCTGTGTCTCCAAATACAGATATCCGGCCACTTAGTGACGTACCTGCGGTCAGCCATAGGGGAGAGAGGTCGCTTATCTTTGACGTGAACATAAAGTTTCAGTATCCCACTAAAATTCTAGTAATAATCCTTCCCCCACTGAAATACTTCATAAATCTTTTCCAAACCAAACGATGCATATGAGATATTATTATTGAAATTGATGATTGCCTAAGGTCATTTCAATAAGTCAGCTGGCGGATTTGCGCCGTCCACACCTAATACGCTGTGATTTAGTGACTCAAAGAATAATGGGGGGAAAAGATATTTGTAGAGAGGTTTTTTTAACTACTGTTTTTTTCTTTCGACTGTTTTTGGTTACACCGTGCTTTTATTCGTTGAAAAAGAAACTAAAGGTTTATCACAATAAATCACATTTTTGAGAACCAGTATCTAGCAAGTCGTATAGTGCCGTGTGTTACTGGACGTAAAGAATAACACTACCCCATCTCTTCCCATGGGTGTCGTAAAAGGTGATTTAGGGATTTACTAGAGGATGGGCAGCAGCGTCCTCTGAGTATTTTAACAACCATACTGCGATCGCCAACCCGCCTGCCAAGCGTGGCGATTATGGCAAACCCCCCCTATTGGGGGAGGCTTATGTCTAGCAGTAGACGTCTTTCGGCTGAATCTTCATCATCATCTAGCAAGTCCTCGCATTGGTGACGTTATAAAACTAATCTTTACTGGACTGGAATGTTGAGGCTTGCATTGTAAATTACAGTCTGACATGCATCTAAATGAGCGCGGCGAAATAGATAATTTAAATGAAATGTACTAAAGACCGGTTTTTGACATCTTCCTTCACAGGCAGCGCCGCCATCTACGTTCATTTAGAGCTATAAAGCTATGTCTACCTGTCCTGTGCACTTTCATGTTCATCTTGCATCCTCGTCTGAAGAATGCGTGAAGCGCCATAGCGCATGCCTTATTACTAGTTCGACAAAAGCGCATGCCCCTAGCGCAGGCTAATCCGTCTATTGTATGTCGACTGACGATTGACCGAGGCACACCGGTGTAGACGATAAGCTGCATGCGTCTTATGGCAATCAATATTGCATGCGCTTGACGCAAGAGGAATTGAAAGTTGAAAGCGTAAGATGAACATACATGAAAGCGCACTGGTGTTAGACATACCATAACGGTCTCTAGGTGAATGGTTGACCTACTATCTGTCAGGTATCCAACTCTAGTAGGTGTGGGACAGGATGCACCGCATGCTTGTAACGTTTACGTTTGGTATGTGACTATCTCCCTATGCATTATACTTTTAAAAATCAAATCAGCCCATCGCAGTTCTCAACTGGATGAGAAAGTCCTATTATGATCTTTTTCAAGTACAGTCACGTGTAATAGTATGTCTTATAGTTAGCAAAGCAACATTTCGAAAACATTCTAAAACAAAATCCCCTTAGAAGTACAATCAAGTTGCTTATAATCATACCTAGACAAAGAGTACAGTTTTTATGAAAAAAACAGTAATAGCCTAACGGTTGACCGCTTGCCTTCAAAGCTGGAGAGTCTGAGTTCGATGCCGGCCCGTACCTCTGACCTTTCAGGTTCAGGGGGTCTACTCCCTAAGCACGAAGTGCGTGGTTTCGGCCTTAGTTACGAGCATTTTCTACTCCCTAACACCTACAGACATACGATTATTTCGGGGCCCGAACCAAGAATGAATGACAACACGATTTGACAGTTGTCCCTACTAAAGATGTGTTTTTGCCCGTCCGAAAAGGTGAACTTGACACTTGTTTTGTTCATTTCTACGTTTCGGGCTATTCTCGGACGGGTGACTAACTTCGTTGACGGACTTAGGGAGTAGGGGGGGGGAGGGGGGAGGGGCTACTTCCTAATTCAGTAAGTGGTGCGAATCATAACTTGATTATCACTTGCATTAAAGGTGAAGGAAGACATCGTGAGGAAATCTGCACATCTGAGAAGGCTCCACAAAGTTTTCAACGGTGTGTGTAATCTGCCAACCCTCACCAGTCCAGCGTGGAAGACTAAGCCCTTAACCCTTCTAAGAAGAGGCCCGTCCTCAACAGTGTAACAGTAATAAACAGATTATTCTTATTGCTCCCGTCCCATTCAGCATGAACCCTATCGCAATACACAATTCCTCACGAGCTATTTAGACCGCCTCTTCACATACGCAGCTCACAATAAGATGACGACACAGCATTTTTATTTCCTTGTAAATATCTCTCGGGTGCTTAATATTCGTCTCATAAGGCATGAGTCGGGACGTGGTATGTGTAACGTATATACGTCCCTTGATGTATGGAAAACGGAAGGGCCTGACAGTTGGGTGAAGTGGCCTTTGTGAATTTGTAATTTTGCGTTAATACGGTAGTGGGGTAGGGTTTTGTGTTAAATACTGTTGTATCTGATTAATTTGGAAAGGACTTAAAATATTGAAATAATTGACTGATTATGTCGTCATCATGGTAAATAATACAAAGTAGTAGTAGAAGAACTGTTTAACCCACAGAACAGATAAAAGACGTTAGAAGGGCCTTGTGGGCGGGGCAGGCGCGCCGCACATATGAGCAGACGCTCATATTTCAACCGAAATTTGTTTTACCGGTCAACAGTCGCGCTCTTATTGTGACAGCGTACGGAGATCCGCGAAAAAAAAGAATTATGCCGTCTTGCATTATTATAACGTGACGGAAAAGAAGCTAGTTGAGTAGTGTAGCCAGAGAAGGGATTTCTTTTCACCGGCATGTCCAAAAACCTTATAATATCAGTGATATTTGTAATTATTGCAATAGTATTATGTAATTTGTAGAAAAAACGATACAATCGCACACAGATGCAAAATTATACATTGCTTGCAATACAGGGGTACCATCTTGTACTACGTGAGCGACAGCGCAATGTATTGCGTTCAATGCGCAAGTCGAGTGCAGCGAGCAATTGTTTTAATTCAGCGAAATCCATACGTATCGATAGTGTTGTACCAAGTTGTAAACAATATCGGTATTAAATATGTGTGTATATCTACAAATGATTATTATCAGTAATATTATAATTAAAATAACTTTGTTTATTGCCACGAATTATATGTTACATTTTATTTTTAGGTTTCCAACAGGTCCAGACAAAAGAAAACTGGATTGAGACAACTGGTAGAATTGAATGGATACCTATTAAATGTGGCACAATTTGTTCTTAACATTTTGCAGAAAATTATGCAATTACAATTCACAGGGTTATTCAAATTAAATTAATTAAATTATACATATTATGTTTATACGCCTACGGGAAAACAAAAATCGAAATTTCTTTAGTTTTTTGCAAATTGTAGCTTTTATTTACGTGTATACTTTTCAAAATGCGATTTGCGCCGGTAACGGTTACTCAATAATATATTCAATATGAAAGTCGTAAGTATACCTACTTTTCTAGGTTTACGATGCTCGAAAATAGAATTGTTTCCGAAAAAAACATGTTATGTTATGTAGTGCATTATGATGATGATTCATGATAATTGACATGATTTTATTGATTATTTTTAGCAAACTTAGTATCGTTACGGGTGCAAACAACATAATTATGACGTAAAACAGACCTGCAATTAGCAAAAAACTAAAGAAAATTTGAATTTCACGGCTATATCGGATGTTCCCCTTAACTTGACATTATTATTTATATGTGTTGAGGAAGTTCACACTATTCGTACCCCGTTCGAGGGTCTCAAAATTAGAGCGAAAAATTGCAAAACTTAGGGCCGATTTTTCAATCCTCAGATAAACAGACAAATAGCATTTATTCAACACATAGCAAAAAAATGATTTTTTCAATCGTCAGTGCTTTATTCGACGAATAATTTGACTACCTGAGGAATAACTTTATCTTTTCCTTTGACGGCCAGATAACCGCTTATTCAGTAGACAGTTTTATTCGATGACTGATGATGTAAACAAAAAATATAATTTTACTAGACAATTCTTGGGTTTGCGTTTTCATCAAAGTAAAATGGATGTATATTATTTGATAGCACTGATGATCTGGCAATAATTGAGCAAGAAGCTCTGATAAATGAATTCATAAATCCAGGAAGGAAAGTAAGAATTGTCACATCCAGGCCCAATCATTTTCCGCCGGAGGGCGCGCGACGTTCTCCGGCCACCCTAGTATGTGGCCTGCGGGTGGCGGGTTATTGGACCTGACGCCCGACCAGTAACAGGCCCGAGAAGGCGGCGCGCAGTATTCCGTGCGCGCCTCTCAGAAGGACGTGGAACGAAGCCCCACAGAAGGAGAGGTCCGACAGGGGCTGGCGGACCGAGGCCTGCCGGGGATGCAGTGCATGCAGCTGCGAATCCCACGACCCCGGCCATAGGTGAGGAGAAGGCACACCGTGGGTTTTTAGCTAGTGAGAGTATACATAACCCTTCGCCTTTCCCGGGCGGAGGGAATCAATGAGGATAAAGGCATGATAAAAAAAAAACATGCCCAATCATTTTACAGTGTGGGATTCAAAAGAATTCCATCGCCAATTCAGACTTTTAGAGTCTGTGCAATATTTACTTATAAATAATGGTAGAGGATAAAATCAAGCATCAAACAAAGGTTAAGTTTTCAATCGTTTATTATACAAAAAATTACTGCGAAATGGGTTCATGGCTACATAACAGAGCTGTAGTAATTGATAGTGTTAATCTTCCTAGCGAACTATGTTGGGAATTTGGGATCGTCTGCCAGTCTGACCGGATGCAGTCGAATACTAGTATTTTATATGAAGCGACTGCCTATCTGACCTCCATCACCCAGTTAGTAGATAACACGATAGCTCTTGGTGGAACTGGTAGTCATACTTTCGGGCTTCGGTTCTGTACATTTCCTGTCTGCTTAGAGGACTTTTTTGGTACTTTTTTTTAATTCCCTCATACTTAAGTTTTAATGTATTCCATGAAAGGACACTGGTTGCGATTCCACCTGAATTTAATGAGCTCTCAGTTTTTCTCCATGCAGATCCTTTTCTTTGTCTTTATTCGTCACCGCATCGGTCTTCTTATTTCTATAACGTGTTTGTATTTTTCGATTAAACTTATGAGGAATTGAATTACAGCACTATTAAAATTCGCCGAACGCTCTCTATTTTTTTGATTCCATTGTAATAAACATATAAATTTATTATAATATTGATTTACAATCAAAATATATAACACGACATGACAGGAAGATAGTCTGACAGTGTCGTTTTTGCCATACAGGTAATGAATGTACTCTAGACTCGGTGCAGGTAATTGAAATAGTTTGGCCTGCTCTAACGTTCGTTTATGCCATATATTTATCTCACCTCCCTGAAGTTAGCGTTGCTAAAGTCAATGAAATCGGTCAGATAGTAATTCGTGAGATAAATGGCAATTGAAAAATTGACAAACAATTATCAGGCAGTTAAACAGCCAAATAACTTTATTCGTCAGGTAGTTATCAGGCATTTTATCTGAGGATTGAAAAATCGGCCCTTAATGTAACAAAATTACAGTAATTTTATCGATATAAGTAATCGACCTTTTGGTCGCCGTAACATGTATGAGAAATAAATTTGAATTTGCGCGTGTGTGAATGTACGTCGAACGCAGTATTTGCGTTAGTGTGACAACTAATAGCAAACTCGAAATCTATGTGCGTGTGATTTATTTGTGTGCGTAATTATTGCGTACGTATTGGGCTCTTGCTTGTAGTAGAGTTAAAGAGTGGGAGAAAAGCGGCGACACGCGTTCTAATACAAATCAGGAACTATTTCCTTTCTAACCTCTTTATCTGTTCTGTGGTTTAACCTCATCCCTCCTTTGCGTTTTTATCACAGATCATACCACTATCGCGAAATACCACCCACACATTGCAAATACGTGGTCATCTCACACAACTCGTTTTACGCGACTGTTTCTGCCACGTACCTTCAAGACGTGGAATGGGCTTCCTCCAGAGGTCTTTCAGCGGAAACAAGAAAAAGACGCAATAAGAAAAGATAATTGAAGAGATTCCTTTTGAGAAGGGTAGGTCACGTCTTTGGTATTGGATATAATTATAGGCTCACGTCGGGGTCACCGATTGTAGTTGTTCGTGGGAGATTTGATTAGGCTGGTAATAAACAACTACTTTACACAGTCCAAGTAATACGTTTATTACAGTAGGTAAATAAGCCAGAAGGAGAAATTATAAAGCTTAAGATTGAGCACAGTAAATAATAGCGAGACAAGAACCGGAAACAATACGGAAGTGGTTAGCGGAAGCGAGAGAGCACACAAGCGATACGGGCTCCGCGGCCGATGTATCAATCTGAACTACCGCAATACTGTACTCTTTGAACTTCCGGGCGGCGCAGGCGCATCTACCTGGTGCGCGCGGCGCGGTACATAGCTATGTGTATGTGGTGATGAGAACTGGCCGGCCGCCGCATACTACCGAGTGTCATCCGGCGATGCTTGTGTACTTAATTAAATTAGTTTCGATTTGTTTTGGGTTGTGAACGAATGAAAGTGTGATGTATGTGAGTAATGCGTGACTGTGTATTATAATAAATGTAAATAAGTTTTATATAAATTTATTATATGTATTTAGGTTGAGTATTTAATGTCA
The DNA here is from genome assembly GCA_905220435.1 of Amphipyra tragopoginis. Taxonomy (NCBI): domain Eukaryota; kingdom Metazoa; phylum Arthropoda; class Insecta; order Lepidoptera; family Noctuidae; genus Amphipyra; species Amphipyra tragopoginis. The sequence goes on along the minus strand of HG992015.1, from coordinate 12,610,160 downwards.
AAATGTCAATTTTATAAATACAATAAGTTGCCTACATAGGCGGCGGTGACCACTTACCAACAGGTGAGCCGGTGAATGTCACTCTATGGCATAAAAAAGTCACTAACTTATTATATCACGTCATAGCTTCTACTGCTGAACCAATAAGCTTCGGCTTCTGTTATCAAACTTTGTTGTTATTGGCGGGTAAAAAATCATCTCGGAAAGAGATGACCAGGTAGAGTTATGTTGTTAAACCGTGGTCGTCTCATGTCTTTTGGACTAACTGAAATTGGCCTGTGGTTGTCCGGTGAAAATTGGGACAGACTTGTTATCCCGTGAGCGTGGTACGCTTGGGTTCTCAAAAGGATTTTGCCGGGTGGGCAGTGCTATGCTATGTGGACCAATGAATATGATTGGTGGATATCAAACGCATCCATAGCAACGTTGCATAGCACATCTCTGGTGGAATATCACCCTAAGTCTTGGAGTAGTATCAGGTGATTTATAAAGGCTGTTAAAAAATACTCTAAGAACTTTGAGGGGTTACGCGATGTAGGAAATTGAAAAAAAAAAAGTCTTTCTGCGAAAGTTGTTAATTTTCAATCCCACAAAATTGTTAGAGTTAATTTTTAACATAATACTTAAAATATTCTTAGATATGGAAGGACACGGCATATCACACGATTCCTTCTTCAACAATATCTATTCAAGTACTGTTTCTAAACAAGAGTCTGTTCCGTTATAATATTAAAAGATCACATTAAAATTCAGTCATTCTGCAGCAAAGTTGTAGATCATGTAAGCACGTGACGAAATCGTCGCCTTGAGAATTCTCTGCGTGGCGAAAACATGAATTTATTAGACAAAACCTACGCAGAATAGATCTGAAGCAAGGTGCTATAAATATGAAGCAAGTCAGGCCGGCAAGTTTATCTGGATAGCGTGGTATTTGACTTGGGAAAACGTGTAACTTTTGGTTACTAGTTCTCTATTTTTTTAATTTATTTTTTACTATTGGCTACAATGATATTATAACAAAAAGAAGTAGATATGTTACGTTCATAGAAAATGGTGTTTAAAATTCGAACCTGCATTATTTTCACTAGTATCTCTAATGAGTAAGACGAAGATACTAAATAAATACGAGAGTGAAAGAGATAGCTATTTCCAATTACAACAATTGTTGTAATTTTGAATTGTCATTTTTGGTGCGTCAATGACATATCTACTTCTTTTTGTATATAATATCATTGATTGGCTAGTAAAAAACTGAACACAAGACTGAAGTGGGATTGGGCGGGCCATGTATGCAGAATGCATAAAGACAGATGGGCCAGAGTCGTCACGCAGTGGGTGCCGGAAGACGGGCGTCGTCGCCGAGGGAGGCTTAGGAAACGCTGGCGTGATGACTTAGAGTCGTATATGAGAGATTGGCCAGAGAAAGCAATGCATAGAGATGAGTGGAAGGCTATGGGGGAGACCTTTGCTCAGCAGTGGGAAAATATTGGTTGAAAAAAAAATGGTTTTCCCACTGCTGAGCAAAGGCCTCCCCTTTTGTCTTCCAAACATCTCTATTTTGTGCCGTTTTTGACCATGTTAGCACCGTAAACACGTCTAGATCGTCACGCCACCTACGCTGAGGTCGACCTCGACAGTGATGTCCTCCTTCAGGCGTCCAGTACGTAACGGTCTTTGCCAACCTCCTATTTTTTTTTTTCTAGTAAAAATTAATTAACTTTCAACTTCAAATTGACGATAACGCACCTCTTTTTATGTGGCAGGGGATTCGGCAAACAGGCCGTAGACCTGTTGCCTGGCCTGTGGCCTTGGCCGGATGAAAAGTACTTACAGCCATCTATATACCCTTCAACAGAAATTGATTGCTGATGCGTTACCAATTTAGGGCCTTTTTCTTGTCACGCCGGTTGCCACACGCCGCATGCGTGACGAGTTTCACGCATCATAATTAACACATGTTTAAAAAAGTGAAATTAAGGTGCCACAGAAATGCAGTTGAGGTACGCACGCGGGCACGTACCCGCGTGACAGGAAGAGTCAAAGGTAGTCGTGCTTGTAATTTCGCGGACACCAATACCCTGCAAACCAAAACACAGCAATGCAATGAGTATGGAGGAAGTACTTCCCCGGATGAACTTATGTACAAAGATATCTACTACTACTAAACTACGTCATCATCATCATTCAGCCGAAAGACGTCCACTGCTGGACATAGGCCTCTCCCAAGCATCGCCACATCGACCGGTCCTGTGCCTCTCGCATCCAACGGATTCCCGCGACCTTCACCATATCATCGGTCCACCTTGTGGGAGGCCTACCCACGCTGCGTCTTTCGGTACGCGGTCGCCACTGCAGAGCCTTTCGGCCCCATCGGCCATCCGTTCTGCGAGCAATGTGGCCCGCCCACTGCCACTTAAGTTTGGCAATTCTTCGAGCTATGTCGGTTACCTTGGTTCTCCTGCGGATATCATCATTTCTGATATGAGCACGCAGGGTAACTCCGAGCATAGCCCTCTCCATTGCTGTTTCGGTGACCTTGAGCCTTCTTATGAGGCCCATTGTGAGCGACCACGTTTCAGTGCCGTATGTAATCACTGGCTACGTATATCAATTAATTGCGTAACAATATCTATTGTACACTGTCATAATTAGTTACCCTTAAAATTTTCTGTTACTTTTACAAAAACAATGTTTGCATTTGATTTAGACGACAGATACTCTTTAAATAAATAAAAGAACAGTTTATGTAATTTTAATGAGTGTACTACTAGCATTTGGAAAAACGATGATAAAAAACAAACAGAGAACCAAATCCGATTAGACAAAGTGCAACACCGCCTGAAGCAAAAATAATCCTCTTTCAAACTCAACCACGCCTTTGTACTTCAATAATCTGCGCTCAGGCCACTTCCATTAAATCTTATTACGTATTCACAAGTATTGTACGTGGAATATAAGGCGAAATGCGGTTAATCAAAATCCTAATGTCGTGTTCTATGTCTTATTAATATTTGTCGCTATTTCAAAATGTCATGGCGTCTCTATGAGTGTGAGCACTCGTCGAATAGATATTTAATAATGTTTTATGTGACTGGTTAAATAGTTTTAGAATTAGGTTAAGTAAGGCTTGATACACACATTGCTCACGATTAAATGTCGCACATGTCTACACATAAAAAAGGAGTTCAAGTGTTTTAATTTATTAATTATTAGTTGTGCCCGCGACTTCGTCTGGAATTCGGAAATCAATATTAGGTCGCAATAACTAAACCGACTTCTTGATAACTTTAAATTCTAATATCTTTTGATCAACCGATAACGACGAACACAAAAAAAAACCTCCGAAATACGCATAATATTTGTCTATAACAGTTAACCGCATTGAGTTAGTAATTTTTACGTGATGCGTGTACAAACAAACCGACAAACCTGCAAAAAATCCAAAAATGATTGAAATGTGTTCTTCTGTTAGGTACTCTTTAACGCCCGCCATTTTTTTTATATTTACAATTTACAAACATGCCAAGTGTACAGATTTATTATAATCTTTATTCATTTACATTCTTATGTTTACATTTTTAAATATAATTCTATAAAAAGAAAAAAATGAAATACATTTAAAAATATAAAAATAGGGGTCCACCGGCATCGGGAGCAGGGTCCAAGCTACCGGTGGTTAGGGCTCCAGAGACAGGAACCTCCGCACAATACGCGCCGTGTCGAGGAGGACTGCTTGAGGAGCCACCCAACGAGAGCCTCTTGAGGTGTTGGTCGAGGCTCTTGGCCATTTGGCCATTGGCCGTTACGACATTCGGCACAATGGTTGCCGAATCCACATCCCACATGTTGACAACCTCGTGTGCTAAGTCAAGATGTTTTGATTTGTTTATCTTTCTCAGCTTTCACGAGGTTTCCATCATGCGGGATGGTAACATCAACAATTATTGTGCGGCGTTCTGATCGATCTATCACCACTATATCAGGTTTATTGGCGACAATAGTCCTGTCCAGGTAATAGTCCTTATTATAATTATTTATAGATAGGCTCAAGTTTGACCACTACCTCACCTGATGGTAAGTGAAGATGCGGTTAAGCACTAATAATGTACCTCTACTCACCTTGGCGATACTTGTATCAAAAGCCTGATTTTAAGTCAAAACTTAGCTTTCTGCGTAGCACACTTGCCATGAAAGACCGACCATCTACAGTGAGACGTAAGTTATGGGAGGAAAATCATCCACCACCTCCCAACTTCGTTCAACCCCAGGAACACCTGCCACTCGGATGTGATTTGCAGTGGCCTATATGGAAAGCGCTCAATAGACTGCGCACCCAAGTAGGCCGATGCAAACATAACTTAGCAAAATGGGGGATCATAGATCCCTTCGACACACAGTGCGAGTGCGGTGCTCCTGACCAGACGATGGACCATTTGCTTCAGTGCCCAAAGTGTCCCTACACTTGCACTTTGGAGGACATGAAAAACGCCACTGATGCCGCGATAAATGTGGCTACATATTGGGCCAAAGTACTGTAAAAAAAAAAAGGATTATTACCATCGATTCGAAAAGAAGAAGAAGTCAAAACTTACATGTCTTTTTTGACGAACGATTTCCCATTAAAATCTTAAATCAAAATCAAACACGCAGACTTACGTTCGCGATTAAGCGTTGATAACTCAGTATCAATATTGATAAACCTGGAGCACATGCAAAGGTGAATCAGTAATGAGTCAACACTTCTAACTGTAATTTAACGTTTCTTGTTTGATTTTCACAAATTGTGTTTGACGATTAGCGATTGTGTGTTAGATCTTAGCAGAGCAGTTGTGTCTACAGCCTTAAGGGGCTGGTGATTGATCAAGATTTTTCGGCAATGCCCAGCAACTATTTATAGCTCAAACTGTTGTCAGATATAGATTGAACAATGTGTGGCTCAATGTTTACCGCTAATTAATTGCTGTCTACTATCGCCTACCGGTAGCCATACTCGGCAACTCACGACCATACCAGCAACTCATGACCATACCAGCAATAGTGGTATATTGTCAGGTAATTTGACAATGTTGTTCCACATTGCCGGCCCTACTTGCCGGCCACATACTGCCGTAAAATGTTGATTTTAACCAGCCTCTTTGGTTCTGATCAAAGATTTAAAGTAATTTTTTCATCTTGTCATATACGTAATTCTGCTGATTTTCTAGCATTGTTCTGCTCGACAGATCTTAATTTTGCATTTATAAGCAGAGCACAACTATATCCATTCATAATGAAGAGTACTTGGATTAAACTTTGATAATCACTTGCATTAACAATTGCAGAAACATACGACATAGATAAATATAAAATTAATAAAACTTACAAGTACATTGTTAGATCTGTTAAAAAGGGAAGACTAGTACTCGTACAAAATAAAGTTATTAACTATTATGGTGAGAGAACACGTAAATATTTAGTACCAAGGTTGTGTAATAAATACCCGTTGTTAAGAGATGGTGAGAGAATTAAATGTAAAATGAAGCTGAAAAGAGTTATTAAGGAATTAATGACCTCTTAATAACTTTTTTTTAGGTTATAAATAGAATAAGTATAGATGTATTTATGATGATGTGTAAAAATAAGATGATGTGTTTATTAGGTAGTATAAGTTTAAAAATGTAAAAGAGCAGAACGCCTACAAACTGCTTAGCAGTTTGGCGAAGAAAAGTTGTGTTTATCATGTATTACTTAAATAAGATAAAGTAAATAAATAAAAAAAAAAAAATTAACGGTGAAAGAAAACATCTCGTGAGGAAACTTGCACAACAGATAGGGCTCCATAAAGTTCTCAACGCACACCATTCGTTAACTGTGTATTTTGCCAACCCATACTAGGCCAGTATGGTGGACTATTGTCTAAACCTTTCTCACTTTGAGAACAAGCCCGTGCCCAGCAGTGGGACAGTGATGGGCTGATTATGCTTGGATCTACATTGACAGCAATATTGTCTCAATATTGCTGGTATGGTCATGTGTTGCCGAGTATGGCTGCCGTTGGGCAATAGTCAATAGCAACTAATTGCCGGTAATCGTTGTGCCACACATTGCTCAAATCTATTGCCAGCAATAAATTGAGCAAGTGTTGCTAGGCATTGCCGGCTACGATTTGCTTAAAAATTTTGATCGTTTACGTCGCCTTTGGTACTAATGTATTCATAATAAAACAGCTATAAAATAGTCGTCAGGTATTAATAAACTTTCATAATCATTTCCAATATTCCTTATTAAATTCTCCAATTTAATATATTATTAATAGTTCTGCGACGTACTCTCAGGGTAGAAGTTCATGCCTCAAAATGTTTTAGTTGGAAATGAACTCCAGCTCACGTGCTCTAGGTAAATTAATTAAAGTCTGTAAGCGCTATACTTCGTATCTTCAAGTCTACTGATAAATTCAATAAAAAGTTTGCTAAGGTGAATGGAGCATGTAACTAGAGACTGCGATTTGTGTTCTTAGAAGCAATCATTTGCAGTGATAGTGTGGTTACTTTTAATTTGTCACAGTAGGTTCCCTAAGGGATTTGCCTCCTTTTGCGAGGGGGTGAAAGTGACCAAGGAGGAAGCGGAGAGGGAAAGGAAGTCGACAGTCACTCTCCCTTCCTGTGCCAAGTGCACTAGACGCCGCAGGGCGTGCGACTGCCTCCGGTTACTGTAGAAAGTAGCCTGCGGGCGGCGAGCTTGGGGTTCCGTCGGCCGACCAGTTACAGGCTCGAGAGGATAGCGCGCCGTATTCTGCGCGTGCCTCTTAGAAGAACGTGGGGTAATAGGGCAGTGCCCCGCAAAAAGAGAGGTCTGCCAGGAGCTGGCGGACCAACCATACATAGATCAGGAGAAGGAACACCTTACGTTTTTAGCCGGTAAGAGTCCGTCATAACCCTTCGCCTTCCTCAGGGCGGAGGGTATCCATGAGGATTTTCGCACGATAAAAAAAAAAGTTCCCTAATGGAAATCACATTAATTCGAAAGAAGCTGGATATACTTGCAAACCATACCTGTCATTGCCACCAAACAGCACCAGGACAGCGAGGTAGATAAAGCCTGAAACCCTAATACCCTTCTCATACTGAGAAGTGCTCAGTAGTGGGAGAGTAATAGGCTCTAACTTATACACCTATCGTTTCCAATGTAAGCGGAGTTTCAAAATAATAATTTTGGATTTGTCAGCTCAGGAAGTGAGCACAGGTCAAGACTTGATGTCCTCTATCGGTGATGACCAACCGGGCTTACATGCGCAGCGCGAGATAACTTTGCTGTCGCATTATCTCGTGACGAGACAAGATAAGCCATACATTGTCTCGTCCCGGCATGAGATATGGTGACAACAAAATTATGTCGCGCTGCCCATTTTAGAGCGTATACATAAAGGAAGCAGGTAACCTGCGCCGACCTACCAGTGCTTATCGGTACTGGTCCGTGCAGGTAACCGCTACATAAAGGAAGCGGGTAGAAGCAGGGGCTGACATTTTTAAACAAAAATATGCCTTGTTCCAAATACAAATTCGCGCAAATACAGCAACAAATGACGGCTTACTTGCGCTGATCGGAGCAGGTCGGAGCTTGTCGGCGCAGTTTGGAGCTTGTCGGCGCTGGTTCGCCACACAGTATAGAGATTATCTGCGCCGACTAACTGCGCGGACTAGCACCGACAAGCGCTGACAGATCGGCACCGGCAACCCGCTTTCTACGTGTATACGCACTTAGGCTTGCAGGAGGAATCATTTCCTTTGCACCGTTTTTCTCTAATCAGCTATTTGGAGGACATCTTTCTGGTTCTACTCCTCTGTCAACCGAGGGCCATTTTCTGTTGGATAACTTCTAGCGTGTATTAAAATTTAAGACGCGATGCATTGCGCACTGTCGGCAGTACAACTTGGGAAAAGCTAGTACCAGTTCACGCTTCAATCGATAGTTTCTTCGAACGTTGCACAAGATTGCAATTTATTTATTTAACGCTAGCGTACCTTTGGGATCTTTCCTCAGATAGTTGAGAGTAGATTGTTATTGATATTATATAGATCAACGACATAACATGACACGCCTTTCCAACATCAGTCTGTCTTCAATGTGTGGGTGCATATGCCAACGAGTCACCATTTGTGTTTGACAGTATTTGACATGTTTGATATTCAGTAGATTTATTGCTCGACTAGTGCATAATTAAAGTGACCGCTCGACAAGCCGCACGTGTGTCATTCATATAAACCTCCAAACAGTACCATACTGTTAATTAGCGATGTCAAATCTGTTGAGCGACTGATCCAAGTTCTTGTTTAACCCTTTAACCGCCCAAGTCGGATATATCCGACAAAAAGAAGTATCCATTTCGCCCATGTCGGATAAGCACGACAAAAAACCTGTGTTTATAATGTATTAATTTCTTGACATAACATGTTTATAATAATATTTTTATAGTTATTATTATTTTGCCGATTTATGAGCTGGGCGCTAGGGGCACGGCAACTGTTAAAAAACCAAGTAATGTGTTTTTGGGCAAAGCATAGCATAATCAGCTCATTACTGTCTCACAGCTGGGCATGAGCTTCTTTCTACAATGAGAAGGGTGTAGGCCTTAGTCCATATCGAAGTGCGGGTGAGCGGACTTCCAGTTACACACTACAGGTCTAGCGCATAACTGAGTTAGTGCCTGGGGTATGGAAGCGGCACGGGAGGGGTGACTATGACGTGTCCGAACTATCTCGCTATATACGTGATAAATAGTAGAAAGATATATAAGTACTAGATAATGAAAGTGATTCGAGCCATTCATACAGTGATTCGGGTACAGACAGTGATAAGGAATCTGATTAATTAAATTTGGGATTTCGGGATTTGTTTGTTGTTTTTTGTTATTTCAGTTGAAAATATTAATACTTATTAAATTAACTAATATAATTATTGTAACTTATTTTTTTTGTTTACATTGTCACGGGCAATTATATTAATTAATTTAAGTATACACACGTAAATATCGTAAGAGATATCTTCATTACATTTATCACGTGTATAGCGAGATAGTTCGGACACGTCATGTCACGTCATATGTCACCCCTCCCGTACTGCTCCCATACCCCAGGCACTGACTCAGTTATGCGCTAGACCTATAGTAGTTAATAGTATTTTACTACTATTGAAAATGTACAATAATTTAGTATTATTTTACAGACAGTATAGAAACAACGCGATATTTTTGAGAACCCTTCAGAAAAAAAGACTTCTACAGATGAATGTCACAACTTATTCAAAGCAACTAGTTGTACAACGCGTAGCAGTTGTAACGTACGAAATACAGATTTACTGTTCGAAAACTGAGAAAGTTGTACGTGAGAGCTAGCGAACGTTTTATCTTGGTTCTCAATTATGAATGCCATACTTATATTAATATTCATGTGTGAATATTATTTAAATCGTAATAACGTAGAGGATTTATATGATAAGTCGACACGTTGTATTTTTCTGCAGGATTTTTGTTTGTGGTGGTATACCGTTCTAGGCGAGAGTTTGGATTTATTTATATATGCTCACGCCTTTTTCCTATCGGGTCAGCAGAAACTGCAGAACGGCACATGCTACGACAAAAAGGACAGGTGCGTAGTACTATAAACGTGTATGTATGACAAGGTGTATGACCGTAGACGAAGCGAAAGAAGTATGTAAAGGTACAAGTCCGAGACGGGCTGCAAACTGTAGACTGCAATCGCAGACCGCAAGTCACATTGGTTTGTATGAACCAGTAATGTCGCTTGTCTGCTGCTGTCATCTGCGGTTGCAGTTTGCGGTCGCCGTTGGAATACTACCTTTAAGGTGTGCGCCTTAAAGGTGTTATTCGGACGGCGAGTTGCGGTCGGCGAATGCAGTCTGCAGTTTGCAGCCCGTCTCGGACTTGTATCTTAAGGATCGTAGCATGTGGATTTATTGATAGTTCTTCTCACGTGTCAGCACGAGCTATACGAAAATAGCTCATGCTGTGGTGAAAAGATTAGCCAGTCAGTAAGGTTGGTAGCGGGGCTGACTGCCCAGGGTGCGCCGGACGTACTGAAGTATCGTCACTCGTGGAGGCTCTTTTGATGAACCCCATACATACGGAGGGTAATATTTTAAAAGGAAACAGTTATTGTTTCATACACACATTACGTAATCAGTCCATTGCTGTCTCACTGCTGGGCATGGGCCTCTTCTCAAAGTGAGAAGGGAATTCGAAACCTGACTAGCCAAAAATACATACGCAGCTTCCGATTATGTGTTATGATTTGATAGCATGATTTTTTGATAACCTACGTTAAACGTTATCTTATCATCTTGTTTTCATCTTTTTAGTTCGCTTTTTATGTCGGAGGCTACCTACGAATTATGTAATTCCCAAAAAAACCTGACTGGCCAAAAACATACGTAGCCTCCAACTGCATGTTATGATTTGATAGTATGATTTTTTGAAAACCTACATATGTTTAACTTTATCTTATCATCTTGTTTGCATCTTTTTAGTTCGGTTTTTATGCAATCGTGTTTTTTGATTTTTATAATTTACTTCTTTTATTTTTATAAATAACTTTTTTATTGATGTCTTTTAAGAATTATTTTATCAATATATCATACAGATCCATAAATACCTACTATTTTAATGAGACCTAAATAAATCTGTCTGATACCATACTATCACTAGCTTTAGTAGGCCATTTAGATCCTACTCAACTTTCATATTGTGTAATTCTTAAACGGAGCCTATGGTTGTAAAATAATCAAGGAAACATCATTTTTATTTTAAAAGACCTATTCAGTGATACCCCACAAGATATGGTAGGTGACAATTTTTTTTGTCTCTACCATCTTGTCATATTTTACGGCCGCCACTTTGATTTAATAAAAACATAACTCAGCCTATAACCATCGCATGGCTTAGACAAATGGATAGACACCTCAAACATTAAAATCCATTCAGCCGCTGGGATGCTTTGAGGGTATAAAGAATCTCACACATATACATAGATACGCGTGAAAAACAAAACCTTGTCTTTGCTCTCGCGCAGTCGGGTAAAAAATATCCTATGCCCTAATCCAGGTCATGGTCTACCTGTATACCAAATTTCATCCAAATCTATTCAGTCGTTAAGACGTGATTGATTAACAAACAACCAAATCCACAAACATCCAAACTTTGTAGAATTAAATCCAAAATTAAGACCTTCACTGTAATTTCAATTAAGTTAATGCACCCACGGACAGTAATCGCTCGACGAATTTTAAATGTAAAACGAAGACAGCAATAAACACTAATAGAAGTAAAGAGGATCCACCGGACCATGCAACCCATTCTGGAAATGACCTACAATACCTCGACTCCATTCCCTGTGTCCGTAATTCAAAGTTACTCTGGTTTACCGAACGAAAGTTCGTCGCACAGTCGTTGGTGAAGTCAAAACTGTAAAGTTTCAAGTGGAGTTCCTCTCTGGAGGATATTTCAATAGCGCTGTGTATCCTTGTTTCTGTTCAGTTTGCTTCTGTTTTAAAAACACCTTCCAATTGTTTCTTGTTTTGAAATTGAATACGGGTTGTATTGGAATCAGTGATAGCCATCCGGTTGAACTGATGAGGGTCTAAATTCGATCCGGCCTCTCACCTCTGACTTTTCAAATTTATGTGCGGATCATAATTTCATTATCACTTGTGTTAATGGTGATGGAAAAAATCGTGAGGAAACCTTCACACCTGAGTGGGTTCCGTACCCAACAAACAATTAAGCGTTGGTTGCAGGTCATTTTAAAGCTGAGAGTGCTACTATTAATTTATAGTGGATTCGGTTGTCACTAAAGGTGATACAGTTTACTTATGAATTAAGTTTAGCGCTTCAGAATGTATTAGAACTGTAAACGACGAAGCAGTATTTTCTTTACAGTTAGTGTAGTAGCAGTGGCTGCTTTTATACTTAAGACGTTAAAGCTTGTACCGGCCTGCAGCGCTAAAAGCTGTATATAGATCTTCATTATCTCCCTCTAATTCTTAATGCTATAAATCTGCTCTAGTGGAGTTGCTTATATATCGTAAGGCTGTATTTCAACTTCAGTAACGTCGTCGGTTCTGCAACGGAGTTAATTAAGAGTGTAATAACACCAAACTCTGCATGCGTTGTATAACTCTAATATACAGCTTACACCTATAGACTAAAGGCAATGATAGGTTAAATAGTTATAGCAGTTTCGTAAGATCCTGATATAAAGGTTTTGGTGTTAGATAAATAAGTTGTAATTCTTATGTCAACCATAGGCTGCACAATACTTTCAACTACCGGCGTAGTAGTTCATCGGGTATCCTAATAGACTTAAGAGAGGACTGTAGCTTTAAGAAAAAATCGCCATTTTTTGTCACTTCTTGTCAACATAACCTAAAAATGTGTTAATACAATATCACTTTTAAGTAACGAAGTAGCTAAATTTTCCGAATTATTTTACATAGTTTTTGTATACAATCACTAACACTAACCAATACTTGAAAATGAGTGTCTAAAAACTATTTTAGGTTATTAGCATTTTTAATTGTTTTCCTTTTTTTTTCACAAAATCTTTTTTTTTTTAAGGCGCATTAAAATTGAGATGCGAAACATAATATACAATCACATTAAACTTGCAAGCGCACTAATATCTAATTAACTTTACGCTTCAAGAATAATGTTAATCAAAAATACTTTTCGTGATGAAAATTTTGCAATGTCCGCCAGATAAAATGATAACTCATGTTGATAATAATAACTCGACAAATTAAATAATTTGAAGACTTTAAAGCTTTTACTATTTGCTTTTGACACCGAAAACGCTACAAATGAGTAATTAGGTATCAAAATACCGATCCAAATTCTATCTGACACCGATATAGATATTTTATGTAACTCAAGGTATCAATTAACTTCAATAAAAAGGTGCAATAAAGTTTCAAGCGGAAACCGACGATCTTGTAACACCTCTCAAACACACCTACTAAAGGTTATATAGAACCACTCAAAAGGGTTTATACAGACTTTACCTGCAAAATTTTGCGCCAAAATCGAAGATATAAAGGTGTTATTACACTCTATAACTCTCATGTAATATCTACACTAACACTTTAATATCTAAGCAGAACCGATATACAGGTCCACTACAGCTTGTGTTAACGCTAAAATGTTAGTTGGGTAAAGCTTTCGATGGTGTTTGTAGTCTGCCAACCCACACCAGGCCAGCATGATGGACTAAGGCCTAACCCTTCCCGTCCTGATGCTCATACACAGTGGGACAATAATGGGCTGATTATGTTATAGTTGCCGGCACGGATCTTGAGCGCTGACTTTGTTGCGCAGTAGTTGATTTTGTATGCGATACTGCTACTGCGCATCAAGGTCAGCGCTCAAGATTTGTGCCGGTAACTATACGTTTTACGGGCTTTAAACTTTTGGAGCGGTTATGTCTCAGGGATTGTCAGAAGGGTTGGTCTTTCCTCTACCACCAGAATCTTTTTGTGACCTTATAATAACATACCACTATCATCTTCCCAGTTCTGAATTGTGGTGATTATGATTTTGTTTCCTTACAATCGTTCTTCGTTGACTTTGAGGAGCAGCAGTTCAACCGTAGTGTTTTGGGTATTGATGTAATTGTTAAAAATTCTGAAGTCCTTCTAAACCATAGTCATTGTGACGGTTAACGGAATCACCAGTGCGAGAGATCTGGTTCTACGTATTTTGAATGGCTATTTATGATTATTGTAATCTTTTTTCGTGTCAGCACGAGCTTTACAAGAATAGCCTATGCCGTGGTGAAAAGATTAGCCAGTCAGCAAGGTTGGTAGTGGGGCTGACTACCCAGGGTCCGTCAGATGTACTTTGTTACTGTAATAGAGCATTACAATAGTCCGTGAAGGGATGGATTGAGAGTACAATTTCCTTTCGTCACCGGGCAAGCAAGAGCTAAAAGGCGACGAATTTGGCTCGATAATATTGCTCGAAAAATGGCAATAGGCTCGCCCCCTATTACATGGAACTTAACCATAACGGCGAAATGAGGGTGTACTGTACATCTCTGCCAACCCTTCGGGGAATACATGCGTGAAGTGTTATGTTATATAATTCATTTTTATTAACACTCATAAACACCAAAGAAAAAATTAGCATGACTAAAAGATCAACAAAGGGAACAGCTATAAAAAAATTCAACATTATGAAAAGCAGATTTACCCTAATTATCCCTACCTCTGTGAATAAGTACATTAAATGTAGGCGGCAACATTCTGCAGGTACTCTCACCTCGTTTTAATCTCACCCAAGCACCGAGGGATTAGTACAGTAATCGAATATTTAAACAACTTGGGAAGGGACACTTAAGTAATAAATGAGATGCTGTATTTAATAATTTATTTATTGAGCTAGTACGAAGTTGGGATACTGTTTTGTGAAATCTCGGCTTAACTATTTTAGGCTGTTGCGTGTTGGATTTAAGAAGGGTTTATTGTGTGTTTATGTTTACATCTGCTTTTTATTGCTAGAGGGAAAGTGTTTCGATTCGTCCTCTGTTATGAATCAAGGCTTCTTCTTCGTCTGTCGTGTCAGCACGTATACGAAAATAGTATAAGGTGAAAAGATTTGCCAGCAACAAGGTTGGTAGCGGGGCTGTCCACCCAGGGTGCGCCGGACATACGTAATTATTGTTACTCGTCAAGGCTATAAATCTTGAATTGTTTCATACTAAAAAAAAAGATACGTATTATGATCATCATTCCGCTAAAACTGGCGTGGAAAGGAGATGGTGGACAATACGTGTGAAAGCAGGTACCAATTGTATGGAGGAAGGAACAACCATTTCTCAAGTGTGGTCAGGTGCTGGTCTAACTAGATGCAATTCACTACATAACATCACGCCTACATTTCCCGAATGGTTGCGCAGAGGTGCGTTTCGTTTCGCCGTCATATTTTAGTCCCATGTACCTAATAGCCGGCGAACTTACTGCCCTCAATCGGGCACAAATCCAGACTCCGGGCTGTTGCTAAGAAATTCTAACTGAAAAACCCAATAACACTGCCCGACCAGGGGATCGAACCCAGTATCTCACGCTCGGCAGTCGCGGATGCGATCACGAGATCAACGGGGTAATTCATCAACTCGTCCTACATGCCTACGGCCCATTTAGGACGACTTGCAGAAAATCAAAATAAATAATATTTTCATCCTGCAACTCGTCCCACATTACTATCAAAATGAGAAAAGGTACAATCAGTAGCAAAAGTGTTAGTATGTAAATAATAAAAAAGTTAAATGACCACAGGGAGGTATGGCGGAGCAAGGAGCTTCACGGACGCTTCTACCGGGCTCTTCATGGGCCCGATGTAGACTTTCTAGCGTCCGTAAAAAGTATCTCCTGATAAGTCTGCTTGCCTAGTACCATGCTTCACAAAATGTTAATTCCACATGAATTTTATTTTACTGCGTCTGACCCGCAATTATACTCGCAATAATATTGCCAATACAATATTGTCAAAATTATTGCGTGTGTGTGGGCGAAAAAAGTATCTCCTGATAAGTCTGCTCGCCTGGTATCATACTTCACAAAATGTTAATGTGATCTGTGTGATTCTTTTCTCATCACAGGCACTTCTAACGTTGAATGTTAGGTAGAACGGCTGTAACGCGACTGGTCCAAGAAAAAATGCACCTTCAAGAATAAGGGCTGTTATAAATATAAACGACGTTACGCGTAGCGGCCGTAGTGCGACTCCGTCAAATAATCTGTGAACAAAACGAAAGTAAAACCTACATATTCTTAAAAAATGTTGTTAAATCTTGTCTTACTAACTGTCCCAAATGTCGATAAAGTTTAAAGTTCCACACAAAAAGAAACGTGGGACGAGTTACAGAATGAAAATATTATTTATTTTGATTTTCTGCAAGTCGTCCTAAATGGGCCGTAGGCATGTAGGACGAGTTGATGAATTACCCGATCAACGAGGCGATTGAGTATTTACCAGTTTAACCGGTTGCGTACCGCCCGTCGTCCCAGGACGCCACTTAATTGTCTTATCTATTGTGTCTATAATTACGGTGATTGAGAGTTTAACAGAGTCACTGCCTGAAATCCAACTAATGAACAGTTGAACTCAAGTATCATAATATCCGAACGTTATACTGAAGTTCTTCTCCTAACCGAAAATAATTTCAAAACTAAACTGGAAAAGACAAACAGAAACTACATTAAAACCATACACAGTGCACACAAAAAGTGCAAAGAGCGTATAACCGTATCATCTAATTAACGGCAGTACCGAACTCCTCTCGACGTCGACGTGAAGCAAAAGTCTTGTATCAAGTTATGATTGCCGCGAGCGGAGAACTCGATGTTGCTTATTTTGGGGCCCCGAAATGTGAGAGAGCTGAGCTATAAAAGCGGGGCGAGAAAATTTGGGACTCATAAAATTTCACCTATAAGACACTAGAGAATGACATTGAAAGAAAAGGGATATTCATCACAGTAGCGATGGAAGATTGAACTACTGCAAGCATGATAATCTTTTGACCTTGAGAAGGACTAGGATATCTTGTCCCCATTGAATGTAAGCTAGAATTTGGAAACCAACATGCAAGGCAGTTAATTAAGGTAGTAAGCGAAAAGAAGCGAAAGGAACAAGCGAAGAACCCAACAACGTACTTTTCTAGCGCTATCTGTTAGTAAAACATTGAAATTCTCTCATTTTAGTTTAGTTGATGAACAAGAGAATCAACGCAATTGCATCGTAACCAAAGTGTATTAAAGCCAACAAAGTGTAGTCTGAATGAGAAGAGCTTAAGACAGAAAACATTTCAAGAAGACTAATGATTAATACCAATAATGATGTATTAACAGATTAACGAATAAAATATCTTGATTTTAGCACACGAAGTGGTCAGCGTCTGGGCCTAAACTGTGAACTAACTGTAACTGTGAATGGCCTAAAAGCCAAGAGCCTCGATCAATACCTTATGAGGCTTTCGTTGGGCGGCTTGGTACAGAAATCGGTTCTCCTTGACACGGTATGCATAGTAAGAAGGTTACTTTCTCTGGAGCCCTGATCGCCGTCAGCTTGGACCCTGTTCCCGATCTTTATAGAAATGTTTACAAATGTTCTGAATATGTATGTCAAATGAATAAATGGAATGTATTTTAAAAACATAATAATGTGGAAAATTAAACAATTCTTCCACATGTTCATGGCCACATCTTTACAAATTAGAATGTCTACAGAGTACCATTACAGCTTGTTGTTTGTTATGCCTTTGTGTAAATAGTAATGGCTTGTTAGGTTCAGCTGAACGATGGAGATGATTTCGCTTCTACACTAACTTCATGGAATTTGTGGATTATTCATGATATCAAGAACTACTGTGGTTGGCTTTGAAGTTGAGGAGCTGATTCTGAAGCTTCTTCTACTTGTCTTGATTTGTTTTGTCATGGTTAGCATTTTAGCTTAAAGGTTTTTTTTAATAATGGGCACTTGGGCAGTTAATTCGGCTTTCACAATATCTAGCCAGCCCCAGATTCGATTAATCAGTTGTTGAAAGATTCGGTAAGCTATCTCATTTTCCTTTGTTAAGAGAATCGTAGATAGAACGAGATAACAAACCGAATCCAGTACCGTGTAGTGCCGGACGTAAAGAATAGGACTACCTCATCTCTTCCCATGGGTGTCGTAAAAGGCGACTAAAGGATTCACTAGAGGATGGGCAGCAGCGTTCTCTGAGTACTTTAACAACCATACTGCGATCGCCAACCCGCCTGCCAAGCATTGCGATTATGGCAAACCCCCCCAACATGGAGCATAGGACAGGCGGATGTGGCGATGCTTGGGGGAGGCCTATGTCCATCAGTGGACGTCTTTCAGCTGAATGATGACGATGATGAACGAACCGAATCGGTCGACAACTGCTTATTGAAAACGTCTTGGATCGAGGGTTGCATACGTAGCGGATACTTGGACTATGAGAAGTCCTGTAACGAGGAGTGTAAAGCTAAGCTAGCATGCTCTGCTTACATAAAAGTAGGTGGAATGGCTTTGTACTAAAAAGACAAACGTGGAGTAATTGAAATGCATCCGGAGTCTATCTGCCTAGCCTTTTCCCAAATATTTGGGTCAGCATCCAGTCTAACCAGATGCGGTTGAATACCAATATTTTACACGGAGTAACTGCCTTCAGGCCTTCGCAACACAGGTACCCACTAGGCAATGCCGATATCCTAAGGTTAGACCGGTTGTCAGACTTTTGTCTTTTTTTTCTTTCGTCGACCACCATGCATAGATGAGGAAAGAAATAGAATATATTTGTAGCCATAAATGAATTTCAAGGGCTTCTTCGGTCAGTCTGAGCGATTGAGCCCTTTCCCGCCGCTTTTGTCGCTTCTTGCTCTCGCACTTGGGCGGTATCATCTGAAATAGGCAGTTTTATAACGTTATGTAAAATGTCACCCAACACAACTTTTAACTCGGCAACTTTTTTTTTCTATTTAGCCTAAATTATAGAGCACATCAAGATCTAGATAGAATAACTTGCTTAACTCTTTCCATTGCGACGTTATGACTGATTATTTAGTCGTGCTGACTGAATTTCGTGACCACCTAGTACAGGCTACGTTATAATTTCACAATAATGCACTAACCAATGTTACGCTGACTGTCTATAGTCTAAACTACTATTACTAGTGTAAGTATAATCATTTAGAATAATCATACACCACCACTCAAATACACAAAATTTTCACCAAACCATCCATAAAGCACAACCACATTTGTCAAACATCATCCCCTAACTCTCGGAAGATATTTCCGAACCAAATACTCAAATTCAGTTGATAATGACGTCATTTGCAAGCCGTACTCAATCGTTCAACCGCGTTGCCGCAACAAGTAATGAAACAATAATAATGTAGCTGACATGTAAAAGCCTGTTCACATTCTGCTTTCGGAATTTCTCTGTAGTTTGCATGGAACATGACACCATGGAACTGACATTTCTCATTTTGTTGTGAATATATTGTTGAGAGTGACCGCGTTAGATCTGCTCAGTGATGTCATTACATCAAACTGTGTGTGAAAGAAAATAAAAGTTATCGAAATTCGATCCTTGTATATTTTTTACTCATGTGATTTTTTGTATTAGATTTATAAGTTTGTTTTGTGGGGTGCTTATAAAGTGACGATAGTTAAGTACGTCTGGAGCACCCTAGGCAGTCAGCCCCTCTACCAACCTCACTGACTGGCTAATCATTTTACCACGGCATAAGCTATTCTCATAATATAGCTTGTGCTGACACGAGAGAAGAAGAATATGTTTGTTTTATTTTACCCGCTGTTGTCCAATTTTCTTCATTTTCTTGTTTTGAATTCTCCACTCCCACGTTTCCTGGAAGACATGTCTTTAATAAATAAGCAGTGCCTTCGAACGCTATAGTCTTAAATGACTTTCCATGTATACATTTTGTGTTTACATAAATTATTTAGTAAATCATACATACTAATTGCTATGTAATTACGTAATATGGAATTTTTTCCGACACCATTTCAAACTAAGACTATTCAATAAAAAGTTACATTTAACGTTTATGCCTACTCCATTAACGCACCACAAACAAGTTTTATTGACCTCAACATCAATTTCAGTCTACCAAAACTTGTTATTTCAAGCGACATCATTATTGTATAGATTTAATTAATTTATTCACTTGACAAACAGATATAATCATGGTTGCTGGGCAGTGCGTTGCGACGTTTCTCCTTCACAGCATTAAGACTAGGAAGCGGTGAAGACCGGGCGTTTTTGACGGCTGTCCTTTGAAACATTGACGTTCAAAAAGAACTAAGTAATTCTAGTCTATTTTGAATAAATGAGTTTTGAAGGTTTGAAGTTGAAGTAACATAGTCAAGATTGATCAAATTCCTTTGATAAATGAACTAGTGGTAGAGTGCGTTTCACGAAAGAAGTCCCTTCTACGTTATGTTGGCACCACTGACTTTTCATTGTTTTGGACGTTTTTACAATGAAAAATCAGTGGTGCCAACATGGCACCGAAGGGACTTCTATAATGAAACGCACTCTAACCGAATAAAACACGTAACTATCCCACAGAGCAACACGATTTAATTCAATGCCATCAGTTTGCCTATATTATTATTTCATGTACCGAAACCATATCGCGATTCATTTCGGTGTCAACACCATCTAGTTGTACAATTTGAACTAATAGAAAATTAATCCTAAACAAATATTATAAATAGCGTACCAAACTTAAAGAATAACTTTTGACTACGACCCTATAAATTCTACCATAAATAACTGATGATTTCTTATATTTACCGAAAGAGATTTGTTTGATAAATGTAAAAATCACGCACCAAACTTATAAAAAAACCTTTAAATACTTAATAAGACCCCATAAATTCTACCATAAAGATTGAACTCCAACTCAGACCCGCAACCTTGTCAACATAAAAACGACAAAAGGAGCCCGCAAAAGGCCAACTCATGAGGAGAATAGCCTGTACCAATCCAAGATGTATGAGCTACCCACTTTAATATTCTATTTCCGACGGTTCGCGAGATATGTAGTTCCCTTGAATTATTACTGAATGGATTCCTCTTTGTGTTACGGAGGTAATAGTGCTAGTTTCTTTATACTTTGATAGATGTCGCCAGTATCTTGGGGACGTGCGTTGGTGATGAATTGAGTTCGAAGTGGAAAGTTTTTAAAAGGTGAGTGGGAAGTTTTGTTCTGAAATCAATTTAGTAGTAGATGGAAAAATGTTTTGAGTAAAAAGAAATGTTTTAAGCTATATATAAAATATTAGCGACGCGCCCCAGCTTTACACGTGTAAGTTTTATGGCTTAAAACCTTCCTCTTGAATTACTCTGTCTATTAAAAAAACCGCATCAAAAGCCGTTGCGTAGTTTTAAAGATCTAAGCATACATAGGGACAGACAAAGGGAAGCGATTTTGTTTTATACTATGTAGTGATACATAAAATATACATACGGCTATACAGTATGTAAAATAACAAATATCGTTCCCTTAACACCGTTAATTTACATCATTAAGCCATTTAGAGCCATTACGCACTGTCGACTGGTCGCCAGTACCCCAAGTGTGAGTTTTTTTCGTTAACTACTGTAGTTGCGTCACGACAAAAATGTATGAAAATTTAGGCTGCGTCTCTAGGCGCACCGGTCGCTAACTACTATTCGCGCGTTAATTGAACGGTGCGCCTAGAGAGACACAGCCTAAATTTTCATACATTTTTGTCGTGACGCAACTACAGTAGTTAACGAAAAAAACTCACACTTGGGGTACTGGTCGCCACAGACTTGGTCGATGGCGACTGTGACTTTCTATAGTTTAAATAGGCCGCTGCTTAAATTCAAAGGGGCCACAAATCAAAACTGACTAAACAAAGACAAAACTGACTTAACTGGGTAAAATTTATAGCAAATATAAAATTATAGACCAATAGAGGCTTAAAATATACATCCGATGATATATAACACATAGATATAGAACATATATTTGGAGGAGCTCGTGGCTAAATAATTACAGCCGCATAGACCGATCTTCCGGGTTAAGCCACGCTTGCCGAGGTTGGTCTGTGGATGGGTGACCATTTACCATAGCGAGTTTCCTCCGTGCCTCGGAAAGCACGTAAAGCCGTTGGTCCCGGCTGTCATTTGTAGATCTTTGACAGTCGTTACTGTTGGTCAGAAGCCAGAAAGTCTGACAACCAGTCTTACAAAGAGTATCGTATTACCCAGTTACTGGGTTGTGGAGGTCTGATAGGCAGTCGCTCCATGTAAAATACTGATATTCAGCTGCATCCGGTTCGACTGGAAGCCGACCCCAACATAGTTGGAAAAAGGCTAGGCAGATGATGAGATATAGAACATATATTTTTTTATTAAAAAAACAAATACCACGGCCAAAACTTTGATGAACTCTCCTGTTAAAAAATGACTTTTAGAGTTATGGCCCCTTTGAATTTAAGCAGCGAGTGGCTACGCACTTGGTCGCCGGTCGCCCGGGCGACTCGGCGACTCGCCGCGCGGTTGTGATGCACAAGCGACTGCTGGTCGCCGGCGACCAATAGAAGCACGGGTTCAAATGGAAGCGTTCAAACTGCGAGCAACTGTCGAGATGACCGGACGTCGCGCACAAAAATGGCTCAGGCTTTTGATACAGAGAAATTAATATTGGAAATACTATTCCGAAAAGCTATTTGGGATTTATCCAGTGACCAATAT
Source organism: Amphipyra tragopoginis (assembly GCA_905220435.1). Lineage (NCBI taxonomy): Eukaryota > Metazoa > Arthropoda > Insecta > Lepidoptera > Noctuidae > Amphipyra > Amphipyra tragopoginis. Next base: position 12,587,853 of record HG992015.1, on the reverse strand, counting down.
TCCAATTGGGATACCCAATACTCTCTTGCATTTCTTTTCTTTTTTTTTTCTCTGTAGAATTAGTAACGCTACTGTTGCAATAGTAGCTTCTTCGACGTCCATTCTTCATGAATGTACAAGAAATACTACGCTCGGCTTGGTCTCCTGGCTCTAGTCGCCTATGTTTTGGTCGCCGAGAGGCCATGTCTCCGGCGACCAGTCGAGAGTGCGTAATGGCTCATATAGATTAAAACAACAATATAAAAAAATAGAATTCGGAACGGCCTTTTTAAAACCAAAATGGTAACGTAGATAGGTTATATGCTATGTTGCCGTGTTTTCATGCATGTAAGCGTTGCTTTTACGTATCAATTCTTTATTTTTTGTGATATTTTTACTATTTTTAGTTTTTTTATTGGTTGTGTTTTTTTGTATCGCTGGTTAACGGAAACGCTTTTTGTTAGTTAACATGCTGTATATACAGCTAAATTGGATTGATTGGGAATGCAACCGACAGGTAAAACAAAACTATAGCGATGCAGCCATTTTCACTACTATTTTTTAGGCTATTTCGTTGCAAAAAATACATTAGAAAATATAAAATAACCGGCTCTCAAAAATATTCTCGCATCAACTTTGCTACCTTCATTACTACTTAATTTCTAAGGCGATTATTAAAATGGGGAGCGATACGCGTCACCCTCTGCACTACGACATCCCCGTTCGGATAAGACTTAAGAGCCGTAACAGCTTTGCACAGCGTGTCCTCCCACTCACTGGCGAACGTTCACAGGCAAGAGTCCAGCTGTGGCGAGACAGAGTTTCTCTACCCACTTCGTTTGTTGCCCCTTCCGAAGATCTCCCACCTGGGCATGAGTTGCCTTGGCTGACCTGGAAGTCGAAGCAAGGAAAACCTGCTCAGGTGGAGATTTGCGGATAACTGAAACCTGGAGTGTAAATGTGGTGCCGTTCTGCAAACGATGGTGCACTTAATATCATGTTCCGCCTGCCCTGTTACCTGTACGCCACAAGAACTAATGGATGCTACGGATAGTGCTAAACTCATTGCTGAGTTCTGGAGCGACACGGTGTAGATTGTCATCGACACGCTAAGAAGAAGATTAAGGGTCCGTAAAGCTATGTCGACACCATTGCGCTTCCATGTTCATCTTGCGTCTTCGTCTATGGCATGCGTGAAGCGCCATAGCGCATGCTTTAATACTAGTTCGACAAAAGCGCATGCCCCTTGCGCACGCTAAACCGTCTATTGTATGTTGACTGACGACTGACCGAGACGCACCGGTGCAGACGAGCTGCATGCATCTTATGGCAATCAATATTGCATGCGCTTGACGCAAGAGGCATTGAAAGTTGAAAGCGCAAGATGAACATGAAAGGGCACTGGTGTAGACATACCATAATTCAGTGATAGTGTAGTGACAAACATATGTCTGTCTCTTTCCTTCAGTGATAGGGTTAACACAGAATTAATTATCCTTTTCTATTTATTCGGGAATTGCGCTTGAATACTTTATAAGTGGGCTCTCGTCATATGACAGTAGGGACGAGTCTTCAGATAATAATATTGTTAGACAAATGCTCGTGTGATGAACAAGCTGTTCTTGAGACTTATGTTATTAATGAATGTGTTTATCTTTATTACATAAGCATTAAAATAAATAAAATAAATCAGCCTGTAACTTTCCTACTACAGGGCAAAAGGCTCTTCTCATACAGAGAAGAAACGAGCATTGATCACCACGCTTGCTCACTGTGGTTTGGCGACTTCTCACCATTAAGTCCAAGTTCCCTTATGATGTTTTCCTTTATCGTATGTTATTGGCGTCTGAAGCTATGTCTACACCAGTGTGCAAGTGCATGCCCCTAATGCACGCTAATCCGTATATTGTATGTCGACTGACGACTGACCGAGGCGCATTGGTGTAGACGATAAGCTGATGTTTAAAAACAAACCATTCTGCAAACTGTTGGCAGAAATATGTATGAGCTCTAGACCTAGTAGTAGAGCTTTATTACCACTCTATTCTATATTTTATACTCTAAAGACCATTCTATCTACTCGTAAGATTTCAAAATCGCAACTTCATCAGTGAGGCTACAATTAGAGTTCAGTTTAGTGATACAAATACTAGTAGCACAGAGGTGAAATGCAACGGCCGAAAGTCGACAATTACAATACACTTAATTGGTTGGAGGTTGTTACGCCCCTCTCAATATGCATGAAGTGTTGGTACGTAGGGCTGTCACTCATAAAAAGAGAATATTTTTTGTTGAGTACTATTTGTTTTAGTGGGAAGCTTTTTAGAAACTGTCGAAGTTATTTTATTTTGAATAACATATTTAGCAGCCCGGAGTCTGGATTTGTGCCCGGTCGATGGCAATAAGCTCGCCCCCTATTACATGGGACGTAAACATAACGGCGAAATGTGGGTGGAATATACACCTCTGTCAACCCTTTGGCGAATACAGGCGTGAGTTTATGAGATTTATTAACATATTTAGGTAGGTTTCTAGCGGTAGACCGCTTGCCTTTTCTGCTGGAAGGTCTGAGTTAGACCCTGGTCTGCACCTCTGACTTTTCGAATACATGTGCGAATCATCATGATTCAGCCGAAAGACGTTCACTGCTGAACATAGGCCTCCAAGCATCCCCATATCAACCGGTCCTGTGCTTCTCGCATCTAGCAGATTCCTGCAACCCTCACCGGGTCATCGGTCCACCTTGTGGGGGGCCAACCCACGTTATGCCTTCCGTCCCCGTAAGAAGGCTCAAGGTCACCCAAAGAGTAACTGAGAGGGCTACGCTCGGAGTTTCCCTATGTGATCATATCATAAATGATGAGATCTGCAGGAGAACCGTGATAACCGACATAACCCGAAGAATTGTTTGGCGAATTGAGTTGGCGGGAAACATTTGATCATCACTTGCTTTAAATTTTCTGATGATGATGAGATAGCGGTTAAAATGCCTTGTTCAGTAATCAACATTTACGCGCTAATGTGATAGAAGAACAATTAACGATAAAACATGATAAAAAGATCTTCTTATCTCAGTTTTTACGAAGAATCTCCACCTACATAGATTCTACACTTAGATACCAAACGAAAAGCCCAATAAAACGAGTGACGTCAATAGAAACCAATTGGGCAAAGAAACAAAGAAAACACTTGGCGGGTAAGTGCATTGTGCCAAGAAAAATACACCCATTACAGAGTATAGGAAGTTTAACGTTAGAATTGAATGGTTTGACGGGTCCGTTCTTATCTTCGGGTTTCTTTCTTACAGTGCGCGAAACTATACTATGTGTTTGGTATTGCAAGGTAATGAAAATTCAACGACACTTAACTTTTGTAACACAACTTTTTACTATTGTATAACCAGTATTGTATAGTAATCAAACGTAATTTTAACGTTATAGTATAATCACAGTGTACCTACTTACAACATACAGTGGGTCAACGCCCATACATTTGACAGGTCCAATGAAATGTCAAAATTATGTAGGGGTGGAGGTTATGTCCCTGGTATGCACTATGGCTACTCGGGACATAACCTCCGCTCCTTCACCCCGCAACCCCCCGCACGATTGCTCTGTGACAATGTCCTACGTTGACTGACCTGAAGGACTAAGATATAGGTAGACTGTGGTATAATCATACTAGTACACATGTCTGATTGAACTAGATATGATGGGAATCAACTGACGTCTAAGATACAGGCCCGGCCTAGTTTGGACGTTAGTGTTCATTTTTATCTGTACTCTCATAGAAATTGTACTATAGGTTAAGATAAGTAGGTATATTATGTGTTTTCTTTTTCAATAAGGTCTTTTTTTTTACCAACCCTCATTATCATTTTTTTGTGTGGCTCATGGCTTTTTATAACCGCGCCATCACATGATTTGCAAGGTAAAACTGCCTTTGACGCGGTCAGTCAGTGGTTGGGTGACCATTCGTTGCACATCGAGACCCCTCCGTGCCTCGGAGAGCACGTTAAAGGTCACAGCTCATTAGAACCACCCGGCACCCGACCCGCATCGCCTCGTCGCTCGGCGTCCACTCGTTGTCAGTAGACGGTTCACGGGTGGACTCTGCGTTATCACCAGTAAACGTCGCGTGGCCAACCAGAGGACCGATGCGCGCGGTCCACTCGATGGCAGCGCGCGTTTCACTCGGGACTTGTGCGTTGGCAATGCGCAGCAACGCAAGGCAAGTATACGAGCAGCGAGTTGTCACCAAGTGGTCAACTCGTCGTACGCGCGTGGACGGCATACGCCCGAGGCGATCCGGTGACGCTACGGAGTTAATGTAGTGAGCACACATCCATACAAGTTCATATAAAGAATACTAACTGCACGAGGCGAGGCGATGCCGGTCGGATGTCGGGTGGCTCTAATGAACCTTTAACCGTCGGTGACGGGTTTCATACGAATACCTATGATAGTCGTTACCGGTGGTCAGAAGCCCGAAGGTCTAACAACCGGTCTAAACTTAGGATATCGGCATTGCCCAGTAACTGGGTTGCAGAGCTGATGGCAGTCGCTCCGTGTAAAATACTGGTATTCAGTCGCATCTTGTTAGATTGGAAGCTGACCCCAATATAGTTGGGAAAAGGCTAGGTCATTATCATTTTTTGTGTGAAATATATGAAGGGAAAGAAAGATTGCATGCAAAAAAATTTTGGCATTATACACTCCTAGATCCAAAGGTCTACGAACATCTACATTATTGGTCAGGATAAAAAGCCAGGAGACCCGTCGCCCGACCAGTAATAGGCTCGAGAAGGCGGCGCGCATGTGTTCCGTGCGCGCCTCTCAGGAGGACGTGGGGCAAGGCCTCACAGAAGAAGAGGTCCGCCAGGGGCTGGCGGATCGAGGCCTGCCGGGGTTGCGGTGCATGCAGCTGCGAATCCCACTACCCTGGGATAGGACCAGGAGAAGGAACACCGTGGGTTTTTAGTCGGTAAGAGTCCGGCATAACCCTTCGCCTGCCCCAGGCGAAGGGTATCTACGAGAATTTTCCCACGATAAAAAAAAAGGATAAAAAGCCAACCTATAACATTAAAAAGGATAATTTGGTAATTTCAAATTAGTTTTGTTCTTTACTTAAATTAGGCGCCTTCATTAAACAAAACCAAAACAATGGTTATAGTCTGTGACAAATCACTTTATAGATTTGGTGTCTATGGAATTGTACTCTCTGCTACATTTTATATTACTGTGAAACTGCATAATTCTTTAAACAAACTATTTTATTTTTCCGCAAGCCTTCAGCTATTATTTATAACCCCAACAAATCAAAATGGCTGCCATTCGGAAACGAGGGGGTTGGTATTACAAAAGGGGGTATTTTTTTCAATGAAATTGTAACGTTTTCCGTAGTTTAATACCTGACACATTGTATTTATTTGCTAATGGACCTCTACTTAGCACATCGTGGTCCTTTATTGGAAATAAAATCACTCGCTCAAGGAGATGTAAGGATCGTTGACGAGTTATTTTACACGGAATTTATTCTCTCTCACTGAACTCACCTCTGAACTGGTTAATCTCACATTAACATAGTAATGAAAACCAAATTAATCTGTACATGCAGTTACTGTGCATTGTAAATCCTAACTTCCTAACTAATATTAAAAATGTGAAAGTAAGTTTGTTTGTTTCTTACCTTTTCACACCTAAACCACTGAACCGATCATCCTGAAATTTTGCATATGCGTTGTTAGGTGTACAAAAACGGACATAGGGTACTTTTTATCCCGAAAAAAGTACTGTTCCCGAGGAAAACAACAGTAACGATAATAGATGGCGCCACGTGTCTTTCGAATCATGATTGAATTTTATTATTATAGAATCTTTAGTAATGTGTTAAGAGTTGATTGTCAAATTCTAAATTAACGCGAGCGAAGCCGCGGGTAAAAGCTAGTTAACTATAATCTTGTTTATCATCATCATCACTCAGCCGAAAGACGTCCACTGCTGGACATAGGCCTCCTCCAACAAGGAAGGGTTTGCCATAATCGCCACGCTTGGCAGGCGGGTTGGCGATCGCAGTATGGTTGTTAAACTATTCAGAGAACGTTGCTACCCATCCTCTAGTGCAGAGGTCCCCTTTTTTTGGCCATGGAACCCTAATTGATCATATTTTTTTGGCGGAACCCTAGCTGGCTATTTTGATAACTAAAGTGTAACCTGGGGCCTTGCCCCACGTCCTCCTGAGAGGCGCGCACGGAACACTGCGCGCCGCCTTCTCAGGCCTGTTATTGGTCGGGCGACGTGTCCCATAACCCGCCGCCCACAGGTCACACACTACGGTGGCCGGAGATCGGCGCGCGCCCTCCGGCGCCCGATGCGTCTGGCGCGGGAAGGGAGAGTGGCAGCTGCCTCTCTCTACCTCTCCGCTCCCTCTTTGGTCACCACCACCTCCTCGCAGAAGGAGGCGACGGCTTCCCACGCATTCTCGCCCCCAACCATGGACAGAACCACGGTCGGGAACTAAAGTGTAACCTTGTAGTCTGAATATGTTCATGTTAGACTCGAAGAAAGAACAAATTGTAAATGCAAAATAGTCATTATAAGTATTGCAAAAAATTTTTTATTGTAACAAAGAAATACAATGTAGCGTAAGCTGAAAAACCAGTCTCGCATCGGTATGTGGCGGCATCTATCTCGCCACATGCGAACTATCCTACATCGCGCAATCAAGATTTAACACGCAGATAGTATATAATACAACCTCCCAACATCAACCGTTGGGCAGTAGCCCGCCAGGCACAAGACTCCGCCTGGTTGGAGGATCCTCCCTTTGGTTGGAGGAACACCACACCCTAGTTTCTCCACATTGGTGACCCCGACGCGGCGACGTGATCGTCACAGACAGTGTTTCCACACTGGTGATGTCACACACAACCTTCGCAGCCTCCGCAGCCACATCATCACTCCCTCAGCAGCTCAGCATTCAATCGAGCAGCAAGAAAGCGAGTCCCAAAGCCAACCAGCATCCTCGGCTTCAACGGGTGATGTGACCACTAGCCTGCAGCGAACGCGCAAGCCCGGTCACGACCCTCAGCCCACTCCAGCATCATGGCGCATCATACTGCACTTCGGCCGGTCAACTAGCAGAGGCACTTCTCTCCACCAGGAGACCACGACGCAGTCCACAGCCACCACTCACCGCTCACAGTTTCCAAAAGTCATTCAGATTAGACTCGTTTGAATGGAGTTTTGGCGCGGTTATGAATCTTTTCCACGAACGTTTTATTTAACTCTCGGACAGACCGCGGAACCCCTGTGACCATTTGATGGAACCCCAGGGTTTTGCGGACCACCTTTTAGGAATTGCTGCTCTAGTGAATCCCTTAGTCGCCTTTTACGATACCCATGGAAAGAGATGAGGTAGTGATATTCTTTATATCCGGCACCACACGGAATCTTGGTTATATTGGGCGTTAATTTGGTCAAGTTTTGCAAAAGATTATAATATTTATGATTATTTACGGTTTACTCACGTGCATTTTTCGGGATTGCCCGACTAGTTTCGGACCCAAACGGAGCCCTTAATCAGTCGAACAGTTCGACTCGCGACCTCGCCGCGTGATCAGCTCATGATTAAGGGCTCCGTTTGGGTCCGAAACTAGTCGGGCAATCCCGAAAAATGCACGTGAGTAAACCGTAATTAATCATAAATACGAATGTGTCTCACGAAAGTTATAATACAAAAAAAAAAGATTATAATAATTTCCTTGAAGCAAAACAGATCCTGAAGATGTAATCGAAAAATAAAAGAATGAATAACAATATACATACATATATAAAAAGATTACCTCGTTGGTCGTCGTGAGGTCTTGGATTCGATCCCCAGGTCGGGCAAAGTGATATTGGGTTTTTCCGTGTGGAATTTCTCAGTAGCAGCCCGGAGTCTGGATTTGTGTCCGGTTGATGGCGATAGGCTCGCCCCCTATTATATGGGACTTAAAAGTAACGAAATGAGGGTGGACTATACCCTTCTGCCCAACTCTTTGGGGCATACAGACATGATGTAATGTGAAGAACAATATTCCACTTCTTTGTTTTTTTTTCTGGGGGCACGGCAGTGCCCCGCCAAGTCTCGAGCAAAGCGGGCACGGCCGTACCATCTTTTCTCGAAGCCATTCGCGGCCCTTTCACTCCCCCTATATCTTCGCTGTGGACAAAGCTAGCAGTTTGAACTTTCGGTAACCAAGAGTGTTATCGGTAGCGGGTAGCACTGGGCAATGTTGACGAGAGAGGGTAGTCGTCGATATGGATCGGCCCACCCGAGGTTATAAAGGCGGTGGTCATTCGACGAAGCGAGAGCATTCCGTGTTGAACAGCTGAAGAAGTCTGACCTTTTATATCTGATTAGCTTGTCCTTATTTTATGATCTTGTAATAATTGTGTAAAGTAATACTGTGATCTAGTTAATGTTACTAATATTAACCCAAATACAAGTACTCTCAGTGGTGGAGAGTCTATGTTGGTTTTATTTACTGTGTTTACCTTGCTCGCAATCCTGACATAACGATATTAGCTAAAACTGTAATGATAGAATCACCCCTGAACGATTAAATTGTTGTGTCATTTACATCAGAAGTGGAACAAGAAAAAACCAGTCCACATTATGATTGTATACCCACATGTAAATATTTTGCTAAAAAAATCCCCTGTAGACGGACTGACAAAAACTTGATTATTCGATTGTACAATGGTGAGAAGTGTGAGAATGAGAAAATGTGATAAATCCGGTGAGTCACAACCAATTTATTATGTGTGAAGGAATTTTGATGAAGGAAATATAATATGAGAGGTTATTTATTCGTGTAAAATAAATATTAAATGATATCTTTGCTTATTCATGTAAAATAAAAGAGATGTTATCTGTATTTATCCGTGTAAAATAAATGAGATGATATCTGTGTTTATTAGTATAAAATAAATATGATGGTATCTGTATTTATTCGTGGAAAATAAATACGGCATCTGTATTTATTCGTGTAGGAAAATACATTGCAAGTCGTATTAGAGTTTGTGGTGAGATGCAACCAGGGTTGATCTTTGGCACCGCCCGGTTTGGCCAGCCGGGGTTGGCCAAAGGCTTCGCCTGGGGAAAACTGAAACTCTAACGTGGCGAAGCAATTGTTATAGGGCTGGAACCAAGGCGGGATATGCCATGATATGGCTAGATCCAAGGCGGGTGATGCCATGTTGATAAAGCAGGATCCCAGGCGGGTGATGCCAAATGAGTTGGCTAAATCCAAGGCGGGTGATGCTATTAATTGATAAATGAAAATGCAGTGAAAATGAGATTCTGTTTTGAATTAATGTTTTGAAAAAGTTTTGAAAATATTGATATTTGTTTTTTATTCGTTTTGTTATAATTCTTGTTGTAGAATGGTACAAAATAGTTTATTGAAATTAAAAAGTAGTTTGTTATTATTACTTATGGTTTAAAATGTATTTTTGTAGACGAAAACAGGAAATTGTATTTATTATTGACGATAATTATTATGACGGCTTCCGTTAAAGATTAATTTGTCAAATTCATTTTTAAATAAGAAATAATTTGACTTATTTTCGTTAAAGAAGTGTTTATTATGTATTGTATTGTTGTAAAAAGGTTGTATTATTAGCGCATTATAGAAATATTATGTTTACAACATCATGTCAGTTTTGTAATATGAGTTTGTGAATAATTGAGATATTATTTTGATCCTGAAAAGTTTTAAAGGTTGATACTTAAGTATTATGATTTTGGGAATAATTGAGATAATATTTTAAGTGTTTATAATTATGTACTATGATACTGTGAATAATGATTAAAGATTTAAAGATATTTAACCATGAAACATTTAGGATGTTTGTTTTCTGATTTTGTGAAGAATTGAGATATTTAAGAATGTAGGATTTTGTGAATAATAATGAGATAATGAATCGTGAATTATTTTAATCGTTGTTATGTACTATGAGTTTATGAATAATGAGATATTTAATCTTGAAATATTTTGAGTGTTTAACGTACTATGAGTTTGAAGTGTTTATATGCTGGTACAATGAATTGTGAATAATTGAGATATATAATCATGGAATATTTTAAGTGTTAATGTACTATGAGTTTGTAAATTATTGAGATATTATGTTCTGATTTTGTGAATAATTATGAGATTTTTACGAATGAAATATTTTAAGTGTTTATGTATTATGGCTTTGTGAATCGTTGAAATATTTAACCAAGAAATATTTTAAGTGTGTATTATGAATTTGTGAAAAACTATAATGAGATATTTAGCCCTGAAAAATATTGTAAATGTATTTAAATGATTTTATGAATTTGTGTATGATGAGATTGTGTGTTTATGTACCTATTATGATTTATTGAATAACTAAAATTTGATGTTTAACCAAAGTAGAACTGTCTAATAGGCATCTGAGATAGTATTTTATGAAAATGTGAAAATGTTGGAAATCTAATGTGTGGATGTTTGTAAGATGTTGATACGAGAAGTTATGAACGAATATAGAACTAGGTTGATACTGAATGAATATCAACTAGTTTAAGTCATGGGTGATGAGCTTGTTGGCCGTCGATGGGATAACAAGCTCTAATCGATTCAAACATTCTTTGGATGCTTTTCATTTTACTTTGGTCAAAGACATGAGTAACATGACGAGGTCAAAGATGAGTGATCAGGTGTGGCCGAGATGTGTACTGTATTATTTGTTTCTGTTTAAGGTCCGAAGGTGTCACTGAAGTTGGGCCTTGATGCACAATCTTGACGATGGGGTTGATGGTGCGTCAACCACCAACCACCAACACACGAGGACGTGTGTTTTGCAGGAGGGCCGTGTTATCGGTAGCGGGTAGCACTGGGCAATGTTGACGAGAGAGGGTAGTCGTCGATATGGATCGGCCCACCCGAGGTTATAAAGGCGGTGGTCATTCGACGAAGCGAGAGCATTCCGTGTTGAACAGCTGAAGAAGTCTGACCTTTTATATCTGATTAGCTTGTCCTTATTTTATGATCTTGTAATAATTGTGTAAAGTAATACTGTGATCTAGTTAATGTTACTAATATTAACCCAAATACAAGTACTCTCAGTGGTGGAGAGTCTATGTTGGTTTTATTTACTGTGTTTACCTTGCTCGCAATCCTGACATAACGATATTAGCTAAAACTGTAATGATAGAATCACCCCTGAACGATTAAATTGTTGTGTCATTTACAAGAGTAATCATTATAGCTAGCTAAACTTCCAAATTACATCATATTTGAACTTATAGTTTACGAGTTATCATCGATCAAAGTTACATCATTTTGTCACTCACTGACTCACTGACTGACCGATCATCAAAATTCTAAGATACTTCTAGCAGGCCTAGAACCTTGAAATTTGGCATCAAGATAGATTATTAGGCACATATAAAGGAAAAATTATAAAAACATCAAAAAATAGTTAATTATAGAAAACAATTTTATATTTGCCATTTTGCCAGGAACATGGTGTATGAATTTCGACTGCATTGTTAACTTTGTTCTTTGTTTACGTACAAAAAATATTGTATTGGTGTAGACTATTTATAAATTGTTATTTATTTAGGGCAAAATCTGAGAAATGAGATTCCATACCATCACGCCTGTATTCTCCGAAGGGTAGGACAGAGGTGTATACTAAGTATGTAACTATATGAACCCATTTATTACTGTATCTAGATAACATTCATAAAGGCTAATTTAAATTGTTTAAAGTTTTAATATCTCACAAGTTTTCCCTCCAGAGGGCGGGGGCGGTCAAAATCAAAATCCAAGATGGCGGCTGTGAAATTTTACAAAATATGCGTCATGGGTGTCGTGTCCATGGTTTTCGGGGGTGCTGATGACGAAAAAGAGGTCGAAGTCAAAATCCAAGATGGCGCTGTGATATTTTACAAAATATGCGTCATGGGTTTCGTGTCCATAGTTTTCGGGGGAGCTGATGACGAAAATGAGGTCAACGTCAAAATCCAAGATGGCGGCTGTGAAATTTTACAAGATATGCGTCATGGGTGTCGTGTCCATGGTTTTTGGGGACGCTGATGACGAAAATGAGGTCAACGTCAAAATCCAAGATGGCGGCTGTGAAATTTTACAAGATAAGCGTCATGGGTGTCGTGTCCATGGTTTTCGGGGGCGCTGATGACGAAAATGAGGTCAACGTCAAAACCCAAGATGGCGGCTGTGAAATTTTACAAGATATGCGTCATGGGTGTCGTGTCCATGGTTTTCGGGGACGCTGATGACGAAAATGAGGTCAACGTCAAAATCCAAGATGGCGGCTGTGAAATTTTACAAGATAAGCGTCATGGGTGTCGTGTCCATGGTTTTCGGGGGCGCTGATGACGAAAATGAGGTCAACGTCAAAATCCAAGATGGCGGCTGTGAAATTTTACAAGATATGCGTCATGGGTGTCGTGTCCATGGTTTTCGGGGGCGCTGATGACGAAAATGAGGTCGAAGTCAAAATCCAAGATGGCGGCTGCGAAATTTTACAAGATATGCATCATGGATGTCGTGTCCATGGTTTTCGGGGGCACTGATGACGAAAATGAGGTCAACGTCAAAATCTAAGATGGCGGCTGTGAAATTTTACAAGATATGCGTCATGGGTGTCGTGTCCACGGTTTTCGGGGGGGGGGGGCTGATGACGAAAATGAGGTCAACGTCAAAATCCAAGATGGCGGCTGTGAAATTTTACAAGATATGCGTCATGGGTGTCGTGTCCATTGTTTTCGGGGGTCCTGATGATGAAAAGGATGTCGGAGTCAAAATCCAAGATGGCACTGTGATACTTTACAAAATACGCATCATGGGTGTCGTGTCCACATACGAAATTCGTATGATAGCGCCATCTATCTATGAAAAAAACCACTTAGAAACTAAAAAAATATAATAACGTAAATTTATATTCGGCGAAACGAAGTTTATGGATATCCAAATCAGCTAGTTATTAGTTACTTAAATAGTTAGTTATTAAAAATACTAATTTAATACATAAATAGTTTGTTATATATTTAGTTTGTTAGTTAGTTATAAAAACAAAAGAGATAGAGACAGAGAATAGGCTCTAAGCAAAGCAGCAGTTGATGAACAAGACATTATTATGTCACCCAAAAAGAAAAGAAAGAGACCCACCTACAAAAAATAAATGAGATCCCACCAAAAACATGAAATGTAAAAAATGCCAAGTCTCTTTATGCAATCTTTCCACCGTAAAAAGTTTTAAGATCTCATAGAAGCCAAGTCCTATTCAATTTATTTTGTAGTTAGTTATCTATCTAGTGACTGTATTAATAGTTTTATTTCTATTATAATTATAGTGACTTGGCAATGAGCACAAATTAAAAGCTGCTTGCTGTGTGGAATTATGTGCGACTGTTATTGACGAATTGATATATATGAGTACTATGATTACATTAGTTGTTATGCTGATGTGTGATTTATGATATGCAGACGTGATTTTACGGCCAATGAGTAGTTATGGTCACCATCGAATACGTGCGTCAATACATATTTAAGAAAACCTAAGTTTATTTGATAAGAACATCACAATTAGTATCTAAACCTATGTTTAATGGTCAAATCAAAAGAACTTAACTAATCCTGTGATATTAAACATTGCGCGTGCGTTATGCGTTACTTTCACCTCCTCCAAATATATTTGTTTCTTCTTGTGCTCATTGCCAAGTCACTATAATTATAATATAAATAAAACTATTAATACAGTCACTAGATAGATAACTAACTACAAAATAAATTGAATAGGACTTGGCTTCTATGAGATCTTAAAACTTTTTACGGTGGAAAGATTGCATATAGAGACTTGGCATTTTTTACATTTCATGTTTTTGGTGGGATTTTGTTTTTGACGTCATCCGTTTCCGACTCACTGGAACCCCTTACTGGCCCTGGCAAGCTCTCAAGACGCAAAGACCGCTGACTCATCAAGACGATCGACTTTCGGTCTCAGGAGGAGAGTGATTTGGCGGCATCTATCACGCCACATGCGTACTATTCGATCCTACATCGCGATACCAACAATTTAACACGCAGATAGTATTTAAACAACCGCTCAACATTGACCGTTGGGCAGTAGCCCGCCAGGCATAAGACTCCACCTGGTTGGAGGAACACCACACCTCGTTCGTTTATTTCCTCCACAGTTTTATTCCCCCACGAAAATCTGTCTTTTTACTTGTTTCAACCCTAGCGCGAACCATGACGTAGCGTTGGGACCGCAGCAAGAAGATCGTCCGTTCGATCCCGAGACGATCAATTAGTCAGCTCTTAATGCATTTATTAACCCTTCTCCCGATCCGTGAGTAAAAGAAATATTGACTCAACAGCTTGTTCAGGGTATCTCAATATTTATACCGAAGAATGCATATACGGATATTTTATTTTCTTGTGGTGTTCTAAAGTGCATACAATTTTACGATTACGATCTAATTCCCAAAAACAGTGAAGGTTTTGAGGGAAATTCCACCTTAATACTAAATGATCACGTTATTAAAGACAGTACCTATAGATATCGGGTGTAAAAAGACCCTTAACGATAACGAAAACCACATATTCTACCCATCATTGGGATCATTTTTTTCTACCAGACCATACCTGGGAAACCATTGGTTTTGGAGATATTGAAGGTCAAAGTTTAAATATTATTTTTTTGTTTTTTCCAATAACGTATTCTAAGTGATAATACTAAACTTTCTTCCACACAACCTTATCAAATTTTCTATTTTTCCTCACAAATTACGCATTTGAAGTTACAAAAACGCAAACGAATATCAAACGCACACGACCGCCTTGGCTCAGCTGTGTGACCGCTGCACGCATGCAAACGCGCGGCATCGCTACAACCACACATTGCGCTCTACAAAAAAAAGCGTTTTTTTATGCCAAAAAACGAAAGTCGTTTCCCAGCAATTATTTTTGGTCAATGTAGTTTAGTTTCATGTACAGAGTGCGTAGATTTCGGCTATGTGATGGGTCTTTTTACACCCTGTAGATAAACAGCGGATAGAAAAAAAAATTGGACACCGTACAGTAACACTACAATATAAGGATACGATTGCAACTGATTTTATTGAGGGTTTAGATCGGAAGGTTTTTAACACTACTTACTTCAAAATGGATAATAATCAGGCAGTACCATCGATTTTGCCTCTTAACTTATTTTGACAAGAAGGACTTTGGAGGTGGCTCAGGAACTGATCGGCCTTCCTCAATTATCAGTTGTAGACCCATCATGTTTGAGCTCATATGACTCGTTACAGAAAGCACTTTCTCACCGCATTAATAATAATCGCTAACAAGGATCGTTTACAGGATACATTACAGAATATTTTTAAATTTTAAATTCAAGGGTTGTTTATTAATCAATTACTTATACTTTGTTTATAATCTGCATTTTGCATAATTTCATTATTGTAATTAATATTACCTTTTGCTGTGTATATGTTACGGCTAATAGCCAAAGTGTGGCTACACCTAGTTTTAGCCGGGTACAACTAGGTGTAGCCGGCCACATGCGGTTAAACTTAGATGTATCCTACTTATCCTCGGGTAGAACTAGGTTTACCCTTCATCATAGCGGGTAGAACTAGGTGCAGCCGCACACCGGTGGTTAAGGGGAACCTCGACACGGATAGGTTAGGTTCGAAGGGGATGACGGGGGCTAGAGTGAGCGAGCGAAGCGAGCGAACGAAGCCCCCGTCATCCCCTTCGTGTTAGGTTACTTTAAACCCTGCAGACAGAAATAGAAGCCCCGCTCTGCGGGGCTCCGTCGACTTAAGCTACACCTAGTTCTAACCAACTGCTACTGGTTGCACCTAGTTGTACCCGGCTAAACCTAGGTGTAACCGCCATTCGGCTTTTACCCGTAACATATACAAAAACCGAGACACCCCAACAAGATTTTCATCAGAACTGACTGAATATGTGTTTTTTTTAATAAATCTCCAAGTTACACCGTAGTTTGTGTCGCGTTAAGTTCCCTAGTAAAGTGTGAAATGCCTCAGATGTGCTATGCAGGGGTTGTCTAATACACGGAAACTGACCGAGCGGACCATCTCAAGCCTCAAGGTGTCTATTCCCGTCAACTGTTATGGGTAGAAACCTACTGAAACAAAATTGAAAACGAATAAAAAAAAATGTGGTGTAAAAAATATGTCAATCGATTCTCCTAGTGATTCTGAATAAACTAGTTTCAGGTTTAGTATATACTAAAACTAAGCTTGTGGACTCAATTAATTTAGTCACTTGACAGACAGATATGTGTAGCGGTGAAGGGAGGGCGCTTATGGGGGCTGTATTTTATGTAGGTACCTAATGACGTTCAAAAAGAACTAAGTAATTCTATTCTATTTTGAATAAATGAGTTTTGATGTTTGAAGTAACTTGTTAAACGAGAAAATCCGCAGGCGTCATAGTAAACTATATATCAATACATAGTGCTAATATGTACAAACACAGCGTCTATCAGTCACTGGTAAGAGCCTATCAATCACGGTGATTTACTTGAGACGCATCATTGAGACGTCCAACTCAGCGCTGTTTACGATTGTGGTCCAAGATGCACACATCATCAATCATTGAATGGATACGTTGCGTGTCGGAATACGGCTGTGTTGGTGATAGGCGTATGTGTATGTATTTGATATATATATTGTGTGCGTGACAAAAGTCAATGTTTATTTATTTAGGCTTATGTATACTATATGCTCATGTATAAATTATAAATAGCCTCAGGCTTATACACCAGCCTATAACACGCGCCAATGACAACCCTGTGGGTTCCCTACGTGACATCAAAACTCAATACATCGAATGTCGCAGCATCGAAAACGGTGCATCGAAGGGTCACATAATCGATGGTACGCCACATCGAATGTCGTGAAATCGAATGGTTACAGTATCGAATGGTCACATAATCGATGGTACGCTACATCGAATGTCGTGAAATCGAATGTTTACAATATTGTATTGTTACAACATGGACAGGTTGCAAAATCGATGAGTTATTGCATCTAAAGATTGTTGTATCCATTAGTTATTGCACCTAGTAAAAATAAATTAAACACACAAGAAAACAATTGTATTACCTCTTGTAATTGTATTTTTATATATTTCTGAGCAGGCACCAAGTAACCTACAATAGTTTGCTTCTTGCTTCTTCCTGTTGTTATTTTATTGTCTCTATTCTCCTTATTTATGTTGTTATAATTTAAAATATTATGTCTACACTGTACTCTTACCTTAGTAATCTGTGGAAACGTCGTGGATTGTACATTTGCCTAATTTTTAATATTATGTTCTGTATCTACTATATTCACATTGTACAATTGTTTGTTTTCCCTAAAAAATAAATAAATAAAACAATATTAATTAAAAAAAAACCTTTTTAACTGATATGTAATTCGCTGTAATGAGAAATCGATACTGTAACCATTAACGACATTCGATGTAGCGTACCATCGATATCGTAACCTTTCGATGTTGAGACTTTCGATGTGGCGTACCATCGATGTAGAGTACCATCGATTATGTGACCCTTCGATGTACCGTTTTCGATGCTGCGACATTCGATGTATTGAGTTTCGATGTCACGTAGGGATCCCCAACCCTGTGTCTGTTAACTCCAGGCCACCGTGACACTGGCTTTACAAGTCAAGTAATAAATCGCACTACTTTAATCATACCTCTCAACTCTATTCATTCAATAGAAGAGGACTAAACGCATACCTTTGCCTTTTTGTCAATGTCCGTCCGTCCTTTAAAGGTTAAAACAACGCTGCTGAAACTTGGGCATTATCTAACCGCGTTTTCTGGTCGAAATAATCTCAAAGCCAACGGTGGAATGTAAGAATGTTCAACTATTCCTCTACCGTGTGAGTAATGTAACCGGGAGCTTTAAACAAAGTTACGGAAGTCGAAATTACGATGCTTTGAGTTTGAGGTAGACAAGTTGCTGTCATTTTTTTTTTGGAGTTTTGTTTCGGTGTACCGACGAAGTTTTTTGCAAGGAGCTCTTTTACTGTGAGAAGTATGTGTAACAATAGGATATTTGACCACTATTAAAAATTTACAACAATTTGGTAATATTTTAAAGAAACTATACAAAGAAAATGGAATCGAGGAGCTCGTGGCTAAATAATTACAGCCGCATAGACCGATCTTCCGGGTTAAGCCACGCTTGCCGAGGTTGGTCTGTGGATGGGTGACCATTTACCATAGCGAGTTTCCTCCGTGCCTCGGAAAGCACGTAAAGCCGTTGGTCCCGGCTGTCATTTGTAGATCTTGGACAGTCGTTACTGTTGGTCAGAAGCCAGAAAGTCTGACAACCAGTCTTACCAAGAGTATCGTATTACCCAGTTACTGGGTTGTGGAGGTCTGATAGGCAGTCGCTCCATGTAAAATACTGATATTCAGCTGCATCCGGTTCGACTGGAAGCCGACCCCAACATAGTTGGGAAAAGGCTAGGCAGATGATGATACAAAGAAAATGGAATCCGAAAAAACAAGAGCGAGTCGGACTCGCGCGCTAAGGGTTCCGTACCATTATCTACAAGGTTAGTCGAAAAGGGGGTACTAATCCGCGAGCCACTAACGGCCATTTTCAATAACCTATCTTTGGGCGGTTTCGTCTCCTAGAGATGGAAATTTGACATAAGCTCCATAGAAGTAATGTCAAATTTCTATCTGTAGTAAGGAAAACCGCCGATAGATAGGATATTGAAAATGGCGGTTAAAGTATCACTGATGACTGTTTTAAAGCGAGGGGTAAAATTTCAAAATTCGATATATTTATTAACCGACTTCAAAAAGGAGGAGGTTCTCAATTCGGTTGTATTTTTTTTTTTATTTTTTATTTTTTTATTTTTTATGTGTGTTACCTCATATCTCCGTTATTTATGAACCGATTTGAAAAATTCTTTTTTTGTTCGAAAGGGTATACTTTCCGATTGGTCCCATTTCAATTTTGTTATGATTAGACCATGAACTTCAGAGATATGGAACGGAACTCCTCATCGGATCAAAGCAAAATTCTCAAATTACTAATATTGCTTTGTTTATATTTGTTGTTGGGAACTGACTACCGGAAAAGAGGAGGGGGTGCGTGTCCCCCCCTCCCCCCCTTTTGAATGTTTTCATTATATCGTGTAAGGTATCATTTGAAAGGACTTTTTATGCCCGACTACGTCAAAGCCAAAAATAAGGGTTATGAAGGAGGAGGTTAAAATCATGACACTAAAACGTATTTAATAAAAAATAAACTTTAAAAAAAGTAAAAACCGACTTCAAAGAAATACTAAAAGGAGTAAAATAATTACCATAATATAAAATTAACAGTTTCAGAAGTCGGTGCAACTGTACACTGAAGCAAATAGAAGCCACCGACTTCTGAAACTGTTAATTTTATATTATGGTAATTATTTTACTCCTTTTAGTAAGTATTTCTTTGAAGTCGGTTTTTACTTTTTTTAAAGTTTATTTCTATGAAAAAATAATTTTATTTTAGTTTTTTCAAAAATTCTTCGCCACTGCTTAAATTACGTATTCAGAAAATGAACCTTCAAATCCATGACCCTAAATATGACCTGAAATATAAACACAGGTGATCATAGCTCAGGATAGAGAGATTTTAGCGTATTTTTATGAAATCTTTGGACAGCTATTTCTCTGAAAGAATCGACTTTTGGGGAAAGTTGTTGAACTAAAGTTACTCATTATTATGGGTCCTTTAATACCCTTTCGGATTAGTAGGTACCCCCTTTCTGACTAACCTTGTACAAAAACGGCAAAAAATCACGTTTGTTGTGTGGGAGCCCCCTTAAATTTTTATTTTATTCCGTTTTTTAGTATTTGTTATTAGCGGCAACAGATACATCATCTGTGAAAATTTCAACTGTCTAACTATCACGGTTCATGAGATACAGCCTGGTGACAGACGGACAGATGGACGGACAGCGGAGTCTTAGTAATAGGGTCCCGTTTTACCCTTTGGGTACAGAACCCTAAAAAACGACTTAAAAATAGAGGAAAAAACACGCTTTCATAGTTTGTGGAGGGGGCTTTTCCTGTCCTTGTCACACGAAACGGAGATTGTACAGACTAATATCAAGTTACTATTAAGTTTTTAAGGTATGACTATATTTTTTAAGTACAGTTGTCTTTCTCTCGTGAGCAATTTAAAATTGTTTATGTCTTAGGCATTGTATTTCATTGTTTTTTTCACTGTTGCTTAATATTTTTGTAACACTTTCGAGATTTGTAATCACCTTATTTCTAGATTCTATATTAAAGATACAAATAATAAATCTGTTGATTTCGCATATCTGTATATACTCGTAAATATAAAAAAAAACAAATAACGGTGTTAACGAATGTCATTAGAATTAATTTCGATCATTTTTGGATTTTTTGTCTGTTTATGGGTTTGTTTGTGTACTCATCACGTCAAAAGTACTGACTTAATGTGTTTGACTTTTATAGATAAATATGGTACGTTTTTCGGACTAACATTTAGTTTTTGTTTCATCGTAATCGGTTTGCTCAATTAAAAGAAATTAGAATTTTAAACTTATTTATTTATTGCGACACAATATTAGTTTCCGACTTCCACGCGGACGGAGTCATGGTCCCAACTAGTTACACAATACTAATACGATAAATAACCGAGATATGCCAATATTATAAAAGTTGAAAATAAATATTAAAATACACGGTGTTTTCGCAAAAATAATCATTATTGTATTCAGCTGTAATATTGAAACGAAATATTTCATATTTCTGCGAATCATCTCGAACGACGATTTGCCTCCATCCCTACTAATATTATAAATGCGAAAGTAGCTCGGTCTGTCTGTTATGCTTTCACGCCTAAACCGCTGAACCGATTTTAATGAAACTTAGTACAGAGATAGTCTGGAACCCGAAGAAGGGCATAGGCTACTTTTATTCCGAAAAATACGGAACACGCGATAAACGACATCCACGCGGGCGAGGCCACGAGCGACCTTTAGTACTTTGCAAGCTAAACTACAGCAATCATGGTGAATCTAATTGGAATATTAATTGCAATGAAATGAGACGCAGTTATGATAAAAAATAAAGGCGTGGCAATGAATAAACTGCTTTCATTGCGCCCGAGAGTGTTATAAAAAACGAATACGGGATTACATAAAGAGGATAGCAAGCTGATTCATCCTTTACGGCAATACAAAATAATAATACACACACACGCACCCTCACACAAACTTGCATAACATAAACATACTATACTTCTTACTGCATGCTTTTATACCTAATATAGCACCTATTTTATTAAAATCATCAGTGTCTTTACAATCTAAAGTCTCTAAATTGTTATTCATTGTAGATAGCAAATAAGGGAAGAGCGAGACAGTCCCAACACAAGTATTAAACATTACTTAATGGAGCTGCCTCTATTTCATGTGATTCTGTAATAATTTGAGACAATAAATAATAAGAATTTTGAATTTTGAATAATACACTGTGGGCCCGAGGTAGGTACCCGAAAGATTGGCCTGCGGGCGACGGGTTAGGGGACCCGTCGCCCGAGCAGTAACAGGCCCGAGAAGGTGGCGCGCATGTGTCCCGTGCGCTCCTCTCAGGAGGACGTGGGGCAAGGCCTCACAGAAGGAGAGGTCTGCCAGGGGCTGGCGGACCGAGGCCCGCCGGGGTTGCGGTGCATGCAGCTGCGAATCCCGTGACCCCGGCCAAGAGTCAGGAGAAGGAACACCGTGGGTTTTTAGCCGGTAAAAGTCCGCCTGGGGAAGGCGAAGGGTATCCACGAGGATTTTCCCACGATAAAAACAAGAAAAGGTATCCGAAAGATTTTAACCATCGATTCCGATGCCTAATTGGAGCAGAAAAGCTAGGATGTTTTTTTTTTATATTTTTTATTTGACTTGGTCGCGCTTGACCCTCGTTGCACCTGATGGTAAGCGCAGACAGGGTCTAAGATGGAGCACATGAATCCAAGTAACAGAGATATGGAGAAATTCTCCTATACCCCTCTGGCTCTCACATACACACGACGGAACACAGTAAACTGCTTGGCCTTAAATATGAGGGTAGCTACCGCTAACCAGGCGGACCATATAGATCCTACCACCAAGCATGCTGGGTTTTGTTGAATTTTA
The DNA here is from genome assembly GCA_905220435.1 of Amphipyra tragopoginis. NCBI lineage: Eukaryota > Metazoa > Arthropoda > Insecta > Lepidoptera > Noctuidae > Amphipyra > Amphipyra tragopoginis. The sequence continues at coordinate 12,565,635 of HG992015.1, read as the reverse complement.
CAACACGCGTCTATTCCCAGCATGCTGTGAAGAAGTTTTTTATATTCTAGGACGTCCCCAAACGGGACAAAAAGTAGTGTTGTAGTGTAGTATTGATATAACGAATTATTCTCTTACATCGTACAAACCGAGCGGTTGTTATTTAGCAACGAGCCCCTCAGCATTTGCCAAGCATGATAGTTAATTGTAACGGTCCATGAAAGACTGAAGGTAGCGTTTCGCGGCGCGAACGAGATGAAAGATAGGGACCAGAGCCCAACACCAGAGACCAACACCAGGGATCGAGACCAGATGCCGAGACCACTACTTAACTTTAAGCTTTAGTACTGTGTTCAGTTCGCGAGCGAAACCGAGGAAGGAAACCGCGACGTGATAGTCTAAATTAGCTGTGGAGACAGCCTGTCTCGTGTCACAGTTGCACATTTTTTTCTATTGGTCTGCTATGGGTGCTCCTTGGGGACCCCTTTTACGAAACCGGGCAGTTATTGGCGAGACCTGAAGGGTCACCAGCCAATGGTGAGGGAAGTAAATTACTTAACCTAAGCTAACTACTTGTACTACACTAACATCATGACTACTTGCAACAACAGCACGTAAGTAAGGGCGACCCGTAGTGGGGCCCGGGCCTCGGCTTAGGGCGTTGCTGGCGGGGGCTAAGGCGGGGGAGACAACTTGATGCGGGCTGAATTATCGGTGTGACTGCGGAGTCTGAAGAGACGACCGGCTCTACGACGGGAGAGCTCGGTGGATCGTGACCGGCGGCAATAGGACGTTGAACCGCGAACCTCTGCCTTTACACACCTAAGCAATTCATTTCCCTCTCCCTCTCATTCATTAAATCCAATGAAACCAAACTCCTCATACAACACACATTTCAACAAAACAGTTGTGTAAGCAAAACGTCGAACTCACCTCAACTATGAAACGAGGTAATGAAATAGAAAAACATCGGAGACAGACTAGTTGCAATATTGTTCTTATTTATTTAGCGGCAAGCATGTGAAGACTTACCAACATACATTTTGCTACCACCAAAATAAAAAATACAACCATATCTTCTAGCTCATAAGCTTCAATTTCCCTTGGTAGCTGTCTCCGTCAAGAGTAAATTAGGGTTGCCAAGGTATGACTTGGTAGGAAATAGGAAGTACAGTGCCACGCACGGTCCCAAGGAAATTGCGATGTTTTATTCTATTTGCTGAACAGTTGTCGGTCGATAGGAAATATAGTGAAGGATTTCTGAGCAGATGTAATATCGGAAGGACTTAGGGTTGTCAGTGCTGTAAAATGGGGAAGTTTTAGTAGTTTAGTTTCGCAATCTAAAGACATGTTCACATTTAACCTTAAGATTATTAAAATCTTTCCATTTGGTGTTTTCGTTGATACTCACTTTGGGTGAAGATTGTGGAGATTGTCGTCAGCTAGATGCACTGAAGTCAGATATACCAGAACCTCTCGATGCTACTGCAAGAGGTTGATTGGGAGCCACATTGATTCCTCTGTTGTGGGAGTTCGTACCGGTGAAATGATATAGCGGCTCCTTGATGTCGGCATATTAGGAGATACATATGAGGTTTGCATCGTCAAAAAAGATAAAAAGGGCGTCGAAAAAAAAAAGAAGAAAAAAAGCTGTTTTCAACTTCTACTATCAATCCGTTTGCCAAGTGGATATTTTCAAATCAAACAACAACACTCAACTTTGCAGACCCTAGATTACCCTTCCCATTTTTACAAAATCGAGCACGACAATACGAATAAGTTATAAAGAACAACGCATACAATAAATACTGCTAGTAACAGCCGACAAAACCGTAATACCATCAAATCCCTCATTTGTCAGTTGTACGGTAGCCCTACTAGGTGAGGAGACACAAAAAAGAGAAATGTAGAAGGTGAATAAAATACAAGACCCGAAGCTCATCCAGACCCAGCCAATGAATTTTGTGAAAATGTCGCTAAAATACGTGAAGATCTGTGACTCATTTATGCGTGGTTAATGTGGCCAAAAACGAATTGTTTTGCTTACCAATGGCAGCAATTTTAATGCCAAACTAGGCATATAGACTCATAAGTTAATTTTACCCGTGAAAGCCAGAGATCTGCCTCGTTGCTCTGCAGAGTGCGGGCCAGCTCCAACTGCATCCTGAAGACCATAGCAGGGAGATACGATTCTTTTTTGTTGAATGCCATTGTTCAAAGATGCATGAGGAACAATGAATTGGTAACTAAATACTAATTTTTTTTCTTTTTTTTTAATAACAACTTTCTGTGTCTCTTTTTTAATAACCAACTATGGATGTTACTTATCCGAAATAAAGACGTCTTTTTTTTTAATGCTGCTGGTATATCGAATGGTCTACTCGGCCATTAGTCGAGATTAGTCGGTTATATGGGCCATCAACATGATTTAAAGCTGTCAATAAAGGTTTATATCAGTTTGCTACTAGATGCTGCCTCTCCGGTACGATGACAGCCCCAGCGTCCTTGGATATAGTCACTTTCTGCGATCGTTAATTCACGAAAGCCAATTAGTTCAGATCATATCACTATCAACAGTTTCCTATAATCCCAAAAATGTAACTGTCTGTTCTAACTAATCGATTCGAAAAGTCATCAGATCGCAAATATGGACTTTGTCATGTGTAACGAAGGAATTATTGAATTATGTTGGGAAGGAGAGCCTTCTGTACTTTCTTATTTTGTGGTAATAGGAGGATTTGTGACGTCACGATATTCTACTTACTTTATTTGGAGGAGTAATACGTGCGTATAAATTGCATTGTCTGAGATATCTAGTATTACACTGCAGAGGTTCAATGTCTTCACTTCAACGATATTGGTAAAATGATGATAAGCTGCTTTCATTGTCCACAAAGTTGTAGCTTCCGTAAGTCTGGATCTTTAATGGTTTCAAAGAAAACCTATGAGCAATGATGATCCGTGTGGATGCCGCTCATTTGGTATAATAATAGATAATCTATTTTGAAAAGCTATAACGTTCAAATCACATAATTTTTACTTGGCCTAAAAATACTTCACAAAATTTTCACTTAATATAACGTTCAGTTTTTATAATAAACACTTCGTTTTAAAATTATAACATTAAAATGTTATATTATGTGATGATTATATTAAATAAAATTATATGAAATGAAATGAAATTATATCATCTGATCGTTAGTTTAAATGTATTTATACCATATATTACACACTCGACCCATGTGTCTAAATACTCTGGACCTCCCTAAAGTAGTCAGACCTAAATCAGACCATGTTTACCAGTGAACGTTGTTGAGATGTCAAAGACGAGCATTTGACCATTTACAAGCATTTTGAGGGGCTCGTGGCTAAATAACAAACACACGGATCATATGATTTGCAAGGTTAAGCTGAGCTTGCCGTGGTCAGTCCGTGGATGGATTACCATTCCTTACAAATCGAAACCCCGCCGTGTCTCGAAGAGCACGTTAAACCGTCGGGCCTGGGTGTCATACGAATACCTATGACAGGTCGTTACGGGTAGTTAGAAGGCCGAAAGTCTGACAACCGGTCTAATCTTAGGACTTTGGCATTGCCCAGTAACTGGGTTGTGGAGGTCTGATGGCAGTCCCTCCGTGTAAAATTTTGGTATTCAGCCGCATCTGTAGTTGGGAAAAGGCTAGGAAAAACATTACAGGCATTTTTTAACGGTCGAAGAAAAGAAATTAGATATTTATGGAGTAGTATATTTTTATGGAGAAGAACGGGCAATAAATTCCATGGATACTATACTGATGGTTTATGACAAGTTTGAATCTTCTATTTTAACACGTCTACCTTTACCATCTCTAGCAAAGTACTAAAGTTCTCCACACATTTTGCACCGAAAATTAAAAACTTAACAATAAAACGAAATGTTTTCACCGCTACCCCATTTGAAACCCGCAAAATCCAGCCATAACTCATAACAAAATTACTTGACAATTAAGTCGGTCGCGCCAAAACCACTTGGCAATGCCGTAACCTTACAAAAGTAATGTCGAAATGCAAATGTTACGAGTGCGACGTCACAGGCCATAATGGTATAAATAACTATGGAATGCATCTTGTGTTATTGTCTGGCACGGACGGTAAACTTTGTGCAAGTGGAATTTATGGAACTGATACATGTGGTTGGCGCATGGTTATATTTTAGAACCGATTTTCGGTAAGCCAAGTGCATCCTCTTAGCAATTCTGGTGCAAAAAGAATGAAAAACCAATATATAAATATCAGATGCGAGTGTCTGTAAAGCACAAGAAGATAGGACTTTGGAGGCTTTATGTGAATTCACTTCTTCTTCTCTTGTGATGTGGGATGAATGAAAGGCAATTTGCATGCAGCAGAGATGAGAATGCTAAGAGGGATGTGTGGTGTTACACGAATGGATAAAATAAAAAATGAGTACATAAGAAGTTTGAAAGTGGCATCGATAACTGAAAAGTTGTGTGGAAATCGGTTGTCATGGTATGGGCACGTGTTACGGAGAAATGAGGAAAATGTAGTGAGGAGAGTTTTGAGTATGAATGTCGATGGCTATAAGAGTAGGGAAAGACCAAAGAAACGATGGATGGAATGTGTGAATGATGATATGGTTAGAAAGGGGGTGACTACCGAGATGACGATTAATAGAGAAGTATGGAAGAAAAAGACATGTTGCGCCGACCCCAAATAAATTGGGATAAGGGCAGGAGAATGATGACTTCTTCTTCTCTTGTATCAGCGCGAGCTTTACGATAGATATGCCGTGGTGAAAAAATTAGCCAGCCAGCAATGTTGGTCGCGGGGCTAAGTGTGTGTGTATCGTCACACGTGGACGCTCTTTTCTCGCCTGATATTTGTAGCTTTGAAACCAGGTTTTTGTAACCTGGTATCATCAGTGCATAAATGGATACCGCAGTTACTTTATACCCTTTCAAAGTCCACTGGTCCAATCTCTCTAATATTACGTCACTAAGTTCGGTCTTCCACATTTCACATCCAGTCTATCCTTTAGATCCACAGTCAAGTTCCACAAGTCGTTATTTTTTGACGGAAGTAAAGTAATTTTAGAAATAAATGCTTCTGCAATTCATCAAGAATAGTCGTTGGAGTCTCCCACATTTCTAAACGGGATGCACTTAAAATTTCATATACTTTACCTGCTTCCATCTTTACTTTAAATATTGCACCAAACATACCTATATAAATAAACAAAAGTGCTGCAATTCATCTTAATAATTTCTGGCAGAATGACTCCGACAAAGAAATTTTCTTGAAAGCCTACAATTAACGCAATAGTCTGAGAACAATTATTCCGGCTACCGTCTCTATTCATGAAATATAATTTTGTTTATACACTTATTAAGGTGGAATGGTTGAAGGAGGAATGCTTTCGCCCTCTTCAACAATTACTGAGGTACTTACGTTTGTATTTTATATTACAACCTTTTCATTCATTCTAGGAAGAAGTTCTCTGACAATTTTGTTTATGGCATTATCATCAGGGGCTGATAGGCATGAATCTCAAAAAATATTAATTTGATACATGTGTTTTAAGTATAGTCGGAAAGGAGGTACTAATCCGAAAGGGTGTTAAAGTACCCATATATTAATGGATAAGTTTTATTCTACCACTTTACCCAAAAGTCAATAGTTTAAGAGAAATAGCTGTTCAAAGATTTCATAAAAATTACGCTGAAATCTATCTGTCTTCAAACTATGATCAGCTGTGCACTTTAGACCATATTTAGACTCACGGATTATACGCTCCATTTTCTGAATTCGTAACTAAAAACGGGATGATTATTTGGAAAAAATAAAATAACAATAATTGTGCATGGAAATAATCGAATTTTGAAATTTTAACGCTTTAAGTGGCCCACGGATTAGTATCCCCTTTCCTAACCTTGTATTTCTTAATTTGTTTATACAGAAATTACGTCAGAATTTTCAAAATGGAAGATCCATTAAAAGAGGTTCTTAGCCAAAAAATCTACTAGCAGTAAAATTATAAATGCATGATCATCGACATGACCTGTTTTCTTCGCTAAATGCAAAGCCTTGTTATACATATTATGTAACATTTTCATTCTTCGTCCAGTATCGTAAAAATTGAGATAGAAATTCACCCAATGGGGGTATTCCCATAAAATATATTATCGAGGACGAAACCGGACCTATGATTTCATTTCATGATATTAAGTGGACTAGTTTTATAGGCCATAAAACATTCTTTTGAAAACGTGGCCTACTTTGATATAATATGGAGTTTGAATAAAATGTGTAGCTATTCATAGTCGTGTTTTTATTTTCGAGAAAAGTTTGCAACCTGAAAGTTTTAAACTCGGCCATCAGGTAAATATATTTTGCTCGACAAATGTTTTGTTGTACGTAAAATGAAGATTATAACAATTCCTTTTAAACCCCGATGCAAAAAGTAAAAGTAAAATAAGTTTGATTTCTTTGACTGATTGTGTGTTTGTTTGTGTTACCGTTGCTTCCAAGTGGATGAACCGACTTGAATGTAGTTTTATTTAAAAGTTGGTGTAATCGAGAGGGTGCTTTCTAAGAGAAGGTCGGGGGTTCTATAAATTTTTAATTTAAGTAAGAGTATGTTGACAACGGTAGTGCAGTTTGTGGGGTCCAAATTCACTCTCGATCGCAAGTGTTTCTTTGGCCTTATCCAATGACACTTATTTTTTATTGTTTTCTTGGTCACGTTTGACCCTCGTAGCACCTGATGGTAAGTGCAGACAGGGTCTAAGGTCGCACACGAATCCAAGTGACAGAAATATAGAGGAACTACCCTATACCCTAGCAGTAAACTACTTGGCGCCGGATTTTAATGTTCAGGTGGTAGCTAGCTAGGCGGACCGTATAGATCCTACCTACCTATCGTTGAATTTTACAACACGCGTCTATTCCTAGCGTGCAGTGAGGAAGTTTTATATTCTGGCCCGTCCCCACATTGGGAAATAAGGCATAATATGCTTAAAGGTACAAGTCCGAGACAGGCTGCAAACTACAGACTGCAACCGCAGACCGCAAGTCGCCATCGGAATAGCGCCTTTAAGGTGTGCACTTTAAAGGTGCTATTCCGACAACTACTGCAAAACTACAACCGCAGACCGCAGCCGCAGATTGCACCGCAAGCGATACTACTTTTGCAGTTTGCGGTTTGCAGCCCGTCTCGGACTTATACTTTAATGCATTATGAGCTATTCTCGCTCAAACTGCCTTAGTTGAGGACGCATTGGTATAAATCCAATCACATTATGTGCTACATCCATTGTCCACTAGTGCGAATACCGAATTAAGTTCTCTGAATAAACTTAAGCTAAGTACAACTAGCGCGAAAACAAACAACCGATATTCAGCATTTCTTAAATCTCCGAATTTCATCGAAATCAATTTATTTAATTTAACAGAACCGTTTACAGAACTCGCGTAATCAAATATTTTTGGGGAGAAACTTTTGAAACAATTCAAGTCGAACTGTGCAGTCTAAATTTCCAGTTCTTGGTATGGACGCACGAGAAATTTATTTCAAAACTTTTAGTTTAGTGTATTCGATGCAGGTCAATACATTTGAGCGGGGACTAAAGTATTTGTGTCCGCAGTTCTGAATCGAAGTGATTTAGGTATCTTGTTGAATTCTTGTCTTTAGCAGATGAGTTTTCTGAAATCTATTGTTTGTCGGTAGACGGATGGGATCTTTTTGGGATAATCAACTTTATTGATTTTGGTAATCTGTTATTTTGTTATTGCCTCTTCTTGCTATTGAGCTTGTTGTTGTCTGACTGCAGGGCAAAAGTATCTTCTCACACAGATAAAGAACGAGCATTGATTACCGCGCTTACTCAGTGCATTTGACGATTTAAGAGAATAACATCAAAATTTCCTCACGATGTTTTCCTTCACCATAAGTCAGGTCAGTGGTGTCTTAGATTAACCAAGAAAGTAATTATTATATCTATGACATTTGTAATATTCACGTTGATTCATCAACTAGCAACCTAGTGCTTATAAGCCTCCGGTCCACCATGTCATTTATTGGTATAAAAGTATTATACAGTGGCTCTGCGTGAGGTTTCCGAAGTTTATGTAAACTCATTTTTTTCCTAGAAGTGTAGCAAAAGGTGAAACACTCACTATACAAGGTGTAAACGTATTCGTGCAATTCCTTAAAACCACATGATCTACTCGTACTACTGGTGCAGAAAGATCTGCATGGGATTTAGCATGATTAAAAAAAAAAAAAAAGTTTTTTTTCATGCGGCTTTGTTATCGATCGTATCTAAACCACCTAAGAAGGATTCAGTAAAAAAATAAGAATAAAAATTGCAAAAAAAAATTTTATGTGAATTAACATTTCGATGCTACGCATAAATTAATGAAAGCACGGCGGCACGGCTGGCGGGCACGACTAATGCGATATCGCTCTTTGCAGTCAGATAACTCAAGGCTCTAAAATGACTCAGAAATAGAAAATCAAATTTTTATTTGTTTTTGTTTTTTGTTTTTCAAAGATTCCCATTTAGGGTTAATCTGTGTCACCAGTAGGTCACGTGGTTTGAAGGAATTACACGAATTCGTTTACACCCTTTTTTTTTTTTTTTTTTTTTTTTTTTTTTTTTTTTTTTTTTCGTGGGAAAATCCTCATGGATACCCTTCGCCTGGGGAAGGCGAAGGGTTATGCCGGACTCTTACCGGCTAAAAACCCACGGTGTTCCTACTCCTGACCCTTGGCCGGGGTCACGGGATTCGCAGCTGCATGCACCGCAACATTCGTTTACACCCTGTATAAGTAAAATCAGCAGCATTTAGTTATTCTTAAGTCTCTTTTATTTAAGATTATGTAGATCAGGAAATGATTGCTGTGGAACCAAAAATTTGTCATATTGTTAATGAAAGTACTTGTTTGAAGAACACATATTCAAGATCTTTTGAGTGAAATAGAGCCTAGAAATAAGCTCGAAGAACATTATAATGATAAAGCAATAATATCTGAAGATATTTAAGTTTTTACGTCAGGTCATTCCATTTCTACCTTCAAATAAAATTGTCGAATTAACAAATAGTATTTTACTTTTACATTCAGTATCGCAGGAGAAGTTTCTGGTAAGAGTAACTGAACGATTTCTTTTGTAGCCAACTTGTGCATTCCAGTTGGGTGCAGTAAAGGCTGTATTGCAAGACAAATTGTAAGACCGGTACTATACGTAGCGGTGAACTCTCTGTAAGGTCGGCTCTTTTGAGTTTTGAAATTCTTTCGCTCTTCTTATGGGATACTAGCTGGTGCCCGCGGCTTCGCTCACGTAACTTAGTTTTCTTTAATGTTTATGTATGTACTCGTATACTTAACAGATCATTGCAAAGTTTTGGGGTAAGTACAGAAAAGGACATTAGGTAGGTTCCTACGGGAACGCGGTTAGCAAACCGTTATTATAATGTGAACGCCTTAATTTCTCTCTAATCCAGATTCCGAAAGTTGCATTCAGCAATATATGTAAGTAATTATGTAAGTTTATCATGGTAATCAGTGCCGGATTAAGACAGCGCGGGGCCCGTAGCAAATATGAAAGGGGGCCCTTGAGTTGCATTATCTACTTATTAATTTTACTGTTATAAAACAGTGGTATTACACTGATTTTGTATTAATCCAAAGCGATCGAGCGATCGTCAATACAGAAATAATGACACAAAAGCACGTAAAAACTAAGAAAGTAACACGAAAGAAAAAATGCCGGTAAAAAAATACACGCCTGAAAAGTATAAATTATCATTAAAAGCGTTTTTTTCAATTACCTTTTCATTGTCAGTTAAGTTTTAGGCTTAATTTCTTAAATAAATAAACGTAATGAAATGGTTTGTTTGAATATACAAAAAAAAATAGTCGAGTGGAGCAGTTCATACAAAGCGTAGCAGCAGCGCGAGCGCAGCGAGCGCGATTTTTTTTTCGCATTTTTGGCGATCGCATGATGTCATTCTAAGTGCATTTATAGCTTTTGGCTAAATTCACAAGTGTTCAATTTTAAGTTGCCGATAAATCTAGTGCTGTCACTATCGTTGGACTCTCGTGATAAGTTTCACTCAAAAAATTACGCTCAGGCAGAGATGAGTGGCTTTAAATACGCGGAGCCCCCTTTCGCGCGGGGCCCGTAGCAATTGCTACTCTTGATACGTGGTTAATCCGGCACAGATGGTAATCACAACTTCAGCTGCTGCTAGAGCCTGATTAGTAATCTTCTTTCGTCTTTCTATCAATCATCGTAGTTTGTTATTTACAAATGCTTGTGTGTAAAACCCCCTGTGCTTAAAACCCTCTTTCCGTGGTTACAACAATTTAATCTACTCTGATGACACGCAGCGATGTGGAGTTTTACATTAAGACTCGTATATTACGTAGGTACTACCAGAACTGTAATTTTGTGTTATTAAGCCATTAAAAGAAAAAAATGGTGATGTGAATTGGTTTTAAAACATAACTATAAATCCACATAAATGTTTAGGTAACGACCAAAAAGTAATTAATTTTAGTTATATTCTAAAACTTCTCTATAAACTACGTTCGTAGTTTTGCCCTCGGTAGTTAAAATGTATAGAGATTCAGGACTGGTGACGCGAGAGCAAGCGACGTACAGTTGTCCGTGTGAGAAGCACCTCGTCCTGAGGTCGACACCTGCAGCCGTCAGTGTCTGCCCCTGCGACTTGTTTATGGTCATAGCGAAGCATACGCACACAGGAAACTGCACGCGCTTACGGCGCGACTCGCCAACGCCACAACCCGTTAGAATTTCCGCCTCAATGATGTTCCTCTGCAAAGAAACGACTTTTACAGAAGTTTTAAAGGAACGACAGATAATGTCGATATTTTTCCCACAATAGAACTGTGTTGGAGATTCCGCAGAACACCAACATGACGGCAAACAAATGTCGCAGACGACTGGGACTGTCACTAACGCTGGCCTCCTCGAGAGTGTCATCCCAATGTTGGTCACTGTCTAGAAGGTGAAGTGCTACGCAGGCAGCGCGGTATGTGGGATACTCTACGCCATCAACTGTCCTCAAGAACGAAAAAAATGTTTTTGCCTTTTGCCTTTTATCAATAAATACCGTGATAATTTACTATTGTTATAAAATTACTTCGTAACCTGAATTTTGTATTACAGACACTTTTATAATACTAAGCAAGACTAAGCTGCAAAATGAAACTTAATTAACCGACTTAAAAAAGGAGGTTCTATGTTCGACCTATATGTATGTTTGTATGTATGTATGTTCACAATTTTCTCTGAAACGACTGATTCGATTTGAATGGTGTTTTCGCTATTCGACTGAATATTTTTCTTATCTGATGAAGACATTCAGAGATAGACAATAGACCTCTTTAATAAATGACAGCAAAATTTCCGCGCTTATTACAATCGTATGTCTAGGTGTTGTTTACACCATTCCATTGCAAAACATCACGGCTGTTTGCTTTGGAGGGATAGGCAAATGTGTAGGTACTGTAAACTCTCTTTTCGAGAGTTAAAACACTTATGATTGCTGTTGCCACTGACGCCAACGCCATCTAGTTAGGTTCAAGGAACTATTTTGTTTGAATATATTTTTATAACCGAATAGCGTGATAATTTATACCCTATAACCTGACCCGACCTGCAACAAATATGTTTTCCAAATATCAACAAAATCTGTCCAGTAGTTTCGGCGTGAAGCTCAAACATACAAACAGATAAACAGATAAACAGACAGACAAAAATTCTAAAAACTCTCTTTTTGACATCTGTAGCGTTTTTCCAACAATTTGCACTTATTTTTTCTGGAAAATATTCAATGTACAGATTTTACTTCGTTACGATTTTATTATATATAGATAGAAGAATAGAAGATAGTTTAAACCAACTTTGAGGTAAGGCTTTGATTTTGACAATACAAAAACATTCATTGCGTGGTACGTAGTTGTGGAGAAGTCGGATCGTTAATTCATCCGTTGCTATGGAAATTGTTGACCTGTCACAATAAAAGCGATAGCGATTACGAATGTGTTGCGCAATTAGAATGCAGATTTAAAATATACCCATTACTTTCTTAAATCCTGGGTTTTATGTAGACCATCTTTTGTAAAATGAAGGTATTCGTTTTTAGAAAGAAGGAATTGTGTTTTTGGTGGAAGGCCAGGAAAATATTGGTCAAATAAAAGTTATATTGTATAATTCTCTGGTATGAGATCAGTTTGATGATCGAGAGTAAAATATTATTTGTCCTAATACTCTAAAGGCCCGAACTGACGAATCAGTTTATTATGCTTTTAGTAGAAGTGTAACCAAAACTGTTTTTTACTATTCACAGTCAGGCTATCCTCATCACATCAGCCTTTATTTAATCTTCTTCGTCACTCTTTACAGTAATGTGTTCTCCGTATCAAAAGATTCCCAGCCAATCGAATTCTAAGTAAAATTGGCTTTTGAAAAAAAATAGAACTCCATAATTTTTACAGCGTTGAAATTATTCACATTAACGAGAGTGCCAAGTCCCTCATCTCGGACACTGCAATTTATGTGAGATCTTTTGTAAAGGTTTCATGTTCATACTCGAAGCTTTAGCAGTTATGATTCCTTTTATTTCATACTTTTGCTGTTCATTAATGAATCATCACTATCGAAACTAAGTGGTACTTGATAGACTTTCAAAATTAGAGGATTTTATCGAACTGAATGATCAAATATTTTGTGAATTTCGGCGGTTTATTACATTGGATTGGGATTGTCTTCCTCACATAACTCATCATCATGTTGGCCACCGGTTCAGAATAAAGGATTCACAATAGAAAACCAGACATTTCAGTATAAACATAGATATTTATTACTTCCTTCAACATAAACCACAAATATACTCGGTACATTTCCAATTATTGAATACATAATGATTTAATCTGTACTTACACTTACATCTGAAGTGTTACCATTTAATCCAAAATTACACAGTAAGTATCACTTGATCTTCACACCTCGACGTCCCTGACAAGACTGCCGAATGACTTCCAATAAGTTTTTAATCATGAACGAATGAATGATCGATTGAGTGAATGTAAGTAATATGACAGTTACCAGCTGAGACAATCTAACATGGTATTACCAGAGACAAGCTAACAATCATCATCATCACTCAGCCGAAAGACGTCCACTGCTGAACATAGGCCTCCCCCAAGCATCGCCACATTTACCTGTCCTGTGCTCCATGTTGGGGGGGTTTGCCATAATCGCCACGCTTGGCAGGCGGGTTGGCGATCGCAGTATGATTGTTAAAGTACTCAGAGAACGCTGCTGCCCATCTTCTAGTGAATCCCTTAGTCGCCTTTTACGACACCCATGGGAATAGATGGGGTAGTGATATTCTTTACGTCCGGCACCACACAGCACCTCAGATAACGAATAAGTATTTAATAGTTGCGTATCGTCGCCTAAGAATAAGTATTTAATAGTTGCGTATCGTCGCCTAAGAATAAGTATTTAATAGTTGCGTATCGTCGCCTAAGAATAAGTATTTAATAGTTGCGTATCGTCGCCTAAGAATGAAAAGCTCGGGAATACATTTTGATCATTGCACGGTTCCTGTGGGCTTTCACGCGGACGAAGTCGTAGGCAAAAACTAGTCAATTATATTTATAACGAATGTTATATACCCAGTAAAGGCTTAATTTCAGTGCCTACAAACTAATTTAGTTAACATAGGCTCTATCATATGTATAGTACCTATAGGTTGTGATAAAATAAAAATGACCAAAGTTGCAGTCCCGAGTTTTTCACTTTAAGGTGACGTTATACCCGTTGGTTAAACTTCGTCATCATCATCATCATTAATCATTAACACTACTAACTCCTTCATCATCAATGATGAACAAGTTATTAGTGTAAATGAGGTGCAGACGACACGTTTGGTGCAGTGGCTAACGCGGCATCCTACGTGAGCGATCTAGAAGCGACGTGAAAACAACAAACATTCGATACCTACCTATTGAAGTGGCCTACGTGATCAAACGCACGTGGAGTGCGGTGCGGCGCGGCGCGAAGCGAAGCGAACGCGATCAGTTGGCTTGATATTTTCGCGCGAACTGGATGCGGTGCCGTACAATGCTACTGAATGAAGGCGGCGCGCGGCGGGCTCGTATTGAATTCGCGTGTCACCGCATCTCATCGCTTCGCAATTCGCGTCGCTTTGAACCACCTACGTAAGACGCCGCGTTAGATTAACTAAGAAAGTATATAATATATACGACATAGAAAAAGTCACATTGGTGCATGTCTGGGTTTGAACTCGCAACACGGTGCTTAACAAGCGGTTCTGTAACCTCCAGGCCACCACGATATTACGAATAGTTTTTTTTGCCATTTTATTTATGTACGTATTTATGTATCGTGTATCAAATTTAAATAAAATTTGGATATATGAGAAATTAACAAATGGAAATCATACCACGTTATAATCTATATCGATACACTGTTGTATATATGAAAATAATTCGTCATATTTGTATTCGAATAGCACTAACCAAAGTGCATTGCTATGGGAATCAATTATAATTATTTGTTCCGATGATGGATGGAATTATTTGGAAACGTGAGCCGGATGAAATATTCGTTAAGTGTTATTAAAAACGGATTGTTAAAACTATTGAGTATTAATATTTATGTATATTTGGGAAAACATTTCTCCATTGGTATGATAGCGTAAGGGTGCTTTTCCACTAGAGATGTGCTATGCAATGTTGCTATGGATGCGTTTGATATCCACCAATCATATTCATTGTTCCACATAACATAGCACTGGTGAAAACTGATTCAACTAAGCTACGAAATATGGAAGGATGCGTGCTGTGGATGCGTGCTATGAATGCGAGCTATGGATGATCGCGAGTGGTGTAGCTATGTATGTGCAGAGCAGTGTACCTACAGTAGGCGCATTTTCATAGCACATGTTACTTGCTCCGCTATATAGCTTAGCACCAGTGGAAACGGTTAATAGTTTCACAGCTATGCTGCGAGAATGTAAAAGCTATGCTACGAAACTACGTGACCGTTTCGACTGATGCTAAGCTATGTAGCTGTGCGAGGAAGATGCGCATCTCGAGCTATGCGATGTATCGACAATAGGGAAGGCATAGGGAGCGGCGGGCATAGCTACACCACTCGCGACCATCCGTAGCACGCATCCATAGCTCGAATCCATAGCACGCATTCATAGCTCGCATCCATAGCTTGTATCCATAGCACGCATCCACATCTTACATCCTTCCATATAAAAAACGTAGCTTAGTTGAATCAGTTTCCACTAGTGCTAGGCTGTGTGGACCAATGAAAATGATTGGTGAATATCAAACGCATCCATAGCAACGTAGCATAGCACATGTGTTCTGAGGTGGAAAGGCACCCTAAGGCCCGTATGCTAAATCGATACTCAGTTATGAATCTTGATTTAAGATAAGATTTGAGTAGAAATTTTAAAGGGTCTCAATATTCGCAGTTCTTTAATGAATGTGTATATCTATTAACTAACCTCATTACGATTAGGTAGCTTTCTTTTTTATTACTATCGTTATTCTCAAGATATCTTTATCTTATTAAACAGTGATATTCTTTGGAATTTGTTTAGATGACAATTAACCATGTTACTTGTTTTTACATAGTTTAGCGTCCTTTTACCTTTTGTAAATGTGAGAACGTTGTAGACTTGTTAGATGCCTGGATACCTATTTAATTTGTGACCATATTTTTCATGATTTTTTTTTGTGTGATTCCTGCTCTTACGTCTACATTGCTCTCTCATAACTATTCTAAATCATGACTGTAGCTACTCGAATTGTTAAAGATAATAGATTTTAAAAGTTTCTTGCCGGCTCTTTTCCATAGGAAACGACTAATTGGAACCGTGTACCTAAATTCGACTTTTCATAAGCGCCTGTAATGGTTTATGTGAAATAAAAACTTTTGATTTTGAATCTTTGCCAAGATTGGTTTGTAAAATCAATTCATTCAATATTTTTATTTGCTGATTAGAATACTGGTAACAACGTGTAGTCCAGTAACTTGGTATTATTTCTACATTTCTACGTTTTAAATCGAATTCGCTCCGCAGCTCAACCACGGCCGTTTGACCTTTATCTTTCTGAGAGAAGCCGTGGTTGATCTGCGGTTCGATAGCGAATTTAAACAATTCTGGGGGGTTACCATGATCTCTTAGAGCAGGAATGTTTTAATATTATGCCGAGAGTGGGAAAGTGACAGCGCTAGACAGCTCTCCAGCACCATCTCTTACCCACTCTCGTAATAATATTAAAACATTCCTTCTCTAAGAGATCATGGTAACCCCCCTGTTAGTAGAATTGACTTCCTGATGAGAAAATGTCATACTCGTATTTCTTTACATGTATGAAGGAAGAACTGAAGAAAGAAAACGCACATAACAACCAAAAACAAAAAGTACTAACATTAAAAAAAAACTAAAAACCGACTTCAAAAAAAAAAAACTAAAAAGAATGAAAATAATTACCATATTATAAAACTAACAGCTTCAAAAGTCGGTGTAATTTTACACTGAACCAAATTAGTATTGTTTTTTTTAAAGTTATTTTGTTTTTCTATTTTAAGTGGCATAAACAATACACACACATGCAATTACAGCAATCCCGGGTAATTTGCTGTTATCCATTGAAGAGTTCCATTGTCAATCTCAGAGGGTCTTCATCAGATCTTCAAACTCAAACTCAAACTCAAAACTCATTTATTCAAAATAGACTAGAATGACTTAGTTCTTTTTGAACGTCGATTTTACAATATAGACATCCCCCAAAAAGCCCTCCCTTCACCGCTTCCTAGTGTTTTTGCTGTGAAGAAGAAACGGCGCAACAAACTCCCCAGCAACACATATGTCTGTCAAGTGAATAAATTAATTGACTCTATACAAAGAAAATCATAATATTTTTTACAATAATAAAATTATGCACATAAAGGAAAAGTAAAAATGAAAATAGTACATAAGTAGGTATATAAATCAATTCTGTATGAATTGAGATAAATCAAAATCGTATCTAAATAATATAGATACTTATCTAAACAAACACATAAAAACTAATGGTTTCCAGGGAAGCCACATGTGCAGAAAAGAATTAGCGCCACACGTCCCTATCGTCAACATAGTCGTTTATCTTATAGTATGCCTTTTTAATGAGAACTGATTTAACGTATGATTTAAATTTGCCATCGGTGAGATCCGTAATTGTTTTGGGAAGCTTGTTATAAAATCTAACACAATTTCCTAGGAATGACTTATTCGTTTTGGATAATCTAAATTTAGGGACTACTAATTTATGTTTGTTCCTAGTATTTATATTATGGACGTCGCTTTTAACATTATACATTGGCAGATTTTTACGTACAAACATAATATTTTCAAAAATGTAAAGGGAAGGCATCGTCAGAATATTAATCTCTTTAAAGAAATCTCTAAGCGACTCCCGAGGACCCATATTATAGATCGCGCGGACTGCCCTCTTCTGTAATATAAATCGAGTCGCGATCGGCCGCTGACCCCCACAACAGAATACCATATGACATAATGCTGTGGAAGTACGCAAAATAAACAAGTCGGGCAGTAGGTATGTCAGTTAGCTGTCTAATTCTTCTGACTGCAAAAGCAGCAGAACTTAACCTACTAGAAAGGGCAGTTATATGAGCTCCCCACTGTAATTTGGAATCTATTGTTATGCCTAGAAATACCGTTTCATCTACTATGTCCAGTTTACTGCCGTCAAGCGTTATGTTTACTCCTACATGAGGAACGTTTGGCAACGAGAACTTTAAACATTTCGTTTTAGTGGCATTCAATAAAAGATTATTTGCAGCAAACCATTTAGAAAGAGCGGATAAACTACTATTTACATTTAAAAGATCTATGTCTTTCCTATTGATTTTAAAAATAAGGGAAGTGTCGTCCGCAAACAAAATTATATCAGATACTGACACACATATTACAGACTTCACCAAATTTAAATGGGACCACCTCGGGAGAATACCCACTCAAACAAAAATAATTTTGCAATTCCGTCTGTATTATGACGGAGTTATGCCCGAATATACATAAAAAAAAACGGGATCCCTTCTTTTCGCATAATGTTCTTTTAATATACTTCGGCATAACGATTTTGGCACAATTTGTTTTGGCATAATAATACTTCGGCATAATTTTTTTAGGCATATATTTTATGTTGGCATAATCATCTTAAAGACTAATTTGTTTTGGCATAAATTTGATTCGCATAACGTTAGTAGGCCTAATGACTATTAGCATAACGTTAGTTATGATAATCAGAAATGTTTTTACCATTGTCTAATAATCTAGTCGCAGGCGCACCCCGACCGGGATAGGTTAGGTTCGAAGGGGATGATGGGGGCTAGAGTGAGCGAGCGAAGCGAGCGAACGAAGCCACCGTCATCCCCTTCGTGTTAGGTTACTTTAAACCCTGCAGACAGAAATAGGAGCCCCGCCCAGCGGGGCTCCGTCGACTCTGCTTTGGAGCCTCAACCTTACAAACATCCCCTTAAGTTTTTATTGTGAAAATGAAAGTAGGTGATGAATAGTCGTCTCATGAAGAGGCCTTGAAGGTGTATAAAAATAATTTAACCAGTAATCCATTTTGACCTTTAAACGATTTGGTCAATAGTATAATAAATAATTTAAACATTGATATTCCAGACTTTGGTCAGCTGAACTTTTGATCAAATGACCATCGTTATTTTAAACTTTGTTGATTTGTAAGTTGTTCTTTTGAAATTTGCTCAGGAAAGTTTTGATTTTCTAATATGCAACCGTTAATAATTATTTCATTGTTATACCTATAAAAATATGTTTTAATATCATTATGCGTAAATAAATGTATGCTTTAGGATATTATGCTTAGTAAATTTATGCTTTAGAATATTATGCTTAATCATTATTATGGTTAGAGAAATTATGCTAAAAAAATTATGCGTAAGCTGTTATGCGTAATTATATTATGCGAAAATATAATTATGCCAAACAAAATTATGCTAAGTTATATTAGGTCTTAAAATTTTATGCAAATGGATAGGGAACCAAAAAAAACATCCGAATGGATAACCTCCTCCTCTTTGAAGTTTTTTTGATTAAAAATAAAAACTAAAGCAACGAAAATAACGAAATAAAAATGTTATTTGGGAATGTATATTTTTGGTGGGATTAAAACTACAGCTTAAAAAAATAAACTATACCTAGGTTCACAGACAAGATATACCAAAACGATGATACCAACCCAAAAATAATTATAAAGCCTAAACTTTTAAAAAACAGTTTTAACGTTGTATCTCCACGGATAAACACGACGACAGTAAGTCTTGTATGTTATTGTAAGCTTTAAGCCGAGCCAAATCCTCTTAAATTAAATTTTAAGCTAGATAAATCTGATGCCATTAAAATATTCAAATCTTGTTCATAACGTTCTTGAGCCCTTAAATGTGGATCGTTAGGTAACAATGTCGACTTTACTTTTGCTATCGAGTTAATTGGACTTTATTATGACGAAGTTGGTAACAATTGGTTTGGGGATGGGGAAAATTGCAGTTTATTTTTAAGGGTTAGGGAGATAGAAGGTGAGACGGATGGGGCTATAAATAGGGGAGTAGAAGGGTAAGACAATGTTATTATTAAAATAAATTGTAATAATAAAATTGATGGAGAAAGATATCGGCTACTAATGGAAGCTTTCTATGAGGGGGCAATATCCAATGTGATAATGATAAAACTATTTGTAATAGAAAGAATTAAATAAAGAAAATCAATTTATTCAGCATGCAAATCGACACATCATAAGGCTTGTTTCACACGAACCACAACTACACCACAACCACACCACAATAACAACACATGGGCGCGCACTAATCTGTACGACACGGATCACATTTTGTCGCCAAAGCTGCAGCGTCACTATTCATACGTAACCACTGCTTGACCACTTTTTGTCGCTGCGATGTGGTGTGGTTGTGTTACGTCAGAATTTTCTCTAATGCACTAGGTGGTGGTAATGTAATAGGTGTAACAGTTACTTAAATAAAAGTAATTACCAAGCACCGTACACCTTAAACTATTAATGTAACAAACGTTTTTAACTAATATTTATGTTATGTCAATTATAAAAGTTCCGCTACTCGTCACCGTTGTTTCCTTCGATCCTGTGACGTCAATGGCAACACCTCCTACATTAATAGATTAAAACTACAGAAGTGCGTCGTATTCGAATGTGAATAAGTCTTCACTCATCATAATGGTTTGTTGTTGCAGCATTGGGACTAGTTTTCCTAACATGCAATACCAACAGCGCGTTTTTGGGACGATCTTGGGTGACGCAACATGGCGTCTTCCGGCGGCAAACATTGAAAATTGTTAAGTGATTGTGATTTAAAACCACTGTAAACAATGACACTAACACTGGTATGTAATGTATAATTAAACACATTTCCTATTATTACTAGAAGGAATATCGGTTCTCTGTTGGAATATCGGTTCTCTGTTGGAATATCGAAACATTACTAGTCGATTCTTATCTGGCCGACAACCTTTCACCACTTTTCATTTCGCCGAATAATTAAAACGCCGAATGATTAAAACCCCTAATTATGTTTTGTAACTTTTTGTTACGCCTACTAGTCTGCTGGCTACTGTTTATTAGTCAACTGTATTATTGGCCACTTTATACTTGTTAGATGGCTCATTTTCCCATCATGCAAGTAAGAAAGCAAGCAAGCATGCAAGTGTTTCTGGGTTTGCTCCGCCAGAAGACTCCACGCTTTTAAATAACACTCTAGGGTTAGGACAGAGTCTGACCACATGTAGTTGGCGTGCGCTGAGTCGGATTAACATTACACTCCGCTGTGTGAAAATAATGTTGTGCGAATACTTATTTGGCAAATTAAACAATAGCCAAATTAGGATTCGACTAAAACAAAATTTTTGAATGATTTTTTGGGCCAAATAATTATGGTGGCTAATAATAATTTGGCGGAATCAAATTAGGGTAAAAATTGCTTCGGCAAAGATTACGTCGGCGAATCGTTGTCGGCGTAATGAAATTCGATATAACAAAAACACGGGCACCCATCAATATCCCTACTAATAGTATAAATGCAAAAGTAACTCTGTCTGTAACGTTTTGACGCCTAAACCGTTGAACCGATTTTGATGAAACTTGGTACGGAGATAGTCTGGAACCCGAAGAAGGCTTAGGCTACTTTTATCCCGAAAACCACGAAAAATCTACGTGATAAACGGCATCCACGCGGGCAAATCTGCGGGTGACCTCTAGTATTAAAATAATTTTGAATTGTTATTTTTGGGACTCTGTCGTTTAACAGAATTGCGTTGAGAGGATTTTCAATTATTTTAATACACCCTAGTTAAAAAAAAATCCCTCTAAAAGTCTTGTACATTTTTCTCTCTTTATTTAACAAAAATACATCAAACGGCAATGAATTTCCTAACTTTACATCCTTAGTAAAGTCCCGTCCGGACGAACTACAATTAAAACGCGTAATTAATGGCTTGATCTCCTGAATATGTAAAACTAGAAGTTAACGCGGACCTTATCTCACTTGTAGAAGTTCAAAAAACATTTTTCATTAACAAAATGGTTGTAACTCAAAGAATTTTAACGTGGAAGGACGAAATGAAGGTAAAACTCTGAATTAAAGACTTGTTTCAACGCTATTCCGGGACAATGACAACTGTTTGACGATTCACGAAGTTTGCCGTTCACTGAGAATGTAAGGGCTGTGTTAGGCTTGTTTTACACGTACCATAACTACACCACAACCGTACTATAACTACACCACAATCACAATACAACAACACGACTTGACGACACGTTTGGTGCAGTGGCTAAGCGATTGGCTTCTGCGCCACGGGTCGTGGGTTCGATTCCCACACGAAACAAAAATTTGTATGGCCTACAGATGGTTGTTTCAGGTCTGGGCGTTTGTTTGTGAGATTTGTGTCTGTAAACGCACCCACAATACAAGAGAAATTTTAGTTTGGGGCAAAGACTCAATTAAAAAAAAAAAAACACCAACACGTGGGCGGGCACAAATTTGTATGAAAATGAATAGTTTAATTCACACGTACCACATTTTGCTGCCAAATGCAACCGTGTGGGCGATACCGACCACATCGCAACCACCAGCGATACCGCGCACTAACGACCGGCCACCTCGCAAACACAACGACACCGCGTCGATCTGTCTGTCTGCAAACACTAGCCACCACGTAACCACATCGCAAGTACTAGCGACAACGCAACCATATCAAAATTTCGTGGTTACCACAACGCAACTGCAAGAAGCTGCAGCGACACTATTCACACGTAAACCACTGATTGACCACTTTTAGTCGCTGCGATGTGTGGTTGTCGTACGTGTGTATTCTCCCTTATATTCGTTGAGTGCTGTATAGATTCTAAAGGTCCTACTAAATGCTTGAGTGAGTGTTTGCTGATTCTCTTACACAAATATGTGTACGTATGTATCTATTATGTTATTGTTTTGCAAAGCTTTGGGAGCACTAGTGTCGTATAGAACGGCTTACGTATTATATTAAAAGGTACAGTCAGCATCAAATATATCGGGACTAACAGTAGGCTAATTAACGTAACGTCTCGTTTAGTGCCGGACTTAAAGAATAGCTCTACCCCATCTCTTCCCGTGGGTGTCGTAAAAGGCGACTAAGGTATTCTCTAGAGGATGGGCAGCAGCGTTTTCTGACTACTTTAACAACCTTAATGCGATCGCCAACCCGCCTGCCGAGCGTGGCGATTATCGCAAACCCCCCCAACATGGCTTGGGGGAGGCCTATGTCCAGCAGTGGACGTTTTTTGGCTGAATGATGATGATGATATGTATACCTACACAACAGTCGTATCTATTAGAAGTATTAAGGTGCATTAAAAGAGCTTCCACACGTTACCAAGGGGTATCAAGGGGGAAATAACTCTCTATGATTTTTAATTTATAATATTTGATTGGTGATATCTTTGTTTATCATAACATAATCTTTGGGGTGCATGAAAAGAGCCTCCTCGAGTGACGACACTTTTTTTATTTTATTTATTAAACTTTGCCTCTCTAAGATTTATCTTGTATCGTGGGTGCGTTTACAGACACAAATCTCACCAACAAACGCCCAGACCCGAAACAACCATCTGTAGGCCATACAAATTTTTGTTCCGTGTGGGAATCGAACCCACGATCCCTAGCGCAGAAGCCAATTGCTCAGCCTCTGCACTAAACGTGTCGTCAAACTACTACTACGGCCTTCAGTACGTCCGGCGGCGCACCCCGGGCAGTCAGCCCCGCTACCAACCTTGCTGACTGGCTAATCTTTTCACCACAGTATGAGCTATGTTCTATGTTAGGAGATGTGGTTTCCGCACTTAGTCCTTTAAGTGGACCATAGTACGTGGGCCATGGTGGCCATCATTCCAGCCAGCCAGCCCACCTCCTTCCAGAAGCAGATTAGGGCTCTCAGTCCGCTCAGAAAATTTGCGAGTGATTTCGGTGCGCCAAGGGTTGTTTCTCGTATTTGGGTGACCCCTGTGCATTCCAGGAGCACGTGTGCGACCGTCTCTTCGGCCCCCATACATGCTCTGCACAGAGGGTTGTCCGTTATGCCTATCGTGTGGAAGTGTTTGTTTAGTGAGCAGTGTCCGGCTATCGTTCCAGTCACCATTCGCAGGCTGCTCCAGTTCAGGCGCAGCAGGCGCCTTGTCAGTCTGCTATCCATGAGTGGCATGGCCTCCTTGGATTGCCTGCAGCCTGGGGCTGCAGTCCACCAGCTCTGTGCCTGTGTGTGAGTAAAACAGTATGAGCTATTTTCGTATAGCTTTTGCTGACACGAGAGAAAAAGAAGAAGAATAACATAATCAGCCTATTTCTGGCCCAATGCTAGACATTAGCCTTTTTTCATGAAGAGAAGGTCTTAGGCCTTAGTCCACTACGTTGGCCTGGTCGCTGGACTACACACGCCATCGGTACTTTTTTTTGGTGCGACCGGGATCGTTCTCAAACCCTCATGAATGTGCTGAAATGTTAGGCTATCACTGTTCACTCAAAGTTTAGCATTGGGCGTTATAATTTCATAACGTCTTTTCGTTGACCACTGCTGGACAAAGAGCACACTCAAAAAGGTACAAGGCAAAGGCTCATCTAGATAACAGACTTTTTTTTGCTCAAACCTTAATGATTCTAATCATCATCATTTTACTCGTGCTTAAATTGATTAATTTTTCAAATAATTTTGAGATTTAACAAAAAAAAAAAACAGTTAGTAAAAAATTTTTGAGAATCATCAAATCGACATATTTTGTCTTTGCTACCTCTGTTAGCTACCACAATTGAGAGTTTTCGTACAGGAAATTGTTGGGCGTTTCATCAAAATGAAAGCTACTCACGAAAAATTAGTTTGATAGTAATCAAGTGCAAAAATGGACCCTGGAACCTGGACTATCCCCGTTTCAGTAATTACAATGAAATCAAATGTTGACCTACTTTGGTTGTGTGGTGCGATTCATATAAAATTACAACGAAATTGTGTCTGTATACAATTTTGGATACATTTGAAATACAATGGTACAAGTGAGGGGTGCCTCATGAGTACCTCACTAGGTAAAATGTGGTCCTCCCTCATACTCTTTTAAAATAGATGAGATACCCGTCACTATTCTGCTTACCTCTTCAGTGATTACAGGCATGAGTATAAATTTTGTACATTAAACAAAAAAATATTACTGAATCGCACAAACGAATTCACATGTAAAAGCTAGGAAGGGCTTAAAACTGTCAATTAAAATAATGTAAAGTAAATTGTGATCCAACATTGTTACGAGAGCTCTCATTAAAATAACAGGCAAACCAAACCAAACAACACACTCACAAAATAAATAAACTGAAACAAAATTTTAATCATCCAAATGAATTATATTTAAACAATGAAGCAAACAAACATTTTGCGAACTTTAATGAAGAAAGCCAGGCTAAGGAAGTTGAAGCTAAAAGTTCAAGTAGAATTATTAATATGAGTGTTTTACTTAACACTGCGGCTACTACTCTGTGAACTCGAGATCTGGGAATTGATAATTGGTGATGCATTTTTAAATCTCCATACCGTTGTCTTAGAGTGAAAACTCACTCACTTCACTGTTGGGAAAATACGAAATTATTTTCCAGACACCCTATTATAATTATGAGAGAGCCGCTCTATGCGAAATTTATTTATTTATTTAATCCGTCTTAAAACTATCTTTACAGGTCTTAAACCTAATACGATAGTGTGGCTATCAAATACTTACAATTCATACAGAAAATACAGACTGTCTGAATGAACATAAAGACAATACTGCAAGACAAAGCAAACAGTTAATAAAAAATACAAAAATACTTACATACTGCTACTTAGTTATTATCTACTAACCATAAACATAATATACCCATACACTTAACAACAGAAAACAATCAATCCTAGCGTTTGTGTTATACTTTTTACATGTTGCATAAAAATAAAAAAATAAAATGTACAATCGGGGCCATAAATGTTAAGGGCAAAAATATTATTACTATTACGTATTACTGTCCCATTAGTTACATGAATTTTTTTAAATACATAATGTGATGTTATATTTTAGTACTCCTACTATTTAATGCAATGCAAAACCAAACCAACAATTAAGAGTGTATGTAATTCTATTATTATTCATTGTTTATATCATATACAATAATATTGACATACATATAAATATTGTACACCCCATGGGTATGTTACAGTGATACCTTAATGCTAATTATAAAAACTGTCTTTTCACCTGTGACTGTGACAAACAACAAATAAATGAATTATGAATAATTATTTCTTTTGACATTTAGAACTTTTTCTTCTACTGTAGTTTTATGCTCCGGAATGCAGTTAGGAGAAGGTTCTTTTTTTTCTTTTTTACTTTATTTTTTCTTTTCCTTCAGTTACCAAACCGCTTTTCGTGGATATATGAGCACACCTTGTATATTAAATTCGGGACTGTTAATATACGACAAGCTTTGCAATGTAAATAAAATAAAAACTTCTTGGAGACATATCAGTTGGTAGCACTGTTTGTTCGGGCGTCCGTAATATTCTGTTCATTGTAATATATCATGGAAAGGTTGTCGTCATTGCGGTGATGTGTCAGCATTGCGTTGGTTAGGCAAGGTTTATTTTGTTGACTATACATATAGCCGGGCTGTTCCGCAGTGTAATAAAGTGACAAACACAGCGACACGTTTTTTGACGGTTGATGAATGTAGTCTTGTTTACAGTTGTAGCCTGCAAAATGGCAGGATGCTTCCCCTTAATGGATTGACACGATATTTACGCAGAGGTAAATTGACGTACATCCCCTATTTGTCCACGATAGGTCTCGTGTGACGGGCCTTTCTCCGATTATGGGTTGCAATTTCTTCTTATGGCCAAATCTACGAATGTTGTAAGAGAAACACCTAATTTGACTTTGCTGGTCTCAAAGATTAGACCCAGAACATTTTTCATTAATTTTGGTGTCGTAACGGTGTTTTATTACATTTAATTTAAATATTTTTATGCAAACAAAAACCGAGAATAAAGGTGCAACGGCTAGCCGGGCTAGGGGAAATAGATAAAGAAGCAGGAAATAGATTTTCTAGTAATCGTGCAGAGAGAGAAATAAGGTACATTCATGAGCAGTAACATTTATACACGTAGAGAAGTTCAAGTGATTTTCTCCGTCAATGCTGATTGAATTTATGTAACACTAGCTTTTGCCCGCGGCTTCGCTCGCGTTATTTTAGAATTTGACAATCAACTCGTAAACACACTACCTACTAAAGTTTCTATAATATAATTCAATCATGATTCGAAAGACACGTGGTGCCATATATTAACGTTAGTGTTGTTTTCCTCAGGAACAGTACTTTTTTTCGGGATGAAAGGTACCCTATGTCCGTTTCTGTACACCTGACAACGTATATGCAAGATTTCAGGATGATCGGTTCAGTGGTATAGGCGTGAAAAGGTAGTATAGGAATATTATATTAGTTAGGATAGGAAGTTAGGATAGTAAGGATTTCAGAAGTGTTCGCAGATACTATTTAAATAATATTTTAAGTATTCCATTACAATTCTTACGTTGTAAAGCTGTTGGTGAGCGTAATAACTGCCGCAGTTGTCGAGGAGAGCGGCAGAACGTCCTGTTTTCACCGTCACTCAGGACGCACATTAACAGGTGACCTATCTTGTCGGTAACCCCTCCCATAAAAAGTAACAACGCAGAAATGCGTTCTGCCCGGTTAGCCGTCTACGAGCCGTGTTCACTGTGCTCATATTATGCAATTCACTCGTAGTCTTCAACACAGGCGGTGGTTGGACATTGCCACCTATCTGGAAACCATTCTGAAGTCTACCTCATATAAAAAAAAAACAATAAAAATCAAGTTATCAGACTCCTTTATAGCACACTTGTTAGAAGTAAACTTGATTGTGGCTCTTGCTTGTGGAATCCTCATGAGAAATCGTACACACTTAAGTTGGAAAAAGTACAAAAAGCATTTTTAAGGTACTTCTACAAACGTAAGTTTGGGCATCATCCGTGCCTATATCCGACTAGATTTTTGCTGGGTTGTTTGGGCTTTAATTCATTCCAAGTCAGACGAGCTTTCAACCAACTTGTAACTGCTTGCAAAATTATACACGGAGCCATTGACGCACCTAGTTTGCATGGTGAGCTGTGTGTCTTTTTTGTACGCGACAACTATTGCCGGGCGAGATGGCATAATTTGTTTACGCAGCCGCGTTGTCGCACGATTGCGCGATGTATGTCACCCATTCCAAGGATGCTGAATGCACTCAACGCTCTCCTGGAATCTAATCCTTCACTGGATCTATTTGCTGATGAATGGAAGGTGATATTGTTGGAATGCTTGGTGTATTGCGAGAAGACTGAGTAAAAGGGTTATATTCTATATAATTAATTTCAGTACTTATATATTACGCGTAACTATCAGTGTAATTGGATTTATGTCGTTCTAATTTTTAAATAAATAAAATTGATTTAAGTCTGTAGTGCGATATAGAATACAAATGTGTCTCATGAAAGCAAAAACACAAAAAAAAAACAACCCTTATTCACCAATGGACATTTATTTTACACTCAAAAACATCAAAGACAGCTTGAACTGAACCCCTTTATTTGAGTCCCGGAAACTATACACCACGAACGCTGTCAAGTCAATTCAAAGAGAAGAAAATGACCACCATTCCAATCCAAATTCCATCCCCAAACAGTCAGTCGTTTGCTAATTACCTTTAAAGGACTGAAACATACTTCCCCGACCAACGAACTGACCGCACGATGTAAAGCATTCACGTAAATTGAACCGGTAATTACCAGTTTCGCAAACAGGATGGAACTAGTTCAATCCGGTTCCTGTAAACGCTAGTCTAATAGACAAACCGGTTTTTGTTGGTTTTCCAAGCTTAATTTTAAAGCTGCGTTTGATCATTGGAGTTAATTAATCGAGTTACTGTTTGAGATTATTTTTTTGTTTTCTTTTATGACTTATGCGATTGTGGTTTCTGGAAGGTTGGGTAGAACTTGTTTTTATGTTGACTGCCTCGTTGGTATAGTGATTGTAAACGCGACTGCTGAACGTGAGGTCCTGAGTTCGTTGCTCAGGTCAGGCATGTTGGCAACTCCAACAAAACTTTATGGTATTATCACAGTCTACCTATATCTTAATCCTTACAGTCGGTCAACGTAGAACATTGTCGCAGAGCAATCGTGCGGGGGGTTGCGGGGTGAAGGAGCGGAGGTTATGTCCCGAGTAGCCATACTGCATACTTGGGACATAACCTCCGCCCCTACATGATTTTGACATTTCATAGGACCTGTCAAATGTATGGGCGTTGACCCACTGTATGTAGTAAGTAGGTACACTGTGGTATTATTAAGAAAAAAATGTTTCCGTTTTCTCTCTCTCTCGATGGTTCACTGCCGACACGGCACATTCGTTGTTCTGTTATTAATTATTACAATAAATAGTGTGATTCAGTAAATCTGTGTATTCTTGTACTCCAGCGAGTTCCTGTGACGTGCACACTCGATGTACACTCGTACAGGGCAAAGTGTGATTGGGTTTTTCTGTGTGGAATTTCTCAGTAGCAGCCCGGAGTCTGGATTTGTGCCCGGTTGATGGCAATAGGCTCGCCCCGTATTACATGGGACTAAATATAACGGCGAAATGAGAGTGTATTACAGCTCTGCCCAACCCTTCGGGGAATATAGGCGTAATGTTAAGTTATGTTGTTCTTATGTTGAGGAACACTTGCAGTTTATAAATGATATAATAATTATTCTTTGTGATAGAGAACTATTTGATAGCTACTCGGGTTTGTTCTGAGTTTTTTCCTAAAAAAAACATACTAACGCTGTGCCTGACCGGAGGATTCCAATAAACACTTCATAGAGCAACGAATCTGGGGGTCTATTTTACTAACAGAAAAGTGATCACCCATTTTGTTCGATGATTTGGGATAAAAAAAAGTTCGCGGCCAGGAATTCATTATATTTTATTTAAATGGTGGCAGGAGTACAAACATTTTTTTGTATGGCGACAATCTATACATATAAAAGGAGAAGCTGACTGACTGACTGACTGATCTATCAACGCACAGCCTAAACCGTTGGGGTTAGAAACTTGAAATTTTGACAGTAGATTCCTTTTGTAACGTAGGCATCCACTAAGGAAGGATTTTTCGAAATTCAACCCCTAAGGGAGTTAAATAGGGGATGAAAGTTTGTATGGAAAATCGTCACTTAACGGGTTCAAAAAAAACGCAAGCGAAGCTGCGGGCGAAAGCTAGTGCTGTTATAATAATAAAATTATTCTTAAAACCCCTAATACAAGTCATCGTTTTAATTTTTACCTGGTATATATCTCCAAACCTAAATACACTCACCGGCATAATTAGCGGAACGCAACAAAAAACCGTGTTTTTTCCATAATTTTGTATTGTACATTAATGTTTTTGTTTAAATATTTTATAATTAGGGTTAAATGCATTAAAAGAACAAATAATCAATAATTATTTAATTGAATTTGGCAATTTAAATCTTCAATTTGCTAAAATATCCATTTTGTAACTTTCGGCGCATATTTTTTGGAATAATTAATTTGCTATTTATTTTACTTTTTTGTTTGTTTTATCACCGTTTCTATACTGCTAGGGTTCGTATCAGTATTATGACATGTTTTTCCATCAATTTTTTTTATCCATTATCTTTACTTAAGGCAAATTGTCCCCATACTCCCATGAAACACTTTTTAATCCTCTAATGTTTCTGGGTGTCTGGATTTTTTTCTCTAACCCTACTTCCCGTCAAGGCCAAGCCATATTCTATTGGACTCATGTCCGGGGTCCACGTTGACCCATGCTGGTGGGTAATTACAACATCTTATATGAAATTGCGGACCACGAATACACATTCCGGCCACACATAATCGTGTATATTTTGTTTTTCTTGAATGATAATTTGTCAAGTGGCATCGCATGAGGTTCTGGGATGTCTATCCTGCAAAAATAAGCAGCCAGTAAGCCTCCTTCAATAATGCCTAACTCCGTGTGCGCTTCAAAACAAATGACACCCCAAACCATTACTGGAGCCTCCAGTATAAGGCACATTCCTGTAAAATTTGACAGTTCAAAGCGATTCCCTTGACGTATTCATATTCTATGCCTCTCATCCAAAAAATGTATATCACAAAACAGCTTGCCCCTGAGAAAAAATATCTTTCTAACTCCTTAGTCCGATCTCAGTGTTATTGAGCAAAACTTAATTTCACTACGCGATGACCTACAGCACGTTTTGGACATTCAGCAGTCGCGTTAGACATCAGATTACCTTCAATGAGACGTCGTCTTTCTTTTCGCATACTTACAAACAAAATACGGACCACCTTCAGGATGCTACAGGTCCGAATAGCAGCATTAGGCCAATTTTTCAGCGCCTTTACCGATTTGAACTGTCATAAACCAATCATCAGCGGCGCTTTTTCCTTGATTTCTGCATTATTCTCATCTTTTAACGAAACGTCCTGTCTGCTGGTACCAATGGACATTGCGAGGAATGACTAATATCGATACACCCCATGCTTAAGTTACTGCACGATAGGTTTGACTTTCATCGATCACTGTAACATCCCTCGTAGCTTTTGTCGCAGGTAAATTACTTCTTTCAGCCTCTACGTAATGTTTATTCTCCTAATGCAATGAATACACTAAGGCCAAACCACCAGTACTTAAATAAAACAAAGTTCCGATCAAAAACACAAAAGGGCAAAATCTTTGTAAAATCAAAACTGGGCCTAATTTACCTCTAATCGCTTAGGAAAACCAAATTTTTCTTCAACATGCAAGTCCTAATTGAAGGTTCTTTTGAATAAAAACATCGTCATAGCAATAGCAGTACCATATAATAAAAAAATGGAAAAAATAAAAACGTTCCGCTAATTATGCCGGTGAGTGTAGTTTTCGACTCTGGCGCCATAGTCAAAATAATGCGTTACACGTGTGCTTTAAAATTGTGTTACTATTATTGATGGCTGCCAAAATCCCAATTTTATCCCAGAATGGGTGATCTTTTATCAATTGCAACTGAATCGTTCATTCGGGCAGTATTTGTTTACGAAAACTATCAAAATGTTTGGTTTTGTTTTTGTTGTCTAACAATTTGATAGTTTTTGTAAAAGAAAACTGTCTGGATTAACGATTAAGTTGCAATTGATAAACGTTTCTGTCAGTAGAATTGGGCTCCTGGTTGGAGGGATTGATAGACCGTTTCCTTTAACAGGTTAAAGCAGTTATTGGTAGTTGCCATTATAATAGTTTTTAATTAAAAAGCACCGACACAATAGGATATTTGACTATTATTTTTTACTATAAATCTTGAGACTATTACAAAAATAATAAGCAACAGTGAAAAAACCAATGAAACATTTAATAAAACGCTCAAGTTACAAATGATTTAAACATTTTCACAAGACAAAGACAACACTAGTATCATTAAAAACTTTATAGTAACTTGAGATCACTCCGTACAATATCCGTTTCGCGTGACAAGGACAGAAAATGCCTCCTCAACAAACTTCAAAAGCGTGTATCTCCTCTATTTTTTTTTCTCTTCCGGTGTTCTTTCTATATAAGGTCTTTCTTAAAGGGGAATTATTAATCGGGCGAATAAATAATATACGGAAGACTGTTAATTGCGAAAAATTAACTTAACTGGCGATAATTAATGAATGACTAAAATTCGTAAAATGAGCTACTACTCGTAGCAGTGGGAAACAGTTAATCTAAGCTAGCAATTAAAATTCCAAGTGTCCGAATTAAATACTAACTTGGGCGAAAAAAATACTGAGTGGGCGAAAATATACATTTCCTTACCCCGACACGGATAGGTTAGGTTCGAAGGGGATGTCGTCATCCACTTCGTTTTAGATTACTTTAAACCCTGCAGACAGAAATAGGTGCCCCGCGCAGCGGGGCTCCGTCGACGCTCCTTTGGAAACCCAAACAACCTTACAAACATACAACAATAATGTGAGTGAAATTTGTTCGCTTAAGAATTATTATGCTGATCGTTCTGAATAACCAGTACCTCAACTTCGTAATTTTAAGTCGCCGTTTTCAATATTTGTGTTCGCCCTCAGTCTTTCGCCCACTTAGTATTTCAGTACGCCATAATCAGTATTTTTGACACCCTTACTTTGAATTTATATTCGATCGTTTAAATACTACCTTTTATTAAATAATCCACGATATTTTGCATAGCGTCTAAGTGAATGCTGAAGATAATATAGGTATTATTACTGAAAATTAATTAAATTGTATTTTTTTGTCAAAATTGTTTTAGAAGTCATTTATTTCGTAACTGGTTGTCCAAGTTTTTACAACATCCCTGCAAGAAAATGGCTCGCGTTGATAGCTAGCGCCGTGCATGCTATTACACCTAAAATAACCAGTAAATTAATTGATTGATTTATTTACTAAATTATTTACAGAAAATATATTTAAGCCATCAGATTTATTTTTTTGTGGTAGGTACATCATCTTTAGCATTTACTAAGGCGCTATGGAAAATATCGTGGATTATTAAAGTAAGACCTTATATTTTCTATAAAAAATACTAAATTGTTGTATATTTTAAAATGTAGTCAAATATCCTATTATCCCATGTTTCTAGATCAAAATACTGGGTTAGGAAAAACCGCGTCGACACAAAAAAACTCTCACGAATTTCCTGTGTACACACAAACCTTAACACTCATATATGTGTGCTCAAACACAATACAGGCGCCAACAAAACACGAACACAAAGACGGTGAAATAAATACTCATCTAAAATGTACCGGAAAACATTTTTTATCGTCGGAAAAAGTACTACCTTTGACGCAAACGTCGATAGTTCCAATATGTCAGCGTGTTTACGCGTCGGGTACAAAAGCGATTTTGTGCTCGATTGTACCGGCCGCGGCTTGTCACTTTTGCGCGCCATTGTACGCCGCTTGTCAGTCATTGTTCGGAATAGACATATATTGAAATTGTACGAGTTTGGTTCTAAATGTTGAGGGTTCGTACGGAATTTTGTATTTCGATATCGTGTTTGGTGAAATTTGTAAAGCAATTTTGGACGACAATTTAGACTATCGGGTGGGGTAATTTAGTTTGAGCTCTTTGTACTAGAGGTTTTAGTTTTAGAGGTGCACTATCTACCTTCACATTACTCAACAAGTGAAGCTTGTGGGATGCGATGTATGTAGAGAGCGCATAAAACCACACTGATGTAATCCTCAGGTAAAAACTATTCTAGTGTACTATAGTGGACTAAAAGTTGTCTTTGGTGTTATAGATGATACCTACTTTCTGTTTAAACCGAGTATGCTTTTGGGATGTGCTTTTCAAAGCAACACAAAATATATACCTACATAAAAACCAAATATATATATATACATAAATAAACATACATATACTCTATTTAACACCTATGACCTATTTTAGAATTTACCCCATTATGACCCATTTAGAATGAAGCAACACGTTTGCTTTCAGCAGGGATTCTACACAGTAAGTATTAAGCTAAAAGCGCACTACGAATTTTAGTCGTTGCGGATTATAATCGACAATCTGTGAACAATACCAATATACTAGAGTCCGTGCACTGCTAAAAGAAATCGTTTGCGATTTAAAATAGTAGATGCGAAATCGTATGTATGTTTTGTACCTCATCATCTGCCTAGCCTTTTCCCAACTATGTTGGGGTCGGCTTCCAGTCGAACCGGATGCAGCTGAATATCAGTATTTTACATGGAGCGACTGCCTATCAGACCTCCACAACCCAGTAACTGGGTAATACGATACTCTTGGTAAGACTGGTTGTCAGACTTTCTGGCTTCTGACCAACAGTAACGACTGTCAAAGATCTACAAATGACAGCCGGGACCAACGGCTTTACGTGCTTTCCGAGGTACGGAGGAAACTCGCTATAGTAAATGGTCACCCATCCACAGACCAACCTCGGCAAGCGTGGCTTAACCCGGAAGATCGGTCTATGCGGCTGTAATTATTTAGCCACGAGCGATAATAAATTGTAGTGCGCGTAGGAATTATTTTTGTTTGCGATTTATTTCGCAGTTTAAACATCGCACCGATTAAAATTCGTAGTGCGCGCTTAGCCTAATCCTTTCATGAACCTTAACAGCCAATCGAGATGAGGTGAAACTCTGTTTGAACAAATGTTTCAAAAGATATTCATGCCTCGGTGGACCACTTTTGTCTATTGTTATATTTTTTAATACCGACTTACTTAATTAGTGAAAAAAATGTGGAAAATATCTCAAATTATTGTAATAACCAATAAATAAAAATCTCAACGACATAATTATAGCCTGTCTACGAGTATTCGAAAAAAGGACAAAAAATCGACGTGTTTAAAAAAAACTACACTTTTTGATAGCAATTGGAAATAAATTTAATTTGCTTTTAAAAAAGATACCATTTCGGAGTTTCAGATAAAAAAACAACAAAATACTATTTACCTTTTTTTTTAAATGATTTGTGCCAAGTTACACGACAGATCGTTCTACACATTAACCGTCTACTACGCACATTCGCTGATAGTTCCCCGTATAAGTTTGTAAGTATTTACGTTATTATTGATGGCCGCGCCTGTTTACTGCGGGAAGACTTATGTATTGCATTATTGCTGACGCTACCCTGTCGGGCACTATACAGTATTAGCTATAGGCGCGGGTACAGGGTGTTCGGAAAAATAAGAGATGACAATTTGACATGTATTTGAACTTGGGCTGTTGCAGTCATTGCAAACTACTACGTAAGTACGAGTAGAAGTAATTCCTGATTACCAAATTAGAGACCTAATTCTACTAACAGAATCGTTGATCAATGGCAACCGAACCGTAGACGAACTCTTTATTCAGACAGGTTACGTTTATAAAAACTGTCAAATTTTTTGACATCAAAAACATTTGACAGTTTTCTTATTTAAAAACTGACTGACAGTTGTGGTTCTTTTGCAATTTGACAGCAATTTTGTTAGTAACATTGATCTTCTGGTAAACGAGAGAAGAAATCTATACATGTAATAAATCTTGGCGTGTCTGTACATTGTGAATATTTCGAAAATGACGGGACTGTTAAAGGATAACCAATAGAATCCATTCAGAGTATTTTTGTCTGTTTGTCGGTTTGTTTGTACACGCATCACGTACAAAGTAATAATTCAATGCGGTTGACTTTTATAGATTAAAATTGTGCGTATGTTGGCGTACCATTTAGTTTTTGTTTCATCGTAATCGGTTTGCTCAATCAAAAGATATTAGAATTTAAAGTTATAATAAGAAATTAGCATCATTTGTACCATATTTGCTCAATAGATGGCGTTACGTGTACGATTTAGTTTGCTTATAGTAACTAGATGGCATTGTAGCTATTTTTTAATCGCGACATACATAGTTTCGTTACATCACTTATTACCCGAGAATTTGTCGCCATAAGATCGTCATTGATCGATATTTGTATATGTTGGTACCTACTATATTGTGCTTTACTAAGACGAAAATGACTAGTCTCCACGATACAGGGAATCCTAGTGTGGAGGCTAGTGCAATTTATGCACTGATATCTATGTTTTTCGGAACAATAAAGATATATTAAATTATATCTAAATTGTTTAGTTATTGCTAAATATTGGTTTCCGACTTCCAAGCGGAAGCAGTCGCGGGCACATCTAGTAAAAAATAAATAAACTCGGTAAGCCACGAATACCCTAGTATAAAGGAAAGCACTTGCACGCATACCTCTTAATAGTGTTGTATGTAATCGCATTACCTTCGAGGAGTTCTGCAAGGAGATAGAATATTTTGCAGGTTATCGACACGCGTAATATTCTTTGTGAAGTAAACAGAGTCGTAAATAGGTGTACTTAGATTGAATTGCTGTGTTGAGAAGACCACCTTTTGTGTGTATATTATGCACAAGGTTTTCTATGCTTATTCAGACTAGCGGTGTGTATCACAGCATCTTTGGGAGGTATTCCATTTATAGCACCAATTCAAATCGCACCAATAGTAATAGGAATACTATTCGTGCGATTCGTATTGGTGATCTTTGGAATTTAACGGTGGTTTAGGGATTATAAGTAGACAAAAAATATACGAGCTCAAACACTAACCCCCTTATTACAAAATATGGTCTAAGAAAAACCTAGGTTTTACAATAGCCCCGTCTCTTTTTGTTATATGACATAAGAAAGTGATGGGTATATTTTAAACCTGGGTTTACCTTAGTCTTGGTTTAAACCATCTTTTGTAATAAGGCCCGATGGGTCTTCAACTAGTGATTGTGGAGTACCGATCACCACTCTGAGCCACCTTCCAGGTACTTGTATGTCTGATATTATTAGCTATTTTGAAGTAAGTAGTGTTAACAACTATCCGATCCAAATCCCCAATCAGATTAGTTCAATGGTACGCTAATATTGTATTGTCACTAGGTTTGCACATTTTAATAGAAATTTCAAGTCAATCGGAAGAGCAGAAGTGAAATAAATACCTATTGTTTGGCTGAAATTCCTACACCAACTGTTAAATAAGCTGATCATTTTTAAACGGCTGAACCGATTTCCATTAAACATACCTCTTAATTAAACAAACTTTCAAACAAAAAAACCTTATTGAAATCGGTTCATCCGTTTGGAAGCTACGATGCCACAGACAGACTGACATAGGCTTCTTTATAATATCTCTCTGTTTTGTTCGGGGATTTAAAATACAGAAATCCTATTCTAACTTCCTAACTAATATTTTAAATGCGAAAGTATGTTTGTTTGTTACCTTTTCACGCCTAAACCACTAAACCGATCATCTTGAAATTTTACATAATTACGTTGTCAGGTGTGCAGAAACGGACATAGGGTACCTTTCATCCCGAAAAAAAAGTACTGTCCCCGAGGAAAACAACAATTATGATAATAGACGGCGCCACGTGTCTTTCGAATCATGATAGAATTCTTATTATAGAAGATTTAATAGTGTATTAAGAGTTTTTTTAAAATCTAAATTAAATCAATTATAATCCGTAAAGTTGTTTTACACAACTACGGATACAGTTTGCGAAAACAGAAAATATTATCCAGGTTTGTCGTGTCGCAAAGAACGCGACATAGCATAAAATATACTTTAATTTAGCTCTCAAATTTTATTCAAAAGAAAGCTCTATCTTTCCAAATATAACGTATTATCCTGTCAGTTATTAATCTTTCGCAATCAATCACTATCTAATATAATTTTAACACATTTTCTTTGCGAATATCAGCAGCCTGTAGATTAGAATTATAATAAATGGCCTACACTCAATGATGTATGTTCAGATTATATGGCATCAATCTACAGGATGTTCGATTTAGACGTAAAACTATTAGTTTGAAGGATATGAGTTATTTGAGCAGTGCGTTTTGATGAAGAGGCAAACTTTTGTTGAAAGTTGAAGGGTGATAAGTTACTGTGCGGTGTTTATTTGGATTTGTTGTTTCATACGAATTTATGGTGTTCGAGGGGCTCGTGATTCATTCATCATATATTACGATTTGCAAGGTTAAAAGGTCAAGGTGCGCTTGCCGCGGTCAGTCCGTGGATGGGTGACCATTCGTTACACATCGAGAGCCTTCTGTGCCTCGGAGATCAAGTTAAACCGTCGGTCCCGGGTCTCGGGGTCTACTCCCTAAGCACGAAGTCCGTGGTTTCGGCCGTAGCTACAAGCGTTTCGTACTCCCTATCACCTACAAACATACGATTATTTCGGGGCCCGAACTAAGAGTGAATGACAACACGATTTGACAGTTGTCCCTACTACCGATGTCTTTTTGCCCGTCCGAAAAGTTGAACTTGACACTTGTTTTGTTCACTCCTACGTTTCGGGCTACTTTCGGAC
This sequence comes from Amphipyra tragopoginis, assembly GCA_905220435.1. Classification (NCBI taxonomy): domain Eukaryota; kingdom Metazoa; phylum Arthropoda; class Insecta; order Lepidoptera; family Noctuidae; genus Amphipyra; species Amphipyra tragopoginis. The sequence continues at coordinate 12,527,010 of HG992015.1, read as the reverse complement.
GGGCGACTAACTTCGTTGACGGACTTTGGGAGTAGGCCCCCTCATACGAATATCTATGACAGTCGTTACGGGTAATCAGAAGACTGAAAGTCTGACAACTGGTCTAACCTTAGGATATCGGCATTGCACAGTAACTGGGTTGCGGAGATCTTATGGCAGTTGCTCCGTGTAAAATACTGGTATTCAGCCGCATCTGGTTAGACTGGAAGCTTATCCCAACATGGTTGACATTTTTGTATTTTTTCTTAATTTCAAGGCTATAATACCTCTAGCTGTTCACGTGGAAAAGGGTCTTGACGTACAAACAGACAGACAAACAGACAGACACAAACAGACAGACAAATAGACAGACAAACAGACAGACTAACAGACAGACACTAAAATGGTCTTATAAGCGTTCCATTTTTTCATTTCAAAACACAGAACCCAAAAAATCATCACACACTGAAAACGATAATTAACACAAACACATTTAATTATTCCCAGCACAAATGTTGCCAAACTTTTGTTTTTGCTGATATAAATCAAGCGAATTTGCACTGTTCCTAACAAAATATAGGCGATGTGACAAATAGACAGACAAACAAACAGACAGACACACAAACAGACAGACAAACAGACAGACAAGCAGTCAGACAGACAGCAAAATGATCTTATAACCGAATCATATTTTCATGTCAAAATACAGAACCCCAAAAAATCGTCACACACAGAAAACGATAATTAATACAAACACATTTAATTATTCCCAGCGCAAATGTTGCCAAACTTTTGTTTTTGCTGATATAAATCAAGCGAATTTGCACTGCTCCTAACAAAATATAGGCGATGTGACGGGGAAATCCGTTGGCCGCGTGAGCTGCATTCACTATGTAAATTTTATTACGGCAGATGAAAATATATTGTGGCGGTTGGCTTAATAAGTTGGGTATATGTGGATTATGGTGCTTGGTAAGATGAAGTGGACTGTACTTGGAGATTATTGATGATCTGGTTAAGTTTGTATTGATATTTATGATTAGTTACGGTTTACTCACGTGCATTTTTCGGGATTGCCCGTTTAAAGGGAGAAGTTGTGAAGGGCTCCGTTTGGGTCCGAAACTAGTCGGGCAATCCCGAAAAATACACGTGAGTAAACCGTAACTAATCATAAATATGAATGTGTCTCACGAAAGTTATAATAATAAAAAAAGTTTGTATTGTTTCGTGTGGTGAGTTTTTGGGAAGAAATCAGGATTAGTGAAAATGTACAACATGACTGGTTAGTAATTTTACATCTGAAAACCATGAACTCTGCTCATCATTCTGTACAAATTTTATTATGGGACAAAAAATCTGCTACACCTATAAAAAAATCAATGTTGCAAAGTTGCAATGCCGCATAGTTTTTGATTTATGATGAAAAATATCTGTTAACATACCATTCCCCTTGTCTCCGAAGTTTGAAAAGCGAAAAATCTGGAATTAATCCAGTTGATAGAGGTTTATGTACATATTACAGGAAAATAAAACGATATGTTTAATTTTATTTTATTTTCTCAAATTTCACGATTAATTTCTCTATTTTTATTATTATTACCGTGATTAGGGGCATGTGCTCAACCCGTGGACGATTTCCAGAATTTGATAAAAAACTATTTTTTTAAAAAAAACCTCATTCTTTTATCATGAAATTATTTATCGTACGGCTTAGTAACTAATCAACTCTTAATAATTATAAGTCTCAAATGCGATAGCAAAAACAGTTGCTTAGAAAATTAAAGATTTTCAAAAACCCTTATTTTGTCCCTAGGTACAACGTACCAATGTGCCTATGGACAGCACAAATGTACTTAGGGACGATAATGTACCTGTAGACAAGCATTTGGTATTGCAAAAAAAAACAGGTTTTCGTAGCGATAATTTTGGAAAACGTTGTCGATAACATCGAAACCATCCTATACCAGCTATTTTGTATTGATGCCAGCTTTTAAGAGTATTTTATTTATTTTTTGCACAGAAAACTGGTAGACAAGTTCCAGGACTTGTTTGGAATCTAGACTCATATGCATGCAGGCTGCCTGTTCTAAATATTCACGTAACATAATTTCTTTATGCTCTTGAAACACCTTTTTTTACGTCATTCTTCAATAATACAACAATAAATCTATCTAATAATTAATATATAGATTTTTCATTGAGATCATTATTTATTTGTTGAGTTGAAAATGTTTAAAAATCGTATATTTTGGTGTTTTGTGTTTTTCAGACACCTTACGAACTAAACATCCACTTTTGACCTCTATAACTGCTTCGGAGAGAGTGTCTGGACATATTTTATCCTGTTTCTCTCCGGTTTTACTACGTGGCACTGAAAAAAAAAAACAAAAGAAATGTAGTAATTTGTCTGTGTAAATTACTGTCCACAGGTACAACCGATATTATGTACCTATGGACAGTCCACAGGTACATTCGTTCCCCTGTCCACAGGTACAAATATTAAGACAAAACCTAGAAAGGGTTAAATCTTTTTACAGAGCATTAACAAAAACGCAGAATAATCCTTATTTCAATGAAAAACAACGAAGTTCTGTAAATAATCTACAGTCGTACTTCTAGTTCAAGTTATCTCACAGAAAAACACCATGAAAATGTACAAAAAAACTTACTTTTTGAAATAAAAATCTTCAACAGCTTATCACAACAGATTTATCACTGACAGCATAATGACAGTTAGTCAGTGTTGCCATTGGTCAAAAAAAGTTTACGAATGTGTTCTAACTATGAATTTACGCCGTTTGGTTTTTGAAATATTGGTAGTGTCCATAGGTAAAGCCGTCCATAGGTACAACACTTGACCCTACACCTAGTTATATGTGCATGCTGTGGTCTCCTGTAATTGAAGGAGCACATGAAAAATAACCTATTGTGATTTGTTTTATGTATGTGTATCCTTTGTTGGAGATCCCAAATAAATAAATAAATATCTGTAACTAGCACAGTTTTTTAGAAATCAGCAAAAATCTTTTACAAACAAACTAGTGGTGCGGTTCCAAAAAAAAAAACAAAATTGAACTTTTCAAGGTACAGAACCCTAGGTGCGTGAGTCCGATTCGCATTTGGTCAGTGTTTTTATTGCAGTACCTAAAACCTTCGTGGTCTTGAAATCGCACTCAGTTCGGGAAGTGATCGTATAGTTCTGTGGTATAGTTGTGTCGTTTCATACCATAAGAAGCGGTCGGTGATACTGTGAAGCGACACTTCTGTCAATGCGGAATAAATTATAGTCCTTTTATATTATTATGTATTTAAAGTCGATTAAAATAAATTAAAGTAAAATTTTTACCTTTCATAATACTTCAGTTTGAACCAGCTCCAAAGAAACCGATACATTACGAGTTTAAAACACCGATAATATCCAAAATATTTTGCCATCCATTGCGTAATTTTTGGCCGCAACACACGTGTCGTATCCATTCATACCTTTGAAGCTTTCAGCTCTGACGAATTGGCTTTACGGTTTTAAAAAAAGGGGCATTTTTTTTTGTTCAACACAAAGCATTTTTAGCAGGATATTTTCATGGTGATTGACATCTACACCTGAATTTTTCACTAGTTTATTGTGTCGGCCTTTACATTATTTTTCATCAGTTTTGCGCGTTAGTGCGATGGGTCGACGATGAGGTAACGAATATTTTTTGTCGATTCGTTGTCAACGTGGTTGTATGGTTCACTTTTATATTGGCTAACATATTTGTTGAATAAATCTATGTAACATTTGTTGTCAAAAATAAAGAAAAAAAAAATTGGTCCAAACAATAAAATATGCAAACAGAAAACACAATAATAGTAGGATAGAAGTGCCAAAAGGGCCATCAGTTCAACACAATATCAGGTACCAGGTACCACTACCAAACGCTGATTTTCAGCTGCAACCCACAAGTGCTATACGCTCAAAACTAGTATATAATGCAGCACAATTTTCTTACTGCGATATGAAGATATAACCCTCCTCCAAGTAAATCGACCAGGGGGCTTACTATGACCTCTTAAAGCAGGCCAGAAGTTGCCTGGAAGTTGAACTGCCATGCTTTTTTGTACTGAGAAGTCGTTAGAGCAGGCCTGCGGCAGGCCTGCTACGTTGACGTTTACGAAATCCGTTCACCTTTTTTTTGTATAGGATTTTCGTAGCATGAACAAGCATTACCGTTCAACTTGGTTCAATAGTCGTTCACCTTTAGTACTGTCATGGTACGATTTTTAGCGATTCAGAAGCAGGCCTGCTTTTGAACGGAAGTTGACTGGCTGGCATTTGAACGTTTTCGTAAGAGGTCATGGTAAGCCCCCAGTACACTACACCGTGTCCGCCACCGTCCAGCTTATCGTCTTTGCCGGGGAGGCCGGTCGCAACGTTCTACCACCGTTCACGATCCACCGAGCTCTCCCGTCGTAGAGCCGGTCGTTTCTTCAGACTCCGCAGTCACGTCAATAATTCAGCTCTCATCAAGCTCTCTCCCTCCCAATCTACCGCCAGCAACGCCCTAAAATGAGGTCCGAATCCCACTAGATGTCGCCCTTAGTGCTGTTGTTGTTAGTAGTCATGATTAGTAGTCTATCTATCTATCTATATAAATAAAAAGAAAAATCCTGGAGCCCAATTCTACTAACATAAACTTTTATCAATGGCAACTGAATCGTTTATTCAGACAGTTTTCGTTTACAAAAACTATCAAATTATTTGACAAATAAAACAAAATCAATTGGGCTCCTGACTGACTGACTCATCAACGCCCAGCCCAAACCGTTAGACCTAGAAGGCTGAAATCTTGCACAAAGGTTCCCTTTATAATGTAAACAAGGAACAAGGAAGGATTTTTCGAAACTCAACTCCTAAGGGAGTTAAATAGGGAATGAAAGTTTGTATGGAAAATCGTCACTTAACGGCTTCAAAATTTCACGCAAGCGAAGCTGCGGGCAAAAGCTAGAGTATTACAATAAGTAGTTAGCTCAGGTTAAGTATTTTACTTCCCTCCTATTGGCTGGAGACCCTAAAGGGTCATGCCAATAACTGTTATGTAGAAACCTTCCCCAAGGACGATTTACAACTCCATTGGAAAAAAAAACTCACTGCGATTTAAAATGACCCACCATAATAATATTGTCGATCATTGAATTAGCTTTCTAATGAAATACGTTTGGTTTATTTATTGATTTGAAGGACCATTTTGTCCGGTTAACCCAATTAAAAGAGGTATGTAACGGCATAACTTTTTTTCACTGCAATTTGAAATTAGCCGCCTCAACAATGTCGACCATTGAATTAGCTTTCTAATGAAATATTTGTGTTCCTTATTGGTCTTGAGGACCAGTTTTTCCGGTCTTTATTTTCAGTGCTGATTAGAGAACAGATCTTAAGATTGTAGACAAATAACACCTAGAGAAAAATAAGCACTTGATAATATGCGTCACGAAGGCCAAGGGCAGTTATAGGATGTCTCCTGTTTCTCATTTACTTCAACGACCTACCATGAACTATTGAGGGGCCATGCGTCTTCTTTTCGGATGATATCTCCCTATTAATCTGATGTGAAAACAATACAGGGTGTAAACGAATTCGTGTAATTCCTTAAAACCACATGATCTACTACTGGTTGTAACCTCCACCCGTTTTATTGCCACCTAATAATTAGGACGGTGTCTATAATAAAATAAAACGAGTGTGTCCAATAAAATGTTAACGTATAATAAGAAAAAAATATATACGCGACTATGCGGAGGCACACAAAATTTGTAAGGTCGTGGGTTTACGGCCGTCTGTTGTCACACCTGCAGTGAAAGGGACTTCCCTGCAGAAATTCGGCAACAGTCCTCCCAGGCCGGAGATGGTGGGTGGCCGATGATGCACGATGGCGCGGCGAGTTTGGCGGGAAGGTGCAGCGGGCGACTTGCTCAGCGCGCCACGGATGTTGTATCTTCGCCGTATGCCGTAATCTTGTACGATGAAGGTTAATCGGGCAGTATTAACCTGGCCGTAGTTCCTGGAAACCACCGTTCCAGTTCATTAGAATTTTATAATGCTATTCCGTTCTGGGGTAGATAGCACCGACGACAACAGGAAAGTACCCAATTTAATGTAGTAGCTTTGTCGCGGTGGTACTTATCAGAACGGAGTTTACATGAATAAAGCGAAGCAAGCTTGAGAAAAAGCAAGTTTGAGAAAAAAAAAAGAAATGAAAGCCGCAAAACATTACCCTCCTTTGGGTTTGCCGCAGTCGGTTAAAAAAACTAAATTTGAAATATACGTTAAACATAAGCAACGTTAAGAATTTAAAAATTACTACATTATTATTTATTTTTTATATGAAGGTAGAAGAAAACCGAATTGCATGATGAAGCATTATTAGCAACTTAATAAATTATTGCATCTAAATAGCGGTTCCATATTGAACTGAATTATGATTTAAATGCTGTTAAGAAAACACCGCACCGTAGATTGACACCGCACGGGAATTAGACTGATTAAAATTTAAAAAATTATAAACTTTTTTTTTCATGCGGTAAGGCTAAGTGATCGTATCTAACCCACCTAATAAGGATTCAGTAAAAAAATAAGTTTTTTTTTTTGCAAAAATGTATTTTTTTGGTTGAACATTTCGATGGCACGCATATACGCATGAAAGCACGGCGACGCGGCTGGCGGGAACGACTAACGCGATGTCGCTCTTTGCAGTAAGTTAACTCGGGGCTCTAAAATGACTCAGAAATAGAAAACTAAGATTTAATTTAGAATTTTTTTTCAGTTGATTTTCATGAATTCCCTTTTAGGGTTAATCAGTGTCACCAGTAGATCACGCGGTTTGAAGGAATTACATGGATTCGTTTACACTCTGTATAAACCTAAACGAAAACTTAAAAAACTAGATAAAACAATAACCTGGATGAGCAAACACAACCTATAAATTAATTATTCAAAAACTAAATTAATGACTTTCCATTCTCGCTAGAAACAGCCGTTAATTTTAAACTTTGTTTTTAATGGCACAAAATTAGAAGTAGTTCACGAAATTACGCTACTCGGTCTAGTAGTAGTAAACCGGTCGGAAACCCAGGTACTCTCCGAGAGATCACCAGTAACATCAAGGGTGTGCTGGCCTTCTTCGAGGAGTTAGGGTGGATCGAGTAACTATACTTACCACCCATCACGCAAAATACGCGCTTAGACGTGGAGTTGCGGATACCAGCCCGTTATACCTTTGTAGGGTGTGGACTGTATATTTTCGGGGATCTTTCACTACTTCAAATAAAACTCACTTAAACTTTCACTATTATAATTGTTTATCTTGCTGACTATTTGACTGTGGCACTTTATAATAATACTTCACATATATTACAACACAGAACTTTAATACACATAGCACAATAGTAACACACAAAAATAATAGCACATAGAAACAATAACACATAGAAACACATAGAAATAATAACACAATAACTTACACTTTAGCACATAGAACAATTAGAGAACACATAGAACAATTACTAGAGAACACATAGAACCTTACTTGCTGACTACTTCTTGTACTGCGAACTGGATCCGGACTACATCCTGAGTGGAAATCGTCCCTATATTTATAGTCGGCTAGGGGGGTACAAGTAGCGCGGGTATGCGAGGTTGAATAAGTCGATTGACCAATGAATTGCTCTAAACTCGCAAGCCCCGCCCCCAATAGCCTTGGTTCCTAGATCAGGTCGGAACCTGTCTCGACAAGTTACGACCTGCTTACATTTGTATCGGACTTCGTTATTTCGACTAGCTATCCTACTTGATTTCATAATATTACGTAATTACATTCTTTACAATACGCGATCTTTATTACGTAAACTTCTTTGTTGCTCGGCGTCCTTTACATCTCTCCCCCCGGCGCAGCTTGCGTAGCCTCTTCCTTCTTCACAATGACGACGAGCTTGCTCACGGGGCGCCGGAAGGTCCCCGTCTTGGTCCTTACTTCGGCGACCCTGACGCCTCCGTCCGGTCCTCGATGTGTTCGCTCCACCACTCCCATCGGCCAGACGTTCCGCGGGAGGGTGCCGTCCACTATGAGGACGATGTCGCCGTCTTGCAGTGGTCGCGCTGCGTTCTGTGGCTCGCCGCGTGGCACCAACAGGGGTAGATATTCCCGGACCCATCGGGCCCAGAATACGTCGGCGAGAGCTTGACTTGCCCGCCATGTTCTTCGGTCCGCTTCGTCGCAGGGCCCCGTCGTTGGCAGGCCCATGGAGGACCCCAGCAGGAAGTGGTTGGGGGTGAGCGCCTCTGGATCATGTGGGTTCACGCTGACGTGAGTTAAGGGGCGCGCGTTGATGGAGAATTCTGCCTCAGCGAGCAGAGTCTTCAAAACTTCTTCGGACGGCGCCTTCTCTCGTAGCGTGACACTGAGAGCGGTCTTCACTGACCGCACCATTCTTTCCCAGGCGCCTCCTTGATTTGGCGCGCCAGGGGGAATGAATCGCCACTCCATTCGATGCAGTTGCCCTACGTCTTTCAGGGCTGGCAGCCATTCCTTGTAGGCTGCCCTGAGCTCTTGATCGGCTCCTCTGAAGTTCGTGCCGTTGTCTGAATACATCAGTTGCGGCCATCCTCTGCGTGCCGCCATTCGTCGCAGCGCCATTATTGCTGAGTCGGTTGAGAGGGATGCGGCGAGTTCCAGGTGTACCGCCCGGCATGTGAGGCACGTGAATAGTGCGCCCCACCTCTTCTCTCGTCTTCGACCGACCTTCACCATCATCGGCCCGAAGTAGTCCACGCCGCAATTGGAGAACGGTCGGTGGAACGGGTCCAGGCGGGCTCGTGGCAGGTCTCCCGTGGCTGGTGTCTGTGGCGCAGCTCGAAGTTTCCGGCAGAGAGCGCAGTTTCTCTCTACCGCACGTACGGTGGGTCGCAGGTGAATGACCCAGTACCGCTGTCTTAGGTCGTTGGTCACGCGCTCGCGGTTGGCGTGTCCCGCTGCGCAGTGTTCCCGAAGCACCAGGAGCTTCGTGAGTCGATGGCGGCCGTCCAAAATAATTGGCCGCTTTGTTTCTTGGGGCGCCGTGGCTGCTTCGATGCGACCTCGTACCCGCAGGAGGCCGTCTTCTAGCGTTGGGTCGAGCTTGTATAGCCTGCTCGTCCTAGGGATGGGACGAGCCGACTGCATCCTCTTCAGTTCCTCGCCGAAACTTTCCTGCTGTGCTCGTTGCAGGAGTTCCTTTTCGGCGCGCTGAATGTGCTTGTGCTCTAACCTCGTAGCGGTGCGTCGACACATGTCGATGAAGGCGAGTGCCCTGGCCGCGGCCCTCACCAGTGTCTCGTACTTTGAGAAGTGGGCAGGATCAGGTAGCCAGCTGTCTCGTGGGCCCTCGGCGATGTGTAGGACCTCTCGTTCGTCTTCATCGTGTGACGTCTTCTGGGGCCATTGCTCCTCTGGTAGGTGCAAGAAGCTAGGCCCCTGGAACCATCGGTCGGTCGCGCTGATCGGCGCGTCGGTGAGTCGGGTGGCGTCGTCGTGTCGCCATGGCAGTCCGACCTCGTAGCCACCGTCGATCTTCCTCGTCGTTTGTTCCACGATGGCCATCGCTCGCTGGTCGGCATCGCTTACGCGTGGTTCTCGCGCAACGCCTAGTGCTTCTATCTTGAAGTGGGCTTCCACTAAGTCGTGAAGCCGCTGGTGGTCGTGCTGCTCATACAGGTGCAACACGTTGTCTTCATTCATGACCATTCTGCGTGGTGCGGTCCCGTGTACTACCCAACCGAGCTGCGTTAGGGATGCAGCTGGTTGGTTGGGGCCGCCGATCCTAAGCTTGCGTGACACGATGCATTCCCAGTGGTCTGTCCCCACCAGGAGTCCGGGGCGTGCTGGTTCATAGCACACTTCTTCTCGCGGGAGGTCGCGCAGGTGCTCGTACTCCAGCAGCGTGTCAGGTATTGACTGCTGGTGAAGCCTCAGGCCCTTCATGGTTCTGGCCCGAAGCTGGTGCGGTGCGCTGCCCTCGCCGATCCCTTTCACTTGCACCGTGACGATCTTGCTGTCCATGTCCTGTGATGACATGTTGACGCCGTGGATGTGCAGAGGTTGCGACATCCCTTCTGCCCCGATGCTCGCCGCCAGGTCCTCATCGATGAGGGTGATGGTGGCTCCTTCGTCTAGGAGCGCGTGCGTCTTCACCTCCCCCCGTGGACCGGTGATGACGATGGGGCATACCTTGAGGAGAACAGTCTTCGGGTCGTTGGCTGATCGGGTAGCCACCGACATGACGGCCTCCTCCTTGAGCGGTTCCTCTGTCTTCTTATCAGTCACTGACTTAACTTCGGGTGACTCCTTCCTGTCTTGGTGCAGCGTGGCGTGATGAGGCCGGCGGCACTGGTTCACACCGCACAGCTTCGCCTTGCACGTGATGCGTCGGTGCTTCTTGTTAGCACACTTGAAGCATACCTTTTGGTCTTTGACGAACTCCCAGCGCTGGTCAACGGTCATCGCCTTGTACTTCGGGCACTGTGTCAACCCGTGGTTCTGCTTGCAGCTGGGGCACCCTTCCTCTTCAGCATCTTCGGTCGTGGTGTATACTGCAGGTGACCTCTTCTTTAAGGTCACGGCAGGCCTGGTCTCCTTCTTCTGGTTCGTGGTCGCGTTGCTGGTCGGCGGGGCGTACGTGTATCGCAACGCCCTGTCTGCTTCGCGCATCAAGAAGCGAGATAACATGACGAGTTCTGGCTCTGCCGTCCCTTCGTTGTCATAGGCGAAGTCGCACCACCGGGATCGAAGATGTGGGCTAAGTTTCTCCAGCACTTCCCGGGTCAGTAAGGGATTGTGGAGGTAACCCCTACGGTCTATTGTTTTTAATACACAGATCGTGTTGTGTATTTTAATAGCGAAGCTGTTCAGTTCACTGGCTGAGGAACTGGGTTTCGGCATCTTCTTCAGGTCTTCGAGTGCTTTATCGATGATTACTTCCGGTCGACCAAAGCACTGCTCCAGAGTTTTCATAATTGCCTCTGGTTCGGTGGCCGTGTGTAGAAGAGCTGATACTACCTCTCGTGCTTCGCCTTTCAGGCAATTTCTTAGACGCTGTAGGTTCTCTGCTGGTGACACGCTGTACATGTTCGTCGTGTCGTAAAAGGATGCCTTGAACGGCAACCAATCGTTGATAGCACCAGAGAAGGTCGGCAAGTCTGTATGCCGTAGTCGCGGTCTGGCCATCTTCTCCAGGGTCGCAGCTAACTGTTCAATGCTGTTTCTGGCTCTCGTTGGCGTCGGTGATCTGCCGCGTGTCGTGTCGAAGCGTAGCCGCTTCGGATCTTCCCTGGTCTCTGCGCTGACACCCCCCTCCCCCCGTGAGCTGAGGGGGTTGGTGCGCAGCCATTGGTCCACCTTCTGGTGCTGGTGCTCCTCTCGAAGTGGATCTTCGTGGATGCTCTCCTGGTCATCCTGGATCGCGGAGACCTCGGCAGCCAACCTTTTCTTGACCAGTTCTGCTTCAAGGTCAAGCTCCTTTCTTCGAATGGCCGCCAGCTTCTCGGCCGCCTCAAGTTCAACCAGTCGTAGTCGCGTCGTTATACTGGTCGTTGACCTCACTGACCGCGGCGGTGACCTCGTCTGTTGCCGTTCTGACGATGGTCCTGCAGTGGCGCGGTCCGCGACGGTGGTTGGCCCTATCATACTTTCAACCTGAGGTGACGCTGGTGGGTTCACTGATAGTCTTCGCAGTCGTTCGCGTTCTATGCGTTCCGCCTCACGGTGACGCAACAACTCTTCGTCCCTTCGTTCTAGGGCCCGCTTCTGTTCCTCCAATTCTGCTAAGTCACTTTGACTCCGGGTGACAACCATCGCGTTCGGTAGATGGTGCACAGTAACTTTAGCAAAATTAGTCGGCGGTGAGTTGCAGGTAACACCTTATTTGTGCTTACTCTGTGTTCTCTGTGGTCGCGGATTCTTCCTTCCTATAATCCGGCTCGAAGGACCAGAAACTGTAGGGTGTGGACTGTATATTTTCGGGGATCTTTCACTACTTCAAATAAAACTCACTTAAACTTTCACTATTATAATTGTTTATCTTGCTGACTATTTGACTGTGGCACTTTATAATAATACTTCACATATATTACAACACAGAACTTTAATACACATAGCACAATAGTAACACACAAAAATAATAGCACATAGAAACAATAACACATAGAAACACATAGAAATAATAACACAATAACTTACACTTTAGCACATAGAACAATTAGAGAACACATAGAACAATTACTAGAGAACACATAGAACCTTACTTGCTGACTACTTCTTGTACTGCGAACTGGATCCGGACTACATCCTGAGTGGAAATCGTCCCTATATTTATAGTCGGCTAGGGGGGTACAAGTAGCGCGGGTATGCGAGGTTGAATAAGTCGATTGACCAATGAATTGCTCTAAACTCGCAAGCCCCGCCCCCAATAGCCTTGGTTCCTAGATCAGGTCGGAACCTGTCTCGACAAGTTACGACCTGCTTACATTTGTATCGGACTTCGTTATTTCGACTAGCTATCCTACTTGATTTCATAATATTACGTAATTACATTCTTTACAATACGCGATCTTTATTACGTAAACTTCTTTGTTGCTCGGCGTCCTTTACAACCTTATACCTTATAGTAGTAGATACGCATATAAATTGGAAGTTCGACATCAATAAAATAAAATCAAAGTAATCCAAATTCTCATATGCCCTTCGTGAAATAAAAAACCGCCCAAGTGCGCGTCGGATTCACGCACAAAGAGTTCAGTACCATTATCTATAAAAACGGCAAAAAAATCACGTTTGTATGGGAGCCCCCTTAAATATTTATTTTATTCTGATTTTTAATATTTGTTGTTATAACGGCAACAGAAATAGGTGGAGCTCGTGGCTAAATAATTACAGCCGCATAGACCGATCTTCCGGGTTAAGCCACGCTTGCCGAGGTTGGTCTGTGGATGGGTGACCATTTACCATAGCGAGTTTCCTCCGTGCCTCGGAAAGCACGTAAAGCCGTTGGTCCTGGCTGTCATTTGTAGATCTTTGACAGTCGTTACTGTTGGTCAGAAGCCAGAAAGTCTGACAACCAGTCTTACCAAGAGTATCGTATTACCCAGTTACTGGGTTGTGGAGGTCTGATAGGCAGTCGCTCCATGTAAAATACTGATATTCAGCTGCATCCGGTTCGACTGGAAGCCGACCCCAACATAGTTGGGAAAAGGCTAGGCAGATGATGATGATGATAACGGCAACAGAAATACATCATCTGTGAAAATTTCAACCGTCTATCTATCACGGTTCATGAGATAAAGTCTGGCGACAGACGGACATATGGACAGCGGAATCTTAGTAGTAGGTCCCGTTTTACCCTTTGGGTACGGAACCCTGAAAAGTCCACTAGTTTACAAACTGCACTGATGCGTACGCTTATGCATGGCGTTATGGAGTAATCTTTTGGGGAAATAGTACAGATTCACCATCTCTTTTCACTTTCCAAAAAAAACTCACTCGTATCTTGGTCAATATTGAAGATACTGAAAGCTGCAAACCTCATTTTCAACAAGAAAATATGTTAAGGCCCGGACTCCACCAAAGCGGAGATGTGCGGAGATGTCTCGATCGAATAATAGGATTGCGTTATTTTCAAATTTCTCCGCTTAGCTTCAACTCAAACCAATTCCTATTGGTTGTTTACGAGACATCTCCACACATCTCCGCTTTGTTGGAGTCCGGGCCTAATCCCTTTTTTATCTTATTAAATTCCTCATGGATACCCTCCGCCTGGAGAAGGCGAAGGGTTATGCCCGACTGTTACCGGCTAAAAACCCACGGTGTTCCTTCTCCTGACCCTTGACTGGGGTCGCGGGATTCGCAGCTGCATGCACCGTAGCCCCGGCAGGCCTCGGTCCGCCAGCCACTGGCGAACCTCTTCTTCTGTGGGGCCTTGCGCCACGTCCTCCTGAGAGACGCGCACAGAACACATGCGCGCCGCCTTTTCGGGCCTGTTACTGGTCGGGTGACCGGTCCCCTAACTCGTCGACTTCTCGGCGGTGGGGAGTGATAGTGAAGTTAAATAATGCCTTGCATTTATATTTTAGAAACATGTAAGTTTGTTAGAGAGCATAAATCTTTAACACAAAACGAAGAGATACTCAATCAACTAACTCGCTTACACTCAGTTGCAAGAAAGGTCCATTAAATTTAAATGCTCTCATTAGAATGTTAATGCTCCATTAACCTCTTGTGTCCATTGCAAGAAGCTAGATTTAATGGAATGATTAACTATCCATTAAAATTAATTTTTGATTTTTCAAACTCCCCATGATTTCAATATATGATAATTAGTAAATGAAGAACGAACTACGACCTAATTAGTGTTCATGCAATAGCCATTAATTTAGTGGAAACATTATTTTTAATGACGGATTAGTTAATGATCACCTAATGCTATCTTTCTTGCAACTCAGTGTTATACGCAAAAACAGATTACATTTACCAAAGTCCCGGCTAAATATGCATTCTAAAAGTCCTTTTGTCGTGTCCAAAATTACCACAAATTGTAAGAAATGAAGATGAAAACCATATCTTTACAAATAAATTGAAAAAGCATCTTCTGCACAAAGCATATTACAATGTAGACGAATACCTTAATGAAAAATAAAATTTACAAAAACCTTCCTCCTCTCTCTAACCATTTTATGCCGTGCCCGACAGGGTCCATGATGATACTTATATTTTCTTTGTAAGCATGAAACATTGTGGAAGTGCAAATAAACGTATTGTATAGTAACGTCAAACTTGGTGAATCGTATTTCGTTTCATATTCGTAATAAAAACTATAAGTGAGCTGCACATCTAGTCGGCAGTTGTCACGCAGTTGCACTGAGTGCATCCGAAGTGTCTGAACATACTATGCCGAAGATACGCAACCGAAGTTCGGCATGATTACGCCTGCAATACTATTTGAATTACTGACGACACATTATGCGGAAATTACGTCGCATTATAGCGGACAGCCGAATTTCGGTCGGGCGTAAGTTCAGCGACAATTCGGCGGCAACGTATTCTGTAGAGCACACATTATACGCAACCGAAGTTCGGTTAGATTGCCGACGATGATCCGAGGCGGGTAGCAGCGGGAGGCAGGCATGCCCGCGCCCCGCGTGTCTGCCCACAAGTTTGCGCAATTTTCAAAATCACAGATACGAATGCTTCATCACAGATACGACTGCTCAGCCATAACTAATAGAGTACATTGTTCCTAGAACTGTCATGAGACGCGAGGTGCGCGCACGCCCACTTTTTGCGGTCTCTTCCTGTCGGACCAATGCTGGAGTCCGCGCACCTCTGCGTCGTATTAGTAATAATTATAATAAGTTATTTACAGAATTAGACATATTTGCAATGACGGCTAATAAGTTTCGTAACTGCCTTATTAAAACAATCAAGAGCCTTTAAACATGTTTAATAATTGTTTGCTCCCTTAACTTTGATTCGTTTTGCTCATAACATAAATATTCTGTTTTTTATATTGTGGATAACGATGTGAGCTGCACATTTGTATCATGTATTTGTTTCGTAAGTTAGCTCCTAAGATCTAATGTGTAACTGTTTGTTAGTCCCAAATCATCTGCCTAGCCTTTTCCCAACTATGTTGGGGTCGACTTCCAGTCGAACCGGATGCAGCTGAATATCAGTATTTTACATGGAGCGACTGCCTATCAGACCTCCACAACCCAGTAACTGGGTAATACGATACTCTTGGTAAGACTGGTTGTCAGACTTTCTGGCTTCTGACCAACAGTAACGACTGTCAAAGATCTACAAATGACAGCCGGGACCAACGGCTTTACGTGCTTTCCGAGGCACGGAGGAAACTCGCTATGGCAAATGGTCACCCATCCACAGACCAACCTCGGCAAGCGTGGCTTAACCCGGAAGATCGGTCTATGCGGCTGTAATTATTTAGCCACGAGCTCCTCGTGTTTGTTAACGAGTTTGTTAGTCCCAAATAAATAAATAAAATTAAATAATTAAATTCTTGCCGCGTATGTTTAGCACTTATGGTGTGTCATATCAGCCGAATACGTCGGAACATAATATTAGCCGCGGAACTTCGGTCGTGTATCTTCGGCATAGTGTGTTTGGACACTAATTGCCTTCAAGCTGAATTTGGCAGTTGCATACTTTGCAGTTGTGACTGGATATGCAGTCCAATTGTAGTTATGATTGAAACGAAACATGATTCGCCAAAATGTGACGCTATTAATCCCCTAGTTAGCGTGTACTGAATTCTTTATATTAATTGGAAAAAGGGTTATGGACATATTCAGATAATCGAACGTCATAACAATAAAATTTAACGCAAAACAGAATATATCCTTTATCGCGTTTTATTTATTCGTGTTTGAATAATATTTGTTACGAGTGTTAATATCTTCCTTTACAGCTTTAACATGTGCAGCGGAAATTAAATTTTTATTTGCATTGTAGAAATAAATTGAAAATGGAAACCAACGAAATATTTTTTTGGTTTTACTTTTATTCTCTGTGGTAGGATGTGCAATTCGTGCTGCGGAGTTTGTAATATTATTTTTAGGGTTATAATAGTTTTGCAGTTCATCATAATAACTATGGTTATGATTTTACTACGGACCAATTACTAACAAAATTGTTGTCAAACTGCAAACGAACCGTATCAGCTGTAAAATTGTTTTTAGGGTTCCGTACCTCAAAATGAAAAACTGGAACCCTTATAGGACCACTTTGTGTCCGTCTGTCTGTCTGTCCATCAAGACCTGGATTCTCAGGAACTGCCAAAGATATCAAATTGAAATTAATACCTCGGGTTAGCGGGGGGAGTGAGGTGTTAGACTCCCCCAGCGCCGTCTAAGAGGGGCGCGCTTGGAACACTTCGCGCCGCTGCCTCGGGTCCTGATGTGTGGGGGGCGACAGACTTCCCCAAGCCCGTCGCCCCTGGATCCATTAAGGGGGGCTGGAAGAGGGCGTTGTCCGCCCTCCGCCGACGCCCGGTACGTCTGCTGCGGGCCGGGTGAGTGGAGGTCATCTCACTCTCCCTTTCCGCATCCTCCTTCTGCGACATGATCGTGTCCGACACCACCGCGTCCCAGGACTCCTCGCTGTCGACCATGGACTCGACCACGGCCGACAGCGACAGTCACAATAAAGTCCAGCGCCAAGCAGTTTACCGTGTTCAGTTGCTTATATGTGAGAGCCAGAGGGGTGTAGGGGGAAGTCTTTCTATATCTTCGCTACTTGGATTCGTGTGCTCCATTTTTGACCTGGTCTGCGTTTACCATTAAGTGAGACAAAGGGTCGAACGCGACAAAGTTTTTTTTTCTATTACCTAGTAACTTTTCTACGAATCAATTAACCTTAAAAAATCCTTTTCACTTAAAAAGATAAGATTTCTCCTCCATAATTCTCAAAGCTCGACGAACAACTAAATTGTTTCTTCTGGGAAATCTTAAAAATCTATTACAACCCCGAAAGGGAAAACGAAACTGTGTACAAAATGTTGCCAGTACAAAAAATAAATAATTCATCCATTACATTTGACTTAACAAGTTGTCAAGCACCGATATCTCCCAAGGCGATTTAACGTGACCCCAGATTGTAGACAGTTTTTGACTTCTTAAAGGGATCCCTGAAGGCGCTCCTTTAGGGCTATAAATCAAAAGAAATCTCGTACCAATATAGGGGAGAGTATATCAAAAGCGGGGTAAAAGATTCCGCTGGTACGTTACTGGCGAACTAACGGTAACGTACAGGAAGCTTCTTATCATGTGTAGGTATAGTTATGATGCCTTGTTGGTCCTGACACATCCGCAGTAAGTCGACTTCTGCAAGCTTTATGAACTAAATTAAAACTAACTAAAATACTCTAATTACCTTTAACTAACACACACACACACATACGCACAAAACCTCACTCGCGTACGCCACACAGCTTCCTTCCGTATTTTCTCTTTATTTAATTTTTTTGCTGTACCTATCTCATTTTATTTTTTTAACTTTTTGTTTTTCAATTGCATACCCATGATAATGTTAAGTGGAAGAGCGAGGACACCTAACACAAGCATCTCCTTGCTTAAAAGGTGATCTCCAGCTCGTGTGTAAAGCATATTATGTAATTACAATAAAATAAATTATTTATTTTATTTAAGTGAGCAATGGAGAGCAATTACTTGACAGAGGAACTTACTTGCTTTTGGATTTGGTCCTTTAGGTTAGTGCTTAGAAGATATTGATATAATGTAGATTTGATTGAAATACTTTTTTTGGTCTTTCAAGTCGGATATATTTTGTGATCAACAAGGCAGTCCCGAGTTGACTGCCTTGTTGGTCTAGTGGTCGAAAGTGCGACTGCTGAGCGTGAGCTCTTGGGTTTGATTCCCAGGTCGGGCTAAATGTTATTCGATTGCGAGCCTATTGTCATCAACAGGGCACAAATCCAGAATCCGCCTGCTACTGAGAAATTCCACACGTAAAAACCCAAGAACACTTTGCCCGATCTGAGGATCTAACCCAGCACCTCACGTTCAGCAGTCGCGCTTGCGTCCACTAGAGAAATGAGGCAGTGAAAATATAAGTGCATATTTATTTATTTAAACCTTATGTACATTGGTTGCACACCAGGCGGACTTAATGCCATGAGCATTCTCTACCAGTCAACCTTTGGGTCAAAAATTAAGCACTTCGAAAGTGGTACAAAAAGGATATTAACTTTAACGGTAACTTAGAGCGGGGGCACACGATGTGTTGCGGCGGCGGTGCGGCGCCGGAGCGGTGTCGCTGCGTCGTCTTACATAGAAATATCTGTGGCATGTCACACGATGCGCTCCGGCGCCGCAACGGACTTGCAACCACCGAGACGAGGCGGGGAGGGGTGAATGCGTTGCGACGTCGAAGCGGCACCGCTCAGTTGTTTATGCGTCACAAGGGACGTAACGACGGACGTGCGTAACAGACTATCCAACGCTGCTACGGCGCTGCTGCGACATAACAACGTTGCGGCGCCGCACCGCTCGTGTGCCCGCTAATACGGTGAAATCTTTGCGGTGCGGCGCCGCAACGCATCGTGTGCCCCCGCTCTTAAACTTTTACAATTCTAGAATAGTTTTCTCAAATTTATGTTAATATTCAACGTCCATGCTGGTACAGTAATATAGTTTGAAATTCAAGTATTATTACGTGGGTGGTTATGGTCGTAAGTGATATTTGATATTAAATTTTTGTCCTTTTTCCATTTTTTTGTCTTTCTTTGTTTATTATAGAAATTCCGAAATAGTTCCGTATTGTTGTATTGGAAGAGCCAACGTTTTTTTAATGGCAGTGAGTTAGTTCATCATAACTTTTTCTCTGTCAAAATTAAGGTGCTAAAATACGTACTTCTTTACCTCAAAATCATGTTTATCAGTTGTTGAGCCTAAACAGAGTTAAACACATTTTAACTTGTGGGGTTTGATGCTAGGAAAGGTTAACTTTGCCGTCAATTTTTAACCGACTTAAAAAAGGAGGAGGTTCTCAATTCCTCGGAATCTGATTTATGTATGTTCCCCGATTACTCATAGACGCCTGGACCGATTTGGAAAATATTTTTTTTGTTTTAAAGTTGGTTTTCACAGTTGGTCCCATGGTCATCAGGTCAGGATCTGATGATAGGATCCTGGAGAAATCGAGAGAACTCTACAAATTTTATAGACACTCTTGAAGCGATTTTTTGTTTGAAAGAGTATTCTCCCGAGGTGGTCCCATTTAAATTTGGTGAAGATCTGATGAAGACCCTCGGAGATTGACAATGGAACTCTTCAATGGATAACAGAAAATTACCCGGGATTGCTGTAATCGCATGTTTATACAATGTATTGTAAGCCACTTAAAATAGAAAAAAAAAATACTTTTACTTTATATTACTTTTATTATACTAACTTTTAATTATCTATCTGCCTAGCCTTTTCTCAACTATGTTGAAGTCAGCTTGCAGTCTAACCAGATGCGGCTGAATACCAGTATTTTATAAGGAGCGACTACTATCAGACTTCCGCAATCCAGCTACTGGGCAAATCCGAAGAGTTAAACCGGTTGTCAGGCTGTTACAGGTGTTCGTATGACGCCCGGGATCGACCTGCTCTTCGAGTTACGAAGGGGTCTTGATGGGTGACGAATGGTCACGAATATCAGCGCCGTTTTTACTTAGCATCGAGCCTCTCGAGTAGAACACATACTGTCTTACCTCAAAATTATGTTTAACAGTTGTTAACAATAAACAGGGTTTCAACACCTTTGTATAATTATATGCTATCTATACATATAATAAAATCGTGGTTTAGAAGTAACTATGAAATTTTTGTCTAGAACTTATAAATCGCGCGGTAACGAAACCATAGCGCGATCTAATTCGACGCCAACGCCATCTAGGAAAGTAAAGATTAAACATATGTTTGCATGTTTATGCAAGCATCACGTAAAAAGAGCTGACCCAATGCTGTTGACTTGTATAAACATATATTGTGCTTATCTCCAAGTAACATATTTTTTTTGTTTCATCGCAATCGGTTCACGCATTCAAAAGATATGCAAATAATTAATATCTTCTATACATTTACAAATCTGTAGACTTTTGCGTATCTGTACATAGCAAATATTTTGAAAAAACCTGGTTGGGGTGTTAAACTATAACCAATAGAACCCATTTTTAACATTTTTGGATTTTTTGTCTGTTTGTCTGTTTGTCTGTTTATCTGTTTGTTTGTTCAAGCATCACATAAAAACAACTGATCCAATGTTGTTGACTTTTATAAATAAATATTGTGCTTATCTCCAAGTAACATATGTTTTTTGTTTCATCGCAATCGGTTCACGCAATCAAAAGTTATGCGAATTTTAAGTTTTCTAGAAGAACTTAGCATGTATTAGTTTATTTTCAATAGATGGCGTTACGTGTATCAAATCATGTTGTGAGGAAATATATTACTACGAATAAATCCACAAATTATCTAATATTCATTGTTGAATTGGTACCTATTCTCAGTCTACGAAAGGTTTAATGAAATGCTATCCATAAGAAGAAGGAACTAAGCTTTTACAAAAAAAAAAAACGAAGATATTGTTATTTAGAATTTATTAGGTCAATTTCTTATTGTTGTTCACAATAAAATGAATTCATGACTTCATGTGGACTAATAGTAAGATTTTTGTTCATTGAATGGTCATACTTTTTGGGAATGCTGATGCCGAAAATAAGGTCCAAATTCAAATTGAAATCGGTGGCCATGATTATTTGCAAGGAAAGCGCTCACCCAGTGCTTTCGTTGAAATTTAGTATTTCGTAATCATTCTATCTACTCAATGCACTTTTTGGAATTTTTTTCTATATTTAATTTTATTTTGTTCATTATTGTCAGATTTATTCAAAGCCTGTCGCCGTCGTTTTAATAAGTTTATTTAATTGAGTTTTTTTAAGCTTTAGGTAATGTTCCAAAGACATGGCCATGGAGGGAAAGTACTTTAAATATTAAAAATAGCAAATTTCACTATTATTATTATTTACATTCAAATATTGAAATTTTTATATCCCACTACAATTTTATTTGTATAATACTCTGCCTTAATAGTCTGATATTGTTTTACATGTATAATTTCGATAATATCATTTTCTAAACTGTAAAGTTTGAGCATCATGCAGCAATTAATGATACACCTTTAATCATATCATATTACTGCCCATTGTCTGGTAGTATGAGTCTGTCATGCTCACTTAAATGTCCTGCTGATGGTGGCGTTGTATATCCGGTCGTTGGGTTCCCTATAATATGGTTGAGCTAAGCGATGCGGATGTGCACGTCATGCTCGTGAACGGGTGCTGTCTGTCGGGACTGGTCAGCCCATAACTACTAGGGCAATTCTAGAAGGCATATTTTCTTTTCCTATTTTCTACTCTTATGTGAATTTATTTGTTACATTAACCTGCATTATTCTCATTCTATGTCGCACGCAACTGTAATGGAATTGTCATGAATAGTCATGATCTACTATTTTAAAAAGAGTATTCATGGAGTTTCTTGCCGGCTCTTCTCCATAGAACCTACCTTTTGGAACCGTGCACCTAGTTTTGACGTTTTAAAAGTGCCTGTAATCTGGTCTATTTGAAATAAAAAACTTTGACTTTGACTTTGACTTTGACTCAAAGGAAACTTCATTTCACTTTTTTTTAAAGTAAGAAATATTGCGTTTAACTGATTTTTTTGCCTGAACCGGGAATCGAACTGACAAAGCTTTATGTACCATCCGGTATTATATTATGGCACCTGTTGATAGATATTTATAAGGTCAATAATAAGGATCAAATCTCTCCAACAAACACACTGTCTTAAATTGAAGGAAGTGCAAGAAATAAGAAGTAACAACAAATAAGTGTTTGAATTGAAATGTACCTAAGTTAAGTAGGTACTTAATGTTAGTTTTTATGGTCTTCCATCAATTTCAGGCACTATGTTTATTGGAGCGATCATATCGATTGGTGAAATAAAAATATAGAAGATGTTTTTTCGCGTTTGTGTTGGTTCGATTTCCAGATCAGACTTTTTGAAAGCAGTACCTACCTATTTATAACTTATTAAAATTAAATGAAGTCTTCTATAAGTTTTTTTTTAAATATTTAAAGTTCTTTTCTATACCTACCACACCTCGAATGAAATCATAATTTAGTTCGCAGATTGTAACAAGACGGCGTTGTAGCTATTTTTGTATCGCGATATGGTTTTGTTACATCTTCAATAATAGTATCAATATTCAATTATAATCCATTTTAGCAAGGAAATGTATAGAAATAAGCAACACGTTTTTAGTATTACGGTTTTATGAATCTTTACGGTCAATCAAGAGGAGCTGAAACTCTACATAAAGAAATGGTTCAAAAGATATAAGTGTCTTAGTGGGACACCTTTGTCTATTATTATAATAAATGGATTATTTAGTTGCTGCGACACAATGTTGTTTTCCGACTTCCACGCGGACGGAGTCGCGGGCACAGCTAGTATATAATAATATGATGCTAGAAAATCTTGTGGAGGAACGAGGTGTGGTGTTCCTCCAACCAGGCGGATTCTTGTGCCTGGCGGGCTACTGCCCAACGATCAATGTTGGGCGGTTGTATATACAACGTGTTACATAATTCCCCTTATAAAAGAAAATGTAAATCAAGTACGAGTAGTCTTTTATGGTTGTTGTCATTTTACCTCTCAGAGGAAATTAGGTAAGAATGTAAATAACTTTCTGGGTAGTCTACTCTTTAGTTTTATGTTTTAGGGTTGCGTTTCAGTGATGATTTAATTTTATGATTTGCCCAAATTTTTTTTTGGGTCTTACTTTTATTTTAAAATATTGCCAATAGACTCTTTACAAGGGACCTTTTAATCCCCTTTCGGCTTTAGGGGTATTTTTGTAACACGTTATATACTATCTGCGTGTTAAATCATGATAGCGCGATGTAGGAACCGTCATCTATGAGAGTTGTCGATAATGTCGCTGTAGTCATTTACACTACCGGCACAGTAGACATATAGGCTAAAGCAGTACCTCAACTTACTAAAGAATTGAAACACTCACACAGACACGCTCTGTATACTGAGTAGTTTTTTGTTTTTGTATGGAACTGCATCCCGAAAATACCTTATTTGTCTTGTTGCAGTGCATGTCTGTGTGAGTGTGTCAAATCGGACGATTGTAGGTAGTTGAAGTACTGCTTTAGCTTATATGTCTACTGTGCTACCGGTGTGTTGCGTAGTTCGCATGTGGCGTGATAGATGTCGACAAGCTTTTAACTGGGGGTAAATTCTACTAACAGCATCATTGGACAATCGCGACCGAACCAAAGTCGAACCGTTCATACATACAGTTTTCGTTTTCAAATGCTGTCAAATTGTTTGACACAAAAAACAAAACCAATCGTTTTGACAGCTGTCGTAAACAAAAACTGACTGACGGTTATGGTTCGTTTGCGTTTGGCTACTAACAATTTTGTTAGTCGAATTTACCTTTTATCTTTTACCTTTAATTTTTGTACTAATTTTCAATTACCAATTTCAATTACGGAATCGTTGTTTACTTCGTTTGCCCCGTATTCGCTATTAAGATGGGGTATTAAGGTGTCGACTTTCCTAATCTCTACAAAGGTTTCTCTCTGAACAGGGATCTAATGAAAACATAAGTGTATGCAGAAAATCAGGAAACAGAATTCATAAGAAATACATTTCGACAAGCGTAAAGGACAAGAAAGTTATCCTTTACGCCAAATGACATTTCCGGTGTAGATTTTTGTAAGGTGCAATAGGCGATCGATTGATTTTCCACTTGTCACTTTCATAGTAAAGTCTGGATCATACGATGACAGTGACTGGACCCAGTGACTTGGAATTTCGGACCCAGTCACTGGGTTTATGTAGACGCACTGAACAGACTTGCGTGGCTTAGCAGTGGCAGAGATGGGAGGGAGATAGACCGACAGGTTAGTCAACTGGACTGAAATTGACGGCGCGAATTCAGCACTGGACTACGTTGAACCTAGTGACTTTTTTTTGTTTTATCTTTGGAATATCCTCATGGATACCCTTCGCCCGGGAAAGGCGAAGGGTTATGCCGGACTCTTACCAGCTAAAAACCCACAGTGTTACTTCTCCTGACCCTACGGTAGCGGGATTCGCAGTTGCATGCACCGCAACCCCGGCAGGCCTCTGACAGACCTATCCTACTGTCCACAGTACCCACGCACCTCTCAGGAGGATGTGGGGCTAGGCACCAGCCTAGCCCCACATCCTCCTGAGAGGTGCGTGGGTGCGTGGTACATACACGCCGCCTTCTTAGGAAACTAGTGTCTACAGGAGTCCAGTTGCGTATTAAGAAACCATTGTGGTATCCAGAACCGGAGCGATCTGTACCACTCAATGCTTTACAATGTAATTTCTCCCGACACTATTGCGTGGTACAGTGCTCGGCAGTTCTGTATTGCACATTGGTTTTGGGCTGAAATCACCGATGATCTCCCAAAAACAATTGTGGAGTACAGATCGATACATTGTACAGATCGTACAGATTCACCGTACAGATACTGGATATACTGGATACAACCCAGTTGCAAGTCAGCGCTGGACTGACTTACTGTACTGTCACATTACTGGGCTCGTATAAACCTGCCTTAATAATTACTTAAATAAAATAATGAATACACCTCACAAGTCAAATCTACCCAAAATAATTTATTCAAATTAAACCAGATGCATTGTATAAATGAAAACAATTAGATTCGTCTCTACACGAAACGTACTAAAAGGTTAACCAAATATAAAGTTTTATTTAGACGAACAATGCAAGTAATGAGAAAGAAAAAGCTGGTCCAACCAGCCAGGTAATACAAGTGCTGAATTCCAACAAACGTTGGTATTATTTCAACTCGAAAAAGAAGCAAAATAAAATGAAGTTTCAACACGAGTGTTCGTTATCTTGCCAAATTAAATTCAGAGCCAGATAAATAATGATAACATTAAAATATTCATGGCGAATAAAAAGTACAGTTTTTTAGAGTTCCGTTGTAAAATGTGGATGAGAGACTTTTATAACTTTATAATGTCCGTCCGTTTGTCTGACTCACATCAGACTAGTCTTTTTCTTAATTATTTTGAGGACAGCTTCTATTTTAATTATAACATGTACTATATTTAAAGGTACGAGTTGGTAGCGGACTGCATACAGCAGCAGCATACGACGTGTCGCTACGACACTACTGGTTTCCATGTATTTCTATAAAATACCTTCCGCAGCTAGCGACACGTCGCTCAACTACACGTCGTACGACCGCAGACGACGTGTTGTCCGACCGCAGATCAGTAGTGCCACCGATGTTGGAGCGACGACACGTTGAATCTTTCACAAAAATGAGTTTTTCAAATTCCGAGGAAGAAAAACTGATAAACCAGGTGGCCCAATATCTTGCATTGTACGATGCATCTAACAAAAACAAAAGATACGAAAGTAAATCGCTATCGCTAATCCCAAACAGGTCACTCATCTTGTCTCATGGAAAATTCAGAACTAACTGGAATATGACGTGTCGTCTGCTGCAGCCATCTGCTGTTGGGTTCGAAATCATGACTGCATACAGCAGCAGTAGACGACGTGTCGCTACGACGTGTCGTAACGACACATCGTCTGCTGCTGCTATATGCAGTCGGCTACGAACTTGTACCTTAACACTAACTGTGCCCGCGACTTCGTCCGCCTGGTAGTCGGGAAACAACATTGTATCGCAACAACTAAACAATGATGTACTCCATTTTTTAAATCTAATCACATTTATTTCCAATAAGGTACTGCTCATCACCCACACTCAATAGCGTGATAATTTGTGCCCTATAACCTGACCCGCTCTTTAACGGACATTTTTGCCAAATATAAATTAAATCTGTTTAGTAGTATTGGCGTGAAGCTCAAACATACAAACAGACAAAAATTCTAAAAACTATATTTTTGACATCAGAATTTAGGATGAGTTATAATAATAATAATAATTCAGGGGGCCCAGCTAGTGAGCTGGCGAGTCACCGTCTGCCAACACTTTTCAATTTTAAATGTTGAAAGGCAGACGCCGTTTTCTTCCGGCAATAGAAGTTATCTAGTCCACCTAACACCCCTTCCCATAGACCAGATATTTTTCACCATATTTTACAATAGTCCTGCACCCACCTGGGACGGTCCATGACTGTAATCCAATAGTGCAGCCGTGGATAGTCCCCGGTTGGTGCCCCACCCCACTTTAGATTAAGTTCTCAAAGGGGCCTCTGCGCGTTGGACCTGTGTCCCCGTGTATGCCTTCCAAAGGACCGGACATCTTCCGCAAGGAAGATGAGCCGTGAATTTAGACGAGATACAAATAATAATAATCTTTATTTCAAGTCACAAGACTCATAGTGCACTTATTTTTTTCCAAATAATTAGAATATGCAGGTTTAGCATCGTTACGACTTTATTATAATTATGTATAGATTTCACAAAAGTGGCCCACCAAGGCACTTAAGGCGCTTCCCCCACAGAAAGTGGCGCCACTTCAGAAAAAAAGCATTATTTCTGTCAACACGCAACATATTGAAATTTCGTACGTACAACATTTTAGTCAAGTGTTGTAGAATTGAACACCAAAAAACAACACTGGACATCCTAGGTTAGAAGTTTTAGTAATTAATGCTAAAAACGGCCTTTTTTGGTACTTATCGCTAAAACTTCGAATCCAGTAGCTCTAGTGTTGATGTTCAGTAGGCCTAGCACAAATTTTTTGACGTATAGCAACGTAAACGTAACGGTAATTCGAATGAATTTTGAATCGAAAATACAACTATCCTACAGCATTTTGCTTTAAGTTTATGCGACAAGCACAATTTGTATCTTAAATAGATACGAGTATTAATAAAATTTTCAATTTAACTAAATGTTATGCGCGAAACAAGTATTTCCAATTCAAAATTCACTCACATTAGCATTACGTTTACGCTAGTCACAGCATTCGTGCTAGACCTACTGCTGGTGTTCAAAAATTTCTACAACACTTGACTAAAATGTTGTACGTACGAAATTTCAATAAGTTGTGTGTTGAGCGCAGTGAGGTCGCGAGTCAAACACTAGAACATGTGATATTTTTTATTAATATTCTTCTTTAAATAGAGATTGGGTATAGCATAATAATATTTATCAAAGGCTGTATTCAAAATTTCTTTAGGTTTTTGCACAAATAACTTTGTTTCATGTCATTTGACACAGATGTTTATCGTCAGTATTTAAAAATATTACGACTACGGAACCCTCCTTTCTCAGGCCTCTCTTTAATTTCGGCAAGACTCAGTAAGATTACCATAATTAAGTGGGAATTTTAAAATGAATGAGAGTTTCTAGAAATTTTTGCCACTACCAGTTACGATTGAAATTTTACTACAAGTAAATTAATTAAAATGTTCACTATTTCGTTACTGAGAACTCTAATTAAAATGCCTACATAAATACTGTGATGTGGTGATAATTTAGGCATTTATAAAATGTTGCATTAGTACCTACTTCTTCTTTTACAAGATGCTACTTTGGTACAGATAGTTTCATCCACGAAGACGCACCCCACTAGTAACCCCCACCACGTAGTGTGTGGGCTGCATGCAGCGGGTTAGGGGACCCGTCGCCCGACCAGTAACAGACCCGAGAAGCGGCGCGCACCTCTCAAGAGGACGTGGGGCAAGGCCCCACAGAAGCAGTGGTCCGCCGGAGGTCGCGGCGCATTCAGTTGCGAATCCCGCGACCCCGGCCAAGGGTCAGGAGAAGGAACGCCGTGGGTTTTTAGCCGGTAAGAGTCCGGGATATTTTTTTCATGGATGCCCTTTGCTTTCCCCGGGCGAAGGGCATTCAAGAAAAAAAAGGCCAGCATGCTGCACTAAGCTTTAAACCCTTCTCATTTTGAGAAGAATCCCGTGCCCAGTTTTGGAACAGTAATGGTCTGATTATGCAATGCTATTTATGCAAGCAATTTGTACTCCCACAAAATAAAAGCAGCCAACACAAAACGTATCACAATAGCCGTAGATCCACTGAAAACATCTTCTTAAATTCGTCGACAAATTCTGCTCAACATTGCAGGAGTCAAGGGCAGTAATTCATTTGGACAAAAGGGAATTGCAAGCCCTGATTTACATTTGAATAGAAGGTTTATTGCATTAAAATAATAATCCCGCTTCTCTTCACATTAAGGCTGGCTTTCCACGAGAGGTGAGCGATGCGAGGAGACGAAGCGGAGTTGTAAAATGATGCGGCTGTTTCCATTACGTATTATACATTCCATTTATTGTGTTCAATTAACTTGGGAAGAGACTGGACCCCATTACAAGGGGAATCCTAGTGTAGGATCCAAGGCATTTGTAAAAATCTAGCGCTTCACCTTTCTTATAAAATGTATTTTTTTTCCCGAATAAATTTTTATCGTTTATTTATCCACAAAAGCTATGCAGGGAAGCTGAGCGATGCGAGGAAGCTGAACGGTGCAAGGAAGTGTAGCGAAGGTGTGAACCGTCTACTTTTAGTAATTATATTACTTGTATGCTTTCAATATACACCGTCCATTGACCGTATTTTAGTTAGCTCGCTTAGCTACACCGCCTTGCATATACCTTCTTAGCACACATCTCTTTCGCACTGTATGTACAAAGACCTCGCTCTGCTAAGTTCTTTTCCACCAAACCTGCGCTGTGGTAAAATCAAGCAATCCTAATGGTGGATTTTTAATCGCTCGCCGCTGAGCTTCCTAGCACAGCTCTGGAAAGCCAGCCTTAGGCAGGGTCTGACGTAGCTGTGACCTATTTCGCAATAAAATGGTAGCTCAAGTCGTTAAAAGTGTGGCTTTTGTACCTACGTTGCGTTTGAAGTTCGTTTCAAGAAAAAAGGTGAGATATTATGGGGGAGTTTCAAGTGTACTGGACCAACCTACCAGTGGCGAAGGGTGAATTTTCTTAAAAGGGAAGCCGGACTAATTAGGTATTTGTTTAAATGATAATTGAAAATAATAGATACTAGTATTTGCCATATTTCGAAAGGGAAGCCGATAGGAATCGAGTTGTATCGAGCCTTCGCCACTGCAACCTACATTGTCGATGGGTTGGACGGAGGTGTATTGTATAGCCATAGTTTTTCCATCAAGGTATGATTATGTATGATAAGGGAGGACTATGGGGAGTGATAGCCTAGCAGTTGACCGCTTGCTTTCTATGCAGGAAGGTCTAAGTTCGATCCCGGCCGCTCCTCAGACTTCTCGAGTTCAAGTGCGGATCATAATTTGAATATCATTTTCGTTAACGGTGAAAGAATACAGGGTGTAAACGAATTCGTGTAATTCCTTCAAACCGCGTGATCTACTGGTAACATAGATTAAACCTAAAAGGGAATTTTTGAAAATGAACTGAAAAAAAAATCAAAATAAAATCTTAGTTTTCTATTTTTGAGTCATTTTAGAGCCCCGAGTTAACTTACTGCATAGAACGATATCGCGTTAGTCGTGCCCGCCAGCCGCGTCGCCGTGCTTTCATTCATTTATGCGTGGCATCGAAATGTTCAATCTCATAAAATGATTTTTCTGCAAAAAAAAAAATCTTATTTTTTTACTGAATCCTTATTAGGTGGTTTAGATACGATCACTTACCCCTACAGCATGAAAAAAAAAGATTTTTATTTTTTTATTTTTAATCACGCTAATTCCCGTGCGGGTAGATCATGTGGTTTTAAGGAATTACACGAATTCGTTTACACCCTGTATATCGTGAGAAAACTTGCACACCTGAGAGGGCTCCAAACAGCTCTCGCACCAGCGTCACGGACTAAGGCCTGAACCCATTCTGAGAAGAAGCCAGTACCCAGCAGTGGGTCAGTAATAGGCTGATGATGAGGGGAGGATTGTAATTCTACTGTGTGGTTCATGGCTTATTGCGATCATCGATCTCTTTGCCAAGCGAGGTTTTTGTTAAATTCCCCCATGAGTGTTCATTCTAGAGAGTACTAGAGTTTTATTAAGAGGTTTAGTGTAATGGAATAGATTTTATACATAGAGAACGAGCTTTCCACCATATTTTAAGCACAAATTTAGTCTTGGGCTAGAACTGAGAGATTACAAGTAGATAATCCAATAAAAAACATTAATTAAAAGTAAAAACCGACTTCAAAAAAACTAGAAAAAGTACCATAACATAAAATTAACAGTTTCAGAAGTCGGTGGCTTTTATTTGTTTCAGTGTAGAATTGCACCGATTTCTGAAACTGTTAATTTTATATTATGGTAATTATTTAAAATTATTTATTAAATACGTTTTAGTGTCATAAATTACACGGTTTAAGACTTCAAATTTAAATGACACGGTTGCGTAATCTTTCCAGCAACTAGGTAGTTTTCTTTGAGAATAGTTATAATTATCATGACGGCTCCTTACAAATACATACAATCTTCTTTGTTTTTGACTAATGTTTCTGTGATGACAGTTAAAACAGAGACTGAAAGTCCTCATCAAACTTTTGCTGAAGGGAACCACAAACCAAAACGTCTTTTTTTTGTATTTGTTGATTTTTTCAAAAAGCCCTTTATCAATTTCGATAAAATTTATACAGGGTGTTAACGAATTCGTGTAATTCCTGCAAACCACATGATCTATTAATGATATAGATTAACACGGCACGGAATTTAGATTTATTAAAAATAAACTTTTTTTTCCTAATATTTTTTTTATTTGATAGAAAGGGCTATGCAACTTTTGCCATACATAGTTGGCATGTTTTTTTTTTCTTTTCGCCAGAATTGAAACCTAGGCCATATGTTAGAGGACTGTATGACAAATATATAGCAAAAAGAGCTAGGTCTACTAACCGTAACAAAACCAAGTTAGAGAGTGTTTAGTAGATTGCTATTGTTTTTTATCAGGCGTTATTTTTCTTAAATAAAAATACTCCGTGTGTGATATTTTAAGTTTCCCATTGTTAAATACTACCTACTCGGCAACTCTAATGAGTCATTCTGCGTCCCCCGCTTCCACATTATGATCTTAAATATTCTTTCTAGATCTTCTTGATAGAAGGGCTTAACGATGGCGTAGCAGCAATAAAAGGACATTACTGTTCCTGTATTTCTGGGAAGAGAACACAGGTTGTTGTAGCCACGTCATGTCTGTATTATGGTATATGGCGTGGGGTAGAGATCAACAAAACTTAGGTCCTCCAGCTCAATTTCTGGATTTCATAATAAGACATGATGTGAAAAGAGAGACGAGTACTGATTACGATTAATTAACTTTATCTATAAGAATTTAGTAGCATGTAATTGTTCTATGATAAGGTAAGGCAAAGATTTTTGTAAAACTAGAAGTACCTTCTAATTATTTAATAAATAGTTTTGGTTTCGGTTTTTATGTGTTGAGGACAGCGGACTAGATCCAGTAATAAAACACCAAGTGTATAACTACTAGATCGACTTTAATTGTCATTAACACAATTACTTACATAATATTACATAGGATGTTAGCAAGCATGGCTTCAGTAGAGTTACCGTGTCCTAACACAATCGCAGCTAAAACAAGACTACTTGTAAGAACGTGAAAGTGGGCGGAAACATCTACGCCAAAAAAGGGAACTTCCGGCTTCTAGAATGATCGTACAACTTTCTAGAACATAATAGTGCGCACCCCAGCGTCGAATAGTGGTCAACTAAGGGTTTTCTATACATTATAGCGCTAGCTCCACCTAGCGTCCACTAGCTAAACACGATCAATACAATCCCTTAAAGTGCCTCCACTATCAGGCGCTAGAGTGCGCTACTCTCTTCAGGCTTTGTATATCAGTCACATTTCTCCCGCCGTGTACATTAAATGTACATAATAGTATCACTCTAGTGACTGGTATACACAGCAAGATCATCACAATGACCTAAGCAATTCTTTACAAAGATCAATTATAACATTTATAACAATTCAAGTTTATCATAACAATTTACAATACACCTATACAACTTTAAGGGTAGTCGCCACAGGATCCCTGCTCTGCTATATATAAGTCAAATTGAATTAAAATTTCTCCGAACAGCATAACCCTGGAGTGACGCCAGAGAAGAAGACAATAAATTAAACTTGGGCTACATCAACGGCTACAAATACAACATAATTTTTAGGACAACTAAGATTATTCTACAGGTATGACGACAAGACGTTTAGAAGGACGACGCAATATACCGCTCTTAGTTTTGATGTCGACGACTCTCACGATACCATCCGCGCCTGGGTACACGCGTTCGACTCTTCCCTTCGGCCACACGTTTCTTGGTAAGTTCGAGTCCACTACCACGACCAAATCGCCCACTCTGACTGCTACGCCGCGTCCACGCGGCTCCCGCCGGTCTTGCAGTGTAGGTAGCACTTCACGCAACCATCGCTGCCAAAACAAGTCCGCCAGCCGTTGGGACGCTCTCCAGTGTGAACGTCGTAGTTCATCCACCCTTGCAAAGGCCCCTGGTAACGGGACTTTAGAGGGCGACCCGAGCAAAAAATGGTTTGGTGTCAATGCCTCCTCGTCATCCGGGCTAACTGATACATGGGTCAATGGCCGTGAGTTAATCGTATGTTCTATCTCTGTCAGAAGTGTATGAAGTACGTCTTCGCATGGGTGCCGCTCGACGAGTGTAGCATTCAGCGCAGTCTTTACGGAGCGCACCAACCTTTCCCATGCTCCACCCATGAACGGCGCTCCCGGTGGAATGAAACGCCAGTCGACGTGACGTACCTCTGCTTCGTGTTGTAGTGATGTCAAGGCGGCCTTGCGGAGCTCGGCGTCCGCCCCGTGGAAATTGGTACCGTTGTCACTCCAGATAACTGCAGGACATCCACGGCGCGCCATCATGCGCCTCAATGCTAGAATAGCGGCATCCGTCGATAGCGAGGCAGCGACTTCCAAATGAACGGCGCGTGTAGTAAGGCAGGTAAACAATGCCACGTAACGCTTCTCATGGTGTCTCGCTACTGTGACTGAAAGTGGTCCAAAGTAGTCCAGCCCCGTGTGCGTGAAAGGACGCTGGTGGTGTGCGAGTCGACAGGATGGTAAATCACCTGTCAGCGGCTCCGGAGGTGCGGCTCGACGCAGACGACAGGGCTGGCAGCGATTGATTACCGTGCGGACGGAGGGCCTCAATCGTAGTATCCAGTAACGCTGGCGGACTTCATTCACGATGCATTCCACTCCGCTGTGATGTAACTTTCGATGAATCCAGTCTATATACAAGTGACAATAGTGGTGGTTTCCGTCCAATACCGCTGGCGACTGCGTTTCTCGTAGTATGCCAGCTGCTGCTGCGATGCGCGAGCGTATTCTCAGTAGGCCGTGTTCGTCGACAGTCAAGGATAGTCGATTCAACCGGCTGTTAGCCGGTACTGCTCTCCCGCCGGTGACTTGACGTAATTCATTTGTAAAACATTCTTCTTGTAAAGCGCGAGTCCATAGGATTTCGGCTCGGCTTGTGTATTGTGAACTGAGAGGTAAGTGGATTGTCGGCGTTGCGCTAAGGTTGCGTCTTTGTGTTCGGAGTCGTGTGCTCGCGGTTTCGCGGTGCTTCTCCGTCCAGTTCGGGTCGTCTGTGTCGACGCGTCTGTTGCGTTTACGGGCAGCGGCTGTGGTGTGGACCCGACATCGGTCAATGAACTGGAGAACGCGAGCCGTAGTTCGGATGAGCCGTATCCACGAAGAGAAACGTGTAACATCAGGTAGGGCCTCCTTCGTGAGTGACTGTACGCGAGTCACGGCAGTGGTGACGCGCTCCTCTCCAGTGTCGACGGGGGGGGGTGAGTTGGTCTCACGCGGCCAGGCGCACTCGTCGTCGTATAGAAATGAAGGGCCGTTGAACCAGCGGTGGGTCGCAGTAAAGTGAGTCGGTGTGTCGCGAGTGGAGTCATCAGCGACGTTGTGAGCAGTGGGGACCCAGCGCCATTCGCTTCTCTCGGTGGTTTCTTCTAGTTCCGCTACTCGGTGCGCTACAAACGGTTTAAAAGCGCGCGCGCCGGCGCGCAGCCATGCGAGCACGGTGCGCGAGTCGGACCAGAACACTCGACGGTCGGCGCGACGATCGTGCTCCTCCTCCACGCAGCGTGCCAGTCGCCCGCCGAGGACGGCAGCCTGTAATTCAAGTCTAGGTATAGATGTGACCTTAAGGGGCGCGACGCGCCCTTTCGCAGCCGCGAGCGATACATTAACTTTAGCTTCGCCGTTAACTGACCGCCAATAGGCTGCTGCGGCATAGGCCCGTTCGCTCGCGTCTACGAAAACATGCAATTCTACTTTAGTCGCGTTATTATATCCTGGGTAACAACGCGGAATTCGAACGCCTTTCAAGTTTCTCAGAGCAATTAACCAGTCGTGCCATTTACGTTCTAAACTTTTAGGCAGGCGCTCGTCCCAACCAATATTCAAACGCCACGTGTCTTGTAATATACACTTCGCCTGTGTCGTAAACGGCGCGGCTAGTCCCAGTGGGTCATACAAAGACATTGCCGTTTTCAATAATTGTCGTTTTGTCACCTGCTTGTCTAAATAAGAAGGGTCTACTTTCCTGAAGTTGAAACCCAAAGTGTCGTCGTGATGCCGCCACATGAGCCCGAGGATTTTCTCCTCCTTACTGAACAAGGTGTCCTTTGCTGGTTCGACCGCAAGACCCGCGACGGCGGCCGCCTCGTTGGACGCCCACTTATTCAGCACAAAGCGGCCTCGCCGATGTACAGCATCGACGGCGTGTGACACTCTGTTAGCTTCCTCTGTGTCGTCAAAACTCTGTAAAAAATCATCCATATAGTGATTTCGAACTATAGACTTTACAGCCTCAGGGTAATCAGATTCGTGGACATGCGCATTATAATCTTTCACATAAATTGCGGTACTTGGGGAAGAGGTCGCACCAAACAACAACGCCTTCATTCTATATTCGATGGGCGTTGAAGTCGGATTGTCGCGCCATAGAAAACGAAGTGCGTCTCTGTCAGCTGTTCTCACAGTTATGCGTAAAAACATATCTTTTATGTCTGCCGATACAGCGACAGGTTTTTGTCTGAATCTCATCAACACACCGAGCAATGATTGTAAGAGGTCCGGGCCCGTCAAAAGATAATCATTAAGGCAAACCCCGTGCGTACGGGCCGCCGCGTCATGCACGATTCTGACCTTTCCTGGCTTAGATGGATTAATTACTGGGAAATGTGGTAAGTACCACTTGCGTCCGGTAGATGGCGTTAGAGGCGCTAGCTCCGCATACCCATTTTCTATCAGCGACTTCATCTGCTTTGAATATTCTTGTTTCAGAGTTTGGTCTTTGAATAAGCGGTTTTCAGTACCTTGTAGTCGACTGAGCGCTGACGCGTAATTATCTGGAAAATATCTAACTTCGTTTTTCCATAGTAAGCCCGTCTCGTAACCGCCTTCAGAGAGCGCGCGCGTAGTTTCCTTTAATATCTTGAGCGCTCTCGTCTCCGGGTCTGCTTGCGGGCGCCGTGGCTGCACTCCCAACGACTCTAGGCTAAAATATTCTTGTACGAGCTTTTCAATAGACTCGTCTATACTTACATGATTGCAGCGTTCTTTGATCTGTGAAACGGCATGCACTTTGGCCGGACTGCAAGTTTGACCATGCAAGACCCAGCCAAGTGGCGTGCGGGACGCCACCGGTTGACCTTTCATACCTACTCGCACCTCCGAGGCGAGTAAGAGAGCCCAGTTGTCCTGGCCTATCAGGACGGTCGGGACGCCTTTTTCATATGAAAGCTGTTCGACTATAGAGGTAAGATGATCAAAGTCAACTAGACTATCTGAAGGTATCGACTGGCTCGATAATTCAAGCCTATCGATAGTTCTGGCTTCGATGTCTACGCCTTCGGTCGCATACTTGCCCTGTATTTTCACCTTCACTCGGCGTGAGTTTGCAGCGTCAATGCGCGCGCCCGCTACGGCCTCGATGTAAAATGGTTCATTTGGCCCTTCTGCGCCTATCCGCTGCGCAACGTCGGTCGTGAGTAATGTTATCGTGGATCCATCATCTAACAAAGCAAATGAGTCTATCTTACCGTTAGGTCCCGATAACGTTACTGGCAATACTTTAAGCAAAGCGCGGTTGTGTGCACGTGGCGTGTCGGCGTTGGTGACAATGGCGCGCGGCGCAGTGTCAGCGCACGGCGCGGCGTCGGCGCGCGACGCTACGTGCTCGGTGCACGCGACGCGAGGGCGTTCATCGGCATCGTGTGCGGCGCGCGACGCTCGCCCACTGTCGCTGTGAAGTAGCCCATGATGATAATGCTCACAACCTTGCACTTCACACTGCTTACTTTTGCATCTGTGATTCCAAGTCCGTCGTTTTAAGCACCTGAAACATAATTTATTATTACGCGCCTTTTCCCATCTTTCAGTTACCGACATTCTTTTAAAATTGGTACAAATGACTGCGCTGCTACAGTTGCCGTGACATATTACGCATGGCGTTTTGACAGGCTCCGCATTCATTTTAAATGTCCTGTGTGCCGGTCGCTGTGGACGTTCTCGTGTATTTTCCACTACCTCTGCAGTGGCGTGGCGTGCATTGAGGTCGGCCTCTCTATCGAGAAATCGTCCTAGCACTACTAAACCCGGCTCTGAATTACCCGCAGCCATCTCACAGTCATACCACCGACTCCTAAGCGTAACTGACAACTTATCTGAAATTGCAGATATCATTTCCGGGCTATGTAAAAATTCAGTTCTTTTCAGTGCTTGCACGGTAGTAATGACATTCGTGACCTTAGAGGCAAACATACATATATCTCTAGGATTATCTGATAGTTTAGGTAATTGACGTAATTTATTTAGCTCATAAGTTATTATTGCGTTCGGTCGCCCAAACCGGGATTCTAACTTTCGCATGATTTCAACGGAAGAGGATCCTAGAAACAGGCATTTCACCGCTTCCATCGCGGCCCCTTTTAGGCATTTTCTAAGGCGAGCTAAATTACCTGCCTCTGTGTGGGCTGACGCGGACTCATCAAATGCCGCTTTGAAATGCAGCCATTCGCCCGAATGGCCACTAAAAATAGGTAAATCAAGACCATACCTGTTAAAGACGGGTTTACCCCGCGCTACCTCTAACAATGCTTCAGTTAGTTCTTTCAACACGTGCCCGGCGTCGTCGCGCCGCGGTGAGGTCGGTGGCGCGCCGTGAGGCGTCGCCGTCCGTGTGTCAGCGCGCGAAGCGGTAAGTGGCGCGGGTTGCGGCTGTGGCGGTGAGTAGATATCGCCGCGGTGCTCGCAGAGCGGGTCCGCTTTTTCGTCTGCAGACAGCGGGCCCGCGTCGTCCGGCTGAAATTCCGTTGTCGTGGTCGATCTATTGTCTAAGTCTTCATCAGCCGATTCCGCTTCCAACAACGCTAGCCTGGCGGCGGCGAGTTCCAATCTCGCTCGGGCCAACGCCTTTCTGTTGGTTTTCGTCTTGTGTGGTGGTTGTTGGTGTGGAGGCGTCGTCGCACCAGGGCTGCAATGCGGCCGGGTTTGGTCCGACTCTGTGGCGGAATCGATGGGCCCCACTGTTGGTCCCACCGCTGTCGTCGACTCCGCTGAGACGGGCTCGTTCCCCTCCGCAGCCGCTGAGTGTACCTCTACCATACCGCGTGTCTTCACCATGTCGGTACTGCACTAACCACACTATCACTCGCGTAAGGACAGCTACTGAAGCAATGCTTGCAATCCGGCTCGAAGGACCAGTGTTGAGGACAGCGGACTAGATCCAGTAATAAAACACCAAGTGTATAACTACTAGATCGACTTTAATTGTCATTAACACAATTACTTACATAATATTACATAGGATGTTAGCAAGCATGGCTTCAGTAGAGTTACCGTGTCCTAACACAATCGCAGCTAAAACAAGACTACTTGTAAGAACGTGAAAGTGGGCGGAAACATCTACGCCAAAAAAGGGAACTTCCGGCTTCTAGAATGATCGTACAACTTTCTAGAACATAATAGTGCGCACCCCAGCGTCGAATAGTGGTCAACTAAGGGTTTTCTATACATTATAGCGCTAGCTCCACCTAGCGTCCACTAGCTAAACACGATCAATACAATCCCTTAAAGTGCCTCCACTATCAGGCGCTAGAGTGCGCTACTCTCTTCAGGCTTTGTATATCAGTCACATTATGGTTGTATAATTTCTTTTTTGTGACTGCCTCGTTGGTCTAGCGGTCGCAAGCGCGACTGCTGAGCGTGAGGTCTTGGGTTCGATCCCCAGGTGGGCAAAGTGTTATTGCGTTTTTCCGTGTGGAATTTCTCAGTAGCAGCTTGGAGTCTGGATTTGTGCCCGGTTGATGACAATAGGCTCGCCCCCTATTACATGGGACTTAAACATAACGGCGAAACGTGGGTGTATTATACACCTCTGCCAACCCTTCGGGGAAGAAGGCGTGAAGTTATGTTTATGTAATTTCTTTTTTGTAAGAATATTCCATAGTACAATTTAGAAAACTAACCCTGAAGACCTATCCTATAGTGGATACGCGTTAAATAGTGTTGCAATAGCGATCATCGACTCCTGTCAATCACTGTACGCCCGTGATTGGGTTAGCGATACTTACTTATTGCGTGCAACGTTAAAAATTGCTATCGTAACACTAAGGGCGAGGCCCCACTAGTGCGTTGCGTTGCGTTGCGAGGTCACAGCGCTAGAATTGGACCAATGAGACGTCGCAGCGCTACATTTGGAATCTATAGATTGGTCCAAATAGATTGGTCCAAATCTAGCGCTGCGACGTCGCAACGCAGCGCAACGCGCTAGTGGGGCCTCGCCCTAACCGTAAAGCCACACTGCTCCGTTGCGTTGCGTTGCGACGTCGCAGCACTAGATTTGGACCAACCTAGAGATTCCAAATGTTGCCCTGCGACGTCTCATTGGTCCAAATCTAGCGCTGCGACGTCGCAACGCAACGCAACGGAGCAGTGTGGCTTCACTGTTACGTATACCCACTAACGCGTATCGATTCGATACGTTTATCAGTTTTTTTACTAGTTTTAGTGATAAAAAAACTGCCAGTGCGAAAAAAATGTACCAGCAACAATCAACTTAATCTATTTTATCAGAGGAAACCTCAAAATATCACGTATGATTGTATTTTCATTTAATTATTATATAAGAAAAATAGGTAACGCGGGTAACGCCTGACAAAAAGGTACTAGCAATACTTCTCTGGTTATCTTCGTTCGGTTACGGTTGATAGACCTGGTTCTTTTTGCTATTGATTTCTCGTATTGTCCTCTAACATATAACCTAGGTTTCATTTCTGGCGAAAGGAAAAAAGTAAAACATGCCAATAGTTTGCATTGGCCTTTCGATGCCATGCATTAATTTATGAAGGCACGGCGACACAGCTGACAAGCACGACTACCGCGATATCGCTTCACGCTGTCAGTTAACTTGGGACACTAAAATTACTCAGATACAGAATACCATGGTTCATTTTTTGAAAACTTTTTTTTGTTGTTTCTGAAAAAATCCTATGCAGGGTCAGTCAGTGTCACCAGTAGATCACGCGGTTTGAAGGAATTACACGAATTCGTTAACACCCTGTATAGGACTACATCTGAAGTATGGCCTATGAAACAAAAAAAAAATCATCAAAATCCATTCATAATTGGTGGAGATATCGAGTCACAAACATACAAAAAAAAAAACATTCAGACGAATTGAGAATAGGAGGTTCTCTCCTTTGTGAAGTCGGTTAAAAATATCTCATCCACGACACGAAAAATGAAGTTAAAACCTTCGACAGTTCTGCTTCCAAATTCTGGATCGAAAGAATCTAAGTAAGAAGAGTATGATAATGCATACGCGATGTCCGAAACTTCACGCGATATTTATATAAAGTTGTTGGAACTTGTAATCTAATATGCATCAGTGTTGCTTGAAGCCCACAAACTTGTTCAATATGCGTTAGATAGAAGACAAAAAGTTGACGTGTCGAAGATAGCCATTGATATCTTCGTCTAGTCAAGTTTTTGTCTTCATTGTAAGCTACACGTGTTTACATTGACACTGGCTAACTGGGCAATGACTATGAAGCTCCAAGCTCCATCAAAACAAAATTAAAATTAGATTTAAATCAGTAGCGAGGCTGACTGTCCAGGGTGCGCAGGACGTACTTGAGTATCGTCACTCGTGGAGCCTCTTTTATGCTAGAATTCCTGCTGTATTGCTGCTTCTTGCCTCTCTTTTACTGTAAATCATTTTAAGACAGGACTTTGTCGTCCCCATTGTCTCTTTGTCATATATTTTGGGATTTCCAGTGTAACCAGATGTAATCAGTATTTACTTTTGACAAAACAACATCGTCTACTATACCTACATCAAAAAACAATTTCCACATTCGATTCTACTAGTCTTTTAAATAAAATAATCAAGAAACACTCAGACTGGCGGAAATGAGCAAATAACTCGTCGCCTGAGTCTAGAATAGGGTTGGCAAAAGTACGATACCTATGCATAGCTTACATCCGATGTTTACATTATCAAAACGATTGGGTATTATTTTTAAGAATAAGGTACTGCTGCTTTTTTTAAACTAGCTAGATAAGTTTACGCTATGATGATGCGGTCCGTTTGGTCTGGGGAGCTTAGGTAGGTAGCTGGATTCGCAGCAAAGGCACTTCAAATGGTGTTTCGTACTCGATTTAAATTACAAATTTAAATATCGCGCGCCAAATGCTGGGTTCATTGCTGGACGCCTGTGGTTGGTTGATGTGTGTTCACGTCACGGTGTCCTAAACCAATCGGAACGCATTTTCTCTTGAAAATACGATGCGTTGTCTCGCTCCCACCTTCGGTTTCGCATACAGACGTCGGCGATCGTCTCGCTCGCTGGCGCCACTATTCGGTTTCTTCTTACTCGTTACGTTTGACGTGTGTGACACTTCTTTTCTTCTCTTTAAACAAATCTATTTAAACAATTAGTTAAAAACATGTAACGGTGGCGGTGACCAGCAACATTATCGTCGGCTCCTGTCGAAGTGAACGAAGGTAAGAGATCAGTGCATTAATATTCAGATTGGTTTAGGGTGCCAAGCGAGTTCTTCCATCGGCCAGCTAATACGGCGATCGGCAATAGCTCAGCATCAAACGGATTGACCCATATGTTGTGGACAACACAATATTTGAATCGGGTACGCAACAAATGGTTTGGTAATGTTTTTCGTTACATTTGACAAACACTTTGTGTCAAAGAGTACTTTGCCAAATGTGTGCCTTGGGCAAGCATCCTTTCATCATTGTGTGAAGGATGATATGGATAAGAAAGGAGTGAGTACTGAGATGATGACTGACAGAGAAGAAT
The DNA here is from genome assembly GCA_905220435.1 of Amphipyra tragopoginis. NCBI lineage: Eukaryota > Metazoa > Arthropoda > Insecta > Lepidoptera > Noctuidae > Amphipyra > Amphipyra tragopoginis. The sequence continues at coordinate 12,485,045 of HG992015.1, read as the reverse complement.
GGAAGAGGAATACATGTGTTGACCCCACCTAGAGTAGGATAAGGGCAGGGTGATGTTCGTGCATGGAGTACTGCTCGCACTTTTGGGATATCTCAGCCAAATACCAGCTTGAGGCGTTCGAGTCCATTGAGAAGCGTGCCAAGAAGCTCATCAGCAACGACTCCCTTGTTCAGACAAAGCTCCAAAGTCTTGAGCATAGGCGCAAAGTTGCAAGTCTATCGGTTTTTATCGAATACGTTTCGGAGAGTGTGCTTCAGATCTGCATGATCTAATTCCCCCCTGCCCTTTTTTTTCGGACGGCCAGAAACACGAAAAAGCGCCATCGGTTCATGATTGATATACCAAAAACTCAAACGAAGCGCTTTGGTTCCACTTTCATTGTGAAAACCGCCAAACAGTGGAATGCGCTGCCCGAGTGGGTGTTCCCCGACAGCTATAATCTGGGTGTCTTCAAGTCACGAGTGAATCGGTTTCTTCTGGGCAAGCGTGCTCCATCGTAGACCGCATCATCGCTTAACATCAGGCGAGATGGCAGACAAACGCCGGCCTGGTACCAAATAAAAAAAAAAGGTGATGATGTACCTCGGGCAAGCAATTCGATTTATATTCCATTTTTTTGGTAGATTTTTCTTTGGTAGATTTCCTCCCGTTATAATTTTTCGGGGACCTTGTCGTTACTGAAGTGGCCTTCGTCGCAGGACTGTTGGCAACAAACGTCATCGAATAGTAAAATTAAAAAAAAAAAGGATTTTTTTCAGATAGGTAGGTACTTTTATAAGCGCTTCAAAAGAATGCTCAAGAGAAATAAAAAAAAACTTATTACTTTTAATATTTTTTCCGCCAACCCTATTCACCAATATTTCTGAACGCCACATACCGACAAATCAACGTTCAAAGTTCAAACGCCTGTATGTTTATGATGTATCGCGTCAGTCACTTCCGCCGCCAACCGGAACTTCCGGCGAGCCAATAGAGCGACGAAGTATAGTCACGAACATTGGTGGAATAAGTAAGTAGTGTGGTCTTTAATAGCAACATGTGGCTACTTTGAAATCAGAGATTTTTGGACGTATTACAGAAATTGAAATGTGGATATACTTGTCGGAGATGCAGAGGGATTTTATCCGAAATATCATCGGTGTCCGCCATGTTGCACGTGGTTGGTTAGAATCAGTGCGCACACCCGGTGCGGTCGAGCTCTGGATGTCAAATTTAATGTGTCGTGTCACTAACACACTAACACACTAGTCTCACCTCGACATCTGACAGATGTCAAACGTCACATGTGACAGTTCATTTGACAACCTTGGCTAGAACTACTGACTCAATGACAGCTGTTATCGATTTGATTATCGACTAGAGTATCTCAAACACAAATCGATGGCGACAGTAGTACGTAAACGAGCCGTTTACTTCACTCCTCTGACATACTTTACCTGTTTTCTTCCTCCTAGTTTTTCGCAACTGTGTTGGGGTCAGTTTTCAATCTAACCAGATGCGACTAAATACCTGTATTTTATTAACCGACTTCAAAAAGAAGGAGAGATTCTCAATTCGTCTGAATGTTGTTTTTTTTTGTGTTTGTTACGCGATATCTTCGTCAATTAAGAATGGATTTTGATGTTTTTTTTTTGGTTGGTAGGCCATACTTCAGAGGTGGTCTCATATAAATTTTATTGAAACAGATTTAGCGCTTTTTGAAAAAAAAACAACAAAAACTAAAAAAAAACATGTACTTAGATGACGTTTTGGTTTGTTCCCTACAGCAAAAGTTTTGATGAGGACTTTCAATCTCTGTTTTAACTGTCATCACAGAAACATTAGCCAAGAACAAAGAAGATTGTATGTATTTGTAAGGAGCCGTCATGATTATTATGCGTTAGTTACCTATTCTTAAAGAAAACTACCCTTGATTATAATATGACCATTGACACAACAAAACAGTTTGGCCAAGCGTCCTATCAGACCTAATAAATATTAAACACACGATTTCTATTCTAGACTATACCACCTCTCTCCATTCTCAAGAATTCCTTTGTGACATTTCTCTACGTTCACCATGTACGTATAAAGTTGGTAAATATAAAGACGGTATAACACATAAAGAAAGGAAGATGCATTCCATGTTTGAGTCCAATTAGGTGGATAGAAATATTCCGGAATGGTATTTATTACTTTTAGAGCGAATGCGCACTATAGGGCCACCCCAACTGTGTCCACTTATTTAGCCTATGGTCACTGGTAAAAAACAGGAGGAGCTCGTGGCTAAATAATTACAGCCGCATAGACCACGCTTGCCGAGGTTGGTCTGTGGATGGGTGACCATTTACCATAGCGAGTTTCCTCCGTGCCTCGGAAAGCACGTAAAGCCGTTGGTCCCGGCTGTCATTTGTAGATCTTTGACAGTCGTTACTGTTGGTCAGAAGCCAGAAAGTCTGACAACCAGTCTTACCAAGAGTATTGTATTACCCAGTTACTGGGTTGTGGAGGTTTGATAGGCAGTCGCTCCATGTAAAATACTGATATTCAGCTGCATCCGGTTCGACTGGAAGCCGACCCCAACATAGTTGGGAAAAGGTTAGGCAGATGATGGTCTCTGGTAAAAAACAGTAACAGTTATCATACTACGATGAAAAATACGACATATGAAAAAAATCCTGCGTATTAATACTCTACTAAACTACCAATTATGAATTACTGTTGGGCCAGTTTAACAGATCATATTTCACACTTCATCAAAATTTAACAACGTAACCTTGTAACGGCAGGCATAAAATATTATTTATTTTTTCGAAGTTAGAAATGCACAATTGCTTAACTTTTTTCAATTACGATTTTTATTTATTGTAATAATGACAAAAGAAGGTAGTTTTACGATTTACTTTCAGTAACAAACCGTTCTGAACATATTAAACTATTTTTGTTCTAAAGAGAACTGAATGTCGTTACAATGTTGCGTCAGTGAACCCGTTTTCTTTTTAAACACTAGGGATGTTACACAAAAAAATCGAAAATAAGTAGATTCGAATGCAATGACTATGTACTGAATTCGATTTACATATTTGTTTGAAGTCCGTATCGATTCATTCACTCTAATCGATGTTTTTATAAGCAGGTCACCTCACTATGAAGCTAAAACTGACAGATGTCAAATAGGATCTATTAAATTGGCCCTACTATACGCCTTATTGTAGGTACATTTTTCGTTTTATTTTTTCATTTTTTTTATTATAGTTTAGAAAAACTGAATTTTCCTTGAATGAAATGAAAATTAAGGGCTCTGTCATACAAAACGTTTGCAGAAAACTGTTTTAGAATTGATAAAGCCTTTTTGGAGATAAATGGTAACAAGCATACACACATTTACCCCAAACGCATACATCACTTCCATTCCGTTGTGGGTAAAAAAGGAATCTCGCTATGCCAACGCTTGCAAGCGCCTTTTAGCGAAATTTTCTGGAAAACAGGATCTAAAATGTTGATATTCCTTGTTTCTAAGTATTTAAGCTACAATTTAGATATTCCGTTCATTAAGCCAGAACGAACTCGAAAATACGTCATTAAATAATTAACTGTAAATTCAAAATTCGGTCGAGACTAAAATGTCCCCATTGTTTAATTCCAAGAATAGCTTAAATCGCTCTTTGAACGTTTTCCGTTGAAATATGACAAAGTTCCGACTTAGGTAAAATTCGTGGCACCTTGCGCCCTTGTCCAATAAGGCTGGCACGATGGAAAGGCGGAGCGAGAGAGCGGGCGCGGGGGCGGTGAGTTTCGCGGACATTGCGAGAAAGGGAAGAGTGCAGGGAGACTATTCTGTTGTCGTCTCTTTTCCACGCAGTACTTTATTAGTATATTCTATTTTTTTAAACCCGCAAATAACGGTCTAGAACTTGAAAAGATGAATACACTCGGCAGCGATGAATTCGGGTCACCAACATAAACCTTAGTATCATGGAAACTAAGAATGCCAATTAATATCTCCAAAAAATATCTTAATATATATAAATCTCGTGTCACAATGTTTGTCCTCAATGGACTCCTAAACCACTTAACCGATTATAATAAAATTCGCACACCATGTGCAGTTCGATCCAACTTGAGAGATAGGATAGTTTAAATCTCAAATTATAGTCGCAATTTTAATTTATTGCTAATTATTTGTCTGTTATTATTTGACAGTCACAATTATCTGTTAACTCCAAATGATTCTAACAGATGTCGATACGTTTCGACTGGGTTGAGTAAGTAATCAATAGATGGCGCTGCTATGGTAAATCTATGAGCTCATTGTAAAATGAAGCTAAGCTAATTTAATCTATACTAATATTATAAAGAGGTAAAGTTTGTGAGGTTGTAGGGGGTAATCTCTGGATCTACTGAACCGATTTAGAAAATTCTTTTACCAATAGAAAGCCACGTTATTTGTAAGTGTCATAGGCTATATTTAAAAAATAAATGTCACCCGTGCGAAGTCGGGACGGGCCGCTAGTATAAAATAAAATGAAATATAAAAAAATGTAAAAAATAATAAAACTAAGAATGATAGCGTATTCAAATAAAGAGTATTTTATTGATTATTTAATAAGTTTTATTAATTTTATTTGAGTAGTATTAAATACCTAGTCTATAAAATATTTTCTATTTAAATACGCTATCATTCTTAGTTTTCGAGATATTAAGGTTTACGTTCATAACCAAGTGTAATGGTCAACCGTTGTTTTTTAAACTTACTATTGAAACAACTCTCACAACAGTTAAGACGTATAACAATTATTGATGAGATGTATGGGAATGAATAGTCGAAAAAATAAATCCTTAGAATTCGATCCCGCTCAAAAAGGAATCCCAGATAAAGCTATTTTTGAAATACACACATCAAAAGTGTCTAGGGATCAACATATATTTTTGCAATAACTTTTCTCCTGATTGATATTAATTAAAATTTTCTTTAAGGATTCATCAAATAAAGTGTTTTCGTTTGTCACAGTAACGATAAACCAAGTCACCTTTGCATTAATAAAGAAATTTGCCATTTTCCTAATAAAGGGATTTTTGACATTTGAACCACTAACACAAAAGTTCGAAAAAAAGACTGAAATAACAGTTTTCTTTAAAATTTTATTGGGTAACTTAAACAATTAATAACCCGTGTTTCTACCGCGAACACTAACAACACAAGAACATCGGTTTGGCATACTCAAAATGAGTTCATCCAAATCACGCTGTGGAATGGCCGCCCATGTTCGTTGCAACAACAAAAAAAGGTCTTCTTGCGACTGGATACCCTCCATATTCGGCAGAGCTCTTCTCTGTAGCATATCCCATGCATGCTCAATCGGGTTCAAGTCTGGCGACTGAGCAGGCCAGGGCAGGACATTGATGTTAGCTGCGGCGAGAGTCTGTCTTACAACTCTTGCGGTGTGCGGTCGTGCATTATCATGCATTAACTGAAATAAGGGACCGATTTGCGCTTGTAGAGGAACGATGACGTCTGATACAATCGTCTCAGCATAAATTTGAGCGTTGAGGTTGCCTCTGATCCAAATCAACTCAGTTCTTCCGCCGATCCAAATACCCGCCCATACCATGATGGTTCCACCACTATAAGGATGGACTTCCTGGCAGGATTTTAATCGCTGTTGGCGTCCAGGGGTTCTCCAGTGTCGTATACGTCTTGTATCCGGTCTCATACCAAAACGAGACTCATCAGAAAAGCACACGAAACGCCATTGTTCTTCTGCCCAATTTCTGTGTCCAAGAGCCCATTGATATCGAATCCTACGATTGTGCATTGCTATAGGTGGTACCCGTAGCGGTCTTCGGGAATGAAGGTTCACTTCATGCAAGCGGTTTCTGACTGTTTGGTCGCTAATTAAGTTCCCTGAAGAGTGATGAAGCCTCACGGCTAACATCATGGCGGTTATTGTTGGAGCTCTTCGAGTTAAGATTTGAATGTATCGGTCTTGTCTCCGTGTGGTGCAGCGATACCGTCCTCCATGGCGCTCAGCCACGGTACCAGTGCTTCGGTAACGTGTCCAAAGTCGACTGATAACACTCTGACTTGTATTCAGAGCTAAAGCCACAGTACGTTGCCGGGAACCAGCTTCTATCATTCCCACGGCTCTGAGCATTTCTTCCCTGCTTAAATGACGTCGCCGCTCCATAATAACGTTGGTTTTAATCAGTAGTAGGGAAACAGTAGCACTAATAATGTCTTCAATGCGTTGTATGTTTTTATAGGGAAAATATTGACAGCTGATTTTCATCTTTTACTCGAATTTGATTCACAGTTCCTGATTCAAATTATGAAATGCACCAAAAAGGATCCATATAAATTTATAAAATCATAAATTTATTACAAAGCCACATCTCAATCTCAAGAAATCCGCATAAAAATGCTTGATCCCTAGACACTTTTGATGTGTGTATTTAAATTAACTGAAGACAATAAAATAAACACCTTCGCTGGTAATGCGAGTTAACCAATCCCACGTCTGCGCATTCCCAACTACTCCAATGCATCGCCGGCTAATAAGTTTCGTAACTGCCTTATTAAAACAATCAAGAGCTTTTAAATATGTTTAATAATCGTTTGCTCCCTTAACTTTGATTCGTTTTGCTCATAACATAAATATTCTGTTTTGTATATTGTGGATAACGGTGTGAGTTGCACATTTGTATCATGTATTTGTTTCGTAAGTTAGCTCATAAGAGCTAATGTGCAACTGTTCGTTAGTCCCAAATAAATAAATAAGATGAAGAAAAAAACTGTTCATTCATTGGCCAAGATTACGCGATTTCTAACGTCACTCACCGCGCCCGCTCCCGCCCCCGCTGTCATCGTGTCCGCTGCCTACGAGTACTTTCAAGCTAAAGTGACTAACTTTGACGCGTGGTAACTGTTGGAACATTAGCCGACTTGGCTCAAAACTTGAGGAACTCGAGACCTTGACAAGTTGGGCTTCAGTAATTACTGTTACGTATTTAGTTTCATTTTTGAAAGACGTTAGGTATGTATTTACTTACTAAGGTATGTTGTTAAGAGCGGTATTGTTTTAACCGACTTCTTCAAAAAAGAGGAAGTTCTCATTCGTCTGTTTATTTTTTATTTTTAAGCGACTTCAAAAAGGAAGAGGTTCTCAATTCGGTTGTATTTTTTTATTTTTATGTTTGTTACCTCATATCTCCGTCATTTGTGAACCGATTTAAAAAATTCTTTTTTTGTTCGAAAGGGTATACATTCCGATTGGTTCCATTTAAATTTTGTTATGATTAGACCATGAACTTCAGAGATATGGAACGGAACTCCTCATTGGATCAAAGTAAAATTCTCAAATTACTAATATTGCTTTGTTTATATTTGTTGTTGGGAACTGACTACTGGAAAAGAGGAGAGGGTGCGTGTCCCTCCCCCTTTGAAATGTTTTCATTATATAGTGTAAGATATCATTTGAAAGGACTTTTTATACCCGACTACGTCAAAGCCAAAAAGAAGGGTTATGAAGGGGGGGTTAAAATTATGACACTAAAAGGTATTTAATAAAAAATAAACTTTAAAAAAAAGTAAAAACCGACTTCAAAGAAATACTAAAAGGAGTAAAATAATTACCATAATATAAAATTAACAGTTTCAGAAGTCGGTGCAACTCTACACTGAAGCAAATAGAAGCCACCACAAAAAAATCGTAGTTAAATCAACTACGATTTTTTTTCCCATAGTATTCGGCCACCTTTTCCACTACTGCTCCTACTCCGTGTAATTTGGCCCGCGGACCATTGGCCAGTTTCCCCCTAACCCGACGGTGGTGGGGATAATGATGTCTTAATCACCACGCTTGATAAACAGATTGGTGGAGGATGTTGTTGCCGATCTTTTTATCTCCCAGACGAGCTCTTTCATGAGGAACTCTACTCCTATAAAAAATATTGATTGCTTTGATTATTTAAATTGCAATCAAAACATTATTAATGGCTCTCATTACCCATACTTATGTTTCATATAATATTATGAATGATACGAAATGCTTATTCAGTTTTGGGAAGGCGATAAAAGCGTTTATTTATCTCAATGTACTTATTTTCAAGAAAATGCAAAAGGAACAGTTAAATAATTCCCGTTGCCGATTTATTTGTAAGATATATATTTCACTAGACTATCTGAAAGCTTGAAATTTATTCAAATTTAATCATGTTACCAGGAATTATTTTTATTTTATTAAATGTCCGTTGGCAGTTTCCTTCACGTGAAGATTGCCAATGAGGACCTAAGATTCTCATAGAACTGGCAAATATTATTTTAATTTACCTGTGCTCGCGACTCCGTCCGCGTGGAAGTCGGAAACCAATAACGTGTCGCAAAACTTTCTTTTTGATAACTTTAAATTCTTATATCGCTTGACTGAGCGAACCGATTACGATGAAACAAAAACTAAATGTCATTCCGAGGTACTTACAACATTTGCCTATAAAAGTCAACCGCATTGAGTCAGTACTTTTTAATTGATGCGTGCACAAACAAACTGACTAAGGGCCCTTTTCCTGTCATGCGTATTTTTGCCCGCGCGCGGATCTGATCCGCGTGCAGGCTGCCCGCATCCTATCATTTCATTCTTGTTTTTTCTTATCATGCGGGCAGCACGCACGTGCTACGCGGATTGACTGCGGGCGTGCAGCCTGCGTGCGTGTTAACCGGATGCGGGCGGCGTTCTTCTGCCTTCAGTGTTGTTTTTACTGTGACGTGGGTCGCACGCATGGTCATAGTACGCATGGTTACTTTTTTATCGTTCATCTTTGTGCACGAATTTAGTCACTGGCGACACGCACGACACTGCAGTGGTAAACGAAATCTTTGTCCTGCGTGTGGCCCGGAGCGTGCTATCACCCGCATGCGGACGAGATCCGCACCCGGCGAAAATACGCATGACAGGAAAAGGGCTCTAACAGACAAACCTACATGTATTCTAAAAATGAACAAACAGATAAACAGACAAATATTCCTAAAAAAAATCGAAATGGATTCTATTGGTTATCCTTTAACACACTGTTACTGTTTTTTTTAAATATTTCCAAATACACGCCAAGTCTACAGATTTATTATATGTATAGATAAGATTTTGAATTTAAATATACCACGCTATATCCGGCCTCCCCTATCGTCCGTGTCAACTGCACGTTCCGTACCCCTTCAATGACTGACAACTGACAGCTGATGCCAGCATAAATAAATCAGGCCAGCGACGTGCAGCAGTGCCAACCTCATACCTAGCATGCGCTTGGTTATATACATTATGGTTTCCAATCTGATTATCAAGGGAAATACCTTTTTAAAGGAGAGGCAAGGAAATCCTTCATCAGTTTCAGACTTAAACTCCTTATTCTTATCATTAGTAGCATTTTTCATTGCCAAACTTGATATATAAATTGACTCGTTAGCAAATTTTAAGTGCAATAGCTACTAACGTATGACAGGGTCATCTATGGGGTCTTTGGAGTCTTAATTTCAACCAATAGCGCTCGGTAAATCATAGGAATCGGCTATTGGTCAACGGCATTACTGATCAGTAAACGGTCACTGCTGAACACGGGCCTCCCAATGACCGCTAATTTAATTGTCAAACGGGAATTGCCTTTATCATCACGCTGCCCATTATCTAGACGTATACAGTAAGTACATACGATACAATTAAGATTTGGCTGCGGCAAACTTAGTAAGATCGGTTACGCATTGCATCCGATCCGAATCCGTGAAAACACGTTCCGAAATAGTCATAGAACTATTTGTATGGTAGTTCACGCACTAGATCCGACTTCCGTCATCCGATTTCTCTCCATCATCTGTGAGTCTTCAATTCGGAAGAAATATTGATGAACGGAAGTGGCCGTAGTACTGTTTGTTTGAATGCTTTCGCATTACATCGGATTCAAATCAGACATATATGCCGAAGATGGCCCCTGAATTGCTTGGATTTGGATCAGAGATCGGATTAGTGCGTAAGCAAAATCCGAATTCGGTCTGAGATTTTTAGACCCTAGATCCGTAATTTCACTAATTCGGATCGGATGCAGAGCGAAAAGCAATATCCGAATTCGGTCCGAATTTTTATATCCGTGTTTTCACGGATCCAGATCGGATGCAGTGCGTAACCGCTGTAAAACCGATCACTTTCAATGTAAGTGTGACTTCAAGACCACAATTTTTTATTAGTACTGCAGTAAAAAAACATCTTTACGCTGACGCATTATGTGTGAGTGGCGCGAAAATGAGCGACTGTCATTGGTTTTTTGATCAGGTAGACTGATGTAACTTATTAGTTGTATTGTACTGTACCTTATTTGTCTCTTACAATGCCCACAGATGGGGAACAGCACTCCAAAACTGAATTTCAACAAATCGTTCTACGACAAGATTTTACTTCGACACTATGGAACTCCGACATTACGCTACTCCGACAATTATGGAACTTTGACACCTAATTTGGGGCACCCCGACACGGATAGGTTAGGTTCGAAGGCGATGACGGGGGCTAGAGTGAGCGAGCAAAGTGAGCGAATGAAGCCCCAGTCATTCATTCGTTCGCTTTGCTCGCTCACTCTGGCCCCCGTCATCCCCTTCGTGTTAGGTTACTTTAAACACCAATGTCGAAGTTCCATAATTGTCGAAGTAGCGTAATGTCGGAGTTCAATATTGTTGACGTAAAATCTTGTCGTAGAACGATTTGTCGAAATTCAGTTTAGTAGCCCTATCTATTTTGTTCTAAGCGCTGTACACCCACACTCCTGCTGTAATAAGTTGAGGATAGGACGCTTTCAGACATCCACATTTTGAGGAAATCCTTCCATATGCAATGAGATTCTCATTCCGGGTGCACGAAAAACTTACTTTTTTTTGTGTTGCAGAACTGATTTAGTGTGTGTAATATATTTTGCATATTTCCGCGGAGGCGGCCACCCGGCACTTTTAACTTCGCCCGTTGGAATAACTTTATTTCGGGCTAACGTTCATTTTAATGGGTTTTTTTATAAAAAGTTGGCTATATTAACTGGTGAAGTAATTTCTCATGGCGACTTTTTTATTGCTAGACCTAGTGATCTGGAATAGAGGATGTATTTGATTAAGTTGTTTGAACATTGTCTCGCAAAATAGGTTATAATTTTTTTCGTGCATCACAAAACATTTTTCAGACTTTATTATACTCGGGAAGCGTCTCTGATGGTGTTTGTTAGTAGCTGGCAATACTGGGCAACGTGTAGAAGATAAAATAAAAAAAGTTAATAAAAAAATAAAAAGCCCGCCTGCATAAAAAGCGAACTAAAATTATGTAAACAAGACGTACTTCTAATCATAACATACATAACATAACGTCAAACTTACGTAGGTTTTCAAAAAATCATACTATAAAATCGTCACATGCAGTCGCTGTGGCTTACTTATGGCTGTAAAATGGTTTAAGAAACATCATATTCATTTTAAAAGACCTATTCAGCGATATCCCACATAATATGGTAGGTGATTTTTTTTTTGTTTCTCCCCCCTTTTCTTATTTCGCGGCCACCATTTTGATTTTATAAAAACAAAACCTAGCCTATAACCATCGCAATGTTTAGATAAATTGATAGACACCTCATTCATTAAAATCCATCTAGCCGTTGGGCTGCTTCGAGGGTATAAAGAATCCCATTTACATAGATACAAAGATACCTACATAGATACGCGTGAAAAACATAACCCTATCCTTGCTGTCGCGCAGTCGGATAAAGACCGGCCAAGTGCGTGTCGGGCCACGCACAGTAATAGGGTTCCGGTAGTAGCACAATAATGCAGACTAACCTGTTTTACACAACTGATATGTAATTTTTCAATGGAATTTGTACGATATTTTTACTTTTATAGATTGGTCGACTATTACTCGTAAACTTGTAAAACCTACTTAGCTGTGATAGTTTTCCTTTTAACTTCGTCATACACAAGGTTAGTCTGAAAGGGGGTACTAATCCGCAGACCACTTAAAGTATCACTGATGACGGTTTTAAAACAAGTGTTACAATTTCAAAATTCGATAATTTTTATTTCCACGTAAAACTATTTTTAAGTTAGTTTTTTTCAAAAATTCTTTTTCGCATCTTTAGTTACGAATTCAGAAAATACAGCTTCTAATTCGTGACCCCAAATATGACCTAAAATGTAAAAACAGCTGATCTTTGTACGTCTATTTCTCTTAAACTATTGACTTTTGGGGAAAGTTGTAGAACAAAAGTTATTCATTATTATGGGTACTTTAACACCCTTTCGGATTAGTACCCCCTTTCCGACTAACCTTGTATACTACTACCATGATTTTTTTCACATATCCAAAACTAACCGTTTAGCTGGCAGGGGGGGGGGGGACACTTGACTCTAACAAAAATTTGCACTTGAAACCTAAATATTTCAAAAACGGATACCTTAATCGAAAAGTCATTTTCACAAACCCACAATATTTTTGAAAGACCTATTCAACGACACCCCACGCATGGGATAGATGAGAAAAAAAAACACCCCCACTTAACATGTTCAGGAAGTACACTAAAAAAAATGTTTTTCATGGTTTTATTTTACCACTTTTTCGGCGTGATTAATATGTATATCCATGCCAAATTATAGCTTTCTAGTACTAAGAGTCTCTGAGCTAAGCCGCGGACGGACAGACGGACGGACATGGCGAAACTATAAGGGTTCCTTGTTGACTACGGAACCCTAAAATGGGTAGTCGGAGTCATGGATCAACGCACCCGATGTTATAAATGCTGTTGTCATTCGCCGGAGCTCGCTTGTCCTTATTATTTTTCTGTTCTTGTGTAATTTAATATATTGTGACCTAGCTCATGTTACTTACCATCATACAGCATGTAAGGGTAAACACCGTTATCACTCAAACCATGGGTAGTTGACTTAAACATAAAAATATAGGACCAAGTAAAAAAAACTAAATAAATATACGCGCGTGAAATGAGCGGCGCGGCGGCGCTGCGACGCGGCGTACACACACTCGCTAACGAGACAGCTGACTGACTGGGGTAGCAAACTGTGCGGGGCCGTGCGTCGGGCCACGCAGCGAGTTTCCTGCGCCCCCTCCCGCAGCTTGTTGCCCCCGCGCATAGGGTGAAATGCTTTTGAGGAAAAATGAAAATATTATAAAAAAAAGTTTGTTATATTTCATTGATTTTACGTTCTATAAATGAAACCAAACCACTGGTTTCAAGGATAACGGTGTTTACCCTTACAGCCTGTATAAGTACTCTCAGTGGTGGAGAGTCTATGTTGGTTTTAGTTTCTATATTTACCATACCCGCAATATACCTGACATACAAATATTAGCTAGAACTGTAATGATAGATTAACATGTTCTGTCTATCTCGTGTCAGCACGAGCTATAAGAAAATAGCTCATGCTGTGGTGAAAAGATTAGCCAGTCAGCAAGGTTGGTAGCGGGGCTGACTGCCCAGGGTGCACCGGACGTACTTAAGTATCGTCATTCATGGAGACTCTTTTCATGCACACCATGCAAACATGTTGCTATTAAAGGAATAAATAAAAACGAAAATAATATAAAATGGAAAATGTGAGCTTACACAAACGTGGAATGTGGATACAAGCCTGAAAGCATTTTGTTAATACGTTGTCATTAAAAATAAACAAAGCAACCAAATTAAATCTCTGTGTCCCCAACCGACAGAAGTTCAATCACTTGGAGTACTTAAAGGGATGTCCCCTTCAGTAATTAAGTAACGCAGATGATCAGCAAATGGGCCCTCACAAATACTTGCCCAAAATTAATGTATGCCTTTACCGAACGAATCTATCTATCCGGGTTAGCGATGCGCAATTCTTATATTTCAATCATCGAATTCAGATTATTTTTCGAATCGAATAAATTAAAATATTATTCGAATGTTTTGAGTCGAATGGCTTTTCGGGTAGTCTAATTCAATCAATTCTAGAAGACTATATAGCTATCTTTTTCGTCATTCAAGATTTGTCTCGATTATGCAAGTAGTGTGCATGAAAAACTCGCTTGCATGCATGTTGCCTTTATATTTCAATCAATTCTGCAGGTGTCACATCATATCTGCGTATTGATGCCTCTAATGTCAATTATTTTTACTGCTGGACAAGTCCAGTTTCAGTTTCCAGACTGCCAATATACGCTTTCAAATCAGACTTGGCTCATTCAACTGGAAAATAATCGAATATATTAGAAATGTTTAAACGATCAATTATTTAAATAAAACAAATATTTTGAATCTACGCATTGTCATATACGACTATTTGGTCGGTTAAACTAGACATTCGGTCTTTGAAGTCGATTTTTATGATAAATAAGTAGCGGGACCAAACCTCATTGGCAACTATTCGCTTGCGAATCAAACTTAGTCCATTCGACTGCTAGAGAAAACGATCCAATCCATTCGAGATGTTTAAACAATCGAATAATTCGAATAAAACACTTCGAATAAACCCGTTACTAGTCCGGGTTACTTGCTATAAAATATTTAAGCAAATCGGGTGCCATTACTGATTCATTAGTCAAACTCTGTAGGAACAGGACTTAATTCATTTTAAATCGAGGTTAGAGAAAATTTTACAAGCTGTAAAGTTTAGGGACTGTTAAGAGTTTGATGGTAAGAGGATGACAGTTATGAATTCCTTTTCCATTTAGGAATAACTAGCTTTTGCCTTCGGGTTCGCTCGCGTTAATTTAAAATTTGACAGTTAACTCTTAACATACTACTAAAGTTTCTATAATAAAAAAAATCAATCATGTTTCGAAAGACACGTGGCGCCATCTATTAACGTTATTGTTGATTTCCTCGGGAACAGTACTTTTTTTCGGGATGAAAGGTACCCTATGTCCGTTTCTGTAAACCTGACAACGTACATGCAAAATTTCGGGATGATCGGTTCAGTGGTTTAGGCGTGAAAAGGTAACAAACAAAGAAACTTACCTTCGCATTATATTAGTGAGGATAGGAAGTTAGGATAGGATTTTAAAAGAATATTTTTTGGTTTAACATGTCAACACCGGAAATTCCAATTGGCGTAAGGGACAACAATTTTCTTGTCCTTGAAGCCAATTGAAACCGTAAACTGAAACTGCATTATAATTGAGCAACACACTCGTAACCGCTACGGCTTTTAATTTGATAGGTCAACAATTTCCATGGCAACGCATGTATTAACAATCCAACTTTTCCACAACCATGTACCATGCAATGAATATTGTTTTTGAGACATCAACTGTCATGATTGATGTTGGTTCCGCGATTGCCCTGCAGAAATTTCAATTGGCGTAAAGGACAATAAACTTGTTGTTACTTACGCTAATTGAAATTTTCGGTGTCGATATGTAAACGAATGATGGTCTGGTTACCTTTGTGTTTATTTTTAATTTTGTATCGCATTACATACCTAACTCTCCTTTGGTCGGCTGGTAGAAAATCCCTAAAGCATTAAGTCTGTTCTGTACAAATTTTGTTCATCATCATCTGCCTAGCCTTTTTCCAACTATGTTGGGGTCGGCTTCCAGTCGAACCGGATGCAGCTCAATATCAGTATTTTACATGGAGCGACTGCCTATCAGACCTCCACAACCCAGTAACTGGGTAATACGATACTCTTGGTAAGACTGGTTGTCAGACTTTCTGGCTTCTGACCAACAGTAACGACTGTCAAAGATCTACAAATGACAGCCGGGACCAACGGCTTTACGTACTTTCCGAGGCACGGAGAAAACTCGCTATGGTAAATGGTCACCCATCCACAGACCAACCTCGGCAAGCGTGGCTTAACCCGGAAGATCGGTCTATGCGGCTGTAATTATTTAGCCACGAGCTCCTCCTGTACAAATTTTGTTCCAAAGTATAAATAAATAATAATATGAAGGTCGAACGACTGTAACATAACTTAATGAAACTTTCAAATACCATATCTAGCGTTATATAATATCACTGCACAAGAAATTGCATTGCTTCCCATCTACTTTAAACGCAACTTACGACGAGAGATACAAGACTTTCTTACCAAGATTCTTTGTCGTGGAACAGACGGCAAATATGAAACAAGCCTTTATTATTTATGCACTATTGCTCCAAGTTATTACTACAGCAATATAATATGAAATAGCCTCTTGTAACTCACTTTAAAACACATAAAAAGTATAACGTAACTCCATAAAACTCAACTCTTACTACTACGGACGGGGAAACAAAAGGGTACGTACAAAATGAGTAATTGCTTACTTAAGTCACCACGGTAAAGAAAATAGAAGTTCTGTTTTCTGCAACAAACAGTAATGTATCTTGTTTAGTAAGTTTTAAAGTTTTCCATCGTACGGAAGCCACCAGACTCCTTTAAGTTATTGACTTATTGACTTTTAAAACTCGTGCGGTACTGCTGGGAGGTCAATGGTTCGAGTTACATTCGTATTTATTTTTGAAGACAAAATGTCTTTGTTGGTTTTTTTTTGTTTTATTTGGTTTTACAATATTGTATGTTTAAGTGGTTTTATTTATGAATTAGCTGTGCTCGCGATTCTGTCTGCAAGGAAGTCGAAAACGAAATTTTCTTCTTGATAACTTTAAATTCTAATATCTTTTGATTGAGTAAACCGAGTACGGTGAAACAAAAACTAAATGTTACTCCGAGATACACACAATATTTGTCTATTAAAATCAAACGCATTGATTCTGTACTTTTTACGTGATGCGTGCAGAAACAAAACGAAAAAAAGGAAAAAAAAATACGAACTTTTTTCTATTGCTTATCCTTTGAAAACCCCGCTACGTTTTTTTTATATTTCCTGTGTACAGGCACGTCAAGTCTACAGATTTATTATATGTATAGATTCCCTTGTCGATCTACTGGTCGCAAGCCTGACTGCTGAGCTTGAAATCCTGGGTTCGATCCCCAGATCGGGCAAAGCGTGATTACACTTTTTCCGTGCGGAATTTCTTAGTAGCAGCCCGGAGTCTACATTTGCGCGCGGTCGACGGCAATAGGCTCGCACCCTTACATGGGACTTAAACATCCCAGCAAAATGAGGGTGTACTATACACCTCTGCTCAAACCTTCGAGAAATACAGCCGTGAAGTTATGTTAATTTATTGAAAATAGTAAAACATGTTCTGTTTTCTACAACAGAACATTCTAGAGATAACTTCACTGTAAATCATGACACGAACGAACAAGTTCCCGTATTAAAACTACCGCCAGACAGATTAAACACCAAATGAACCTCGCACGAGGCCCCAATAACAACAATATACCAAAGTTAAACCAGCACTAAACCAAAGTTCTCTTGCATCAAAGTTACAGCTAACTACTTTACTGTTACGTGAGAGGCATCGATAAGACTGTCAAGCATTTCTACGAACTATGTTGGTTTATCAGCTCATTACTGTCCCGCTAGGGACGGGCCTCTTCTCAGAATGACAAGGGTTTGTCTACAATTCTCGCCTGGTGCATGTAGTCGTAATAAACACACCATGAAAGTTATGGTTCACTAATGTTTCACCTAAACACCGTAGTTTACAACCAACCTTTCAATGCGAAGATCCGACAAAGCGAGTCTTCTGGCGGAGCATGCTCAGAAACACTGGCATGCTTGCTTGCATGATACATGCTTGCTTGCTTGAATGCTTATACATACTATTTATTTTACAAATAGCTTATGCTGCAAACATATCATTTAACAAATACATAATTTATATCTGTCTATATTAAAATGAATCCTTATTTCCCTTGGTCACGGCATCACGCGTGAGCGGCTGGACCGATTTCGCAATTTTTTTTTGTTGTGTTCGTATTTGTCAGGAGAAGGTTCTTATGAAAGAAAACATTGAAATTTAGAAAAAAAATATCTCAATATGTCCATATTCTTCATTTGTTTACCGCATGCATGAAAATGGTTTTAACTTTTTGTTACTATTTTGATTTTGTTTTTGAAGCAAGGAAGTAGGTAGGAAAAAGTGCATTGCAACACATAGAGAGCTAGTTCACTAATATTTTACTTTGCAAATGTGCTGAATGTTAAATTATAATTATTAAAAAATATTTCACCTAATAATTCGTTTGGCAAATTCGACATTAATTTGACAAAATAAAATTAAAATTGTACAGGCAAGCAAGTAAGCAAGCATGTATCATGCAAGCAAGCAAGCATGCCAGTGTTTCTTCTGAGTTTGCTCCGCGAGAAGACTCGCTTTGTCGCCCCTTGGCTTCGCTCGCACACTCGACCAGCGCGGCGGCGCTACGCTCGGGAGGTCGCGGACTAGCTTCTCTCGCCATCTCCCTCCGCTCGCTCACATAACACTCTAGGGGTAGGACAGAGTCTGACTACGTGGAGTCGGTTTGTGCTGAGTCGGATTAGCATTAAATTGGTCCTATTTTAATTAATGCCGCTCGTAGTAAAATAATGGTTTAGTAGCTCAATTTGCATTTACATATTTTGTTAAAGAAAGGACAAACAATGCGCTTTATCAAACGTATTTATGCCATGCGTTGTTTTACCAAATAATGCGAATAATAAATGAATTGTCTGTCAAATAATATTTTATTAAATGAAAATTGTTCAAATAAGTGATTTGTAGAACCAGTAGTTTGTGTAAAGATGATAATATGATTCATAATTTTGTCAAACGTTCTTCGTAAAATGAAAATTTGTTTTTTGTCAAATGACAGGTCCCCGAATACTATATAAAAACCTTAAACTTACATAACAACTAATTTAGACGACATAATTATTCGCTCAACGTGCAGGTGAACACTGCGGAGCGACCGTGTTCGCAAACCACGTCTATGAGCGGTTTCAGGAACGTGGAACATAGTCGTTACGCGAACATAGTGGATACCCAGCTTTACAAGAAGAGTTTCCCTCGTATTAAAAAAACCGGCCAAGTACAAGTCGGACTCGCGCACGAAGGGTTCCGTACCATTATCTATAAAAACGGAAAAAAACATGTTCATTGTATTTTAGTATTTGTTGTTATAGCGGCAACAGAAATACATCATCTGTGAAAATTTCAACTGTCTAACTATCACGTCATGAGATACAGCCTGGTGACAGACGGACAGACAAACAGCGGAGTCTTACAGCGGTTACGCACTGCATCCGATCCGAATCCATGAAAATACGTTCCGAAGTAGCTATAGAACTAATTGTTTGGTAGTTTACGCACTACATTCGGCATCCGTCATCCGATTTCTACCCGTCATCCGTGACTTTCTAATTTGGAAGAACAATTGACGGACCGAAGTAGCCGTAGTACTGTTTGTATGAACGCTTTCGCATTACCTCGGATTCAAATCAGACGCCAAACGGATATGCCAAAGATGGCCCCTGAATTGTTTGAATTTGAATCAGAGATCGAAATAGTGCGTAAGCAACATCCGAATTCGGTCCGAGATTTTTACTCTAGATCAGTATTTTCACGGATTCGGAACGGATGCAGTGCGTAAAGCAATATCCGAATTCGGTCCGAGTTTTTTATATCCGTATTTTCACGGACTCGGATCGAATGCAGTGCGTAATCGCTCATAGTAATAGGTTACTGTTTTACCCTTTGGGTGCGAAACTCTAAAAAGTGTGAGTTGTCTATAACGCTATTAATTAACTTAGAAGCCATATCTCAACCGCAAAGGTTTCGTTCTGTTTAACTTTATAAGTTTTAAATTCTCAGTTCTTCAGAGTTTTATGCTCTGTAGACGGGCAATCCTTTTAGATTCACTGTAATGTTGGTAGCAAGTGTTTTTATACGGAGTTTGCTTTCAATTAGGCTGGCTTGAAAAGATGTTTAGTTTCTATTCTTCTGAACCGTATTTATAAACGAGTTCAAGAAACCGAAGTTAGTGATTCTTGATTCGACACGTATGTTTTTAAAAGTTTTTATTTAGCTTGCTTTGTTATAAGATAAATGACTAGAGATCGCTCCCGGCGTCGCCCGCGTGGATGTCGTTCCGTATTTTTAAGCAACTTCAAAAAAGGCGGAAGTTCTCAATTCATCGGAATCTTTTTTTATGTATGTTCCCCGATTACTCAAAAACGCCTGGACCGATTTGGAAAATTTTGTTTGAAAGGGTATACTTTCCAGGTGGTTTCATTTAAATTTGGTGGACATCTAATGAAGACCCTAGGAGATTGACCATGGAACTCTTTAATGGAAAACAGAAAATTACCCGCGATTGCTGTAATTGCATGTTTATGTATTGTTTATGCCACTTAAAATAGAAAAATAAAATTACTTTAAAAATAAAAGAAAAACCGACTTCAAAAATAATAAAATAATTACCATATTATAAAATTAACAGGCTCAGAAATCGGTGCTAATCCACGCTGAACCAAATTTAAGGTACCGACTTTTGAAACTGTTATTTTTATAATACGGTAATTATTTTACTCTTTTTTTTTAAATCGGTTTTTCTTTTTTTTAAAGTAGTTTTATTTTTTCATTATAAGTGGCATAGATTACATAAAAATACAATAACAGCAATCGCGGGTAATTTGCTATTATCCATTGAAGAGTTCCCTCGATTTCTCTAGGATCCCATCATCAGATCCTGACCATGGGACGACCTATTCAAACAAAAGAAGAATTTACAAGAAATACAACCGAATGAAGCTCCTCCTCCTTTTTGAAGTCGGTTAATAAAAGTAGCCTATAGCTATGTCTACACCAGTGCGCTTTCATGTTCATCTTGCGTCTTCGTCTGAGGCATGTGTGAAGCGCCGTAGCGCATGCAATAGCGCATGCCTTAATACTAGTTCGACAAAAGCGCATGCCCCTAGCGCACGCTAATCCGTCTATTGTATGTCGACTGACGACTGACCAAGGCGCACCGGTGTAGACGATAAGCTGCATGCGTCTTATGGCAATCAATATTGCATGCGGTTGACGCAAGAGGAATTGAAAGTTGAAAGCGCAAGATGAACATGAAAGCGCACAGGTGTAGACATACCATATGTCCTTCTCCAGGTTGCAGACCATCTCTGTATAAGTTTCATCAAAAGCGTGAAAGCATCACAGACAGACAGAGTTACTCTCGCAATATTAGTAGAGATTATTTTTCTGTAAATAAATGTGTTACAGAAATATTTTTCTTTTTTCAAGACTATTTCGCACCGGCATTTAATTTCCCGTCTGATTAGCTCGGAGAAGAAACACCGAAACAAACTCAGAGGTCAAGGTCTCTTTTAAAGTCCAGATATTGTGGTCTTTGAGACAGTTTCTGTTACTCGAACGGGCTGACATTTTGCATACACATGCAGTTTTGATTACAATACGATAGTATTAACTTTTTAGTTTTTGTCGATTGATTACTAAAAAGTAAAAAGAAAATTGTTTATAGGAAAACTTGAAAAACAGTTTTTAAAATACTTCAAACCTGAATATAAGAACTATATCTCAGTTTTTTTAATGATTTCGTCTACATACACATACAAAAGTTTGCTTAACAATTATTCGACTGTGCATCGATAGCCTCTAGTCTCAGTAGTTCGGTTGTTTTGTTCGGGACCGGACTATTGAGACTAATTTTGTCTCATTAGTTCGGTTATGACGTCAAACCGAACTGTTGATACTAAAAAGATACCAGTAGTCCGGTTAGGGACGTAAATAAGATGCTTTTACTATAAATACAAGCATCAAACATATTCTCTGACATCATAGTTTGGTAGTTATTAATTAAAAAGCACTTTCATAAGAATACTGATCGGAGAATACTGAAATCATTAACCGAACTACAGAACACAATATCAACAGTTCGGTTTGACGTCATAACTGAACTAATGAGACAAAATTAGTTTCAGTAGTCCGGCCCCGAACAAAACAATCGAACAGCTGAGACTAGAGGACCGATAGATTAGTTTTTCGATGCACTGTCGAATAATTGAATCAAACAGATTTCTCTTTTATTAAATATCATTTACTAATTTTAGTAAACAGTAAGTATACAATATTTTCAATCAATGGGAGTCATTTTATTAGATTCCAGATTTCTAGATCCTTCCTTAATTACTGGTTCCATAGTTTTTCTGTTCTCTAGATCACCCAAACATAAATCCTATTCTCTCACCAAAAAATATCGAACAAGACCTTAAAATACACAACCGTGAACAACAACCACTTTAATAGTGAGGTAACATCAAAACACCGACAAATTTATCGAACTCGCAACGCACGTAACTCGCCGATACAGCCAACTATAATCTGCGATCTCAGCATTGGCCTCAAGCAGACGGTTTGTGTAAACCGTGGTCATTAGTCAAAGTGACCAGCGCATAAATTATATGCCCAATTAGTTACATTGATGGCCGTCGGTGATTAGAGATATCTGGATCAAGTGTGGGTGGGATATAGGGGAAGGAAATGTGTGTAAAAACGCTGCGTTTTTCCGTGTTTTTTTTTATTTGCTTTTTTGGTCGAATCTGGCCTTACCTGATGGTAATGAAGACAGGGTCTAAGTTGGAGTACACAAATCCAAGTTACCGAGATGTACAGGGATTCCCATATACCTTCTGGGGGTTCTCTGTTGGAATATCGAAATATTATTAGCCGATTATTATTTGGCCGACAACCTTTCGCCACTTTTCATTTCGCCGAATAATTAAAACGCCGAATGATTAAAGTCCCTAATTATGTTTTGTAATTTTTTGTTACGCCGTCTAGTCTGCTGGCCACTGTTTCATTAGTAAACTGTATTATTGGCCACTTTACACTTGTTAGATGGCTCATTTTCCCATCATGCAAGCAAGAAAGCAAGCAAGCATGCAAGTGTTTCTGTGTTTGTTCCGCCAGAAGCCTCGCTTTGTCGCCCCTTCGCTTCGCTCGCACACTCGACCAGCGCTACGCTCGGGAGGTCGCCGACTCGCTTTGCTCGCCACCTCCTCCCACTCGCTGCGCTTCGGTCTCGTGCACTCGTTCCACTCAGGACCTCCTTTGCGAGCTTCTGGCTCCACGTTTTTAAATAACACTCTGGGGGTAGGACAGAGTCTGACCATACCATAGCGCATGCAATAGCGCATGCATTTAATACTAGTTCGACAAAAGTGCATGCCCCTAGCGCACGCTAATCCGTCTAAATATGCCACACAGATAGCTACAAGTTCACACGCGTCCATCTTGACGACTGACTGACGCATACTGGTGTAGACGATAAGCTGCATGCGGAATGGCATCTTATGGCAATCAATATTGCATGCGCTTGACGCAAAAGGAATTGAAAGTTGAAAGCGCAAGATGAACATGAAAGTGCACTGGTGTAGACATACCATTTCCTCCTTATTACAAAAGATGGTTTAAACCAAGACTAAGGTAAACCCAGGTTTAAAATATACCCATCACTTTCTTATGCCATGTAACAAGAAGAGACGGGGCTATTTTAAAACCTAGGTTTTTCTTAGACTATCTTTTGTAATAAGGGTGTTTGAGTTTTGAGTTTTTTACGTCTACACTTGTAATATTGACACTTATGTTTTCAAAGCCGCGCTGTATCTTAACTTACGACGTCATCGGCCTGCTTACATGTGAAACATAGTTGTGTAGATTGTTGTGATACATGTGTATAAATTATTTATATTTATATGCTAATATATTTATGCCGAGGAGGGGCTCGTGGGTAAATTATCTTGCTGCATCATGAAATACCTAAACCGCAGGAGTTAGAAACTTGTAATTTTGACAGTAGGTTTTTTGTGACGTAGGTGTTCACTAAAAAGGATTTTTGGGAATTTTTCCCTCAAGTTTGTGTGGGAGTGTTTTGAAGTAAAAGCACGAAATTAAACACTGAGGTTTTTGTTTTGAAATAAATGCACACGTGTTTGAGGGTTTTTGGAAATTCTTTCCCTACGGGCAAAAGCTAGTTATTTATAAATAATAATAAAATTCTTTATTATCAGGATACTTACGCCCATAGATATATACCTAACAAACTAACATATATATTATAATAATACATTTGTATTAGTATAAATATAAACCTATGTTAGTAAAACTTCACTTAAGCACTAAATATCATTGTGCGATCGTGTGGCATTTGTCCGCGGAAGCGACGGAACACCACTCTCTCCAGCCAAAAGTTCTCTTCCATGACGAGGTGCAGAAGACACTGGTACTCGCACCACAAACGCCTTGAAGTTGGCGTTGCGGCGAAAATGCAAAAGTAACTTTTTATTGATTCATCGTTTGAGAATGATTTATGGTCTGTTTCTCACGATGTTTTCCTTTACCTTCTACGCAAGTGATAACCAAGTCCTGATCAGCACATGAATTTGAAACGTAAGAAGAGCGGGCCGGGGTCTATCTCTTTTTTCTCTCTAATCAGCACGAGCTATAGGAAAATAGCTCATGCTGTGGCGAAAAGATTAGCCAGTCAGCAAGGTTGGTAGCGGGGCTCACTGCCCAGGGTACGCCGGACGTACTTAAGTATCGTCACTAGTGGAGGCTCTTTTCATGCACCCCATGGTCTATCTCTGATCCTCCACCATGGAAGCAAGCGTTCGACCACTAGGCTATCGCTACTTTAAAAGTACTTATCTTTTAAACCTAAAAGTATTTAATAAGTAAGTACGAATAATATTCCAACTCTGGTTTAAATTTGGTCCATTAAAATAACAAATTTCAGTAAAGACACTCGAAGTGAATACTAATGAACTTCTTATTAAATAAATTGTATTTTTCTTACTCCTCGAGGAAGTGCTTACGGCACTCAGTAGTACTCTATTATTGGTATAATGAATTGTGTTAAAACTTTGTTTGTTTACATTATAATCATTCTGGTATTATGAAGGTAAAATAACAAGGGGTTTGTGGCTTATCAACCGTGCAGATTATATGATTTGCGATGGGTGACCGATCATTATACATCGATACTTCTCCGTGCCTCGGAGAGCAAGTTAAGTTGTCGGTACGGGGTGTCATGCAAATACCCGACCAGTAATAGGCCCGACAAGGCAGCGCGCTGTGTTCCGTGCGAGCCTCTCGGGAGGACGTGGGGCAAGGCGCCATAGAAGAAGAGGTCTGCCAGGGGCTGGCGGACCGAGACCTGCTGGGGTCGGGGTGCATACAGCTGCGAATCCCGCGACCCCGGCCAAGGGTCAGGAGACGGAACATCGTGGGTTTTTAGCCGGTAAGAGTCCAGCATACCCCTTCGCCTTCCAAAGGCATCCAAAAGGATATCCCGAAGACAAAAAAAAAATGGGCGTCATGCGAATACCTATGACAGTTGCTACGGGTAGTCGAAAGCCTGATAGTCTGACAACCGGTCTAACTGTAGGATATCAGCATTGCCCAATAACTGGGTTGCAGCATAAGGATATACTAGAACACTTGTATATCGTGATGTAATACAGATTTGTTTAGAAAATTAACGAGGGATCTTGCATTACAGTAATCCGCATTGAAATTGTTTGATCTGTTTCGGAGCTACGGTGCCAAAGATAGACTGGCCGACAGACAGGCATAAGCTACAAACTTATAAGACAAATGAGAGTAATATAAGAGTAATGTTTGACGACACGTTTGGTGCAGTGGCTAAGCGATTGGCTTCTGCGCTACGGGTCGTGGGTTCGATTCCCACACGGAACAAAAATTTGTATGGCCTACAGATGGTTGTTTCGGGACTGGGCGTTTGTGTATGTGAGATTTGTGTCTGTAAACGTACCTACGATACAAGAGAAATCTTAGTGTGGGGCAAAGATTAAAAAAAAAACCTCAATTACGCGATTTCAAAAAGTTGGTTCTGTGGAGAAGAGCCGGCAAGAAACTCCATTGGTACTCTTTTTAAATAATAATTAGTACAACCTGGTATTTTTTCTTATTTAAATCAGGCATCAAGACCCGTTTAAAAGTACTATAGTAAAAATATATATAAAAACTTAAACAAGTAACATTGATACAATGCGCGTAGAACATACCAATTTAACCCTACTATGCGCTGCAGGATTCTAAACTGCATTCCTAAACACAGAATACAGTTGTTATTTTAGTCTTCCAAAAAAGAAACGAGTACATAGATGTAAGTACTTCACGGTTGAATACAATTCTAAATGCTGACCACGAGATTTTTTGGCACCATTTCAAGTCATACTCAGGACGTGTTAAGCATGCCGTAGCAGCCTCATCTCTATGCTCCGTTTCTTTAGTTCTACGAACAATATCGGCGGAGAATAGCGTAATCTGTTTTTTGTAAACACACGCGGCCTTTTACGAAAATTCGGAATATGAACTAGCGATAGTCTCGAAAAACTACGAACTGAGTCTAATTAATTTTGTGACACTACGAACTGAGTCTATTAATTTCGAGAAAATACGAACTGAGTCTAGTTATTTTGCGAAACTACGAACAGAGTCTAATAATTTCGCGAAACTACGAACGGTGTCTATTTATATCGCGAAATTACGAACAGTCTATTAATTTCGCGAAACTACGAACCGAGTCTATTTATATCGCGAAACTATAAACTGTGTCTATTTATATCGTGAAACTACGAACTGAGTCTATTAATTTCGCGAAACTACGAACTGAGTCTATTTGTATCGCGAAACTACGAACTGACTCTATTTATATCGCGAAACTCCGAACAGAGTCTAGTAATTTCGCGAAACTACAAACTGAGTTTAGTAAGTCGGGAAACCCGCACTGAATTTAGTGTTTTCGTGAAATTGTAAACTAATTTAATTAATAATATGACGAAATATATCAAGACAAGGTGGGTGGGCGTATTGGATGAACCTACACGCACGACTTCATTGACTCAGATACTTTAAGTTATTAATCACTGTTCTGTGTTTTAAATCAACCTGCAACTCTTAAATGCGCACCATGACGTATTTTGCTGTCGCGTTATCTCTTGCCGAGACGAGATAAGCTATACATTATATCGTCTTGAAAATGCGACGACAAAATTATCTCGCGCTGCGCATATTAGCTCGACAGGTTTTCCATACACTAATACCTTTTGACCATTAAGGATGCAATGTTTTATATATAAGGCCAATTCTCGTAACTAAAAATGTATGTTCAAAATATAGTTTCGATCTAGTCCCAGTCTAGTCGCAAGCTCATAAATATGACAAATAGTATTCTGACTCGTTAACAAACAACGTCAAACGTGAGATTATATTGAAATGAAATTGAAAGTTGACTGAAGCCAAAAGGGTATTCTGGTTACATTATGTACTGAGCCATTTTAACAAGTTGGAATACTCATTTATTTCTAGAATTTTAGTCTATGACTGTTGATATCGGTATGCTATCGGTAATAGATTTTATGTTGACTGAAAATACATTAAGTATATCGAGATAGACTGAGATGATACTGAAACCGGGCCGAACTTTAAGTATACCAGAATACCATTTTTTATTCAATTCATAATTTAAACTCAGTTCGGTCAACCTTCAGTCTTAGGTACTTCGAATTAATTACGAGAATTGGGCTTCTCATATCTTTTATTCCCTAACTTGAAGACGATATATCAACGTTCCGTACACCACTTACTGTACCATCCTACCATATCTACCTCCGAAACAAAATCACACATAATGTTCTATCATTACAAAATATGGCCGCCATTTGCACCCACCACACGTCGACACAACCTCGTTCTTACTGAATTGTTTCCGAAACCGTACAAACTTACAACAGTACTTAAGTCTCCCAAAGGCTCTCTGGGAAACGGTAAATAAGAACTGCCTTGATTCTCTCCGAATGTTTTAAGTTTTCTTACTGTTTTACAGTTAAAATAATAGCGTTGCTACTTGTAGCTCCCTTTTGTATGTCAACTTCTGAAAGGAAAGAAAGGATGATTTATTTAATTGTATAATTCATCCGGAGTCGTCTTGGAGGCAAGAAAAATGTCTGTTTCTTGCTTTAAGCGTAGTTCAGACTACGCTATAATATACAGGGTGTAATCGAATTCGTGTAATTCCTTCAAGCCGCGTGATCTATTGGGGACACAGATTGACCATGCATGGGATTTTTTCAGATTCAACAAAAAATATGTTTCTTGAAGAATTCATTATTTTCTGTTTTCTAGTAATTTTAGCGTCCCGAGTTAACTGACTGTGCGAAGCGATATCGTGTAAGTCTAGCCCGGGTGCTGTGTCGCAGATCTTTCATTCGTTTATGCGTGGCATCGAAATGCTATCACTAGTTTTTTTTTTGCATTCTTTTTTGTTTTTTTTTTTTGACTCCTTATTTGGTGGTTTAGAAACGACATCAAAAGCAAAAAAATAATAATAATTTTATTTTAATTTATTTTAATCAAGCTAGGTATATCCCATGCGGGTTTAGATCCAGTAATAGATCATGTGGTTTGAGGGCATTACACTAATTCGTTTATATCCTATACAGGGTGTTAACGAATTCGTGTAATTCCTTAAAATCATATGATCTACTACTGATGTAGACAGGCCCCGCACGGGATTTAGCTGGATTAAAATAAAAAATGAAAAAATATTATTTTTTCATGCGGCTTTGTTACCGATCGTATCTAAACCATCTAATAAGGATTCAGTAAAAAAATAAGAATTTATTATTTGCAAAAAAAAATGTTTTATTTGTGTCAACATTTCGATGCCACGCATAAATTAATGAAAGCACGGCGACACGCCTGGCAGGCACAACTAACGCGGTATCGCTCTTTGCAGTCAGATAACTCAAGGCTCTAAAATGACTCGAAAATAGAAAATCAAGATTTTTTTTTAAATTTTTTTTTTCGTTGATTTTCAAAAAATCCCATTTAGGGTTAATCTATGTCACCAGTAGATCACGTGGTTTGAAGGAATTACACGAATTCGTTAACACCCTGTATATAGCATAGCAAATATTATACAGCACAACGATATCGCTCAGCATACATTTTATATGGACACGTTCACACGACGCTATGCTATAAAGTATTGACTTGCTGTACGCGATACATTTGAGCGATTCTCAGAGCTATATCGTACGATTCTCTGGTCCCTGCCCCGCCTCACTTCTACCCCGTCGGTCGCCAAATAACTTGCTGTACATAGTAGACCAGCTTGCGATAAAGCGTATAGTGTGAACGTCATGCTATATAGTTATAGCTTATGACGCAATATGCTTTAATATGTAGCGAAATAGTATAGCGTGGTCTGAACGGCGCCTTAGGTTTATTTTATATGTCAACTGTACGTAAAGAATGCGCGCAATATCTAGCCTCCGAAATTGTCAAACTTGCTGCCGCGATGTACAATGCTTATTACAAACGAAGCTCTGACGACTGACTGTTTTATTTATTTACCAACAATTGTGTATGTAGAATAACATTACATGTATCTCGCAGTGTCTGAAGGCGAAAGTCTTTGACCAGTGCGTGTTGCCAGTGATCACTTACGGCACTGAAACGTGGTCGCTCACATGGTCCTCATAAGAAGGCTTAAGGTCACCCAAAGGGCAATGGAGAGGGAGGCTATGCTCGGAGTTACCCTGCGTGATCATATCAGAAATGATGAGATCCGCAGGAGATTCAAGGTAACCGACATAGCTCGAAGAATGGAGTTTCTAGCCGGCTCTTCTCCATAGAACCTACCTTTTTGAACCGTGCACCTAGTTTTGACGTTTTAAAAGTGCCTGTAATCTGGTCTATTTGAAATAAAAAACTTTGACTTTGAATTGCCAGTGGCAGTGAGCGGGGCACATTGCTCGCAGAACGGATGGTCGATGGGGCCGAAAGATTCTGGAGTGGCGACTGCGTACCGGAAGGCGCAACGTGGATAGGCCTCTCACAAGGATGATCGATGATCTGGTGAAGGTTGCGGGAATCCGTTGGACGCGAGAAGCACAGGACCGGTCGATGTGGCGATGCTTGGGGGATGCCTATGTCCAGCGGTGGACGTTTTTCTGCTGAATGACGATGATGATGATGGTATCTCGTTTGTAAACGTGAATCTGCAAGAAAACTAATGCCTGGATTACATTAAATGAGTACAGTGGTGAGACAGTGTACTCGGCCGAGTGTTGAATAGGTATAAACACGTCAACCAGCGCTCGGCCCAGCGCTCAACCTAGTAACAGTGCGAGCCAGTCGCTCGGAACCCATATATTTATTTACTTGACCGACTGTTCATCCCCGTGTTTATCCTCATACCCCGCACTGGCTCGCTAGCCTATTCGGCAGGTCTAAAAACGTTCTCTGTGACTTAAATATTTATGTTTTATTTTGATTTATTTGTGGGTAAATAGACTGTAGTAGACTGCCTTGTTGGTCTAGCGGTCGCGCGACAGCTGAGAATGAGGCCCTAGGTTCGATCCCCAGGTCGGGCAAAGTGTTTTTGGGTTTTAAGGTTCGCCCCCTATTACATGGGATGTAAACATAACGGCGAAATGTCGGTTTACTATACACCTCTGCCAACGCTTCGGGGAATACAGGCGTAAGTTTATGTATTATTTGTGGCTAATAATAAAATAGGACAGTGAGACGACGATACAATTCACACAAACGTATAAATTACATCCCTGTTTGTCTGTGAGATCTGATCTCCACAAAATCCATTGTCTTGTCCAAATACGTTTATTTTCTTTGCGCAATAATTCACTTAAATCTTGGATTAGGAGTGGTAGGGGGAGCTTAGGAGTTTTTTTAATAAAAAAATGTTACGGTCCATGTTCCAGTATACATGAGCTTGCATTCAAAACTGAACTGACTCGCCACAAAAGTCGTAATACGTGTAAACATTAAAGGACTTGTCACACTGGATGCATTCTGCGTCCTCTGGTCCGGTCAAATCGAACGCAGCCCGCATCCTACGTGAACTTCATGGTCAGGGCAACCGGTCAGCGATCCGGGCACGGCATCCGGTCAGCGATCCCGGCACGGTCAGCGATCTGACGGGCAGGGCAAATAGCGGCCATTTAATATTTCATTGCTACCTTCCACCCCGACCGCCTGACCGGTGCGTTCCCTACTTTCTTTGCTTGTGCTCGCATAGTCGGATCGTAATTACATAAAATATATATAAAACGCAAATGATTTTCACATAGGATGCGGGCTGCGTTCGATTTGACCGGACCGTAGGACGCAGAACGCATCCTGTGTGACAAGTCCTTAATTCGCCCGCACCACTCTCTGGACACTAGGTCCTCGTAGTGATGGGTAACTCGTCTATTATAAGCGAGTACGAGAGAGGACCTCATTTTACCTCGTGAGGTACATCCGTCATTCGAGGACAGTATAGATGAAAGAGGCTAGTGAGCGGCGGGTTGGCTTGTGCGCTATCGCGTGCCGCTTCGCTGGGTGAGGGAAGAAGAGAGAAAAGGCGCCGAGTGCGCGAACGAACGTGCATTCCTCATCAAAAATTTGCATCTCTATCACTTACACACTCACTCCCTCATCAGTCGCGACAGCACTCTCGCTCTTATACAAATAATATATTGAGGAATTAGATGGGATGGATCAAAGTTGAAATACGACTAAAGGTTATGGCACAGTAGATCGGCACAGCAACTGCTTAGCTGCAGCATGGCACCGCCTCGAATTTAGGCTACGGCTAGCCGCCAGCGCGCTAACAACGCGTCGTCCGCGAGGTGCGAGCTTGCAGTCCGCGCGCCGGCCGCGAGGTGCAAGCTTGCTGTCACCGCAAACACAAATTGTTATATGGCATTTGTGATTGAACACGCCCAGAACTTGCATTCGCTGGCGACTCGGAGTCGGCGCGCTGCAAGCGAGCATTCTACGAGTCGAGTTGTATGGTAGCAAGCGCGCTGACTGTCCGCCGTTGGTTTTTTCATTGATATTATGATATTATTCCGTTGACATTATGAAATACATTATACAACACACGATTTAATGCTCTAATTTGAATGACAAGTTAATTGCTGGTTTGGAGCGGTGCCGTTGCGGTGCCGGTATGGTGTGCCATGATTTTTACTTCCTCATTTTTCATTTTGAGGAACTCAAATGAAGAACCTTATGAGTAGGCGGCACATCAGTAACCTAGTGACTACTGTACTTGTTACGTGTTATCTAAACATTAGTCATAACTTGCATCTTCAATTCGTTATGTTACAAATCCAACAAATAAAAATTAAAACTAAAATTTCAAAGTACTAAAACTCCGCAGTGCTTGCGATAAATTATAATGAAAAATAATTTAAAAGCGCAATGTCTAAGTGAAATGCACGGCACACTAGGATTTACCGGGTAATCCGAATTAATTCAGCACCTACTTTTACTTTACTTTACCGAGTCTTTTAGTCGGTTTAACTTGAGTGTCTTTCAGTGAAGAATTTTAGTTTTAATTTCCTAGAATTTATTAACTTTGGAAGTTGCTAAAGTGCTTCAGGTATGTCATGTTTTCTGGATGGGATGTTTTAGAAGCGACTGTAGATTTTGCAATTACATAAAATATGTTGTATATTAATATTAATGAGGTAAAAAGCGTGCTGCTTTACGGGACTAATCATACAGAATCAGCCTATTATTTTCTCACTGCTGGGAATGGGCTTCTTCTCAGAATGAGAAGTGGTTAGGTTAGCCTTGATCTACCTCATTACAGCGATTACGCACTGCATCCGATCCGGATCCGTGAAAATAAGAATGTAAAAAACTCGGACCGAATTCGGATATTGCTTTGCGCACTGCATCTGATCCGAATACATGAAAATACGAATCTAGAGTCTAAAAAACTCGGACCGAATTCGGATATCGCTTACGCACTTATCCGATCTCTGATCCAAATCCAAGCAATTCAGGGGCCATCTTTGGCATATGTCCGATTTGAATCCGAGGTAATGCGAAAGCGTTCATACAAACAATACTACGGCTACTTCGGTCCGTCAATTTTAATTCGTCCAAATTGGAGACTCACGGATGACGGAG
Organism: Amphipyra tragopoginis; assembly: GCA_905220435.1. Lineage (NCBI taxonomy): Eukaryota > Metazoa > Arthropoda > Insecta > Lepidoptera > Noctuidae > Amphipyra > Amphipyra tragopoginis. The sequence continues at coordinate 12,452,168 of HG992015.1, read as the reverse complement.
AAAAATCGGATGACGGAAGTCGGATCTAGTGCGCAAACACAGATAGTTCTATGACTACTTCGGAACGTATTTTCACGGATTCGGATCGGATGCATTGCGTAACCGCTCTTAGAAACTCACGGATGACGTAGATAAATCGGATGACGGAAGTCGGATCTAGTGCGTAAACTACAATACAAATAGTTCTATGACTACTTCGGAACGTATTTTCTCGGATTCGGATCGGATGCAGTGCGTAACCGCTCTTAGCCTAGTGTAGGTTGACGGATTACACACACCATCGATAACTTATTTTTAAGTCCTCTCAGATGAACGAGTTTCCTTTTGATATGTTTGTATGTATAATAATAATAATAATAATTTTATTTGCTAGAATATTGTTGTTATAAAGGTGTTACACATAATATGATGTCCATAATATTCTGCTGTTTCCAGCGTACAAATACTTTAAAAAAAAAAAAAATTAAGAGCACAAAGGTAAGTCGTCGTCTAATTTAAATTTTGAATCGAATTTTTCATTTAAAAATTCATTCGTTGAGTAGTAACACTTTTGCAATAGAAAGTTAAATAGTTTCTTTTTAAATGTCATGAGGCTAAGACTTTTAAAAACATTAGGTAATTTATTATAAATTTGAATTGCCATACAGTCAACATTACACGAAAATAGTTTAATTCTTTGTTGGGGTGCATTTAATTTATGGATATTTCGACTTTTTCTTATTACAACATCATTGTGTACCTGAAATAAACCTGTGTTTTTACGTACAAAGATACAGAGTTCGAATATATATAAGGATGGGAGTGGTAATATTTTTAATTTTTTAAAGATTGGGACACAGCTTTGTAATGGTTGGGCTTTAGTCATTGATCGAATACATTTGGTACGGTATGTTTGTATGTTGTAGCTAGCTTGTATGGATCAGAATGTTTGGCCACAAAAGGGACGAATGAAATTGCATGCAGCTGAGGTGAGAATGCTAAGAGAGATGTGTGGTGTTACGCGAATGGATAGAATTGGAAATGAGCACGTGAGGAAGTTTGAAAGTGGCGCCGGTGACTGAGAAATTGTGTGGAAACTCATTGTCTTGGTATGGGGCATGCGATGTGGAGAAACGAGGAATATGCCGTGAGGAAAGTTTTGAGAATGAATTTGGATAGTTATAAGAGTAGAGGAAGACCAAAGAAACGATGGATGGATAATGTAAGAGATGATATGACTAGAAACTGTAACACCTATTGTATTGTACACCTGCATTGACGAATAAAAAGATTTGTATTTGTATTTGAAAGAGGGTGACTACTGAGATGATGGCTAAATAGAGATGAAGAAAAACACATGCTGCGCCGACTTTAAATGAGTTGGGATAAGGGCAGGAGAATGATCATGATTTTTTGTAAGCTATGTTGCATTCTTTCAAAGGCTAGCTAAGAGCGGGGGCACACGATGCGTTGCGGCGGCGCGGCGGTGCGGCGCCGGAGCGGTGTCGCTGCGTCGTCTTACATAGAAATATCTGTGGCATGTCACACGATGCGCTCCGGTGCCGTACCGGACTTGCAATCATCGAGACGAGGCGGGGAGCGGCACCGCTCAGTTGTTTATCCGTCACAAGGAAGGACACACGCTCGCTCGTTTCGATTTTTTTGCTACGGCGCCGCTGCGACATAACAACGTTGCGGTGCCGCACCGCTCGTGTGTCCGCTGATACGGTGAAATCTTTGCGGTGCGGCGCCGCAACGCATCGTGTGCCCCCGCTCTAAGGGAGAAGCCACGCGATGCGGTGCGGCTCCGGCGTGGTGCCTGTGCGGTGCCGCTGCGGCGTAATACATACAAATTTCCATGATAAACCACACGGTGCGGGGCGACGCCGCGCCGCACGCTCGCCGGACCAAGATGAGGGGGGAGGGTGTATGTATAAAAGACACAACAACATAATCGTTCAGGGGTGATTCTATCATTACAGTTATAGCTAATATTGGTATGTCAGGATTGCGAGCAAGGTAAATGTAGTAAATAAAACCAACATAGACTCTCCACCACTGAGAGTATTTGGTTTAGTGTTAGTAACATGAACTAGATCACAATATAATACTTTACACAATTATTACAAGATCATAAAATAAGGGCAAGCTAGACAGATATAAAAGGTCAGCCTTCTTCAGCTGATCTACACAGAATGCTCTCGCTTCGTCGAATGACCACCGCCTTTATAACCTCGGGTGCGTTGATATTGACGACTACCTTCTTTTGTCAACATTGCCCAGTGCTACCCGGTACCGATAACATATGCGCCGGAGCTGCACCGCTCCTGCATCGCAGACCGCAGATGTGTTGACGGTTGACGGAGAACCGTTCCACACGGCACGGTGCGGCGCCGCACCGCACCGCGTGGCTCTTGCGACGCCGCGTACTACGTGTGCAAGCTGATGCGACAAAATACTCGCCGTGCGGCGGCTCACCGCATCGCACCGTGTGGCTTCTAAGTTTAATTGTTCTAAATATCTACTTAACTAAATTAGGAACCGATACTACCAATCTTAGCATCGGAGTCCAGTCAGCTGTTTCAATTTGAACGGTAATCCTATAATACCAACGTCCGGTTCTATATCCAATAACGGATGGTTTTGCTTACTGATGGTTATATTTAAAGCCAAACTGTTCGTAAAATGACACAAAACCTGAAAAAAAAAACTGAATGCTACCAATGAACGTGAAAGTCTACTACTTCACAGCAAAAACACTAGGAAGCGGTGGAGGGCGGGTGATTTTGGGGGTTATGTAATGTAATGTATATGTAACATTGACGTTCAAAAAGATCTAAGGCCGCATTTACGGAGACGCGGGGCGTCGCAAGTCGCGTGCGGCGTGGCGTCTCGCGGCGCGTCATACGATTTTTCTGTTTACGAAGCGGCGGCGCGTGCAGCGGCCCGAATCATCACACGCGCAAACACAAACGTATGACAATGTACGATGTTGTTTATGAAGATGCGGCGCGTGCGACGCCACGGGCCCCACCGCGGTTGACGCTACGTTTTACAGTGGACGGAGAATTGCAGGAATAGCTGGTTGCAACGCTGCGTGCGCCGCCGCGATAAACGTCGCGTGCGACGCGGCGATGCCATCCGCGGGCTCCGCCTGTATTTCAAGCAAACGCGTGTAAAATCGCTTCTCCTTAAACGCTCTCATAAAACGCCATAAGTTTGAATTCAGTGCGGCCCGCGCCGCAAACGCGACGCGCGGCGCCCTGCGTCTCCGTAAATGAGGCCTAAGTCAATCTAGTCTATTTTAAATAAATATATTTTGAAGTTTGAACTACGCTACGCTACGCTATCGCGTCATCGAAACTACACTTTAGTAGCTATTGCCCGCGGTTTCACTCGCTTCCTAGGGGAACTATTTCATGTACTCGGATAAAAAGTATCCTATTTTAACATCCAGGAGATATTCCATGTTTGTGCCAAATTTCATCTAAATCTGTTCCTCTTAGTAACAAACATCCATCTTCACAAATTTTCACATTTATAATACACTAGAGGTCGCTAGCGGCATCGCCCATGTGGATGTCGTTTATCGCGTATTCCGTATTTTTCGGGATAAAAGTACCCTAAGTCCTTCTCCAGGTTCAAGACTATCTCTGTACCAAGTTTCATCAAAATCGGTTCAGCGGTTTAGGCGTAAAAGCGTCCCAGAAAGACAGAGTTACTTAGGGATTATGGTGTGATTATTGGACAACTTATACGAGTCTTTATCCAACAACTTTCGGTAAAATATAGAAACCGGACATTAATTAGCGTAGCTTAGGGTATCTTGTAATGGAAGTATCGGAATAGGATTCGGTCACTGGATTGAGTTACAGACAATTGGATTACTGAATAGAGGATCAATAAATGATGTATTGGCTGCTAATTTAATTGCTTGGTTTGGGTTTTAGGGGAGAAAACGATACCAAGTCTATTTTAAGGTCAACCTCACCAACACGCGTTGCTAACCGTCTCGTTGTTGGCAGTCTTGCAATGACTTTTAGATGTAATGCAATCACGATGCAGTCGCGATGCAGCAGCGGTTCATGCGCGATGCATCGGCGACGTAGAACATATTATGTGACGTGATGTTTCTGCATTGAAGATGTATCACGTGCAATTTTATCGATTAAATAGCGCTGAAAATTGAATCGATACAGTCGCAAACAATTTAACTAAGTTAACTTGAGTTTGATGCAGTTACACGTTCTTGAAGCGTGCATTTGCATAGCTACAAAAAGTCGCCATATACAAGGTTAGTCAGAAAGGGGATACTAATCCGAAAGGGTGTTAAAGTACTCATAATAGTCAGTAACTTTTGTTCTACCACTTTCCTCAAAACTCAATCGTTGAAGAGAAACAGCTGTTCAAAAATTACGTATAAAATATGCTCAAAGTCAAAGTTTTTTATTTCAAATAGACCAGATTACAGGCACTTTTAAAACGTCAAAACTAGGTGCACGGTTCCAAAAGGTAGGTTCTATGGAGAAGAGCCGGCAAGAAACTCCATGAATACTCTTTTTAAAATAGTAGATCATGACTATTCATGACAATTCCATTACAGTTGCGTGCGACATAGAATGAGAATAATGCAGGTTAATGTAACAAATAAATTCACATAAGAGTAGAAAATAGGAAAAGAAAATATGCCTTCTAGAATTGCCCTAGTAGTTATGGGCTGACCAGTCCCGACAGACAGCACCCGTTCACGAGCATGACGTGCACATCCGCATCGCTTAGCTCAACCATAATAAAGGGAACCCAACGACCGGATATACAACGCCACCATCAGCAGGACATTTAAGTGAGCATGACAGACTCATACTACCAGACAATGGGCAGTAATATGATATGATTAAAGGTGTATCATTAATTGCTGCATGATGCTCAAACTTTACAGTTTAGAAAATGATATTATCGAAATTATACATGTAAAACAATATCAGACTATTAAGGCAGAGTATTATACAAATAAAATTGTAGTGGGATATAAAAATTTCAATATTTGAATGTAAAAAATAATAATATGAAAATTGATAAAATAATGTACAGGTTATTTTAAGTCAATAAAAAAAGAAGAATAATAAAAGTGGGTAAACATTAAAAATAATGTTAGGTCATACAACCAACCAGTTAGACAGGGCCAGAGGGTCGCAATGTGCAGGACGGAGTTGTATGCCAGGCATCTTTATCTTCGATATACTGATTTATGCTATAATAAGCTTTAGATATCAAAATGCTCTTAATAAATGATTTAAACTTTATATCCGGTAAATCAGTAATACTAGAGGGTATTTTATTGTAGAACCTAACACTGTTCCCCATAAACGACTTGCTGGTTTTTCTTAGTCTAAAACCAGGTACTGTTAGCTTGTGTTTATTGCGAGTATTTATGTTGTGGACGTCACTTGTCTTGTTATACTGGGCAATGTTCTTTCGAATGTACATAATGTTACTAAGTAAATACAGAGATGGTAGGGTTAGTATATTTATTTTCTTAAATAATTCACGAAGCGATTCACGGCAGCCTAGATTATAAATAGCTCGGACTGCTCTTTTCTGTAATATGAAAATAGTACCTACATCAGCAGCCGAACCCCACAGTAATATGCCATAAGACATAATACTGTGAAAGTATGCAAAGTACACCAACCTAGCCGTAGCTACATCAGTCAACTGCCTAATTTTCCTAACGGCAAATGCAGCAGAACTCAGTTTGCCTGCAAGTGCCTCTATATGAGGTCCCCATTGCAATTTGGAGTCTACTGTGATGCCCAGGAAGACAGTCGAGGGAACCGGATCTAACGCTTTCTCGTCAAGTTTCACATTTGAACTAATGTGGGGTACATTTGGGGTGGAGAATTTAATACATTTGGTTTTTCCTGCGTTTAGGAGAAGATTATTAGCAGAAAACCAATTTGAGATAACATTAAGTGTATTATTAGGTTCTACAAGATCCCTGTCCTTCCTATCTACTTTAAATATAAGTGACGTATCGTCAGCAAATAGGACTATGTTAGACATTGTATTCTTTATTATGTTTGGAAGGTCATTGATATATACGAGGAACAGAAAGGGGCCTAAAATTGATCCTTGAGGAACTCCCATTTTTACTAATGAGCCTACAGAAGTAACGTTACCAACAGCCACCCTTTGTTCCCGATCCGACAAATATGAATTTACAAGATCTATAGATTTACCTCGGATTCCGTAGTATTTTAATTTTAGAATGAGCGTGCGGTGATCCACACAGTCAAACGCCTTGGAAAGATCACAGAACACTCCCACCGCATCCCGTGCCTCTTCCCAAGCCCCTAATACTGATTTGATTAAGGTGGATCCAGCATCCTCCGTTGATCGTCCCTTCGTGAATCCAAACTGACTCTCGTGAAGAATCCCATTGTTGTTAAAATAAACTAACATTTGATTTAAAATGATTTTTTCAAAAATTTTACTTAGTGCTGGTAACACAGATATTGGCCTATAATTAGATGCGTTGTTTAGGCAACCTGTTTTAAAAATGGGCACAATTTTACTACATTTCATAAGATCGGGAAAAATGCCATCCATGATGCAAGTATTAAAGATCGCCGCCAAAATAGGCGCGATGTTAACTATTATTGACTCGACAGCTTTAACTGACAATCCCCACAAGTCCTCGGTTTTCTTAACTGCTATTGTTTTAAATGTTTTTAATATGTCTGAGTGTGAAATAATACTAAATTCGAAATTTGCAGTATTAGGTACATGCAAATTTGTATTTTCCTTTAGGAGTGTCTCAGCTGCTAGAGGGGACGATGGAAGATATTTAGTAGTCTCAATGGGAATATTTTTAAAAAATTGCTCGAAAAAATTTGCAACTACAGATTTATCTGAAACCAGTTTGTCATCTATATTTATGTTTAATACACTATCCGTAAGCCTACGATTACCAGTCTCAGTATTTATTATTTTCCATGTCGTTTTTATTTTATTATTAGATTTTTTTATTTGATTACTAATATAAGCAGCTTTTGCTTGCATGCAAACCTTTTTAAAGATTTTTGAATATTGTCTAACGTAAATATGAAACTCATTATTAGATGTATATGACTTTTTGTCATAAAGATCGTACAAGACATCCCTACTGCGTCTTATACCTTCAGTGGCCCAGGCACTGAACAAGATTTTACGTTTTATAATTACTTTTTTTACTTTGCAAGCCTGTTGAAACTCTTCACATATAGCAATAAACAGTGTACGATACATTTCATTAGGGTTGTCAATTTGTGGCTTTAATGTAAACAATTGTGATTCTAGATTTTTACTAAATTTTTCTAGACTCTTTTTTGTCAACGTCCTACATTGTATTATTTTGGGACCTTCGACTGCTTTATACAATAACTTAACAATCTGACATTTATGGTCGGAACGAATGCCGCTAATAAGACGCTTATCTATTAATTTAAAATTAGTCATAATATTATCTATGCATGTGGCTGAGGTGGGTGTCACTCTAGTTGGCTCAAAGAACATATGTTTCAAGTTGAATGATTTAAAAAAAGATAAAAGGTTTTGTTTATCTGTGGTATTTACTAGAATGTCAATATTGAAATCTCCACATAATAATAACTTTTTGTTGATTTTTATTTTTCTAAGGGCATCCTCCATTGTTAAAAGAAAATGAGAGGTATTAGAGGAGGGAGGCCTATAAACACACAAAATGACATACTCCTCCGTTTCTGCACACGCGAGCTCGCATACTCGTTCAACAGAGAGATTGCGAACATCTAGTCGCTCTTTGCATTTCAGGTGATCTTTAATCATGATTAAGGTTCCTCCACCTTCTGCTGACACTCTCTGGAACGAACTGGCTATTTTAAAATTATCTATATTAAATGACATTTTATCTGGCTTCAGCCAAGTTTCTGTGAGGCATAGAATGTCTACGTTATATTTCTCAACAAATAATTCTACATCTAAGATTTTGCCAGAGAAGCGATTTATATTTTGATGTGACAATATTAAACAGTGACTGTGCTTCTCTGTTGTCGAACTGGCTAGTTTAAATTATGTTGGCTAACCACCTTATTATTAGTACTATTACTAAAAGTTGTGGTAGTGAAAGAAGACTGCGTTATACTACTTATGACTGAGTTAATATTAAAAGCTAACAATGTTGTTAATTGACGTTTATATTTAATGGGTAGGTACACAGTATCCCTAGTTAATTTTAATTTACCAACAAAACTGTTGGTGTCGAAAAACATAAACTTGTCACTATAGTGACTTACCAAGAAGTGTATGTGCATATTCAGCTTATGTATATACTCATTTTGTGTATCTGACAAGTGGTCGAGATAGGGAAAAGCACACAATATTATTTTGTGGCAGTTTAGTTTTAACATTTGGGCAACAAAATCTGTAATGTCTTTTTTCCTAACATTAGAACTATTACCTATTAATACAGTTAAATTAGTCTGCAAACAAAATTTATTTTCTAATAATGAACTAGTTATTTGTTTATATGTTGACCCAGGCATACAATTATTGAAAAACGAATGACTCAGGCTGTTGCCTAGTAGGTCACCAAAACCTTTACCTAGGTTATCAGAATACATTATGGAGCGGTAACATAACTGATCATTGGAGATGTCACTGGTAAGCATATCCATCACAATAGATGAATCCTGAACCAATAAACTAGGTTCCTCTGAGTGAGGCTTACAGTCATATGATGTCTGAACGTGGTCAAATCTATCTATCCTCAGCTATGAACAGCTGTGTTTACATTTTAAGTCATATTTGGGGTCACGAATTAGAAGCTCCATTTTCTGAATTCGCAACTAAAGTAGGGACGAAGAATTTTTGAAAAAACTAAAATAAAAATAATTTTACATGAAAATAAAAATGATCAAATTTTGAAATTTTAACACTTGCTTTAAAACCGTTATCAGTGATACTTTAAGTGGCCTGCGGATAAGTACCCCCTTTCCGGCTAACCTTATAATAAGCACTCTAAAATAAACCCAATGACATGAAAAAATAAATACAGTATGGGTAAAAAATCGTGGATCAAAAGAAACAGAGCGATAGTCGGGGTTATTTGCAGCATTTTTTTGTAGTAGGTACATTTTTTTAACAATAAGTTTCGAAAGATGCAAATTTTTAATTTTTTTTTGTGAGACTTAAAGGATATTGAAAAAAGTGCCAATACTCATAAATCATGGTACTCGCTATCATAAAAGCATTTTCAAGCAACTAAACACCATTTATTGTTTTAAAATAGGTACCCATTTTACTCTAACATCATATTCATTACAAATTTTGATATTTTATGAAAAACATTCAAATTGTCATAATTTTTAAGGGGATCAAGTTAGGGCTCTGCCACAAAGATATTTTTTACTGCAAATAACCCCAACTATCGGCCTGTTTCGTTTGATCCAGAATTTTTGACCCACCCTGCATATGCATTCACAACGAAATCGCTACGCAATATCCATTAAAAACAACGTCCAGTTTATAATACTGATGGCCTTTTCCATTACAGGATTAGCTATACAGCCGACAATATCGACAAAATGCATTCATGTTAAACCGTGATCGAGTGGATCAACCGCATGCGTTTAGTTTATTGATCAATATTACTAGAAAGGTTTATGCCGTGTCATATCAGCTCGTGCAATACTACATAATTTGTAATCTTTTAAAAGGGAAGATTCAAATATGCAAATAAAATATCTAGCTTTAATTCTTCCAATTAAGATTGCTAATTTGTAGACCATACGTCCCGTGTTGGGCGGGACAGTTCCGCTTTTGTGCTATGTGTCCCGTTGTCCCCAAAAAAACAGATATGTCCCGTTTTGAAAAAAAGGCAATCCGTGGCTACAAATTCAATATAAAACGGCCGCTCATTTATTAATCGCATCAGAAAATATTTTGATAATCAAGAATACCATCAATAAATCACGCCAATACATTTACATCTGAAAACCAAACCTGATAATTATTTTATAGCAAATTAATTGCTCATCCGAAAATTATAGAACTAGCCCACCAGACTATACGAGATTAGTTCCTATTTTTTTATAAACGACATTCTTTTAAAAAATATTAATCTTTCCAGTCGTCCCAAGTTAAACAAAACAAAAAAAAATGGGACCGACTTGGGTTTGAACATAATACAATACAGTTTAAAACAAATGAATCGGCGTACATACAATAAAATACATTCACGTTTTGGAAACCTTCTTACTTATATGTATTTTTTTCTAAGTCGGCTAAAAATATACACTACACTAGGAACCATTAAAAATTTCATTCAACATTGATCTTTCGAGTGATATTGTTAAAGTTGCTGTCTCGTTGAATGTTGGTGATAATTATCATCTTAATCGTGTTTTTTTTTTCTTTTCGAAGTTAGTAAAAACCACGCCCTACATTACGGCCCTTAATGAATCACTTTCAACATCGATCTTTCGAGTGATTTTGTTCAAGTCGATGTCACGTTGGATTTAGGTTATATTATCATCAAATACATCGAATCATCATGATTTCCGGCAAAACGATGAACACCAATTTCAATAGATGGCGTGAAAGATGAGCAAGGGATATTATTATGATATTATGATTATTTTAATACCTATCATTCACAACTTCTATTGCAGCGAAGGCACACACGTTTAGATGGTCAAAAGATAATGATTCATTTGGAAAGTGTTCATTTAAAATAAGCATTTACGGCTTTAATATTAACCCTTTCTACCCCCATTTTTCCATCGACACCCCATCCAATTAAAGCCTGTTCCCCACATTACTGAGCAGAAAAAGCACGAAATAATAAGACGATTTAATACCCCAAGTCCTAAGTAAACATAAGGGCTACTCGTCGAGATTTTTGCTTAGGAGGCGTCTAGGGACAATTGTCGTTAATTAAATTTCCTTTCGCTGTATTTTTGCTTTAAAAAACGAATAAAATTTAAAAGCCCAGCTGTTGTGTGTTTTATCTTCTGGAAAAGACTTTTTTTGCTTTATAGCTTGTATGGAATTAGGTCGTAATTCTTTTAAAGGTCTATGTGGCTCGTGGCAAATTAACAGCCGCGCGGATCATACGATTAGCAAGGTTAAGCTGTGCTGGCCGCGGCCAATCCGTGGATGGGTGACCGTTTGTTACACATCGAGACCCCTCCGTGCCTCGGAAAACACGTTAAGCCGTCGATCCCGGGTGTCACACGAATACCTGTGACAGCCGTTATGGGTAGTCAGAAGCCTGAAAGTTTGATAGCCGGTCTAACTTTAGGATATCAGCGTTCCGCCAGAGGGCGCGCGACGATCTCCGGCCACCCTAGTGTGTAGCCTGCGGGCGGCAGGGTACGCCCGATCAGTAACAGGTCCGAGAAGGCGGCGCGCAGTGTTCAGGGTGCGCGCTTCTCAGGAGGAACTGAGGCGAGGCCCCACAGAAGGAAAGGTCCGCCAGGTGCTGGCATACCGAGGCCTGCCGGGGTCGCGGTTCATGCAGCTGCGAATCCCGCGACCCCGACCAAGGGTCAGGAGAAGGAACACCGTCGGTTTTTAGCCGGTAAGAGTCCGGTATAACCCTTTGCCTTCCTCGGGCGAAAGGTATACATGAGGATTTTCCGACGAAAAAAAAAGGATATCAGCGTTGCTTAGTAACTGGATTGCGGAGGTCTGAATACAGTCGCTCTTTGTAAAATACTGGTATTCAGCTGCATCTGGTTAGACTAGAAGCACACCCCAACATAGTTTTATTTTAAGGTCTATCGTTCTTAGATGTACTTCTTACCGCAGGACCAGACGCGGTATAAAAAAAGCCATCTTTCTAACACTCATCATCATCATCATTCATCCGAAAGACGTCCACTGCTGGACATAGGCCTTCCCCAAAAGGGGGGGATTTGCCGTAATCACCACGCTTGGTAGGTAGGTTGGCGATTGCAGTATGGTTTTTAAAGTACTCAGAGACCGCTGCCGCCCATCCTCTAGAGAATCTCTTAGTCGCCTTTTACGACACCCACGGGATACTATTCTTTAAGTCCACTAGACGAGACCTAACACTCATAGTGACGTAGAATAGATTAAGTTTCATCCTTAGTTTTACTTACGGATACGATCGTTAAGCTAAACTGGTTTTCGGACTTCTAGGCTTCAGAAATCTCGTATTAGTAGTCATTGGTATTCGTAAGGCAACCGAGGCTTTCGTAAATCACTGTAACCGATAACCAATCTAGTAGTATATGAATACGGAAGGTTTAGGCACTGAACAGACTTATCTTCACTTGTAGGAAACTAGAGATCGCCCACGGACATGCCCGCGTGGAGGTCGCTGATCGCGTATTCCGCGTTTTTTGGGGCCTATATCCTTCTCCAAATACCAGACTATCTCTGTACCAAGTTTCAACAAAATCGGTCCAGTAGTTTAGTCGTATTAACATACAGAATGACAGAGTTACTTGCGCATTAAAATATATGAGTGTCCTGAGTGACGGCGCACGGGCGAATTGCGGATTGCGGAGCGGCTTTACGGTCGATACCTGTCATTAGTGCATGCGAGAAAGTTGACGCGTACGCGCGTGTTTAGTGTTGCGTTTATTTTACTTTGGTTTTAATAATGTCGATATCAAAATTCAAACATTTCGAACATTTGTTTAATGCGCCGTTCATTCCGACTGTGCCGTACGCCGTCGCTCAGGACGCACACTGAGTAAGGATGGGAATACTGCATGAGCACGCGCACGCATGTATTTTCGCATTGATTCAGCTTTCGCATACGTTAGCAACCTTACGCATGTCCTAGAATGCTTTTGCAGCAGTAAGCACACGATTTAACACAGTCTTTCTCAAAGTGGGCGATAACGCCCCCTTGTGGGCGTTGGAGGCCTAGAAGGGGGCGGTAAGGGACCCAGAAAAAATTGGGGGGCGTTGAAGTGGTTTAGGGGGGCGATGGCTGATTTTTAATTTCATCTACTTAATATTTTAAAATTCACTGAAATTAAAACCTACCTACTATACAACATCGATTATTTAGTTCATATTTCTGCCTTGTTACAATCAAACATAAACACTAAAAATATTTAGCATAGCTTTCGTAGGATCCTGTGAGCAATCAAGTTTTAACAAGTTTTTGTTAAATAATGCGATTTGTGCAATCCTGTATCAATCGGCTGGTTCATCGATACTTGTTCTTACTTGCTCAGTACGATTAAGCGTCGAATGAGATACCAGTGGCGAAGGCTCCAAACAACTCGATTCCTATCGGCTTCCCTTTCGAAACGAGTAGTTACTGGAAATCACGCATCACACTTGAGCAAGGTAAGCATTTTTTGGTCCGGCTTCCCTTTTAAGAAACTTCACCCTACGCCACTGTGAGATACACGAGTTTGTGCCTGTTTGTCTTATTTCTATCGATGCGTGCTGTATTTCAATCCTATATAAGAACACGTAATATTTATTTTATTTTCATTCGCGGTTTCGCGCGCAATCTTTACGCATTACTTAGGTATTTGTGAAAACAAAAGCATTTCGGAAGCAAAAAAGAAGAGACAACAATACAGTGCGGAATACACTTAATTTAATTGTTATTAATTGTTTAATTGGAATTAAATACGTTTTTATTGAAAATACCACAAACCTCTCTTCGCCTTTTTGCCTTCGTTGTCTAAAAACATTTTTGAATGAAGCGATGAAGCCTTCAAGACTTCAAGATCAAGCGTCAATCATCGATATTTGGTTGCAAGAAATTTAAGTGAACGTCTGTTTCAATCACTGCAACATGTCATCAAAGCAGTCAATAAAATCCGAAACAGCTCTTTAAATGATAGATTATTTAATCAGCTTTGTGTTTCTAATGATGAAGATTTCAACCGATTGCTGTTTCACACAAGTGCGTTGGTTATCAAGAGGCAATTGTCTGACTCGATTTTACAATCTGTTTGACTCTGTGATAGAGTTCTAAGAAAAGAAAGACACAGAATTGCGCGAAACCTCATCACATCAAAGAATCGCGTACTTGATAGATCTGTATAAATTGTTTAATTATATAAATCTCCAACTTCAAGGTGATGACCTGAACTTAACCGCTAGCGGCCCGCCCGACGATCCGGATCGTCAGTGCCATTGTTTATCTATTGTATCTATAATTACAGTACTTGATAAGTTAATTAAAACAAAAAATGTCGTTGCTGCTTTTGTAGCCAAACTGCTGTTACACAAGAAGAATATCTATTATATCTATTATAAATGTAAGTTTAAACTCCAGACCAGACTAATATAGCACACTATAATTAAATGAAAGTAATGAATGTCAATGTGGTTTTCAAGATGAGGAAAAGTAAAAAAAAAATGGGGGGCGCTGAAAAATTATTGATTTCCAAAGTGGGCGGTAGATGAAATAAGTTTGAGAAACTCTGATTTAACAGGTAACGCGGACCGCTTGGATGCGAATGCGACGACGACAACGTCGACGAGTCAACATCTCCTGAGGATGCCCCGTGGAGGGGCAAAACACGTGTCGTATTGGTTTAATTGCCTGTTGAATTTTTTTCCGCTCCTGCAATTGCATATTTTTGTGGGCGGAGAGGCTGTAAACGGCATCCAAACTAGCGATCTAGTTTGGCGGAATTCAAGGTAAATATTGTATTTTCATACCAGCTTTTGCCCGCGGCTTCGCTCGCGTTAATTAAGCTCAAAAAACTCTCAACACACTACTAAGGTTTCTATAATAATATAATTCAAACGTGATTCGAAAGACAGGTGGCGTCACCTATGAATGTTATTGTTGTTTTTCTCGGGAACAGTACTTTTTTTTGGGATGAAAGGTACCCTATGTCCGTTTCTGTACACCTGATAACGTATATGCAAAATTTCAGGATGATCGGTTCAGTGGTTTAGGCATGAAAAGGTAACAAACAAACAAACTTACTTTCGCGTTTATAATATTAGTTAGGATTAGAAAGTTAGGATTTGTATGTCTTGGATTTCCGCAAAGTGACGCCTGATTCCATAATTTATCTTAAACTCTTCAGTTTTTATACGAATGAATGCTGTTAACGTTAATGATTCTGATGTGATTAGTTCCAGACTGTTTCCGAGGTTCCAGGGACTGGAAACTTAACCCTAAAGATCAATTGGCTACAAGCTTATCTCATAGGTAATGTTACAATACAAGTGATAAAATAAAATGTAACAGCCAACACAATTTTGCGGCCACAACCACGACCCCGATTGCGGTAAGCTCGATGCGGCTATTTTTATATAAAATACGCATACGGCAATACAAACCGCACCTTTGGTGTTGGTAATTATGGCCACAAGGGAATTATTTGTTTTATGCTGTCAAATGTACCGGGATTTCCAATTGTAGATTCGACCCACAATATAAAAAAAAAACAAGTAGAAGTGTCTTTAGTGGAATACCAAGGAACCAGTGTCACCAAACAGACATTACAATTTTATTGAAAGACTGGAAGCAAAATCAAAATAGTAACAAAAAGTTAAAACCATTCTCATGCATACGGTAGACAAATGAAGAATATGGACTTAATGAGATTTTTTTTTAAATATATAAATTTTCTTT
Organism: Amphipyra tragopoginis; assembly: GCA_905220435.1. NCBI lineage: Eukaryota > Metazoa > Arthropoda > Insecta > Lepidoptera > Noctuidae > Amphipyra > Amphipyra tragopoginis. The sequence continues at coordinate 12,436,576 of HG992015.1, read as the reverse complement.
CATAAGAACCTTCTTTCTCCTGATAATTACGAACACAACAAAAAAAAATTGCGATGTCGGTCCAGCCGCTCACGCGTGATGCCGTGACCAAGAGAAATAGGGATTGATTTTTATATACCTACTTATGATATCAAAGTTTTATATTTTTATACATCTCTGTGGGACACATTTTTCGCCCTGCTATCATTTTATACGTTAAAATTGCACAATAAGGCGTGATTCTAAAGCCCCGTATTCATTGTAAACATTTGTTGCACAACCGTTGCTAAACACCAAAGTTTCTCAACATCAAAGTTTCTGGCAACAATGTTTACAGCTGCCATACTTCCCGTCTACACGATCGTTTGCGTCAAAATGTTGCCCGAGGAAGTAGTGCTGTTGTGTTCTGCGTATTTAATATTCTATCTTTCTAAAAATAATCATCATCATATTCATTGCTCCACACTACTGCCATGTTTAAAACTCATTTACAAACACGTTCACACACGTCAACATTAATTGCTAAACTGATGTTGACGCTCGCCGGGCGTCAACTCTGCAACATGGCGTGATCGACTCCGCAACACAAGTGTTGCCCGCAATATGTTGTCAGCAACTCGGCAACATGTTTATGCAACCGTGTTGCTAAAGAAATGTTTACCATGAATACGAGGCTTAATACTTTACGTAGGAGTTCGAGATGTCGCATCGTGTCACAAAAAGTAGCTAATTGCATGAGCCAGTGTTATAATTGTGACACACGCGCGATAGCTCGCGATAGCTGTGTGGGCACTTTCACTTGTTTTTTCTATTCCGTGGTATGACCACTGGAGGTGTGGGCTGGGTTGGAACTGGGCCCTCCTGCATGAAAGGCAACCGTTCAACTGCTTGGCTATTACTGTTTCTCGAGAATAGCTCATGCCGAGGTAAAAAGATTAACCAGTCAGCTAGGTTGATAGCAGGGCTGACTGCCCAGGGTTAAGGCGTTACCTTGTAAGTAGTAGTAGTAGGTAATTATGGTGGTTAGAATTTTATAGAGAAACTGTCAAACTGCCAATTTACTCCCAGTTAAGAGTTCGTAGATTGCAAACAGGCTTTTAGTTGAGTTGAAATAACGCATGATTCTGCTAACACAATGACACACATAAAATAAAAATGTAAACAAACTTTTATACACCATTTATTCAGATGAAATGTCTAAATAGCGTATTATTCAAGCTTCAACTGCAAAGCGGAGACTTTACCGTATCATTTCGTTTTAAAAAGAATTTAATACCTTCTCAGACTGTTAGTGAATTTGAATAATGTTTTTCTTGAAAATAATCACGAGTTGGCAGTTTCAGCCATTTGTGGCGCTGAACAAAAGCGCTTTAAAGCGAGACGCGGGTTTAAAACAGTTTCTCTTTTTTTTGTATAAAATTTAAAATGCAAACCTTTATTTAAGTTGTATTCTTTGGAAGAGTTTTATGCAAATGCCGGAGTGTGTGATAAGTGGATAGGTTTTGGAGACAAATAATGTCTAGTATTTTGTTATTGTGAATTTCGAATTAAAGATCGAAAAATATAGGATTATAGGAGTTTTGAACTGTCGTCGGTAGAAGCATCTTTGTACCCAATAATCTGAAGAATTTATTTGCATCGTTAATTACCACAACTGAATCGATGCAAACAAAACATGCACGTGAACAAAAGTTTTACTTCTCTTCGCTGCCATATTGCGTTTGAATCGCGGCTGCATCGCGATTATATGACTTCTTAAGGGGGCTAATAATTGCAAAAGACTGTACATCAAGTGGCAACTGTAAACTATTCCACTGTCAAATGCAGATTGAAGGCGGTTAAGGTACAGCCAGTGCAACTGCGTGACAACTGCATACGAGATGTGCAGCCCACTGGCAGTTATGATTATGAATATCAAAAGAAATATGATTCGCCAGAGTGACGTTATTAGCCTCCCTTTTAAATTTTAGAAGTGAGCTAATTGCGATGTAGCAGCGATTCAAACGCGATATAGAAGCGATGAAAAGTAAAGCTTTTATTCAAGTGCGCTTACATCGATTCAGTTAGTCAATAATATGATTCACCAAAAATATGACGTTATTTTATTAGCCCTCCTTGACTGAGCAAATGTATGTAAAGAAAGACTGACTGATGACTGAAAGTATCGCGTTTATATCGCTATAAATGTATGTAACCGTTCTCAAGTTCTTTGAAAATTTGGAGCCCTCTTAATGGCCGTCCTAACTGCGTCTATTTAACAACAAACTCGTATGCTAAAACTATGTATTACAATTATATTGTAATGTTGAAACGTTACAACTGTCTTCCATCTTTGTCGCGGTTTCACGACTAAATTAATGAGGTCCCCGTAAATTTGGACCCACAGGTCTATTTCACGGACACTAAAATGTAACCCAAATGCGACACAAATCTTTGAAGACCCCAAATTGTAGCTTTCAGACTATTTGGTAATAATAAAGTGTTAATTCAACGGAGATTATACTGCCTAGTTTATTATAATAAGTTTTGTGTTGATGACAATAAGAATGTGTCTTTTTAGTTCGAATTCATGGTTATTATAATACTTGTTTTTGTTATAAAAATATCGTTGGCCCTTACTAGGCTTTCTCCTGTATCGTGGGTGCGTTTCTTCTTCTTCTGGTACCTCTCCAATAGGCATATTAACAGCATCAATAAATTGCAAATCTAATTAGTCCGCCAGTTAGAGTTTTGAAAAATAATGGACACGTATATTTTCTTTTGTTAAATCTATGAATGTTTGGAAAGATAAAACGAATCAAAACTCGAGAGTAGGGGCTTGTTACGTCACAAACAAGTAAAATTGTACTTGCTTGTAACGTTTTGCCAATTTTAAAAGTGTCGTATCTTCGTCAATTTTGGTTTGCGTGACAAAAGAAAAAATACGGGTCAAATATTTTTTGATAATCTAACTGACGGATTAATTAGATTTTTAAGTCAAATAACCTATTACTGGAGGTTGATCATCAACTCCGAATATTTCTCCTCGTCCTTTGCAAGATGGAACAGCTCAGCAGCACTCATGCATGCGTTTACAGACACAAATCTCATTTACACAAACGCCCAGACCCGGACTTACTGTTTGGTAGAATAGGTAAGCCATATCAATATTTGTTTTGTACGGAAATCTGACCAACGACCCTTATCGCCTAAACCAATCACTCATTCTCTGTGTTAAACGTGCCGTCATCTTGTTTTGTTGAAGAGAAACGTATTAATGAGCGTATATTATAATAGTGCTGTGTAGGAATTTGCACGTCGTGCAATTTCTTCATGCAGCTTTTGTGCATTTTAATGAGACGTTCTTAGTTAAATGGATTCCTTCGTGGCTTGAAGAGCAAAGCGACTGTCATGCGATTATCACAGGTAGTTAAAAGCTATAAAAATCTGGCAACTAGTCTATAAAAATAAAAGTCCTGACTGACTGATTGACTGACTCATCAACGCCCAGCCCAAACCCTTGGACCTAGAAAGCTGAAATTTTGCACAGAGATTCCCTTTATAATGTAGACAAGGAATAAGGAAGGATTTTTCGAAATTCAACCCCTAAGGGAGTTAAAAAGGGGAAGAAATTTATCACTTAACGGGTTCAAAATTACACACAAGCGAAGCTGCGTGCAAAAGCTAGTCTAACATAAAATTGTAAAACTGTTACCAAATGCTTAAAAATTCAAAAAACAATCGTTTTCCTTGAACTCGAAATAGAAATAGTTTCCCCAACAATATCTTCGGCATCGTTGCACAAAATCTTCCTATCTTCGAAAACATTGTCTATAGGAAGTACATCTTTCACGGTTGTACCTCCAAAAACAATTTAATTTTATTGCAAAAGTTGGACGCCATGTTATTCCGATGCACCTTGCTTGACGCACTCAGGGAGAACCATGCGTGAATGTTCGCAAAAATTTTGGCAAAACAACGGGTAGCTCGCGACATAAATATTCAAAGTCAACGTGTTGTAAAAGTTACAGAAGTATTTCTGGTAGCTGAGTTTGTCATAAATCAAGAATTTGGGACTTTTAATATTGAAAACTTGCAAATACTTGTACAATATCGTTTTGGTGTTCGTCTGGGTGAAAGAGGAAAACAGCTTGTATCGCTGCTTGTTAAGATTTAACTAATGTTGAGACGGTTGAAAATAATAACGAAGATTATTGAATTCTAAACATCTAAATCAATTAATAAGTTGACAAGACCCGAGTTGAAGAAACGAGGGAGTCTGTAAAAGAAAGAATGCCACCTTCGGAGATTATGTCTGTGTGAGGCAAAAATCACAGTTCAAAATTTCTAAGTTTGAATGTAGGGTTATAGAAAAGAGGCAAAACAAAAGGAAAGATAGATAAATTGTATCAAAATGATAATACAAGGAAGTGAACTCTGAAATGACGACTGATAGAGATATTGACAACACATGCTGCGCTAACCCAAAATCAAATGCAATAAGGGCAGGATGATGATGAAAATGGCAATTATGGGGATAAAACCATAGGTAAATAGTCTATCTGATCGAGATTCCTGAACACAAAATGTGTGGGTGTGTGTTTCTGATCGAGATTTCTGAAACCCATGTTATTATGTTCTAAGAGCCATTACGCACTTAGTCGCCGATCGCCCGGGCGACTATGCTTATGTTGTGGTCGCCGAGAGACCAAGTCTCCGGCGATCAGTCGACAGTGCGTAATGGCTCTTAGACGCGTGTTGTAAGATTCAACAAAACCCAGCACGCTTGGTGGTAGGATAAAGAACCTTATTTTTACTTTATACGAAAACCGAGACACCCCAACAAGATTTTCATCAGAACTGCCTGAATATGTGTTTTTTTTTAGTAAATCTCCAAGTTACACCTTAGTTTATGTCGGTTAAGTTCCCTAAAAAAGTGTGAAATGCCTGAGATGTGCTATGCAGGGGTTGTCTAATACACGGAAACTGACCGAGCGGACCGTCTCAAGCCTCAAGGTGTCTATTCCCGTCAACTGTTATGGGTAGAAAACTACTGAAAAAAAATTTTAATTCATGAAAAAAAAAAGAAGTGGTATAAAAAATATGTCAATCGATTCTCCTAGTGATTCTGAATAAACTACTTTCAGGTTTAGTATATACCAAAACCACAGTCTACCTACATCTTACTCCTTACAGTCGGTCAACGTAGAACATTGGCGCAGAGCAATCGTGCGGGGGGTTGCGGGGTGAAGGGGCGGAGGTTATGTCCCGAGTAGCCATACTGCGTACTCGGGACATAAATTCCAGGGCTCGCACTTTTTGAATTCGAATTTGATTGATATCGTTCATAGAAATTATATTAATTTGTATGTTGTAGTTGTATGTACCTATTACGAGAATTTTATTATAAGGTCCGTATAATAATCCAAGATGGCGGCATACATACCTACATTTTCAAATCATTGTTCGTGGGAAGTCATTTCCGCGGTTTTCGGGGTCACTGATGCCGAAAATAACGTCAAAATCCAAATCCAAGATGGCGGCCATGAAAATTTTCATCTTATCATCATGGGTGTTAATTTCAAGGTTTTCGAGGTTACTGATGCCGAAAATAACGTCAAAATCCAAATCCAAGATGGCGGCCACAAACATTAGTAAATTAGTCGTCATGGGTGTCAAATCCATGGTTTTCTGGGGTGTGGATGCCGAAAATGAGGTCAAAATCGAAATCCAAGATGGCGGCAATAAAAATGTCAAATAAGTCGTCATGGGTGTCATTTCCATGGTTTTCGGGGGTACTGATGCCGAAAATGAGGTCAAAATCCGTTTCCAAGACGGCGGCTTCTAAAATTTTAATTTTACCATCGTGGGTGTCATTTCCATGGTTTTCGGGGATGCTGATGACGAAAATGAGGTCAAAATCTATTTTCAAGATGGCGGCCATGAAAATTTTCAAATTAGCCGTCATGGGTGTCAAATCCATGATTTTCGGGGACGCTGATTTCAAAAACAAGATCCATTCTCAAACACCAAGATAGGGACCACGTTTTACCTGGCAAATTACATTTAACTGGTAAATAATTTTTTTGACCGCCTTATATGATCGAGGAATAGTTAGGCTTTATTTCCAGCAAAAGTAATAACCATGAATAATAAGTAATTTTCTATGGCTCCTTCTTGGATTTGGGAATAATTTATGGCTCTTACCTACCCCTACCCAAGCGTCAGCCACTGCGGCAGTAACCTCGACAAAATTTGTAGTTTTAAATATTGTTAGAAAGTTCCAGGATAAGATGACGAAATTGCTGCTAAATATCTTTGCATTATTTTGTCAATCGTCAAAATTACCCATGCGTGGTTTTCTTTTTGCGTGTCACTGCGGTTTCTATAAAACATTAATTAATTTGGACGTTTGTTTGACAAAGTTTGTGTAATTTGTTTTATGTGACAACCCTATGACAAGTGTTACCAATTTTGACATTTCATAGAACCTGTCAAATGTATGGGCGTTGACCCACTGTATGTAGTAAGTAGGTACACTGTGCTAAAACTAAGCTTGTATACGGTCCGCCTGGCTAGCTACCAACCTCACATTAAAGTCCGGCGGCAAGCAGTTTAATGTGTTCCGTATCATGTGTATGTGAGAATCAGAGGGGTAAAGAGGAATTTGAAATTGGACGACACCTTTGGTACAGTGGCTGAGCGATTGGCTTCTGCGCTACGGGTCGTAAGTTCGATTCTCACACGGAACAAAAATTTGTATTGACTACAGATAGTTGTTTCGGGTCTGGGCGTTTGTGTATGTAAGGTCTATGTCTGTAAACGCACCCACGATACAGGAGAAATTCTAGTGTGGGGAAAAGTTTAAAAAAAAAAACCGGCCAAGTGCGAAAAAACGGCAAAAATCACGTTTGTTGTATGGGAGCCCCCTTAAATATTTATTTTATTCTGTTTTTTTAGTATTTGTTGTTATAGCGGCAACAAAAATGCATCATCTGTGAAAATTTCAACTGTTTAACTATCACGGTTCATGAGATACAGCCTGGTGACAGACGGACGGACAGTGGAGTTTTAGTAATATAGTCCCGGTTTACCCTTTGAGTACGGAACCCTAAAACAAAGTTGTTCCAAGCAACTCTGATGCCACTGGATCTCAAGCGGAGTTTTAATCTAAAACGGAAAAAGGTATCGATAAATATACACCGGATTCAATTAATGGCAAAATCACCAATCTCCAACATAAGATATATTGTAATTACCCAAGTTTCCACTCGGATATTTATCAACGTAAAACATTTAAACTACGCATGCAAATGCCGAAGTTGCCCAAATATTCCAATAACATAGATAAAACTCCAACTTTCCGTCTTAATCCTTTCTCCATCGGAATGGAAAATTTACCCCCTTGAAGTAGCAGCGAGTGGGGGGGTTCGCGTTCCCAGTTCGTTCGTATATCCACCGTAACTTCAGATACAAGTTTAAGTACATAAATTGATTGGAATTAGCCTGTAATACTCTTATAATAACAGACTTTAACATTTTCGTTTCGATGCAACTAAGCCAAGGGGGGTTGTACGAGTTTGCATATTACGAATACTGCATTCGTTTTCGTTAGCTCACTAAACTGAATTATACAAGGTTAGTCGGGAAAAGCCATAATAAAGGGGATAAAATAAGAAATGAGTACATAAGAGGAAGTTTGAAAGTGGCATCGATAACTGAAAAGTCGTGTGGAAATCGGTATGGGCACGTGTTACGGAGAAATGAGGAAAATGTAGTGAGGAGAGTTTTGAGTATGAATGTCGATGGCTTTATGAGTAGGGGAAGACCAAAGAGACGATGGATGGAATGTGTGAATGATGATATGGTTAGAAAGGGGGTGACTACTGAGATGACGACTAATAGAGAAGTATGGAAGAAAAAGACATGTTGCACCGACCCCAAATAAATTGGGATAAGGGTAGGAGAATGATGAGTCGGGAAAAGCCATCATAATTATCAGCTGGTGAACGTTGATTCAACTTTGATTGGTTACCCTGTGTAGGGACGGGCTAGAATGTAAAACTTCCTCACCGCTTGCTAGGAATAGACGCGTGTTGTACAATTCAATAAAACTCAGCACGCTTGGTGATAGGATCTATACGGTCCGTCTGGCTAGCGACACTCACATTAACACATTCAATCCCGGGTGCCCTCCAGGAGGGGACTGTGTAGTCGCATTCACCATGCCGGCTCGTGGAGGGCTCATTTTAAATGTAGATTTTTCTTGGAAAATACACCGTCATGAAAGAACCAAACACCTATTTTACGACGTAGTAGCGTATTTGTCACGGTTTTTAACCTAATGCCAGGCTCCTCGAGGGTTCATTTTAGCGCAAACGTAATGCCGATGAGGGTCCTGGAAGGTCCACTAGCAATATGTATGGCGGCATGGTGTATGAGCTCCATGAAAAGTGTGGTGGACTCGAATGTGTTAAAGTCCGGCGCGTCTAGCAGTTTAGTGTGTTTTGTCGTGTGTATGTGAGAGCCAGAGGTTTATAGGTGAATCCCTCTATACAGCATGTAAGGGTAAACACCGTTATCACTCAAACCATGGGTAGTTGACTTAAACATAAGAATATAGGACCGAATAAAAAAAAAATACGCGAGAGAAATGAGCGGCGCGGCGGCGCTACGACGCGGCTTACACGCACTCGCTAGCGAGACAGCTGACTGACTGGGGTAGCGAACTGTGCGGGGCCGTGCGTCGGGCTACGCGACGAGTTCCCCGCGCCCCCTCCCGTAGCTTTTTGCCCCCGCGCGTAGGTTGAAATGCTTTTGTGGAAAAATGAAAATATAAAAAAAAAAGTTTGTTATTTTTCATTGATTTTACGTTCTATGAATGAAACCAAACCACTGGTTTCAAGGATAACGGTGTTTACCCTTACAGCCTGTATATCTGATGTTTAGATTCGTGAGCTCCATCTTAGACCTTGTCTGCGTTTACCATCAGGTGTAACTAGGATCAAACGCGGGCAAGCGAAAAAATAATAAAAAAACCTATATTTGATGACGATGAATGGAACTTTGCGGTTTCCAAGCAGACTCTGTCGATTGAGTTGATCTCCGAATAATTGGATTTCGGTACCGTTCTCAACACCGTTTCCAAAATTTTTAAAAGAAAGGAGAATAAGCAAATTTCATTTAAACGAAACCCAGACCCAACAGAAACGACTCATATTGGTGTTTGTCAAACTTAGGCTGAGCATCCACCAGAGCTGTGCTACGCTGCGTAGCGAGGAATGTGTTTTATAAGCACCAATAGAATCACTTCATTTGCCTAGCTTCGCTCTGCGCAGCTCTGGTGGATATGGGCTTAGCGGTGCGAGGTTTTTGTTCATACAAAACAAGCAGGAAATGCGAGCGAGGGATTTGTTGCGAGGAATGTGTTACGAGGAATGTGTTCCTAGGAATGTGTATTATTCTCCCTCATATTCGAAGAGTCCGCTACCTATTCTCGCATCGCTCATTTGTACACATTACACATTACTCGCACAGCTCTGGTGGATAGGGTCACACCGTTTCACATCCTCGCTACACATTTTCGCACCGCACATTTTCCTCGCACAGCTCTGGTTTAATGTTCTGAAAAATCCTACATATCTTTTTTGTCCTAGGCTCCGGTAGAACACAGTAAAATGAAGACAGGGTTTCAAAAACCAATACGAGTCGTTTCTCTTGGTGGTGCTTTATTTGTCCATTCTCCTTTTTAGCCTCTATCAACCTTAATTAAACCCCTGAAGATGAGACAAGTGGACCACCTCCCTAAACAGTTCACAAAGCAATGTATCTAAAAAGTTTTTCAATAAATGCTCCTGAAAAGGTAAATAGAAACGCTGGCATTCAAACAAACCCCTTAAGGGGAAGGTAAGGGGTAGCATGTAATTATTTCTGTAAATGTGGAAACTTGGCTGCGTTGAGAGTTAACCCTTAACGATTAGCAGTTAAGGGGAAGTTTCCGAGATAATTGCCGATTCTCTAAGGCTTTCTTTATCGCTTCGCGGAATTTGGGCGTTTGTTTTTTGTAGGATACTTGAGGGAACGGTATTCTTTACCTTTGTAAATTTAATTAAGGTTTAATAAGTGCAACGGGTATTTAAAAAATTTAAGAGAATCCTGCCTTGTTTAATATTGTAAATATGAAAGCTTGGATGTTTGTCAGTTTGTGAATTTGGATGTTTGTTAATCAATAACATTTTAACGGCTGAACGGATATGGACGAAATTTGACACAGGTAGACCATGATCTGGATTAAGACATAGGATACTTTTTATCCGGTTACATGACGCAGTTCCTCTAGGATGCGAGTGAAGGTCAGGTGCGTAGTAAACTTAACTGGCCTGCGTGTATGATAAGATGTATGAACATGGGTGAAGCGAAAAGAGTACGTAAGGATCGTCAGTGAAGTTCTAAGAGTGCGAAAGTCAAAAATGGCTACTTTGCAAGAGAGTGAAAAAAATATTTAAAACGAGCGTAACCTACGCTGAACGCAACATTGTTTTTAATTATCATTACAGATAAACTCTTTGATGATTTATTAAACCTTTGAAAATCCTAATCATCTTTTTCATTTCAAGTAATATTTTTACTTTCGCAGTGTCGTCTATTTTTGTCACAAAATGACTTACGCACTGTAAGAACTTCACCGACGATATGGCGTTCTACAGTTTTTGCCTACCACCAAGGGAAAAAGGCGTAAGTTTATGTATGTGTCGTGGCCATATCGTAGAATTGATCACTTCATGATGTGGCCGGCCATTTCATGAAATGGTTGTATTTCATGAAATGGCCAACTAAAATTGGCCATATCGTTTAAACGTCAACGTTTAATGATATGGCCATCCACGTCATATCATTAATGTAGGGTTTCCATGATATCAAAGGTTTAATAAAAAATCCAAATAAAGGAAGCACGTACCATGCAAGCAAAGGAGCGGAATTTCGATGTACAAAATATCGTTGCACGTTACTGCGAAAGTTTAATAGCTTGATTCACCAAAATTAAGGGGATCTGGCGCTCGGCGGCCGCTACCGCGGCACGCTCGCTTCGCTCGCTCGCCTTCGCGCGTTATTGATCACTGTTCTAACCTAACCTAACCCAAATTATTCAATATACTAAATAGTAAACTTTCGCAGTAACGTGCATCGATATTTTGTGCTGTGTTCTGTAGTTTGACAGGTTAACCAGATAAATAAATCGAACAAATAACATTTTATGAAAAGTTCACCCGCAATTACCATGAAGTCAATTATTTTGAAATCCAATAATAGTCCATTAATTTTCGTTGCGTGGTCACCCTACTTTACTTATTATTATTAGCTTTTTTGTCAGAATAATTGTCCGCCGCCATGATGCATTACAATAAAAATACGATTTCAGCGCCTCTAACAGCAGATAATGTAACTAATTTTATGATATGATCACTAATGTTTGGCCATATCATGAAGTGGCCGTGCGTTTAGCTGATCATATCGTCAAAAGCTGATTATTCATTGATCTGGCCAGGCCACATCATGATGTGGCCAACGGGCATTGGCCATTTCATGAAATACAACCATTTCATGAAATGGTCGGCCACATCAGGAAGTGATCAATTCTATGATCTGGCCACGACATATGTATGTATTAAACACAAACAAAAAACATGTATAAGAAATGATATAATGGGCTGTCTTATCGCTAAAAGCGATCTCGAAATCTTTGTTAGACAACCTTTAGATTGATAAAACTCAATTAAGAATTAGATTGATGCAGTTTGCGGTGTAAAAATTGCCTACTTTTAGATTTATTTAGTTCTATTCTACAAAGAAAGAAAAATAATTTATTCAACATGCAAATCGACACACTATATAACATAATGCCAAAAGGTGCAACAGTTACGTACATAAAAATACTTAACAAGCAAAGGTACATGCATGTTTCAACAAGCTATTAGTGTGCCTACGCTCACAATAACATGGGATATTAAATAAAGCACACAACTCATCCGTAATGTGTCGTTCACGTGATACCGAGCGATTTAGTTGCGAAAATCCATAATGATTATGTGAATGAGCTGTTTGAGGCGAGGTTCTAGTGTAAGCGGGGATAAAGTCCACGCTAGTGAGGTGATACAACGAAACTTAGCAGAAACTCATCTTCATGAAAAGCAATTATCATCTACTTCACTTTTCGGTATCAAATTCCAAAATCGGTATTATAATTAACTAGCTTGTGCCCGCAGCTTCGCTTGCGTGAAATTTTGAACCCGTTAAGTGACGATTTTCCATCCAAACTTTCATCCCCTATTTAACTCCCTTAGGGGTTGAATTTCGAAAAATCCTTCCTTATTCCTTGTTTACATTTTAAAGGAAACCTCTGTGCAAAATTTCAGCTTTCTAGGTTCAAGGGCTGGGAGTTGATGAGTCAGTCAGCCAGTCACGACTTTTCTTTTTATTTATATAGATTCTATGAAGTATTGCCCATATTGAATGTTATTTAACCGACTTCAAAAACTATGGAGGTTCTCAAATTGACGTGTATATTTCTTTTTTACTGATGATTCTGCGTGAATCTGGTGATTAGGTAGGTTCTGATTTTTAAGATATTTTTTTTAATGCAGTCTTTATTTTTCTAGTCATATACATACACAAAGTTAAATACGTATGTAGATCGACTAAAATCGGTACTTCTTAATTTAACTTTTATCTCGTAGTGAGAACACTAACAATTCCCAAAGGAAAATAGATGGTTAATGCAAGTTTCGTATGCAAGCAAGGTCTTGCATAAGAAAAATGGTCATACGGGCTCACGTATCACACGCCCGTTAGTTTTATGTAACGGTTAGCCCTCCACCTCAGATGATTTAATATCTTTCGGGAACGAGGAGCTCTCACGCAAAAAAATACTAATACGTTATTTGTATTGAATGAAGGTTTTCTGAAACGACGCCCACTAGGCGGCAGCACTGAGGCGTCAGGTCCAAAAACCTGTCAAAAGTGTCAGAGCGCCTATATTTTAGGGGCTGATTTTTGTGAAAAAAAAAAAACTATATTCTCTCAAAATCGAAATGCCACAATGTTGTGCAGTTCCTATGTGCTAAAAAAAACGGAGGTCATAAGTTTCCTAAGGATAAATACGTTTAAAACAATGGCTTGTAGCCATTCGTAGAGATCGGTTTAGGCCTACAAATAATAGTCTTATATTATGCGAAGATCACTTCAGTAAAGACGATTACGAGAAACATCAAAACATAATTATAATAAAGTTTTTATAATTAATTTGCACCTCTTCTTTTGAGCTCAAGTTTTAACTCAGCAACCTTTTTTTGTCCATATGCACGCGAATTATCCATTTTTAATTAGGTAACATTAAGTAGGTTTTAAAATTAAACACTGGAAAACGATTAGTGGAACTGTGCACTACTGTGCAGAAACTATGTTTATTAGACAGCGCGCGTTATTGGGATGGGAGACCTCTTGCCAAAGTGGCGCCAACTAGTAGCGTAAATTTTCGTCAAAAACCCTCATTCAATATCGCTGATACTTAGACCATACCCTAATCCCGCGCCCACAGAACTTAAGTTGGACATTAAACTATTATTACAATGTTCTATTATGAAAATCATTAGTATCGGTAATAGCTTTTAGGGTCTTATGAGCGTTTACGCTTACTGTTTACACCGTGACGCCCTTTTAAGCTTTATATTTATTTGCTCAGAGAGCTCCTGGTTCAGTGGCGTTGCAAATCCATCGACCTCCGAGGTTAAGCCGCGGTGATCGCGGTTTTGAATTGGGTGGGTAACTGTTTTTAAAAGGTGAGACTACTTCGTGTCTCGGTGAACAGTCTTGGGGTTGACAGCTGTGACGGGTGCCTGCTCATTTCTTTTATGGTGTTTTTTTATTTAGTTAGAAGAGTCTGACCGCTGATCTGACCTCTGAATATAGGAATCCCTTAGTAAAAAGTAAGTTTGTTTGTTTGTTACCTTTTCACGCCTAAACCACTGAACCGATCATCCTGTTTTCATATACATTGTCAGGTATACAGAAACGGACATAGGGTATCTTTCATCCCGAAAAAAAGTACTGATCCCGAGGAAAACAACAATAACGATAATAAATGGCGCCATGTGTCTTTCAAATCATGATTGAATTATATTATTATAGAAACTTTAGAAGTGTGTTAAGAGTGGGCCAGTGATAATTCTTGTTTATTGATTTGGACTAATAAAACAACGCCTGTCAAACGAAAATATCGATTAAAATAATCGATTATCGAATGAAGAGGCGGCATTATTCCAACATTATCATGCAAATGCAGCTAAAATCAAACAATTTACAGTTAACCACACATTCCGCCAACAACGTGTTAAAACGACAACCGAACTAAATAACGTTTCATAATACAATTGTTAGGTTGAGTTGCACCAATTAACTATAACCGTAACCCATTGAATTAATCAGTACGAGTATTTCGTACAATCTGTAATCATACTGAAATATTAGTCAAAAAGAATAGAAACTTTATTTGCTGTCACAAAATACAATAATAAATAGGTACACATTGAAATAATAAAAAAATAATGTTAAATGATAAACCGACATTCTAATTGCGCAACACCCTCGTCATCGCTATGGCTTTGATTTTGACAGGTCAATAATATTCATTGCGAGGTACATACACACATCAAAAGTGTCTAGGGATCAAGCATTTTTATGCGGATTTCTTGAGATTGAGATGTGGCTTTGTAATAAATTTATGATTTTATAAATTTATATGGATCCTTTTTGGTGCATTTCATAATTTGAATCAGGAACTGTGAATCAAATTCGAGTAAAAGATGAAAATCAGCTGTCAATATTTTCCCTATAAAAACATACAACGCATTGAAGACATTATTAGTGCTACTGTTTCCCTACTACTGATTAAAACCAACGTTATTATGGAGCGGCGACGTCATTTAAGCAGGGAAGAAATGCTGAGAGCCGTGGGAATGATAGAAGCTGGTTCCCGGCAACGTACTGTGGCTTTAGCTCTGAATACAAGTCAGAGTGTTATCAGTCGACTTTGGACACGTTACCGAAGCACTGGTACCGTGGCTGAGCGCCATGGAGGACGGTATCGCTGCACCACACGGAGACAAGACCGATACATTCAAATCTTAACTCGAAGAGCTCCAACAATAACCGCCATGATGTTAGCCGTGAGGCTTCATCACTCTTCAGGGAACTTAATTAGCGACCAAACAGTCAGAAACCGCTTGCATGAAGTGAACCTTCATTCCCGAAGACCGCTACGGGTACCACCTATAGCAATGCACAATCGTAGGATTCGATATCAATGGGCTCTTGGACACAGAAATTGGGCAGAAGAACAATGGCGTTTTGTGTGCTTTTCTGATGAGTCTCGTTTTGGTATGAGACCGGATACAAGACGTATACGACACTGGAGAACCCCTGGACGCCAACAGCGATTAAAATCCTGCCAGGAAGTCCATCCTTATAGTGGTGGAACCATCATGGTATGGGCGGGTATTTGGATCGGCGGAAGAACTGAGTTGATTTGGATCAGAGGCAACCTCAACGCTCAAATTTATGCTGAGACGATTGTATCAGACGTCATCGTTCCTCTACAAGCGCAAATCGGTCCCTTATTTCAGTTAATGCATGATAATGCACGACCGCACACCGCAAGAGTTGTAAGACAGACTCTCGCCGCAGCTAACATCAATGTCCTGCCCTGGCCTGCTCAGTCGCCAGACTTGAACCCGATTGAGCATGCATGGGATATGCTACAGAGAAGAGCTCTGCCGAATATGGAGGGTATCCAGTCGCAAGAAGACCTTTTTTTGTTGTTGCAACGAACATGGGCGGCCATTCCACAGCGTGATTTGGATGAACTCATTTTGAGTATGCCAAACCGATGTTCTTGTGTTGTTAGTGTTCGCGGTAGAAACACGGATTATTAATTGTTTAAGTTACCCAATAAAATTTTAAAGAAAACTGTTATTTCAGTCTTTTTTTCGAACTTTTGTGTTAGTGGTTCAAATGTCAAAAATCCCTTTATTAGGAAAATGGCAAATTTCTTTATTAATGCAAAGGTGACTTGGTTTATCGTTACTGTGACAAACGAAAACACTTTATTTGATGAATCCTTAAAGAAAATTTTAATTAATATCAATCAGGAGAAAAGTTATTGCAAAAATATATGTTGATCCCTAGACACTTTTGATTGTATGTAGTTGTGAAGAAGTCGGATTGTTAATACATACGTTGCTATGCAAATTGTTGACCTGTCAAAATAAAAGCCATAGCTATGACGAGTGTTTTACATAATTAGAATGCTATAATTACTCTTGTTAACAAAAAGACGTTACAATTTAGCAGAAACTGTAAGGCCTCGTTCAGGGAGACGCGGGGCATTGCGCAGCGCGTTTGAGGTCGCGTCGCGCGGTCTAATCAAACATAATTATGGTAATGTATGAGAGCGTTTATGTAGAAGCGTCATCACGTGCGTTTTGTTTGACATTGAGCGCTACACGCAGCGGGCAATGCAGCGGGCATCGCCGCGTTGGCCGCGGCGGCCACCGTCATTCCCCACGCACCGCAGCACGCGCCGCTCAACGCCTCGCGTCTTCATAAACAGTACTATACATTACCTTATGTTTGTATTTGTGCGTGGCACTCTGCAGCTGGCGCCCCGCCTGCCGCTTTACGTGTCGCTTCTCCGTGAATGGAGAAAACGCAAAACGCGCCGCGTGACGCGATGCCAGACGCGATGCGCAACGCCCCGCGTGTCCCTGAACGAGGCCTAACAGGCCAAAAAAACGTAGTTAAAGTTATCAGGTCAAGGTTATTATTAATCAGCTATCAAATGCTGCATAATTCTGTAATAGGAACCTCTTGTGCTACTGTAGTTGGTCCTTGCGGACCGTTTCTATGTAACCTGGCAGTTCTTGGCGAGACCTGAAGGGTCTCCAGCTAAGCCACTTTACCTTTAATTACTAACGTAGTGCTTTAGAAAAAAATAACGAAAATTACATAAAAAAGTAGTCTCGTGTAGAGTCGGACTTAAAGAATAGCACTACCCCATCTCTTCCCGTGGGTGTCGTAAAAGGCGACTAAGGGATTCTTGAGAGGATGCGCAGCAGCGTTCTCTGAGTACTTTAACAACCATACTGCGATCCCCAACCCTATTGGGAGAGACCTATGTCCAGCAGTGGACGTCTTTCGGCTGAATGATGATGATGATACGTAAAAATGTTTTCTTTTTTGTGTGGAGACCAAGTAGAATGCGATTCAAGCAAAAAATCCCGGATTTCAGCACCAAAAAAATAAATTAGTGGGTTACACACCTAGCATTTGTAAACTTGAAACTGAACTTGAGAAAATAATAATAAACAGCCATTTGGTGCAACTTAGGCTGGTGTTCACCAATATTAATCGTCCGGTTTCGAAAAAAATACTAGAACGTTAGTTAAACGGTTGTTTAACCAGAGAATTATTGTTGGTTCACCCCAGCCTAAGCCTAACTGTTATTAATATCACCGATCACCACATGTTATCTGTTACTCTGTTCCGGAATCACAGATTATATTGTTCGCTTTCAACTAATTTGAATCCATTTAATTTTGGTACTGTTGATTTTAATTCAAACGTTTACCGACTGATAATAGTGTTGCGGTCAAAGATACCGGTATTTCCCGATAGTTGGGTTGAGGTTAGGCGGTTATACCGTGTTGTATTATTATGTCCTTTTCGGGTGTCAGACGAATATTTATAACAGATCGTTACGGGTAGTCAGAAGCCCGAAAGTCTGTCAACCAGTCTAACCCTTTTCTTTCGTCGGAAAATCCCCATGGATACCTTTTAGCCGGGGAAGGCGAAGGGTTATGCCGGACTCTTACCGGCTAAAAACTGACGGTGTTCCTTTTCCTGACCTTTGGCTGGCGTCGCGGGATTCGCAGCTGCATGCACCGCGACCCAGTCAGGCTTCAGTGCGCCAGCCCCTGGCGGACCTCTCCTTCTGTGTGGCCTTACCCCACGTCCTCCTGAGAGGCGCGTGCGGAACACAGTGTGCCGCCTTCTTGGGCCTGTTACTGGTCGGGCGACGGGTCCTCTAACCCGCCGCCCGCAGGCCATACACTAAGGTGGCTGGAGACCGTCGCGCGCCCTCCGGCGGCAACCGATCTAACCCTAGGGTATACGCATTGCCCAGTAACTGGGTTGCGGAGGTCTGATAGCAGTTGCTACGTGTAAAATACAGGTATTCTGCCGCATCTGATCAAACTGGAAGCCAACCCGTACATAGTTGGGAAAAGGCTAGGCGGAACGAACTATGTCTAGCATTAAGTCCTTACCTACGAACACAACCTGATTCCAAGAAAATCTTGTTTAACGGAAGACTAAACTAAGACAATTTACATTGGGAAGGTAAATTGTTTTTTGGATGTGAATTAGACATTCTCGAAGCCTTCGTATACAGTTCTTTGGTTTTAGTCATGCCTGTAATTGACGAAGGGTTCAGCAGAATTTATTTACAGCGCACAGGAATCATAGAAGTTACCCTTAAGCGCCAAGTCTTAGTAACTGGCAAGTATTACTGAGTAAGTTATTGCAGGCAATTAATAAAACGCATGAATTTCGTGGTGGCCCGTAGGTTGAAGGGGGGTACTCCCTAAGTCCGTCAACGAATTTAGTCGCCCGTCCGAAAGTAACCCGAAGCGTAGGAGTGAACAAAACAAGTGTCAAGTTCAACTTTTCGGACGGGAAAAAACACATCGGTAGTAGGGATAACTGTCAAATCGTGTTGTCATTCATTCTTAATTCGGGCCCCGAAATAATTGTATGTCCGTAGGTGATAGGGAGTAGGAAACGTTCGTAACTAAGGCCGAAACCACGGACTTCGTGCTTAGGGAGTAGATCCCCAGACCCGCTTGTTAAGCACCGGGTTGCGGCTTCAAACCCAGGCATGTACCAATGTGTCTTTTTCAGTGTCATATGTACTTTTTTTATTTAATCTAACACGCCACGCCCTTTCGTATTTTTTTTTAACCGTTGTACAGTACAACACAACTAAGTCATCGCCAAACTTCGTAAAACCGATCATTTCCGAACTGAGTGCAAGACCACGAATGTTTCTTAGTGCTGCAGTAAAAAAAAATCGCTGACGCAATAAGTGTGAGTGGCGCGAAAATGAGCGACTGCCATTAATTGTTCGATCAGGTACATCAATGTAATTTCTTACTGTACCAATATCGGAAATATCATTTTAGTTAAACCACACTAAAAGCAGCAGCAAAAATGTTTCCACACAAATCCATATTGATATTTCTCCATTCATTGTACGTAAGGAAATATCAATTTCTGTGTTGGATTCATTCCAAAAATGTTGTCTGCCTCTGACGAGATAAAGGCTACCTAAAACAAAGAGAAGGTTTCGCTATTGGGCAGAGATCTGACTTTGATTTGGAGCAGGGACTGAGACGGATAGGTTTGAAGTGGTTACGCGGTAATAAATGAAAATGCTCACGAGTTAACTAAAACTGTAATATGGACTACCACGTAATCCTTCAAATATATACACGTACAAATTAAATTAAACGATTGTATATAAATTAATAAATGAATTGAATTATAATTGAAATTGAATAGAATTGAATTAACGGATCTAGGTATCTACGAAAGTCTAGACTTGAGGAGCAAAATTGAGCGTGCATTCGCCTCGGGACTGGTAAACGCACTGAAGTCGTTGGCGCTCGAACATTGATTTATTCTAGATCATCTGTTCCGAGCGCCTCCGATGTATGCCGAGCGGAACCGAAGTTGCGGACCGTCGCACGCGCTGCATGTTCGATTTTGCTTATCATTCACATAATATTTTTATAACAATTAATAAACTTTGTATAGTGTGCATGGACGTACAAAAAAGATCGGACAGATTTTCGCTAACAAAAAACTGTGTCACTCAGAGTCAGTCAGTTTGCTGTACGTACAGGCTGGCACGCACACATTCACAAAAAAAGTCAGTCATTACACGCGTAAACGTCAACAGAGTCGGGACAAAAAGCGGCAAAAAAAATTAAAATATAGCATGTCTTGTGTGGTGAAATGGTGTAAAAACCGTAGTGATCGGAAGAAAAAAAATCCAGGAATCACGTTTCATAGGTCAATGAATAATTCAATCACTTAATTCCCAATTGTATACAATAAAATCAATGTATTCACCAGAAGAAAAGAATCTGTCACAAGGCCAGTGTTGTCAATATTCACGTGTGCAAATTACCCTAAATATGGGAAATTTATAGTTTTTTGTTCAATTCAATTTATTTATTACTAGGTATTTTATTTATATATTTTTTTTCTAGATTTCCTAAAGAAAATGAAGTATGGAGAAATAATTGGATTAAAAAAATGAGAAATTGTAACGGTGAAAACGATTGAATTCCAAACAAATACAGTGTCATTTGCAGTCTACATTTTGAAGCTAACGAGATATATAATACAACTAAAGGAGGACTCCGGTGTGTTGTTACATATGCAGTACCTCAAAATGTAAATTAACAATCTAAGCTAACATGGCATTTATTTTGCAGATATTTTCATAGGGAGATTTGGTTCTTACCATTAACCTTTTCAAATGGCACGGTATAGTTCTGCCGACATTTCCAAGAAATTTGTCTGCCAACCTGTATTTGTCTTAAAATAAAATGATAAAAAATGGGTAAATTTGGCTAACATGACAACCCTAAATTCATTCACACTTAGATAGCCGCCGCCATTACGGGACACAGTTTTGTCTTAGCGGGAGTTCCGTCCGATCTTTTTTGTACGTCCATGATAGTGTGAATAATTGTTAATATTATTAATTATGTATGTAAATATTATGTATGTTGTAAATATAGTAAATAAGTGAATGTTGTGAATTATGATTTTATTAATAGTGTTAAGCTATGGATAATAGACAATGTGTTCTGTGAGTTTACTGTGTTTATGGTGTAATGTCAAAATGAGGAAAAACAAATATGATGCTTGTTGTTGTGGAGTGTTTTACAATGAATTAAGTTTGCGTTTAAAATTAAATACATTGTGGACAAAACAAAGTGAGTAACCGCCACACTACTCCCCCCTTGAGACCGTAACTACGGGCGATAGTAGTCCGGGAAACGAACAGTGCGTCCCGAACGGGTTTTCTTTTCTTCGTTGACGGTTGGTTGTGAAGATACAGTGGAACTCGGTGTCGTGCTGCGAGTGTTATCATCGTCGTTGGCGATGGGTAGTGCAGTCGCAGTGGAACTCGATGATGTTGTGCTGGGAGTGTTGTCGTCGTCGTTGGTGAGGTAAGCTGGCTTCTCTGGCTCTGGCTCCAATGTGGAGAAACTTGGTGTGGTGTTCCTCCAACCAAAGGGAGGATCCTCCAACCAGGCGGAGTCTTGTGCCTGGCGGGCTACTGCCCAACGGTTGATGTTGGAAGGTTGTATATATATACTATCTGCGTGTTAAATCTTGATTGCGCGATGTAGGATAGTTCGCATGTGGCGAGATAGATGCCGCCACAGGTTTTTAGGTTACATTTACTTAAAATGTGAGGTGTTACTCGAATGGATAGAATTGGAAATGAGTTTTTTTATTTATTTTATTGCTTGGCTTGGTCGCCATACCTGATGAATGGTGCAACAGTTCGCTGGTGCCCATCTTTAAAAACAAGGGTGATGTGCTGGAGTGCAACAACTATAGAGGAATAAAGCTAATGTCACATAGTATGAAAGTTTGGGAGAAAGTCATTGAAAGGCGGCTGAGAGAAGAGAGTGAAATTTCACAAAACCAATTCGGTTTTATGCCTGGTCGGGGTACAACAGATGCCATTTTCGCTATACGCCAGCTATGCGAAAAATACAGAAGTGCGCATAAAAACTTGCACATGGTGTTTGTTGACCTCGAAAAGGCATACGACCGGGTGCCTCGTGAGGTTTTGTGGTGGGCCCTTAAGGAGAAAGGTGTGCCTGGGAAGTATGTGCAGTTGATCCGAGCAATGTACAGTCGATGCAGTACCCAAGTCCGGTCTACAGTGGGCACTACTGGCAGCTTCAATGTGGCTGTCGGCTTGCATCAGGGGTCGGCCCTCAGCCCTTACCTCTTCCTGGTAATAATGGACGCTTTGACGGCGGACATCCAAGAAGAGGCCCCCTGGTGCATGCTGTTTGCCGATGACATTGTGCTGGTTGCCGAGAGTGGCCTAGAGGTCCAGAGCAGATTGGAGGTGTGGTGGCAAAGACTGGAGAGTGTTGGTCTGAGATTGAGCAGAACCAAAACAGAGTACCTGTTTTGCGATTTTGGCGGTCTCTCTAGTTCTGTGCCAATATCTCTCGCCGGAACGCCCATACCGACCTGCTCCGACTTTCGGTACCTCGGGTCGCTTGTCCAAGGGGATGGCGGAGTAGACCGAGACGTTACACACCGGATCAACTCAGGATGGATGAAATGGCGACAGGTCACTGGAATAACTTGCGACTCACGGATGCCTCTCAAGTTAAAGGGGAAAATCTACAAGTCCGTGATAAGACCTGTCGTACTGTATGGATCGGAATGTTGGGCCGTGAAGAAGACGGATGAAAAAAGATTGCATGTAGCGGAGATGAGAATGTTGAGATGGATGTGTGGAGTGACCAGAATGGATAAAGTCAGGAATGAGTATATTAGAGGAAGTTTGAAAGTAGCGCCAGTGACAGAAAAGTTGAAAGGGAACCGTTTGTCTTGGTATGGGCATGTGAAGAGGAGAGATGAAACGCATGTGACAAAAAGAGTTATGAGTATAAATGTGGATGGATGGAGAGGAAGAGGGAGGCCAAAGAAAAGATGGATGGATGGTGTGAAGAATGATATGAAAGAGAAGGGTGTCAGTGATATCATGACGGGTGATAGGACGGAATGGAAGAAGAAAACGTGTTGCGCCGACCCCAAGTAACATGGGATAAGGGCAGGAAGAAGAAGAAGAAGCTTGGCTTGGTCGCGTTTGACACTCGTCGCACCTGTCTAAGATGGGGCACACGAATCCAAGTAACAGAGATATACTTAGAGAGATTTCCCTATACCCCTCTGGCTCTCACATACACACGACGGAACACAGTAAACTGCTTGGCGCCAGACTTTAATGTGAGCAAAATATGTAAGAGGAAGTCTAAAAGTGGTGGCGGTGACTGAGAAATTGTGTGGAAACCGGTTATCATAGTATGAGCATGTGATGCGGAGGAACATGTCGTGAGGAAAGTTTTGAGTATGAATGTTTTGGTTGTAAGAGTAGAGGAAGACCAAAGAAACGATGGATGGATAATGCAAAAGATGATATGACTAGAAAGGGGGTGACTACTGAGATGACGGCTAATAGAGATGTATGATAAGATGGGATAAAGGCAGGAGGATGATAATGATTTACTTAAAATATACACATGATGAAGGGTACGTTGATAAATGGCTATTTGTCATCACGTTTGTATCAGGGCGTACGCAGTTATATACAGAACGCTACGTGCTACGATCCGTAAACACTCTTTTTTGCTTCATCCACTTCACATGTGCGCTGTTTGCGAGTACCACACATCTGAACTATTTCAACGATACATCAATAAGGTCAGTGCATATTCTACTGGGGTGTGTACTTCCATCCGTCGTCCGATCAGTAACAGGCCCGAGAAGACGGCGTGAAATTTGTCGCGCGCCCCTCTCAGGAGGCCATGGGGCATGGCCTCACAGCAGGAGAGGACCGCCAGGGACTGGCGGACTGAGGCCTGCCGGGGTCACGGTTGATAAATGGCTATTTGTCATCACTTTTGTATCAGGGCATATACATGAATACAGAACATCACGTGCATCTTTTCACACAATTTTTTGCTTTATCCACTTCCCTGGTGCGCTGTTTGCGAGTACCACGCTCCATAACTTTTTTAAGGACACTCTCAACACAAACAACACTAAGCTTATCAGTGTAGGTTCTACTAGGGTGTCTCCAACCAGCATTTCTACTTAAATCTTGCATTACCAATATTACAAATATATTTCTTATACCAGAACTTTTTTTTTGTTGGTATGTTTTTTTTTTTTTTTTTTAAAAAAAACGTTGCCCTACACTAAGATTTCTCTTGTATCGTGGGTGCGTTTACAGACATAAATCTCACAAACAAACGCCCAGACCCGAAACAACCATCTGTAGGCCATACAAATTTTTGTTCCGTGTGGGAATCGAACCCACGACCCGTAGCGCAGAAGCCAATCACTTAGCCACTGCACCAAACGTGTCGTCGGTATTGTCTGTTTTGTTCTCTTTGCTCGTATCAGCAAAAGCTGTACGAGCATAATTTATGCCGTGGTGAAAAGATTAGCCAGTCAGCAAGGTTGGTAGCGGGGTTGACTGCCCAGGTTGGGCCGCATGTACATGACGCATCATCACTCGATTTATAGATTACATATCATCTACCACAACTTATTGGTTTTAGTAGCAAATATCAGTTTGTAATAATTCTGCACATGTAGAACCAAATTGCAATAATCGGCGCAATGTGTGTCAAAGGCAAAATTTGGAACACGCGTAGCCGGATATCTACCATCAATGTTACTAGCTTTATCAGTCATAATCCTGCATAAGTAAGCAGCGGTAGATCATATCATCAAAGAGCACTATAACAACAGAAATGTATTGCTAGCGTTTGCATCACTGATACAACAAGTTCGTCAAATTGTGTGAAAACTAGCGTGTTATACAAGGTTAGTCAGAAAGGGGGTACTAATCCGAAAGGGTGTTAAAGTACACATAATAATGAATAACTATTGTTCTACAACTTTTCCCAAAACTCAATAGTTTAAGAGAAACAGCTGTTCAAAAATCTCAAAAAAAAAAACCCTAAAATCTATCTATCACCAGTTATGATCAGCTGTGTTTACATTTTAGGTCATATTTGGGGTCATGAATTAGAAGCACCATTTTCTGAATTTGTAACTAAAGCAGGGATGAAGAATTTTTGAAAAAACTAAAATGAAAATCATTTTATTTGGAAAAAAAAAATATCGAATTTTGAAATTTTAACACTGGTTTTCAAACAGTCATCAGCGATACTATAAGTGGGCTTCGGATTAGTACCCTCTTTCCGACTAACCTTGTATTTTTGTTCCTACTTTAGCGTTCGCCACACAAAATGCGGAGAATGAGTGGCTTGTGTCTCGTGTAGTGCCGGACTTAAAGAATAACACTACCCCATCTCTTCCCGTGGGTGTCGTAAAAGGCGACTAAGGGATTCACTAGAGGATGGGCAGCAGCGTTCTCTGCGTACTATATTAGCCTTACTGCGATCGCCAACCCGCCTGCCAAGCGTGGTGATTATGGCAAACCCCCCAACATGCTTGGGGGAGGCCTATGTCCTTTCGGCTGAATGATGATGAGTGGCTTGTGTCATCAATGTTGAACCAAATGGCTGCTAGTCTTGGTTTTTTTTTGCACTTGCCAGTTTCGAAGAAAATAAGGCAAGCAACAGATTAAAATATACCTATCTTTATTTTTAACCCCCGATGCAAAAATATGGGTGTTATAAGTTTAACGTGTTTTTCTGTGTGTCTGTCTGTGGCATTGTAGCTCCTAAACTGATAAACCGATTTAGATTTAGTTTTATATATTTGATAGGTGACTTGTGAAAATCGGTTCAGCCGTTTGAAAATCATTAGATCTCTTCTAGTCGTTGAAGCGATGTGAGCAACTTCTACTGGTCTGATAGATTCGAAATTTAGTATCCTGTGACTTCAATGATATTACAACATCTGCAACATCATATGGAATCAGCAGGATACCCAGTTCTTCATCAATTTACAGCATCGTGCATCGTGTTTGGGCTCATTGGAATGGTCTTTTAGTGACAACATTATATTATGGTACCACTGAGCTGATCTGATTGAGAGTTTGGATCGGGAGATTGTTAATAGTACTCCAAAATAGCTAGTACTAATAATCAGGCACACACATTGATTTAGACTTCTGACATGCCTTGACAAGTAAGACTTAGAAGGTGGCTCAGGGTAGCGATCGGCACTCCGTAATGTGTAGCTACTGGTTCATCGTGTTTGAGCTCGTATGACTCGTCATGGAAAGCACTTTATTCTTACATTAATAAGAGCTACCAAGGAACAACACCCCCATCGCTCACATTACCAATCGCTACCAAGGAACGATACCCCCACAATGTCGGGGTTATAGAATAGAATACACTTTATCGTACACCAAAATTGTAACACAGCTATTATACGTATACAATATCATATATTGAAGGGTACAATGGCGGTCTTATCGCTGATAGCGATATCTACCAGACAACCAGGGTATTTTTAAATTTAAGAGTTATTTTATTACATGCTTTCATTTCTGTAATGGGGTTGCACCAAAACTGCCGATGTTGTTTTGATTTCTTCTTTCCGATTCTTTGTTTGCCTACAGAACACCAAAAACTCTCAGCATTATACGGTTTTTGTTGTTGTAACTGTAGCTCGTATCACAAGTGACATATCAGTTCAGTATGAAATAAAAGCAACATTTTTGTCTGGGCGCCGACCAAGCGGATCGCACTGCGCCGGTTAGATAGATAAAGCGCGGAAAAACAAAGGCGGCGATGCGAATACTAACATGAGATGCGTTGTAACTCGGAGACTTTGTTCGGAAATAATTGTGAAACAAATTGAGTTAAATTCTATTCATGATAGTTTAGGATGAGACGTAGACGACTTACGTATCTGAATTATACGTTGTACGCAGGGACTGGTAGTTAATATATTGTGTGTACCTAGATAATGTGCACGGACGAAAATAGGTGAAACAAGGAAACAAAAAAACACAAAAAAAAAAGAGTAATTCAATTTTTTTTCAAGTAATCTTTATTTTTTAACTTGATTTCTATTTTTAGGGGTTGCTTTTTGGGGTTACGTATCCAAAGGGTAAAACGGGACCCTATTACTAAGATTCCGCTGTCCGTCCGTCTTTCTGTCTGTCACCAGGCTGTATCTCATGAACCGTGAAGATGATGTATTTCTGTCGCTGCTATAACAACAAATACTAAAAACAGAATAGATAATGGTACGGAACCCTTCGTGCACGAGTCTGATTTGCACTTGGGCGGTTTTTTTATTTGCTATGCATCACTAATTTATTAGCCATCATTAACGTTTTAACTTAAACGAAATATACGCGGCTAGTAAAAAGTTTTAATTCTTTATAATTAAAACGCTGAAAAAAGGGAAATATTACTTAAAAAATGTGGAATATCTAAAAACTAAAAGCTTTGGTCATCTAACACTATAATGCAGTTACCTTGATCAATTGAAACTGTAAAACAATTATGTTTATAAATAACTCTCCCAACCAATAATTGGTAAATATTTAATCTGCTTCATCTGAAAAAGACTGCCTCGTTGGTCTAGTGGCCGCAAACGCGACTGCTGTGCGAGAGGTCCTAAGTTCGTTCCCTAGGTCGGTCAAAGTATTATTGGGTTTTTCCGGCTGGAATTTCCCAGTAGTGGCCTGGAATCTGGATTTGTACCCGTTTCATGGCAATTGGCTCGACCGGCTTGACCCCTATTACATGGGACTTAAACAAAACGACGAAAAGAGGGTGTACTTTTCCCTTCTGGGAATATAGGCGATGCTATGTATGTTTAAAGCAACTCTATAATAGTACAACAAACTGAAAATACCTAGAACAGCAACTTAGATTGATTTTTACAGCCAGGCGGAACTCGCAGCGGTTTTTAACGCTAAGTGCCGGCGCACTCACTAACAATAGCTCAACATGGCGCTCAGTTTATAGAACCTGTATAAGCTTCCTGGAAGTACTCTCTAATTAGAACCTTTCTAAATGTAAAATGAACTACAATTATTTAAATTATTATCATCGACAGTTTCTCGCAATCAAAAGTGAAAAGTCATTTAGAATGCAATGCAATAGTCTGGGCACCTCATGAAATTATGTACAAATTAATGTTGGAACATACACAAAACAAGTTTCTAAAGATTTATGTATTTCAAATAGTATGGTGTACACCCTGAATATCCACTGCTGTATCCTACCCTGTTTCTGTTAGGTATTATTGGCTATTTTAAACTTGAGGTGAGAAGGGAGGTAGCTCTCGCCACTTATGTATTTAAAGTTTTGCGTGGTAAGATACACAATCCAGCCGTCCTAGACACAATGATGTTGTGTGTCCCGGATGAGTACGTGTCGCGCCGGCGACGACCTCCGTTGCTGTGTGTTCCGGTGGCGAGCACCAACTTGCTGCAGCAGGCGCCCCTAACACGCGCTTTGCGGGCGCTCAACGCGATATCACAACGGTACCCCAAGTGTGATTTTTTTTACGTAACTACTGTAGTTGCGTCACCCCAAAAATGTTTGAAAATTTAGGCAGCGCCTCTAGCGGCGAATAACGTTACTAAAAATTTATTTGAATTTTTTGTCGTGACGCAACTACAGTAGTAACGTAAAAAACTCACACTTGGGGTACTGGTCGACTTATTTGGATGCACACTGAGTGAATTTAAATCATTTTTTTTATTTCTGTCTCTTAGAATCTTCTTACATAATATAATCAGATCATTACTATCCCACTGCTGGGCATGGGTCTCTTCTCCGAAAGTGTAGGCCTTAGTATGTATACACGTAGAAAGCGGGTTGCCGACGCCGATCTGCTAGCGATTGTCGGTGCTGATCCGCGCAGTTAGTCGAAGATAGTCTCTATTTTATGTGGCAAACCAGCGCCGACAAGCTCCAAACTTCGCCGACATTTTTTTATTTTCGTGGTAACATCCTCATGGTTGCCCTTCGCCCGGGGAAAGCAAAGGGGTATGCCGGACTCTTACTGGCTAAAAACCCACGGTGGATTCGCAACTACATGCACCGCGACCCCCGCAGGCCTCGGCCCGCCAGCCCCTGGCGGACCTCTGCTTCTGTATGGCCTTGCCCCACGTCCTCCTGAGAGGCACGCACGGAACACTGCGCGCCGCCTTCTCGGGCCTGTTACTGGTCGGGCGACGGGCCCCCTAACCCGCTGCCCGCAGGCCACACACTACGGTGGCCGGAGATCGTCGCGCGCCCTCCGGCGCCCGGTGCGTCTGGCGCGGGAAGGGAGAGTGGCAGCTGCCTCTCTCTCCCTCTCCGCTCCCTCCTTGGTCGCCATCACCTCCCCGCAGAATGAGGCGACGGCTTCCCACGCACTCTCGCTCCCGACCATGGACAGAACCACGGCCGGAAGCGAGCCGACATGTTCCGATCTGCTCCGATCAGCGCTGGTAAGCCGTCATTTGTTGCTGTATTTGCAAGGGAACTAGGCGTATTTTAGTTTGTACAGCCAGCCCCTTCTTCTACCCGCTTCCTTTATGTAGCGGTTACTTGCACGGACCAGTACCGATAAGCGCTGGTAGGTCGGCGCTGGTTACTTGCTTCCTTTATGTATACGCCCTTAGTCTTCCACGCTGGCTTGGTGCAGGTTGGTAGACTGCACATACCATCGAGAATTTTTTTTGAAGTCGTCTTATTTTGCAGGCTCACGATATTTTTGATAAGTACTTAGTCAAATTCGGATCCGCACGTGAATGCGAAAATTTAAAGCTGCAAGCCGGAATCGAACTCAGTCCCTCCTAAATGGAACGCAACCGTTCGACCGCCGAGCTATCACTGCTTGCTGTTCAATATCCTTAATGATACTGAAAGAGAAAGAATGACCTATTCCAGGGAACAACAACATAAATATGGTGTCATCACTGTCATATTTTTTTCAATACAGCTTCCCAAAAATAGTTTTAACGTCATCAGAGCATTGAGTAAGGAGATTGATGTCTGCCGAGCTAGCCTTCCCACTCCTACTCCAAGCCGACTAGTGACTAGTGTGCGGTTCCCCAATACACCCCACAATAGATCAGCCACCCACATACACGTCAGATGTACAACAAAGACTGAAAATAAATCAGCGCGTAGCGATTCTGTTATTTGCGGCTACGGCGTAGCGAGCGTAGCGGCTACGGCGTAGCGAGCGTAGCGGCTACGTCTGCTACATCGTAGTAGCTGCGTAGTCTTTAATTCTTTGGAGATGGAATGTTTTATGGAAACCATTTTGTAACGGTTTGTAAGCTGAGTAAAGCAAATGTATCTTCTACCCAGCCTATTGTAGTCCACTGCTGGTCATGATTTTGCCCAAAACCGAAGTAGATGAACGATATTATGGACAACGCTGCTATGGTTTTCGTGTCAACCGCTATTCGTGATAACCTTTGAAACGTACGAAAAATCGGTGCTGATACAATCATTTATTCAGAAAACCGTCCGCAAAAATATATTCGCCGCAAAAATGCACATATGAAAAGAAAATTCGGCCGCGTTTGAACTCGAGCGCTTAAAAATAAAGCTGATGTCAGACAAATGATTTACCTAAGCGTTTTCAGATCAGAACGGACACGGTAGCTCAGCCCGCAGACTCCATTACACTTATTGCGAACCTTTAAACCTGAGTGCACATGGAACTTTTTTTACTAAAAATGTTTTTAGTAAAAGTTTTATTTGTTGAAAATATTTTTATTTTATAGTTGTTTTGCGGTGTTTATCTTCTTTATTTAATAGCGGTTTTATGTGCAATCGTGATATTAAAACACCAAAACTTTTTTGAACAGACTATAAAAAGTAATGGTCACACTTGAATGCAGTTTAAAAGATTAACCCAAATTGGTAGACCGAGATAGACAAAGTTTTTCGTGTTTAAGCCCCAGTTATTTTATTGTTATTTTCAGTGACCCTGCATTGTGGTTAAAAAAATAACATATACAAATACAAAAACAACGTTGTCCCCCGTGTGGAAACGGGGTAGAATATATAACTTCCTCACCGCACGCTGCTCATAGACGCGTGTTGTAAAATCCAACAAAACCCAGCACGCTCGGTGGTAGGATCTGTATGGTCCACCTGGCTAGCTACATTAAAGTCCGGCGCCAAGCAGTTTACTGTGTTCTGTCGTGTGTAAATCGACCCCTATTAAATTAACACAAGTTCTTATTTAAAACTTTCAAGATATGTAGGTAGGTACTGTATTGTTTATGTTGTGTTACGTGTTCTAAGAATAATTAATATTTTTGTAGGAAATAGCATTCGGTCCGCCTGGCTAGCTACCACCCTCACATTAAAGTCCGGCGCCAAGCAGTTTACTGTGTTCATTCATAGAACGTAAAATCAATGAAAAATAACAAACTTTTTCTTTTTTTTATAAAATTTTCATTTTTCCTCAAAAGCATTTCACCCTATGCGCGGGGGCAACAAGCTACGGGAGGGGGCGCGGGGAACTCGCCATGCGGCCCGACGCACGGCCCCGCACAGTTTGCTACCCCAGTCAGTCAGCTGTCTCGTTAGTGAGTGTGTTTACGCCGCGTCGTAGCGCCGCGCCGCCGCGCCGCTCATTTCTCGCGCGTATATTTTTTTATTTTTTTTTTACTCGGTCCTATATTTTTATGTTTAAGTCAACTACCCATGGTTTCAAGGATAACGGTGTTTACCCTTACAGCCTGTATATCTTTGTTACTAGGATTCACACACTATACATTATACCGGCACGTTATAGTGGCACCGCAACTGCATAGCTGCAGCTCGGCGTCGCCTCGAATTTAGGCTACGGCTAGCCGCCAGCGCGCTAATTACGCGTCGTCCGCGAGGTGCAAGCTCGCAGTCCGCGCGCCGGCCGCGAGGTGCAAGCTCGCAGTCCGCGCGCCGGCCGCGAGGTGCAAGCTGGCTGTCACCGCGAACACAGTAGTTATATGGCATTTGTGAAAGGAGCACGGGCGACGGCGCAACGACGTTGTTTCGCTGGCGACTCGGAGTCGGCGCGCAGTAAGCATGTGGTCTACTCGCTCACAGCGCGCGGGCTCCGAGTTGAGCTGTATGGTAGCGGCAAGCGCGCTGACTGCTCGCCGTTGGCTTTTTCTTATTGCCTTTATGAAATATATAACGAGGGTAGTTCACCCATTGGGGGTACCTCGTCATCAGTCCAAGTTCAACATGGTGTAGGTAGGAAATAATAGTCCTCTATTTATTCACTCTCGATAACAAAATAATAATATCTCAAACGATCAAACCGATGGAAATGGATTAAAGTACGGAAATGCGGTAAGTTCGGTGCAGGCTGGCAAAACGACCTCTCGCCCTCGTGTCTCACTCCAAAGTAAAGTCTCTCCTATCAAATGCATCCAATGTTAAAAGAATGACAGCTGACAGCCGACAGCTGACAACCGTCAAACAAGACATGCCACGCCCCATACCGACCTCACCCAAGCACACTGCTTGACGTTTCCGACAAACGATAATAGATGGCGTTGTATTACATTAACAATAATCAATAGTGATTCTAATAGTTATGCCACTGTGTTGATTCTGCGACATATATTATACGACACACAATTTAAAGCTCTAATTTGAATGACAAGTTAAATGCTGGTGCTGGTGCCGTTGCTGTGCCAGTATAGTTTTCCATGACCTTTAGATGTTGTCTGCGCTTACTATTAGCTGCGGGCTTACAATAATATCTAAAGAATGTTTTATCATAGATAACTTTACTTTGTACAAGTTCAGATCCAATTAAAAGTGTGTGATCGACTATCTGGGGCAGATGTTGTCCACCTCTTTTCTTATAATGTATGGCCAGGCTAAAAGGTAGCGTGTCTGTACACATCCTTACCGGTAGCGGAATGCGCGAAATCTGCTTTACAGTTTCAATTTGGTGAAGTGAAAGAGTTCTAGGTTATACGGTACGTAGTCTGCTTAACTATTGGAAACCTTTTCTATGTGCATATGGTACACGTACTCGTATCAAAATTACTTCATTTTAGATGTAACGATATTGCTAAAGTTGCAAAAACGTTTGAAAATGAGCAAAAGAAAAAACTGGCTCGTTGGTTTCTTGGTCGCAAACGCGACTGTTGAGCGTGTGGTCCTGGGTTCGATCCCCAGGTCGGGCAAAGTGTTATTGGGTTTTTCTTTGTGAAATTTGTCAGTAGCAGCCCGGAGTCTAGATTTGTGCCCGGTTGATGACAATAGTTTGGGTATTGAAATTGAATTTTAACACAGTTTGTAAATCTTTGATTGCAGCAATTGACAGAACACTTCACCGACTGCTCGGATGTCCTTGGAGCTTGGTTACCATACTCTTTAGAACTATCTCTATGCCACTTTAGAATAAATAAACAACATTTATTCCATGGATATTTCTTTAATTCTATTTATTAACGTACAATGAACGTGCTAGGCAAAGTTCTCCAGATTTTTACGTTACCTTCTTCATTCCATCCTTTTGAGGAACCCACACTAAGCTTTCTACACTTGATGGTAGGATCTATACGGTCCGTCCAGCTAGTAGTTAGCACCCTCACATTACATTCCGGCGCAAAGCAGTTTACTGTGTTCCGTCGTGTTTATGTGAGAACCAGAGGGGTATAGGAAACATGG
Source organism: Amphipyra tragopoginis (assembly GCA_905220435.1). NCBI lineage: Eukaryota > Metazoa > Arthropoda > Insecta > Lepidoptera > Noctuidae > Amphipyra > Amphipyra tragopoginis. Next base: position 12,403,103 of record HG992015.1, on the reverse strand, counting down.
TCGCTCACAATGGGTCTCATAAGAAGGCTCAAGGTCACCCAAAGGGTAATGGAGAGGGCTATGTTCGGAGTTACCCTGCGTGATCATATCAGAAATGATGAGGTCCGCAGGAGAACCTAGGTAACCGACATAGCTCGAAGAATTGTCAAACTTAAGTGGCAGTGGGCGGGGCACATTGCTCGCAAAACGGATGGCCGATGGGGCCGAAAGGTTCTGGAGTGGCGACCGCGTACTGGAACACGCAGCGTGGGTAGGCCTCCCACGAGGTGGACCGATGATCTGGTGAAGGTCACGGGAATCCGCTGGATGCAAGAAGCACAGGACCGGTCGATGTGGCGATGCTTGGGGGAGCCCTATGTCCAGCAGTGGACGTCTTTCGGCTGAATGATGATGATGAGAGGGGTATAGGGGAGCCCCTGCATACCTGTGTTTCTTGCATTCATGTGCTCCATCTTAGACCTTGTCTGCTCTTACCATCAGGTGCGACGAGGACTTAATACGACCAAGTCAAATAATAAAACAAACCCTAAGTTATTAAGCCTTCTCTTTCTACAACACTTCCGTTCGTTTTTCACCAAACAACGAAACCAAAAAAAAACCTAAATGCTAATATAAGCTTGGGTCTCTGAATATTCAATATCAGGGCTACGGTCGCAGTTGGGCAAACAGCGTCCACCGTTAACCATTACCATAGCAACGGCAGAAGAATTTCATGTCACGTTTGACTGTACCACAGTAGACATATAAGCTAAAGCAGTACCTCAACTTATTATAATCGCCTGAATTGAAACACACACAGACACGAACTATACGTATATACTGAGTAGTTTTTAGGGTTCCGTACCCAAGGGGTAAAACGGGACCCTATTACTAAGACTCCGCTGTCCGTCCGTTTGTCCGTCTGTCACCAGGCTGTATCTCATGAACCATGATAGTTAGACAGTTGAAATTTTCACAGATGATGTATTTCTGTTGCTGCTATAGCAACAAATATTAAAAAACAAAATAAAATAAATATTTATGGGGGTTCCCATACAACAAACGTGATTTTTTTGCCGCTGTCCTTCCGTAGGCTGTATCTCATTAACCGTGATAGTTAGACAGTTTAAATTTTCACAGATGATGGTTTTCTGTTGCCGCTGTAACAAAAAAATTGTAAAAAACAGAATAAAATAAATATTTAACGCTCCCAAATACAAAACGTGATTTTTTTGCCGTTTTATAGATAATTTTGTCAACGACACGTTTGGTGCAGTGGCTAAGCAATTGGCTTCTGCGCCACGGGTCGTGGGTTCGATTCCCACACGGAACAAAAAGGGGAATGCCAAGATTTCTTTTACGACTCGGCCAGAAAGAACAAGGATGAAACATATCTTATTAAAAAGGGAAAATATTGTAGAATGTATTACAATAAAAACATTTCCGCTGGAAGTACACCAAGAAAAGTTATAGGTCGATAAAGTTGACCTTAATAGTAGATTTTTAACATAGGGAAGAAAAGTAATTCGAAAGTCGAACTAACATTTTCTTTATACTCCGTCTACATTTTCATGAATATTTTTTTTAATCATGTCCTATTGATAGACCTTCAATATTTTTGTAAAAATCTTAATATTATTGTTTAATTAAAGCATTTAATTATTTAAATAACAAAATTAAACCATTTTTGGTCAGAATAATACCTAAATAACCAAACCAAAACCAAAGCAAAATAAATCTTATATTATTTTGAATTTGTCGTTTATTGACGTTGCCATGGCAACGATGATAAAACATGCATGTCATAGTAACAAATTATATTAAAATCATACTTTTACCAAACAAAGTATTTTATTTAATAAAAATCTTGTTCAACCGGAATCCATAATATTGTATTCACGATAACATATAATATGATTATACTTACTTCGATACAGATACTTACTTTGTCGCATTTAATCGTAAGAAACAATTTAAGTGAAATCATTTTAATTGTGACAAAGGTGTTGTCGCCATTAAAATAAAATCATAACAACATTCGATTTTAAACGAGGAGCTCGTGGCTAAATAATTACAGCCGCATAGACCGATCTTCCGGGTTAAGCCACGCTTGCCGAGGTTGGTCTGTGGATGGGTGACCATTTACCATATCGTGTTTCCTCCGTGCCTCGGAAAGCACGTAAAGCCGTTGGTCCCGGCTGTCATATTTGTAGATCTTTGACAGTCGTTACTGTTGGTCAGAAGCCAGAAAGTCTGACAACCAGTCTTACCAAGAGTATCGTATTACCCAGTTACTGGGTTGTGGAGGTCTGATAGGCAGTCGCTCCATGTAAAATACTGATATTCAGCTGCATCCGGTTCGACTGGAAGCTGACCCCAACATAGTTGGGAAAAGGCTAGGCAGATGATGATGATTCGATTTTAAACGTAATCGATTATCAAGTATGTATACATTTAATCGAATGGAATATAAAATAAAAAAATAAATATACTTAATCCGCAAAATAAATAGTTGATATAGTAATAGTGGCATGTTTGTAAATTATTTCATAATATTAATTTTAAATTAGTATAAATCAAAGAGATTAATTAAATATGTTAACTAACACTTGAATGTCTTTGGTACCTACACATACTCAGCTTAACAAAATATTATGTTATTTATTTGGTTTCGTATAAGAACAGTAGCCCGTTTAAGATAAATCACAAGAATAGTGACAAACCTGTTGTGTTATAGTAGTTACTAGTATTATTCGTAACGGCTTATCACTGCATAGTATAAAACAAAGTCGCTTCCTTCCCGCTGTCTGTCTGTCCCTATGTGTGCTTAGATCTTTAAAACTACGCAACGGATTTTGATGCGGTTTTTTTTAATAGATATAATGATTCAAGAGGAAGGTTTTAAGCTATAAAACGTACACGTGCGAAGCCGGGGCGGGTCGCTAGTTACTAATAAAGCTTAGTACTATACTATAACTTGTAGCTATTAATGGAAGAACACAATATTCACATAACACATTTCTCAAAAAAGAAAACGTGAATAATAAATAAATAAGTACCTGTTTACCTAAATAACATGATATAATTGTGTTATAATTATTTACAATTACATTTGTTTCATAGTTGTAATCGATTTATAAATGTAATTTTAGTATCGATATAACTTTATTTTTATACTGTGCAACATTTCTATTCAAATAAAAAAACATTGAAACTTACTAACCAAAACTACATTAAAATACTATTTAAAAAGACTATTCGACGGTGCACTTCCCCAGACTTTATTTATATTGTATAAATCTTACAAAAAATAAATGCGAATTATCAAAATTACGGCATGTCAGTTCATACTACTTTGTAATGGCCGGATCTTGGCATTCCCCTTTGTATGGCCTACAGATGGTTGTTTCGGGTCTGGGCGTTTGTTTGTGAGATTTGTGTCTGTAAACGCACCCAACAAGAGAAATCTTAGTGCGGGGCAACGTTTTTTTTTTTTAAAAAAATGGTACGGAACCCCTCGTGCGCGAGTCCGACTCGCACTTGTCCGGTTTTTTTGTTTTTGTATGTGACAGTATTCCGAACTTACGTAGGAAGTCTTGTTGCAGTGTGTGTCTGTGTGAGTGTGTCAATTCGGATGATTGTAGGTAGTTGAAGTACTGCTTTACCTTTTAAATATTCTGTGACTGTACAGTTCTGTTTTGCGAGAAAGATATATTTTTTAATTCAATATACATTTTGTTCACGGTTCGTAAAATTTAATTTAAAAATTATACGAAATATATAAAAAGCAATGATGATGAGGAGCTCGTGCCTAATTAACAACCGCGCGGATTGTATGATTGGCAAGGTTAAGCTGCGCTTGCCGCGGTCAGTCCGTGGATGGGTGACCGTTCGTTACACTTAGTGTGCGTCCTGAGTTACGACGCACGGGCGTATTGCGGATTGCGGAGCGGGTTTACCGTCGATACCTGTCCTTAGTGTATGCGGGAAAGTTGACGCGTACGCGCGTGTTTATTGTTACGTTTATTTTACTTTAGTTTTAATCTTTTTGAGATCAAAATTCAAACATTTCGAACATTTGTATAAGGTACAATTCCGTGCATCGCGGCCTATTGCAGCCGCGTGCGATCGATTGCGTGCGGCTGACGCGCCCGGCTAACGCGTCAATAGTCAGAGTATGAAAATGTATGGCACCGCTTCCGAAGTCTGCGACAGACGCGTGCGGCTAACGACAGATTAATCAGTATATTATAGACACGACTATTGATGTATTAGCCGCGCGCGTCAGCCGTACGCGATTGATCGCGCGCGGCTGCGATCGGCCGCGATGCACGGAATTGTACCTTAATGCGCTGTTCATTACGCCTGCGGTGTGCCGTCACTCAGGACACACACTTAGAGACCCCGCCGTGCCTCGGAGAGCACGTTAATCCGTGGGTCCCGGGTGTTATACAATTACCTATGACAGTCGTTACGGGTAGTCAGAAGCCCGAAAGTCTGTCAGGGATAACGTTAGGATTTCGGCATTGCCCAGTAACAGGGTTGCGAAGGTCTGATGGCAGTTGCTCCGTGTTAAATACTGGTATTCAGCCGCATCTGGTTAGACTGGAAGCTGATCCCAACATAGTTGGGAAAAAGCTAGGCAGAAGATAAAAACTAGTGATAGTCTAGCAGTTGAACGCTTGCTTTCTGTGCAGGAGAGTCTGAGCTTGATCCCGGCATACGCCTCTAACTTTTAGATTTCATACGCGGATCAGAATTTGATTATCACTTCAATTAATGGTGAAGAAGGAAATGAGGAAAACTGAACGCCTGAAAAGCTCCAAGAAGATATATTAAGTTTTACGTGAGGTCTCATTTAAAAACTAACGGAGACTAACAAATTATACAACATAATAGACCACATTTTTTAACATCTCTAATATAATTATATAATACATCGAAAGCAGCTAAAAGATTTTATCAATGTAATATGAAACTACGGAAAACCCACTCGAATAAACGCGCGATGGAGAATTCGAGCAATCTTACTCTTCCGTTTTTAGTCAGCGTTTACGATAGCCTATTACGAGAACAAAGGTCGCAATGAATAATGAGTAGAGATCAGCGTTCAGTAACTGTGTCCTTCCGAAAATAAGCATACTTAGTAATCCATCAATGACGCTAAAAATCATCGCGTCTGCCAGAGACAGACGAGCCTCTAAGGCGTCGACCTATTTGGCGAGCGGTAGCTCGATCGCATCGCATTGATCGCACGTGCGGTCATACATACTTGTCATTGTTGAGTGCCTTTATATATGTGTTCCATCGTGTCTATGTGAGAGCCAAAGAGGTATAGGAGAATCCCTCTATATCTCCGTTACTTTGATGCATGTGTACCATCTTAGACTCTGTCTGCGCTAAACATCAGTTGAGAGGAGAAAGGGATAAAAGTTAAAATAAAGCTCGCGCAGTCTGTTAGCATAAGTAAAATTTTTATTGATATACGATAAATGCAATGCGATCATCGCATGATTGTGCGACCATTAGCCAATTTAACGCTGGCGTCCACTAGGCCTTGCCTCCTATACATTTACTATAAAACTGCGTCGATCAGCGACGAGCCGACACGCGCCGAGTCGCATCAGTCGCGCGCATTGGTTGTCATGTGAATTTCTGTTTTCACCACTTGCGATTACTGACCGTTTCGCCTCGCTCGGAACAACTGCGACTCGACTCGATTTGACGCGTTACGGCTGTAATCGACACCAGGCTTAAAACGACGCCCAACAGTTATCAGAGTTGACCTTCTTTCCGTATTTACTCAATGGTATTACGTCACACATTTTTTACAGTACATCGCTTAATAGTTGCGGGCAGGGCGACCTAACTAATGGTGGCTGCGGTCTTTTGCCGCGCATTTTGTAAAACAAGGCATTTTAGAACATTTTTAGCGCTACGTTTTACGAGCTTCTGTGGCCGTTTGAAGTTTGTCAGGAATTTTCCCTGTATAATATTTATGAATTTGATGTTTTGACGCGGAATATTTAAAGATTTTGTTGTTTATAATTATTTTAAGCTCTCTGAAGTGACAATCGCTTTTAAAAAGAGAGCATCTGTCTTCAGTTCAGTCAGGTTTAGAATTCTCACATTAGGGTATATATCAGCTCAGCATTCTAATAGGCATGTTGACAACATCAATAAATTGCAAATCCAATTAGTCCGCCAGTTAGAGTTTTGGAAAATAATGGACACATATTTTTTCTTTTGTTAAATTTACGAATATTTGGAAAGATAAAACGCATCAAAACCCGAGAGTGGGGGCTTGTGACGTCAGAAGCAAGTAAAAATTGTACTTGCTTGTGACGTTTTGCCAATTTTAAAAGTGTCGTATCTTCGTCAATTTTGGTTTACGTAACAAAAGGAAAAATACGGGTCAAATATTTTTTGATAATCTAACTGACGGACTAATTAGATTTTATCAGTCAAATACCCTATTGTGCAACACACTCGTACCTAATTACATTTTATTTTGGCAGGTCAACTATTTCCATAGCAAACGTATGTATTGACAATCCGACTATAACATACCTACGTTTTTGTTGTTATACTTACAAAGCCATAGCGATTACGAGTGTTTTACGCGATTAGGAGTCTGTATTGATTAATTAAGGTACAAGTCCGAGACGGGCTGCAGACCGCAAACTGCAAAAGTAGTATCGCTTGCGGTGCGATCTGCGGCTGCGGTCTGCAGTTTTGCAGTCGCTGTCGGAATAGCACCTTTAAAGTGCACACCTTAAAGGCGCTATTCCGATGGCGACTTGCGGTCTGCGGTTGCAGTCTGCAGTTTGCAGCCCGTCTCGGACTTGTATCTTTAAGCTCAGTATAACGTAATCCACTGCTGGACATACGCCTGTCCCAAGCTATGGCATAACATCCAGGTCCCACCTGCCCAGTTGCCTTTTGATATGTTTATAATTTTACTTAAACTCACGCCTTTCTCTCACGGGGGTCGGCAGAAACTATAAAAACGTCACATGCTACAATCCTTACATACTCCTTTCGCTTCGTCCACGGTCATACATCTTGTCGTACACGCACGCCGCTTGACAGTACTACGCACCTGTCCTTTTTGAAGAACATCACTAATTTTCCTTAATAATCACTAAATTAATTATGCTACAACACTTTCTTAGCACAAGTCTCCTACGATATCTTTTTGACGAGATATTATGTTATGAATTATGTGCTTTTTTTCATCTATATAATTAAAAAGAAAGGTCCTGACTGACTGACTGATTGACAGACTCATCAACGCCCAGCCCAAACCCTTGGACCTAGAAAGCTGAAATTTTGCACAGAGGTTCCCTAATGTAGACGAAGAATAAGGAAGGATTTTTCGAAATTCAACCCCTAAGGAAGTTAAATAGGGAATGAAAGTTTGTATGGAAAGTCTTTACTTAACGGGTTCAAAATTTCACGCAAGCAAAGCTGCGGGCAAAAGCTAGTTAGAAATAAATGAGAAAGAAATATTCTAACAAATCTTTAAACCCAAAAAGCTTTACCTTACTGTACCACTAAATTCCTAGATAAAGGTTCTTACAATATAATAACCAATCACAAAAATAAAATTACTCTTAAAATCGCATAAAAATCCCCAACCTCGAGATTCGCTGACGAATTCCAATAAAATTAGACCACAATAGAAACGCGAGGATAATAAAACTTTAAACGATTTTCAATTCAAGACAGAATTGCTTGGTTCTTTAGAGAAAGAGATAAATCGGGGTCGCGAGATCGACTGATACAATTTATGTCGGCGGCGTTCTAATGCAATTGAGCACATTGTATGGTGAACAAAGCTTCAACTACCTTCTATTATTATATTATGGAATGAAGGACGTGTGTGGCGTAGAATAGAAATATTTATTATGTTACGGCTAATAGCCGTAGTGCGGTTACACCTTTTTTTATCTCGGGGAAATCCTCATCCCTTCGCCCGGGAAAGACGAAGGTTTATGTAGGACTCTTACTGCCTAAAAACTCACGGTGTTCCTTCTCCTGACCTTTGGCCGGAGCCGCGGGATTAACATCTGCATGCACCGCGACCCCGGCAGGTCTCGGTCCGCCAGCCGCTGGGGGACGCACCTACTGTGGGGCCTAGCCTCACGTCCTCCTGAGAGACGCGCGCGGAAGACTGCGCGCCGCCTTCTCGGGCCTAATACTGGTCGGGCTAGGGGACCCGCGCCGCCCGCTCGTTCCTCCACCTCTCGCTTCCGGCCGTGGTTCTATCCATGGTCGGGAGCGAGAGTGCGTGGGAAGCCATCTCCTCCTGCGAGGAGGTGATGGCGACCAAAGAGGGAGCGGAAAGGGAGAGAGAGGCAGCTACCACTCTTCTTTCCCGCGTGAGCGCACCGGGCGCCGGAGGGCACGCGACGGTCTCCGGCCACCGTAGTGTGTGGCCTGCGGGTGGTGAGTTAGAGGACCCGTCGCCCGACACGTAACAGGCCCGAGAAGGTGGCGCGCAGTGTTCCGTGCGCACCTCTCAGGAGGACGTGGGGCGTGGCCCGCAGCAGGAGAGGTTCGCCAGGGGCTGGCAGACCGAGGCCTGCCGGGGTTGCGGTGCATGCAGCTGCGAATCCCGCGACCCCGGCCAAGGGTCAGAAGAAGGAACACCGTGGGTTTTTAACCGGTGAGAGTCCGGCATACCCCTTTGCCTTCCCCGGGGAAGGGCATCCGAGAGGATTTTCCCACAAATACATGCTACGTTGACCCCAAATAAGTTAAGATAAGGGCAGGAGAATGATGATTGAGGTCAGCTTCTAATCTAACCAGATGTGGCTCAACACCAGTATTTTACACGGAGCGACTGCTATTAGACCTCAGCAACCAAGCTACTGACCAACGATCTCGATGTGTAAAACACCCAACCTTATTTGTACTATACCCAAAACTTTATTAGTCTGTCTACACTCTGTTTGTCGGCCATAAACTTGAAAGACGGCAATAAGACCGAATCGAAAGTGAGTGAATAATTTAGAACGAGTGAGCAATTCAGTTCACGTGAACTAGATGCGTGCTGTTTATTACCGAGCCGCACTGTCTATCTAATTTATAAGGCTATAAAGGTCTTTTACATGGGCTACTGGTGCGAAAGATAACTTATAAGAGACGTAAAAGAGGGGTGTTATTATAAGTTTAAAGCCTATACCTGTGTGTCTGTTTGTTGCATCGTAGCTCCTAAACGGATAAACTGATTTCAATACGTTTTTTTTAGGGGTCCTTACCCAAAGGGTAAAACGGGACCCTATTACTAAGACTCCGCTGTCCGTCTGTCACCAGGCTGTATCTCATAAACCGTGATACTTAGTTAGACAGTTGAAATTTTCACAGATGATGTATTTCTGTTGCCGCTATAACAACAAATACAACACAACACAGAATAAAATATATATTTAAGGGGGCTCCCATACAACAAACGTGATTTTTTTTTGCCGTTTTTATAGATAACTAGCTGTACCCAGCATGCGTTGCAATGCTCTTTTTCCTACCTACTGCCTACCTACTACCTACCTACTACCTACCTACTACCTACCTACTACCTACCTACTACCTACCTACTACCTACCTACTACCTACCTACTACCTACCTACTACCTACCTACTACCTACCTACTACCTACCTACTACCTACCTACTACCTACCTACTACCTACCTACTACCTACCTACTACCTACCTACTACCTACCTACTACCTACCTACTACCTACCTACTACCTACCTACTACCTACCTACTACCTACCTACTACCTACCTACTACCTACCTACTACCTACCTACTACCTACCTACTACCTACCTACTACCTACCTACTACCTACCTACTACCTACCTACTACCTACCTACTACCTACCTACTACCTACCTACTACCTACCTACTACCTACCTACTACCTACCTACTACCTACCTACTACCTACCTACTACCTACCTACTACCTACCTACTACCTACCTACTACCTACCTACTACCTACCTACTACCTACCTACTACCTACCTACTACCTACCTACTACCTACCTACTACCTACCTACTACCTACCTACTACCTACCTACTACCTACCTACTACCTACCTACTACCTACCTACTACCTACCTACTACCTACCTACTACCTACCTACTACCTACCTACTACCTACCTACTACCTACCTACTACCTACCTACTACCTACCTACTACCTACCTACTACCTACCTACTACCTACCTACTACCTACCTACTACCTACCTACTACCTACCTACTACCTACCTACTACCTACCTACTACCTACCTACTACCTACCTACTACCTACCTACTACCTACCTACTACCTACCTACTACCTACCTACTACCTACCTACTACCTACCTACTACCTACCTACTACCTACCTACTACCTACCTACTACCTACCTACTACCTACCTACTACCTACCTACTACCTACCTACTACCTACCTACTACCTACCTACTACCTACCTACTACCTACCTACTACCTACCTACTACCTACCTACTACCTACCTACTACCTACCTACTACCTACCTACCTACTACCTACCTACCTACTACCTACCTACCTACCTACTACCTACCTACTACCTACCTACTACCTACCTACTACCTACTACCTAAACAGATTAAGAATATGGATATACTGATATATTTTTTTTTTTTAAATATCAAAATTTTCTTTCATAAGAACCTTCTCCTGTCAATTACGAACAAAACAAAAAAAAAATTAGCGAAATCGGCCCAGGCGTTGTTGAGTTATGCGCTTACCAACACATTTTGCGATTCATTTTTATATTATAGATGGTACGGAATCCTTCGTGCGCGACCGACTCGCATTTGGCCGGTTTTTTTTTTATTTGAAGTTGTTTTAATCGAGATGGTTATAGGTTAAATTTAATGGAAATCGGTTGAGCCGTTTAAAAATGATCAGCTCTTTTCACAGTTGGTGTAGGGATTATAGGTAAATACTCGTTTATTTATTTCATTTTCGCTCGTCCGATGACGAGCGAAAATGAAATAAATAAACGGGTATTTACCCGTTTAGTCAATCGTGACTAGAAATTTCTAACACACATGCAAAAATTGGGGCAATACAATGTGATTGTGTCATTGAGGTGATCTTAGTGAGGGTTTGGATAGGAATATTTTGGACACTACTCCAAGATAGTCAGTACTCATAATCAGACAGAATCATTGATTTAGCCTTATGAACTACCTTGACAAGTAGGACTTGGAAGGTGACTCAGGGTGGCACTCCGCAGTGACTAGTTGTAGGTCCATTGTGAGTTCGTATAACTTGTCATGAAAAGCACTTTTTACTCACATTCATAATCGTTAACAAGGAACGAAAGCCACATTACAACGTTGAGGGTATTTAAACATTTTATTAATAATTTTAAAGCGTATTGAAATCGGTTCATGCGTTTGGGCACTACGATGCCACATACAGACAGACATAGGCTTCAAACTTGTCACACCCCTCTTATTTCCTCGGGGACAAATCCTCCCAAATCAAAAACCATTTTGCACCATACGTTGTGATCGATTGAAGTGGTCCCAGTGTAAAAGTACTTTATACGGCTCATACAATTTTTATTACATGTGTGCGTGCCATAAACATTTGTAGGGCTGCCTCTAAGTTGTTTATGAGGATTTATGCACTAACAGTCTGATTTTATGTGGTGCTTCATATCATTATGTTTAGTGTTGGAATTTAAATTGAGTAATAATGTTTTATTTTGAACCCTCTTTTTAACAATAATAATATATGTTTATTCATCAAAAAATACAGATAGTTAGAGCAACAATCAGTAGAGAGAGTAGAGAGTAGGTAGAGAGTTATACAATTAATTAGCTTTGTTGTAAAATCTGTAGTAAAATGTTTAAAGCCTAAAAAAAAAACCTGTAACTGTCCCACTGCTGGGAAAAGGCCTCTTCTCATACAGAGAATGAACGAGCATAGATCACCACGCTTGCTCACTGCGGGTTAGCGATTTCAGAACATTAAGTCCAGGTTTCCTCACGATGTTTTCCTTCACCGTATGTCAGTGGTGTCTTAGATTAACTAAGAAAGTTCATATGACATTGAAAAAGTCACATTGGTACATACCTGGGTTTGAACCCGCAACCCGGTGCTTAACAAGCGGGTCTGTAACCTCCGGGCCACCACGACACAGTGTACGGCGAGTTTGAGAAACAGTGTACGGCCACGAAATTCTTATACATATTACTGTTACAACAATCAATAAATAGTGTCATTCTACCGCTGTAATAATTTATGTGATTCTGTTATAGGTGTTAAGTGTATGAAAAGTATGAAATGAAAAGAGCCTCCACGAGTGACGATACTTCAGTACGTCCGGCGCACCCTAGGCAGTCAGCCCCGCTACCAACCTTGCTGACTGGCTAATCTTTTCACCACAGTATGAGCTATTTTTGTATAGCTCGTGCTGACATGAGAGAAGAGAAGAAGTTGTTAAGTATGTATATGTGTGGGTGTGTGCATGCTTGCATGCGTTTTTCCGCAAGTATTATAAGGTAAGGTATTATTTTAAGAGGATGAGCAGAAGAAGCTTTTTTCGTCGCTTCCAATAACATACTCCGATTACCCATCTATACTAATATTATAAAGAGGTAGAATTTGTTTGTTTGTTTGTTTGTATGTAGGAGGTAATCTCCGAAATTACTCATCCGATTTCAAAATTTTTTTCACCAATAGGAAGCTACGTTATCCCTGAGTGCTATAGGCTATATTTTGGGATCAAAAAATTAGGGATCCGTAAATTAACGGGAGCGAAGCCGCGAGCAAAAGCTAGTCCATTTATAAAACAGCTGGTTATTACAAATCTCGACCATTGTTTGTTTACAATTTGACAGGCAAAAACAACTATTTAAAATGTGTTTTTTTATTTTATTGCACACTGTAGCTTACAGAGAACTTACAGAATAATTATCCCAAACATACACAAACCCTGTAGGGGTGTTGAAGGATATACAATAACAGTACTTATTTCAAATTTAGGAAAATTAACATCACATTAAAGTTTGGTTAGATTGGCGATTACATACATATGCTATTACTTAGGTATAATAATAGCATTTATTAAAATAAATGCTTTGAAAGATTAGCTTTGTGCCAATATAGACTAATTAAGTCACGTCATCATCACCGTGGGGTGCAAAAAAAGAGCCTCCACGAGTGACGATGCTTAAGTACGTCCGGCGCACCCTGGGTAGTCAGCCCCGCTACCAATCTTGCTGACTGGCTAATCTTTTCACTACAGCATGAGCTATTGCCCCGCTACCAATCTTGCTGACTGGCTAATCTTTTCACTACAGCATGAGCTATTTGTACAGCTCGTGCTAACACGAGAGAAGAAGAAGAATCACCGTAAAGCTGATAAACATATTGTGCTTCCTTCTTCTTGAGTGTCGACACGAGCTCTATGAAAATAGCTCATGCTGCGGTAAGAGTACTAGCCAGTCAGCAAGGTTGGTGACGAGGCTGATTGCTTAGTGCATCCCGTGGTGAAATAATGCTGATAATATCCACAATAGGGTATTTGACTGAAAAAAACTGATTAATCCGTCAGTTAGATTATCAAAAAATATTTGACCCGTATTTTTTCTTTTGTTACGTAAACCAAAATTGACGAAGATACGACACTTTTAAAATTGGCAAAACGTCACAAGCCAGTACAATTTTTACTTGCTTCTGACGCCACAAGCCCCCACTCTCGAGTTTTGATGCGTTTTATCGTTCCAAATATTTATAGATTTAACAAAAGAAAAAATACGTGTCCATTATTTTTCTAAACTCTAACTGGCTGACTAATTATGATTTACAATTTATTGATGCTGTCAACATGCCTATTATGCATTGAAGCATTCACACGAAAATGCTTATAATAATATTGCCTCGTCACAAGTTTCCAACGAACGGAACGATTGTGAATTCGTTCCACTGATTGTTCCAATCAGTTTCTTTTAAGAATTTCTCAATTAGGTTAATTTTGAAGTCAAATCATGAATATACAGGGTGTAAAAAGACCCATCACATAGCCGAAATCTACGCACTCCGTACATCAAACTAAACTACATTGACCAAAAATAATTGCTGGGAAACGACTTTTATTTTTTGGCATAAAAAAAACGCTTTTTTTGTAGCGCGCAATGTGTGGTTGTGGCGATGCCGCGCGTTTGCATGCGTGCAGCGGCCACACAGCTGAGCCAAGGCGGTCGTGTGCATTTGATATTCGTTGCGTTTTTGTAACTTCAAATGCGTAATTTGTGAGGAAAAATTGAAAATTTTGATAAGGTTGTTTGGAAGAAAGTTTAGTATTATCACTTAAAATACCTTTGTGGAAAAAACTAAAAAAAAAAAGTATACTTTGACCTTCATTATCTCCAAAACCAATGGTTTCCCAGGTATGGTCTGGTAGAAAAAAATGATCCCAATGATGGGTAAAATATGTGGTTTTCGTTATCGTTAAGAGTCTTTTTACACCCGTTATATAAAACGGTTTAAAATCACTTTATTTCTCAAGATTACAATCACTTCGAGGAGAAATAAACAAACAATATTCATCAGTTACAATTCACACGGTGCGTAAACAAATAGACGGTACTCGTATACAAAAATATAATACAAAATATTTCCGATTAAGTATGTAGGATTGTAGGTAGATTTCAATAAGTTTATCTTTGTCAATTTATATTTATGTGGTTGAGCAGATGTAAGGGACGGTTTACATTATAACAAAATTGTGAAATAGGATTATTATTTTATAGTAATGCCTTTGAAGATGTGCTCTTTTAATAATCTTTTTACATAGATAAATATGTCGGGTAGGTAATGATAAAAAACTAGCTGTTCTCCCGTGGCTGTGCTAGTGTAAATAACTTGACTACAGCTCAACCTATCGGGACCTAGCATAGCTGTGAACTATCGTCTCGACCAAGCAAAATTGTATTGTATAAAAATAACCTCAATCGATCAACTCGTTCAGAACTTACATCACTAACAGACGCACCAATAAAGATTATAATTGATCGCCCAAAGCAAGTTCATTTAAAACATATCCCAAGTTCAAATCACAACGCTAACTCCCCAAATCCAATCTTATTTACATTAGATAAACATGGTTAATAAAGTAGAGAAACCTTGAGAGGAATATCAAGACATTGAACGAAAAAAACCTCTCGAAAGTTTGGGAGGCCAGGTCATTACAGAAACACTCCAAGCGTAAAATGAAGTTATAAAACGGTGGGGAGAATGGGAGATCCCCAAGATTATGTGTTTACTTTTAAACGTTAAAGCCACAATAGCTTTTGGTAAACCTTGTTTGGTTTTCGAAAATAATCGGGAGTTTAGATTTTGATTTGGTTTTTAGGGCCAATTTATTTATACAAAGTTAGTAGGAAAAGGAGTACTAATCTAATAATAATAACTTTTGTTTGACAACATCCCCCAAAAGTCAATAGTAGAGAGAAATAGCTGTTCAAAGATTTCATAAAAATGTTAATTTATCTATCCTCCGCTATGTTTACATTGTAGGTCTTATGGAGTCACGGATTAGAAACTCCATTTTCTGAGTTTGTATAAAGCAGGGATGAAGAATTTTTGAAAAAAACTGGAACGATAAATCATTTTGAATGGAAATAAAAATTACCGAATTTTGAAATTTTAACACTTGCTTTTTTTTAAAAAAAAAACGTTGCCTCACACTAAGATTTCTCTTGTATCGTGGGTGCGTTTACAGACACAAATCTCACAAACAAACGCCCAGACCCGGAACAACCATCTGTAGGCCATACAAATTTTTGTTCCGTGTGGGAATCGAACCCACGACCCGTAGCGCAGAAGCCAATCGCTTAGCCACTGCACCAAACGTGTCGTCTAAAACAGTTAAGTGGCCCACGGATCCCTTTTCCGGCTAACATTGTATATTTATTCGTTTACCGACAATTGTAACATTAGTACATAGTTAGAGCGTAGTCTGAACGACGCTTATGGCACTTTAACGCGCGGAACCATAAGCCCAGTCAAAAATGTATTTTTTTACGAGCCGATTGTCGCAATGGCTATCGCCGTGCTCGGTACTAGGCCTGGCCAATATTTTCTCGTTTAGACGTACCGAACTAATACTAAAACTATACGCCCTGCAGATATTTGCTGCTAGTCTAGGTTTATGTGCATGCGGTATTTTGTGGCTGTGATTCTAGCTACAATAACAAAAGTTAACGTCTACAAGATTAGTCAGAAAGGGGGTACTAATCCGTTAGTACTTAAAGTATCAATGACGAATGTTTTAATGAAAGTGTTAAAATTTAAAAAATCGATAACGTTTATTTCCATTCGAAATGATTTATTGTTTTTCTTTAAAAAATTCTTCATCTCTGCTATAGTTAGGAATCCAGAAAATGGTGTTTCTAATCCGTGACTCCTAATATCACTGAAAATATAAACACATCATGGCTGAGGAGATTTTACCGTATTTTATAAAATCTTAGAATTGCTATTCCTCTTTAACTATTGACTTTTGGGGACAGTTGTAGAACAAAAGTTATTCACTATTATGATTACCGTAGAACGGGATTACTTTATCGATTTTTTGAGCTTCATGTGTTTGTATCTTATTTATTTTCGCTTTTAGCTGCTACATCAAAAATATTTATATAGACTGAATTAACTGAGATTGTTCCTTATCAAAGTCGGACCGTAGGCTTTTACTTTGATAATCCCTGATTTATCATTGAGTGTCAAAGTAGCCCTAATTAGGACTCGAATTTTGTACATAATCAGGGGTGTGATTTAGTATTTTTTATCTTCGCCATCTAACTTCGCAGACACCTCTATATTGTATGGTAAAATAGGAAAACTGTCAATGTTGCCTATACAGTCTCTCAACTTTGTACAAGCTTCTTCCGGAACTAGGTACTCTATGAATTAAAATGTATGTCTTCTGACTAGTTCTGACTCGCTGCATTTGTTTAATAATCCGTAAAGGCGGAAATTGCAGAACTAAGTTAAAATGCATAAGTTCCATTTTATCAGAGATTAAATTATGACCAAATGCATTTTAAGGCATTTTAAAACGTTAAATTCAACATTATTTAAAAGTAAATTTTATAAATAGTTACTTGAATATAGTTTTTATAGTTTAAAAGAATTTATGGATAAAAAAATTTGATGTTCTAAATAGTTCATTGTTGATGCCTCCTACCTATTTGCCTGACTTTGAAATTTTGCATGCTTTGTCTTATCCTAGTTAAACATGTTTGTGCTATATTTTGTATTTAACACCATTGGCATTTTAAAACGTTAAATTCAACATTATTTAAAAGTAAATTTTATAAATAGTTACTTGAATATAGTTTTTATAGTTTAAAAGAATTTATGGATAAAAAAATTTGATGTTCTAAATAGTTCATTGTTGATGCCTCCTACCTATTTGCCTGACTTTGAAATTTTGCATGCTTTGTCTTATCCTAGTTAAACATGTTTGTGCTATATTTTGTATTTAACACCATTGTATACCATGTTTTACGCAAATAAATATTTATTATTATTAATATTTTTAGTAACTATCAATGTCGCCCCTTGATATCAAAGTAACCCCAATCGCTGGTATGTTATCTTCTCTACATCATTGCGTCATACATAAGTACAAAATCATACAGGAGGAGGCTGCAATATTAAATCTTTCTGGCAGCCTTCAAACCGTTTGAAGTCGTTAAAGCCCCGTCAGTTCCATCGAATCCATATTTTGAAAAGATAATAACTCGAACAGATACGCAATCGCTATGTACGTTAACTTTATTACTAAGTTAAATGTTCTTATGTTTAAGACAAGTCGTGTTCCTGGCGTTGCTCTATATGTACCATTATTATTTTTCTTCGCTTGTATTGGCACGAGCTTGACAATATCTTATGTTGTAGAGAAATCATTTTTCATTCATCATCAATCATTCTTATGTAGCCAATTTATCCTTGATATGCACAATTAAACTGCTGATATGCTCAACCAAGGTAACCGACATAGCTCGAAGAATTGCCAAACTTAAGTGGCAGTGGGCGGGGCACATTGCTCGCAGAACGGATGGCCGATGGGGCCGAAAGGCTCTAGAGTGGCGACCGCGTACCGGAAGACGCAGCGTGGGTAGGCCTCCCACAAGGTGGACCGATGATCTGGTGAAGGTCGCGGGAATCCGCTGGATGCGAGAAGCACAGGACCGGTCGATGTGGCGATGCTTGGGGAAGGCCTTTGTCCAGCAGTAGACGTCTTTCGGCTGAATGATGATGCACAACTATACAATAATAAATTTTCTGTTTATAAATGGAGAAACTGACTGACCAGCTGATCTATCAACGCAGAGTTTAAACCACTAGGGTTGGAAACATGAAATTTTCACAGTAGGTACCTTTTATATCGTCGGCATTCACCAAGGAAGATATTTTGGAAATTTTACCCTTAAGGGGGTGCAATTGGCTGTTAACATTTGTATGAAAATCTTTATTTTATGGGGTAAAACATATACTACTAACATAAACTTGGGCACAAACACTTTTCAAAGCAAAAAATGAAAGACGGATTTTATGATTTTTAAAACTATCCCTAAAAACGTTCCGTAATGGGGGCGTACATTTTTTTAGGGGAGAATCAAAAAATGTTGTTTTAAAATTCATTTTCATTCACGCAAGCGAAGCTGCACGCAAAAGCTAACATGTTAAGTATCACTACATAGTATAAAACAAAGTCGCTTCCCGCTGTCTGTCCCTATGTATGGTTAGATCTTTAAAACTACGCAACGGATTTTGATGCGGTTTTTTTAATAGATAGAGTGATTCAAGAGGAAGGTTTATATGTATAATACATGCATAATATGGTAAAAAAAGCGCGGAATAGGCGATAAACGACATCTACGCGGGCGAAGGCGCTAGCGTCCTCTAGTAATACTATAAATTCAATCAGAAAATAAAGAAGGTAACTGGAGTAGGCTGGATGTGAAGGTCGTGGCACAAAGTTGAAGACGCCAATCTAAGATGTGTTGATTGTAGTTGACATATCCGTAAATAAGCTAGTTTTCATCAAACAAACAAATACCATATCAACAATACATATACACAAGAACATCGTAAAATTGTTTGGTAAAATTTTATGACCTTTATCTTTCGTTGTTTTTGTGACGCACCGAAGCTTAGGTACTTGTTGTGATTATGTAAGTACCTACCTACGTATTTCCTAAGGGAGCAGCCTGACATGTAATTTGAGCACTCAATCTGTACGCAATCCTTAAACATATTTGTGCTGGTTAAAAGGATATGGATTGGTTCCAAAAATGTATCTCTAGCTAAGATTTTTTGCCTTATTCACAACTAGCTGTGCCCGCGACTTCATCCGCGTAGAAAATAACATAGTGTCGCATCAACTAAATAATGTATTTATATATTTATGGTGGCTGGTAGACACTTTACGTGACCCAAAGGCTGGTCTCTACTTTGGTCAAAGGTAGCATTGTCATACAACGTGGCAATGCTGCCAGCCTTCTGGGCACGTTACCAGTAGACAGCGATGCGGAGGAATATTTTGATGCCCTATTTTAGTTTATAGTTTTATTAGAACATCTTTGTCTTTTATTATAAATACTTTTATTTGTAATTGTGTAAATATTGTTTGTATAAAGTTTGGAACTTAAAAAAATACGGGAGTGTCGAAAATGCCTAATTAACTAATTAAACATCTGTAAGTACTCCATTTAAAAAAAATCTAATCACATTCTTTTGCACAGATAAGGCTCATTACCCACACTTAATTGCGTGATAATTTATACCCTATAACCTGACGCGCTCTTTAACGGACATTATTACCTTTCAACTAAATCTGTTCAGTAGTATTGGTGTGAAGTTCAAACATACAAACAGATTAACAAAAAACTGACAGAACTTCTAAAAACTTCTGTTTCGGAATGAGTATACAAGCTTAGTTTTAGTATATACTAAACCTGTAACTAGTTTGTTCAAAATCACTAGGAGAATCGATTGACATATTTTTTACACCATTTTTTTTTCATACATTTCTATTTTGTTTCAGTAGTTTTCTACCCATAACAGTTGACGGGAATAGACACCTTGAGGCTTGAGACGGTCCTCATGGTCAGTTTCCGTGTATTAGACAACCCCTGCATAGCACATCTCAGGCATTTCACACTTTTTTAGGAAACTTAACGCGACATAAACTAAGGTGTAACTTGGAGATTTACTAAAAAAAAACGCATATTCAGGCAGTTCTGATGAAAATCTTGTTGGGGTGTCTCGGTTTTCGTATAAAGTAAAAATAAGGTTGTATATCTAGTTTCTAGTTAATGTAGAAAGTAAAGTACCAAATTAGTACGCTGGCTCGAGGCTGCTGCGAGCCGCTCATCGGTGGAGCGCGGCGTGCAGTTCAGAAAATTTAAAACCTATCATAATTATTTACATCCAATAAAAAACTCAACAGCCAAGTAAATCGCTTCTTCACATTTTAAACATGACAAACTGCTCTTCACAAATTCAAACAAGTTACTACCATCTTAACCCGATTTCGTCATAAAATATAGAATTTCAGTCGTAAACGACAGCAGTGATCACCGGTATAAATGATCCCCATTACGGTGCAGCGCGCGACGTGTTTGAGAAATAACCCTTTAGATGCAGCTGCAGACGTGGCGCGGGAAATGTTACACTCGGACACACGGACCCGTCGACAAAATGTTACATTCGTAGTTTTTGTTACAATGGTTTTTTGTTGAAGTGCAGAGTTTTGCAGTGTATTAGAGTTGTCATACGAGCACAACACCACAGTATATATACAGAATGTTAACGAATTCGTGTAATTGCTTCAAACCACATAACTATTAATGGTATAGATTAACCCCGCACGGGATTTAGATTGATTTAAAAATAAACTTCTTTTTCCCCTAAATTTTTTGTATGTGATAGAAAATTTCGATGCCATGCTCAAATGAATGAAGCCACGGCGACACAGCTGAATGGCACAACTAGCGCGATATCGCTCCCTGCAGTTAGTTCACTCGGGACGCTAAAATTACTTAGATACAGAATACCATGTTTCATTTATTGAAAACTTTTTTTTGTTGATTCTGAAAAAAAAGCGCCCCTCTTAGACGGCGCGGGGGGAGTCTAACACTTCACTCCCCCTGCTAACCCGAGGAGGCCCGCTGCGGCGGGCCGGCACCAGCCGGGGGTTGCGGAAGTGTCGTAAGTTCCCGCCACCCTCGGCGCAGGTGTGAGATGGAACACCGGGGTGGTTTTAGTAAGTAAGAGTCTGACAGACCCCTCCGCCCACCCCAGGGCGGAGGCCACCCAAGAGGATTAACACCCCGAAAAAAAAAAGGCTTCCTATCTTACCAGATGCGGCTGAATACCAGTATTTTACACGGAGCTACTGCCATCAGATCTTCACAACCCAGTTACTGGGCAATGCCGATATTCTAAAGTTAGATCGTTGACTACCCGTAAAGACTGCGTATTTGTATGTCACCCGGGATCACGGAGTCTACTCCCTAAGCACGAAGTCCATGGTTTCAGCCTTAGTTACGAGCGGTTCCTACTCCCTATCACCTACGGACGTACGATTATTTCGGAGCCCGAACTAAGAATTAATGACAACACGATTTGACTGTTAGGCTACCGATGTGTTTTTGACCGTCCGAAAAGTTGAACTTGACACTTGTTTGGTTCACTCCTACGTTTCGGGCTGCTTTCGGACGTGCGACTAACTTCGTTGACAGACTTAGGGAGTAGGCCTTCAGGTACGGACAGTTCAGTTTATTGACTATGACGGGCATAATTACCTCTTTGTTTGAGTAAGTAAGTATGTCCAGAGGTACTCACCTTCTTACTTGCTGTAGTAAAGTTACAGATTAAAATAAAACTGTAGTTTTCTTGTCACATTCTATGGCATGATTGATCTACAGCTTAGAGCAAAATCAGCACGTTACAGTATCACTAAAGGGCACGGGCTTTGATTAGCTTCTTCTCAAAATGTAAAAGATTAAGGCCTTAGTCCACTATTCTAAACTGGTGTGGCTTGGCGGATGACACACACCATCTAGAACTTTTTGGAGCCCTCTCACGTGTGTAGGTTTTCTCACGATATTTTTCTTCAGCTTTACAGCGTAATAATAAAATTTTCTGACGTGGAAAGTTGCGTATACGCTTATTCAGTATAACTGATACGCTTTTTTGGATTGAATTCAAACAAGCAGCTTTCTAATTGCGCAACACACTCGAAATCGCTAGGGTTTCATTTTGACAGGTCAACAATTTCCATAGCAACTTATGTATTAGAAATCCGACTTCTCCGTATCTATGTACCACACAATGAATATTGTTTTTTTTTCATACACTGTCATGATTGATGTAGTTTACGTTACAAAATTGCTCTGTAGATTTTCGCTATCATAACAGGTATTACAGTTTAAATAAAACTGTTAATAATAATAATAAATCAGCCTATAACTGTCCCACTGCTGGGCAAAGGCCTCTTCTCATGCAGAGAAGGAACGAGCATTAATCACCACGCTTGCTCACTGTGGGTTGGCTATTTCAGATCATTAAGTCCAGGTTTCCACACGATGTTTTCCTTCACCTTATGTCAGTGGCGTCTTAGATTAACTAAGAAAGTACTTATGAAATTGAAAAAGTCACATTGGTACATTTCCTGGGTTTGAACCCGCAACCCGGTGCTTAACAAGCGGGTCTGTAACCTCTGGGCCACCACGAAATATTAAAATAAAAAAAAAAAAAGTCAAAAGTCAAAACCAGGTCCATTAAAGTCTAGAACAAAAATCAAAAGTTCTGAAAGCATCTGTTAAAACTCCCAAAGATTATTATTATAAACTGAAAGTGGTTTCTTTAAAGCCTCTGTAGAATGGTCTTAATTTCAGGAAAGATAATTCTGGGTCCAAATGAAGGAATAACTATGGACTCTCATCGCAAAAATTGTAGCTCCCTTGTGAACAATTTGAAGTCTCCGTATTGTGTAATCAACTTGAAGATTTCAGAGACTTTGTTTTTTTGTATTTTGTTTTATTCTTTGAATTGGTCGCTTTTGACTGGTAGTCGCACCTGATGGTAAGTACAGACAGGGTCTAAGATGGAGCACACGAATCCAAGTGAGGGCCTGTCCACATCTCCACGTCACGACGTCGTCAACGTGGAACGGTGCGGTAACGTGGCTCGGTGCGTGTAACGTGCAAAGAACAATGCCCACCTTCCATACATTTCAAAACCTGATGATGAAAGTATATGTATAGTTATAAGATATAGTAGAAATACTTCCTGTAAGTTTAGAAAGTAATGTCTATTAGTCATTTCGGCAATTTAAACGCCACGAAGTTCAAAAAATAGGTATTAATGTTTCTTTTTAGGTTAGGATTTGCCGTCACCAGAAATAATGAAACAAACGTGCATGAAATAATTAATAACGCTCGTAGTTTACTCTAAAATAGGAATATTTACCTAACTATGGTCTAAAACATCTTTTTTACTCAGTTAATTAATTGAAACTAACTGCCCCTAAGTCAATGTTAAGACTCCATGATTGTCACTATAAAATGAGTGTCGAGTTGAAAACTGCGTTCTCCAGTACAAATTATTTATTTTCTAAATATAAAATGTCAAAAAAATCCATTTCACTTGCGCACACTCAATGAAACACTGAATGATTAATTTAATTCAATTATTGTGTTATTTTTTAATTATTTTCTTTATCCCATGACTAATAAAAAAAATAGTTACTGATCGAATTAAACGTAAAACAAGTATAAAACTAAGGAACAAAGTTAAATATGGTCAACCAGCAATTTGTAAAATGGATCGTTTTAAAGAATTGATGGTTTGGATGCGTTCAAAATATGTCAATACATTTAGAATTAGCTTAAATAAATGTAAAAATATATTTTTTTGCTGCCTTTCTTTTAAAATTGTGATAAGCGTAATTAATATACAATTCAATAAGCTATATTTTAAGATTTATTTCATTTCTATACACAGTCAGGTCAAAAATGAACATTCTTCTTTGCACGTTACGTCAACGCACCGTGCCACATCACCGCACCGTTCCACATTGACGACGTCGTGACGTGGAGATGTGGACAGGCCGTAACAGAGAGATAGAGGGATTCCCCTAAACCCCTCTGGCTCTCACATAAACAAGACGGAACACAGTAAACTGCTTGGCGCCGAACTTTAATGTTCAGGTGGTAGCTAGCCAGGCGGACCGTATAGATCCTACTACCAAGCGTGCTGAGTGTCGTTGAATTTTACAATACACGTCTGTTTCCAGCGTGTGGTGAGGAAGTTTTATGCTCTAGCCCAGGGTTGGGCAAACTTTTTTCCTCAGGGGCCAAAAAAATGCAAGAAATTTTGCAGGGAGCCAGAAAAAAAAAATGCATTTTGTTATGCCAAAACTAACATTTTTGGCTCAAATAATTACGGCTATTTGTTATGGCCATACACTCTTGGTCTAAAAGGGAGGGTTGGCGGCCCGGATTAAAATCCTCCGCGGGCCGGAGATGTCCCGCGGGCCGTAGTTTGCCCACCCCTGCTCTAGCCCGTCCTCACACGGGTTAATCAACAAAAGAAGAATCAACGTTTACCTGCTGGTAGGTATGATGATGATGATGAAGTGAAAGTAAAGTACCTAAGTCATATGTAAAACAAAAACAACGATTATACAAACAACATAAGCAAAAATGCTTCCTATATTATGTTGCTTGGATTCGTGTGTTCCATCTTATGCTTGTTCCCCACGGTGCGTGATATCGCGCACCGCGACGCACGAGCTCGCACCGACGCACCATGGGAAGAGACTCGTCCGTGGTAACGCGGACGCGTGCGAAGCTTTAGACCATGTATGCGCTTACCAAACGCGATCAAGTCAAATAATAAATGAATAACGAGGGCAGCTTGTGGCGAGCTGTTGGTGAGTGGCGACACTGCGTACCTTATTGCCTCAGAGAGTCGGTCAGGGCCTCGTCTCCAGTTTGCCTTTATTGGCTGGCTGGAGTGGAACCCCAAGAGTGCCCGCAGGACTCTCAACTCTAGCTTGCCTTTATCGGCCGTCCAGAGGGGGGCCGCCAGAGCTATATGCTCGGGGGTGGAAGTGTCTAATGGCGTAATAGCGGGGAAACCCACTCCGGGTCTTTAAGATCCGCGACGGCGAAACCGGGGCCACACCTCTCTACACCCCTAGCCGCTCACACGTTTGTTGCCCCCTTCGCCTATGTACTGGCGGCTTTCAGGGGGCCCAGCTAGTGAGCTGGCGAGTCACCGTTTGCCAACACATTTCAAATTTAAACTTGAAAGGCAGACGCCGTTTTCTTTCGGCAATAGAGGTTAACCGGTCCACTAAACACCCCTTTCCGTAAACCTATATATATTTTACAATAGTTTTGCACCCACCTGGGACGGTCCATGACTGTACTCCAATAGTGCAGCCGTGGATAGTCCTCGGTGCCCCATCCCATTTTAGATTAAAGTTCTCAAAAGGGCCTCTGCGCGTTGGACCTGTGTCCCCGTGTATGCCTCCCAAAAGACCGGACATCTTTCGCACGGAAGATGAGCCGTGAACAGAGATACAAAATGAATAAAACCCAAATGAGGTTCGAGAAGTGATCTATTCTGTACCAGAAAAAGCATAGACTAACAATGTTTATATTAATTCATTTTATTTACCTGTGTGTCTCGCTAAGCTATTACGCCACCCGACTGACGGTGTTTAGAATTGTTGCTAATGTAAAAATGCATTTATTCTTTGTTTCTTACAACGAAACATTGTAATATTGTTTCTTTTATACTTTTTGGGTGCCTTGGTTTTGTGGCTTCAGTATTTTACTTCGGGATTTTCGGAAAACAACGTACGGATCGTGAAACTAATGACGTTGTTTTAAAGTTTTGTCGGTTTTTTTTGTTCCTACCAAGGGCCGACACACATCAAGCCAAGGATGCGTCATCGCAACGCATAATTTCAATGCCATTTAAAAAGCTACTTCATTCAACCGTGAGTCACCATTTTTTGCGTTGCGACGTCACGTTGCTTCGATGTGTGTCGAGCTTATAATACCTACAACATAATCTTAATTGGATTTCACTCAAAAAGATGTTTAAATGATTTAAAACTCTTTAAAATGGACCATAAAAAAATAAGTCCCTTGTCCAGGTATGTAATCCTACTAATATTATTAACTAGCTGTCCCTGGCATGAGTTGCAATGCACTTTTTCTTTACTACCTACCTACTATTTACCTACTACCTACATTCTGAAACAAAATCAAAATAGTAACAAAAAGTTTAAATCAAACTTCACAGTTCTGAACGAATGGGTGTCATTTTTCATATCAGTTGGTTAACGTCTGCTAGTGTACAGTCAACAACAAAACTAAGTGATGATTGTTAAACTTAAAAAAAGGGTCTATGTATTAAAACTTTATTAAGTACTAGCGACCCGCCCCGGCTTTGCACGTATATGTTTTATAGCTTAAAACCTTTCTCTTGAATCACTCTATCTATTAAAAAAAACCACATCAAAATCCGTTGCGTAGTTTTAAAGATCTAAGCATACATAGAGACAGACAGCGGGAAGCGACTTTGTTTTATAATATGTAGTGATTATTAATTTATTTGTTTAAACAAATAAATCAGTTCGACTCGCGACCTCGTCGCGTGTTAAGCTCATGAATATGGGCTCTTTCATAAATAAACAAATAACTTATTAAGAATTAAGAATAACGACTAGCTCCAATATAAATTGATTTAAAAATCAAAATTATTGATTTAACGTGGAACTCTCTATAGTTGTTCAATTCTACCCATTTTATTGACATTTCAAGAACTCAAAATCGCTTTCTAGTCCACAGCAGTACACCACACAAAACAATGGCCAAATATTTCACGACTACCTACCAAATACCCTCAGAATTTAGACTTGAAAGGACAGAACTACTATACAATTCTATTTGTAAGTCAGGTCAGTACTGTGACCACGGCACTTGAATAATTCACGCAGTCACCCGCACTAGAATGTTGTTTTAACAGTCGCAGTAATAGTAGATCTGCTTTGAAGTAGGGGGAATTTTGTAGCAAGGATTAGTGAAGGTCAGGAAGGATTTTGTTATTAAGTAATGTTATGTTTTCATGATTGTAAAAGACACAACAACATAATCGCTCAAGGGTGTTTCTATCATAACAGTTATAGCCAACATCAAAGTCAGGATTGCGACCAAGGTAAATATAGTAAATAAAACCAACATAGACTCTCCACCACTGAGAGTACTTGTATTTGGGTTAGTATCAGTAACATGAACTAGATCACAATATAATATTTTACACATTTATTACAAGATCATAAAGTAAGGACAAGCTAGACAGACATAAAAGGTCAGACCTCCTCAGTTGATCTAAACAAAATGCCCCGCTTCGTCGAATGACCACCGCCTTTATAACATCGGGTGCGTTGATCCATATCGACGACTACCTTCCTTTACCAACATTGCCCAGTGCTACCCGCTACCGATAACATGATGAGGAATGAGGTCGTCTTCTCTCGTATCGGGCGAGTCATAAGCATATATGAGTATAATACTCCTTCGCATCGCTGTCGACAGTTAACGTGCTCAGAACTGCCAGTCTGCCACTTTGTAAGACAATGCTAATCCTTTGACCAAAGTAGAGGCTAGACTTCGGGTCATCGGAAGTGTCGACCAGCTGCCTTGCAACATCTCTTTATAGAAGTTGGGCACTCGGACCTCACGACCCGAGTGTTTAGACCCCAAAAGGCACGAAAATATAATTACTAATATAGTTATTATTTATTTTCGCCGTCTGAGGAATAAAATACATGTTTTTAGAAAACGTCAACACTTACTCTTATTTTTTTGTTTTTCTACTCAATTCTTACTAGATACAAGCGTATAGATCGCGCGCCTAGTACGCTGCGTTTTGAGCGCGCTCTCTGATCGTACTCTCGGCCCGACGAGTGCGAAATGCGACAAAATTTCCACATTTTTGCTGTAAATTTTGTACCGTCAACATGCTTAGTGCTGTTTCTTTTAACTTATTATTGATGCAGAGGAAATGATAAGGATAAATGTAAAAATAGAAAGGCGCACGTCATGTGCGCGTATGACGAGCGCTTGACAATTTGATCAAGCGCCCGAAACGCAGCGTGCTGTGTGCATACTTCGGGCGCCTCTAGTCCCTCATACAAGAATAGCTCATGCCGTGGTTTTTTTTTTATGTATGCATATAGGCAATACGTTTGCAAATAGGCCGACGCCCTACTTGATGGTAAGTGGTTACTGCCGCCTATACTAATCGCTCAGCCACTGCACCAAACGTGTCGTCAAATTTGACTTATATAACTAGAACACTCTCTGAATCAAGAGCAATCCAAAGACACCTCATTTGTTGAAATCGGTTTAGTAGTTCAGGCTGTGCGAGGATACAAACATACATACATACAAACATAGCCAGTGAGATTCATAACCCTTCCTCCCTGCCGTAGTCTGGTAAAATAACTTTCGTGAGTGACATTCTTGTTTAAGATTATCTACGGCTTCACTCACGTGCATTTTATCGGAGTTGCCCCACTAGACCGGTTCGGTTTGCTACATCGCCGCATGGACGGCTCATGATTAAGAGCTCCGGTTGAGTCTGAACCTAGTCGGGAAACCCTGATAAAATTTACGTGAGTAAATCCGTACATAATCTTAAATATAACTTAACATGATAATTCGTAATTGGTATAGAATGACATTATCATCATCATAATTCTCTCTCATCATCACCGCACCGCATCATCATTAATTCAAGGCCTCCCCCAAGCATCGCCACATCGACCGGTCCTGTGCTTCTTGCATCCAGCGGAATACCGCAAAGCAAAGGCAAAACAAACATACACAATACCTAAACCAGGAAGAAACATTTTCTCAAACGATATGCAATTTAACGATGTACATAACAAAGTTTGAAAGCTAACTTATAAAATAAAAACATACTAGAAGACCCGTAGATTAATTGGAGTGAAACAATAGTGCAACTAGCCGAGATAATTAAAATAAACTTTGGCAAAGTTATAACAAAGTTCAGTCAGGTGAAGTACCGTTTACTACAAAGCTCGATCAACACGAGGACAGTAACCGAGCCAGTAAGAAAATTAAACGTACTCAAAATTCATTTGAGCTGTCTCCAATAATGAATATGGCAAAGCTAATGAAAACACAGACAATAAAAAACCCGGGATAGTGCGAGACGAACTCGCGCACCGAGGTTTCCGTACCGTACGTAAATACATCTCGGTCTCGTGTAGTACCCGACTTAAAGAATAGCATTACCCTATCTCTTCCCGTGGGCGTCGTAAAAGGCGACTAAGGGATTCTCTAGAGGATGGGCAGCAGCAATCTTTGAGTACTTTAACAACCATACTGCGATCGCCAACCCACCTGCCAAGCGTGGCGACTACGGCTAACACCCTCCTCCCCCTTTTGGGGGAGGCCTATGTCCAGCAGTGGACGTCGAATGATGACGTAATACTCGATTTTTTCCAGATTTTTCGCTTTGCAAACTTCGAACGAAAAAAAAAGATTATTTTCAATTCTTTCACTGGTAACATTTACAACTATTCCCAAGTCAATAGCATTAGTAGATCTTGAAATAAGCATCTGTGACAGACGGGTGGACAGACGTACGAAATAGCACCATAAGGGTTACTTTTTTAACATTTTAGTACGGAAACCTAAAAAGGATCACCACTTTTGTTGTAGTTGCAAAATGGTCGCACAAGTTCAGCGATTGAGAACAGTTCAGTATAGTCTGGCCTAGTGACGTCACGAACTGCAAAGGCTTGTAATTGACCCATCTAAGTAATTGGACTGTCATCAGAAAAAGTTTAGTGCCGAGTGGAACGTGGGACACCGACGAAAACAGTTGTTCAAAAAATAAATTGAGTGGCTACTGTCTGTGCTCTGTTGTAATTGGTTTCTCTCACTTCGCTGTCCGCAAAATTCTTCCACATTAGGCTGCAGAGCTGTGCTAAGCTGCGTAGCGAGGAATGTGTTTTGTAACCACCATTAGAATCACTTCATTTACCTAGCTTCACTCTGCGCAGCTCTGGTGGATATGGGCTTAGCGGAGCGAGGTTTTTGTTCATACAAAACAAGCGATAAATGCGAGCGAGGGATGTGTTGCGAGGAATGTGTTACGAGGAATGTGTGCGAGGATTTGAAAATATGCGCCTACTAGACAGTCAATAGATGGTGTTTGGAAGAGGTAGATGACCATTGTACACATGAACACATTATGCATTACACATTCCTAGCACAGCTCTGGTGGAAAGGGTCACACCGTTTCACATCCTCGCTACACGTTTTTGCACCGCATATTTTCCTCGCACAGCTCTGGTGGATGTCCAGCATTATACATGTCGCTAGTTGTAAGCTAGTCGCTGTGTAACTGTACTGGCTTGTGTACTTGCTTCGTGTTTAACAAGCATTTTATCGCCGTTGATAGTAACAATATCTTTTTCAAGGAGTTGTTCAAGCAAGCTTTATAAATAGGATAGTGTACCGGAAAGCTAGTGAACTTGTTCGGCTGTAAAAGTAAACCTTGTCAAGACAGAACTTTATCTGTCTTATCACAAAATCGTTAGACTAAAGGGTTTATAGACCGTTTAAGTGTGGAGTTTGACAGGTTTTAACAAGTGTACTTTTGTAGTACGATCTTTATTTCAATTTAAGTAGGTACTCGTGATTTTCAGCCCAGAATAATATTATGCATATTCAAATCGTGATGATTATTTTCTTAAACAAAGATATCACTTATACAAGGTTAGTCGGAAAAGGGGAAGTTATCTGAAAGCGTGCTAAAGAGCCCATAATAATGAATAACTTTTGTTCTACAACTTTTCCCAGAAGTCAATAGTTCAAGAGAAATAGCTATTCAAAGATTTCATGAAAAATACGGTAAAATCTATCAATCCTTAGTTACGATCAGCAGCTGTAATTATATTTTAGGTCATATTTGGGGTCACGGATTAGAATTCGTAACAAAAGCAGGCCTAGCACAAATATTTTGACGTATAGTAACATAAAAGTAACGTTAATGTGAGTGAATTTTAAATCGAAAATACAACTACGAGTATTGTATAGCATTTTAGTTTAAATTTATGCGACAACCACAATTTGTACCATACATAGATATGAATAAAGTTTTCAATTCGATTAAATATTATGTGCGAAACGAATATTTCCAATTCAAAATTCACACGCGTTAACGTTACGTTTACTTCACTATACGTCACAACATTCGTGCTAGAAGAATGAAGAATTTTTCGAAAAACTAAAATGACAGTTATTATTCATGGAAAAAAAAAATCGAATCGAATTTTGAAACTTTAACACTTGCTTTAAAACCGTCATCAACGATACCACGGTAATGTTACGATACTTTATGTGGCTCGCAGATTCGTTACCCCTTTTCTACTAAACTTGTACACGGTAAGTTTTATTTGGCATGTTTTCAGCCTAACACGATCCAAGGCTGAAAAATGGTTTAATTTTAAATTCTGACTTTAATCAGCACTTTAAATACAGAGTGTCTCGTGACTTATAACAACGTTGCAGATCAATCGATCAAAAAAAGCACTGATAGCTTTCTATGCGAGAAAATTTGACTTCGTTAACGACTCGCACTTCCGACTTACCGAATTCATGTGCAGATCAGAATTTAATTATCACTTAAGTAAACGGTGAAAGAAAACATCGTGAGGAAACCTACACACCTGAGCGGGTTGTATTAAAGTTCTCGATGTGTGTGTAGTCCACCAACCTGGAACAGCATGCTTCTTCTTCTTCTTCTCTCGTGTCAGCACGAGCTATACGAAAATAGCTCATACTGTGGTGAAAAGATTAGCCAGTCAGCAAGGTCGGTAGCGGGGCTGACTGCCCAGGGTGCGCCGGACGTACTTAAGTATCGTCACTCGTGGAGCCTCTTTTCATGCACCCTCACACACTCGTAAACGCTATGGCTTTGATTTTGACAGTGCAATAATATTCATTGCGTGGTTCATAGTGGTGGAGAATTTGGTTTGTTAATACATACGTCGCTATGGAAATTGTTGACCTGTCAAAATAAAAGACAGTGATAACGAGTGTTTTGCACAATTAGAATGCTACTGTTCAAAGTCAAAGTTTTTTATTTCAAATAGACCATATTACAGGCACTTTTAAAACGTCAAAACTAGGTGCACGGTTCCAAAAGGTAGGTTCTATGGAAAAAAGCCGGCAAGAAACTCCATGAATACTCTTTTTAAAATAGTAGATCATGACAATTCCATTACAGTAGTGTGAGAAATAGAATGAGAATAATACAAGTTAACGTAACAAATAAACTCACTTAAGAGTCACAAAATAGAAAAATATGCCTTCTAGGATTGCCGTAGGAGATTGATTAGATGTTCAGCGTAGACCAAGGCCGGAGAAGAGGCATCTGCCCAGTTGTGGGACAGTAGTGGGCTAATTATGAGAACACTGGTAAAGCAATGGTAACAAGATGAAGAATCTTCCATTCCTCAATATCCAATATCCAATACTCCTTAGAGCGCTACAAACCCGCTACTAAACCACCATTGCAAAGATATTAATAGATTGAAATGAGAAACAAATTATAACAGACGGAATGAATAATACAATATTTCATACCTCACGCCGGAACTCCTACATTTAATAACACAGTAATAAGGAAAGAAATAAATTCAAAGAATGCGACGCTACATCATATATTTTTCTTAAATTCTTCCAGAAAATTTAACAACTAGGTTACAGGAGTACTGTGAACCTATACTGAAGTTAACTTACAAACTGAGGTCGTTTGGAACTGGGACCGTTTGACTGAAAATCGTTGCAAGTTTCCCTCGATATCTCGTATCGTAAAATTCTTGGATAAGATGTTTGGAAGTATACCAACAGGTAAAATTGTGTTGACGAAAATTTTGTCAGTGAATTTTTGCGATAAGGTGCTTCGACGTGGAAACATATGGACCTCGGGTCAGCGTTCAAAAATGACCTGAATGTAGACTAAAATGCGAAAAAGAAGACTATACTATGTTCACGCAAAGATCCTGACAGGTCAGTCATTTCGTAAATTGTAGAAGTCTCCTTGACTGCTATCAAAAAACGTACAAAACATCATCAAAACCTAAAATGGTCAAATTATGCATGTTGTGTTTTTAAAAAAAAAATGATACTAGCTTCTGCCCGCCGCTTCGCTCGCTTGAATTTAGAATTTGACAATTAACTCTTAAGGTGTAAGGTATAACGGGCTGGTGTCCGCAACTCCACGTCAAAGCGCGTATTTTGTGTGATGGGTGGTAAGTGTAGTCACTCGATCCACCCAAACTCCTCGAAAAAGGCCAGCACACCCTTGACGTTGCTGGTGATCTCTCGGAGAATACCTGGGTTTCCGAAGTACTTGGCCCTGTAGGTATGTGGCGACCTCAGGGCAGTTTAGCAGCACGTTGGCTGCCGTTTCGTCCTTCTCCATGCATGTTCTGCACAGTTGACTGTCTGTACCTCCAATCACAAAGAGGTATTTGTTAAGAAGAAAAAAATAACTCTTAACACACTACTAAAGTTTCCATAATAATATAATTCAATCACGATTCGAAAGACAAGTGGCGCCATCTATTATCATTATTGTTGTTTTCCTCGGGACTAGTACTTTTTTTCGGGATGAAAGGTACCCTATGTCCGCTTCTGTACACCTGACAACGTATATGCAAAACAGGATGATCGGTTCAGTGGTTTAGGCGTGAAAAGGTAACAAACAAACAAACTTACTTTCGCATTTTATAATATTAGTTAGGATTAGGACTACTTAGGATACTTAGGAAGTTAGGATTTAAAGGTAATAATATTATTCGAATTTATGTACGGAGTTTGTTTATCAGTTGCGTTAACGGTGAAGGAAAGAGGGCACCTGAGCTCCATAAGTTAACATACATAAGTACATTATATTACATTATACATTACAGTACATAATAAAAAAACATACATAAGTACACAAGAATTTAGTAAATATTGTACAGTAGTTAGTCACTTAAAGGGCGATCTGATGACTCTTAAACTAGGCTTTTGGCCTAGCCTGTGTTTTAGGAGTCAACACACAACATAACACAAGTTAAGTTCTAGATGGTGTGTATAGTCCGCCAATCCACACCAGTGCAGCGTGTTGGACTAAGGCCTTGATTCTTCTGATACTGAGAAAAGGCCCGTGCCCAGTAGTGAGACAGTAATGACTGATTATGCTAAGTTTGTATAGTCCCTTAGGAATGATCAAAGTTATGCGCTTCCCCATTATTCACGGAAACTTATAGCGTAGAAATACAACATTAAAAGAGAACTCAAAATAAAACAAAGAGAAGTACTACAGCAAGTAATTCATCGCAAAACTTCTCAGTTACATTTAATTAAACAAACCACCTTCCAGACGAACAAAACAGTACTATTTTATATCCATTAATTTACAAAGTTGGCAACGACAGCCTCTTAGCACAATAATAGATAAATAAAATACACAATTCTGACCCCCATATAAACTATATGTGGAAATTTTATATGAAAACTTTTTATTGAAGTGATAGGATATTTGGCATGACTTTGGCAATCTGCTCCGATCCATTTATTGTTCTCCAACCTATTTGGTAGATTAATGTCGAAACTATCAAGACGGCTAAGGATGTTACCTAACTAGAGGTAAATAAGGTATATAGAAATATAGGTTAGCACAAACGTAGCCTAGTTATTTATGTAGAACTGTCTCTTTCCTTTTATTATTCTGATGGCTATTTTGCTAATTGGATTTTCGAATTAACTATATTCATATTATGTTAACCAATGGTTCGTTTTTAGTAGTTCATACGACTTTCCTAATTGTTTCCAAAGCGTGATGACTTCGAGTTCCCTTTTCGTTAAGCACACAGTGACTATGGACATTACCCCCTCTTTGCCAAGCACGATGTGACTTTGAGTATCACCCCTGTTTGCCAAGCAAACGATGACAATGAGCATTATCATATCATATTTTGCCAAGTACACGGTAACATTGAGCATTACCTCCTCTTTGCCAAGCACACAGAATATTGAGCATTACCCCCTCTTTGTCAAACACATGGTGACATTGAGCATTTAACCCTCTTTGCCAAGCACTCAATGACACTGAGCATTTGACCCTCTTTTCCAAACACATTTTAGGGGACTGAGTCACCCTCGTCTGTGGGAAGGCACCCTTAGTTCGAAAACCCACACGTGGTCCCCGGGTGGTGCCAATCAGGTAACAACCTTTCGCTTGGTGGTAGGATTAGAGTTGTAAAAAAACGGTTTTTTTTCTGAGATGAAAAAAAACGTTTAAAAAAAACATGAAAAAAAACAGTATTTTTTCTGGAGCAGGTTTTTTTTCATAAGTAGGAAAATAAAAATATAGTAAGGCGGTTATCGTATATGAGTTGATATTACTTTAATTTTTTTTTGTTTAATAAAAAAATACCAATTGTTTTTTTTTGTTAAATAGTACATACATGTCTTAACATAATTGGCAACACCAAATATTAACTACACAAAAACCATGGCGATTGATGAGTCTTTCAGATGTTATAAATAAAGTGGAAACATTAAAAGTAAATATGTTGAGCGATGACTTTTGGGATAATGTTACTAGATTCTACAATTTATTGAAACCAATATTAGACACTATTACAATTGTAGAAAGTGGCACTCCGCAGATGTCTCATGTTTTAAGCTTATATGAAAAAATTGAAGTCAATGTGGAAGACATGTTGGACAAGAGCCCCCTGTTAAAATCCGAGGAAAAAAAAGTCTGAGAAATACTCAAAAATAGAAAGGCATTCGCTATATATGACGTTCATAAAATCGCGAACCTATTGGATCCTCATTTTAAAGGATGCGATCTGACTCCAGAAGAAGAAACGGCTGCTGTAGAACAAATTTATAATGCTGCTACAAAGATACCAGATATTGAAGAGGACATAGTACTGGCAGAGCTTGCAAATTACATAGCAAAACAAGAGTTTTTTTCTAAGACGTTTTTGTGGTCATCGGTGAACAAATTGAATCCCGTTGCTTGGTGGGCAGGACTTTGCAAATCAACTGCTTTGTCTAAAGTAGCCGTCAAGTTTCTCTCTCTTCCTATTACATCAGCTGCGTGCGAAAGGACATTTAGTACGTACAGCGACATTCATACCAAGAAACGTAATAGACTGACAAATGACAGGGCTAGGAAAATAGTGTACATTGCGCACAATTTAAGATTGCAATCAGTATAATCATCAACAATAATAATACAAGCAGAAGGTAATAGAGTCTCTGATAGTATAGTCGTTGATTCAGAATCAGATGAAAAAAATACAGACACAGAACGTTATTCCGATGCTGATAAAACAAGCGTAGCCGTAGCTACTGATACTGATACAGATGAGTGTAACACATTAAGTATTTTTTAAGTTCATAATAATGTTACCCATTGATGTAAACATAATTTGACTTGAATAAAAACAAAACAATCAAATTTAGTGTTTTATTCCACTTTAGATAAACTGTTTCACTTTTTCTGAAAAAAAACCAAATGTAGAAAAAAAACAACGGTACCAAGTTTTTTTTCATGTTTTTTTTCAAGATTGTGAAAAAAAACATTTTGTTTTTTTTCAATTTACATCTCTAGGTAGGATCTTTACGGTCCGCCTGGCTAGCTACCACCCTCTCATTAAAGTCCGGCGCCAAGCAGTTTACTGTGTTCCGTCGTGTGTATGTGAGAGCCAGAGAGGTATAGGGGAATATCTCTATATCTCTATTACTTGGATTTATGTGCTTCATCTTAGACCCTGTCTGCGCTTACCATCAGGTGCGACGAGGGTCAAATGTGACCAATAAAGGAATTAAAAAAAAACTTGGTTACTTTGAGCATCACCGAGGTCTTTGCAAAGCACGGTGACTACAAGCATTACCCCATCTTTGGTAAGCACGGTAACTATGAGCATTACCCCTTTGGGAAAGACCTATGACCAGATATGCAATTCATGATATTTTATGGCAGAATCCAATCTTAATCCAAAATCTCTGGATTGATGTTGGTTTTTGTCATTACTTCTATTAGATTCCTGTGAAAAACCTGTATACAGGGCTACTGGTAATTCGACGTATTCCTTACACCACGTTATAGGGGGGCTAATATGTAACAAATTTAACCCCACATATGTTCTACGAAATTCAATGGATTTCGAGATATTGCAATTTTTATATTATTTTTAATAATACCCAGAATTCCTTCTTAAACACTATTTATCTCTAAAATATCAAATTGATCGGCTTTGATTATGATATTAGCTTGTAGCTGATACTTTTACGAAGCTTTCTGCGTATTTAACTGTTCTTAATGACCATCCAATTGAAAGTAATCATTAAAAGTTAAATAAGTGTATTAGAAAATCATCGAGGTACACGATTAAGAATGATGTTTATCTCAAAAATTTATTATGACACTAAGTGTACAAAATGCAAGACAAACATCCTTATTTAATCAGCTATCCAACGAGGTATAGACGTTCAAAAAATATTTAGAAACTAATGTAAAAATGTCATAAAATACTGACAAAGGCGATTTCTGAAAAATCTCTACAAGCACGCAGGTGGCCCGTTAAGTGCAATTCATTGCATAATCCTCGCGTAGAGATTAAACAGCAGTCTGTCGGGCACCAACTGTCCTCTAAATGTCAGGATTAGATTAGGTCAGGTCGTTAGGTTATGTTTGGTCAGGGTTAGGTAGGTTAGGTTAGGGCCTAAGTGTGCGAGAGAACACGGGAACATGGGGTGGTTTTAGTCAGTAAGAGGCTGACAGACCCCTCTGCCCACCCCCAGGACGGAGGACATCCATGAGGATATCCAGTAGGCAAAAAAAAATGGTCAGGTTAGGTCGTTAGGTTAGGTCACGGTTAGGTTTAGGTTAGGTCACAACTTCGATGCCCTGGGATCTAGAGGCAAGGGCCCCCGCGGTGAGATATCTGCACCTGCGTCATCTGAAAGCTGAGTCACTCCAGCCACTCCTCCATTACGGGTCTTACCGCCACTATTGCGGCGTGCCCTGCGCTGGGTTGCGCAAGTCGTTCCCTCCACAGCCACTAGGATCTGGCGGAGACCACTCCGCTCAAGCACCTCCTCGCTTTGGCGATATCTCAGCGCGAGGGCCCTCGCCTCCAGATCCTAGGGCATCGAAGTTGTGACCTAACCTAAACCTAACCGTGACCTAACCTAACGACCTAACCTGACCATTTTTTTTTGCCTTCTGGATATCCTCATGGATGTCCTCCGTCCTGGGGGTGGGCAGAGGGGTCTGTCAGCCTCTTACTGACTAAAACCACCCCATGTTCCCGTGTTCTCTCGCACACTTAGGCCCTTTTTTTTTTTTTTTTTTTTTTTTTTTTTTTTTCGGGGTGGAAATCCTCATGGATGTCCTCCGCCCTGGGGTGGGCGGAGGGGTCTGTCAGACTCTTACTGACTAA
The DNA here is from genome assembly GCA_905220435.1 of Amphipyra tragopoginis. Classification (NCBI taxonomy): domain Eukaryota; kingdom Metazoa; phylum Arthropoda; class Insecta; order Lepidoptera; family Noctuidae; genus Amphipyra; species Amphipyra tragopoginis. The sequence continues at coordinate 12,364,464 of HG992015.1, read as the reverse complement.
AACCACCCCGGTGTTCCATCTCACACCTGCGCCGAGAGTCGCGGGAACTTACGACACTTCCGCAACCCCCGGCTGGTGCCGGCCCGCCGCAGCGGGCCTCCTCGGGTTAGCGGGGGGAGTGAGGTGTTAGACTCCCCCCGCGCCGTCTAAGAGGGGCGCGCTTGGAACACTTCGCGCCGCCGCCTCGGGTCCTGATGAGTGGGGGGCGACAGACTTCCCCAAGTCCGTCGCCCCTGGACCCATTTAGGGGGGCTGGAAGAGGGCGTTGTCCGCCCTCCGCCGACGCCCGGTGCGTCTGCTGCGGGCCGGGTGAGTGGAGGTGATCTCCCTCACCCTTTCCGCATCCTCCTTCTGCGACATGACCGTGTCGCAGAAGGACACCACCGCGTCCCAGGACTCCTCGCTGTCGACCATGGACTCGACCACGGCCGACAGCGACAGGTTACCGCCTACTCCTGAGATGAGGGCACGGCGCGGCTCCTCCCAAGCGGCACACTCTGCCAGCGTGTGCCACGCCGTGTCCTCCCGGCAATCGCCGCAGTGGTGACACCGGGCGTCTGGCTCCCTGTTTATGCGACACAGGTACTTCCCGAAGCAACCGTGCCCCGAGAGCACCTGCGTCGCCCGAAACGACAGGGAGCCGTGCCTCCTCCCGAGCCAGCGCTCGAGCACCGGCCGGACTGCCCCGACGGTGGCGAGGCCGGCGGTAGGGCGTGAAAGCCTGTCCCGCCACTCCGCCACCAGGGCCTCGTGCAGCTGCGACCGACGCAGCTCCAACTGTCGCTGCATCGGCCGCTCGCCCCGCGTTCTCGCTTCCTCGCGCCACCGATATAGTGACGCGAGTACTAACGCCTCGAGGTCCCAAGGCGGAGATCCGGCCAGTACGCAAGCCGCCTCGTAGGAGATCGTGCGATACCCCCTGATGACTCTGACGGCCAGCGCTCTCTGCGGCTTTCGCAGAACAGCGATGCTGCCAGCCGTCAGGTCAGCCGCCCAGATCGGGGCCCCGTACAGGGCCATCGATCGCACGATCCCCACGTAGAGCCGCCTGCAGGCGAGGCTCGGGCCCCCCAGATTGGGAAGCAGCGTTGACAGCGCCCCAGCCGCGCCCAACAGCTTGGGCGCCAGCCGCTGGAAGTGGGGTCCGAAGTCCCACCGGCTGTCGAGCACCAATCCCAGGTACTTCATGGTGGACTCGACAGCTATTCGGACCCCCCCCACAATGATGTGGGATCCGGACGGCGGCGCCCGCCGAGGGCCATGAAAGACCATGGCCTCCGACTTGCTGAGGGCCACCTCCAGGCCAAGGAGCCGTATGCGGCTCACCACCTGTGAGACCGCAGCCGTCACCAGCAACGCTGCCTCCCTATACGAACTCCCCCGAGCGGTGACCAGCGTGTCGTCCGCGTAACACGTCAGGTCTACGCCCGGTGGGAGTTCCCCCCTCAGCACCCAGTCGTACCCGATGTTCCACAGGGGCGGGCCTACGACCGAGCCCTGCGGAACACCGCACGACATGCGGTGCCGGTGTCCGCCATCACGTCCCACGTAGGTGACACACCTCTCCGACAGATAAGCCCCAACGATGCGGCGGAGGTAGAGAGGCACCCGATGGTAACGCAGTGCCTCCCTAATACAGCTCCAGGGCAGGGTGTTGAAGGCGTTGGAGATGTCCAAGGACACCGCCAACATCACCCCACCCCGGGACACCGCTTCCTCCGCCAGGACCCTCACCCGCGACACAGCGTGGATCGTGGAGCGCTCATGCCGAAAGCCAAACTGGCTCTCGGCCAGGTCCGGCCCCTCCGTACGCAAGTGGCCGGCGAGGCGGGTAGCTATTATTCGTTCGAACAGCTTACCCACCTCGTCCAGCAGCACTATGGGCCGGTATGCGGACGGCGAGTCCGCAGGGCGCCCCGCCTTCCTGAGCAGGACCAGACGACCAGTTTTCCACAAACTGGGAAACTGGCCCCGCTCAAGACACGCCGTGTAGAGTCCTCTCAGTTGGGGCTCAAGCTCCTTCAGAGCGAGGGCCAACACGCAGCCGTGAATTCCGTCGGGCCCCGGAGCCACGTTCTTGGCCCGGAGCCGCATCACGGCCGCCCCCATCTCTGCCTGTGTCACCTCCGGGACGCTGATGGCGTTCTCGTCCGTAGGCTCCGCGGCTGTGGGCAAAGCCATCGGCGGCGGAGTGTGTTCCGCTCTCGCCGGGAAGAGGGCTGCGACTACCTCCTCCAGCAGCTCAGGTTGGAGACTCTCCGTAAGCGGAGGCGCCGCGGCTCGAAGTTTCCCTCGAACCGCGAGATAAGGGCGCCCCCACGGATCCCCGTCCAGAGTCTCCAACATCTCCTCCTTGGCTCGCGTCTTCGCGTCGCCGACGGCCAGCCACAGAGCTTCCTTCGCCGCGCGGTACACCTCATACAGCGCAGCTTCTTCGTCAGGGACCCGACGACGTCTCCTCCGGTATCGGGTGTACTGGCGCCTCACCGCCACACACGCGACGCGCAACTGCGCGATCTGCGCGGACCACCAGTACACCTGGCGCCTTGCACTCTGTGCGTGGACCCGGGGCATGGACGCATCGCAGATTTGCGTCATCGCCCTGCGGAACCACAGCGCCTCCTGCTCGACGTCGACGGGTCCGGTCGTTGCCGACTCCCAGCTCCAGGCCTGCACGATAACGGCCTCCTCGAGAATCTCCCTGTCGATGCGCTTACGCGCCCAGCGCGGACCGTCCATCCGCAGGGCCGGCGAACCGCGGCCGCCAGCGGTCTGGGCGGAGACGTCGAACCGGATGTAACGGTGATCCGACAACGTCTCCACCTCCGCGGCGACACGCCAGTCGCGGACACGGTTCGCAACAGCGGGGCTAGCGAACGATACGTCCACTATAGACCCGCCCCGCTGCCGCACGCACGTCTGGACCTAGCCCCGATTTAGGACGGTCAAGCCAGTCGTGACCGCCCACTCCTCCAGCACCTCGCCCCTGGCATCGGTCACAGGGGATCCCCACGCCGAAGACTTGGCGTTGAGATCCCCCAGCAACAGCACAGGGCGAGGGTGAAGTCGGGCCACCACGGCCCCCAACTCGACAAGGAAGTTCTCGAAGTCGGCGAGACTCTTGTTGGGCGAAAAATACGCCCCAACAATGCCAACGCCGTCCGCGAGGGCGGCAACCCAGCCGTGACCTCGGGACGGGCCGACGAGAGCCCCGCCAATGATGGCCACCAAACCGTCTAGGTCACCCACCCAGTTATCCCTGGGGGGGACAAAATACGGCTCGGCGACCACAGCCACGTGAATCGACCACTCTGCCATACTCTGGAGCAAGAGATCCTGAGCTCTGGCAGAGTGGTTGATATTGCCCTGGAGGAAATGGTAGAGCGCCATTAAACGCAATCCATTTCCCCCTCTGCATCAACCTCAGGCCGGGAGTCGGCCGAAGGGCCACCAGGCTGCGGGGGGGGTAAAGAGCCCCCGGCAGCCTTGGCAACCCCTGTCTTCTTCCTCCTCCTCCTCTTCTTTCCCTTCTTCTGCCCCCCCTTGTTGGTGGGTGCGCTGCCACAGGCGTTCCCGCCCGCTATGTGCCCCGCGGACCTCCCTGCAGCTGTACAGAGGCTGCAGTTTGGCGCCTCGGAGCACTGGGCCGCCCTGTGGCCGGGCTGACCGCAGCGATAGCACTGATCGCTGCGGTCTACTTCGGCGGTGCATCGTGCCCGGACATGCCCAATGTCCAGGCATCGGAAGCACCGCATACCCTTGGGTTGCAGCAACTTGACTTTCGCTGCAACCCACCCCACCAACAAACGCCCAGCGCCGGCGACCTTGTTCGCCGCCGCCACCGGGCACCGCACCCAAATCGCACCGAGCCCGGAAGCATCGGTGCGAATGTCGCCAGTCCTCACGTCCGCGGGCGGACATTGGCCGGCTTTGGCGACGGCCGCCACGACCTCAGCCGGGGTCGTCGAGTCATCCAGGCCGTCGACGCGCAAGTCTGCGGTCTTCATGGGCCTGGACACCCGAACGTCCTCCGGATTGAGGACCTCCCTCAATTTGGCGGCCAAAATGTCCGCCCTCTCGCCGCTGGAGGCACCGGACACCTCGAGCAGCCGCGCCCCCGTAATCGCCGACTTCAACTTGAAGCCGGACGGTGTGCCAAGGTCGGGGAACGCGACCTTCGCTCTGGCCTCTGTCAGGACCGCCTTGTAGGTGAGGCCCCTTTCGACGGCTCCGGGCTGCAGCGTGATAACTACAGCCGCGGTGCGTGCGGCTCTCAACCTAGGCGGTCCCTGCGCCTTCTGCGTTGCCGGTGCCGGTGTTCCAGCGGGTGCCGGCGGCGCCGCCTTCTTCTTGCGGCGCCTCTTCTTCTTGACGACCGTCGTCCAGGCCTCCGTCAAGGGCCCGGGCGCGGTCGCCGGAGGAGGAGCGACCGGCCGGGAAGTCGACGCGGATGCCCCATCCACGGACTTCTTCGGCCCAGGCCCCGTCGCGGGCTTTCCAGGCCCCTCCGCGGGCCTTCCGGGCCCCGTCGCGGGCCTCCCAGGCGCCGTCGCGGGCTTTCCAGGCCCCTCCGCGGGCTTTTTGGCCCCCTTCCCAGGCCCGGATGGCTTAGCCGTCCCGGGCTGTGACTCCGGCCTATTCGCTCCCTCCTTCCTCCGCTTATCCGCAGCGAGCGGTGGGCGGAGGGTCTCCGCCGGGAGGAGTCTAGCCTCGATGGCCTCGAGCCGGGCGCTCACCATCGACCCACACTGCACCATGCAGATGCGCGCGATCCTCTCGATCTCCGCATCCGCAAGTGCATGGGCCGACGATGGAGCCGACGTGGCCGACGTGGCCGGCGGCAGAGCAGTGGCCGCGGGGACCGCCTTCTGGGCGGCAAACTGCCGCCTGAGGTCCTCCAACTCGGATCGGAGACGGCCGTTCTCCTCCCATAGCTTCGCCGTCTCCTCCGTAGTTGTGCGATTATGGAGGACCTCAACCGCCTCCTTAATGGCATCTGCCGCCTCCTTCAGGGCGCTCGTGAACGTGCCCTTTAGGTTGCCCGACTTGGTGGCAACCTTCAGGACGACATTCACGGCGTCCTGGACCTGGCGATTGAGCTCAACCGCCGGTACGCTCTCCACAGCAGCCATCCGGGCCAAGCGCCGCTCTCGGGCTTGTCGGGTCAGCTCGCTGACCTCGTCAGCCGCGACCGCCTTACGCTGCGCCCGCTTGGCCGCGTTCGCCCCCGCCTTGTTGGACCCCAATAGGGACACTGAGGAGCTCTCACTCAGGTCAGCCATTGTGAGTCCGGGGTCACTCTCCACGCTTTCCGCCGGAGCCGGCGTAGCGGGCCGAGATATCGGCATGAAGCGACTCGCCCGGTCGCGCCCCGGCAACCGAGCGGGACCTCCACCCGCCACCGCGCGACCTCGTCCTCTCTGTGCCGTTGGCACTTTGGGAGCCGATAGGTTCTCCTCACTCGAGGAGAGGCCCATCGACCCCGAGTCAATGCTGCGCAGGCGTTTCCGCCTTCCTTCCGGCGCAACATTGCGCAGGCGCTCCAAGTTCACCTGGAGCACCTTTTCTCGCTGTCTGGAGCAATCTTGCGTCTCCACCTCAGAGTCGGTAGAGACACAAGAGCGCGCCAGTGTGTCGTCATTCTCGTCCGTATTTTTATTTTTTTTCTCCATATTGTACCCACGAGTATGGGGGAAATAAAAGGTCGATCCGGGCAGAGACCCCTGTACCCGGACAAGCCTACATACGTCAGGAGGTCGGCTGGTATCCTGACGGGACCTGCACTCGCGACTGAATGTTCCGAAGAACTTGTAACTGTCAGCCATCCATCCCCTCGCCGTGCATCGCAACTTGGGATTCAGTGAAAACTTTATAGAGTTTCGCTCTTGGTCCAGGCGGTTAAGCCGAGACCCCCGGTCCTCTCAATGAGGATTACGGGTCGGGCCGAACGGTGGTCTGCATCAGACCGTGTCTGCCAGCCAACTACTGCCAGCTGACAAACCCGTCGCCCCTGCAAGGCTCGATTCTACCACGCCCTCTCCTAGATGAGAGGGCGGAGAAGAGCCTTTCCGTGGCCAACTGGCCACCCTCCATTGGTCAGAATTCGCCACAGACAATAGCTCGCGAGAGCTATTGCCCGTGCCCAGGGTGCACCGGCCCGAGCAACTGCTGTTCCCCCCGGACGTATCCATAAGGGACCAGCAGCCACCAGGCACACGAGGAGGTTTCTGACCACGCACCCCGCACACTTAGGCCCTAACCTAACCTACCTAACCCTGACCAAACATAACCTAACGACCTGACCTAATCTAATCCTGACATTTAGAGGACAGTTGGTGCCCGACAGACTGCTGTTTAATCTCTACGCGAGGATTATGCAATGAATTGCACTTAACGGGCCACCTGCGTGCTTGTAGAGATTTTTCAGAAATCGCCTTTGTCAGTATTTTATGACATTTTTACATTAGTTTCTAAATATTTTTTGAACGTCTATACCTCGTTGGATAGCTGATTAAATAAGGATGTTTGTCTTGCATTTTGTACACTTAGTGTCATAATAAATTTTTGAGATAAACATCATTCTTAATCGTGTACCTCGATGATTTTCTAATACACTTATTTAACTTTTAATGATTACTTTCAATTGGATGGTCATTAAGAACAGTTAAATACGCAGAAAGCTTCGTAAAAGTATCAGCTACAAGCTAATATCATAATCAAAGCCGATCAATTTGATATTTTAGAGATAAATAGTGTTTAAGAAGGAATTCTGGGTATTATTAAAAATAATATAAAAATTGCAATATCTCGAAATCCATTGAATTTCGTAGAACATATGTGGGGTTAAATTTGTTGCATATTAGCCCCCCTATAACGTGGTGCAAGGAATACGTCGAATTACCAGTAGCCCTGTATATCAATCCAAATATTTTGAATTGAGATCGGTTAGCGGTTTCGGCCGAGCTGAATTGAGTTGAGAGTTGAGTTGATAAATAAATAGCATTAAAACCTCGAGCACGGTAATTATAGACACAATAGATAAGACAATTAAGTGTCGTCCTGGTACGACAGGCGGTACGCAACCGGTTAATAAACGACATTACTAAAATATGCGTCAATCATGCTAAAATTCAGGTTCTCTTGCAAAAACAGACCATATTTGTACCAGTAGCTTGAAGGGGTTTGAATCTATTCGGACCTCGCTGGCCAATTTCCATAGGTGCTTGCTATCAATACCTTGTTCTGACCGCTCCGAACTTACACTCAATTTTACATCTATTCACGTAAAAGCCTTACATTTGAATCTGTTGCCAAATATCATGTAAATGTGGTATCAGTTGGTTACATAGATTGCCGTAGGACTTATTTTGTAGGAGGTATTGTACGTTAGTTAACTTTTCAGTTTACTTTGTGTCTTCTGGTATAGAAATGCCAACATCTATCTTGCCACCAGTCTTGTAAAACCTATAACTTCTACTTTAATATCTTCTTGTGCTTTTGAAATACTATAAATACCAATCTTTTCAAGTATTCACCAAACAGTATATATAGTTTATAATCTTAATATTCCTACGCTACATTTACAGTTTCTCGACCAAACTAGGTCCTACGCGATACTGGGTCAGACTATCCACATTTTTATAACTGCTTTTAGCCAACACCACGAATAATGCCAGTTGCGCTAAACACGATTTTGGATGGAAAAGAACCATAGTCAATTAATGACTTGGTGCTGCAGCATTGCTTAGGTCTAAAGCCTGACATAGACTACAGCCGAAACGCGTCGAATCGAGTCGAGTTGCATTAGTTCCGTGTGAAGACGAATCGAGGCGAACCGGTCCGTAATCGCAAGACGCTAAAACAGAAATTCGCATGACAACCAATGCGCGGGAGTGATGGGACTCGGCGCGTCTCGACTTCGGCTCGTCGCTGATCGACGCAGTTTTATAGTAAATGTATAGGAGGTGACTTATTGCGATTCTATTCGACTCGACTCGGCGAGCCTAGTGGACGCCAGTTATCAGGTTTATTTATCTGTACGGTAACCATTAAATCACCACTAGCCCCTCGAAAGTCGCTATTTATCTGCTGATGTTCATCATCGTCGTTCTGTTGAAAAACGTCCACTACTGGACATAGGTCTTCCCCAAGCATCGCCCGCGACCGATCTCTGCTGATATAGTTCTAGCATGAATAACATCTTGCACATCGCTTCATAGGCAAATGCTACACATTCAATATTACTCACGATATTAAAATTTGGATTGCGATCCTGGATCGTGATATTTATTGAGCGTTTAAATCTATGTATCGATTGTTTAAACGCTCAAAAAATATAAAACTTCATCACCCCACGCTGGGCGTAGACGCGTTTTGTAAGATTCAACAAAACCCAGCACACTTGGTGGTAGGATCTATACGATTCGTCTGGTTAAGTTCCACCCCCACATTAAAGTCCAGCTCCAAGCAGTTTACTGTGTTCCGTCGTGTGTATGTGAGGGGTATAGAGTTCTCTGTTACTTAGATTCGTGTGCTCCATCTTAGACCCTATCTGCGCTTACCATTACATGCGACTAAGGCGAATAAGACAAATAATTTAAAAAAAAGATGGCGATCCAAATATCGTGATAAATATTGCACGTGTAGCATGCGCCTTAGACTGCACCACAGCGCGGCCAATCTTCGTTATACTATTTCGACAAATTGCTAATAGCTACTGTAATACTAACATAGGTACGTAGTTAAAGTTCTTGATAGCTTTAGTGGCAAAATTGTAGTTCACGAGTTAGTGACTAGAACAGAAGAATGGTACAAGTAAAAAGAACATAGCGAGTAAATTTAAAATAATATTGTCTTGTAAACTATGCTCGTTAATGCCCGGTTACTACGGTTTAAAATGGATCATTTTGCTTACCTATGGCGGCATTTTTTATTGATAGATAGATTCGTAAGCTAATTGTACCTGTTGTGGGAAGATCTACGTTGCAAAACTATGGTTCTTTGCTTTTTTATTGGTAAACAGAGAGGACTACTTCTGTGTCGTAAAGAGTGATAAGAGAATATGGGTAGAATTCTAGCAGTCACACCGATAATGAATTATAGCTGAAGCTCTCATCAAGCTGTCTCCACCCCCTAAGTCCCCGCCAGCAATGCCCTAAGCCGAGGTCCGCGTCCCATTAGGGATCGCCTTTAGTGTTGTTGTTGCAGGTAGTCATGATGTTAGTGTAGTACAAGTAGTTAGCTTAGGTTAAGTATTTTACTTCCCCCCCCCCCCCCCCCCCCCCATTGGCTGGAGACCCTTCAGGTCTCGCCAATAACTGCCTGGTTACGTAGAAACAGTCCCTTAGGACCAAATAAAGAAAAAAAAGGTAGAATTCCAAAGGCAAAAGCAATTACAGAAGTACCAATCCGTTTGCCTTTCTTGATACTTGTGACGATAATTATATTCTCAGAATAATTGCAACGATTGTTTAGGGTTGCCCATGTGCGAGGCGAGATTTACATAATACTTCTGAGGTGTAGTATTTAGTTTTAAGATGGAACTGCCTTTTTGGTCTACTGGTTACAAGCATTGAGCTAGGGAACTCAATATTCTGGGTCCAATTTCTAAGGTCGGTCAGATTATTATTTTTTCAATCACTTTGCTTTTTGTGACATAGTCAGCATGCCTCACGACATCTCATATTTTTGCCATGAGCTTTTACCAATAAAATTTCACCCTGTTAATTGTTGCCAACGTCGTGGAGTGAGCGCCATCTGTTGTCCGCCGCCTAACTAATCCTGACGTCAACATCGGACTACCACTGCTCGTTGGAGGGAGGAGACCGGCTCGCTCCGGCTGATTGCTTATGACTCGTTTAGAGATTTCTGTGTAGATCAGCTGAAGAAGTCTGACCTTTTATATCTGACTAGCTTGTCCTTATTTTATGATCTTGTAATAATTGTGTAAAGTATTATATTGTGATCTAGTTCATGTTACTAACACTAACCCAAATACAAGTACTCACAGTGGTGGAGAGTCTATGTTGGTTTTATTTACTACATTTACCTTGCTCGCAATCCTGACATACCAATATTAGCTATAACTGTAATGATAGAATCACTCCTAAACGATTAAATTGTTGTGTCGCTTACATAATGATGAATGATTTAATGATCCCCGTGAGCAATGCACTCTACGATCTCGGTCTCTGTCTTCAACATTTAAGAATTAATTTGGGAACACAAAAGAAAAGAGCATCAGCAAACAAAGGTTTTACCAAACGCTGAACTCCTATGCCTTGTACCATTGACAATTTGAATCTAAACTCAGTGAACGGTAAATATTTAGTTCCACTATTTGTTTTGCCAAACTGATGTTTCAAATTGTGGTAATAAACATCACCATCATAATTTGAATCTGGCTGTAAATTAAATTTTGGTTTGTTACACTTCCTAGTTCAATAATATTAGTAGTCAGTTTAGTATTTGAATGTTATTTTGTTACTAATATTGTCTACGTTTGGTCTTTTCATCTGGTGAACATTATTCTTCCCTTTATTTATTCATAACATTTTATACAAGGTTAGTTTGAAAGGGGGTATTAATCCGCGTGACACGTTAAAGTATCACTGATGACTGATTTAAAACAAGTGTTAAAATTTCAAAATTCGATAATTTTCATTTCCCAAAATGATTTTTATTTAGTTACGAATTCAAAAAATGAAGCTTAGAATCCGTGACACCAAATACGACCTAATGTAAATACAAGGTTAGTCAGAAAGGGGGTACTAATCCGAAAGGGGGTTAAAGTACCCATAATAATGAATAACTTTTGTTCTACAACTTTTTCCAAAAGTCAATAGTTTAAGAGAAATAGGTGATCAAAGATCTCAAAAAAAAAAACTCAAAAATCTATCTATCCCCAGATACGATCAGCTGTGTTTACATTTTAAGTCCTATTTGGGGTAATGGATTAGAAGCACCATTTTCTGAATTTGTAACTAAAGCAGGGAAGAAGAATTTTTGAAAAAACTAAAATGAAAATCATAATTCATTAAAAAAAAAATTGGCGAATTTTGAAATTTTAACACTTGCTTTAAGACAGTCATCAGTGATACTATAAGTGGTCTGCGGATTAGTACCCACTTTCCGACTAACCTTGTATAGCTGACCGTAGCTGAGGATAGACAGATCTTTTTTTTTAATCTTTCGCCTTCTCTTTCTCTTTAACTATCGACTTTTGGGAAAAGTTGTGGAACAAAAGTTATTCATTATTATGGGTACTTTAACACCTTTTCGGATTAGTATCCTATTTCCGACTAACCTTGTATATAAAAAAAATGTAGCAGACTGACATCGGGAATAGGCTCTAAGTTAACGGTGGTCAAGGTTCCAAACGGAGGAACTTCCTAACAATGCGTGCCGTGTCCAGAAGTACTACTTTCTGTATCAGGTCCTTGATCTGACCTTACTGATTGGGGCAATGAGTGACGTCCGGTGCACCCTGGACAGTCAGGTCTTCTGTTGGCTTTACTGACTGGGGCTATGAGTGATCAAACTTAAGTACGTCCGGCCCACGCTTGGCAGTCAGCCCCATTACCAACCTTGCAGTCTGACCAAATCTCTCATCACGGCATGAGCTAATCTCATACAGCTCTTGTTAACATGAAAGCAGAAGTAGGAAGTTTTAATGATGACGTAACATGATTAGGTCATGAGCACTAAGGCAACAACCGTTCACCAAAAAATCTGGTACATTATTCGCGTAAACGGTTGTTTAAACAGAGAATTAATGTTGGTAAACATCAGCCAAATCTAATCTTTCAAAGCATTAATTTGAACAGTTTTGTTTATCGAATTGTAAACAAACAATGGTCGAGTATCGTAATAATCAGCAAATATATCTTCATTTGAGTTCACAGCTGTTGGCACTGACTGAATTAATAATACAATTATTGCAAAGCTTTTAATGGCTTCTGCATAAACTTACTACATCTATACGGTATGTTAAATAACGGAGGGCGTTCCCTTAAACCTAAATCCTTGGTATGTACACTAAAATTTAAAAAAAACAAAAATAAGCCAAAAAATCGGTACGGCCTGTTTAAGGCTCTTCCCCCACTGAAAGTGGCGCCACTTCAGAAAAAAAGCATTATTTCTGTCAACACACAGCATATTGAAATTTCGTACGTACAACATTTTAGTCAAGTGTTGTAGAAATTTTCGAACACCAAAAAACGGCCGTTTTTGGTACTTATCGCTAAACCTTCGAATCCAGAAGTTCTAGTGTTGATATTTGGTGTTCGAAAATTTCTACAACACTTGACTAAAATGTCCTACGTACGAAATTTCAATATGTTGTGTGTTGACAGAAATAATGCTTTTCCAATTCGGTGGGGGAAGCGCCTTAAGACCGAAATAGTAGCGTAGATAGGTTAAATGCGATATTGCCGTGTTTTCTAAATTGATAGACAAGTGCATGCATGTAGGTACATACAGTAAGCGTTGCTTTTACGTTTTTTTTTTGTTTTTTTTTAGTCTTTACGGACGCTTTATTATTTCTGGTTAACGGAAACGCCTTTAGTTACTTAACTTACTGTAGGTATACATATCATAAAATCATAACGAAGTAAAAACAGAACACAGAATATTTTTGAAAAAAATGTAATTGGCAGGTACGTGTATTAGGAACGATACTGATGCCGAAACTGAAGTTTTTAGAATTTCTGTCTGTTTGTATATTTGAGGTTCACGCCAATACTACTGAACAGATTTAATAGAAATCGGGAATGATTTGATAGCATGATTTTTTGAAAACCTACGTACTTTTCTTTAAGGGCGTTCGCTACGTTAAGCGTGCGCACGCGGCGGGTATCCGCCTCGCGTGTGTGTATTGAAAGATAGTATGAGCAGCGCTAACTGATGCGGACGCGTGCGACGGGTTTGTACATACTATCTTTCAATACACACACGCGAGGCGGGTACCCGCCGCGTGCGCACGCTTAACGTAGCGAACGCCCTAAGACGTAACGTCCGCGAGGCCTAAGCTGAGCTTTGCATTTGTGTGAAAATGAATGCAGACGCGTCCTTTGCTTGGTTTAAACCGGTTCATACTGCTTTTTGGCAATCTTACGCCTCGCCAGTTGTACTTTTGTTTACATTTCAGCGGCGCAGTCGGATAAAAAGTAAAATAAAAGTTAAACACAAAACCGGAAAACCCAATCCAAACAGACTAATCCATAATCAACTTAACATCACAGATCAAAATTGCTAAATGGCCAATGTTTCCACTTGACGTGCAGGGCTAGCAAACACCCATAAATTTGACGCGCACTATACCGGAAATACTATCTCAGTGTAAACGTTCCGGCGCACTATGTCACAACGGCTGGCAACTTGAAACAAAGCGGGAAATTCCTCGTATTTTTAACGATATACGAGTACAAGCCTTTTTGTATGAATTGCATTCGGATGCTATACAAAGTGACGGGAGAGATAGACATGATGCAAAAATATTTCCTTTTTGTTCAACTGTTTTGCATGAAGTTTTCGTGTAATTTTTTTTGTTGTTGATTTTGGCGAAATGTTTTGTGAAATTAAGTATTTTAGGAAGCTACAAAAAAAAGCTCTAGGAATACTACCTCATATTAAATTTTTATTATTATCAGCCTGTTGTGTCCCACTGCGGGGAAAAGGCCTCCCTTCCCTCTTTCCATTTTCCCGGTCTTTTCCAATATCTGGCCAATCCTTTAAGTAGAAGTCAATTTGTCTCGCCATCTCCTTTTGGGTCTACCGCGTCGCGGTTCCTGTTGTTCGGAACCCAGTCAGTGGCTGCTTTTGCCCAGTTTTGTTGCGACATGCGGCAGATGTGGCCTGCCCAGTTCCACTTTAGTTTGGCGGCTGTGTTACCTACATCTGCGATTTGAGTTTTGGAACGAAGTATACTGTTCTTTATACGGTCTGTAAGTTTGACTCCAAGAATACTCCGTTCCATTGCTCGTTGGCATATTAAATTTATTTAGATTTATTTGTAACTGTTTTTTTTAAGGCTTATTATTTTCCAGGTGACTAATAACTTAAAAGGCGACTAAGTGTTTGCAACTAATAAAATGAGGCGAGGAGCTATAAATAATGACTTGGCGACTAATAATGTTAGCAGGGTGGTTAAGGGGAATCCCGACATGGATAGGTTAGGTTCGAAGGGGATGACGGAGGCTAGAGTGAGCAAGCGAAGCGAGCGAACGAAGCCCCCGTCATCCCCTTCGTGTTAGGTTACTTTAAACCCTGCAGACAGAAATAGGAGCCCCGCGCAGCGGGGCTCCGTCGACTTAAGCTCCTTCACTGTAGCTGCCAACCTATTATTTTTGCTACCCATTTTAATTATTTTTAAAACCCCCTGTCTGCTTAAAATGCTACTTCACTGTAGCTGCCAACCTATTATTTTTGCTACCCATTTTAATTATTTTTAAAACCCTAAATCAGATTAGTTTGTCGCCGCGTTAAATACATGCCTTTTTTTAATAGCTTGTTTCTTTATATTACTCTTTTTTGTGCACCTACCATGTTTTCTCTGTATCACTCGACTGGAAGAAAATGCCTAAGGCATTAAGTTTAAGTCCGCCTCTGTACAAATTTTGTGTGAATAAATAAATATTTATTGCACTGAATACGTAGTGCGTTGTACTCTCAACCGGCGTGCGTGTACGACAAGATGTATGAACGTAGACGAAGCGAAAGGAGTAGGAAAAAATCGTAACATGTGACGTTCTACAGTTTCTGCCTACCCCCGTGGGAAAAAGGCGTGAGTTTATGTATGTAACTATGTATGGCCTGAATATTAAATTCAGTACATAGAAGGACGATGCAATCCCCGGTTGGTTATCGTCATGTTTTGCTGCATAAAGAATTAATTGAATTAGTCCCACTGTTGGGCACGGGTCTCTTCTCAGAATACGAAGAGCTAAGGTTTGACTTTCTGCAGATCTGTAAATTTGCAAAAAGAAACAAGAATTATAAAATTTTAAATAGATAAATTTTAATTCGAATTAACTGTCGAATTTGACGACACGTTTGGTGCAGTGGCTAAGCGAATGGCATCTGCGCTACGGGTCGTGGGTTCGATTCCCACACGGAACAAAAATTTGTATGGCCTACAGATAGTTGGCCGTTTGTTTGTGAGATTTGTGTCTGTAAACGCACCCACGATACAAGAGAAATCTTAGTGTGGGGCAACGATTTAAAAAAAAAAAAAAAAACTTAGGGCTACAAGGTATCATTAAAAGAAGACATTGAAAAAAAAACCTAAAAAAAAATGATGATAAAATACCTAACTATAGGTAATATAGGCAAAAGAGCGCGCACGTAGTAGCTATCTTGTTATCTAATTAACTATACAGCTTAGATAATCTTTTATTTCAATGTCTCCTCTTAATGATACCTGGTAACCCTGCGAAGTTTCACGAGGTTATTTTAAGTACCCTGTCATATTTTATAACCGTCTTTTTCTATTAATAATTAAGTAAGTAATTATAAGTAACTATTTGCGAAAGAGCTGTGGTGGAAAGACGGAAGTCATCTCGTAAAATAGAAGGTCGAATAAAGTAATAAATATTTTAGCTGAAGATAATAAGATTAAATCTTTATGCGAATTTGAAGTTCAAGGAAAAGCCAGAATGATAACGAACAATGACAGAATTTTACACTGAAAACTTATTTCCGGCAATATTTTCAACAATTAACACACGCTATCCCGCAAAACAGTATTGTATTCTAAGAACACGCAGCATTTTGAACAATTCATCATTTTAAAAAAGAGCGCCTCTTTATTCGACCGCCCTGTTAGTAGTAAACAATCGATGAGTTATTATCAGTCGTTCGCAGGCGTTCTATTCCATTCACTGACGCACTCGAATACAAAAAGAAAAATAATATTCACCTGTGCTATTATTGTTGTGGGGAAATATGAATTATTCAAAAGGTACCGAGCACCCACCGTTCGTGATTTGTACCCGCGTTTTGTTCCTTCAGAAAAAACCGGCCAGTTTTTGAATAAAGAGCCCGCAGTTTTTATGCTTTTTAATTTTTTGGGCTTTCGAGGGTTTGGTAACGAACTAAACGGGGTGATACTGCTGTAGATTGCAGTTTGAGACTTTTCGCGATTAATAGAGATTAATTTAATGTGTCGACTGGTGCCGTGTGGTGCTGGACGTAAAGAATAGCACTGCCCTATCTCTTCCCATGGGTGTCGTAAAAGGCGACTAAGGGATTCACTAGAGCATGGGCAGCAGCGTTCTCTGAGTACTATAACAACCATACTGCGATCGCCAACCCGCCTGCCAAGCGTGGCGATTATGGCAAGCCCCCCAACATGGAGCACAGTACCGGTGGATGTGGAGATGCTTGGGGGAGACCCATGTCCAGCAGTGGACGTCTTTTGGCTGAATGATGATGATGATGAATTTATTGTGGCTTGTATTGTCCCCGGAAGGTGTAGTAAATGGCGCCTAATAGACTGTAAGAGAATATGAAGAAACAAACTATCTGTCTGCCTAGTCTTTTCCCAACTATGCTGGGATCAGCTTCCAGTCTAACCAGATGCAGCAGGCTGAATACCAGTATTTTACACAGAGCGACTACCATCAGACCTCGGCAACCCAGTTACTGGGCAATGCCGATATCCTAAGTTAGACCGATTGGCAGATATTCGGGCTTCTGACTACCAGTAACGATTGTCATAGGTATTAGTATAACACCTGGAACCGACGGCTTAACGTGTTCTCTGAGGCAAGGAGGGGATCTCAATTTATAAAAAACGGTCATCCATCCACCGATTGGTTGCGCCAAACAATGATCCGCGAGGTTGTTAATTTGGGAAGAAACAAACGCAGAATGAAAATAAATTGCAACTGTAAGGGCCCTTTTCCTGTCATGCGTATTTTCACCCGCGCGCGGATCTGGTCCGCATGCGGGTGATAGCACGCTCCTGGCCACGCGCAAGACAAAGATTTCGTTTACCGCTGCAGTGTCGTGCGTGTCGCCAGTGACTAAACTCGTGCACAAAGATGAACGATGAACCAGGGGTGCAACTCGCGTCACAGTAAAAACAACACCGAAGGCAGAAGAACGCCGCCCGCATCCGGTTAGCACTCACGCGAGCTGCACGCCCGCAGCCAATCCGCGTTCCACGCGCGTGCTGCCCGCATGATAGGAAAAACATGTATGAAATGATAGGATGCGGGCAGCCTGCACGCGAACCAGATCCCCGCGCGTGCGAAAATTGAATGACAGGAAAAGGGCCCTAAGAGCGAAAACGCACAGGCGGGTGTCTCGCTTGGCGCCTAGTGTCTAGCAAAACGCATAAAGAAACACGTATACGAGACCGGCCGCACTGCACGCTTGGTGCCCTCGCCACCAAACTGCTGTAAGTAGAAGTCGCTAGACACTAGGCGCTAAGCCTAGCGCCTGCAGTGAGTTTTCGGCTTATGACCATTGTTACGATAAAAAACCCAGCTGGGCACTGGTAACCTTTTCCTGGTAAAAATATTACTATTTTATAGAATCAGTCCTCTCAATTTTTTTAAAGAATGTTTAAATCTAAATAAATCTTTTTTTTTATTTAACTGTATAGCCAAAATGTGTTCTTAATACTCGTGACAGCACTAACATACAAAAAAAAAATCATTACCGTTTTTACATTACTAACGCTAGGAGCAAATGAAAACAATCAATTAACTGGTTGTAATCGAGTCGGCAGTCGGTGGATAGGATTAGCTTACATGAGAGCTTAGTCTTAATTGTGTAAAGGGATACATTTCTGTTACCTAAGTTTTGGTCTTTCGATCTGTGTTTTGGTTTCATTCAAAGCAGGGAATAAGCTAGATCCTGTGTTTAAAAAGAGCTGTGATAGCCTATAGTCTGATAAGTTCGTGCACGACTGTCTTATACCGGCTTCCCACGGTGCGTGATAGCGCGCACCGCAACGCACGAGCTCGCACCGACGCACCATGCGAAGAGACTCGTCCGTGGTAACGCGGACGCGTGCGGAGCGGTGCGCCGTATCCACATCACACACCCTCATAATGTGGCTTCCCACGGTGCGTCATTTTACGGATGATACCACGCACAGCCGGTGCGCGCTACCGTGCACCGTGGGAAGCCAGCTTTATGGGGCAACAGACGGGTATGGACGCGGTAGCGCCTAGTAACTTATGGCGCAGCGCGCGCGTTTGCTTTCTTCGCTGTACCATTCGACCCCGTTAACATCTAGAGAACTGCGTCCCCCCAACGTCTGTCACCCCGCAGGATGGTCGCGCACGAAATTGTGGGACTATAGCGGTTGAACCCTTGCTTTCTATACAGGAGACCTCAGACCAGTGCCATCCCGATCCGCATCTGCTTTTCGCGTTCATTGCGGATCATAATTTAATGATCACTTCCATGTTGTAGGAAAATATCGTGAGAAAACCTACTTACCTGAGAGGGCTTTAAAATGTTTTCTATGGTGTGTGTAATCTGCTAACCCGCTACAGACCAGCGTGGTGGACTAAATCTTACCGTTCTCATTCTGAAAAGAAGCTCTTGTGCAGAGTGGGATAGTGCACCTACTTACTACATACAGTGGGTCAACGCCCATACTTTTGACAGGTCCTATGAAATGTCAAAATTATGTAGGGGCGGAGTTTATGTCCCAAGTATGCAGTATGGCTACTCGGGACATAAGCTACGCTCCTTCACCCCGCAACCCCCCGCACGATTGCTCTGCGACAATGTTCTACGTTGACCGACTGTAGGGAATAAGATATAGGTAGACTGTGGTAATAGGCTGATTATACTATGTTTATCCTGTTTTTTAGAGAGTGTCAACAAGGGCCAAGGGAATAAGTCTGGTTTGATCCGCCTCGCTAGCTACCACTTTCACATAAAAGTCTCCCAAGCAGTTTACTCTGTTCCGTCGGGTGTATGTGAAAGCCAGAAGGATATAGGAGAATCCCGCTATATCTTTGCTACTTGGATTTTTGTATTGTACCCATTTTTGTGCTCTGTGTAGACTTACAATCAGGAGTGAGAAGGGTTAAACGCGACAAACAAAAACAAAAAAAAGCAATCCTGCTTAATACGCTAATTTCCTCTTTGACCCTTTATTATAGTAGGCATTGGAAGGCCCATGTGTGCCCAGGAGTGGATATCTATAGGCCGATAATAATTAACAATTATGATGATGATACTTCTGATGATAGAAGCAGCGATAGCCTAGCGGTTGAACAGTTGCCTTCTACGCAGGAAGGACCGAATTCAAGCCCTGCCTGTACCTCTGACTTTTCAAATTCATGTGAGGATGAGAATTTGATTATCACTTGCATTAACGGTGAAGGAAAACATGGTGAGGATACCTGCATGGTGTGCAGGGCCTCATACATTTCTCGATAGTGTGTGTAGTTCGCCAACCTGCACCTGGCTAGCGTTTAAAGCCCTTCTCATACTGAGAAGAAGCTCGTGCATAGCAGCAGGACAGTAATGGATGTTGCATGTTTTTTTTTTTGTTTTACTTTAGCATAAAACGGCCATTGGCCAATTACATTAGTTAAAGACATTATACATATAAGTATATTTAACGACATTCACACGCTCATCTCACAATACTCCAAACATACTGACAAGATCGTCTTCCATTCGTCCGCGAACACATCACATTCAGGCTTGGCGTCCAAAAGAGCGTTAAGCGAGGACAGAACACGTCGGATGGGCGACTGGGCACGGGCTACGGTGCGCCTCACAGGGACGGCAAACAATGTATGCCTCCTATTACGGTATTTAACCGGCGCAAGCAGTTGGAGAAGTTCACCATGCAGTTCGGGACAATCGATTTTTCCACGCAGGATTTTGCACAAACTAATTAATTGGTCGCTATTCCTTCGCACCTCAAGCGAATTATAACCTAAACAGCCTAGAATAAAGTTCGTATGATGACACTTCTAGGCGTTAATGACCACCAATAAGTTTGATAAACGTGGTGATTATGATTTTTGTCACCATAATGAGTCTTTTAATCGATCTTTCCCCTCCGCGCCTCGAAGAGCACGTTAAGTTGTCGGTCCCGGGTGTCATACGAATACCTATGACCGTCGTTATGGGTCTTGCTAAAGCCCGAAATTCTGGCAACCGGTCTAACCTTGGGATATCGGCATTGCTCAGTAATTAAGGGCTCTTACACACCACGTTTTTTTCAGGCGCTGTCGACGCGCGTCGCACGCAACTATAACGCGCTGCAAACGCGATGTTATCGCAACCAATTTACGTTCATAAAATTATAGTATGCAGACGACGACTTTTTCGCGAGCTGTCGACGCGCTCGTAGCGCGGAGTCACATCGATACAGACGCGCTGGCACAGCGCGTCTCTTCAGCTGCAAACACATACGTACAGCGCGCTTTAATCCAAGGAGATTTGCTCACGCGCGTCTGTGGCGCGATACACGCTCCTTCGCGCGCGTGCTACTCGCGTTTTACTTTGCAAGGAGAGTTGCTCACGCGCATCTGTAGCGCGTTTCTCGCGAGTTTGCAGCGATGCAATCGCAAGTAATCTGCCTATTTCAAGTTTAGCAGCGCCGACAACGCGCGATAGCGAAACGCGCGTCGACGGCGCCTGAAAAAAACGTGGTGTGTTAGAGCTCTCAAGGTGAAGTCAACTCTTGTGAAGGTCTGATGGCAGTCGCTTCATGTAAAATACTGATATTCAGCCGCATCTGAAAAGCTAGACAGATAACGGCTCTTTTTCATCGATCTATTAGGTATCTCAAACTAAGCAGTGAATGGTAATGGACCGACATGAATATTATAATTGGTTGTCGTTGGCCAATAAATGTAAATAGGGTAACAATGAAATAAAAAACTATATTACAATTATTACTTCTTTATTTTTTTATTTTCCCGTTTATTTTATCAATAGTTACATTATCAGCTAGAATCATGTTCAATTTAATGCACAATTAGGTGAATATTATAGATTATAATGTAGGAAATGTCTTTAGTTTTAAATTAAAATATTTTATTGAATGCAATTATATTCATTGAGAGCAAGTTTTCTGTTAAATTACAAGTCGTAGAATAATCGAAAATTAACGTTAGACTTTGTGACGATGACGGTATTGTCTCCATAACATTAGGACACAGAGAAGTAAACAGATGGAGAGCTATTTATTACCAATAGTCATTGGACGATCGGTGACGCGACATAAGGTGTGCTATTAAAGATTTTACCCTCTTGACAAGATGGCAATAAAAGATTTCCAAGGAATAAAAATTTACAGGAATTCATTAAGGATTTTGACGTAGTTGAATTTCTTGTTCTTTGAATTGTAACCGAAGATTCATCATCTTTTCTAAGCTTGTCAGTTTTTTTTTGCAGATGACGAGCTATTGCTCATTATTTTCTTTAATAATTATCTGCACATATCGGCCCAGATTATAAGACGGGTTCAACGAGACAAGAGTGAAAGCGTTTCCATTTAAATCAATGAAGAAGCAATTTGGTTTAGTCTTATGTTCAGCAGTGAACTGGTAAAGAAGTGTAGGTATATTTTTTTAAATACCAATTTGTAGGTATAGAACTATATATGTTGGATCAAGTATTATTTTTAATACAAAAGCGAGATGAAGCACTTACAATTTGGATTTGATTTGATTGTTATAGACGCACACTTTGTTTCAATGAGCAAGCCTTTCGTTACTTCTCTGAAAGAACTTCACACGTTACTTCTAGTTCTATTCTTCTTTAAAAAGTGTGCATAGTATTAGAATCTAGTTTTCGAAAGTAGTTGAAGCCTTGAAGGTGAAGGGAGAATTATAAGTAATGCCTCACTTGTTGCATTATCTGTGTTCTGTGGGTATCTCTCACAATAAGCCAAATAGGTATTAATGAGGCAAGCCAGAGAGCGCATATTTTTCTATGAAAACTGTCATGATTCGTTACAACTGAGTGATAGGTTAACTTGAAAATAATTCCGATTGATAGACATTAGAATTATGTCAGTTCGTAGTTTTTAATGAAAATTGGCGGTAAAGGAGACTGGGCAAATGTGTGGGAAGTGGTGTATCAATCAAGCGTTACGGTTTTGGTGTTTGTATAGGGATACCTGAATTTCCCCCTCTGCATAAAGGTATAATTGAAGTATCCCTAAACAATCACCAAAACTGTATCGCTATCGCATAGACTACTTTCGTCTAATCTCATTTGTTTGATATAGAGTAATTAATCAGGATTAAAATTGAAATAGTTTACTGCGCATATTTTATTCAACAAAATATAAGCATTATTTCTTAGCATTTTAGAAATCTGAATTGGATTGAGATTGGAATTATTTTCAAGAATACATTTTACCAAAAAAAAATGTTTTACCAACCACTGCATCGGCGCTCTGTAGTGATTCTTGTTAATACTTTAATGTTTCATATATATGTAGCTCACATAATTGTATATTTTAGGATTATACAGTTTTAGTAATAAATAAATAATTACATGCATTCTGGTTTTAAAAACATTATTCTTAATTATTATTTAGTTCCTATTTATATACAGTTAATTAACATATTTCGTAATCTTTAATATGTTATATTTATACAATTATTTAATGCACCATCAATTTTAAAGTATAGCAAATAAAATTAACTAATAACACTAACAGCTCGACCTTTTATTATAAACACAGCCTCGTACCTACTTTTCAAATAATGAAATTGTTTCACAACTCATAATATTTTTATAAAATTTTAAATACATTAGACCTAAATTGAACGTATATTTTTAACATAAATTCTCATTATTTTATCGATTTCATTAAAATGTTCATTTCAATTAAATCAAAGTATTTTTAACCAAGGATTGATTATTTATTATTTAATTTAATTATTTGAAATTTACCCAACTAGGGTTTTTTAATAACAATCAATTTATATTCTTAAATGAACAATTGAAATCGTTACAATTATTTGTGTGTGAATAAAGAAAAAAACCTTGTAACATATTATACCAGAAAAATTGTATTAGGTCGATAATTTAATAATTTTACAAATAAAAATAATAAAGAAAAATCCTAATTAAATTCACACTCCCCTCGCATACAATTAATAATTGGACTAACACTTATTTTTAAGAAATATTAACATTATTATTATTATTAAAAAAATGAACATTATTAATAATTTAGTTTGT
The DNA here is from genome assembly GCA_905220435.1 of Amphipyra tragopoginis. Lineage (NCBI taxonomy): Eukaryota > Metazoa > Arthropoda > Insecta > Lepidoptera > Noctuidae > Amphipyra > Amphipyra tragopoginis. The sequence goes on along the minus strand of HG992015.1, from coordinate 12,341,277 downwards.
AAATATTTACAAACAGTTACTATTTTAATTATTTACACAAATTATTCTATATAATCAGTCTATGTTAACAGTATATTTCCTAAATATTAATCGGAAATATTTTAAATGTGCATTATTATTCTTTTTCTCTAGTGTCAGAAGAAGAAGAAGAAAGCTATATGAGAATAGCTTATGCCCCGGTGAAAAGATTAGCCAGTCAGCAAGGTTGGTAGAGGACTAACACGGGTGCGCCGGACTTCTTAAATTTCGACATTTGTGACTTTGCACTATTATTTGTAACTTACCCATATTCCCATTTGAAAAGTTATGCCAGCAATTGACTGCGATTAACAGTGAAGGGAAACACAAGGCAACACATCGATTATTTGAATTCACAAATTGTTTTTAATAATGCACGCTTAAAATACCAGTCATTAATTAATTAGACATTAACTATAAACATCTGAACGGTTAGACATATCTTTATTGGGAATAATAAAGCAGTGGTAACACAATTTAAAAAGATAATTGGGGATTACCCTGAGATTAATAACTTGAATGGACAAGTTCCGTGCAGGTCTGATTTTGCGCTAATACAGATTTTTTATTGTACGTTCGACTACATATTAAGTTAGTAATTACATTGACAATATGAGCTGATCCCGCATTGTATGGAATTTTTATACAATGAGTGGTCAGCTGGAAATTAATAGCTTGATATATAGCCGTGTGTACCTCCGTTATGGTAAGCTTTACCAGAGTAGTTTCTTTAGCAGAGCTTAAACTGACGATTTGATTTCACAATAAGCTCTCCCGATGGCTATACTCGTACAATGCATGATAACAACAACTCAGGCACATTAGGGTAACTTAAAATTAACTGGCGAAACTTCACAGGGTTACCAGGTATCATTAATAGAACACATTAAAATAAAAATAAAAGAGGGCACACGTAGTAGGTATCTTGATATCTAAATGAACAAAGTTTAAATATTTTTATTTAAATGTGTTCTATTAATGATACCTAGTAACCCTGTGAAAATTTGCAAGTTAATTTGAAGTTACCCCAATTAATTTTTGGGGTTTAAAGGAGGACTTAAAGGTTTGGAGGCCCTGGAACAACGAAGGAGGCCCGTTAAAATGTTTAAAAAAATACCTCGTGAATGTAAACTTTATTTTTTCCTGTCTAAAAAAATTGAAAAACTTATAATAATTGTAGAAGCCCGTCTCTTGTAGAAGCCCCTTTCTTATGGAAGCCCCTCTCTTAAGGTGGGCCCTCTTTTCTGGAGGCCCTTTTTGTGGAGGCCCATCTCTCGTGAAGGTCCCGGAACTAACGCCCCTGTTGCCTAAGTCCGACCCTGACTAACTCTATACAGGATGTAAACAAGTTCGTGTAATTCTTTGAAACCACATGATCTACTTATTGGCCCCGCACGCAAATTAGCCTGATTAAAAATAAAAAAACAAAATCTTTTTTTACATGCGGTTCGGGTAAGTGGCCGTATCTAAACCACCTAACAAGGATTCCGGAAAAACAATCAGTTTTTTTTTTTTTTTATAATGAACATTTCGATGCCACGCATAAATGAATGAAAGCACGGCGACGCGGCTGGCGGGCTCGGCGGACTCGGCGCTCTAAAATGACTCAAAAATAGAAAACTAAGATTTTTTTTGTTTTTTTTTTCAGTTGATCTTCAAAAGTACTAGTAGATCACGCGGTTTGAAGGAATTACACGAATTCGTTTACAACCTTAGACGACAAAAATATAGCTATAAAGTAAAAAAATGGAATACGTAATAAAATTCCAATCTTTCAACTCTGAACGTTTGATCCAACTAGACCGATCCGTAAACGGTCCTCATGAGAAGCCCAGTCCAAAACTCAATTTCCTGGCAGACGTCAAAGCGATTGCATCCGCACTGAAGGTAATCAGTACGGTGTTTAACACGCATTCTGATGTACAGAGAGCCGTACGAATTCGTCGATTCAAGCTAAATCCTTTGATGTGGGCTTTACTTACTTCCGTCAAAGCAATATCGAGTCAATGCAACTGAATCCGAAGAAATCGAATGAACTAGTACTCTTCACTGGATCGCCAGTCAGTCGAAAGGTTGAATAATCCTGAAGTTATTTTATTGCATAAAGCGCAATTCAAACTACGCTTTAATATACAAGCTTAGTTTTAGTATATACTAAACCTAAATCTCGTTTGTTTAGAATCACTAGGAGAATCGATTGACATATTTTTTACACCACATTTTTTTTTATTTTCATAATTTTCAATTTTGTTTCAGTAGGTTTCTACCCATAACAATTGACGGGAATAGACACCTTGAGGCTTGAGATGGTCCGCTCGGTCAATTTCTGTGTATTAGACAACCCCTACATAGCACATCTCAGGTATTTCACACTTTACTAGGGAACTTAGCGCGACATAAACTACGGTGTAACTTGGAGATTTATAAAAATAAAAAACATATTCAGGCAGTTCTGATGAAAATCTTTTTGGGGTGTCTCGGTTTTTGCATAACAATAATTGTATAGCACAACGATATCGCTTAGCATACATTTTATGTGGACATGTTCACACAACGGTATGCTATAAAGTATTAGCTTGCTGTACGCAATAAACTTGAGCGATTCTCAGAGCTATATCGTACGATTCTCCGATCCCCGCACCGCCTCACATCTACCCCGCCGTCGCCCGACGGATCGTCTTCAAATAACTTGCTATACATTGTAGACCGGCTTGCGATATAGCGAAATAGTAGAGCGTAGTCTGAACTGCGTTTAATGCTTTGACATTGGTAATGATAGTCTAGTGGTTGAACGCCCTACTATGTCAGAGGGTCTGAGTTAGGACCCGGCCTGTACTCCTGACTTTTCAAATCATGTGCGAATCAGAATTTGCCAATCAGTTGCGTTGCCACAAAACATCGTGAGGAAACCTGCACACTTTCAGGGCTCTAAAAAGTTCTCGATGGTATATGTAGTCCGCAAACCAGGCCAGCCTTTGAGCCGTGTGGTGTCGAACGTAAAGAATAGCACTACCCCATCTCTTCTCATGGGTGTTGTAAAAGGCGACTAAACGATTCACTAGAGGATGGGCAGCAGCGTTCTCTGAGTACTCTGAGGCCTATGTTCAGCGGTGGACGTCTTTCGGCTGAATGATAAAATCAGGCCAGCATGGTGGGCTAAGGCCTAAATCCTTCTCATTCTAACAAGAGGCTCCTGCCCAGCATTGGGACAGTAATGGGCCAATTCTGCTTATACAGCATGACTGGATAGTTGCTTCCCATCCGAAAATCATGAACTCTGCTCATTCTGTACAACTTTTACTATGGGACAAAATCAGTATTCGTGGAAGAAAATCAGCTGTTTCACATATTTCGTTAGGTCCCTTTTTCTGTCATGCGTATTTTCGCCCGCGCGCAGATCTGGTCCGCGTGCAGGCTGCCGGCATCCTATCATTTCATACATGTTTTTCCTATCATGCGGGCAGAACGCGCGCGGAACGCGGATTGGCTGCGGGAGCGCAGCCCGCATGCGTGCTAACCGGATGCAGGCGGCGTTCTTCTGCCTTCAGTGTTGTTTTTACTGTGACGCGGGTCGCACGCATGGCCATAGTACGCATGATTACTTTTTAACGTTCATCTTTGTGCAAGAGTTTAGTCACTGGCGACAAGCACGACACTGCAGCGGTAAACGAAATCTTTGTCCTGCATGTGGCCAGGAGCGTGCTATCACCCGCATGCGGACCAGATCCGCGCGCGGGCGAAAACACGCATGACAGGAATAGGGTACTTAGGCAACATTGATTATTTTGTATTGAACATCTTTTTGTTACGAATTCAGTATGTCTCATAGTGAAAGTTTTACGGAATGATGAGCACTTTTTAAGGTTTTTGGATGCAGAGTGACAAACCAGTCAATGTTGTGTAGTTGTAATAGGCTTAGGTTTGTCTGGACAACATCTGATTTTAACTACGTGAGCTTGTTATCATATCATTGTACTGAGTAGAACTGACGTGACGAATGGTGCTATGCATTATATTTTTAACTGTGTTTGTGTGGTGAAGTGAAATCCTCAAATAGTATCCCAGGGCGTATATAGGGTGTTAACGAAATCGTGTAATTCCTTCAAACCACGTGATCTACTGGTGACACAGATTAACCCTAAATGGAAATTTTCCAAAATCAGCTAAAAAAAAATTCTAATTATTTTTTTTGGTTTTCCGTTTCTGAGTCTTTTTAGAGCCTTGAATTATCTGACTGCAAAGAGCGATATCGCGTTAGTCGTTCCTGCCAGCCGTACTTTCATTAATTTAGGCGTGGCATCGAAATGTACAAATAAATAAAAAAAATATTTGCAAAAAATAAAATTTCTTATTTTTTTACTGAATCCTTATTAGGTGGTTTAGATACGATCGGTAACAAAACCGCATGAAAAAAAAGTATTGTATTTTTTTATTTTTAATCAAGCTATATTCCGTGCGGGGCCTGTATGAGATACCAGTAGTAGATTATGTGGTTTTAAGGAATTACACGAATTCGTTAACACTCTGTACATAAAGGAAGCAGGTAACCAGCGCCGACTTACCAACGCTTATCGGTACTGGTCCGTGCAGGTAACCGCTACAAAGAAGCGAGTAGAAGCAGGAGCTGGCATTTTTTAACACAAATGACGGCCTACCAGCGCTGATCGGAGCAGGTCGGAACTTGTCGGCGACGTTCGGAGCTTGTCAGCGCTGGTTTGCCACACAGTATAGAAACCACCTGCGCCGACTAACTGCGCGGACCAGCACCGACAAGCGCTGACAGATCGGAGCCGGCAACCCGCTTTCTACGTGGATTCCATTCCCCCCAAAAGAACAATTATACAAAACAAAAATCTCGATGCCTAACAGCCAAAAAGAGAATTTGATCGTCAATTTTACGGGAGAGTGGTTTAAAGTTCGTTTATGACGAAGAAATTAGGCTAAGCACCTTAATTTACATATCGCCTAAGCGACAAAAAGTATGTCGCAGAGTCATGAGACCTAGACCAATCAACGCAGAAATAAAAGACGATTCCAACGACATAAAAAGTCCATTTCGCAAAAAAATTGCGCTTATTGTCAGTGAAGTTCTAACAGTACGGAAGTCAAAAATGGCTACTTTACAAGAGAGTGAAAAAACTATTTAAAACGAGCGTAACCTACGCTAAACGCAATATTGTTTTTAATTATCATTACAGATAAACTCTTTGATGATTTATTAAACCTTTGAAAATCCTAATAATCTTTTTCATTTCAAGTAATATTGTCACTTTGAAAGTGTCATCTGTTTTTGTCACAAAATGACTTAAGCACTGTTAGAACTTCACCGATGTCATGGTATAATAATATGTTTCACTGGTATTCTCTTCCCGTGACAGCTAGGTCACGTCAGACCTAAGACTACGTCATCAGCTGGGAGTGCTTCCACTATGTATAAATAAATTTTCAGACTAAGATACATTTTTCCACATATTTCTTTAGAGAAGCAATTTTGAACTAGTAATTTTATACAGTTTACTTTTTAACTAAATATATGAATAACACGAAATAGAAAATAGTTAGGCTAGTTAGCAATTTATTTAATATTTATTATGAATTAAAAATCTCCTTTATTGTATTGGAGATGTTAATCAATGGCAGCACTGATCGTGACATTCATTACGTAGTCTTAGGCCATTGCGGGAAGAGAATACCAGGCGTAGCTTATTATTATACCATGACCGACGTTATCCCTTTTTGGCTGTTAGGTATCGAATATACGAAAGCTTAAAAAAAAATAGAACCAGATAACTGTTATTAATTAATTTTATCTTCCAACCCTGACATATCTAAATACCGTATTATATCTATCTGCCTAGCCTTTTCCCAACTATGTTGGGGTCGGCTTCCAGTCGAACCGGATGCAGCTGAATATCAGTATTTTACATGGAGCGACTGCCTATCAGACCTCCACAACCCAGTAACTGGGTAATACGATACTCTTGGTAAGACTGGTTGTTAGACTTTCTGGCTTCTGACCAACAGTAACGACTGTCAAAGATCTACAAATGACAGCCGGGACCAACGGCTTTACGTGCTTTCCGAGGCACGGAGGAAACTCGCTATGGTAAATGGTCATCCATCCACAGACCAACCTCGGCAAGCGTGGCTTAACCCGGAAGATCGGTCTATGCGGCTGTAATTATTTAGTCACGAGCTCCTCCTCATATCTAAATACCGTATTAAACGTACAAATTATTTACTCTATATAACTTGTAAATACTCAAACAGCTATCTTATTGATGTTCCGCTGTATCTCTGGAGAAGAAGTTGTAGGAAGAATTGGAGAAGCAACACCATTATAGTAGGCAGGCAGGTTTCTGTCGCGGCACCTGGTGAAGAAAACATTTCTTTTAATTTCTCCAGTATTTTTAAAACAATTAAAGATAATGCCTTGACCTAATATTGGATTCATAAAATAAATCAGCAGTTTCCTGTTCTCTGTCATGTCTAAGCAAGGGGTATAGGGGAACCCTCTATATCTCTGTTACATGGATTTGTGTGCTCCATCTTAGAGCCATTACGCACTTGGTCGCCAGTCGCCCGGGCGATTATGCTTATGTTTTGGTCGACAGTGCGTATTGGGTCTTAGATCTTGTTTGCGCGTACCACTAGGTGCAACTAGGGTCAAACGCAACCATGTCAAATATTAAAACAAAAACCAAAGGAAATTCAACATTTTCGTAAATTTACGATATCTGCATGCTGTGGACCCTGTTCCTGTTTTGTGTTGACTGTCGAACCTCTGATGGCCGATAGATGGTGGGATTAAAATAAATCAACTTCCCAGCGTTATCGGTGTGAAAGAATTAACTAGCTTGCCCTTTGAAGAGCCACATTTAGAAATGGTCAGAGACAGTCATCGTTCTCCCAGCATACTACTTCACTTTATGGAAGTGGGGAGTCTTTTAAAATCTAGATTTCCTCGTGTGGGGCCGTCCCCACACGAGGAAATCTACAGCCCGTGCTAGCATATAAAACTTCCTCACAGACCTACGCGTGTTGTAAGATTCAACAAAACCCAGCACGCTTGGTGCTCGCTACCACCCTCACATTAAAGTCCAAGCAGTTTACTGTGTTCCGTCGTGTATATGTGAGATTTGTGTGCTCAATCTTAGACCCTGTCTGCGCTGACTATCAGATGCGACAAAGGGTGAAAAGCAACCAAGACAAATGAAAAAACTTTCTCCGATGGTCCACCATGCTAGAATTGTGTTTTCATCACCTGTTAACATAACATTCCATATATTTCCATGAAGTTTTAAGCTACTTTATTTACCTGTAAAACTTCTGCCTAAAGCAGAAGCAGGGTTAGCGCTTCGTTCCCGTAACACTATCGTGTGACTCGTCGATCTCCACACGTCGAAGATCGATGCTTCACATCTGCAACAATGCAAAACATATAAGAGAAAAGAGCAAAAAGAACCCAGAACTGGCAGAAACAACTTTAAATGTGACAAATATGAGTCGTTTCTGGTAGGTCTATTCTCCATTAATAGTTGTTCTTGCTTTGCCAAGTTTTTGGCGAAGATTAGTCCATTTTTGCCCATAGCTGTCGTAAAGAGCCAGCTAAAAGGCTATGTCAATTAAAAGCTGCAAAGGTAGGAATAGGCTTTGTCCTTCAGCATTTCGCGATTACCGCCTACGATTCGGTTAAACATGGTTCTGGTAGTAATTTTTGGAGACTGTATATTGTCGCGGAAATAAAAAGCCCTAAATTATGTAAGTGATAGCCAAGCGATTGAACGCTTGCCTTCCATTACAGAGTTAAAGAGGGTCTGAGAAAAATCTCGGCCCTCACCTCTGACTTTTCGAATTCATGAGCAGATCAGAGTTTGATTATCACTTCATTTTACATTCAAGGAAAAAGGTATTGAGGAAACCTGCACACCTGAGAGGGCTCCAAAACATTTTAACTGGTGTGTGTAGTCCGCCAAACAGCACCAAGATGGCTTGGTAGACCCAAACCATTCTCATTTTGAGAAGAAGCCCACACTCAGCAGTTGGATAATAATGGGCAGATCATGTCATACTATGTAGGTGAACTAGTGTATTCTGGTGGTGGTAGCTTACCGTATCATGAGTGTAGGCACTGGCGAATGCACGGCTGCCTCCAGTTCTAAGGTAGCTAGACTTGAGGCGTAGCCATTGCTGAAGTTAAGCACGTGGTTGGCCGTAAATCCGGGCACCTGAAAGGCAAGAACTCTGTTAGCTAACTGCGGGTTGTTACTCCTTCTTCTTCTTCACTCGTGTCGTCACGAGCTATATGAGAATAGCTCATGCTGTGGTGAAAAGTTTAGCTAATCAGCATGGTTGGTTGCAGGGCTGACTGCCCAGAGTGCCTGACGTACTTAAGAATCGTTACTCTTTTAGATGGCAAAAAATCAGCAGTGATAACCAAAGATCGGAATAGGTAGAGTATATTTACCTAAACTTCGAGGAAGGAAGTAACATAGAGTGAATAATACCTCCATTAAAATCGCGGAATAAATAAAATGAAGTTATAATCCCGGGATTTAAAAATCACGTAGGTATTATTTATAGTTACAAATTATTTATTTGAAGAATCATATAACATTTTTAGGGTTCCGTAGTAAAAGTATTTAATAAAAGAGCTTTGTTTTACATATTTACGGAACCCTATGTCTACACCAGTGCGCTTTCATGTTCATCTTGCGTCTTCGTCTGAAGCATGCGTGAAGCGCTATAGCGCATGCCTTAACACTAGTTCGTCAAAAGCGAATGCCCCTAGCGCACGCTTATCCATCTAAATATGCCGCACAGATAGCTACAAGTTCACACTCTCCATCTTGACGACTGACCGAGGCGTACTGGTGTAAACGATAAGCTGCATGCGTCTTATGGCAATCAATATTGCATGCGCTTGACGCAAGAGGAATTGAAAGTACAAGATGAACATGAAAGCGCTAAAAAATTATTATTATTTGAGTATTGAGAATTTAAATTATTTTGTACTTGTGTACATTTCAATTTATTTGTGTAATTGCTTTGTTCTGTTTTTTTTTTACATCTCCAATGAAATATTTTTGTTATTTTGCACCTGCCATGTTATCTCGTCACCATTTTTGGTTGACTGGTAGAGAATGCCTAAGGTATTAAGTCCGCCTTTGTACGTTTTTTGATGCATTAAGTTTAAATAAATAAATAAATAAAAGCGCACTGGTGTAGACCATAAGATGATTATGACATGGCAGTACATTGCGATGAGCGTTGTGTGCGATTATGAAGTCTGTGGTAGTCTGCCTGTATACTCTTTGGTGACAGGTTAATCGTTTGACGTCACAACTCACCATTTGCTCGTTGACGTACCACGTGATGTTGGCAGCGGGTAGCGACGGAGGCGACGAACAGTTGGCCCTTATGTGGTCGCCGCCGATGTATGAGATACGATCTGACGTCACGTTTGGACTCGTTAGCGGCGGTTCTGTGTAAAAAGTGGACTTGGTTATTGTTGTTTCAAAAGAGGCAACCAAAACGGCTTACGTTTTATTTACACGATTCTATCAATTCTACTAAAATATAGTGATTTGAACAGTAGACACAACCGGTTTCGTAATTAGTTGAAAGGTCGTTCACACAGTTTGAGTAACTAAATTTTAGTAATCATAGACACGGGGTGTATTAAAGACTGAAAACATTTGAATGCGCTTTTAGTGGCACTCGCTGTCAATTTTACAATTATTACAGTTACATTATCCAGGCGAATAAGTAACTTACTTAGGAAAAATAAAAAAACATCATTGCAGATGTTTAAAACTTTACAAAATGATGATAATAAAACCCAAACAGTACCACTTCGACCAAGCAATGATACATAAATAAAAATAATTTGAAACTACAATAATATTAACAAAGAAGAACAACAATAATTTGTTAAAAAAATTAAGCCAATTCGAACATTCACCCATCTATGTGATGTTCTGGGTAAAATGTATAAACCTGGTACTCAGTTACTTATGTTATTCTAAACAATATTGTTTCTATCGAAAATAATAATTTCAATCGAAATAAGTATACCATACAATAACAAAACATAATAATAAGATCACAGAACTCGTCACATACCAACATAAACCTGAACGCACACTCGTACATTTTGTTTATTTTTACAACTCAAATAATCCCGCTTCAACAATACGGTCAGGCTGCAATAAAATATTTTGGCAATACACCTTCCAAAGCGTGGCCCCGTTCGAATTTTGAAATTTCAAAATTAGAATCGACTGGTAAAAACTCCGTGCTCTCTCATTGAAATCGAACTGGCCGTTTATTTTTGCCGACAAAATGCCAGCTGTGTTGTGAATATGCAATATTTCAGCGATCCTAATAAAAGATTCTGCGAAAAGGGGAGGGTTTGGGAGGGCAGATGGTGACCGGTCCGCCCTTCCTGACTGATGACGCTTTTGTTTTCAACTACATAATTTGGAAACTTATTTCAATATGATTATGCGTGGTTTGCTGTTTTCAGTTTAAATGGTAACACAAATTTTGTACTAAGTATTTATTGATCGACATTAAGCGCCAAATCCATTAGCAGGTTTTATTGTATAATTTATTGCACGCAAGTGTGCGCTTAGTTCGTAAAACCTGCAGAAATCGACTTGCCGCGGGTGTGTCCACAGGTTGAAAGTGGATTGCAGAAGTCAACTTGCACAACAAATCATGCTAGCAATTGACAGGTGTAGTTTTTTTCATGTTTAACTAGCTGACCCGGCGAACTTCGTATCGCCATATTTTTGTTATCAACTGATGGCTGAAATACTGAATGTCAATCTGTCAATGTTTTGTCACTATATTGAAGATCTCTCACAGTCTTCTGTCTCATTCACTCACTTACTTTTCATATTATGAGATTTTTAGAAAAAAAAAAACAGTTTTTTAAAATTATTATCTATTTATCTGTTTGTCTATCTATCTTCCTTTTCTCCTCCTTTCCTTCTTTATTTCTTTTTTTCGGCCAGGCACCTCCGTTGGCCTAACGCAGAACAACTCACCAAAGTTTCGGCACAATCGGATGAATGGTTTTTAGCAAAGAACAGAGGTTTTTTTGTTGCTTGAACCTTTTCCTGCCTTCCCTGAACAACTTCCCAAAGTTTCGGCACAATCGGATGAATGGTTTAGGAGCGCATAGAGGACAAACATACAAACAAACATTCATTTTTATATGTACAGATGTGTCACTAATTACTAACTGTGAAGAAAAGTATCGTGAGGAAGTTTGCACTGATTACAGCGAGAGAGCTCCATAAAGTTCTCGATGAAGCCCACCAACCCACATCAAGCCAGAGTGGTGGGCTAAGGCTTGTACCCAACAGTGGGACAGTAATGGGCTGATTAATTTGTATCACTAATAGAGGTAGAATGTCATTTGAACGACATTAAAATCTTTGTAAATTAGCACTTCTGTAAGACCTAGTGGCAATTTCAAATAGTTGAAATAACTAATCTACGAAGGGTAATTAATAACGGTTAATGTTTTTTTGCATTGACGATAGAGCTCGCGTTTTGTTGATTAAATGGTAGAATAAAATTGACAAAAAAGTAAGCATCTTTTATAAATAAAGTAACATAGCTCGTTCTAGCCCGTTGCATTTTGGACGTGTTTTTGTACGAATTTGAGTAGTGCAAATAACGCACGAAAGATCCCAATCCTCCAAGTATTATGAAAGCGCGCACAGTGGGTACATGTTATTCGTGCGACGTGCAATAACCCCAGTGTGCAAGCTCCCATAGTAGGTACTTCAACGATCGGGATCATTATTATATCGTGCGTATTCGCATTACTCAAATTCGTACGACAACCCATCCGAAGTGCGGCGGGCCTTATGAATGTCGCAGCCAAGTATTTGCATATAACAATAAGTCGTTCATCAAAAAGTTTACTCCTGAAATTGCCAGATTAGCAAAGGACCTAATTAAACAGAGTAAAACGAAATGAACATTATTAAATAAATAAACCCTACCTTTTATTACTCGACCAAAAGCTGGCGAATTTCAAAGGAAAGGATAATTTAAAAGAAAATTTGCTTTACAGGACATTAACCCTATATTTTCCGGTGGTGAAGGATACAGTGCAATTTATTTATGTAAATGGATCCCTTATTTTCTTACATTTTTTAACGGAACGAATTAAAAGTACCTAGATATTTTTGTGAGCATCTGGCTGGATTAAGTCTAGGCTTGAAAGATGAGTTAGATGAGATAAAGATCCGAAGAATCTTTAGAAAGATTTTTGAATTCTAAATTATTTTATTTTAGGCGTTGTCGAGATTCTTGGGATTATATGGATACTAGCTTTTGCCCGCTGCCTCGCTCGCGTTAATTTACAATAAAAAAAAACTCTTAACACACTACTAAAGTTTCTTTAATAATATAGTTCAATCATGATTCGAAAGACACGTGGCGCCATCTATTATCGTTATTGTTGTTTTCCTCGGAAACAGTACTTTCTTTCGGGATGTGAGGTACCGTATGTTCGTTTCTGTACACCTGACAACGTATATGCAAAATTTCAGGATGATCGGTTCTGTGGTTTAGGCGTGAAAAGGTAACAAACAAACAAACTTGCTTTCGCATTTATAACATTAAATTAGGATTGTTTAAATTATCAAAGAGATTACGGGAACATAAAAAAAAGTTGGGAGTGCCTCCGCTGCCGGCGCCGGTTGCTATTACGAGTGTCAGCGGTGGGTACCAAACTGGCTGCCGGCGCCGCGCCGACTACATACACTGTTTTTTTACACCTTCAAGGCTTCTTCAAACTTTTCATGAGACGATTATTCGTCACCCACTTTCATTTTCACAATTAGTCCGGTCAAGTTAGCTCAAAAAATAGGGGTAGGTTAACAGAAATTCGCATAGAGCTGAAAATTGGTACGAATGTTTGGATCGCCATTATAAATCAAATGTAAAAAGTCCCCAGCGATCCCACACTTGCAAAAAAAAATATTCAAGGTCAAAGTTCGCAATTATGGGTTTTTTGCGTTTTTTAGCCAAACGGTAAGTTTTATGATAAAAATAGGTGAGACAAAAATTATAGATTATGCAATTCTCTATAAGAATTGTCTACAATTTTTCTCCTAAACGTCACCGTTTCTGAGATATAATGGTTGAAAAAGTTGTATTCTTTATAATATGCGTTTCCACGCCACCTGGAAGGTAGTGTACTTGGCGCGTTTTTTTAACGTGGTTTCTCCAATAGGCCTATCCCACAATCTATTGTGATCCTGTTTAATTCAATACTAATTCAAAATATATAAAAACTGGTACTATTGGAAATGATGAAAGCCGTATGAATTCTAAAAAATTAGGTCAAATTATCCGTCTCATTCATAATCATCTGATAATTCTGCTTCCTCTTCTTCTTGTTCGTCTTCTTGTACTTCTTCTTCTACTTGTTCTTCTTCTTCCTGCTGGGTGTAAGTAAATTGGTCTAACAGCGATGTATCAGATGTCTCCTCACTGATATTGTACGAATCCTCTTCTGATGGTGATTCAACATTGGAGCTCGACTGACCTTGACAACTGGTACATGTTAATCGCCATCAGAAGAGGATTCGTACGATATCAGTCATAAAGAATACAACTTTTTCAACCATTATATCTCAGAATCGGTGATGTTTAGGAGAAAAATTGTAGACAATTCTTATAGAAAATTGCATAATCTATAATTTTTGTCTGATCTATTTTTATCATAAAACTTACCATTTGGCTAAAAAACGCAAAAAACCCATATTTGCGAACTTTGACCTTGAATAATTTTTTTTACAAGTGTGGGATCGCTGGGGACTTTTTACATTTGATTTATAATGGTGTTCCGAACATTCGTACCAATTTTCAGCTCTATGCGAATTATTGCACTTTGAAATGTCTAATTTGACCGGACTAAATAAAAACAAATGAAAAACTTATGTTTGTAAGGTTGTTTGGGTTCCCAAAGCAGAGTCGACGGAGGCACGTTGTGCAGAGCTCCTATTTCTGTCTGCAAGGTTAAAAGTAACCTAACCCCAAAAGAATCTAACCTATCCGTGTCGGGGTGCCCCAAATGACTGAACTGGTTACGCTCGCTCTTGAAATTACTCAGTTGGAAGACAAGTTACTGTGTTTTGCCCGAATTCTAACCTACCTTTCAACTAACATACCTACGTATCCATTTTGGGTGCCGGCAACCAATGTTTTTAATCTCAGCTGCCGGCAGTAATGTGGTGCCGGTTCCCAATGGCGTTATTTTTGGGTGCAGGCGCTGGCAGCGGAGGCATTCTCAAAAAAGTTATTGCATTGACAGCAAACTGTCATGGGCAAAACCGATTAATAATTTTGTGGCAAACTGCAGCCATTAATTGTCATTACCAGTCTTAGCCCATAAACGCACTAGCGGCCAGCCGCGATGCGATGATACATGAAACCGCATGATATCTACGCACTGATTTGCGGCCAGCCGTCAACCGCTCTGGTTGTTTTGGGGCTGCGGCGCGGCACGCCGCATTGCGGCTCACCGCTAGTGCGTTTTAAGCCTAATATTTACTTAGCATTGTGATTGTGGCTACTGATAATACCGAGGTATTAGAGAAGGGCTTTCGTCTAAGCTAACTGGATTAGTTTGCGTAACGAATGTGTTTAGATCATACTCCAGCTTCTGTCTTTTACACAAGATATACCTACAAGAATTTTTCTTCTGGTCTGAATAAAATATTAGTTTGTTGCCCGAAAATCGTCAATTAGTGTGTCTATCCGTGCGTTTTTATGTTCATCTTGCGCTTTCAACTTTCAATTCCGCTTGCGTCAAGCGCATGCAATATTGATTGCCATAAGACTCAAACTAGTATTAAGGCATGCGCTATTGCATGCGCTATGGCGCTTCAGGCATGCGTCAGACGATAGCGCAAGATGAACATGAAAGCGCACTGGTGTAGACATACCATATCAGGAGCGTAAGTATACAAGGTTAGTTGGAAAGGGGGTACTAATTCGCAAACCACTTAAAGTATCACTGATGACAGTTTTAAAGTAAGTGTTAAAATTTCAAAATTCGATAATTTTTATTTCCATGTCAAATTATTTTTATTTTAGTTTTTTCAAAAATTCTCCATCCCTACTTTAGTTACGAATTCAGAAAATGGAGCTTCTAATTCGTGACCCCAAATATGACCTAAAATGTTAACAAAGCTGATTGATCATAACTGAGGATAGATAGATTTTAGCATATTTTTTTTGTGATTTTTGAACAGCTATTTCTCTTAAACTATTGACTTTTGTGGAAAGTGGTAGAACAAAAGTTATTCATTATTATGGGTACTTTATCACCCATTCGGATTAGTACCCCCTTTCTGACTAACCTTGTATATATGGCTCTAAGTAGTTATCTGTAGTGTTTGTTGCTTATGATGGTAAGGTTAAGAAACTCACCGACTACTACCATCATAGCTGCCTTGATGTCCGTGTGGAACAGCGGCGCGTCAGCAGACACCTCGCACTGGTACTCCCCAGTCAACGTGCGGTCCACTTCTGTTAGCACCACGCGGTTTTGATCTGAAGCTGCTACCTACAAGAAGGATTCCTTGTTATTGTAGAATTTGTATTTTCATTGAATTCATAAAACCACATGCTTAAAGGCCGTTCATACTGCGTCATAATATGTAGCATATAGCAAATATTGTATAGCACAGCGACATCGCTCAGCGTACATTTTATATGGATCACACAACGTTATACTATAAAGTATTGGCTTGCTGTGCGCGATAAACTTGAGCGATTCCCAGAGCTATATCGCATGATTCTCTGGTCTTCGCCCCACGTCACTCGTCCGTCGCCCGACGGATCGCCGTCAAATAACTTATACATAGTAGATCGGCTAGCGATACAGTTATAGATGATGCATTACGCTTTACTATACAGCGAAACAGTATAACGTAGTCTGAACTACGCTTTAGTGTTTGATCACACAGTCAGTTGCACGGTCGGCCAGTCGTGAATGTCGCAATAATTTTATGTTTTTGATTTTGGAATAATGTTGTTTAGGTTCTGATTGCCTTTCTGTCTCGTAGTCGCGTTTTCGGCAAAGAATAGGCCATTACTTTTTATTTTATTAGTGTCCTAAGGCGGTCTAAGGGATTTTATCAAGAGGAGGGTAGTAGAGCAGCCCTTATTCTAATAAAAACATACTTGTGACCACCGATTCGTTTTCCAAGCGTGGGGATTTCGATATTTCCTCAGCCTTTCTTTGTTCAGGAAATGATAAATGATATTTATTTATGTAAATAAATCGGTTACAAGTCAGTGCTTTTTTTTTAAGACTAAGTAAATGGCGCCCTCATTTCCTATTTGACTAGCTCTGAGAAGAAAAGTCGAAACAAACTCAGAGGTCACACAAGGTCTCTTTTAAATTCCAGACACTGCGGTATAAAACTATGCGAGTGTAACAATGTAGGGCAACGTCTGGAATGGCCTTTTGAGGACGGAGCCATAGCAGGTTTGAGTTAATCTGTCCCAACTGACGGCACGCATGCATCAGCCATCGTGTAGATCAACCTTATTTAAGGGAGCTCAACAACTCGACGCACAATGAAGGTTCAGGAAGTCTATGCTGAGCAGATAACATACGGGCTGATATAATGATCTCTTGTATCAACATTGATAATACTATTAATCTCTTTAACAAAATTATCTTTACTACCAAACATTCCACTTACATCAACTTTGATCTCAGCTACGGGGAAGACTTTGGTTGCAGGCGATTCTTTCGGCACGAACCGGTAGAACTCGATCATGTTTCTGTACCACCTGATGGAGTACAGTTGTGCCCCTTCCAGCTCGTAGGTACACATCAGTTCGGCGTCGTGGCCCGTTAGTACCGCTTTGGGCACGTGGATTTGTAGTGATTTTAGTGTGATCACTGTACCTGGGGACAAAATAAAATAGTTATTGTACAAATAAAATTGATAAACAGTTATAATGGAAAACACAACATTGTATTTTGGGTGTATAATTCCGATAAACTTTTTTTTTTAAATCAATGTTTATTCATTAACAATATCCTATAAATGTTGGTGGACGGAGGTGAAGAGGGAGGCCAAAGAAAAGATAGATGTATTGTGTGAGAGATGATATAAATGAAAAGGAAGTAAATGAAAACGGGACGGATAATACAGTAGAATGAAAGAAAAAAACATTTTTGCGCCGATCCCAAGTAACTAGGGATAAAGGCAGGCAGAAGAGCTATGCTTCATCAGCTACGATATATTTTAATTTATTAATATTTTCTTTATAATTTTTTTATTTCCCCTTTTTTTTTAAAAAAACGTTGCTCCACACTAGGATTTCTCCTGCATCGTGGGTGCGTTTACAAACACAAATCTCTGTAGGCCATACAAATTTTTATTCCGTGTGGGAATCAAACCCACGACCCGTAGCGCAGAAGTCAATCGCTTAGCCACTGCACCAAACGTGTGGTCAAATTGAAATAATTGCTGCTTTAAACCACAGAACTAGGATATTTTTTTCAAAACTCTCCGATTTCTGTGATTAAAACGAAGAAAGCACGCATGGTATGCCTGACATGAGGCCAGTTTCCAAACCTGCTGATGTATCTCAATGGCTTACATCAATAATTTGTCTTATAAAAAACTATACGTGAGGCTAGTGACAAGCCAGTAGTCATTTTTTTAGTTAAACTGATGTATTCGTTTTATCGCACCCATTTGAACCACACCAAGAGTATTCCTATTACTATTCGTGTGATTCAAATTAGTGCGATAAATGGAATGCCTCATTAAACTGGCTTACATAGCCTCGTATGCGACAGACGTTAAACAATAATTCAAGGTCAAAAAGGAAAAAGTATTATTTTTTATATGAAGAAGAAGTCTGTTGGTCTTCATAATAAAGACAGTCGTAATAGGCAATTTATTTTCATTGTCACCTCTCTGACACTACGTATAAAAGTTAATAACTTACTCCGGCCCTGACAATGACGAAAAAGCTTCTTCGTTACTTTGTTCTTTTTGTTTAGTGTCATTGCGTAAGTAACAAAATTCAGAGGTGCGACTTTTTTAGGTGGAAAGTCTCTGTTTTTTATGTTGTCTTGTATTATACATATTTTGTGAAGTTTTAATTTAATTTTTTAGGTCTCTCCGCTTAAATAATAAGGACGAAGATATAAACAAGCTCGTTTTAGAAGATTTTTAATCGCCGACGAAAAAAGAGGGGTGTTATAATAATATCTAAACATATAAAAGCGAAAGGTCACTCACTCACTCACTCACTCACTCATCACGAAATATCGAAAACCGCTAGACGTATGAAGATGAAATTTGGCAGGGAGATAGTTTATAGTTAGTAGATGTGCGCTAAGAAAGGATTTTTGGAAATTCTACCCCTAAGGGGGTGAAATAGGAGATGAAAGTTTGTGTGGAAAATCGTCACTTAACGGGTTCAAAATTTCCCGCAAGCGAAGCTGCGGGCATAAGCTAGTAATATATAATAATAAGTTTGAAGCCATGTCTGTCTGTATATCTGTATGTATGTCTGTCTGTATATCTGTCTGTATGTCTGTCTGCATGTTTGTCTGTCTATTATTTGTCTATCTGTCTGTCACGGCATCGTAAGAC
This sequence comes from Amphipyra tragopoginis, assembly GCA_905220435.1. NCBI lineage: Eukaryota > Metazoa > Arthropoda > Insecta > Lepidoptera > Noctuidae > Amphipyra > Amphipyra tragopoginis. The sequence goes on along the minus strand of HG992015.1, from coordinate 12,322,594 downwards.
CTAAATGGATGACCTGATTTCATTACAGTTTTTAGGGTTCCGTAGTCAACAAGGAACCTTTATAATTTCGCCATGTCCGTCCGTCCGTCCGTTCGCAGCATAGCTCAGAGACTCTTAGTACTAGAAAGCTATAATTTGGCACGGATATACATATAAATCACGTCGACAAAGTGGTAAAATAAAATCATTAAAAATATTTTTTTTGAAGGTGCCTCCTATAAGTACATCTAAAGTGGGGATGTTTTTTTTTTCTCGTCTTCCCCATCGTGTGCGGTGTTGTTGGATAGGTCTTTCAAAAATATTGTGAGTTTGCCGCAACAATTTTTCGATTAAGGGATCCGTTTCTGAAATATTAAACTTTAAAGTGCTAATTTTTGTTAGAGTTAAGTGTCCCCCTCCCCCTGACAGCTAAACGGCTAGTTTTGGGTATGTGGAAAAATTCACGGTAGTAGTATACACAACGAAGTTAAAAGAAAAACTATCACAGCTAAGTAGGCTTTACAAGTTTACGAGTAACAGTCGATCAACCGGAAAAGTAAACCTTTCGTACAAATTCCATTGAAAAATTACTAAGCCCTCTTCTTAGTCCGCATTATTGTGCAACTACGGAACCCTATCATTGCGCGTGGCCCGACACGCACTTGACCGGTTTTTCTAAAACTGTGATGACAAAGATTCTCATAGCTCAAAAGAATAATTAACTTTTAACCCTTGATGTCAATGTGCCAAAAATGTGCCTTTAGTTCGAAGTTTTTGTTTTAATGTTTTTTTATTTGAAAGCTATTTTAATCGAAATGGATAGGCTATGTTTAATAAAAATCCTATCAGCCCTTTTAAAATGATCAGCTCTTCCAACAGGTGGTGTAGGGATTTCAGCCAAACAATGGGTATTTAATTCACTTCCACTTGTTCTATTGATTTGAATATATACAAACCTAGTTACAATACTATATTAAGGTACCAATGAGCTGATACCCATTTCCTAAAATACGTAAATAACATTACTAGCTAGCCATTAAAATCCGACTACAAAAGTTTGTAGTTACACTGAAATCAAAACTTCCTACAAGGATCCAAGATTCCAAAAACACACGATTAACCCAGAAACACGTAGGTATACTCCAAACACTTCACTTTTATGTGGTTTAAAAATTTTAAAATACCCAACCATCTACCAAGATACCAGGCTACTAGCCGCGCAAGGAGTTACATCATAAAATTTTACGATAACGTTCGTACAGTACATTTTTACCTCAAGCATCTCTTGGAGGTGCGTCGAGTAAATACCCAGTTTATGACAGCTCGTTAGAAGTTGGGCTATAACGCTAAACGACGTCCCTGCTGTCAGCGAGGCTTTTTGCGAACCAGATCTACCACTTAATACTTTTGGAAACTTATTATTGCCTGGTAGTTTTTATGGTGATAATAATATAATATTGAAATTTATGAGCGGCTGTAATTAAAACGAGTAGTAGCTTTTTTGGGTTCCGTACCCAAAAGGTAAAACGGGACGGGGCTCCGCTGTCCGTCTTTCCGTCTGTCACCAGGCTGTATCTCATGAACCGTGATAGTGTGCGCGCAAGATAAGTCTGCGCGCGGCCGAAATCGGAACTAATCATGGTCCACCAAAGTGTGTGCCGTTTTATCAATTTTGATAGTAGAACTACCTGATTGTAGGAATATTTAACGGGAAAATTATGTTAAGCGATAAAAAAGTTAAGCTTAAAAAGCGGTAATTTGAACTTTTGCGATCACGGCAACGTTTAGCACGTCCTCAGTCGCGCGCCGAGTTATCTTGCGCGCACTCTAGTAAGACAGTTGAAATTTTCACAGATGATGTATTTCTGTTGCTGCTATAACAACAAATACTAAAAAACAGAATAAAATAAATGTTTAAAGGGGCTCCATACAACAAACGTGATTTTTTTGCTCGTTTTTGCTCGATATTGATAACGGCAACGGCAACGCTTGAAATATTCACAGAATATTTGGTTATATGTATATTCACTTTAAAAATAAATAATTAAATTAAAATTAAACAAATATTTAAGGGGGGCTCCCATACAACGGACATGATTTTTTTTGCCGTTTTTATAGATAATGGTACGGAAACCTTCGTGCGCGAGTCGGACTCGCACTTGGCCGGATTTTTATTTTGGTTGCTACAGCATTGTTTCCTTTTTAAAAAAATATTAGCACATCGGCATCGGAACCAGGGTCCAGGCTACCGGAGTTTAGGATCTCAGAGAGAAGAAAGCCGTATCCGAGTACCGCTTTCTGTCTCAGTCCCTTGATCCAGCAGCCTAACGAGAGCCTATTCAGATGTTGGCTGATGCTATTCCACTATTGGCCGTAAGGACTATCAGCACAATGTCTGCTGAATCAAAATCCCACATATCGACAACCTGCAGTGCAAAGTCATGATATTTAATTTATTTTTCTTTCTCGGCTTCCACAAGCTTCTCATACGGGATAGTGATATCAACAAACATAATAACATCACGCCTGTATTCTCCGAAAGGTTGGGCAAAAGTGTATTGTACATCTTCATTTCGCCGTTTTGTTTAAGTCCCATGTGAGATCAGTATATGATGACGCTATGTACTCAATATCTTTATTGCGTTTTAAAATGTACAAGGTAAATTTACATTTTCTTTTCCTTATGTTTATAATTTACTTTTTTTGGTTGTATTAGCCATTATTGACACAATTTCTGTTTTCAGCTAGATATTTTGTTGTTATAAATAAGTTCATAACCGTAACTCATAAGATCCAAACTTTTTTTTGTTGTCGAAATTTTTGCATATACTTTTAATATTTTATAATTACCCTCGTTATTATTGTCATCAAATGATCAAAAAATACCCACTAAGTATCTGTATTCTTATAGCCGTAGGTACTCATAAATCAGTGCTTTATTTAACAGTCTAATGCAAATTATCGGGAATTGTATGGAAGTGTGTGAGTGTTTGTGAATGAGGAAGACTGACCTGCCGTGATACAGCTTTCACTAGTACGGAGGTCAGTGTGAATTAAGCTCAAACAACCGCATAACGTACACAGGTATTTATAAAAACATATTATGTAATTATATTCTTGTATTAATTAGTAGACACAAATCACAGGATTGTTGGGATTTGTGTGTTAGGTTTGTTCATTTATATTGTCAATAAACTTTTTTACTTTTTACTTTTTTTACTTTACATTGGATGGTGGGTATGTAATAGTCACAATTTTGGACCCTGTCGGGCACAGCATAGATCGGTCAGCCTTTGAAAAGTATTTATGTTAAGTAAAACCATGTGGTTAAAGTGACTTTAAGGTTTTAAAATAATCAGGGGCAGTGAATGGCACTTACTAGGTATCGATGCTTATTATGTGAGTTTTCAACGCTGGTGTTTTTGTATTTGGTAGAGATTTTCTAGGAGAATTCTTAAAATTCTTTCTAAGATTATGCAATAAAACGATTTTTGTCAAAAGTGTCCCTTACTAGGTTTTGAAATGGGACAGCCGAACTGTCATGAATAATGTTGGTTCCGTTACGCAATAAAAATGCTACCATTGGTAAACTAAACGATTCGTTATTGGCCATAAGAACCGGGCGTTAGTTGTATTTTTTATTGCTTGTACAGCCATGATATACCGCCTACGATTCCTATCCCAAATTCAAGATATTCATATCAGAAATCGCAGTTAAACGTATCCCAACATCGATGCATGATATTTTAAGCACGACTTTTATATTCAACATGGTATTGCTCCAAACAGCAGGGCAAACAAAGAGATAAAAGCTTTTTAAATCTCCGAATTTATGGTTTGTTTGTGCAAACGGAATACTATTTGGTAAATCCTAGCGTTTGTGGACCGATATTATTTTAATATGGAGGGTAGAACACATATTTTATGCCGAATCACGTGTCTGATCACTATGTAAAGTTTTCGCACGTATTTTCTGTTAGTGTTAGAACTTGTAGATGGATGTGAATTTTTCTTATGATTTTAAGAGCGTGTACGCCGTTCGGCATTTCATACAATCAAGTCCTTATTTTTCGATTATGACTGAACCGATTTTAATGAAACTTCATACCCATCAGCAGGATACATAGGACTAAAAAGTTTGTTGAAAACATTTTCGAAACATAGTGTTACAGTTAAATTAGACCGGTTTTAAATTTTCCATGCAAACAGAAATTTCCAATTATCTTTTTTTAAGTAAGACATTTCGAAAATGTTTTCTACCAACTTTTTAGACCTACGTATCCTGCTTATGACATGTGTGTGAAGTTTCATCAAAATCGGTTCAGCCATTACGAAAAACAAAGACTTGAAAATTTGTATGAAATGCCGTAGGACACGCTCTTAACCGATTTGAAAAAAAGGCGGGTCAAATTTCGACCCGTGTGTCATACTCTTCATTTTGATAATTGTTTCACTAACGTAATCTATACACTTTCAGGAAGGTTTTAGTAAATAATACTTTATTATAAAATACTAGCGACCAGTCGCGGCTTCGCGCGGGTGCAATGGTGTATTATTCATATAAACCTTTCTCTTGAATCACTCTATCTATTAAAAAAAAACGCATCAAAATCCGTTGCGTAGTTTTAAAGATCTAAGCGTACATAGGGACAGACAGCGGGAAGCGACTTTGTTTTAATACTATGTAGTGATTATTAGTATACCCTTTTCACTATAAGTTGATTCCTGACGTTTCTCTACAAATCGTTACCATACAAAGAATATCAAATATTTTTAAAAAACAAAACATGTATAATATAGCTATTCTACGGCTTTTGATGATGTCGTTTACGTTTTTTCGATAGCAGTCTCCTTACAGCTACAATTTACGGAATGACCGAGCTGTCAGGAATCATCTTTGGGTGAAAAGAGTATAGTTTGAAAATGAATTACTATACAGGGTGGAAAAAATCAATGGGCCCTGAAGGGAAACCATCTTAAATCCTTAAGATAGATTATTTTTCTTAAAGGAAACATTCCTTTAATTTTAAAAAGAAACAAAACTGCATTCACAAATTTCTCGACATGCTTACCTAAACCAGGAATCGAAACAGTTAAAAAAAATAAAAAATAAACACTCGCTTTAAGCACTCGCTACGTATGTAATCTATTTATTTATTTGTGTCGTTAATGCCCGTGGCGTCACTATGGTCCTATCTGAAAACCAGCGTGTTGAAATTTTTTTTTTTTAATTTCGCTGCATTTTTCTGAGATAGGAGCTTTTTTTGGCCCCGTGCAGGTAGTTTTTTTATCCTTTTTTGTTTTTATAAAGTATTTTTGTAACTGCCTGTATATGTCCAAAATAAATATTTTTTCTTTCTTCTTTCTTTCTTCTTAATGATAGGTTGGTAAAATACCCCCTAAAAATATTAATTACAACAACTTTAAAAAAAGTATAAACCAACTTCAAAAAAACTGAAAGGAATAAAAGAATGACCGTATTATAAAATTAATAGTCTCAGAAGTCGAAGCCATCAATTTGGTTCAGCGTGGATTATCAATTTATTGGACTTCTATTTACAGTGAGAGTTGGTACGAATTAGCGACCATTTCAAAGCAAATACAGCATAGAATTTACCCCTGATTCGAAAAGCCGTCGAGAGCCGTCCTCTGCAGTTGACAGTTGACGCTGACGGCGTTCGACGTCCGCTGTTGCCTACGTCGCTGTCAGCAGCAAAATGCCGTCTGTGAGCGCCCTAAAAATTATTAATTTTGGATTTCTTCTCGACCCGTATTTTTATACATGGTAAAAAATAAGGAAGGATTTTTCGAAAATCAACCCATACGGGAGTTAAATAGGAGAAAAAAATTTGTATGGAAAATCGTCACTTAACGGGTTCAAACTTTCACTCAAGCGAAGCTGCGGGCATTAGCTAGTTTTAATATAAGAGGAGCGAATTGAATAAATAGAGCATAGCACAGCATAGCGCAGCCTAGCTCAAGGGCGACGGGTTAGGGGACCCGTCGCCCGACCAGTAACAGGCCCGAGAAGGCGGCGCGCATGTGTTCCGTGCGCGCCTCTCAGGAGGACGTGGGACAAGGCCCCACAGAAGGAGAGATCTGCCAGGGGCTGGCGGACCGAGGCCTGCCGGGGTTGTGGTGCATGCAGCTGCGAATCCCGTGACCCCGGCCAAGGGTCAGGTGTAGGAACACCGTGGGTTTTTAGCCGGTAAGAGTCCGGCATAACCCTTCGCCTTCCCCGGGCGAAGGGTATCCATGAGGATTTTTCCCAGGAAAAAAAAAAAGGATGTAATCAGTGCAACTGCGAGACTAACTGCCGACTGGATATGCAGCCCACTTGCAGTACGTACGTACGTTATTAGCCCTCCTGGATATGATTGGCCCGAATCAGGAAAGGAGTGCACTGATGGAAACCTCATCATTAGGTGGAACAGGGGCCTAATTCTCCTAAAATAAATCTTGATAAATCACAACCGAACCAAGGCCGAACCGTTCATTCAGACAGTTCTCAATTTCAAAAGCTATCAAATTGTTTGACACAAAAAACAAAATCAATCATTTTGAAAGTTTTCGAAAACAAAAATTTATTGACGGTTGTGGTTCGATTGCGTTTGGCAACAATTTATTTTAGGAGAATTGGGCCCCAGGGCTGTCAACAATGATAACAACACACTTCTAAAACTTTAGAAAAAGCCAACACCACAGTATCCAACACCATTAAAACGGAATAAAACCGGAACGCAACCGGAACATTCAGTGATCTGTAAAGAACTGATACTGTTCAACGTGTGGAACACTATCGTTTAAATTTACGCGTTTACAACTACGAAATAAATACCGCACGACAGATTAGATAGCGGCCGACAAGTGGATGCAGCACTTGGTCAGTTTTTACAAATAACAGAGTATTTATGTATTGGCCACAGGAATAACATGCCTGGCAAGGAAATAAACACCAGAGGGGGTGTTCTGACATAGTGTATCATCATCATTCAGCAGAAAGACGTCCACTGCTGGGCACAGGCCTCCCCCAAACATCGCCACATCGACCATGTTACCATAGCCGTGGTCTGTGGTCATATGCCACCTACCCTAATAATACATTCTAACAGTAGTAAGCGATCTTATAAGCTTTGGGACAGTGGCATGACCACGGACCACGGCTATTCTCTGAACATCACTATGAATATGTGTAAGTTGTTTATTTAATAGAAGATAAATATTGAATAGTTTGCGCGTAACAATTTCAGATGATAATATTTTCTTGTTTCATTCACTTTTCAGTAGACGGGCTTTAGTTTTTGAACTAAATTTTTTTATCATGTGTACCATAGTCCGTAATTAAATAAGTATTTAATAGTATAAATGTATTTTGGGTGGGTTTGGAGAGAACATAATGTTTGGCTCACATCTAAGGCGTGATTTTAGAAATTATTCCCAATTATCGGGTGCATGCAAGGAAAGCCGCGAGTAATAGTAGCAATATGTATATTTTTGAAATGTGCTAATTAATTTCTTCCATTTGATACCCAACACGACTTCATTAAACAAAGTTTTTTTTTTAGTTCATGACTTTATGTCCTCTAGAGGGCGTCATATTTAATTTAATGTGACGTCACATAGCCTATAACCAGCGGACGATTAAGACGCTTCCAACGATACTTCATTTGTCAAATTATGATAAGTAGTTTGGAAGTTAGAAGGGAACAGATAAACATACATACATACATACCCACATACATACCGGTCCTTTTTGCTTTGCTGTAGTCGGGTAAAAAACAATATACCTTCTACCAGTACAGTCAACATGATAATCTTTTGAACCGCCCGCTTTTCCCCTCACTATTATAATCTTTAATTAAAAAAAGTCAAAACGTACCAACATTTAATTCCCCCGTCTCTTAACGAGGCAACGTACGTCCGACAATGCGCTGACACACTCAGCGTCAGTTTTAACGAATGAAAACAAAACAAGCCGATACGAAACGGGGGCTCAAAAGTGGAAAACCAATTTCGCTTCGCCGTCCACCGACCGAAACTCGTTTGACACAAGTTTTAAAATAAAAACTATCGACGCTTGAATACGTTTTCAATCACGATGGCGATTTTGGGCAAAGGAACTGGAATCACGACTGCATGTTGAGTGAAGCGCTTATGCTATATTTTTCAAGGGAACTTATAGCCATTTCAGCAGCTTACGAACAGGGACTCAATTATCCTGACAGAAATCTTGATAAATTGCAACTGAACCAAAGCTGAACCGTTCATTCAGACAGTTTTCGTTTTCAAAAGCTGTCAAATTATTTGACGCAAAAGGCCAGGACTCCACAAAGGCAGAGATGTGCGGAGATGTCCGAAGCGGAGACGAGAAGAGATGTTTTTCAGCTAGGGTGTATCCACCGAAACTGTGCGGAGATGCGTACTGGCTAGACTGTAGCGGACATGTGTGCTGACTAGGGTGGAGATGTGCGCTGCTGACTAGAGCGGAGCTGAGCTTCGTGCGGCGAGCATTGGATGTGAACGCACAGTTTACTGCGATCTGACACGAAAAGTAGACATCTCAGTCATGTCGCTATACAAGTTGACATGAGAAGTGTGACATCGTTCACTGCACGCTGCACACATCTCGTCTCCGCGAGGAACAGCTCATATCTCCGCTTCCATCGCGCCATACAAATATGATACATCTCCGCTCAGTAGTATCCACTTAAGCTGAGTGGAGACGAGATGTGTGAATAAAAAAATTCTATTGGTTTTTTAAAACACATCTCCGCTCCGCTCGTCTCGTCTCCGTTTTGGTGGAGTCCGGGCCAAAAACAAAACCAATCATTTTGTCAGTTTTCGTCAGTAACAACCCTGAGCTTTCTGCAAGAGAGTTTGTTGCGCCGTTTCTTCTTCAAAGCATAAACACTAAGAAGCGGTGAAGGGCGGGTGTTTTTGGGGGCTGTCTTCAGCAACCATGACTTTCAGACAGAACTTAGTAATTCTAGCCTGTTTTGAATAAATGAGTAGGTATCGAAGTTTGAAAAAAAAGTGTCGCGCTTTCTTATTGGGACGTAGGGCAAGACCCCGCAGATAGTAGGGATTTCCCAAAGGTAGTGGCGAACTAACACCAGTCGGGGTTACGGGGAATGCGAATAGGGTCCTCGGAGGAAAACCGTACCTGTTTTAGTCAAATCAAATCAAAAGTTTTTATTTCACATAAACCATTACAGGCGCTTACGAAAAGTCGAATTTAGGTGCACGGTTCCAATTAGTCGTTTCCTATGGAGAAGAGCCGGCAAGAAACTCCATGGTTACTCTTTTAAAATCCATATCTTTAACAATTTGAGTGGGTACAGTGATGACTTAGAATAGTTATGAGAGAGCAAAATAGACTTAAGAGCAGGACCCACACAAAAAACAAAATGAAAAATATGGTCAGTAGACTTAAGAGTAGTCAATAAGGACCCCACTTAACCCTCTATTTTCCAACTTAACCGAGCTATAAGATGCTATAGATCTCGCCGACCACCACCTAGTTCCAACTGATGACTGTGAGGTGTAGCCACGCTTCGAAGTTGAAAGACAGAACTGTGTTGCTGGGGAGTTTGTTGCGCAGTTTCTTCTTCACAGCATAAACACTAGGAAGCGGTGAAGGGAGGGTGTTTTTGAGGGCTGTCTTTTGTAATATTGAAATTCAAAAAGAACTAAGTAATTCTATCAAAATATGGAATTACAATATTTTGCTTTAACACATTCGAGTCCACCACACTTTTCATAGATCTCATACGCCATCCCTTAAGACCTTCCAGGAGGGTCCTCGGCATCACGTTTGCGCTAAGAGTGAACCCTCGAGAAGGGTTCCTGGCATTAGGTTAAAAACCGTGAAAAATACGCTACTGCGTCGTAAAATAGGTGTTTGCTTGTTTCATGACGGTAAATTGTCTAAGAAAAACCTGCACTTAAAATGAGCCATCCACGAGGGCACCCGGCACTGAACGTGTTAATACCGAACCGATGCTTTATTACGATATATTAATTACAATGGAGGAGCTCGTGGCTAAATAATTACAGCCGCATAGACCGATTTTCCGGGAGGAGCTCGTGGCTAAATAATTACAGCCGCATAGACCGATCTTCCGGATTAAGCCACGCTTGCTGAGGTTGGTCTGTGGATGGGTGACCATTTACCATAGCGAGTTTCCTCCGTGCCTCGGAAAGCACGTAAAAGCCGTTGGTCCCGGCTGTCATTTGTAGATCTTTGACAGTCGTTACTGTTGGTCAGAAGCCAGAAAGTCTGACAACCAGTCTTACCAAAGAGTATCGTATTACCCAGTTACTGGGTTGTGGAGGTCTGATAGGCAGTCGCTCCATGTAAAATACTGATATTCAGCTGCATCCGGTTCGACTGGAAGCCGACCCCAACATAGTTGGGAAAAGGCTAGGCAGATGATGAATTACAATGGTATCGGTTTTGGTTACGTATTGAATTTTAATCACATCTTCTGTATGTTCATTTATATTAGCGGGCAAGAGGGCGGTACTGCATCCAAGCTAGCGATCTGGTTTGGCAGAATTAAATCTAAATATGGTAATTGCACATTTGTATGTCATGGATTTCAGCAAAGTACGTTTAATTCTAGTCTATTTTGAATAAATGAGTTTAGAAGTTGAATATTTACCGCAACACACTCATGGTTTAAATACTTGAGAGTAATACTTTAAGCATTAAAGATCCCCTAAATATCCGGGGAATATAATTCCAAGCCATTTAACCGATCGCTGAGGCAACTCGAGGGGTTGCTTGATCTGAATTGATGTTTGTATGCATGTGCGCTCAAGCATGACAAATTTGCGAGATAATCTCATCATTGGTGCTAACGAGTGATTTGAAAATTGGTGTCTTTATTAAAATCTATTTTATTTGATTGCTACATTTTAGTATACAGAGTGGATGAAATGAACGCCACCTGGAGGGAAAACTAATTATGTTTATTTATTTAGTTATTTTTACGCAAAACTTAGTGAGCTAGTTAAGTTAGCTCTTTGGTGTTACGTATATTTTTAAATTTTATTTTATTTCGATGTTTTGTTATTGTGATTCTTGAGTTTTACTGTTGTCAATATTAAATTATAAAATATTTTATACATTTTTTTTTTTTTTTGGAATTGCAATCTCACTTGGCAGTGCGGGGGTTAACCGTACAGATTTACCGTAGTAGTAAAAAAAATATACAATATGTTATTTCCTATGAGGAAAGTGTTTCTTTTTCTGGCTTTACTTGAGATTTTGGGTTTAAAATGTTTGAATCCTGAATGATCTTATTTACTGAGGAAAATTGATTATCAGTCTTCTTGCAGGTACTGTAAAAAGTATCTAAAGGTATATTCCACAGATCTACTAAATAAGGGAAATAATATACACTCAAGCTTCATCAAAATTACTCCCCATACCTTCCCTATACATTTTTTTCTTTCCTATACCGCAAGTGAATTTTTAAAAACATCGCTCGTTTACACATCCCGATATTGTTTTCAATAAAAACAGAAAACCGTCCGGAAACGCTTTGTCGGTAAAAGGGGGTAAAAACCGGTAATTGTGAAGCGCAGCTGATGTTTCTCTGTTGTGTTTTTTGCCTACTTTTCTTGGTTGCTCCTTGAGGGAAGCTTATTATGGTGTTGTGTAACGGTTTTTATCTACGTACAATAATAAAATCGTTACAATGTTAAAACTTTAAATTAAATACAGGTTGAAATTGTAAACATTCGACAAACCGAAATGGGAGATTGTACTCATCACTATGAACAACTTTTACTATGAGTCCAAACCGGAAATCGCGCAAAAAAAAACAAATGTTCCCTACATTTATGTTCGCATAACTCGTCAAAATGTAGGGAACAGCAGTTTTTTTGTACGCGATTTCAACGTGTTTTTTTCAAAAAAAGTAAATGCAACGTTTTCTAAGAACGATACTGATGCCAAAAATGACGAAATTAGATTTTTTGTCTGTTTGTCCGTCTGTATGTTTGAGCTTCACGCCAGTGCTACTAGACAGACCTAGTTGAAAGGTAGCAACATCCTCTAAAAAGCGGGTCAGGTTATAGGGTACAAATTATCACGCTATTAAGTGCAGGTTATGAGTAGTAACAAAGCGTAGGCAAATCCGCAAGTACAGCTAGTTTATATGGGGTGCATGAAAAGAGCCTCCACGAGTGACGATACTTAAGTATGTACAGCGCACCCTGGGCAGTCAGCCCCGCTACCAACTTTGCTGACTGGCTAATCTTTTCACCACAGCATGAGTTGTTTTTGTATAGCTCTTGCTGACACAAGAGAAGAAGCTAGTATATAAATAAAAGCCTGTATCTCCTGTAAGCAGTTAGGGGTAGACCAGTAGTGACGACATAAATAATAAGTTATCATAACTTCAAATATTCATCATTGTTTCATGAATAAAAACTCATATATAATTATTCTATTATAAAAATATTGATAGAGTAGATATAACTGTAAAGATCAGAATGACGATTGGTTTCTACAATACTTAATGTAAAATACTAAAATGTTCATTGAATTTTGATGTTGATTGAACTGCCGAGAAAAGTTATCTGCTGACTGAATTGACTTCTATTTATAATTCCAAATTCAGAGAATTCCCAAACGGAAATTTTCATGAATATTACCTGGAACTCGAAATCTGGACCTTACACATCAGATCAATTGAAGTAAACAATATAGGTTCAGTCTACTGAAATAGAGCATTTAACTGCTATTAAAAATGTCCAACAATTTTGAAGAAAGAATATAAAGAACTCGATAATTATGTGAAATAATAAATACTATTGATAAAAAAAAACTAATTACACGCTTTCAAAATTAAAGGAGAAGGCGTTTTTTGGCAGGTGTGTGAAATCCACTGCTTTAGTATTCTGTTTTTTACTGTTTCTTTTTCTACGTTATGATATTTTGGTTTTTTTAAATTTGAGATTGTCATTTGAACTTCGCTATCCTCAGGGAAATCAGGTTTGCACAGTACAATATGAGTATACAGATGAATTCCGATGACCATGTTTTTTTATATTTTGTTACTCTGTTAAGCGGTGCAAGGTGGTCGGTTTTGAGTTGAACACCTATGTCGGAAAAAGTGTAAATGTATTTTTTTAGGAAAATGACATTGACAAACTGTTACAACTGTTGTACTACGCCTGAAAATTCTTGATAAGAGTTCCTGTCCCTGAGAGCCCATTCTACTAACAAAATTGTTAACAAACCGTAAACGAACTATAACCATTCAGTCAATTTTCGTTTACGAAAAGTGTCAAAATGTCTGGTTTTGTTTTTGTTGTCAAACAATTTGGCAGGATTTGTAATCAAAAACTTTCTGGATGAACGGTTTGGATTTAATACTCAATACATTTATTGCACTCCACAACTTAAATAGATGTGAAACATGTGTGGGCCTTGTCAGGCGCGGCAAATGTAGGAGAGAGGAGGAAGTATTCCTCATATTATACTTCGGTTCGGTTGCGATTAATCAACGATTTTCTTAGTAGAATTGACCCAAGGAACCACGCTTACGAAACGGATTACTGATGGGTTTGTGAAAACAATTTTTCTATTAAGGGATCAGTTTCTGAAATATTAAACATTCCCATCTTATGGTCTCTCAAGAGGCACTGGAATGGTTTTCCTCTTACCTTCGGGAGCGTCAGCAGTCAGTACACGCGGGTGACTCCTCATCGAGTTGGTGTGAGCTGGAAACTGGCGTCCCACAAGGCGGTATTCTATCTCCTCTTCTTTTTTCTATTTTTATTAATCTCATTACCCCTGAGCTTCTGTCTGCGTATCATCTTTATGCTGATGACTTGCAATTGTATTGTCAAGCTAGTATGGATGGTTTATCTGTTGCCATTAATAATTTAAACCGGGATTTGAGAGCTATCAAGAGTTGGTCCGATAGGTTTGGTGTGGCGGTTAACCCTACTAAATGTCAAGCTATCATTCTAGGTAGCTCTCGAAATATAAGCAGGTTAGACACTTTAAGTTTACCACCAGTCATATTCAACGGTACGATCATTCCATTTAGCTCCGATGTTAAAGATCTTGGCTTGCACATCGACAACACCTTTAGTTGGCGAACACAAGTTACTAATGTGAGTCAGAAAGTGACAGGAACGTTGCGGTCGCTCTATCGCTTGAAAAATTTTCTCCCATCTAATACAAAAGCAATGCTAGTGCAGACCTTGATACTTCCCATAATTGACTATGGGGATGTGTGCTACTATGACCTGAATGCAGATCTCCTCAACAAACTCGACCGCCTTCTTAATAACTGCATTCGATTCGTTTTTAACCTTCGTAAGTATGATCACGTGTCGGCGTATCGATCCCTGCTAAAATGGATGCCTATTCGTCAGCGTAGAGTGATGAGGGCACTGACTACTTTGTTCTCTTTTCTCGACTCTCCCACTTCTCCTACTTATCTTACCCCTCATTTTAAGTATATATGCTCTAATCATAATAGAAATCTTCGCTCCTCGCATAATCGTCTTTTACAATGTCCCTCTCACCGCTCTGACTCTATATATTCTTCTTTCTTTGTCCAGTCTATTCTTCTTTGGAATGCGCTTCCCTTGGAAATCAGGATGGCCACTAGTCGCTATTCTTTCAAAATTAAATTACGTGAACATTTACACAAAGGATTGGCAGAATCATCTCAGCAAAGATCTGTTTCTATATTTTTGTAGGTATTATATATTATGTGTATTACTTAATATATTATATATGTAGTTTATGATTATTGATATATATTTATGTATGCATGTGAATATGAGATCTAGTATTTATTGGTTTATTTGATTTGTATTTTTATATTTGTATGTGGAAATATTATTCATTATTATCGCATCACATTCTAACACTATTAAGTGCACCTACCATGTTTTCTCTGCTCCACCCTAAGGTCGACTGGTAGAAAATGCCTATGGCATTAAGTCCGCCTCTGTACAGATTTTGTGCGAAAGTATAAATAAATAAATAAATAAATAAATAAATAAACTTTAAAGTGCTAATTTTTGTTAGAGTCAAGTGCTCCCCCCCCTGCCAGCTAAACGGTTAGTTTTGGATATGTGAAAAAATTCACGGTACTAGTATATACAACAAAGTTAAAAGGAAAACTATCACAGCTAAGTAGGCTTTTCAAGTTTACGAGTCTATTACTCATAAACCAATCGAGCAACCGAAAAAGTAAAAATTTCGTATAAATTTCATTAAAAAATTACTAAGCCCTCTCCTTACATCCGGTTTCTGAGTTGAGAATTCTAGGATAAGCAATACTTAAGTAACATTTGAGTATGGAGTTGTCAAAAAAATGACAGATTTTAAAGCACTTTTATTTATTTCTTATCCCGAATTCTCAATTCAGAAACCGGAAGCTAGTTCGCATTATTGTGCTACTACGGAACCCTATTACTGCTCGTGGCCCGACACGCACATGGCCGGTTTTTAGTATAAGAAAATGGAAGTGCACGAAAAGACGCCACGAGTGATGATAGTTATATACGTCGGTGCACTCTGGGTAGTCAGCCCCGCTGCGCAGTGGTGAAAAGATTAGCTAGTCAGCAAGGTTGGTACCTTGCTGACTAGCTAATCTTTTCACCACAACATGAGCTATTTTCATACAGCTCGTGTCGACACGAGAAAAGATAAGAAAACGGGGGATGGTTTAACATTTTCCTGGAACCAGCTTCCATTACTATATACAGGGTGAACAAATGTGAAAGCACATGAATAATCTAGACAGTGACATCTTCACTAGAAAGTTCACCGGAGTATTTTTGTGTCACGTTAATTATGGCCCCGCAGGAAGCGTGCGACGGTTTTGTGCAATTTATTTGTTAGTAACGTCGCCTCATACTGCCTGTATTCGGGTGCACACATTGCCGGATTAAAAGGGATAGTCCTAACAATGCGGGAATTGTGAGCAAAAGTGCTCGAGATCGTTAGCTTGAGTTGTTATCTTTTTTAAGTAAATAAAAGTGTGCTGCTGGTTTTTATTTAAAAGATTATTGTTTTAAAAGTGTTTCGTAGATTTTTTCGAGCTTTGTAGCTCACGATACGGGGAATTTTGGTAGGAGCTTCTCCGTGAGGGGGTTTTTGTACTTAATTTAGTTTAGCTTCCTTAGGTCTGATTTTATTAACGTTCGCATAATTTTATCTAAGGAATTGGACGTTTTGACAACTTTGGAAAAAAAACTGCCAAAACGTCTCACTTATTGCTTCGAGAAAAGTTATATCACATTGTTAAAATCAGACCTTAATCTTCGCTGCACTAAAATCGGTGAGCACAATACAAAAAAACTTTCATCCCTTAAATAGAAACCAATTTGCCTCGGCAAATTAGTTATTACCTACAATTCCTACTAACAACAGATCTCACGATAAATACACAACAAGAAACTGATACGTTCTTCCAAGCTCACAGAAATATGGTATCTTCAAAATAGCTCCAGGAAAACGGTACGTTGTCCATTATTGTCCAATATATAACGTTTTCATGGTAACCCTACCGCTTCGGTGTCACAAAAGAGGAATTTCGCTGGGAAGTTGTGATAAACTGCCTTCGTACAGGAAGTTCCGTTACTGATTAGCGCCAAAAAGAATTTTCTGTAATGTTGTTTGTATGTCGGCTTATTTCTACGTATGCCATTTTTCTTCGCATTTTTAGGGTTCTTTGATAACAAGGTATATTATTTCAAACAAGTTTAGTTTTAGTATACACTAAACCTGAGACTAGTTGGTTCAGAATAACCAGGAGAATCGATTGACATAATTTTTACACCACACTATATTTTTACTTTTTTTTTCATAAATTTCTATTCTCTTTCAATAGATTTCTACGCATAACAGTGGACGGGAATAAACACCTTGAGGCTTGAAACGGTCCGCTCGGTCAGTTTCCGTGTATTAGACAACCCCTGCATAGCACATCTCAGGCATTTCACACTCTACTAGGGAACTTAATGTGACATAAACTAAAGTGTACGTTGGAGATTTATTAAAAAAAAACACACATTCAGGCAGTTCTTCGTCATTCAGTCTCGGTTTTTGTATATAATAAAAATAAAGTTGTTTATCGTTAAACGGGGCTATTTGAAAACCAAGGGGCTTATAGGAATTCAGTTAAAGAACGTGCCTCTTAAACTATTGTGGCCATAGGTGTTTATGTATTTTAATTTTATTGTTATCATCGTCCATCCTTAATGTATTTGAAATTGTAGAGAGTTTTGTAAATATGTCGAAAAAATTCCTTTGTCAGTTCATGCCAATTACATTTCGGCCTTAGTTACGAGCGTTTCGTACTCCCTATCACCTACGGACAAACGATTATTTCGGGGCCCGAACTAAAAATGAATGACAATACAATTTGACAGTTGTCCCTACTACCGACGTGTTTTTGCCCGTCCGAAAAGTTGAACTTGACACTTGTTTTGTTCACTCCTACGTTTCGGGCTACTTTCGGACGGGCGACTAACTTCGTTGACGGACTTAGGGAGTAGGCCTCCTGGGACCACACGCCTAGCAGTCGCACTTGCGATCACTAGACCAAAAGGTAGTCCTTTCGTTATCGTTTTTATATTCTTTTTGTTTTCAACCTTTATAATTACGGAACCTTATGTTATGCATAGTGTTACGCACGACAGTTTTTTCTTTTGAACACAAATTTTCTTGTATATAGATGAATGGGACGTGTTGTATATGGGCCCTTAACTAAGCGTGGGTTTATCACGTTCCGTTTCCATGAAATTCTTTTGATATTTTTTGTTTTTTACCTTTGTACCTTTTTAGTGACGGGTTTTGGATGGCTTTATCTAGCTTTGTGAGGAAAAGAGACCGTTTTAATATAGAATTTCTGTATGGCAAAGAACTGTATATTTTAAAAAGCGATTAAAAATTTTAATCTACTAAACAATAGTCCAAAATCCCTATTGGTATGTCTACAGCCATGCGGTTTCATGTTCATCTTGCGCTTTCAACTTTCAATTCCTCTTGCGTCAAGCGCATGCAATATTGATTGCCATAAGACGCTTGCAGCTTATCGTCTACACGACATACAATAGACGGATTAGCGTGCGGTAGGGGCATGCGCTTTTGTCGAACTAGTATTAAGGCATGCGCTATTGCATGCGCTATGGCGCTTCACGCATGCTTCAGACAAAGACGCAAGATGAACATGAAAGCGCACTGGTGTATACATAGCTTATTTTTTTAATATTATACATGCGAAAGTAACTGTCTCTCTGTTACGCTTTCATGCCTAAACCATTGAACCGATTTTAGTGGAATTTCGTGCAGAGATAGATTAGACCTTGGAGAAGGACATAGGATACTTTTTATTGACATACCACGCAAACGAAGCCGCGGGCGTCAGCTAGTAGCTAATAATCAGGCAGTCCCATTGATTTTGCATCATGACTTGACAAGAAAGACTTGGAAGGTGGGTCGGGGTGGCGATGGGCACTTCTCAATGACGAGTTGCAGACCCATCGTGTTTGAGCTTGTATGACTCGTTATGGAAAGCACTTTCTTACCACATTAAATTGCTAACAAGGATCGACAGCTACATTACAACGCCGATGTCCAACAACGATTCCCATACATTTGTCGATAGCGAAACGAATACATTAACTACAAGATTTCACAAAAACTTGTGCTAGGAAGTAAGGAAATATTGTCAATATAGCTATTTTTGGCTAACGGATTATTGATCGCGAGGGTGATGCTGCCTAACTTCTTGATTTCAACTTTTTCTGGTCTATTATGTATTTGTTCAGAGGTCTACCTCTAAATATCTATATTTACGGGGTGATATTACGGGTACGGTTCAATGAATAATAATAAGCCTTTATTGCTGCTTTTTTTGTTTTTTTTTACAAAGTTTAAATTAAAAAAAAGGCTTATTATTATTATATTATAATGAAATACAGCAGGGGTGTAAATAACGTGCAAATAAATATGAAATTGGGTGAAACTAGACATAATTTGAATGACGGTGACGGGAAAAGAAAAGGTTTTTTTTTACAGTTAACGAGAAAAACAATGTAAAAAGATCTAATTTTCCATAAATTTTTCCTTATTTTTAAGTGACGGTAATTTTCTTTGGGGTAAATTGTATTTCGTCGTCATTGGCCGTTATTTACAATCATTACTGTTAATGTATTAAAGTGATAAAATACAGCTTGATTCAAGCATTACAATAAAAATTTAACGTCTATAAAATCAAGTTTTATTTTAAATTATTTTTTATTGTTTTTCTTTTCGACAAAATTATGTCTAGTTTTATCCAATTTCATGATGTACACTTTATGGATATTTACTCTGTTTATGTAATACTTTTAAATAACCCTATTCAATTTTAATAATCAGACGTCAATAATTATAATTTGTTTTGTTATACAATCCTTTGTTTCCTTACCGAGGCTGTTTATAAATACCATGTAAAATTGATACAGTCAGCATAAAACACTGAAATCCTCCGGAAATTATTATTCTCCAAAACCGTAATTGAAATCTGTATTCCCCAAACGAATTTATTTAACAAGATTATTTTAATTGTAATCTTTTACCGAGCATTTGCATAAATTCCTTTTTGCATAAAATAATCAGTTTGAGAATTACATATTTCAATTATAAATTGAAATTGATGAAAAGGGTCGATGAGCATACGTTTTCGACGCATTCAGCATGTGATTGGTTGAAACGTAAGGTTGAAACATTATATTGAAGCAAACAAAACTTATTATGTCGCGTTCCATTCCCCGACATCCAAAAAAGAGGCGGTTCTCAATTCGACGGGTACGGTTCTTTTGTTCATCAATGTCGTTGCCAGTTGTGAAGGGATTTTAATGTTTTTTTTTTGTTTCACAGACTATTCTTCCGAGTATGGTTCCATTTAAATTTGTTGAAGATCCGATGAAGACCGTATCACTCGTGATTGCTGTAATAGCCTGTTTATATATTGTTTATACCACTCAAAATAGAATCTTGTTTTTAAAATTAATTTTAACGTTCACCGTCCACCGATAAAACATAAAGCCGGGTCTGCAGCGCCAATTTTCTAACATGTTAATGTGTTTTTGCTAACAAAACTGTAAGGCCACGCCCCTATTTGGATAGCAAACAATGTTAAGCCGCAGCGCCAATTTTGCTAACAAAACTGTTAGGCCACGCCCCTATTCGGTTAGCAAACAATGTTATCCCGTTTGCAAACACGAAAACACGGCGCAGCGGACCCGGTTTAAGTCCACGCGTGTCATTTGGGCATAAACATCATTACTTATGAAAGCAAATTGTGCAGTGCAAAAGATAAACTGACCCGTTTCTTCGACTGGGTATCGTAAAAGTCGATTAAGGGATTGTGTCTGGAGGATGGGTCTTTCGCAGAGGCGTCATTCTTTGAGCGCTTATAGCAACAAATAGCAATCACCTATCTCTTCGCTAAGCATGGCGGTTATGGCATTATTTCACGTGAGTTCATTGCAGCGCCCTATGAGAAGGCCATTCAGTAGTCGAAGAGTACGAGTTGATGATGCAAAAAGAGGTTGTGTAATCCAGCCGTTTCAAGTATTCTCCGAATAAATCCGCTTTGAAAGACTAAAAAAGTGTGTCAACTAAATTTACATCATGTCAATATCTTCTCAACACTAACCTAAAGAACTTAATCCAAGTAACAGAGATGCAGAAGGATTCGCCTGTACCCATCTGGCTCCCACATAAACACGATGGAACACAGTACAGTGCTTCATGGCCGGACTTTAATGTAAAGGTGGTAGCTAGCCAGACGCACAGTGTAGATCCTACCACCAAGCGTGTTGGGTTTTGATGAATCTTACAACACGTATCTATTACAAGCGTTTGGTGAGGAAGTTTTATATTCTAACCCGTCCCCACATAGGATACCCGATAAATTGTCAAATCTTGTTGTGTTGTAAAGTTAAATTTGTTAAACACCTCAAGAGTAATTTCATACATGTGCTCCAAAGTCTTCTTCTTCTTCCTGCCCTGTTCCCAAGTTACTTGTAGTCGTCGCAATATGTTTTTCTCTTGCATTCTTTCCTGTCAGCTATCACTTTGTGGCGGCATCTATCCACGCCACATGCGAACTACGCAACACGCCGGCGGTGTAGACGACTACAGCGACATTAACGACAACTCTCATAGATGACAGTTCCTACATCGCGCTATCATGATTTAACACGCAGATAGTATACAGTTCAATTAAATGAATTCGTGTTGTTCCTTCAAACCGCGTGATTTACTGGTGACACTGATTGACCCTGCATAGGTTTTTTTTCAGAATAAACAATTTTTTTTTTAAAAAAAATGAGATATTCTATTCTGTATCAGCGTAATTTTAGCGTCCCAAGTTAACTGACTGCGTGGAGCGATATCGCGCTAGTTATGCCCGTCAGCTGTGTCGTCGTGCTTTCATTCATTTATGCATGGCATCGAAATTTTCTATCACATATAAAAAATATTTGGGAAAAAAAAGTTTATTTTACTTTTAATCAATCTAAATCCCGTGCGGGGTTAATCTATAGGTACCATTAACAGATCATGTGTTTTGAAGGAATTACACGAATTCGTTAACACCCTGTATATACAACCGCCCAACATTGACCGTTGGGCAGTAGCGCGCCAGGCACAAGACTCCGTCTGGTTGGAGGAACACCACATCTAGTTCCTCCACAACCTCATCATTTACCATTTTCCTTCATATCCTCCCTAACACAATCCATCCATCTTTCCTTTGGTCTTCCCCGACATCCATCAACATCCATATTCATCACTCTTTTAGTCACATGCGTTTCATCCCTCCTCATCACATGCGCATACCAAGATAAACGATTTCCTTTCAACTTTTCTGTATGCATGTACTCCAAAGCATTACCATCTAAAATTTCAAATCCCCTATAAACAAAGGCGAGTGAGCCTTCAATCATGATATTTCACACAGGAACACTTTGATCCATAGATTGTTCGAGATCTCTCGTCTCGAACGCTTCCTAATTTATCAGCCTTCCACTTCGATTACTTAAGCGTACCAAAATGATTCGCCCCATTAAGTTCGTGTCTTACATTTGAACGGTGAGATATTTTATACTAAGGTGCGAGGTGAATATTTTATGGATTAATATCGATTATTGGAATTTTGAGAATATTCTGTTTTGTTTTTCTTACTGATTACTTTACTAACTAAAGTATAGTACAGTCAACCAAAAGGATAAGTATACAGACAACTAATTACATTCGTACATTACCAGAGCTATGCTTGTGTTGGCCAAGTTTTTGCCATCGCTTGTCTGAGCGAGTTTTGCGTATAAAAGGTTGTCATGCACACAATTACGATGACAATTGATTGATATTTGTTGTTTGCCTATATACCTAACTCTTCTGTGCACTATGCTTAGTTGCTATTATACAGGGTGAAATTGTAAACACTCGACAAACCGAAATGGGAGATTGTACTCATCACTATGAACAACTTTTACTATGGGACCAAACAGGAAATCGCGAAAAAAAATACAGATGTTCCCTACATTTATGTTCGCATAACTCGTCAAAAAGTAGGAAAGAGCAGATTATTTTTTCGCGATTTCCGGTTTGTTCCCATAGTAAAAGTTGTTCATAGTGATGAGTACAATCTCCCATTACGGTTTGTGGAGTGTTTACAATTTCATCCTGTATAATCAAAATCGAATGGTTTTGCTTTCCAATATTTGCATTTTTTACTGCCAAACTGGGTGTTTAAATTGGCTCGTAAGCTAATTTTGCAAGTGGTAGCAACTATCGTAAAGTAGGCGCTCTATGCAATACTATGACGTCTTAGGGTCATTATTGGTAAAGATACAAGAGTCCTAATTAAACCAATAACACTCGGTAAATAGTAATAATCGGCAAAGAACGAATGATTCTAGGAAGTAAGCATTACGCAAGTAAATTATTGGCTGTGTTATTATTTATTTATTTATTCTCAACAATATCATTACAGACTAAACGTTTGGTGCAGTGGCTAAGCGATTGGCTTCTGCGCTACGGGTCGTGGGTCCGATTCCCACACGGAACAAAAATTTGTATGGCCTACAGATGGTTGTTTCGGGTCTGGGCGTTTGTTTGTGAGATTTGTGTCTGTAAACGCACTCACGATACAAGAGAAACCTTAGTGTGGGGCAACGTTTAAAAAAAAAAAAAGGCTGACTTCGTGTGTTATACAACTCAATCGCCCAGTGTGATGACTACGGTTATTTTATGATTACCTCCAACTACTGATACAGCTAGGATATGCTGAGTCCCTAAGTACTTCAAAAGATTAGGATAAAAATGGTGCAAGTAGTCATGTGCGCGCGGTAGAAGATATACCTACTAATGTACGATTTCCCCCAACCGGACCACGCAGGAGCGCAGCGCAGCGCGTCGCAGCTGATGCTCGAGCACGCGCCCGTAGCCGACCGCGTCCGCCCGACGGCTACAATCTGTTGGAACCCGGGCGCATGCGCGCGCGTGCTCGTGTATCCGCTATCGCAGTCAGTTTCTACCTGCGGTGTGGCCGAGCGGAGCCGACCGGATGTGATGAGAGCCGAGCGCCGCCGTCCACGTACTCGAGCAGCCGACTGGCTGCCGCGGCGTCCGAGCGCAGCCGACCGGCTGCTGCGGCATAGGCGCGGATCTAACCGAGTTCCAAGCAGTGTAATTTCCATGCAAACATGAAACTTAACTATTGTATAGAAGCCTGAATTTCCTTTAGCACAGTGTGAAATGCGCTCCGGCGCGCTCCGGCGCGCTCCGGCGCGGCACGTTTGGTGGAAATCGTACATTAGACTGAGATAAAAAAGAGGTTTATATCAACCACTAGCTTCACGTGAAAGTTTTACAGAAAAGAGGTTTATGTCACCAACTAACTTCATGGTGTCATATAGAAAAGAAGTTTGTGTAAACAACTAATTTCAGGGGGTCACATTTCCATTAAGCCTGATTTACACTGGGTAACTGACTCCAAACTCGAGACAAGTCAGTGCTGCCCCGATATTTACCTAGTGTAAATTGATTTGGAGTCAGTATAGCGCTGTCGCAATCAATTTACACTAGGTAAACATCGGGTCAGCACTGACTTGTCTCGAGTTTGGAGTCAGTTACTTACCCTGTGTAAATCAGGCCTTACAGCTGCGTGCGTAACTTTCGTAACAACGAAAATTTTACACTCAATGCTCCAAAAGAAGTATTACTCCAAAAATCATGATTTTGATCTGGAACTGAGTAAAATTGTCATCATCATCAAAGCTGGAGAAGCTATACGGATAATATTGGACACTAGCTATACCCATGGCACTGCCTTCGGAAACATAAGGTTGCTGCTCATTATCCACAATCAATAGCGTGATAGTTTGTACTCTATTACTTGACCTGTGTCTCGTGTAGTGCTGGACTTAAAGAATAGCACTACCCCATCTCTTCTCATGGGTGTCGCAAAAGCCGACTAAGGGATTCTCTAGAGGAGCAGCAGCGTTCTCTGAGTACTTTAACAACCATACTGCGATCGCCGACCCGCCTGCCAAGCGTGGTGATTACGGCAAACCTCCCCTTTTGGGGGAAGGCCTATGTCCAGCAGTGGACGTCTTTCGGCTGTATGATGATGATACACCTGACCTGTATCGAATGTGGCTGCCAAATATCTACTGGATCTGTTCAGTACTACTGTGGAGCTTCACTCAAACATTCCAACAAGCAGACAAAAATTCTAAAAACTACATTTTTGGCATCAGTATCTTTTCTAGGATTAAAGGTACAATATGTGTTATATAAAAAATGTGATATTTTAGACCTGATTTCAATTAGAATTAAGCTGGCTTCCCACGGTGCGTGGTAGCGCGCACCAGCTGTGCGTGGTATCATCCGTAAAATCACGCACCGTGGGAAGCCATATTATGAGGGTGTGTGATGTGGATACGGCGCACCGCAGCTCCGCACTATCCGCGTTACCAGAGACGAGTCTCTTCTTCCCATGGTGCGTCGGTGCGAGCTCGTGTGTTGCGGTGCGCGTTATCACGCACCATGGGAAGCCGGTATTAGATCCAATTCGATTTAATATTACTTCATAGCGTAAAATAAATTTTAAATTATAATTCAAGTCACTACCTTCAATCTAGATTTTACTCTTAAGCAAACTACCGTGGAAAGTTATATTACTAAGTGCTGATAAAATCGATGAAGGCTTGTGCAATGCAGATCAGGCTCACTGGCTAGAAACTGCAATCTCTAGACACTGTAGAAAGAATGAATTTGCTCACAAAATAAATACCTGACGGCTATCGCCTTTTGATGAAATAGATAACCCTACATTGCTATTGGAAACTCAGTCGCTGTAAAGTTTTAATAAAATTAGATTTTTGCTTTGTAGAGGATTATTCGCCTAGTAGGTATTATCTTTTTACTGTCTAGAAAAAATAGGTTATAATAACGAACGGTGAACGGAGTAGAAGCTTATAACATATTTTTTTTTTATTTTCATTAACATAAAATGAAATTGATGTATCAATTGGTATAATTTGAAGTAAACTTTTCATAGAAAACAGTAAAAAAGGTTTTTTGAAAAGTAAATACAATTCGATTAAAAATGTCAAAATTCAAATCACATGATTTGAATTTCGATAGTATTTACATACAACGTGTTACATAATTCCCCAAGAAAATCAGTCTTATATGGTTGTTGTCATTTACCTCTCAGAGGAAATTAGGTAAGAATATAAATAACTTTCTGGGTAGTCTACTCTTTACTTTTATGTTTTCAGGGTTGCGTTTCAGTGATGATTATTTTATGTTTTATCCAAATTCTTTTTTTTTGGGTCATGCTACGGTTTTCAAATATTGCCAATAGAGAAAAGTGAGCGGAGTAGAACTCCGAGAGAAAAAAAAATGTGTATTAAAAGTGAGCGGAGTAGAACTCCGCTCACTTTTAATACACTTTTTTTTTTCCAGATGGTATAAAAAGTCATCAGTGTAAGGATTTTAAAGTATCTTTTTAAGAATAAGCCACCCGTTATTTATCGTTAGTGATTGATGGATAAAGTTAATAAAGTGGAACCCATTAGCGTATCTTTCCATATCATCAAATTCCCATCGTGAACTGATTTCTAAGCATGATTTTAATATTAGTTTTTAAGACTTGTTCTACTTCTAAATTTTCTTGACCCAATGAAATCTTACC
Organism: Amphipyra tragopoginis; assembly: GCA_905220435.1. NCBI lineage: Eukaryota > Metazoa > Arthropoda > Insecta > Lepidoptera > Noctuidae > Amphipyra > Amphipyra tragopoginis. The sequence goes on along the minus strand of HG992015.1, from coordinate 12,296,372 downwards.
AACTACAAAACTAATCACAGTCGCTCTCAACAAAACAGTAGCGTCAGCCCTAGCATACAAAGATTCCGCTACAACCCACCCCTTTCCTAAATAATATGAAAATACCAAAACAACCTTCTAAGTCACAACTTCTCCCTATATTTTAAGCGCTCCCTTTGTCAAGTCACGTGGGCTAAGTGCAAAATCACATTAGCATTCTAAAATATGCGGATCGCCAAACTTTTCGCCTATTGTACCTCCATCTTGCTACCACCAACTCTGGAAAACAGTTAATCACTTAAGTTTCCGATAATGTCTTATACGAAGTTGTGTTCTCGTGTTTCTGGTATGGCGTGTAAGACTTGTAATGAGTTTGATAGGTGTGAAGTTTTTTGGTACGTTGTAGTTGAGTTAGGGTTTTGCCTTTCGAGGTAAGCTAGGTTTTGATGATTAACATCAAAACCCAGCTTTCTTAGATTTCTCGTTAGTAAACCTAGTATTAAACTAGGTTTACTAACGAGAAATCTTTACGTTTGTACGTATCCTTTTCTGCCTTTGATGAAGTAGGATGCTATCATCGAGGTATTTCAGTCTATAAAATGTATACAGGTACAAGCTATCTAAAAATCACATGATCAAACAACAGCAACTGTTTTCATTATTATGTGTACGCAAACGCCTTAATCGCACAAAAATAACTTGACGCTAAGTCAGCTGATAATGAAGAAAGTGAAGACGTTAGAGCGGAAACTGATGATAAGCCAAGATAGGATCTAATATAGGGACGCTCACCTAGGACTACTGCCGGAAAATATTCTTTAGTCTCTTGGAAGAACCACATTGTTTAACGATGAAATTATTTAATTTTATTGTTGAGGGTCCGTAACAATAACAACATTACAGCAATCAAAGATGAGAAATTAACTATCCTAAAAGAGCAACCCATCACCTATATTGGCAGCAGATAAAAAGCATTGTTAGATAAAAAATGTTAGACGATACTTGTTTTTATTTACAGTTCTGTTATTTACCAGACTTGCTAGCACACCTCTAAAGGTCAACAGATAAAGTAAAATCAGCATTTGAATAACTTTTTCAAAACAGTAGCTGAGATTATAAAATAAAACCAAAACGACACCAATTTTTTTTACGAACATTTTCAATTATTGTATATTTTTTTGAACATTTTCAGTTACTTATAAATCTGTCGGTTTCAAAATCAATTAGAAAACCCAGAACTGCTGATTGAAATAAAATTCAAAAACTAATCATCATCATCTGCCTAGCCTTTTCCCAACTATGTTGGGGTCGGCTTCCAGTCGAACCGGATGCAGCTGAATATCAGTATTTTACATGGAGCGACTGCCTATCAGACCTCCACAACCCAGTAACTGGGTAATACGATACTCTTGGTAAGACTGGTTGTCAGACTTTCTGGCTTCTGACCAACAGTAACGACTGTCAAAGATCTACAAATGACAGCCGGGACCAACGGCTTTACGTGCTTTCCGAGGCACGGAGGAAACTCGCTATGGTAAATGGTCACCCATCCACAGACCAACCTCGGCAAGCGTGACTTAACCCGGAAGATCGGTCTATGCGGCTGTAATTATTTAGCCACAAGCTCCTCAAAATTCAAAAACTAATATTAACCCTATTTCTGACCTCAGTCATAATAAACCAATTTCTGACAACCTCGGTTAGCCAAATATGCATGCGCTTCCTCTAAGTTTACAAGGGTAAATCAACGGGGTCAATGAATTTGAATGTAAGAGTTTTCGATCGCCTGCCTGTGTGTGAACTATTGCCGTTTCTCTAAAACTTTTATCAAAGTCTCAACACAGAAACTTCGTTGAATTTGTGTTATAATTTGGTACAAAATGTAACTTTACTTTCTATTTACAACATCCTATGTTTTAATGTTCTTTATTCAAGTTAAATATGTAAATTATATTCACGAATCATAAAGAAAATGATTGTAAATGACCTACTGGACTTGAATTTTAAATTCCCATACATCTAAAAAATATTTTTTGAGCAAACTATGAATATAATATGTACCTACCGCTTTTTTTGTAAATTACACGTGTCATATTTAAAGGTATCGTATAAAACCTACCTATAGTAACGATTTTCCACTGAACAGATTTTCGTTACATGTTATTGTTTTCGAAATCAGCATAACTATGCTAAACCAATATTGCTAATTGGTCCGGGTGCCGCTGTTTCACTTTGTTTTAACTTTATTCACAAGTTAAATCAATAATTTTCTAAAATTTCCTACTATGTACGTTTCATCGCGTTTTTAAAACTAATAAAATTATTTTAGCAAATCTTACAATTTGTGCTTGCGTCCCACCAACTCTTGCCCCAGCTGCTACCGTGTCGTTCTAGATATCAGTCTGTCAATCTCACTGACCAGTGTAAACGCTTTAATGAACTGCATTCTAATTGCACAACACACTCGTAATCGCTACGGCTATGATTTTGACAGATCAATAATTTCCATAGCAACGTTTATATGAACAATCCGACTTCTCCACAATTATGTACCACGCAATGAATATTATTTTTGATACATCAACTGTCATGGTTGATGTTGGTTACGTTACACAATTGCCCTGCAGGATATTTGTAGTAATGCCGTGTAATGATGTAAATGGCATCAACGACGTAGTATTTAGCATCGCATAAATTAAATCTGCACCATTTTTATTTTAAAAAGTTCCAAAAATTGTTTTTACTGTAATGTCGAACACAAAAATGAATTGGCGATAAAATATGACAACATATTTCACTTTCCTCAACAAAAAACCGCAGGAACAAATTCTACAAGCATCGTTATTGATATTTATCACGGATACCTGACATGATAAATGGGATTTCGGCAATAATAATAAATGTAAGAAATTACTTCTCGTCTTTTATAATAAAGTTATAAAAAACCGTGAGGGGGAAGTATGTCTCGGCTATGGAAACTTCGTTGCGTGGCTCGAGGCAAAGATTTTTATTATTCAAAAGCTTTGCCCGTGACGGCTTGATGAATGTTGTAAAGAAGTTCAAATTTTATTTCTCGCTAAAACGAATGGAAGTTATAAAATTTACGATTCGACTGTGAATAATATAATTCTGTTTGTTGTACTCTAAGAAACGACAGTTTTAATGGCTTTTTTAATTTTTCGAGAGGTTGTTTTGTGATTTTATGATGACGTAAATCGCTCTTGACTTTAATTAATGTGCCAGTTGCATAAAACAAAATTTGGATTACATTAAAATTTAATTTTACAATGTCTAGACATAATTATTTATATGGCAAAACATTATTTTCATTTTCCAAATCCATTCCAAATAATTCCAAAGTTTTCAATTATGCAATCAGTGTGTATTGTATCCAATATAATTTTTTATGTAATATTGAAATACGTAACAAGACACCGGATTTAACAGTTCTATCTCCGTAAGGGGACTAGTTATCTATTTCTTCTTTGTAGATATATTATAAACTACATGCATCAGAACCACTCACCCATAAATAACCAGTTGCATACCCGTTTCAAACTCCAACTGACAGGCCTAGAAGCTCTTAAGAGCACAAACACGGGTATTTCCAGTTGGATTACCAAACATATTGTTGCAGACAGTGAGCCGAACATTAGAGGTTTTGCCTTACCCTCCTTTGTTCTATTAATTGCTACTGTAAGGACTGTTAAGGACCTCATTGTCGTTCTATTACCGTTGAACACTGAGGCTTTTGTGTTTTAGTATTTTTGGCTTATCTTGATGATATCTTCATATTTACTCATTATGTAGCTAAGTAAGCTTTTGTGAAATATAAAGTAGGCATCATTTTGTAGTTATGGGATAACCTCTTAACCCTTTTCATAATTCTATTCATCTTTTATCTTTTATATACTACTATGTTTACCAATAAACCAAACCATTTTGAAATATATTATGAAATAGTTTATTAACCTGTATTTCTATAATTACATAATACATCCTGGTGTAAAATAAAGAGAACAAAATGGTTAATCAAAGATGAGGATTAATACAAAATATTCCAAGCACAATTAGGATGTGTGGATTTCCAAGATCACAAACGTACACCAGTAGTGAGTATAGTGACGTATTGCACTAGCTCATGCTTAATATGACAAATGACACTAGCCATCGCCTCAAGGGGTGCCCCAAGGAGGAAGATGGCTAGATTATATAGACAGATTAATGATCATAGAGAGATTAATGACATCATCAATCTACACGTCTGGAGACATTTAGGACCTGAAAGACAAAATTTTGGGTAAGCATAAAATGGTAATCTGGAATTATTAATTTTAAGCCTAGATATTTAAATATGTATCGGATCCATCAAAAGAATAATTCGGCTAAAATATTTGTATTTCAATTACAGTTGGAAGATTAAATTTAGGAAAATATTTTTTTTGACCTAGAAGTGCTCTTCACACCGGACATGGCAAAGATCAAATCCATTATTCACCCCATTCCAAATTAGCAAGAGCACAAATTAAAAGCTTGATTAAGAACGCCATTAAACACCAACAAACAGTAATTAGCAAACAGCTCCTGCCATACGAAAACGAAAACACATTTCAACAGTTTTCATAAAATTGTCTCCTACGAATTGAAAAATGGTAGTTACAGTTCTAGCTTCCCATTTCTGCAACTGAAATAAAATTTCAACTTTGTTTTAAACATTAATCAAGACGTCACGTCTTTCATGAATAATGATAGCTTTGAGATAGAAGTTATATAACGTTCCTTTACTAAAATGCAACCGTTGCAAATGGGTTTAATAACGAGACTTATTAAACTGAATTCTGATGCATACGTTTACGAAATTGTAATGGTAGACCGTTTACTAATTGGAGATGTTTCAAAGACGTTAGAAATATAAGGTATAGGAAAGTACTTTTGAGTCTCGGAATTCAGAATTCGTTTCATATTATTTTGTCTCCCTTGCGTTACAGTACAATGCTTTTTGTTATAAACAAAACAAACAAGACACATTACTATTAAAATAGAAACGTACAATGGGCGGTCTTATCTAGGCGATTTCTGCTAGACAACCGGATGGACATAATTTGCTAGGAAATAGAGCGTGGTAGTTTTTGGTGTGACAGTAAATATGAAGATATTAAATTAAGTACTCCAAATAACCGAACCGTTTGGGTCAGATACTAGTCTGGCAATCCCGAAAAATGCACGTGAGTAAACCAAACGAATCATAAATATGTATCACGAAAGTTTAAATACAAAAAAATACCCTAAATAAACCTAAAACACAAATAAATAAATGTTGTATACTATAAACACAATTATCCTAATCTATTAATATAATATCCGTTATTTAGACGCCATCATCATCCTCCTACCCTTATTCCAACTTATATGGGGTCGGTGCAGCATGTATTTTTCTTCCATACATCTCTATTAGCCGTCATCTCAGTAGTCACCCTCTTTCTAGTCATATCATGTTTTACATTATCCATCCATCATTTCTTTGGTCTTCCTCTTATAACCATCAACATTCATACTCAAAACATTCCTCACGACAGTTTCCTCCGTTATCTAGTCTTATTGCCAGAATAAGTTTCACATAATAATCTTTCTAATTCGTGACGGCAGATAGTGGAACTAAAACACTTTGTTAATATGGATGTTGCTGCCAATCTACACTGCGTATCCCTTAAGGCGTGGCGCGCGAAACGCGCGATGATCGATGTTGGTGTCTTTTAATTCGCGGTTTGATTCGCGGATTAATTCGCGTAATTAAAACGTCGATATCTCTTATGCTACGAGCGTACTATACGGGGATAATTGTGCTTTTTCATTCAGATCCTAACAAAAACTTCATCTGCCTACATAACAGAGCAAAACATACATTCGTAAGATTTTTAATTCCCATTGAGAATGAACGTGAGAAAAGAACGGTTGAGCCGCAGTATTCCGAGCAGAACTTCCAACTTTTCACTCCCATTCTTCAAGAGTTTAAAAAAACGAGGACAAAGAGAGGTCGAAATAAGCTGTGAATGGCTGGTACGTCTATATTTACTGGCCGCCTTGTACTTGTAATTATTGGACTAGGAAATTCTAACGTTCTGTTTTCTTCTGGCATTATAACGCGTTGATTAGAAGGCAATAGATGAAACAAGATTAATCGATAATAGACTATAACTATTGCCCTAAATATTACGAATTCTCTAGAAGTATCTAAGAAATGTGAGTTCCGATGTGGTACGTAAGTGAAACCACCTATTAAATAAGAAGTTACGAAACTTACCATAGTGGAAAATATTCAGAAAACTGTGGCTCTATAAGGCTAAGATAATACCAAATTGAAAAAGATTGACGTAATTCTCACACTGGCATCTGTGATAGTTGTATCCTGATGAATATATAGTTGCAATCAAGCAAATAGACAACAATTCGGTTGATTTAATCTCAACCTAAATGATGATATGGCGTGGTTTTGCTCAACTGCGTGAAAATTTTGTTACCTAATATTCATCTACTTTTGATCGTGGATATACTGAACGATAAAATTAGTATTCATTATTTCATATAATATGTTCATCGTATATAATATTTATTCATTTGTGTTGTAAGTTTATTTGGAGTACTTAATTTCGTATCCTCTTATTTTCATTACAGCGCAAGCTATACCTTTCTATTTTCTTGCAAATCATGTCTATCCTAAGGTTGTCTGGCACAAATTGTCTAGTGTGAAAAGACTGCCCATTGTACATCCTTATTTTTATAATAATGTTTCTTGTTTGTTTTGCGTACAATAATGAGTATTGTAAGGTGTTCTATTGTATACATATACGATACCACAGTTCCAAAGTGTAAAATAGATTGTACACTGTGCTTAACCCTACAAATCTTTTTTACCAAGAACAATAAATGACTCATTAAGCTTCTTTTCAGCCTTGTTAAATACATCTTCAGGACGTACGATGCATTTCGGTCCATTTCCTCATTTATAAAACGGTACCACCAAAATTCAGACTTGTTACATTTTTGAACTAAATTATACGTACCAATTACGCCTTTAATACCAAACACGAAGCGAAATACAAATCCTTGAAACTTAAACAAACTATCAAACTCCTAATATTAAAATTTCAAACACTAATTAACTACAAAAGGATGTAAACTTGCGCTAATTAAACAACTCGCGCAGCAAATTTTATTCCATTTCTTAGAACTTTATTTAATTTAGTCAGGAAGAAACGAACGAACAAAGTAGAAACAAAACAAGCAAGTGTTAGGGAAGTTGCCGAAATATCGACGGAGTAATAAATCCAAGTAAATGCTGGGACTTTAAGCTAGCTGCCAGAGGTGTATTGCGGGGTATTGGGTAGCAAATAAAATTGCCAGGGAATTCGAAAGCAGCTTAGCAAATGCCGACACGTTAATGCCAACTATCGGTCTGTTCCTTTAATGGTTCATTTGTGTTGTTCGTTGATTCTTTTGTTTAGTTTCGTTGAGCTAGATGTAAATGGTAAATAAAGTGTATTTCGTGCCATTTGTAATTTAATTGATTGCTTTTTTAAATTGGATTTGATTACATTTGGATTTCTTTGCTGGATGCGAAAAGCATAGGACCGGTCGATGTGACGATGCTTGGGGAGGTTTATTTAATGTCCAGCAGTGGACGTCTTTTGGCAGAATGATAATAATGATGGCTTGCTCTTTTTAAACGTTGCCCCATATTTAGATTTTTCCTGTATCGTGTTTTCAGCACTGAGCAATGTTGACAAGGGAAGGTGACCGTCGATATGGATCAACGCACCCGATGTTATAAAGACGCTGGTCATTCGACGAAGCGAGAGCATTCGGTGCTGAACAGCTGAAGAAGTCTGACCTTTTATATCTGACTAGCTTGTCCTTATTTTATGATCTTGTAATAATTGTGTAAAGTATTATATTGTGATCTAGTTCATGTTACTAACACGAACCCAAATACAAGTACTCTCAGTGGTGGAGAGTCTATGTTGGTTTTATTTACTACATTTACCTTGCTCGCAATCCTGACATACCGATATTAGCTATAACTGTAATGATCATGTTGTTGTGTCGTTTACAATCGTGTGCATTTAAAAGCACACATTTTCCAATGCACCAACACCCTAACAGTTTATTGTTTACAAAGTATCCGAACCCTTTATTTATGAGTCCATATTTAGTCTAACTAGCTTCGTATCAGTTTTTGTTTATGTTCGTTCTGCGTTGCGTTTTCCCAACTATGTTGGAGTCAGCTTCTAGTCTAATCAGATGCTGCTGAATATGAGTATTTTACCCGGAGCTACTGCCATTAGACGCAACCCAGTCTGGGTAATGCCGATTTCGTAAGGTTAGACCGATTGGCGCCGCCGGAGGGCGCGCGACGATCTCCGGTCACCCTAGTGTGTGGCCTGCGGGCGTCGAGTTAGGAGACCCGTCGCCCGACCAGTAACAGGCCCGAAAAGGCGGCGCGCATGTGTTCCGTGCGCACCTCTCAGGAGGAAATGGGGCAAGGCCCCACAGAAGGAGAGGTCCACCGGGATTGCGGTGCATGCAGCTGCGAATCCCGCGACCCCGTCCAAGGGTCAGGAGAAGGAACACCGTGGGTTTTTAGCCGGTAAGAGTCCGGCATACCCCTTCGCCTTCCCCAAGCGAGGGGCATCAATGAGGATTTTCCAAGGATAAAAAAAGTAAGGAAAAAAAAAAAGTAAAAAGGACTCATGGAGGCTATTTTCATGCATCCCATCTAATAGTTTAAAACCGTCGATCGAACGCGCTGCCTGCCATGTTGCGTGTGACGAATAAAATGCTAAATGGATTCGAAAGCTACCGAAAAATACAATTTTGTTTTTTTAGTAGTGCTTTGCCTGAAGCTCGGCATTTCCTGAAAATTCCACGCGTGGAATTCTAGGGAACTTTCTAACTCCACTTCATCCAAATCCGATTGAGTTATAACAAGCATAGAATATTCATTCGCATTCAAAATATGAATAGAATCAAGCTATTCGTTTTACCCGCTTACCTCGTATTTTATTTGCACTAATACACCTATTAGGAAATACTTGTTTAATACCGTGACCGTGATAGTATCAGCTTATCGCTATACACTGATGACTATACACTTACACTACACATATACACACATGTTGGTTTAAGTGAACGGACATGACTGCTGACTGACATCCGTGGAGCACAAAGGTTCCAGACGAAAACCAGCGTCAAGTACAGTGCTTGACATTAAGCTGATCTGGACACCTTTTTGGTCCAACCGTGAGACACATACCCAAGACTTTTTTATTTATGTCACACTTTTTATCTGTTGTGTCTCTTTGTGCTGTGTCCAAATAAATGATTCTTTATCTTTATCTGTTATGACGTCAACAATTTCTTTAAAAAAAGCCAATTACCGAGAATATTTCTAGCGAAGCATCATAATTGTACCCAAAAACTGGCAATAGGCTCGCCACTATGGAACACACGGAACTTAATAAGAGAGGCAAAATGTGGGCGTTCAGTCACTGGAATAGGAGAACACATCTGCTTACCCCTTTGAGGATTAAAGGCGTCAGGGAACAGGTGAATTTTTCAACTGGGCACGGGTAGCCAACTCCGAAAATATAGGGAATAACGCAAAATACTCAAAGGAGTCTCGTGGCCGATTTTGATAAAACTAAACCTGTAAACTTAGATTAAAACAAAAACATTCTATTAGCGGGGAATCGAACTCATTGATTTGCCCATAGTATCCTAACTTCCTAACTAAGATGATAAATGCGAAAGTAAGTTTGTTTGTTTGTTACCCTTTCACGCCTAAACCACTTGTGGAGAAACTTGGTGTGGTGTTCCTCCAACCAAAGGGAGGATCCTCCAACCAGGCGGAGTCTTGTGCCTGGCGGGCTACTGCCCGCCGGTTGATGTTGGGAGGTTGTATATATACAATCTGCGTGTTAAATCTTGATTGCGCGATGTAGGATATAGTTCGCATGTGGCGAGATAGATGCCGCCACATCACTCCCCCCCTGAGACCGGAGGTCGATCGTCTTGATGAGTCAGCGGTCGTTGAGTCTTGAGAACTTGCCAGGGCCAGTGAAGGGTTCCTTTGAGTCGAAACTGTGAGTGGTGGCTGTGGACTGCGTCGACCAGGAGAGAAATGCCTCTTCTAGTTGACCGGCCGAAGTGCAGTATATATGCGCCGAGGATGCTGGCTGGCTGTGTGACTCGCTGCTTGCTGCTCGATTGAACGCTGAGCGGAGGGAGTGATGATGTGGCTGCCGAGGCTGCGAAGGTTGTGTGTGACGTCAACAGTGTGGAAACACTGTCTGTGACGATAACGTCGGGGTCACCAATGTGGAGAAACCAGGTGGTGTTCCTCCAACCAAAGGGAGGATCCTCCAACCAGGCGGAGTCTTGTGCCTGGCGGGCTACTGCCCGCCGGTTGATGTTGGGAGGTTGTATATATACAATCTGCGTGTTAAATCTTGATTGCGCGATGTAGGATATAGTTCGCATGTGGCGAGATAGATGCCGCCACATCCTAAAATTTTGCATATACGTTGTCAGGTGTACAGAAACGGCCATAGGCTACCTTTCATCCCGAAAAAAAGTACTGTTCCCGAGGAAAACAACAATAATGATGATAGATGGCGCCAGGTGTCTTTCGAATCATGATCGAATTATATTACTATAGAAACTTTAGTAGTGTGTATGTGTTGATTGACAAATTCTAAATTAACGCGAGCGCAGCCGCGGGCAAAAGCTAGTTGCTTATAAAGATCAAATTCTGAGAGTTAATGTTAAATGGTAAACTAAAGAAAAGGTTTCTAAAAATTTATTGATTGACAAGTTTAGTTTTGTAGTTAAAAATGAAATAGTGTTTTCGTTCACAAAAACTCAAAAATTAGACCGTTTCTTAATTTGCCATTTAATATTACTTCCTGGTTTTTGTTTTTATTACGGATCTCACCATAGGAAAATTTAAATCTTACGTTTAATCAGTTCTCATTAAAAAGGCAGACTATAAGATAAACGACTATGTTGACGATAGGGACGTGTGGCGCTAGTTCTTCTGGACATGTGTCTTCCCTGGAACCCAATAGTTTTTTTTTATGTGTAGGTTTGTATGTATCTATAATAGTTAGATACGATTATGATTTATCTGAATTCATACAGAATTGATTTATATATTATATTATTTTTTAAATATTACTTTTCCTTTATTTGCATAATTTTATTATTGTAAAAAATATTATGATTTGCTTTGTATAGACTCAATTCATTTATTCACCTGACAGATACAACTGTGTTGCTGGGGAGTTTGTTGCGCAATTTCTTCTTCACAGCATTAACACTAGGAAGCGGTGAAATGAGAGATTTTTTGTGGGCTGTCTATTGTAACATTGACGTTCAAAGTAATTCTAGTCTATTTTAAATAAATGAGTTTTGAGTTTATGAATTTATCAAAATCCGTCCGAGATTCCTTTGCGCATTTTTCTTTTTTCCATATACTTTCGGATTTGGACATCCATGCCCAGTTGAAAATTCACCATGTATTTGTTATATATGTATCAAGCAAAGCTCGGCTTGGAAGAATATTATGTTAAAATCATCGTCTTCAAGTCATTTGATCGACGAAAGGCGCCGTTAAAATGAGTTTAGGCAAATAGGTGCATACTCAAACGAACTGCTTAATGAATATGCAAAGTAACCCTGTATGACGTGCTGTACCTACAAGCAACTACACGATTTAACTTGGTGCTTGTTACACCGTGGTGTAATGATTTTTATGGGCATGCTATTTTTGCCCTGTTGAGGTTTCGTGTTCTGAAAGGTTTGTCTAAGTGAGGCGCCACACCATGCCGACATTACGCGATCGAATTTCGGCGTCTATGTTTTTTATATAGGTAAAACGCGACGTAATTTCAGCCTGGTGTGTCGTAGATAATTTAAAAAGCATTGCAGGCGTAATCATGCCGAACTTCGGTCGCGTATCTTCGGCATAGTGTGTTTGGACACTAAAGGTGGGTTTAGACCAAACGAGCGAATGCTCATTCTATACCCACTCCATCAAATTCTTTTGGTCCAAACAGAGACAAAGAAAGAAAGAAAGAAAAAATATTTATTCTGGACTCACACAGGCAGTTACAGAAACAAAAACAATATACAAAAAGAAAAAACCGGCCAAGTGCGAGTTGGACTCGCGCACGAAGGGTTATCTATAATAAATTAAATTAATTGTAAAAAAACTTTTCAAAAACAAGCTTTTATTAAAACGTTTTTTTTTACCTTTTTTTTTAGCTATGATTGAAAATGTTTCTAAGTCTGTTTTCATGTTCTCCTCAGCAAGCCCTTTCATTTGATACCCATACTGTGGTAGTACAGAAAAATAACTAGTCCGCCATCTTGGATGATCCGCCATATTCGAATTAGAATGACGTCACATAGCTAAGCATGCATTGTCATCCAAAATAAGCGTGTATACCAAATTTCAGCTCAATCGGTTAAAGATAACTGATTTAAAATTCAGTTGCAAGATTCCACGCGGACAAACATACATACATTGCAAGTTAAATAAAAGCTTGTAAAAACGGCAAAAAATCACGTTTGTTGTATGGGAGCCCCCTTCAATATTTGACAAGTATAGTATTTGACTTATTTTGACAAGAAGGACCTTGAAGGTGGCTCAGTCCAGTGATCAGCTCTCCGCAACGACTTATTGTAGACCCATCGTATTTCACCGCATTAATAATAATCGTTAACAAGGACCAAAAGTCACATTACAATGTTGTAATTTTTTTATAGTTATATGTAGTAGTATTATGATAAAACTAGCTTTCGCCCGCAGCTTCGCTTGCGTGAAGTTTTGAACCCGTTAAAGTGACGATTTTTCATACAAACTTTCATCCCCTATTTAACTCCCTTAGGGGTTGAATTTCGAAAAATCCCTTCTTAGTGGATGCCTACGTTACAAAAGGAACCTACAGTCAAAATTTCAACTTTCTAACCCCAGCGGTTTAGGCTGTGCGTTGATAGATCAGTCAGTCAGTCAGTCAGCTTCTCCTTTTATATGTATAGATGAAAATACACATCTTCTGTGTCCTATGCAATCATAAATGTGATCATTAATTTGTATTCATTTCCATCCATAAAACAAATTAAATTGGAATTTCACTATAATTTTCTTCATTTACCCAGTCATCAGGCAACGATAAGTAGTAATAACGAGGCATCCCATCCCATAACAGTAATCCACTACCGAGTACGCTATCTGAAGCTCATTAAATGACATTTACATTATGCGATATCACGAAATCAGCCAAACAATTTCCTACAATGATGTGACCACCGTTAATTCTAAGCACCCGACTTGCATTAGTACCTAATATTCAACCGTATGGTCATTGGCCATATACGACTATGTATGGCCCATTTACAATGGTCAGTTTCCTTTGTTTATTGGAAACATAAAGCTGGGTTTTGTGAGGCAGAGTTACAAGAGGGAAATATGGACTTAATAGTCGAATTGAATAATAAGTTTCATAACGGTTTGAAGCGAATTGAGAGGAACAGTGTAGTCATTTCAGGTGAATACGTTTTTATAGAACATCAGTGCCCACATGCCTGACGTAACAAAATTACAATAAGAGGTATGTCATTTTTTTATTTTGCGATAGACTCGCGTTTTATCTCTATCTCGCCTGATGGTAAGCGATGATGTGGTCGACGGTGAAGCACGCTTGCCTAGAAGTAACTTATTCACTCTTGACTTGACTCAAAGACCCCATGGTTGTGGCTATCAGGAAACACAGACTCCGGCAGGGAATTCCACTCCTTAGCAGTGCGAACAATGAAAGTGTTCGCAAAACGCTTTGTACGTATGAGTGAGATTTCCACCATGTAACGATGGCGCATTGCCGTACGTCTTGTAGTCCGATGATGGAAAGGGCCCGGCGGAATCAAGTTGTGCAGTTCCATCGCACAAAATTTTAATGTCGCATCGCAATTATACCGATTTTCTCTGCAATCTAAATAGCCGGATCCACACCAGACGATCCAACGTGCTCCACAGAAGCGTTTGGTGTGGACGTGTCTCGCGCGATCCAAACTGCGCGGCAGGAACGCACCCGGTCGCACATTATCAGAAATTTCTGTCAAAAAATTTACATACATTTTGCACTAGACTACTAGTGTGCGGGACACTGTCAGAATTTGTCTGATCCGGCAACTTGTGTGCGCAGAAGATCTTCGAACACGCGTCAGAGGTTTTCTGACAGTTTCTGATAATATGCGGCCGGGCTTAGCCATTGCGCCAGAATCTCGTCATACTGTTTGTGCATCTAACCTTACAATCAGTTGTTCCTAGCAGAGAATGGAAATTAGCTGATTTGATTGGCCGATTGACCTTGGGTTGCACAAAGGCTCACTAAATACAATTGAATTTAGCGAGTGCTAAACACAATTTAAACGTCATTGTATTTCTGTCATTATTGTTCGAAGTTGCCAAAGACTTGAATTATGTGTTAATTATGTTAGTTCCATTGACGTAGAGACACACAGACCACGGATCAGTGCTCGCGAAACAGAAAACGAATTTACGACAATGGGTGCAGACGAATCTTTGTATGGTTGTAAGCTTAATTAGGCATTGTGATGACGACATAGGATTTAAATTCGTTTGTTGGTATTTCGAAGTTTACATGGTGTCACGCTTAGCGGGTTAAGGGTGGCTTGAGGAGTCAACCCTTAACGAGCATATACACATAAAATCAGAAAATCTACCAAGAAGTTTAGCAGGAGTGTACTTACGGAAGAATAATGAAAACACTTTTAACCGTACAATATATATTTTATAAGAAATTACAAATTAATATACCGGGCGTGGTTCTAGACGACACGAGGAGTCCAAGGTCTTCAAGTGCAGGTAGAACTTCAAACTTGCGGCTGCCAAGGCGCGAGAGAGATGTACTTTTTTTTCTTATTGGGCTGTTATAGATGGTCCTTGGGGACCACTTCTACATAACCGGGCAGTTATTGACGAGATCTGAAGGGTCTCCAGCCAATGGGGGAGAAGTAAAATACATAACCTAAGCTAACTACTTGTTCTACACTAACATCATGACTAACTGCAACAACAGCACTAAGGGCGACCCCTAGTGGGACTCGGACCTCGGCTTAGGGCGTTGCTGGCGTGGACTTGGGGAAGAGAGACAGCTTGATGAGGCCTGAATTATCGGTGTAACTGCGGAGTCTGAAGAGACAACCGGCTCTACGACGGCAGAGCTCGGTGGATCGTGACCGGCGGCGGTGGGACGTCACGACGGGCCTCGTCGGCGAGGATGGTAAGCCGGACGGCGGCGAACGCTGTGTATTGTGCTGGTCGATTTACTCGTCTCCTGGAGGAAGAGATGAACAGCAGCGTGCCGGACCTTTTATAGACTCGCCCCGCCTGTCGCCACCACTGCCACCGTCACAAACGCGTCACTTTTTTCCTGAATTTTGTATTAGACCTTGGTCCAATGTTTTTCTACGTCAATGTTTATTTCTAATTAAATTAAGTGAAACGTCGTGCAAGCCACCCAGAAAAGTAATTCCAAACAATATTTCCAGTATTAAGAGCACTACTCACACCGACACAACATTAAAAATAAATACACGCTACGCTTAACTCTAATACCCACAACTTATCACGAGAGTACGGTGTAACAAACAGCCACGATTACGCCCTTAAAGCAGGCATAACGCGGTGCGCGCTTTCATCCGATGTAGGTTAAAAGCAAGTTGCATTAAGGTGGCTTGATACGGCGATACAGTCAGTAATGTGCTCGACAATGCCTCCCTGTATTATAGACTCGTTGAATGCCTCTGTTTAAGTCAGATGTACGTCTTTTGTTAAGGTTTATCTTGTATGGTTATGATTTGTTTTGATTGTGGAAGATGAGGAAATATTTATACAAATCACGGAGTAAATACAAAGAGGAGATGTCTCTAAAGGTTACGGCACATTATACCGGCACAGCAACTGCACAGCTACAGCACAGCGTCGCCTCGAATTTAGGCTACGGCTAGCCGCCAGCGCGCCAACTACGTGTTGTCCGCGAGGTGCAAGCTTGCTGTCACCGCGAACACAATTGTTATATGGCATTTGTGATTGAACAAGCCTAGGAATTTCACGTTTTCATAATGTGTCTCACGGCGTTGTTTCGCTGGCGACTCGGAGTCGGCGCGCCGTAAGTACGGAGTTGGCGCGCTGTAAGCACGCGATCCGCTCGCTTGCAGAGCGCAGGCAGCGAGTCGAGTTGTATGGTAGCGGCAAGCGTGCTTACTGTCCGCCATTGGCTTTTTCATATTGACATTATGAAATATATTATACAACACACGATTTAATGCTCTAATTTCAATGACAAGTTAAAAACCCAACCACACGCCACGTTCTGGTGCGCGGGGTTGGATTTTTAACGTTGACCTTAATTAATTCAGTTTGTATACAAAACACGCATAGTGCAACACTGACAACGCATCGATGCGAGCGGTTGCAGACCGCGCGCAGATCGCACGACCACGCGTGGTTTCGCGTGGCGTCCCGCATGGTATGGCATACTGAGATCTATAGCAACGCGCAGATTTTTGCGAATTTGGTTATACAAAAACCAAATTGATAATATTACTACAGCGTCCTGAATTAGTCTTGTTTTAAACATTTTGATTATATTAAATCGGACACGTGCTATTGAGGACACGTACACAGCACGGGCGCATGGTCGACCGTGAATTGAACTTTATTTGGTGCGGGATATCGAAATCTGCGGCCCCGCATGGAGACGCAGATAAAACCGCATGAAGGTGTAGATCTGCGTCTCAGTCACAGCGCGCGTGGATGCGTCGCCATGCGCACCGGAGCGTGACGCGCGGTAGTGTGAGTTCCGCCTAATGTCACAAATGTTATAAATTACGTATAAAATTAAAAATAAGTGAAATGTGATGCCTTCCAAGCCATAAGAACGTTTATCCGAGTAGCTTATGCAAGATAACAACATCATACTTCATCTTTTTCTTTCAAATAAAAAAAAAGGGGTTGGGAGCGCGAACGTAGTTTGCACGAGACGAGTGCCGACAGACTGAAAAAGGCCACGCCCACCGTGATGACGTCAGGACTGACTGGTATCACAGTGCACAGTTGCTTAAGCCAACTCCTCTTTGTATTTGCTTCATGATGCAAACACTAATATTATAAATGTGAAAGATTGTTAGGCTGATTGTTATTCAATCACGAATTAATGGCTGGGGGCCTACTCCCTTAGTCCGTCAACGTTAGTCGCCCGTCCGAAACGTAGGAGTGAACAAAACAAGTGTCAAGTTCAACTTTCAACTTCAACTGTCAACGGACGGGCAAAAACATATCGGTGGTAGGGACAACTGTCAAATCGTGTGTTCGTAGGTGATAGGGAGTAGGAAACGCTCGTAACTAAGGTCGAAACCACGGACTCCATGCTTAGAAAGTAGACCCCCTGGAACGGACTTGAATGAAGTATAGCGCACAGATAGACCAACCCAGTAGGCCTAACACGAATATTGTAACGTAAACGTAACGTTAATGTGAGTGAATTTTGAACCGAAAATATAACTATCCTATAGCATTTTGGTTTAAATGCGAGCACAATTTGTGTCACATATGAATAGAGTTTTCAATTAAATTTTAAGTGCGAAACGTGTATTTTCAATTCAAAATTCACTCACAATGACGTTACGATTACTAATCTATTAACTAGTACACATAGGATACTAGGCGTAGGCATACACACAGGCCAAATTTCATCTAAACCCGTTGAACTGTTTATGCGTGATTGAGTAACAAACATCCATCTATCCACACATCCATCTTCACAAACTTTTACATTTTTATTATTAGTAGGATATCATGAAGTCTCAGGCGTAGTAGTTGTTAGGTAGATTGAGATAGATGATGTAGCTTATGGCGAATGTAAACAAAAAACTTGTAGTGTTGGCTTTTCTGGTTGGTATTGTGTTTTGAAAATTTCAATATTATTAACAGCATTTACAATGTGGGGGTGCATTCAAAGAGCCTTCACGATTGACGATACTGAGTACGTTCAGCGCACCCTGGATAGTCAGCCCCGCTACCATCATTCTTCTTCTTCTTAGCGTGTCGATGACAATCTACACCGCGTCGGCCCAGAACTCAGCAATGAGTTTAGCACTATTCGTAGCGTCCATTAGTTATTGTGGCATACAGGTAACAGGGCAGGCAGGGCATGATGTTAAGTGCGCCATATTTTGCGGAACGGCACCACATTTACGCTCCAGGTTTGATTTATCCGCAAATTTCCACCTGAGCAGGTTTTCTTTGCTTCGACCAACCTGAGTCCGAAGTCTATTTAGAGACTTCCAGGTCAGCCATGGCAACTCATGCCCAAGTGGGAGATCTTCGGAAGGGGCGCTACCATCATTGCTGATTGGCTAATCTTTTACCACAGCATGTTTTTCTCGTATAGCTTGTGCTGACACGAGAGAAGAAGCGTGTACATTTACAGTGTTTTTTATTACTTTACTTAGTAGTATATCCCCATTATCATCGTTTCATCATCATCATCATTCAGCCGAAAGACGTTCAAAGCTTAAAGTCTTCCTGCAGCAGACGGAAGCATCGCCACATCGACCGGTCCTGTGCTTCTCGCACAGTCCCCATCAGTTATCATCTTTTAGGTCTGAGGGTTTTAATCTCTTTATAGATTTCTATTTCCAAACTTCCCCTATGCAAAGTATTAGGGAGCTTAGTATATTCGGAGTTACGGATTCCACCATTTTTTTAAGGACATTTATTTATTTATTAGCTTCCCTTAAGAATCACGGCTCATTTTCCGTGCGGAAGATGTCCGGTTCTTTGGAAGGCATACGGGGGACTAAGGTCCAACGCACAGAGGCCCCTTTGGGAACTTTAATCTAAAATGGGATGGGGCACTAACCGGGGACTATCCACGGTTGCACTATTGGAGTACAGTCATGGACCGTCCCAGGTGGATGCAAGACTATTGTAAAATATGGTGAAAATGTCTGGCCTATGGGAAGGGGTGTTAAGTGGATTGGATAACTTCTTTTTCCGGAAGAAAACGGCGTCTGCCTTTCTTATTAGCTTTATCTTTATTCCTTACATGTAGTTCTTAACTATTGTTTTGTGTTGTGTACTTATTAATTTACTAATATGTGTTAATAATGTTAGTTTTGTACTTAAATAAGGTTAGTATTATTAGGTGTATCGGCCACCTTTTGCGGTGAAAGCCTCCTCCAAGGACATACCATACATTCATTTTATTAAATGAAGAATACTTTTGACAATCTAGGTTTATTCACAAATCTGGGATTACATTATTATGACAACGACCACAAACTACCGCATATGAATCCAAAGGGTGCCATTCGACTCATTAAGGCAGCTGATTAAAT
This sequence comes from Amphipyra tragopoginis, assembly GCA_905220435.1. Classification (NCBI taxonomy): domain Eukaryota; kingdom Metazoa; phylum Arthropoda; class Insecta; order Lepidoptera; family Noctuidae; genus Amphipyra; species Amphipyra tragopoginis. The sequence continues at coordinate 12,276,911 of HG992015.1, read as the reverse complement.
GACACAATGTCATGCTCACAATCCGTAACGAGATAATGCATGGTTACAAATTAATGAGAGAACACCACTTGTATATCATTAAGCATAAAATGTTGAAATTACATTGTGTACTGACATTGCGCCCGTGTGGTTCCCTAGCAAAAAATATTGGTGGTAGGTATAGTTAACGAAAAAGATAAGTATAAGCCTCGGAGTGTTAAAATTTCAAAATACGATTATTTTTATATCATCATGTAAAGTAATTTTTGGTTTATTTTTTTCAAAAATTCTTTTTCTCTTCTTTAGTTACGAATTCAGAAAATAGAGCTTCTAATTTGTGACCCCAAATATGACCTAAAATGTAAACACAGCTGATCATAGCTGAGGATAGATAGATTTTAGCATATTTTTTTACGTAATTTTTGAACAGCTTTTTTTCTTAAACTATTGACTTTTGGGGAAAGTGGTAGAACAAAAGTTACTCACTATTATGGGTACTTTAACACCCTTTCGGATTAGTAGGTATCCCATTTCTGACTAACCTTGTATGTAATTGTTTTTTAAACGCTAGTCAACGTTTGAACACTTTTTATATCAAGATCAGCATCATCATCATCATTCAGGCTAAAGACGTCCACTGCTGGATATAGGCCTCCTCCAAGCATCGCCACATCGACTGGTCCTGTGCTTCTCGCATTCAGCGGATTACCAGTACTATACTATGCATATTATTTGCTTCATCTAAACCTAAATAGGTTTCTTGGTTAGTTTCTAGGAAAATCCACCACAAATGCTACACCAACCTAAATGCTGCTATACAAATGCAGTTCCACCAAAAAGGATGCAATCAGCCTCCAGATTGGTGATGAACGAAGGTATTTGTAAACGTTGATTCGAGTGTTCGGGCAGTGTTGAGATGCGGGATCGTTTGTACGACGCAAGTTATGGCCGGAAGCTGACAGAAAATATACAGAAAGTTGAAAGAAAGAATGACTTGTACAGATAAATCGATTTTATTGAAGGGAGCAATGTAATAATGAAGACGAGCAAAACAGACAAACTGTTTCTATTGAAGGGAAGCTTGCAGTTTTTCAATCAGATGATTCATCATCATCATCAAATAAGCTCGTAAACACCCACTACATTAAAAAAATGCCACAAATACAGGAATTTGACAAAACACGTGTTAGGTTTTATAATAATATTATTCAATCATCAAATCTACCTAGTCGATTATTGGAATATTTTATTTCTTACACTGGCAACACAAAAATGAACGAATGATATTCTACATGAAGTTTGAATAAACTGTCTATTTGCATGGAGACAGCATCGAGAGTGAACGTGTGGAGTGTTGGAGTGGACAACTATTAAATATAACAACCCTACAATATTATGTGAGTTTTATTTTACACTAGCGACCCGCTGCAGCTTCGCACTGGTGCAATGTGTTATACATATAAACCTTCCTCTTGAATTACTCTATCTATTAAAAAAAAATCGCATCAAAATCCGTTGCGTAGTTTTAAAGATCTAAGCATACATAGGGACAGACAGCGGAAAGCTACTTTGTTTTATACTATGTAGTGATGGGTAGTTAACATATGCCAGATTACTATAAATTCATACAACAGCACCGAATGCCGCCATAATATACATTTAAAAGAAAGAATGTCGCCTCAGTTCACAAATTGTACTATAAAGCCAACTGGAATATGTAAGGATTGCACACAAGAGACCAAACCGGCAAGGCTTTGCGCGATTCCTTCTTGTAAATTGGAGAAATAAGTGGTGTTACGTGTATCGGAACTATTACGAACAAACATTATTAAGTATTATATGGATTGGAACACGAAATCCCAAAGGCAAAGATTGCAAAAAAGTAGGAACTTAAGAGCTGAGAAAGGTGACAACATAAATTGTAAAGATAAGGATATAAAATTGTGATGTGTTATGACTGCTAAAATATGCAAAGATACGACTACTATATAGGATAATTTTAGGATACTTAAAGCACCTAGACAATACTTACAGTAAGCTACTTGTTATTCGTAGAAAAAGTCTAAGAACTCACTTCAGGAAATGGCTATAGAGGTTATACCCGAGGTACTACTGTCAGCTCTTAAAAGAAAGTTTAAATGCAAAGTCTTACAACAATGAAGTCTGAAAAACCTACGAAGAGTTTTTATGAGTGCAAAATGGTTTCCTTTATCCGTTTTCATTTGTTTAACATATCATTAAGTGCAATTACGGAGGTTCCAGAAATACATGACAGCGCAGCGAAAGTTGGCATAGCAAATGATGAAGAAGGATTTTAGTGCAAATATTTATACGCCCTCGAAACGTTTAGACCTTAAAAAACAACGTCGAAAAGAGAAGGTGTTACCTGATACAACATTAATTAGGACATAATAAACTGCTATTAAAATACATAATACTAATTATCAATAATATTTTATATTACTTAGTTTAGATTCAGGAAAAAATATCGAAGGAGCAGGTTCTCAATGCGGCGATACACTTCAAACGATTAAAATTATTTCATCTGTAGTATTGTATTACGCCACACTTATTAATGAATTATTATATTAATACGGCGTAGCGTTTGAAATTGTTGAAATATAATTATTTCAACAATTTAAAACACCGCAATATACAGCAAAAGCAATAACAGTTATAACGTTATTATGTTTCTCTCGAACTCTCAGATTAGCAAGTAATTAAAAATCCAATTACTAATATGAAATAACTAAGCAAACAAGAACATACTTCCCAGCCAATGGAGCAAAACAATAAAGCAATATAGAAAACGTAAAAGAAGAAAGAAAGAAAGCAAAATGAAGTAGTTGCTTCAGGGAAACAGAGCTTGAATTTTGTTTTGATATTGGAAAATGGAAAAAACAAGAAATAAGTGGTGACCGGGGATCCAATGATGCTTTTAGTTTGGATTACAATTTGCTTTCAAAACGTGCTACCTAAGCTTGAGTTGCCATAATATTCAACATTGCTACTGTTTTCTTTGTTCACTCCATCAAATTAAGTAAATTGACTGGCACAGTTTTATACTAAAAGGTATTTAAGAAGTTTGGGTTATTTTGCTGAGATAATAATAGAATGTTAAAATCTACAAAGACAGTCGTGCGAACGTAATGAAATTCAATGATTATTATATACATTATAACTGAATCCTTGAAATCGGTATCAGTGTAGTAATCATTATTCGCGACGCTACAGATTATTAGGATTTTCATTGTGAGAATCTCTATTGCGCAGTTATAATAGCATTTTTTTACATTCGTAACTGGGTCACAATTATGAGACCAAAATCATCCATCACCCTTCCCGTGGTCTCCGAATGGTGGCCACGGCAAGCATGACGGATGATATAGACGATATTGTGAACAATTAGTAGTTTAATCTACATCATTTCATTTCGAACAATTATTATAATGCGGAATACACGCGCCTAATTAGAGCTGAAGCGCAAATTAGGTTAATAATTAGAAGTAAATAGTTACATTTTCATTATCTAAGATTATAATTTTCCAAGTTTCCAAGGCAAAATCATTTCCCAAACGCAATTATAAGAAAATCTTCTGAGAAACCGAGCGAGGCTAATTACAGGATTCCGGGCATGTTACAGGTTGGATACGGTAGATGAGAACAAAATCCTGGATATAATACCATTTGGCAATGGTTATTATAAAGGCAAACTGGTAAATAGAATGAATATTAAATTTAGAATATGCCTTAGTCCCAAATTAGGCTACATCTGAGTTTTTGGATATTACTTTGTAATTTCCAAGTCAGTATTGGTATCAAAATAACCATTAGCATGGAGCAGCTTACAATTATTATCTTAATCACTGCATGGCATTTTAGGCATGGGGTCAGGAGCCGTTTTTTTGCCCGTTGTAATTTCAATTATAATAAAAAATATGTAGACCCAGATTCCACTGTAAAATTAGCTATCACTTTCAAGGTACTTATAATATTCTACAAATATATGGCTAATACTAACGCAGGTCTTGATAGTTTTGCTCGAAGTTCTAATACTCTGAATACATGAAGGATAACACGAGAAAGTATATGACCCAATGTTCATAAAGGAACTTCGAAATTATCTTCAGATAATAAGACTAGAATCTGGTGCAACGTATTTGTTCTAATAAGCTTGGCACCAGATTATAGGAGCGCTTTGGGTATTAACACATTTAATTCTTGCAACTTCAAAGTTTTTATTGGAAGCAATTTTGTTCAACAATTAGGTTTAGAGGCAATTATGATTCTTCTGATGCAATAACACTTTCTATCTTTTTTTACGGGTTTTTTTTCATCTTTATCATCATCATCTTAATAATTGTAAACAATGATCTGAAACCTGATTTAAAAGTGAATTGCTTTTCATAATAGAACGGTCTCTAAAATTTATATGACTATGAAAACAGACTTGCTAGATTACACATCCTAGCAACGTCTTCTTCATTATAATATTCTAGAAGAAAATACCAAACTCGATTCTCCACTGACTTGAACCAAAACTTTAGGTCCCCGGCTTTGTGCCAAATTCCACAAAATTTGCTTAACTAACGTTGGTACTCGTTAGAAGTATCATATAGGGAGGTCTGATACTCGATTATACTTGTATTGGTATGCGTTCAATGCAGTTCGGCTTCAACACTTATTGATTTTGGCAAAGACTGTTGTAAGTTAACCTTGTAGACGGAATAATCTGGGGAAACTTATGGTCTTGCTTCTCGACCCACATTAGAACCTATGTTCATACCAACTTTAAGTGCATTAAGCAATGCAGATGTATCACACTATTTGTTTGGGTACTAAATATCTTAAAATTAATCCATTTGATACTTTCTACAAATGGTTTGTTGGTTTTACTCTAAAAAACTAAATATTCGTATATTTTTAAATTTCTAAATCAAAACAGGAAGAGAATGAAAATAAAGTACTAAAATTAATATTCAAATTCCAACCGTGAAACTTCGTGACAATATTGATGCTATACAACCCGAAGTTTGAACTAATAGTGTTTAACGTGTAACAATAATCAGGCTGGTCCCAAGCGAGTATGCTGCCAAATTAAATATGAGCAAAGTTTTAGCAAACGCCCGCGGCGGGGTGAATTGGCTCACTTGGACCAACTCGTGCAATTTACTAGTACAGAACCTGCTCCTGATAGTCGAGTGTGCGTTTCGTTGAATATTAATTATTGCTTGTCAGTTTGTTGCTCCAAAATAGAATTTATACGGCTAAAGCGAGGTTAGACGTTGTTTGCCGCCATCATATATTAAACATACACTTTTGTAGTGTTTGGGGAATTGGGACTGAAAAAGCGTATAGTGCATGTTGTGAATGTATGGTTTAAAACATTTATATTTTCAGGGTTATCTTGGCCCACTTCCCTTTTACTTGGACTGAAGCATCGTTAGAGATCAGATTTTTGTTCTAATTTTCAACTATTTCTCATCCATGTCTCTAAATCCATACGAAGCAATTGTGTATTACAATCAAATTCGTACATTCATTTGTAAAAGTTTTATGCAGACGGTTGCACCAAATCACAGTACACGAATACAGTGTGACGCTTTTAGTTCGTTAGAAAAGTACCAATTTTAATAAACAGAAAACATCGCGAAGGTATCTGTATTTTTTTAAAGTATTCAAAAATGTATTCTGATCCTGGATTGAGTTATATTAAAAATATCTGATTTGATTACATTAAAATACTACATTTAAGACATTCAATAATTGTTTTAACTTCAATATCTATTTTGTCACCCATTAATGTTTCATAATATATTTTAACATACATTACTACAAGTTCAGGTGCAATATTACCCAAAACTAACCCTCAAAACTTATTACAAATTAATTCAACTAGCATCCCGCGAACAATCTCGACTACTTAGCTAAGTTTAGCACATTGTTAAGTTTAAATGAGTCTTAGCTTATCTTGGAATCTCTGCAAACCGCACGTTAGCGGCCTCGGCTCTAATGTTGGAAAACATTTTCGTAACTCCATTGTGCTTCATCTTAATGATTGAAACTTCTAATTTAGAGTTCAATAAAAGTATATTAAGCAATAAGTATAGAAGAAGCTTTTCTTCTATGATTTTATTAAAATCTAAAATGTAGTTATAGTTGTGTAAGATTGTTTGTTTGATTATCAAATCCTAATCCTAACTGATATTATAAATGCGAAAGTATGTTTGTTTGTTACCTACCTTTTCACGCCTAAACCACTGAACCGATCATCTTGAAACTTCACATATACGTTGTCAGGTGTACAGAAACGGACATAGAGTACCTTTCATTCCGAAAAAAGTACAGTTCCCGAGGAAAACAACAATAACGTTCATAGGTGGCGCCACGTGTCTTTAGAATCATGATTGAATTATATTATTATAGAAACTTTTGTAGAGTGTTAAGAGTTGATTATGAAATTCTAAATTAACGCGAGCGAAACCGCGGGCAAAAACTAATAACATAATATTTTCATGTTATGTAAAGGCACATGATCCGGCAAAATCCATGCTATTCATTTCATTGGCTTCTTATGCGTTAACAATTGCTTCAAGAGACTGCGTATTATAGGGATTTTCTTGTTCTTTATACAATTCGACACGAAATATACATAGAGACAGAGAAAATCAGCAGCAGATGTACAAGACATTATTACGTCACCCAAAAAGAAAACAAGGAGACCCACCTACGAAAAATGTTAAATGAAAAATGTGAAACGTTAAATGTAAAAAACTGCCAAGTCTCGCTGTGCAATCTTTCCATCGTAAAAAGTATTGAGATCTCATAGAAGCCAAGTCCTATTCAATTTATTTTGTAGTTAGTTATCAATCTAGTGACTGTATCAATAGTTTTATTTCTATTATAATTATAGTGACTTGGCAATGAGCACAAATTAAAAGCTGCTTGCTGTGTGGAAATAGGTGCGACTGTTATGACGAATTGATATCTGTGAGTACTATGATTACATTAGTTTTTAGATTAAATTGAATAGGACTTGGCTTCTATGAGATCTCAAAACTTTTTACGATGGAATGATTGCACAGAGAGACTTGGTAGTTTTTTACATTTAATGTTTTTGGTGGGATAGGGATTTTCTTGTTCTTTATACAATTCGACACGAAATATTAATGGTAGAAGAAATAAAATACTTACCCTTCGTTATTCCGAGCATATGGTTTGTTAGTACGCAATGCTTCGTTCATGTTGGAATGACAAATTATTCTGATGTCAAATCAAATAATTTAAATACAGTAAAGTTACCAACAACTTTAGTGTTTCATTGTACTTTTAATGAACGTTAATAATTTCTCCAACTAAGCCTAGAACTATAATTTTAATGAGAGCTAATAGCGCAGGCCTCACATTCTGTTCAGTAATTTTATTTTTAATAGCAGCTAATGAACCGTTTGGACATATAATACGTTCCTACCTATGTAATTAAAACGTACGTACTAACAAATGATGGGGTAAAGTAACTGGTTTATAAGTAGTGTAATTATTTAAAAAATATTTATGATATTCAGTCTCAGTAGTGGCGTAGTACATATTACTTCTATGAGTGGAATACGATTAGGTGAGTAAAAAGAAAAGTAGAGTACATACTAAATAGTTATTTGTATAGAGTTTTGCCGGAAATAAATCTCGATATAATATAAAAATTAATTGCTGTTCGTTAGTCTCGCTAAAACTTGAAAAAGGCTGGACCGATTTGGCTAATTTTGGTTTTGAAATATTTGTGGAAGTCCAGGAAAAGTTCAAATGGTGAGAAAATATGGAAATATGTGTATCTAAAAGCACTTCAATAAACAGATTTTAAAACTAAACACTTTTTTTCTTTACGTGGCCATTGCAACAGCTAGTACTAGATATTATATTTCTTTCGCTTGGTTACTTTTGAAAGTGTAAGAGGTAATTCTGGTATTATGAGAGAATTCCATGGGTGCAGGAGTAACAGCTGATGTACTAAAAACAATAGATTTGGGTTAAAGCGATCAAATGAAATTCGCTCTGCGTAAAAAAACTCGCATCATGTGGAATAGTGAGATTGTTTTCTTTAATGACGACAACGTTGTTTCAAGCAAATGTGTTGTACAAAAAGGCTGCAAACCTATAACTAAACTAAATATAATGAAAAAATAAACTTTTCTTCCATTTAAAAGAACAGAAGTCAAACCACTGTGGAAGAACGTAATAGTACTCAGGGTTTATCAACTTGATTAATTACATCTAATAGTTTCTTCGTGGTCTCATTCTCACTATTATTGTTTTTCATTTAACCTTCTTCAATCAAAACTGGAATTCTGACCTTATTTTTCACACATAGGGTTTAAATTTCCTCGTGCAAAGAATGAATATTTTTTGTCACGAAGAAATGTGCACGTAACAAATTATAAAATTTTAATTGCCCCTTACTTGTTATGTCAAGAAAACGGTATTCGTGGCATAAATATGCTTAATATTGTTACTTAAACTGCGATAACGTTCTGATAGCGTCACTAGATGATATTATTTGACATGCGAAGTGATTTAATATTCTAAAAGTTTTTGTACTAGGTACCTAATGAAAATAAGTTAAAGTATAAAATAAGTTAAATACCTCCTACTATTGAAAATAGAACCAAGTAAATCGGAACTCATAACAGTTAAGTTTTCGATCTTGCTACTAATAGAACTTTTACTTATCTCTGCTGGTAGGATCTGAAATAGTATATTTAATAAAAATGTTTTATTCAAGGATTAATCAAACGTAAATAGAAACTCAAGAACGAATACTGAAAGCTATTTTGATAAACAAAACTTCTGAAACAGAAAAATTTGATTCAATCTAAGCTCGCAATAAGCAAAAGCCATTCAAAACTTTATAGACCAATTTACTACAAATAATCCTTCTCCAATACATTCTAAATTTCCAATACATTTGACATACCACTAACCTCAACCTAATAAATTAAATGAACCGCGAAAGATATCTTCAGTTTTAAAATTTTCTATCATCGGTGGCTCATCAAAAGAAACCACAAAAGTGCATTTCATTTGCTGGCCGTCAATAAAGTGAAGGCTTTCAGATCAAGATATTACCGTAATGGGTCCCGGGGATTAAAAAATAAACTATCATTATCAGCTGCAGGCAAACTAATGGGATTGAGATTGAAAAATGTGCAAATAGGTTAGAGGTGAGGTTTATGGGAATTAAGTATTCATGCTAGATGATGTAGATGGTCTATAGGTATTCTTTCAATTTATTTCTAGTTTTATCGTTGTGAAAGCGTCAGTATTCTAGGAATTAATACTTTAATCATTTTCTGCTTTTACTATAGTGATATTATAAGCATCATTAAATATCTCGCTTCAGTCACGGCTCATCTTCTGTGCGGAAGATGTCCGGTCCTTTGGAAGGCATACACGGGGACACAGGTCCAACGCGCAGAGGCCCCTTTGAGAACTTTAATCTAAAATGGGGTGGGGCACCAACCGGGGACCATCCATGGCTGCACCATTGGAGTGCAGTCATGGACCCCAAGTGGGTGCAAGACTATTGCAAAATATGGTGAAAAATATTTGGTCTATGGAAAGGGGTGTTAGGTGGACTGCATAACTTCTATTGCCGGAAAAAAACGGCGCCTGCCTTTCAACATTTAAAATTGAAAAGTGTTGGCAGACGGTGACTCGCCAGCTCACTAGCTGGGTCCCCTGAAAAACTGCCAGTACATAGGCGAAGAGGGCATCAAACGTGTGAGCGGACATCATTAAATATTATTATTATAGGCTCTCGAGAATCTAATAAAAGATTGTTGTTGTAATTATTTTTATTTATTAACCAACAATCTCACGATTGTTCTTACTGGTTGTTATGAATAGTTTGTTGCTTTTCATACTTTTTTTATTAGGTTTTAGGCGCAAAATCGCTTTTACGAATATTTTTGATTTTTATTTAATCCACTTCAATAATGAATGCCGCTGTAATCGTAGAAATCGTAAATGGAAAATATATAAAGCATTACTAGATGTAATCTTTTGGACACCTTTTACAACATTAAAAGAACAAGACGAAGTACTTGAACAAAAACTGTAAAGACAATTTCAATATTTCACAATTAACAAAATATAAATGGTAGATTCAGTCATCCTAAATGTCAGCGCTAAGTTGAATCAAACGCTTACAGTATTAAAGGACCAGTATCAATTATATGAAACAGTATTTAGGCTGACGCAAACTGCGTTAAAATGCAAATCGGAATCAGACCCTATTGTGCGTCTGCGTATGTATCTCTGCCGTAATAGTATTGTGATATTGCGGGCTAAGGACTTAGTAATGAGCAGCGATAAAAGCGGAACGAGCTGAAATTAAAACATTAACAGAATAACCATATTCTTTAGTCCTACCGTTTCATTTATTTACTAATAGTACGTAGCAAGTGTCTTAAGATTGTAAGGTGGAGGTTAAGAATTCAATTTAAGTCCGAGATTTAAAGTGGATTGGCCATAGACCAATACTTGCCTCCTAATCAAATTGGGCTAATGGCGTCATCGATGATGATGATGAAGTGATTTTTAAATAATTTATTTATGTTTTAGAATATTCCTCTCTGTCTATGCCATAGGTACAGATGATGTTCCTAATTGCAGTGTATCTGAAAATCAAAGAGCGTTAGGGCCTATTCACATCTCTCACGACGTCGTCAACGTGGAACGGTGCATTGAAATAACGTGCAAAACGTTACCGTATCGTAACACGTTGTCGTAATGCGCTCTCCACGCCCGCGAGTTAGTCGCCGTCTATGTGCTCCGATGCTTTAAAACCATACTTTACTGTTTCTCTTGTTAAAATTTAGGAACTACATGGTCAATGATAAATTTAACAATGATCCTGACGTGCATTTTTGCGATACGGTGACGTAAATTTGCACGTTATATCATCGCACCGGGTTCCTTCTATTTGGCAGAATCTTGATACTCCGATTTTTATTTGGCATAACTCACATGGCATAATCTTATTTAATCGAATATTTTTAAGGCATAAAAAATATTTAGCATAACTTTTGTTTGGCAGAATATTTACGTGTCCGAATTTACAATGGCATACTTTTATCTTGGCAGAATTTTGTTTCGCATAATTACCTTTGCCATAATTAGTATTATGCATAATTTTGTTTAGCATAACATTTATTTAGAGATACGATTATTTGGTATGGGTGCATACAAGCATACAAATTTGTGTCATAAAAAGTCAATACGTTGTGCTGCAAAATTTTGTGACAGAAACGAATCGCTGCGAAACCGAGTTTACGCAGTCTTGTCTGCCCTACCCCTAGAGTGTAATTTAAACCCGCGTAGGCGCGGAGGGGTAGGGCGGCCCGCGAGCTGAGGAGCAGGTGGTTTGAAGGGCCGCCACCGCGGCTGAGGCTGGCCGGCGAAGCCGGCCTGCAAGCCGAAGCTGCGGTGGTGAGCGTTAAAAGCATCTGTGACGATAAGCTCGCGTGGCGCCGCCCAAACCCCGCAGCGCCGGAGCCGTGACAGAAACAATGCTTGCTGCATGTTGCATGCCTGCTGCATGTTGCATGCCTGCTTGCATGCTGCATGCATGCTGCATGTTGCATGCAGCATGCATGCAGCATAAAGCAGCAAAAAATCAGTTCTGCCTTTTAATGACTATCGATATAAAATGTATGCCAAAAGACGATTCTGACTGTGAATTTTCTGCGATATGATGTTTCTGCTTTTTAATTATTATGGATATAAACATTATGCCTAAAGATGATTCCGACTAACAAAATTATGAGTTTTGAATGTATGACAACTGAGTGTATGCGAAATGATTTTCTGCGAAATGAAGTTTATGCTATCCGTTGTTATGCAAAACAATATTATGACGTAAAAAGTTCTGCTATAAAAGGTAGACCCCAACGCACCGTGCCACGTTACCGCACCGTTCCACGTTGACGATATCGTGTCGTGGAGATGTGGACAGGCCCATAGATTGAATATTAAATTAGGTAATCCAACTAAGAACTAGGAAGGACGGAATAGCTCTAGTGTTCTCGCCAAAGAGCTGGCAGCTGACGTAGATGACATTATATTGGTCGTCTCTGTGTAAGAGTTGACTGTTAATAAAGTAAGGTGGCAGACTGGAGATTAAGAAGAGACTGACAGCTAAGACGGACTCCATCCCAGAAATTACTACGTCAATTTACACAGTTATACAGGCATCTTGGTTAATCCTTACAACATGAATTGAATCATATGCAGTCGAGATATTAATATCAATAAATCAACTGGCAGATCTGTCGTTATGAGAAACAAAATTATTCATACGTAAGTTGAACAAAATAATACTAACTACTTTACAAAACACCGAAAATCGTTTTGTAACAAACTTTTAAAGTCACGAATGCTTGAGAAACAGCTTCAAAGTCGTTAAAAATTTTAATGTTCTGTCACATTTTTCTTGGCACTGAATTTTAAAACTTTGGTATTAAAAACATGATTGACATTTTGTATTATAACTTTCGTGAGACACGTTCATATTTATGATTAGTTACGGTTTACTCACGTGCATTTTTCGGGATTCAGTTCGACTCGCAACCTCGCCGCGAGATCAGCTCATGATTGACATTTGTATTTTATTCTACCATTTACTAGCTCTAATGCTAGTGTCTTATTTACTGTATGAAAATTATTGATTAATTCTTTGACTTCTTTAGATCCGTCTTCTATTTCCATTAAGTTTCCTAACAAAATTTATTCTTCTTCAGCAAAATTCTAAGCTCTAACCAGAGACCTCAGTTCATTTAGATAAATATGTACGGCGGCTGTTAGACAAAATTGGGTTAAAAGCTTTACGTAATCAAAACAAATAGCAAAACGCTCCAACTCGCTAATCTGACTGTCATGTGTCCGCACCATATTTTCTGCATATAAATTAACTCATAACTCAACGGGAATATTCAGGTCAAGCGATCCTAAATCATTTGCGGGGGCTCACATTACTTCTACGCAAAATGACCCTGTTGAAATAATTAATAAACTGCCGTCTGGTATTGTTATGGCTTAATAATAGTTGAAGATTTTAGACCAGTTTTTTGTGGGAGGTTGCACAAATTAATATATTTAAAAATAGCCTTTAATTTGGAGGATTAACCTCGGGTTTTTGAATTAAGAATTCTAGGACGAGCAGTACTTAAGTAACATTTGAGTATGGAGTTATCAAAAAAATTATGGATTTTAAAACATTTTTTGACAACTCCGTACTCAAATATTACTTAAGTTATTGCTTATCTCGAGTTCTCAAATCAGAAACCGGAGGTAAATCTACATACCAGAAGACTTGGATGTAGATTTAAACTCTCAATCACCGTAATTATAGACACAATAGATAAGACAATTAAGTGTCGTTGTACAGTCTTAAACTGTACATGTTTTGCGGACGCGGTGGCTTACACCAGTCGCGCGTCATTTCATTACTATAAATATACAAAACTTACAATAAATGAGCGAGTGCGATTACTGCTACGCGGTGACTAACATTAGCGAAAGGAATCGTCAACATATTTACTTGTAAACACTATTTATACGCAATAAACCTAACGGGAACTAAGTGATCTTTTCTCTACGCGCTTCAACCTGAACCACAACCTCAACAACAACAACAAGCAAGTGTACGAACCGTACAGTCGTCCTGAGGCGACGGACGGTACGCAACCGGTTAAATTATTAATCTGTTTTATTGTTGGTTATCCTTTACGATTTACATACAGTCGTATCACTTATAAAGTCGTTAATTTCAAAATTACATCAGAGGTAAAGGTGTCAGTACAAAAAATGCGATCACCAATTTACTAATTCATAATTTGTATTATTACTTTCGTGAGACACATTCATATTTTTGATTAGGTTTACTCATGTAACTAGGTACATAACTAGTCAGGCATTCCCGAAAAATGCACGTGAGTAAACCGGAACTTTATCGTCCGTGTGGTGCCGGACGTAAAGAATAGCACTATCCCATCTCTTCCAGCGGATGTCATAAAAGGCGACTAAGGGATTCACCAGAGGATGGGCAGCAGCGTTCTCTGATTACTTTAACAACCATACTGCGATCGCCAACCCGCCTGCCAAGCGTGGCGATTATGGCAAACCCTCCTAACATTGTTTGGGGGAGGCCTATGTCCAGCAGTGGACGTCATTCGGCTGAATGATGAAACCGGAACTAATTTTAAATATAATTCATAATTATTACGCACCATTTTTTCAGCCAGGATTAAAACACCTATTCAATAATATTACCTATATACCTCTAAACATCATTCAATTGTACGAATAAGTATAACTCTAAAATACTAAAAGACCAAAAAAATCTTGAGTACAAAAGACCAAAAAAAAAACAGTACAATAAAAACCATTACCATATATTTCTCTCCAATCTTTCTAAGGCCTATAGTCCAGTCCTGTCATTTCTAGACCATTTAACAAAAATATAATCTACGTTGTTTACTTTTCCGAGACAAAGATACGCATTTAAGTCAGGATTAACCATAATTTATTACGGTCATATAAAAGGTGCTGAAACGGCCTAATAAATTGAGTCATATTATTTACATTCCCATTAGAAAATTAAAGTATAATTGCAAGTAATTAATAAATGAAGACAGCACTGAGTGCTAAGATCTTTTTTTTAACATTATTGATATGATTTCCAATACCTACTTCTTGTACACTAAATTAAAACAAAAAAATAAATGGAAAATATAAACTTCTTATCAACCCACGCAAGTTACAAACACCCACTAAAGGAAAAGGTTTATTGTATTAGCGGATAGCAGGTTTACTAGAAAATTCTCATACTTTAGTTTAGTTTTATTCAACAGTAACACACGCGTAGATAAAACACGATTTTGTTATTATTACTCATTGGATAAATACTTAGCCCGAAATATTAGTAAATGTGTCTTTTCTTTGTAATAAAATTAGAAATCAAACTCCCAAACCACTAGCAGAAGTACGTGTAGAGTCTATAAATCAAAGATAGGAATCGGTAGTGAAAACTTGTGAGCAAATTCCTATAAGCTTCGCAATAAACCACTTCCTTCCTTGCAAGTTGTGAACGGGATCTATCTACGTCATTCAAACAATTATGTCCAACATGATCTCACCAGCTCTCCGCCCGTAAAACTAATTTCATTCGCTTGACCTATTTCCCCGAACATTAATCTTTTACTTTACTTACTCGTACAAAAGGACCAAGGAATCAAATCAATAGCTATCTTAAAAGAAGACTTGAAGGTAATTGCACCATTATCACACTTGCTATAATGTCGGGTCGCAAAAAAATTGCCCAAAAAGGGCTGGACAAACAATGAAAACGCTGTGTTGCAAATGATATCCTCAAAAAATAATGAAGGCTGGACCTCACTTGAGAAAACGACCCACATTATATGGTTGTGAGTAAAATGTGTACGTGCGTCGGACATTTTAAAAGGATAATATCTTAGAGAGCCTTTGCGGCACTTTTGACGGAATTATGGGGTTTTTTATAAAAGTACCTTTAAAGGCAAAATGCCTCTTGAGTTGCTTCACAAAGAGCTAACCTACTTGTTGGTCCTAAATGGTCGGCAAGGTACGGCCTTTGCAGTTCACATTTTGCTTATTAGTAAATCTTAAGATGGCTTTGTACCTAAAGGTTAGGAGTTTAGTAATTTCACATGTATTTAAGTAATTCGACATCTAGGTATTTTGACGAGCAAATCAGCCGAAAGCTTACATTTAGTTATTCTAAAAGAAAATGCCATTTTCATCTGTAACTTAATGGTTTTTTGTGCTGTATGAAGTGTGTACTTTTACTGTATAAAATATCAGAAAGATCAGAAGGTCATCGACATACGCACTAAAACAATTAGCACTGATTAAAACCACGATAGCAAAGGAACGCTTGTTAGTACCATAATTACAGTGGAACATCATTAATCATAGGTTGCTTTGAGTATTACCCGTTATCTGTTGACTTTAATAACTAGTAGTTATAACGAGCTAATACACTTCATATTTTTCTTTTAGCCCACGAACAGTATGGAAAATTGTAAAGTACATAATTATGGATTAAGCTTCAATGTGCTTTAGCTTTTCAGTCTATTATTCCTCACTGTTATTTTGTAATCATGGATATTATTGAAAAAGCTAATTGTTTTATTATATTTGAATTATAGTATCTTTGAGAGTATTAAAATATCTGGATCTGTCTTCTGAAGTGCGTTTTTAAGATGATTTTTAAGATGACAAAGCCATGATTTAAATATTATTATAAGATTGATTGATTATCTTTATTGTAGGTACACTAAAATAAATATAGCAGAAGGAATACAGTAAAAGAAATAAAACAGAAAGAATACAAAAAAGTTAGTAATGAAATAAAAATATATTTATTTTGAAAATTTGAAGACCCTGGATTGTTTCTGGATTGTGATTGGTTGTCATTTGCACCAATAAGATATTATTGTATTTATAGTCCTAAAACAGGCTTATTATAATATAGACAAATATTTTGGAAGGGTTTATTATAAGCAACTTTGGATGTTGACCAAATTCCACGCCTTATCATTATTAAGAAACAGCATCGTCTTCCAATCTGTTTTGTGACCCATCCAACAGAATTATTTTCTTATTTCTATCTGATTGCCTTTCAATATACTTACAATATTATTACGTTTCATCAGAAGAAACAACATTGGGAAAAAGTGACAAAAACAAAACAAATAATTGGAGCACCAAAAATTTTTTGAAGAAATCCCTTCACCGAAATTAAATTTTCTGTAGTGGAAGGAATTGGTATGAATTTCAAAGTGATCGGTTTTAATTCAATTGAAGAAATAGAGACAGAAGAGAAAGTTGAATTCTAAAGTTAGACTAAGGAATAGGAACATCGTTATCGTGTCGACGAAGACGATTGTTGAATGCAAAAGGAAATAAACGACGAAGTAAGTTTTATTTATAGAAAGGACATTTAATGTTGAAAATGTTTAAGTAAGATGACAGGTTTGTTCATAAATAAAATCAGAAATATAATTTACAGGTACCATATTATCACTGTTTTCTTGAATATACAAAACATTATGATACTTGAATATGGAACAGAGGTTGAACAAATACAGACTGCAAAGCTAAGATTTTTCAAAAAATGTTCATTCAAAAAAAATTAATACAATTGTACGTATTTTTCAAATCCACGTAATCAAAATCTTCAATAGACAATTCTCTTACCATACAATCATTTATTTCAATATCACAAGAGTCAACGAACGAAATAATCTACGCTAAGATCTCAGTAAAGAAGTTTTTTCAAATGAAACTGAGAATTTCAATCAGGCTATCTTCGTGCGACCGCGGTTTTAACAAAGGAATAAAAATCATTGTTAGGTAAGAAATTGGAGCCCAAGTAATACTTTGGAAGATGCAATTTTTATTTAAAAGAGCCGCCTCGGGGTCGCGTTAATATAGACGCCGGAATAAGGCTTGAAATAACAAGCATTTGTCCATTATTTCTTAGTAAAGAAGGTATGAAGAATCTGTAATAAAATAGGTTGTTATACCAAAATTTGTGTAGGTATTTAATTTGGTGATAGTAAATAAAGAAACATTAAGTTATTCTTGGTACCTTATAATGAAAAATGAACAATTTAAAAAAAAGTGTTACAACTACTTTTGACAAAATAACTACTTAAAACAAGACGAAGAGAAGAAGAGAGAAGAAGAATTAGACAAACACTTCTGATGGCCATGATGCTGCATGGTATATGCAATAACAAGTACGATTGCACTGATATTACTAATCAGTTATGTTATATTGTACCTAGAACTGTCATGCGGCGAGAGGTGCGCGTGCCTCGGTTGTTCCACACTGTAAGGTGCAGAACCAATGCCGGCGCACGAGCGCCTCTCCGACGCCTTTTAGAATCATATAACACACACTTCACCGATCTTGACATTTTCGCACTCTCTCATATAAAATTTAAAAAAATGGCAATTGAAATGCTAAAATGATTTCCTTTCTATAATCTGATTTGCTACCAGATAGTCGCGCGCTCTTTTTTTTTTTTTCTCTCTCACATACATTATTCCGCGGACATTAGTGTGGGTTACATGTTTACCTATCTACTTAACTCTGTATTTTAGTAAAAATGAATGTGTAACTGTTTTATGTCCCAAAAAAATAAAATAAAATAAAACACGTTCGTCAACTTCTCTAGTACAATGTAGTACCAAAAATTATAGTGCAGTGTTAGGGTGCTTTTCCACCAGAGATATGCCATGCAGCTATGCTGTGAGAATGTAAAAGCTAAGCTACGAAACTATGTGACCGTTTCCACTGATGCTAAGCTATGTAGCGGAGCGAGTAAGAGGTGCTCGATGACAAACTCGCGCCTACTGTAGGTATACTGCTCTGCACATAGCTACACCACTCGCGGTCATCCATAGCACGCATCTATAGCAAGCATCCACAGCACGCATCCTTCCATATAAAACCGGCCAAGTCCGTGTCGGGCCACGCACATTAATAGGGTTCCGTAGTTGCACAATAATGCTGAATAACACAACTAACAACGTTATAAGTAAAAGTAGTTTTTCAATGGAATTTGTACGAAATTTTTACTTTCATAAGTTGGTCGACTATTACTCGTAAACTTGTAAAGCCTAATTAGCTGTGATAGTTTTCCTTTTAATTTCGTTGTATATACATACTACTACCGTGATTTTTTTCACATATTCAATACTAACCGTTTAGCTGGCAGGGGGGGGAGGGGAGAGGGACACTTGACTCTAACAAAAATTAGCACTTTAAAGCTTAATATTTCACAAACGAATCCTTTAATCGAGAAATAGCATTTGCAACCCGCAATATTTTTGAAAGGCCTATCCAACAACATCCCATACAAAGGGGTAGACGAGAAAAAAACATCCCCACTTTACAGGCAAGGAGGTACCGTAAAAATGTTTTTTTCTTATTTTTATTTTACCACTTTGTCGGCGTGATTAATATGTATATCCGTGCCAAATTATAGCTTTCTATTACTAAGAGTCTCTGAGCTAAGCTGCAAACGGACGGACAGACGGAAGGACGAACGGACATGGCGGAAATATAAGGGTTCCTTGTTGACTACGGAACTCTAAAAAACGTAGCTTAGTTGAATCAGTTTCCACCAGTGCTATGCTATGTGGACCAATGAATAGGTATGATCGGTGGATATCAAACGCATCCATAGCACAGAATAAATAGTACAATCCATAGCAACGTTGCATAATACATCTCTGGTGGAAAAGCACACTTACTTTCAACTCTTTTAATTTTCACTACAGAAAGTTTCAATTTGTTTCTTGCTCCTTTACTTACATCGTTCGTGTAAGGTATGTGTATATTGCCACTTTGTGATGTAGTATGAGCATATAGATTGTCAACTTGCGTTTCTCCGACACATGAACTGTCAACCGAAGTGAATAGGTTGCCGGTCTCAGTTGCCTGAAGGTGTTTGCAATAACATTAGGGGCAGTATCAATTTCCAGAAACCGTGAGATGTTAGCTTTGAAATGATTAGACGAGATGTTAATCTTCGGGTAGAGTAAGTCAGTTTCTGGGTGACTAGAATGAAGTTCTATTGTCTCCTGTGGACAGTGCCTATAGTTGAGACACCTTTACGTCCTTCAATGGATATGTTTTCTGGTCCTTTTATACTTTAATAGAAGGGAGGATGCTTTTGGGGGCTGCCTTTTATGTACCTAATATTGACGTTCAAAAAGAACTAAGTAATTCTAGTCTATTTAGAATAAATGAGTTTTGAAATTAGAAGTTTTTTTTATATCTTTTTTTTAAATAAAATATTGCCCCACACTAAGATTTATCTTGTATCCTGGGTGCGTTTACAGACACAAATCTCACAAACAAACGCCCAGACCCAAAACAACTATCTGTAGGCCATACAAATTTTTATTCCGTGTGGGAATCGAACCCACGACCCGTAGCGCAGAAGCCAATCGCTTAGCCACTGCACCAAACGCGTCGTCAAATAGAAGTTTGAATAGATGGTAAAAAAGTTGTTAATCAAAAGACCAAAAAAAAAACTTTAAAGACCAAAGTATTTTCTATCTAGGTACCTTCCGTAAATGTAAATATAAAACAGCGAGATATAGAAATCATTCAAGATTTTATTAGGTACTAGAGGTCGCCAGCGGCTTCGCCCGCGTGGATGTCGTTTATTGCGTATTCCGCGTTTTTCTCTACTATAATATGCATGTATTATACATATAAACCTTCCTCTTGAATCACTCTATCTATTAAAAACCGCATCAAAATCCGTTGCGTAGTTTTAAAGATCTAAGCATACATAGGGACAGACAGACAGCGGGAAGCGACTTTGTTTTTTTATACTATGTAGAGATATCTGATCTGCAATTTAAAAATGTTAACAATCCTGTATAATTTTATGGAAAACAGGTACACGTCAAATATGTTAGAAGTTTAATCAGGAAGACAATTTAAACCAAATTTTAAGGTTAACGTAACGCAATATCTTTGCGGGACTGTATCATTTTTTTAGGAGTACTTTAACGCAAGGACAAAACGGTGTGGGCCCGTGCCACGGAATTAATGAGGTGATTTGTCTCCAGGCAGAATAAGGAAGAGTCATAGCCTCAAATTGAATGGAATTCAATTTATCGGTAGAATGTCGGGCCTCAGTTAATGGGCTCTCGGAATGTTTATTTGCTTTTTATACGGTTAAATGCAAAGTTATAATGCTCGTCCTCTTTGAACCGAATTCAGTGATGGTATTCTTTATTGAGTATGATCATTAGATGGGAAATGGAATGTTCGTGGAAATTATGTCTATTAAAAGGTTATTTCGTATCATCATCCGCTCGTTAACATCTACAGTGGTCTACATCATCTCTTACTACATCCCTATAAAGAACGATATGGAGTGAATTATGCCATAATTACCACGCTGGTAAATGGATGGGTCGCAGTTTATAATTAAATCTACTGTCCATCCTCTTGCCATACCTTAGTCTTATGTTACGACAGTTACGGTAGAACATCTGGTGGCCCAAGTTTTGTTTCAAAGGAATCACACGAAATTATTTTTAAATTGATTGAAAGACTTGGCATTTACTGTGAGATAGTTCCAGATTTCTGCACAGATTGCAAAAGATGACTAAAGGTAATGAGTTAACATGATCTTTACAAATTGTAATTAATCATGCGCTTTAGCAACTTTTTAAAACGACAAAGCATTGCAGAGATGCTCTAGGACCTTCCATCAACTTTTAATTCTACTCAAGTATCGTGCTGTATTTTTTTCTTTTATTATGACATTATAAAGTGAATTAGTAGAGCAGTTAACTAGTTACGTAACTGACTGGGGCGATAAAATTTCTTAGTAATCTTCTATTTCGATGAGATGAAACAACAATGACTCGAGTGTGAAGATTTTATTCCTGGAAATGTCAAGTGTTCATGATGCACCCTCATAAACTGTTACGATGAATGGTTTAACGGTTACATCCAATGAATACCACTTCTGCCTGGTTTTATTTATACCGGCTTTTGCCTGGATCCCGCTCATCCAATGCTATGACACTAACCAGAAGTAATGAGATAATTGTATCCTTGACATCATCAACTTGGCCTAATTCCTATTCGAGATTCCTTTTAGAAAATCCAGATTTGACAAAGAATCTAGTATTTCACAAGGAAAAACTGCCGTTTAACTTTTTTAACTTAACTAACGGGTAATAACTCTTTTCCTTCTGGAATTGGTAATACTGAAGTAAGCCCAAAATATTTTTTTGTGCTACTAGTAGTCTTTACCTACACACATAGATAATTAATACTTTGTATAATAAGTTTCCTCTCTCCTACTATTTTTGCTGTGCCCGACAGGGTCCATAATGATCTCATACTTTTTAAGTTACCACCTAAGTTTACATTGTATAATACAATAAATATACCTATTGAGTATTGAGTAGATATCCACATGACATCTGAGAACGATGAATTAACTCTTCAAGACATGGATATGTAAACAACGGTCTCTCATCGTAATTGGACCAAGGCAATGCCCAA
The DNA here is from genome assembly GCA_905220435.1 of Amphipyra tragopoginis. Classification (NCBI taxonomy): domain Eukaryota; kingdom Metazoa; phylum Arthropoda; class Insecta; order Lepidoptera; family Noctuidae; genus Amphipyra; species Amphipyra tragopoginis. Next base: position 12,254,785 of record HG992015.1, on the reverse strand, counting down.
CCCCATCAATCGATGTGGGAGGTAGGATTAGCTAGCAGCCATAATATCCCCTCCATTATAGGAAGTATTATGTAACTACCGATGGTAGAGCCCCCATAAACTGTTAAAACTAATGGTCTTGGGTCGTTTTCATCAGCATGCGGTTAGGCTTTGCCGCATATGTGACAGAAATTATGGGGCATAACTCCCCAGTGAACAGTCTTGATAGTACTTCCTTGATGTATTTCTCTTAAATTTGGTAACAGTAAAAAGTTTATCAATTTACCAGTTTTGAAGAAAATTTGCCAGAATGTTCATTGGTCTGAGTGACATCATCAAGTTAAATGTAATCCACTGCAGAAGTTTTCTTCCAAAAAATATATTCTTTTAAATTTTAATTCATTTAAAAAATCTAAATTCTGGACTACATACATAATATCACACCTGTATTCTACAAAGGGTTGGGCAGAAGAGTATAGTAAATCCTCATTTCGCCGGTATGTTTAAGTCCCATAAAATAGAGCCTATTGCCATCAACCGGGCACAATTCCAGACTCCAGGCTGCAACTGGAAATTCCACACGGAAAATCCCAATGAGACTTTGCCCGACTTGAAAATCGAACCCAAGACCTCGTGCTCAGCAGTTGCGTTTGCGACCACTAGACCTGAGAGGGTCTCGGGACTTATCCGGACTATAATATATCATGTTAAAATATTTTTTAGTTAATTTGCCTTTGTAAATGTCTGTCAAAAGACACCGTCACTAAGACCACCCGACCAGACACTTTAATCAAATAAAAAGCTTCCCTAACTCACATACTATTAGATACAAGACATTACCCATACATTCCCCAAGCAAATACTCATACATAATCTGTAGCAGTAAACGCTAGTAGACATAAACTAAACAACGTATTAAGGTTCCGTATGTATTAATATTGGTATCGCAGTTTACGATTACAGGTTCTCGTAAAACCACTGGGGTTCATAACCACTCAATTTTATTAGTAGCATGTCTGTGTGTACGGTTTTTGTGTACTTATAGATATTGTAGTATTTACGCTTTTTATGAATCATACGAAAAATTATTTGTATGATTCATAAACATTCATTTATCATTCGAAGTAGGATTGTTGGTAAAGCATTTTTTTGACTTGTGGAAGCAAGCGTAAAACAAACCGAGAAGTCCTAAGTTTAATCTTAAGTTAAAGCAAAGTGTAACAGGTTGCTAAGAAGAAATAGGAGTTTGTTGTAACAGGTAAAATCACGTATCTGTTACGCCTGTTCCTGTTACACGTAAATAGCAGTTCCAAAAACCTGTTACAAAATAACAGTCTGTTATTTCATACTATGTGGGAACAAACTATTGTGTGTTCTCTGTTACCACAGATAGCAATGTTTAACTTGTTTACTGTAACAACAGGACTTCTCTTTCTAACTGAGGTGTTAAACCTATGCGAGAAAGAGCTTGTGACGGCTGTAACAGGGTGTCACAGAGTAAAAGTAACATTTTTTATCTTATTCTAACTAAGTTAACTGTCTTAAGCATGGATAGAGAAAAGCTTGTGACTGTCTTAAAGGGGATTTTGTTAGCTCGTGGAACAGGAACTGCTTTTTCAGTTTGTTTGTCACAGTTACAGTCTGTTATCATAAGCTACCTGTTATAAATAGCTGTTACGATAAATACGCCTCACTCCTAAGAAGAAATCTGTGGTGCATAGCTATGGTCCAGTCTCTGTCAATTTGTGTTTCTTCTCCTGTCATTAGTTAAAACTGCACTACATTTTTTACCTTTACCTTTCCTTTTGGTATATTTTACAAAGAAGATTTTTATTTTACACGGTCAACAGTTTTGTAATTGTTTTATTATACACATGAATGACTCAAAACTGCCAAATTGGGCACAAATCTTTACGGCGTTGTTTTTGTTCACTTGATCGTTATAGGCGTTTTGTTTTTACCAACGAAAGCTTCCTTTATAACGTATCATACGCAAACCTCACAATAACATTTCAATTTTCCTGTTTTTTTAACTCTATTTTCTATTACCACCTTTTTATCACCAAGAGAATGGCGGACGAGACATCAAAAGCCCTCGAGTTTCTCGCAATCCAATAATAATAAAAAAGCAATAAAATCTATATTATTTATTGACGACTTCCTATTTCAAGTCGAGACTAACGGCACCACAAATTGACTGAGATACTCATCTGTCTTCACGGTTGTTGAACATAACATGATAAGTAGAAACCTAAGCTAAAAATCGTACAAAATTATTCGGATGTTGGGTCTAAAAATGAGGATTTCGCATTTTTATCACTAGCGTTGGTTATTTATGGGCTCGTTTCTTGATTATCCGAAGGTTAGTTAGGAGTGTTTACATATCGTTATTAAAAATAATACCACCATTGTATGTTTTATTTTTACATTGGTTTCTATGTCTATGTTATTCTCATAGTGCACAATGAAACATTTTCTATCGTTCTCACCTATTTAACAATGAGAAAGTTACCTGAAGGGTACATGTTTCATCTTTATTAAAGTACACCTGATTTCTAGTAGGTAGTACCAGATACATTACTTGGGACTTTGCAGAAACCGTTATGTTAAATGAACATGGTTCTATTGTATGATATAACAATAGCTGACTTCTCTAATATTCTCCTAAGAGCAAAATTCTGGCAAAGAAAGACATGTTTTCCGCCAGATCCTATCAAATCAGCAGAATTTTTCCGCAAAAAAATCCCTTCGAAAAAACATACATATGTGTTCGAAGTAAATATATCTTTGCCTACCTTAGTGTCACTTCCATTTTCTGCCCGGAATGATTCATGAAAAGATGGAGCAATTTATAGGCGGGCTTGGTCAGCTATATCCTATCCATCCTTGCCCTAAAATGACCTATTTGTATTATACGGAGCGTTACTACGGTTATGGTATTTATGATAATGTTATTAGCCTGCGTCTTCAGCCTTTCTCGTAATTTCCAAAAGTGATTGACTAGTGTTTTTGGAATGTTATGTGTGTGTGGTTATGGGTCCTTATTTGCAGTCGTAAATATTCTTTGTTTATTGGTATCGTTTTCATAAACCAACATAAAATGTATAGTCTACCTACAGAAAATATTGTGCAGAATTTGTCCGTAAAATGTAGTAGCTGCGGTATTACAGACAAAAATCATACGCACCCTAAACTTGAAATAAATACTTCAGGATATGCAAATATTTGCTCCGATGCAGAAATCTCAGCTCGACAGGTAGAAGAACAAAGGGTACTTCTATTATATACCATTTAGGTTATTAAATATATTACTTTAGGTTTTGATGGTTGTATAGAAAATAATGAAATGAAATTGGAAGTCATACAAATATAGGTAATACAAAATGCTTTCGTGTATCTTTACATCTCTAACCAAAAGCTCTGTTTTTTATACACGTAATATCTAAAGATAAAGATGAACCTTTCTTTTCACTAGTAATAAATTAAAAAACAAATCAAACGCATCAAAGAGGAAATTAATATTGAAACTCATATTACACTTCGTTTCTTATCGCAACTTTTAGGGAAAAAGATTTCTATTATACTTATTACTTTTTCTTCCCTCTTTTTGTGTCCAACGTGGCAACTATTGTATAAAAATATTCTCTTACAATAAAGCAAAAACACAACGACCAATTTCTAAAAAAAAAAGATATTTCTTTTCTTTATCTTTTTATGAATAAAACAATTTGACTACACTACAGTCTTCATTAACAATTCTACGAAGTCAAATAAACGAGAAAGCCTTTTAACATTAAATAAAGATTGACAAATGACTCAAGGAAGCAAGAAAAAGATTTATCGGTGAAAATGTACCAATAAAACGGTTTTCACGTAAAGAAAAGCACGTAGATAGGTAACATGATACATACGATCAATTTGAAGAGCAAGCAAGGTAAATGATGGAATCAAACATTGCTTTGCGGAAATCCATCACATACAAATATGCAAATACATTATCTAGCTTTAATTCCGCTGAACATTTACAACTACATTACAATTACATTGACAAATCTATTGTTCAGCGGAATTAAAGCTAGATATTGTATTTGCATATTTGTAAGCAAGCAAGGTGTTCAAAATATAACATTTAATAGTTTGTTTAGATTTGACAATCAAACTTCTCCCTTGTGATAAGGTTGTTTTAATAATTTTTGACTCAAATTTCATCATCATTGTTGATCAAAAATGTAAACAAGACGTATCGGTTTTCAAAACATCATGCTATCAAATCCCAACATGCAGTCGGAGGCTACCTATGAATTATACAAGGTTAGTTTTAGTATATACAAAACCTGAAACTAGTTTGTTCAGAATCACTAGGAGAATCGATTGACATATTTTTACACCACATTTTTTTTTTGTTTTTTTTTTTCAGAAATTTCAGTTTTGTTTCAGTAGGTTTCTACCCATAAAAGTTGACGGGAATAGACACCTTGAGGCTTGAAATGGTCCGCTCGGTCAGTTTCCTTGTATTAGACAACCCCTGCATAGCACAACTCAGGCATTTCACACTTTTTTAGCGAACTTAACGCGACATAAACTAAGGTGTAACTTGGAGATTTACTAAAAAAACACATATTCAGGCAGTTCTGATGAAAATCTTGTTGGGGTGTCTCGGTTTTCGCATAAAGTAAAAATAACGTTGTATAATTCTCAAGTCGACAGACCAAAAAATATACGTAGCCTCCGACTGCATGTTGTGATTTGATAGCATGATTTTTTGAAAACCCATACATCTTGTTTACATCTTTTCAGTTCTTATTTTTTTTCTACATCCTTTATTTACCATCTTTTTAGTTCGCTTTTTAAGCAGTCGAGTTTTTTGTTTTCACTAACAAAAAAATTATGTCACTCAAACAATACGCGAAGTTAAAGAAATCAATTTGCATGCGTCTATATACAATGATCCAAAAATTTCTAGCTTACCGAATATTTAACCCACTTGATGTATTGTAATAAAAAAGGTAGAAAAAATAAAGGGATATATACTTACCTACTGAATTTTGTATAGTAATAACAAAGGAAAAACACAGTGCTTCTATAACGAATTCAACAGTTTCATGAGTTACTTTAGCCCCATCCGACCTCCATTCCATATTTCTCAATTCATCATTCAGGGTTTCACAACATCATCATTTTAGGATGATACACATACAACACAAACTACAATAATGTTATAAATGTTGGCCGCTCCCTTCAACTGTATACAGTGTCAGAGTTTGATTGATTGATACGTCGGCGTACAAGGCCTCCCAAAATGGGTAAGGCGTCAAGAAATAAAAGAAGCAAATATTTGAAACTAAAAGTATCAATCGCACGATGTTAATAATTCACAGGTTTGAGTATAAGGAAAAGAAAAATACGATGCAGAGAAGAACCGATTTTCCGTTCCGATTATTGCCCCAATTTATTTTGTACGGTAAAGCTTTAAATGTGTGTACGGAAGGTAAGGGAGGCATACATCGTCTTGCTCTTAATCTTTATCATCCCTTAGGGATCAGTAGTCTAAATGATATCTATCGGTAGGTTGGTGCATACTTATTATCATGTAGCTCTATGCTTAAGCGTGTTAGCTCCAGAACCATGGTTGCATGTGATTTTAGAGTTACATTATCTTTAAACGTTGGACTATGTTCCATAAGGAAGCAATAAAACATAGTTACTGACATATTATGCCGTGTCGTAAAGGATGTAAAAAATAGAACTACCTCATCTCTTCCCATGGGTGTCGTAAAATGCTACTAAGGGATTCACTAGAGGGTGGGCAGCAGCGTTCTCGGAGTATTTTAACAACCATACTGCGATCGCCAACCCGCCTGTCAAGCGTGGCGATTATGGCAAACCCCTCCAACATGGATAGCAAAGACGTTCTGGAATGGCGACCGTTTACCGGAAGGCGCAGCGTGGGTAGGCCTCCCACAAGGTGGAAAGATGATCTGGTGGAGATCGCGGGAATCCGCTGGATGCAAGAAGCACAGGATCGGTCGATGTGGCGATACTTGTGGGAGGCATGTCCAGTAGTGGGCGTCTTTCGGCTGAATAATGATGATGATGGTGACTGATATACAGGGTGTAAAAAGACCCATCACATAGCCGAAATCTACGCACTCTGTACATCAAACTAAACTACATTTACCAAAAATAATTCCTAGAAAACGACTTTTATTTTTTGGCATAAAAAAACGCTTTTTTTGTAGCGCGCAATGTGTGGTTGTGGCGATGCCGCGCGTTTGCATGTGTGCAGCGGCCACACAGCTGAGCCAAGGCGGTCGTGTGCGTTTTATATTCGTTGCATTTTTGTAACTTCAAATGCGTAATTTGTTAGGAAAAATAGAAAATTTTGATAAGGTTGTTTGGAAGAAAGTTTAGTATTATCACTTAGAATACGTTTTTGGAAAAAACTAAAAAAAAATGTATACTTTGACCTTCAATATCTCCAAAACCAATGATTTTCCAGGTATGGTCTGGTAGAAAAAAATGATCCCAATGATGGGTAGAATATGTGGTTTTCGTTACGGTTAAGGGTCTTTTTACACCCGATATCGTGTTTATGATAGTTTTAAACTACATCACTCAGACTTCTTTAAGCACAAAAGCAGTTTTAGTGCTAATATAAAGTAAAAGAAAAGCAAAAATAAATAAATAAAAAAAAAACGTCTAGAGGCCTTGCAAGAACAAATCATACTAACTACGGTACTGAAGCGCCTACTGGTACTTATAGTTCTGCTGGTGCTGTTAAAGAAAATGTACACGAAGACAAATAAGTATAATAAGTCAGGCTCTAACGGTAAGCAGAACAACTTTACGGTACCCAGTCATTTTTAAGTACCAGAGAAAAATATAGGTGTACCAAAAAATGGTACGCAATAAAAATGAAAGCTTTTTTATTTATTCAACACTTTCCTTTCTTTATAGCCACGCGATTTTGCTCTCAAAAATCCTTTTGGACCTCTGGGAGGTAATTTGGGATGAGAAATAACAATATCTTTGGCACAGGGGGATCCTTTACAAAAGGACATAAATATGTAATTATATTAATTTTATTCTTAGAAGGATGGTGAATTTAATGCTGTTAATTACGTTTAGAATGGGCACGTTTGGTATTGGAACAATACGAGAACCTGTGTGGAATGTTATTATTAGCCACATTGGGAGTTCGTGTGGGAATGTATACTGTTCGTTGTTTCATACAAGATTTACACGCGGTGTCGGCAAAAGCTGTTCAGAATTTGTTTTTGATGTTATTGTAATTAAAATTATCTTTTGAAGTGCTTGGAATTATATTTTAGGTGGGTTTCTGTTTTGGTTATTTTTGTTTATAATGTGGTCTTGTTTGGTAAATAGGACTGGTAATGTATGATTTGAGAGAACCTAGACAATAAATGAAATACGTAATGCTGTGGATATCAAAGACTGTATACTCATTAGAGAGGACAACCTCGCAAAAAAATCGCTACAGATAAAGTATTCTTTCAAACAAACTTGTCGTTATTATTATGCTACTTCAAATCTTCTTCTGTCTTTCTTATCATGTCAATTGTTCATTAAATAATTCCTGATTAGTGTGTGGCCACCTCAATAGTATTAGGAGGCTATCCATATCCCACTTCCTAATTCCAATATCATACTGATATCAAATATTATTGAGATATTTTCATTTATCGTATTCAATACACATCCTCGTCACTCCTGTATTTTTTGGAATAGGCAGAGAGGTGAACTTAGATAGAAATATTTATATTGATATTAATAAATATTAAGCTTCTTCTCTCCTACTATTTTGTCTGTGCCCGACAGGGTCCATAATGATCTCATATTTTTTTAAGTTACCACCTAAGTCTACATTGTGGAATGCAAGAAATTGATTGAGTATTGAACTGTTGTACCCCCATCTTTTACGGTATTTAATCCCGTGTAATAGGGGCGAGACTATTGCCATTGATCGGGTACAATTCCATACTCTGCTACTGATATTTTTTTTAACAGGAAAACCAAATGTAATTTTCCAACCAGGAAATCGAAATCAGCACCTTACACTTGGCGGAAGCGCTCACAAGCGCTAAACCAATGAGAAAGATAGTAAATTCAATAAAGATCTTATTAAAACAAACTGACCATTAAACAATTCTACGGTATCCCTATTTACGGATCCAATAAAATGTGTCCAGTAATTGCGTTCTAGTTGTTTTCGAGGTTACACGGTCGAATGGAATGAAAAATAGATTGGAGAAAAAAAAGAATTGAGCTATTGTTCAAAATGATTGCTTACAAAGGCTTTTTGGAAGTGGCTACCTTTTAAACAAAGGGAGAAATGGTGATTTGTTGGTTTTTATTGTATTTTTATGAAGCTTTGAACGTAGGTGGTTTGATATTGTTCTTTATGACGCATTAGCTGTTACTAAACTTATCATTACTGTTGCTGTAAGTCATTATAAACACCGTCTTAAGGACAATTTAATCCACGGGATTATTTTCTAAATAAACCTCAAAGAGGTAGATGCAACTGAACTACTTGTTGTATCATTTAATTATTTTTAAGCAAATCAGGACATCTCATAATAATACTGAAATATTTTATTCATCCTAATATTAAGAAGACAAAGTTGGAAATATTTGAAGGCAGAAAATACAGTTATAATTTTAAATTCCTTTAGGTCTTCAGCCTAAACTTAATTTATTACTGAGATTATTATTTTCTTACGCCAGAAACGTTTTGTGTGATTATAATGACTTGGTATCAACTGTAGTTAATACATTCATACAAACATTACGTATACTCACGCCCATAATCGTGAAGGGTTAAGCAGAGGTGTTCTGATATTAAAGGAATCAATAAACCCAGGTTTTGCCTCTATTTTTAAATCTTACATAATAGGTGGCAATACTACATCCATTTTCCAGGGACAATTATGGCACCTATTTCCTGATTCAGAACGATTCGATTAATCAGCTGTCAAACGATTCGGTAAGCTATCTTTTTTTCCCTCTAGTCTCAGTAGTTCGGTTGTTTTGTTCGGGCACGGACTACTGAGACTAATTTTGTCTCATTAGTTCGGTTATGAAGTCAAACCGAACTGTTGAGACTTGTGTTTTGTAGTTCGGTAAATGATTTCAGTATTCTCCGGTCAGTACTTTTATGAAAGTGCCTATTAATTAATAACTACCAAACTATGATTTCAGAGAATATTGATTCTTTTATTTAAAATAAAAGCATTTTATTTGCATCCCTAACCGGACTACTGGTATCTTTTTTAGTATCAATAGTTCAGTTTGACGTCATAACCGAACTAATGAGACAAAATTAGTCTCAGTAGTCCGGACCCGAACAAAACAACCGAACTATTGAGACTAGTGGTCTTTTTCGCTCATTACAAGAATCATAGATGGAACGAGATAACAAACCGAATCAGTCAACATCTGCTTATCAAAAAGGTTCTAAATCGAGGGGCAGGTTCGACGCCTCTTACAAATCACTTACCCGGCGACAGAGGGGAATTATATTCTTAGTCCACGAACCACTTACATTCACTATTCATTGACATTTCATCATCAGCTCCTATCCACCCACTGATGAATAAACGCCTCTTTTTTGTTACGCCTCTCAGTGGTCCTGTCCTCTCTCTATCCACATCTCATAAGTTAGCATATAAAGTATTAAGTAATCTTCCGATTATCTGAAATTGACTCATCCGAAATTCTTGGAAATGATTACCTAACAAATCTCTTCAAGTATATTTCGTATTTCGCATAAAAATACCAGATGTTACATCTCTTTTTCCTACGACGCGACTGTACATATTTGTCTGAGTCACACACACAAACAAAGACATAATCACATTTAACAGGTAGATTACGACAATACCTTTTCTGAGCCACAGCGAGGATTTATAGCTTGGAGTCGGGACCTCTAAGATTAAGTGCTTTATTATATAAAAGTATGCAAAAATAAAAAGCTTGAAAAATTATTAAGTATTATTTCAAGGTTTCTTGTACTTGTATATTTTTTCTTTTATTTTGTAAATGGCCAACTGCCCACTACTAAGGTCATGATAAATGCAAAAATTTTGTTTACTGTTCAATAATAGCCAGTATTAACGTTGCTTTTCATTTACTTAAATAACTTCCCTCCGTGCTGACCTTGAAACTCTTAAATTAGTATTTTCCCTTTCTGGTATTAAAAACTTGTACTCTTCTCGCTGCATTCTTTCGTTAATCAATTTTCGATATCTCCCAGAGGAACTCTTGTGTTAGCGTATCAAACGCCTCTTCTAAATCTTTAAACACTTTTAATAACCTTTAAAACATTTAACGCATAAACAAAATGACCTATAAACGTTTTTATTTCAGCAGTGTCCTAAACATAGGGCTTGAATTATCTCTTTATAAATGTAACGAAATAAACGCTCTGTTTACGATGTCACAATAAACAATTCCTATTCTTTTGTCAGACTTATTAAGTAGAAAGCTTGAGATAAACATAACTGGGGATAGCTGTATATTTCTATTCATTTCTTCATGTATGAGGCAGATGTAATTGAAGAATTGATTCGGTCTGCTACTCCTTATTATGGAAAAGATGTATCGATGTTATTTGAAGGAATATACGAAACTATTTTTGTTGAATAAGAAATGGATAACAAACACAGTAATGATATTGTTGTTGTTGTTCTGGGATTAAAAGAAAATAAACTGGTTAGTAACGAATTGGGCTCCGCGTGAGTAGTGTACCGTGCCGCACCTGTCAAAGCAATACTTGACAATTCTAAATTGGATCCTCTTGAAACGGTCTTTGATGAGAAAGTGCCTAAGTATTGATTACTATAAGTCAAAGTCAAAGTCAAAGTTTTTTATTTCAAATAGACCAGATTACAGGCACTTTTAAAACGTCAAAACTAGGTGCACGGTTCCAAAAGGTAGGTTCTATGGAGAAGAGCCGGCAAGAAACTCCATGAATACTCTTTTTAAATAGTAGATCATGACTATTCATGACAATTCCATTACAGTTGCGTGCGACATAGAATGAGAATAATGCAGGTTAATGTAACAAATAAATTCACATAAGAGTAGAAAATAGAAAAAGAAAATATGCCTTCTAGAATTGCCCTAGTAGTTATGGGCTGACCAGTCCCGACAGACAGCACCCGTTCACGAGCATGACGTGCACATCCGCATCGCTTAGCTCAACCATATTGTAGGGAACCCAACGACCGGATATACAACGCCACCATCAGCAGGACATTTAAGTGAGCATGACAGACTCATACTACCAGACAATGGGCAGTAATATGATATGATTAAAGGTGTATCATTAATTGCTGCATGATGCTCAAACTTAAGAATTATAGAACTTAAGAATTTTGTTTCTCAAACACAAAAATAAAGATAAAAGATGTTTCTTATTCCACGAAAGTATTGAACGAATTCAAAGATTCGAAGAGTAAACTGCGACTACTTATGCACTGTTTGCGATTTTTCGTTGGGTATTTGGTGTTGAAGCTTTGCGAGCGTGAGAGATTGTGTTTTCTTAATGCTCTCATCTACGTAAAAATTGTAGTTCGTGCTTTTTTTTGAGGTTTAATTAAATAGCTTAATATTGAGAGTGACATACTTGATAATAATCGTAAGTTTATTTTCAAGCATGTGGATTATGAAAATATATATTTCTCATGTTTTTTTACTGAAAATTTAGCCAACAGCATAATTATTATGATGCTAATGAGTGATAACTCATATGATACTTTTTATATTGTTACCTACCCATTTTATCCTATTCCTATAGAATTTAATCATGTTTGAACATACTTTTTTGTTAGTTGTTGCCATCAGTCAAGAATAAAGTTGAATATAATGAATGGCTTTAAAAATGACTTAAAAATATATTTTATTGATCGAAAATATCGAGATAGTGCATAAATTGTAACAAATTATTAACCTGTCAGGGGCGAGAATGGTGATCCATTGTGTTGGTGACACATATAATTTGCGTGAGATGATACACAGCTGATATTGCACTAAATTAAAATTTACCTACCCGCTATTTATTAACTGGCCAGCGATGAAAATAAATATGATTTTATAAAAGTGTTGATCTTCCATAAAATAACATTTATTTTAAATACATACCAAAAAATAATCGTTCTATTGTTTAAATAACTAGTAAATGTTTCAAAGGTGTTAGTAATTGCAATTAAATGCAAGCTGTCGGTATATATAAGGTCCATCTATTCATACACGAAATATTTTAAGGGACACATCTATAGGAGGTAAAGAAGCCATATAAATTAAAAAAAATAAAATATCTAAGTAATTTTTTTGTCAAATTAAATAATTTAATTTTACTTGATACACATAAAAAATTCTGGCTCTTTACTATTTTCAACATCCATTACGCTAGTTTCTACGTAGTATTTATTGTCATTGAAGCGGGCGGCGGCATGGCGGCGCGGTAGTACGGCACGCGGCTTTTATGAATGATCTCTCACACACCGAAAACCGAAAAGCGAAAAGTAATAATAAAGGAGTAGCGCGGCGCGCGCGCGGCAGCCCGCAGCAGGCAAGAGCATCTCACGCGCCGCGCCCTCCCCGCGCCTCTCCAGTCCCGCACGGTCCGCGTGTTGTATCGCACGCACGTTTTGCAATCAAGCGTCGGGCTTCGTTTAAGGACAATGTCCATGTACTTCCAGCATGATGGCGCACCAGCGCACTATGATAGGCGCATTCGGGACTACCTAACGAGTACGGCGATCGTTGGATAGGTCGAGGTGGACCGATCGCCTGGTCAGCTCGCTCGCCTGATCTTACGCCGTTGGACTTTCATGTGTGGGGTAGGACTAAAGACCTGGTGACCTGGGACGGCCATGCCATAAATAGTGCGGAACAATTAAAAACGCGTATTGTGAACGCTTTTGCAGTGATGGCTGGTGATAGAGACACATTATTAAAAGTGCAAGGACACATTATAAAACGTGCAGCCCTCTGCGTCCAACAGCAGGACGGATATGTACAACAATTGGTGTAAATAGTGTAAATAATTACTACATAGGTATGTACATTTTCAATTATTGTAAATAAGTTGATTCTAAATTTTTAAACACGCCAAGTTATTGTTACAGTTATTCGTAAAAAAAATCCTTGCAGTGGGATAAATTTCGCGTAAAATAAACATGTTTCCAACTAACTACATACGTCGACGTACAACCATAAGAATAATAAAGTAGAATAATAAGTAGTATCGTTATTCTTATGGTAAGTACCTACTAAGTAGATACAACGTTTTCTATCTACCTAGACACAATAATTTTATTGCATCAATAATTCGCCAGTCCAAAGCCTGATGATGAAGTGTGATGGGGAATTAGAATCAATAGGTACCTACCTACTTAGGTACCTAATTAGTATTTTAAAAAAGTTGCCGCACTCTGATAGATGTTTCATGCGTCGTGGATGCGTTTACAAATACAAATTCCGTATGCACGAATACCCAGACCCGAATCAACTATCTGTAGATTTGTTTCATGCGAGAACAAACCCGCAACACGTAGCGCAGCAAGCCAACCGCTTCGCCACTCCGCCAACCGTGCCATCGCTACACCCGCTACCTATACCATTGCGACCGCGTTCTACGCGGCATAGTAATAATCAACTGTAGTGTAGATTTGTACCTCTAGACCACATAGTACTACCTAGACTGTAGATAGTCCGTCGGATTGCGTCTAGTAGGTACTAGGTAAGGTATTAATAAATTAAGCTAAACGTAGCCACTACCAATCGCATTGAGTTAAACAGACATCATTCAAATACGGATTTACTAACAATGTTCTGTACCTACAAAAAGACTAGTAGGTAAATAAAACTTACAATCTAGACGTAATGTACCTAATTATTTAATCGTTAAATAGGTTTGACGAATCATACTGTAGGTATGTTATTCCACGTATCATAGGAATACAAGTACTATCGGCTTCGTTAATACAGTGTCAGTTCAACAAGATAATCGTATGCGGCGACTTGCTCGGTTTTATACGCTTACACATGCACACACATCTCGCGCGCAAGCTAATGTCGTCCGTAAGGTGAAACTGCACTTATGGCCGACCGTACACATACAATAGCAAGTAGCATAGGAAGGCACTTACCTACCTACCTCGCGAGTACCGATTGTGATGTGATACCTTCGATACCCAGATTGGACAACAACATTCGGTTTTCTGTAAGTTAAGAAATTTCAGAAACAGCGTGTACCTACAACAGTACTGTAGGTATGTCTACGTTTGCCTACCTCTGGTACGATTTTTGATAAAGCCGCAGACCACTTAGATCACTTAGACTTCTTACAGTTTACATCTGTACGAGAATGTAGGTACACACGGCTACAGATCAAGCTGTACATTTCCAGTATAAGCTGATCTCGCGTTGTATAGAATTTCCTTACAATGAGAGGTCAGTGTAAACTGGAAATGTATAGCTTGATGTGTAGCCGTGTGTACACAATCAACAAACAGCTGACGGATGCGACTCGACGTTCGAATAGTCGACATGAGTTATAAAATTTAAGTAACTGTCGAAAATCTGACATAATACCTTACGTAAGTACGTAATTTGACCTCCTAGACTCCTAGGCGAAAAATCACATTAATGTCATTCGAATAAGTCAAATCTGCGTAATTCATAATAAATCAAACAGTAGTACAAACGCATTTTGGTAGTTTGACTGATAAACGATTGTAACTAACACAGGTGTAAGTTTTGTGAAACCTCACAGAGGTCATTAACCTATACGAATTCGAGTTGTACCCGTCCGTCAGCTGTTTAATAGTTTACAGATTCTTTTTCGTAAAAATTTAAGGAGGGAATTAAATACCGGTGCAGTGTAAGGTGGTTAGTAGGTGGTGGTGGTGGTGGTGTTGTTGGTTACATGGATGTTTTGTAATTTAAATTCACGCTATTAAAATTAGACTCGATCGAGTTACGCATTTTATCTACGCTGGTTTATTTCTAACATCATCATCACGCCTGTATTCACCGGAGACATAGGCAGAGGTGTATTTTCGTACGCCCACAGATGTTTTATGTGTCGTAGTTAGATCCCATGTAATAGGAGGTGAGGGCAGAGGTTTTCGTCAGGCACCACACAGACTGTTGAGTGCGGTAACTGTTAGCGTCAGGATGCGAATGACTATCGTGCTTGCGCGGTCGCGCGGAGACATGACGTACGAACACAACCTCACCACGCGGCACGCGCTGCCCGACAACAGACTGGGACACAGAGAAGAGCGATCCTGCTCTGATAGAGATAGAGAATAGACGGGTACGGCGCTCGCGCCGCCCGCGCCGTCGTCCGGGGCGGGTCATTCATAGATTATGGAGTAAAGGTTTTATGTAAAATGTCTCGAGCAATATTACAATTATAATAATTAGGTAAAACAAAAAACTTAAAAAAAAAATTTTTTTTCGCTTGAATTTGGCTTCTTTTCCACCTATAGATTTATCCCTTAAAATATTTCGTGTATGAATAGATGGACCTTATATAGGCTAAATTAATATTCAACTTTCAACTTAATTTAGTTTTCTAGTAGTTTGAACAATCATAAACTACTTGCAATACGAGAACTATTATAAAATTAATTTCAACTATGCCAAACGTAATTATTTTAACTTTGTAAACGTGACGCAATGTAATATTAATTTATTCAATCAATTATCAAACCTGTATGCTCTGCATTTTAATGTTATTTATAACAAGACCCTATTGTTTCCCAGAGTGGGCACTGGGTCTAGGCCTGGGTGTTCTTTGCTCCAAAACAATATCAAGTTTCCACTTACAAGCGACCAATTAAATAATCTGTGAATTTCTTGTCTTGCCTCACAACAACTAGATTTTCGTATTATGACTTTGTTAGTATAGATAAACTTACAGTAATTATTGTATGATGCTATTTATTTTCCTAATATATACATTTTAAATCACTCACTTAACTTACAGGAATGATATTTTTAGCACGGCCTTATCGTCGTAAATTTTATTATTGTTTTGTTATGTGCGTTAATTTTATGTTCAAAAAAATGTTTTTTACTTGTTTTTAAACTACGAGCACAATGTTATCGTTTATTTTGTTTAAATGTATGTTTTATTAGACCTATAACTTGTATGTGTAGTATTTAAGCTGTTGGTATAAGTTGGTCAGTAAATAAATAAATAAATAATTATAAAAATGAGGTACAACAATTTATAAAAAATCTAGGATGTTGTGATTCAGAAACTTTCAAACAATTAAATCTAGCACGACAGCAAAAAACACAAAGCCAAAGAAAACTAATTACGGTCCATTATTAATCTAAATCAACCGAATCCCGAATAAGAAAGTTATAAGAATAAAGAAATATAAATAGTTCGGAGATAGGATCTTAATTTAAGACAAGCCCGAGGGACTTGTTCATAAAAGAATGTTGAAGGGAAATGAGTAAACAAGGGAGAACAAACGAATACCCTTAAACGATAATGAGACACCAGAATCTTGTGGCGAATGTTAACAATGTAGAAAGATATTGTATATTCTTTTCCACAGATGTTGGGGAATCTTCAAAACACATTGGGGTAATGGAATTTTCGTCGGACACTTGAACACGTTTCCCGTTTGGATTTAAAACGTAAGGATTTGTCTGTTTCGTGAAGAATCATTTTGCGTTTATTTTATGCGTGATTTGCTGTAAGATGGTCGATGCTTCCATTATAATTTGGAAGAAATGTTAAGAATGTCTTTAGAAAGATACTTGAAATCAATAGTTTAAAAGTTACAACAATTTTATGTATGTAAATAAATAATATTTTGTGAGTGGTTTCTCATTTTAACAGATTGAAAGTATGTTTTTATTTATTTGACCTTAATCAGATGATAGAGTGGTAGAAAATAAGCAGCGAGAAAGTTTTGGTAATAGTTTTTGGAGAATGTAATTATCATCATTTAGTATTGCTAAAGGTAGAATATTGTTGTCAAAGCTAATGGTACAATATATCTTACTAGTCATAACTAATCCTCTTCAAGATTGTACGCTAAAGCTATCTATTGAGAAGGATCTATTCAGAACTAAACATGTAAGAGCTGATACACTTGCACATTAATACATCAAAGTTAGCAGTCATACGGGGTAACTTGAAGCAAGTTGCTATCGATCGGATCCGTATAATAGCAATGTATTGCATAAGTCATATATGATAGAGCTGATGAATTGTATAGGATTTCAGGATCGCAAGCAAATTAATACCCATCTACTGGTTCTATAAATGAATAGACATCGCATAGAAATGTGTATATTGGTAACATTTACGTTAACTGTTTTTGCAAGTGACGAGTGCAATATAGCTTCTATTTGATTTTCATTATTTTTACATTCATTATCAATTTAAGTAGTTCATAAAAAAACATTGTTTAATTAAAGCTGGCTGAAAGTGAATTTCAGATAAAAATGGTACACGAATAAAACGGCACCTGTTGATAATACATAATAATTTCATAATTAAAATTTTGCTCTGAAAAACAAGAGCGTAAAAACAATTAAACCCCTCAACAACTGCTACGATTCATGCGGTATCAAAATATTTTACTTTCCATAGTGTTTTTATTATATGGTTTGGAACGATGTCAGGTAATTATTTTTCTAAAAAAAGTTTTGGAAATACTCCAAGAATTGTTATTATTCACTTACCAATGAAATGCAGTGCTATGCAAACGAACACTGAATGTAGCTTTGTCATTTTGATTATTGTTGATTCTTCTCTGCAGCCTGCGTTTTCGATGCACCATACATTTTACATATTATTATCCACATTTATTTTGTTTTCATCCATATCCACAACACTCACATATTTATCACTTATTTGTCTTTGTGTACCAGTTTCATGTTTGGTCCGATCGATTCGATTAAAAATCGAATCGACAAATTCTTCTGATTATCGAGAATCACTTCTCGTGATAATCTTTCGCAAGATGGAGGCGTGGCCGAAAGATCCGCTGCGGGTTCTGCCACGTTTCAAGTCTCCTGTAACAAAGTGGAGTAATTTGATCAAGTCTAGGAATTTGAATACGATTTCCATATTGGATGCTTACACGCTGAACCTTGGGTGTGCGCCAAAGATGTACTCGAAAGATGTTACGTGGATTTCCATGCTAATCCGGTGATAAAAGAAAAACATAGACTTTCGAGACGAGTGCTAAGTGTATGAATTTTAAGGTTCTTATATAAATGGGATAATATAGCGCTTTATGCAGTCAATTAACTTCTAACCTATTTCGACTTCGTGGAAATTCAATTTTTGAACCAAATATCTGAGTTGAGTACTAGTACAAAACTTACATGTTTTAGTTCTAATTCTCAGAGCACCTATCGGTCTGATAAAATATTTTTGAAGGAAAATCATTGAGAGCCTTCTGACAATAGAGACTCGATATTCAGTAATAGATTTCCAATTCAATATTTTCTTGCCAAAGAACGAATCATTACTACAGCTGAACTGAGTACAAACTATTAACTTAACGTTAACAGGACGTAAAATACTGCTTAACCCACAAGAAAAACGGGTGTTAGTATAAAAAGAGTAATTTTTCAACATTAGTTTACATTTGTACATTTCGTTCCAACCAAAACTAAAACCACAAATTCTGGAACTTGCCCAGTAACGACTATAAGTTGCAGAAAACTTGCTTGTTTGTAAGATTGATTAGTTTAAAGAATTGGGTTTTGCGGTTAAAGGGGTTTCACTTAATTCAGTTTTAGCTGCCTTTGTGTTTCTTTCATCTTCAAAGTTATCTAATTAAGTGTTTTTAAATTACATGTTTGAGAAATGTTGATTTCATTCGTTTCTAAATATTTTGCTCATCAACATTTTTAGTTTATTTTGCTAAAATATTTACCATACAATTGAAAAGGCATAAAATCTATTGCTCAGAAAAGTTATGTAAATCTTTACAAACTTTTGGTCTTCAATATTATAAAAGAAAACAATTATGCCAAAATGAAAGACGACAAAATGCTGCAAAAGAATTTAGACGCAAAGTTAGTGACAGTATTATCAACTTTATTTGCGCTGTAAACGCACCTCAACGCACAGAATATCTCGTAAACACCGTAATAACATTTATGACGTAGGTAAATAAATAAACAGCTCACATTCAAGGCACAACACTAGAATTTCGTGTGTCGTGAAACACACACACAAATCATGAGCACAAACACCCAGACTTGGAGCAAACATCTGTAGGACATGCATGTTTGTTCTAGTGCGGAAATCGCACCATGCTCCGCTGCCTGATTCAATTCAAGAGATTCATCAAGTGAAAAATATTTGTTACCTGAATGAAAATTATAATGCATGTAAGCATTTGTTAGCTCATCCATTTTTTTACTCAGGTGATCCATAACGGAATAAGGTATCTACTTCATCAGCGTCATGCATAAATCATTCAGCGAAAACCTCATTACTAAAAGCGTAGGTCAAATGGAAGTTCATTATTTATGAGGAAACTGATACTTTACTCGTTAACCTACGCTTTTCAGTTCGTTCAAGAAAAGTGGATGTTGTAAAAGTTGAGATTTTAGGACCAATGAAAGATTTTGTTTCTTAATGCAACTTTTAAGTGACTGAAGTTGACTTGCGTTATGGCGTTCACATCATACCTACAAATACCAACGCACTTATTACAAAAGATGGTTCAAAGAAAACCCAGGTTTTAAAATAGCTTCGTCTCTTTTTGTTGTATGTTTTAAATCTGTGTATATCTTAGTTTTTGGTTTAAACCATCTATTGCAATTAGGCAACAAGAGTTTATCCTCTGAACGTAGCCTTACTCTTCCAACCAACAAAGATCGGTTCAAAACAAACCCGCCAACTTTTCCAAATTTTAAAACTCCATCTAATTTGTAATATAATCTACGCATAATTACTTTCTAACCCCTGTTCCAAGTTGTGTTACGAAGCCATTTTATGAATATTTCAGCGGACTGCATAATTTCCTCCAAGATTTAGGAAACTAACTTTAATGCAATGTTAATTTGACAACACCGGAGTGAACACGCTTCTGTCTCGAGGGGAGCCCGTACGTGTATTAAAGTTATGTAGTTAGGTTTTATTGTGGGGTTTACCATCTCTTTTGTCTTAATTTTCAGTCTTATCCTGGATAATATCCCGATACTTAGCTACTTTAAGTAAAATCACTTCCGAGTCTTCTTGTATTTGTAGTCGCAGCTACATCACATAAAATAACGCAGTATTATTCAACTAAAAACTTCGCTCCAATTCCTTTTAATCATATTTTAATGTGCTAAAATTTCTTAGTTATTCTTAGTTCTTTCTCCGTGTCGGAGCTTTCAACTTCTTATGCAAGTACTACTTCCTGACTTTGTACGACTTCAAATGGAAGAACTGTGTAGGTGTATGATGTATTAACATGCACTTTTATACTTCGTTTAAACTTTGTAATGGAATCTTTGGAGTTTTGAAATTTATAATAAAGTAGTGTAATTTGATACTGATCTTAATTTTGTACATTTTTGCAAATATTGTCATCTCGTGAACTGAGGTGCTTACACCAATGTTCACAAACGTTTGTCAACATTTAGAAACATCGGATGTCGAAGCAGTTGAAAGAAATATTTCAGATACAATATTTAACATTTTCCTAGCAGTTTCAAACAGTAACGTGAACAGTTTATAACTGTTAACGAATGTTTATGAACATTTCTCTACAGAACACTTAGTTTTTGCTACAAAACAAAACTGTTTGAAACTGTTTTCAACTTTCTTGAACACCGATATTGGAGCATCTATAGGATACTTCTTAAAAGTTAATAGTTTTAATAACAGCGTTGAGCAAGTGGATTGATTAATGAAATGAAAAGAGCATGCCCTTTCACATTGGTGACGCAGCTTCCCATTATCAGTCTGGGTTATTTACGTCAGTAGATTAGAAAATTATTCCGCTATTTGTCAGTTGTGTGGTTAAACACATTAACGTAGAAATACATGGACTAAGAGTCCTAACTTTACATACACCATCAGAGCGCCCGTCAAGACACATGGCCATATTAATTTAAGTCCTGTGTCGTCAACACAATGCTTTACTTAGCTTACAACCATAGGAAGATTCGACTGCACCCACTAACATAAATTACCCATGTGTTCTTACGCCAATGGTTTAACCATGAAATTATCAGAGTGTATCGCGCTTAAGTGACGTAAACATATGGAGAAGTTATTCATTGTATACTTCCTCCATACCCCTCATGAACATAATTCTTATAAAAAGTAAGTTCAAAAACTAAAACCCGACTACTACTTTTTATTTAAATTATTTTGGGGTTATAATATTTATATTTTTGAAATGTGCTAATTAAGTTTTTTCATTTGATACCAAACACGGCTTCACTAAAAATCATTTTTTTTTACTTCACGATTTTATGACCGTTAGAGGGCGCCATATTCAATTTAATGTGACGTCACATAGCCTGTAACCAGCGGTCAATCAAGACGCTTCCACCGATACCTCATTTGTCAAATTATGATGAGTAATTTGGAAGTTAGTAGGGAACAGATGAACATACATCCTACACACCGGTCAAAACCATATACCCTCCTTTTTGCTTCACCGTAGTCGGCTAAAAATACATTTTCTATCAACACTGATAAAATTAGTATTCAGTATTTGTTTGACAAAAATATTCTCTTAAAATATCTAAAGTACGCTCGTTATTTCAATACAAACGAGCGGCAAATTCATGACATCATCGCCGTCTATCTGTCATTATGCTATTATCTCCTTCGCAAAGGATACGTACGATCATATGCGATCATTTACGAGTCGTAAGTACTTGTTACGGATCGTTTGCATGTTTGAGAACGCTCCGCCTAACACATTCCATTTACCACTGCGTTTGTGCTAAACTGAAAGGACGTAACTCCAAAATTGGATCTTTAGTATTTTGGTGCATTCGATCTTTGTCGCTTGCGGAAATTAAATGCGAATAGGTAAAAATTTGGTTTGGATTGTGGGAAAAGGCTTAATACAGTTGAGATTTTTGCGAAATTTGGTCCTAGTATTTAACATATAACATAATCAGCCCATTACTGTCCCACTGCTGGACACGAGCCTCTTCTGAGAATCAAAGTCAAAGTCAAAGTTTTTTATTTCAAATAGACCAGATTACAGGCACTTTTAAAACGTCAAAACTAGGTGCACGGTTCCAAAAGGTAGGTTCTATGGAGAAGAGCCGGCAAGAAACTCCATGAATACTCTTTTTAAAATAGTAGATCATGACTATTCATGACAATTCCATTACAGTAGTGTGCGACATAGAATGAGAATAATGCAGGTTAACGTAACAAATAAACTCACATAAGAGTAACAAATAGAAAAATATGCCTTCTAGGATTGCCGTAGCAGTTAAGAGCCGACCAGTCCCGACAGACAGCACCCGTTCACGAGTATGACGTGCACATCCGCATCGCTTAGCTCAACCATATTGTAGGGAACCCAACGACCGGATATACAACGCCACCATCAGCAGGACATTTATGTGAGCATGACAGACTCATACTGCCAGACAATAGGCAGTAAAATTATTATGATTATAGGTGCATCATTAATTGCTGCATGATGCTCATACTTTACAGTGGAATACAAGCATTATAAAGCGATATTATCAAAGTAATAATTATAAAACAAAATCAAACTATTTAGCCAGAGTATCATGAAATAAATAATAAAATTAAAATGCATTATTAAAATTTGAATTAAAAAGAAAAATGAAAATTGATAAAATAATGTACAGGTTATTTTAAGTCAATAAAAAGTAAAAAAAAATAATAATACTAGAAGTAAACATTAAAAAAAAAAAAAATGTCAGGAAGGAGAATGAGAAGGGACTACACACACCATCGAGAACTTTATGGAGTTCTCTCAGGATTCCTCACGATGTTTTCCTTCACCACACAAGTGATATTCAAATTCTGATCCGCATATGAATTCGAAAAGTGATAGGTGCGGGTCGGATTCGATCTCGGACCCTCCTGCATGAAAGGCTAGCCTAGCCTTTGTGGCCAGTTTCGTATTGGGTATCATATTCCACAAACAGCGGTTTTCGCTGGTCAAATTCAAATCGACGAACGTTCGTTGGCTTTCATTGGCCTTCGTCTGTTAGTGGTGTAACCCCATCTAAATACTAAGATAAAGCAGTGATAGCCTATCACTGCTTTATCCGTTAATTTGGTACCTACTTAAAACCAATCATATTCTAGTCCTTGAAATATGCAGTTTTTCAATTACTGTAATCACAAGCGTTAGCATAAATAAAAACATATACGAAGGTTTGATGCAGCAACACAACTAATAGACGAATTATAAAAAATATAGATTCGGGTCTACTCGCGTAAAAAGTCTACCCGTGACCACGGCCGGTGTTATTCGGCCGAAACGTCGGGATAAAAAGTTATTTTGTACCTTTTAAAGTTTTTTACGCAAGTAGATCCGAATCTATTTTTATAATGTGTACAAATCGCGAAAGTTTAAAAACAATTATAGCAGACGAATGCCAATGAAAGACAACGAACGTTCGTCGATTTGAACCATCGAAAACCGCTGTTTGTGGCTTATGATACCCAATACGAAACTGGCCACTTGTTACTACAAATTGATTGCAAGCAGTATTTAACCAATGCCGACCAATATACGTCCTTCCGACTCCAACAGCATAACTGTGAACATTACGTCCAATTCATTCCATTACCATTCGATACTTGTTACTCGGGACGCTTTTAAACTGTTTACCCGACAAAATTGAATTCCCGAGTTTATCTGAGGGAACATCTTTCTGTAGTACCGACTCAAATTGAACGTGTTTTACTGGGTATACCTAAATAGGGTTACGGCTTAATGATGCCTGTGTTAAGATGAGACGACAAAACTGAATTAAGGGTCTTGAACTTGTCGACATATTTTTTGGCTCTCATTTAAACATGTACGTAAGCTAATATGACAACATAAATTACTTATTATTCTAACTTACACAGATGTCAACTTTAAGGACGAGTACACTAAGTTGATTTTATAATAAGAAAAACTATAAAATAGGTTATTCAAACAATTTTTGACAACATTTCAAAACTGACACGACCTTAAAACAAAAATACCGTTTCTTTTTTTTTTGGTGCCCTGAGTTCAAATGAATATTTTTATCTCTTTTCATTTCCTCATTTCTGAGAAAAAAAATGAAAATCAAAAAACATGTGATGACGTCACATAAACGGTGGAATGAGGAATTACCTTTGCCTATGCGTTCCAATGTTTTAGATGAAAACATTTAATGTCAAACAAGACATGTCAATGTCACTTATGAAGTTAAACAAGACAAGTGTTATATGACAGTGACATCTAACAGTTTTTTTGACAGCTCACATTGAAGCAAAGGTTAGATCGCCATTCCACCGTATGTATGACGTCATTTAGCGCATACGTCTTTTTAGAATACGCCGAATTTCAAAATTGAAATTATGTATACATATGTATGAAAAGTACATAATTTCGAAAAACGGAAAAATACGGGTGCTCTGGATTTGATTTTACTTTTACATAACGTAATAATACATGCAGGTTAAAAATATGAAATGTTGTCAATTGAACTAAGCACAATGGATTTAAGGTTTCTAATCGCGAAGCATATTGATTCTAAATTTTAAATGGCTGGAATATAACGAAATATTGAGGTTTTGGTCTGCAAAAATGTATAATTAATCAGCAGAGAGATCTTCGACAACGTTTTACACTTAACTGAACCAAGCCAGCTGATTTTTCTTGCTACCCAAATATTATTTTAGAGAATCATTTAATTAGTTCTCTTTTTTGTGCAGGAAAAAGTCGCGGCTTGGTTAGCTTGAAGCTATGTTTTTAGTAGATATTATTTTAGAAATTTTAAGGTTGGAATTCCTTTAACAGTAATAACAGTCCAAATTACAAGGAATCAGATCGGTTGTTTAGAGTTCGTGAGTTTAAACTCTTGCTTTTGTACTATTATGTTAAATCCAATATAGACATGTGCAACAAGGCATGTGGAGACATATCCTAATCCTAACTTGTGTCACGTAGGGAACCCCTTGTAGACATGTGCAACTAGACATGTGGAGACATATCCTAACTTCCTAATCCTATTCTTAACTTTAATATTATAAATTCGAAAGTAAGTTTGTTTGTTTGTTACCTTATAACGCCTAAACCACTGAACCGATCATTCTGAAATTTTGCATATATGTTGTCAGATGTACAGAAATGGACATAGGGTATCTTTTACCCCGAAAAAAAAAAACATAATTTCATTTATTTATTGTTTGCCACAGGTGAAAAGACAGTTCTTATAATTAGGATTATAGCACGGTAACGTTATACTAACATTACCGTGATTATTAGTATCACTGTACAAAAGTATTGTTACCGAGAAAAACAACAATAAGATACAATAACGTTCATAGATGGCGCTACGTGTCTTTCGAATCATGATTAAATTATATTATTATAGAAACTAGTGTGTTAAGATTTAATAGTCAAATTCTAAATTAACGCGATCTAAGCCGCGGGCAAAACCTAGTAATTTATAATGTGCACACGACACATTGCTCCGTCATCAGTCTTCTTCTTTCTCGGCACTTCTTCAACCAATGCTTAGTTTTATTGTTGAATCGTCCAGTAAATACTATTCATCTTCTTTAGGCTTGCTTGCTTCTTTAAGACAGTAACAGACGGGCGTCTGCTGCTGTCTTCTACAAGACATTCTCATCCCATAATCAGTCTGCCAATTTGCGTCAACCACTTATAGTCCCTAAAATATAGCTTGATTAGAATGACAGCTGCCAAACTGGTGTGACTAGTGGTGGGAAAGGACTGATCAAATCGATATAAATAATTAAAAATAAATATAATACGTATTATTTGTATATTTTCGTAGGCGTCATCTTGGATTTGGATTTTGACCTTATTTTCAACATCAGCACACCGGAAAAACCATGAAATTGACACCCATGACAACTAATTTGCAAATATTCATGGCCGCCATTTTGAATTTGACTTTTGACCTCATCTTCAGCATCAGCATACCCGAAAACTTTGGATTTGATACCCATGACGAATAACCATAGCCGCAATAGTTTATGCCTAAAACATACATTTAAAACTTTTAAAGACCTTTTTAATATTGTACGAAGTAGGTATAATTATTTATTATCATCGGATAAAATTTTAATAACACAAACGTATAATCATTTTTTTATTCAATCGATTTACATTTATCGATGTGTCCCATTTCTAACATTTTTGCAGTATGACATAACTTTTGAAGAACGTAAGATTTATATTTTATGACTATAAATCAGTAAGAATTATTTTAGTTTTCAAGCTGATTTTTAATATTTTGAATTATAAGGGAAGCACTGTATTTAAATAAATTGTTATCATGCTAGTTATTTGAGTGATTTTTCGTGTGCCAATATAAATCACCAGTTCGACGTAACTACAAAGTTATGTCGTCACTTTTGCTGACATCTGTCATTCTAATCAAGCTATATTTTAAGGAGTATAGTGCATTCTACATCTAGTATACTTCAGCTGTTTTCTAGAGGTCATCGCTAATTGTAACTTAAAAAAATAAGCGGATCCATACAAGATAATAAGGGCCCTTTTCCTGTCATGCGTATTTTCTCCCGCGCGCGGATCTGGTCCGCATGCGGGTGATAGCACGCTACTGGCCACACGCAGGACAAAGATTTCGTTTACCGCTGCAGTGTCGTGCGTGTCGCCAGTGACTAAACTCGTGCACAAAGATGAACGTTAAAAAGTAATCATGCGTACTATGACCATGCGTGCGACCCGTGTCACAGTAATAACAACACTGAAGGCAGAAGAACGCCGCCCGCATCCGGTTAGCACGCACGCGGGCTGCACGCCCGCCGCCATTCCGCATTCCGCGCGCGTGCTGCCCGCATGATAGGAAAAACATGTATGAAATGATAGGATGCGGGCAGCCTGCACGCGGACCAGATACGCGCGCGGGCGAAAATACGCATGACAGGAAAAAGACCCTAATGCTAGACCTAAAGTCTCTAAGTCTCTTTCACATCGTTTCTACACGTGGCAGCCGCCTGAATTAGTAATTCTTAATTTAAAACAGAAAGTAATAAATGAACTTCTCAAAATGTCCTCTTCACAGGGATCGCATTTAAAACTGACAAGAAACAAGGAACATTTTGTTAAAAAGTTGGAAGTTCCACGGTATTAGACAACACTCAATTTACTTCCTTTATTAAAGTTTGTTCGAGAAATAATTGGAATATTCCAAAGTATTTTGCTGATCTTTTATTTTTCGCAATTTTGTGGTGGCTTTTTCAGTGCACTTTAGATCCTATTTCGATATATCTGGCAAATGGCATTGGAATTAACTTTCCTTCAAATTTTTGACCTCATAACTCTCATGAACACCATTAAAATTAAGATGAGAAAGATCCCTGCCCAGCAGTGGCATCGGTTTAGGTTAAGATTCTAAACCATCGTCCACCTCACTTTTGAAATCAATTCCTATGTCAAGATCGAGTAGTAAAATGTGGACATGCTCAAATCTGCATAAAGGAAAATGTTGGCACAAACATTACCATATTTGTTCATTCTTAATTGAATATATTTCTATACTCAACAAAAGACTGCCATCATAAACAACACAAAACCCTTCACCAGCACCATGTGTGTAATGGAACGAAAAAGCTTAGTAGGTGCAATAAAAACACTAAAACCCAGTGAACAATAGCTCTAAGCGCGGCTGTCGGGTTTATTGTAACAAATCGTCGGGCAGGTGTCGTTTATGTTGTTCCGATGTCTCAAGGAACGTCTCCGGCTGTAAAACGTACAGAACCATTACGTCGCGGTCGATTGAACATTTTGTAGCACTGTTTTACGGTGACATTAAAGATAGTATAGTTATTAGGTAAGTACCTATCTCAGAATAAGTCTGTTGGGAAATGGTGTTAATGATAATGTGAGGGTCTTCTGGGTATGAAAAGGCTTTAGGCCTTAGTATATCTGCTGGCCTAATGAGGTCTGGCGGACTGTGTGTGTACACACACCATCGAGAATTTCTTGGAGACCTCTCAAGTGTGCTGGATTCCTTTTGCTTCACCGTTAACGCAAGCTATAATCAAATTTTGATCTGCACGTGTATTCGAAAAGTCAGGGGCCTCTTCTCAGAGTGAGCAGCGTTTTAGGCTTTAGTCCACCACGCTAACTTGGTGCAGGCTGATGGACAACACAGACCATCGAGAACATTTTGGAACCCTCTCAAATGTGTAGGTTTCCTCACGATCTTGGGTGGAGCACCGCCGTGTCCTCGTAGAGGCGACCGGCGGCGGCGACCTCTCGCGTCCGGCCCTGGTTCAATCCATGGTCCGGAGCGAGGGGGTATGGGAAGCAGTGAGAACCTCCTTCTACAAAGCATTAATGCTAGCGAAGGAGGAGGTGGAACGCGTGAGGGAGAGGCAACAGAAGAAGACGCCCCGGGCGTCGGGAGTCACAGGGCGATTCCCGGCCACCGTAGGCGCAGGGCTGCGGACGGCGAGCGTTGGGTAGCTCACCGTCCGATCAGAACCAGGCCTGGGTCGACGGCGTGTTGTGTTCATTCAAAGAGATGTCAGCATTGTAGACGGGGCCCGCCAGGGCCAGTGCCTGCCAGGGTTGCGGAATTTGTTCGAAAGAGTTACCGTGGCCCTGGAACGCAAAGGGCATTAGAAGGAACACGGATGGGTTTTAGTCAGTAAGAGTCTGACACTCCCTTCCGCTCCGCGGAAGGAGTCACATGATGATTTCCCATCCATAAAAAAAGGTTTCCTCACGATGTTTTTGTTCAGTAGTAACGCAAGTGATAATCAAATTCAGAATCAAAAAGTCAGAGGTGCACGCCGGGATCATATTCACCCATAAGACCCTCTTGCATGGAAAGCAAGCTTTCAATGGCTAATGGCTAGGCTATCAATAGAAGGCGATCCAAATATAGTTGGTCAACCTAGGACGATGAGAAGTTACTCAGTACGTGTCTTGACTATAACTCTATTGGCAAAACCGTTGTTACTAGCAATGTGTTCATAAGGTTGTCAAACTACATAGTTCTAGTAAAGGCACTTGTTGTATTAGAAGTTTGACAGACGTCCAAACATACCCTCTATGTGACTAGTTTAACTTGCAAATTGTATGGTTTGGAACTAACCTCTCAATATACAGAGTCGTGCCAACTTAGCTACGAACACTGATTTGTGGGGAGCATGCTAATTCTAACGTCTTTGCGATCATTTGTTTCGGTACAGCTCGTATGTATTTTGCGTTTGAGATTTGAGAAAACTTTGCTTATCCTAATCCTAACTTCCTAATCCTAACCAATATTATAAATTCGAAAATAAGTTTGTTTGTTTGTTACCTTTTCACGCCCAAATTACTGAACTGATCATCCTGAAATTTTGCATATACGTTGTCAGGTGTACAGAAACGGACATAGGGTACCTTTCATCCCGAAAAAAAGTACTGTTCCCGAGGAAAACAACAATAATGTTCATAGATGGCGCCACGTGTCTTTCGAATCACGATTGAATTATATGATTATATAAACTTTAGTAGTGTGTTAAGAGTTTTTTGAGCTTAACTAACGCGAGCGAAGCCGCGGGAAAAAGCTAGTTTTACTTATAATTGTTTACTTTTTTTTCTTCTCTCGAATGCACTAGCTATACAAGAAAACCTGACCCTTTGGTGAAAAGATAAGCCAGTTGGTAAGGTTGGTAGTGGGGTGGACTGCTCAAGGTCAGATGACGTTAAGTTTTGTCTCTGTTGGAAGGTTTTTTAATTTAATTTCTCAACGTTCAAAGCTAGACAAAAAACCACAAAATGCCGTTAGTGATAACCTCATACGAAAAACTATGAAAATACAGAGTTTCTTATGAAAGACAAAGACGTTTTTATGCGACCTTCAGAAAACCATTCCGAAACAAACATAGGTAGTGTTGTGTTCATTATCCTAAATACAATTAGATTAAGTTGCCTTTTACGATAGCTATTGTATGAGTAAATTATTTAAAGCTCTCATTTCATGCCAAACTTCAACCGAAGAGTCTTCGAAAACTTAAATCTGATACAGAATAATAAACAGGTATTAATTACTGACGATCCTTACTTCAAAATACCGCTTCAAAAGCAGAAACTTAATAAAATGAAGGCAAAAGTCTTTCAGCTCATAGTGTTAAAACTAACAGTAAAGCAATACACAGCCATATTAAAACGCGGCCTACCTCACTTCCTATTCATTCAGCAAGGGAATGAGGTGAAATTTGTTGCATGAAAGGCGTCTTGCTTCCGCGTTTAATACTATTCATACTTTTACGAGTCCCATGAAAATTGCGGTTGACTTTTTAGATTCACAAATATGCATGCTCTTTTGTAACAAGATGAAAATTTTTGAATGAATATGGATGTTTGTATATTGTGTTTTTTAGAGGAGTTGTGTCTGGAGAATCCGGTGAAGGGAATCTAAGTGTATTAGATACTTTTGTCCCTCGGGTCGTTAAGTTGATTAAGTGAAATGTTTATGCTTAGAGCTGCTTATAGGTGATAGATAGACTGCGTCGCCTTTTCGTTATCCTTTTCAATGAATTTATCTCCTGCAGTTACTCGGATTTTTATGTGGCTTCTATCTATTTAGTGGTAAGTAAACGCTCGCTAGTGTTTGATTCTCAATAGCTCTGTCCCGATTTCAAACAGGTCTTTTCTGCACCCTGTGCAAAGCCCGTGACTGTGGTCGCTGATACACTTCTTAAACTGACTTTCAATAGTCAAAATATAATAACTATTTAATTTCAGTCATCACACATACTTCATTTCCTTTTCATTGCCATTTGAAAACTTACTCGTTGTTTGACCTGTCTTTTTTATCTCCATTTTCAACTTCGTCTCTTATTCGTTTATCATTTTCATGATCTTCTTATTGATATTATGACCTAGCTTAAATATTATTAAAGTTCTGCTAAGGTTGTAAGTCAAGGTACCGTAGACTAAAAAAGATAACAATTATTTTCGCTGACTCTAACTCTGTCGCAGATAAACTACCAAGAAGACACATTACTCACAAAAGTATTACTCTAAATCAATCTCTACCACCAAATGATTACTATCAACATACTAAATCTATTTTCCGAACTCACGATCGAAAACATGTTTGTCTACATGGAAAATATTTGCCGAAACCCTCAAATATCTGTGCCGACCGGTGTGAGAAGAGGCCTTCCACATTAAAATTCAGAACGTGACGAAGATAAAAATGTCTCTGTAATAAAAACGAGTTTCGCTCTAAATTGAGATCTAGTTGTGGACTTATTTTGTAGCGAGCGAGAAGTTTCTCGAATTAAAGTTGGTGAAGCAGCTAGTTCAATTAATTTTTTATGCTGTGAATGTGCCAAACGTATCGGCAACTTTGTTTTGATTAAGGTTCTATGTATCTGGAGTTTTAGTATGTAAGTCGATGTTGAATGAGTTACTAAACTTTACTGACTGAAACTTGGGTATTCTGTTGATATCCTAGCCAATATAAAGTCAATCGATCAAAAGTTTAATTCTGAATCGCGCTACGAATATCCGACATCAATAGACTATTCATCTAATGATTGCGAGAAAAAACTCCGTTGGTTTGAAAATCAAATCGAAGACTAGGCAAGAAATGTAATTGGATTTCTCTCCAGAAAAATTCTAGATTAGAGTTGTTTAAAAAATGGCATTTCTCTTTACGGATATAATAAATCTCATATACATGCAACTATACCCGGTTCTTTAGAACCTGACCTCGTACCGGAAGGCGCAGCGTGGGTGGATCAATGGCTCAGTGAAGGTCGCGGGAATCCGCTGGATATGAGAAGCACAGGACCGGTCGATGTGGCGATGCTTGGGGGAGCCTGTGTACAGCAGTGGACGTCTTCCGGTTGAACGATGATGATGATACCCAGTGCTCTTTGTTGGCCATACAAATATTTGTTTCAAACCCGCGTAACGCAGAAAGATCAGCCACGATCGCCGTTGATCGTATTCATCCAAAGACTCCTCCTTTTTTTAACGCGGCTAATGATTGCAAGGCTACAGGTCTAGCGGTTGTGAAATCAAATCAGAGACTGTGCAAGAAATGTAATTGGATTTCTCTCTGGAAAATTTCTAGCCTAGAATTGGTATTGTAACTATAAACTCATCCTCAAACATAACTACAATATACATTGCCATTGGGGAACTGT
Source organism: Amphipyra tragopoginis (assembly GCA_905220435.1). Taxonomy (NCBI): domain Eukaryota; kingdom Metazoa; phylum Arthropoda; class Insecta; order Lepidoptera; family Noctuidae; genus Amphipyra; species Amphipyra tragopoginis. Next base: position 12,222,432 of record HG992015.1, on the reverse strand, counting down.
GAGTGTCTGATATTACACCGTATTCCTAAAACTCCTTTGGGAACAGAGGTGTGACGTTTATCCTCACGGGACAGTATCAAATTTCAGGCAGGTGAAGGCGGGGTAAGAGCTAGTCGTGAATAAATGAAGCAAGCAAAACTTCGGGTGAGATGGGCTTATGAAGTTTCACTACTTATTAACTGAGCTGGTCGTAACATGTAACTTGTTATTACATATTCTACATAGTTTGGACTAAGACTAAGATCGTGTAGTATCAGAGTATGTGTTTTAGCTTTTGCAACTGATGTCTTGTTAACGATGTTACGTAAGTTAGGTATTAGATATGCAACGGTATGATGTAGGTATTTTATTTTGACTTGCATTACTAATAAATACATAATGGGCACGGGCTTCTTCTCAGGAACACAGTAAACTACTTGGCGCCAGACTTTAATGTGAAGGTGGTAGCTAGCCAGGCGGACCGTATAGATCCTACCACCAAGCGTGCTGGGTTTTGTTGAATCTTGCAACACGCGTCTATTTCCAGCGTGTAGTGAGTAAGTTTTATATTCTAGCCCGTCCCCACACGGGATAATTTGTTCTATCTATACATATAAAAGGAGAAGCTTACTGACTGACTGATCTATCAACGCACAGCCTAAACCGCTAAGGTAAGAAAGTTGAAATTTTGACAGTAGGTTTCTTTTGTAGCGTAGGCATCCACAAAGGGATTTTTCGAAATTCAACCCCTAAGGAAGTTAAATAGGGGATGAAAATTTGTATGGAAAATCGTCACTTAACGGGTTCAAAATTTCACGCAAGCGAAGCTGCGGGCGAAAGCTAGTACGGGGATATAATAAATTGTGACTTGAAGTCAAAAATACATAATGCTTATGTCCCAAACTCTGTAAATTCACGACTCATCTTCCGTGTGGAAGATGTCCGGTCCTTTGGAAGGCATACGGGGGTCACAGGTCTAACGCGTAGAGGCCCCTTTGAAAACTTTAATCTAAAATGTGGTGGGGCACCAACCGGGGACTATTCACGGCTGCACAATTGGAGTACAGTCATTGGACCGTCCCAGGTATATTTTTCACCACATTTTACAATAGTCTTGCACTCAAGACTATTGTAAAATGTGGTGAAAAATATCTGGTCTATGGGAAAGGGTGTCAAGTAGACTGGATAACTTCTATTGCCGGAAGAAAACGGCGTCTGCCTTTCAAGCTTAAATTCTAAATACATTGGCAGACGGTGACTCGCCAGCTTACTATCTGGGCCCCCTGAAAAGCGGCCAGTACATAGGCGAAGGGTGTCCCAAACTTATTATCATTATTTTTATTCAGTTACCGTCCCACTGCAAGGCAAAGACCTCACTACCCTCTTTCCACTCCACTCAACTTAAGGAATTCTGCAGCCAATCCTTCCAATAAGTGACTAACTAATCAAGCCATCTCCTTCTGGGCCTTTTTTATCGTGGATAATCCTCATGGATATCCTTCGCCCGTGGAAGGCAAAGGGTTATGTTGGACTCTTGCCGGCTTGCCGGATAAAAACCCACAGAGTTCCTCCTTTGACCTATGGCCGGAGTCGCAGGATTTGCAGCTGCATGCACTGCAACCCCGGCAGGCTTCGATCCACCAGCCCTTGGCGTACCTCTCCTTCTCTGGGGAGCTGCCCCACGTTCTCAGATTAAGAAGGGTTTACGCCTTTTCACCACGTTGGCCTGGTGCGGATTGGTGGAGAACACACACCAACGAGAACTTTTTCAACCCTCTTAGTTGTACAGGTTTCCTCACGATGTTTTCCTTTACCGTAAACACAAGTGATAATAGTTATCTGAGCAGCACATGAATTCGAAAAATCAGAGGTCGAGAGGAATCGGGCTCGGATCGAATTCAGACTGAAAGTCTGAGTACAGATAAAGTGCTATTTAGGTAACTAAAGGTACGAGTTGGTAGCCGACTGCATACAGCAGCAGCAGACGACGTGTCGCTACAACACTACTGGTTTCTATGTATTTCTCTGAAATACCTTCCGCAGCTAGCGACACGTCGCTCGACTACACGTCGCACGACCGCAGACGACGTGTCGTCCGACCGCAGATCAGTAGTGCCAAAGACACTGCAGCGACGGCACGTTGAATCTTTCTCAAAAATGACGCTCCGACGTGTCGCTACAACATGTCGCAACGACACGTCGTCTGCTCCTGCTGTATCCAGTCGGCTACGAACTTGTACCCTAAAGATTAATAATCATTTATTTATCCTGATATCTGAAAATCTTGCTGTAAAGCAAGATTTATATGAGATAGATGACCCTACATACCACCTGAGTAACGCCACAATGAAGATATCCAATCTTGCTTACCACAAATGGAAAGTCATCAACTGGTCCCTTTGTGGTCATGATTACAGCTTCATGTTCGGATTTACTTCAGTATATTGGAGCTGGTAGGCTCATCCGTTACCTCGAAAATTTCGTAGCCTCACATCGTAATCGAACTCAGATCCTCTTACATGGCAGGTAAGCCTTCAACAGCTAGCTACCACTGCTCAAATTATAGATGCAATAAATAACATTTCGGTCTGTAAATTAATATAACCATGTGCTATTAATTAGAGTCGCCTTATTTCCAATTTGCATAAAATGATGAATTTCCGATATTGCGTAAGTACTACAACCACTACATACGTAAGCCAATATGAAAATATGTATAAATGACATTTATTGTAAACTAGCTGTATCCGGCATGCGTTGCAATGCACTTTTTCCTACTTACTACCTACCTTCAGAAATGAAATAAAAATAGTAACAAAAAGTTAAAACCATTTTCATGCATGCGGTAAACAAATGAAGAATATGGGCATATTGAGATAATTTCGTTTTTTTTAAATATTAGAATTTTCTTTCAGAATAACCATATCCTGAAACATACGAACACATGTCGGGAACTTCGTGGAGTGAGCGCCATCTGTTGTCCGCCACCTAACTAACCGTGACGTCAACATCGGACCACCACTGCCCGTTGGAGGGAGGAGACCGGCTCGCTTGGTGCGCCCGGAGAATTGCTTCTTGGACCGCACGACGGAACACTCGTCTAGAGTATTCTGTATAGATTAGCTAAAGAAGTCTGACCTTTTATATCTGACTAGCTTGTCCTTATTTTATGATCTTGTAATAACTTGTAATAATTATCTAAAGTATTATAATATTGTGATCTAGTTCATGTTACTAACACTAACCCAATTATAAGTACTCTCAGTGGTGGAGAGTCTATGTTGGTTTTATTTACTACATTTACCTTGCTCACAATCCTGACATACCAATATTAGCGATAACTGTAATGATAGAATCACTCCTTAACGATTAAATTGTAGTGTCGCTAACATCAGAAGTGGAACAAGAAAAAACCAGTCCACATTATGATTGTATACCCACATGTAAATTATACTCCCCTATAGACGGACTGACGAAAACTTGATTATACGAGTGGGATTACGATGGTGAGACCGAGAAAAGGTGATAAATCCGGTGAGTCGCAACCATTTTATTATACCTACTTATGTGTGAAGGTAGTTTGATGAAGGAAATATAATATCAAAGGGTATTTATTCTCGTAACATAAATATTAAATGATACGTGTTTATTCGTGTAAAATAACAAAATATGCTGTAAATAAATGCGTTGCAGTCGCATTAGAGTTTGTCGTGAGATGCAACCAGGATTGACCTGAGGCACCACCCGGTATGGCAAACCGGGGTTGGAACATGACAAAGCAATTGTTATAGGGCTGGAACCCAGGCGGGTGATGCCGTGATATGGCTAGATCCAAGGCGGGTGATGCCATGTTGAGAAAGCAGGATCCCAGGCGGGTGATGCCAAATGAGTTGGCTAAATCCAAGGCGGGTGATGCTATAAATTAATAAATAAAATGCAGTAAAAAAACTAATGTTTTGAAAATATTGATGTTTTTATTGGTTTTGCTATAATTCTTGTTACAGAATGGTGCAAAATAGTTTATTGAAATTAAAAAGTAGATTGTTATTACTTATGGTTTAAAATGTAGGTATTTATGTTGATAAAGCCCAGGCGGATGATGCCAAATAAGTTGGCTAAATCCAAGGTGGGTGATGCTATAAATTAATAAATGAAATGCAGTAAAAAAATTAATGTTTTGAAAATATTGATACTATATGTTTTTATTAGTTTTGCTAATATTCTTGTTACAGAATGGTGCAAAATAGTTTATTGAAATTAAAAAGTAGATTGTTATTACTTATGGTTTAAAATGTATTTATGTTGATAAAGCCCAGGCGGATGATGCAAAATAAGTTGGCTAAATCCAAGGCGGGTGATGCTATAAATTGATAAATGAAATAAATATTAAAGTTTCTAGTTAGAAATAGAAGTACGTGTTTGAGCGTTTTTGTAAATAAAACCCATGAGGGGGTGAAATTATAAAAGTTGAAAGTTTGTATGAAAATCATTAGGTATTCCATGGGGTTATAAACTTGAAATTTGGCACAAAGATTCTTCAAAGTAAATAATTACTAAATACAGTGCTTTATAATATTATTGTAAATAAAATGAAGTGGCGACACAGCCTCACATATAGTATTGCTTATATTTTACTTGCGAAACTAGACAAAACATTTGTACCATAATCTACGCCATAATGGAAACACCAGCAAATGTGAATAAAGCTTGGAAAACAACTTGGTACGTTTAAGTGCAGCGAAAGCTCTTTAAATGCAAGTGATTCCAAGTGGTAAGCTCTAGGAAAACTAGGACTTAAGTGTGGCATAGTCCCTTTGAGTGCGGTTGACCTAGCAGTGATAGAGGCACTTGCTGATGGTTCAAAAGCGTATTATGGCTCTATGAATCATTGAGATATTTTACCAAGAAATATTTTAAGTGTTTATAATAATTTATTGAATAACTATAATTAAAATTAGTCTCCTTTTGTGTCTCCAAATGATAATTCATTATTGTAATGTAGCTTTTAAGGAAATGTAAACAGATAATGTATTTTTTGGTAAATAAATGATTATTATTATTAATTTGACGCTTAACCAAAGTAGAACTTTCTAATAGGCATCTGAGATAGTACTTTATTGTGAAATGCTTCGTAGAAAATGAAAATTTTGTTTGTGATGAGAAGTTATGAACGAATATGCAACCAGGTTGATACAGAATGAATATCAACTAGTTCAACCTAGGGTTGATGAGCTTGTTGGCTGACGATGGGATATCAGGCTCTATTCGATTCCAACATTAATTCATGCTTTTCATGTTGCTTTGGTCATGGACATGCACATGAGTAATATGATGAGTGATCAGGTGTAACGTAGATGTGTACTGTATTATTTGATTATGTTTAAGGTCCGAAGGTGTCACTGAAGTTAGGCCTTGATGGACCATAATCCTAGCAAGGATAGAAACACCAGCAAATGTGAATAAAGCTTGGAAAACAACTTGGTACATTTAAGTGCAGCGAAAAGCTCTTTAAATGCAAGTGATTCCAAGTGGTAAGCTCTAGGAAAACCAGGGCTCTTAAGTGTGACATAGCCCCTTTAAGTACAATTGACCTAGCTGTAAAAGAGTGGGCATTTGCTGATGTTTCAAAAGCGTATTATGGCTTGCGGTTCATACTTGCAGAACTAGTTCTGATTCTGGTTTTGTTTCAGTGTTTTACCTAGACTCGTGGGGCGCCTGGGGCATGCGCCTTGCAGGATGGCCGTGTCGGGAACTTCGTGGAGTGAGCGCCATCTGTTGTCCGCCACCTAACTAACCGTGACGTCAACATCGGACCACCACTGCCCGTTGGAGGGAGGAGACCGGCTCGCTTGGTGCGCCCGGAGAATTGCTTCTTGGACCGCACGACGGAACACTCGTCTAGAGTATTCTGTATAGATTAGCTAAAGAAGTCTGACCTTTTATATCTGACTAGCTTGTCCTTATTTTATGATCTTGTAATAACTTGTAATAATTATCTAAAGTATTATAATATTGTGATCTAGTTCATGTTACTAACACTAACCCAATTATAAGTACTCTCAGTGGTGGAGAGTCTATGTTGGTTTTATTTACTACATTTACCTTGCTCACAATCCTGACATACCAATATTAGCGATAACTGTAATGATAGAATCACTCCTTAACGATTAAATTGTAGTGTCGCTAACACACAACAAAAAAAAATTGCGAAATCGGTCCAGCCGACGACGTGCTCATCACGGCAGTACGCGTGATGCTGTGACCAAGGGAAATAGGGTTTCTTTTTTATATATACAGGGTGTAAAAAGACCCATCACATAGCCGAAGTCTACGCACTCTGTACATCAAACTAAATTACATTGACCAAAAATAATTGCTGGGAAACGACTTATTTTTTGGCATGAAAAAAAACGCTTTTTTTTCTAGCGCGCAAATTATGGTTGTGGCGATGCCGCGCGTTTGCATGCGTGCAGTGGCCACACAGCCGAGCCAAGGCGGTCGTGTGCGTTTGATATTCATTGCGTTTTTGTAACTTCAAATGTGTAATTTGTTACGAAAAATTAAAATTTTTGATAATGTTTGTATGGAAGAAAGTTTAGTATTATGACTTGGAAATCGTTTTTGGAAAAAACTAAAAAAAAAATGTGTACTTTGACCTTCAATATCTTCAAAACCATTGATTTCCCAGGTATGGTTTGTTCGAGAAAAATTATCCCAATGATGGGTAGAATACGTGGTTTTCGTTATCGTTAAGGGTCTTTTTACACCCGATATAGAGAACACAAATATGAACTTTCAGAACAAGTAAAAACTAAGTTGATTGCCTCGTTGGTCTAGCGGTCGCAAGCGCAACTGCTGAGCGTGAGGTCCGGGGTTCGATCCCCAGGCCGGGCAAAGTGTTATTGGGTTTTTCCGTGAGGAATTTCTCAGTAGCAGCCCGGAGTCTGGATTTGTGCCCGGTTGATGGCAATAGGCTCGCCCCCTATTACATAGGACTTAAAACATAACGGTGAAATGAGGATGTACTATACACCACTGCCAACCCTTTGAGGAATAAGGCGTGATGTTATGTAAAAACCAAGTTGATTTCAGAATGATAAAATCTGTTGAAAAGGTCATAAAAGAATTTCAGTTGCAATGGGAATTGAACTTTGTATAATAATGGAATTAAGGTTTCCAATCCCGCAGAATATTAATTAATTTTTATTTTTTATTTTCATAGTCTCTTCTCTTCTAGAAGTTCTCAATTCGAGCTTTATAAAAGTTTGCTACTTTTATAAAGCTCGAATTGAGAACTTCTTTAGAAATTGAAATCTCAATTTGACTGGACCAACAAAAAAAGTTTCTTTTTACGATTTTTCTATCTTATTCTCAAACTAAACAGACTCATCTTGATAACATGAGAATCCATTTGAAAACACTTCATGCGATGTCTAAGTATCTATTTCACAATCTTCAAAGGATTGTTTAGACATATCTTTTCTACCCACTGAACTTGAGCCAGTAACTTGCCTAAATTCTAAACGTTTGAGACAGTTGTAAAACATTTCACATTATTATCGTCTATATGTCCCGATAACGTCTTTTTACTCTGAATTTTAGTAAAATAGACTTCTAATTTATTGTTACTTATTTTAAAGGCATTATCAACATTAAATGTTGTTGAAAAACTACGATTAAAAACTTCTAAGATCTTAAACATCATAACGCTGTTATTCGTATAACTTGTTACAGCAAAATACAACCCAATTACATAAAGAATAAGATTGAAAATGGTAGCGATTCTATAAATTGTTGTCGTTATTTCCATCTCGCTCACGCACGTGCCCTATGAGCGAAAGGCAGATAGTAAATCCGTCGTTTTCAATCCCATTCTTTAAGTACAGTATAATATTGTACCTTCCCGAGATGGAGCAATGCAGTCCAGAATGTGATTGGCGGCAACATACAATTATCCATGCATTCTACTTCAGAAAAAAACTAAATGGAGACGAATTTGTGGTCACGATCCTCAGAATTGAGGGATCTAAGAAGAAGAAGAAGATTATACTCTACCAGAAGTAGGTATATCACATGTTAACCCCAAAAAATAAAGAAGAAAATTATTTATTTTATTTTAGACTCGCACAATTAGTTACAGAATTTGACAATAGGTATACAAAAAAAAGACAAAAATAATTGAAACAACCTGCATGAGGCGTAAAAAAGGCTCCTATTTCAGCATAATGCTTAGAGATTAAGGTTACAGGTAACATTATGAGCTTAGTTAGTTGGATTAGTAACAAAAAATAAATTAGCCTTCTTAGTACCAGTGATAAAGCTACTGTATCCGTTGATGTTTACAGTGATCATCCAAGAAATACAGTACACGTGAAATAACTTTGTTGCTCTGAAACCAGGCTTTCAACGTTCTGTTCCTCACTTCACCGTAGTTAGAATAGCATAATATTTTCCTGACAAAAAACTCAAAACAGCACAAATAATTCACCGACTAGAATCACCCATTCATTACCAACTAGTAACTCTAACTCAACAGCTACGTCCAAACGCTCCCCAGATCTCAGATCCAAGTCACAAGTGCTATCAGAATACACCCCACGCCACTCTCCCGTCCAAGATTTTAAAGTCCGCTTCAGAATCGTACAGTGGATTTTTTTAACGAACTAGCTACTATGATATATTGTTGGTTTTGTATATTTTTTGTATTTCAGAATGTTTAATTGGTACTCTTGATATTAAATAGTTTTACTCTTGTGTACGATTTTCATCAAACGGGCCGCGCCGGAGCGCATTTCACACTGTGCTAAAGGAAATTCAGGCTTCTATACAACAGCTAAGTTTCATGTTTGCATGGAAATTACATTGCTTGGAACTCGGTTAGATCCGCGCGTATGCCGCGGCAGCCGGTTGGCTGCGCTCGGACGCCGCGGTAGCCGGTCGGCTGCTCGAGTACGTGGACGGCGGCGCTCGGCTGTCGTCGCGTCTGGTCGGCTCCGCTCGGCCACACCGCAGGTAAAAACTGACTGCGATAGCGGATACACGAGCACGCGCGCGCATGCACCCGGGTTCCAGCAGATTATAGCCGTCGGGCGGACGCGGTCGGCTACGGGCGCGTGCTCGAGCATCCGATGCGCTGCGTTGCGCTCCTGCGTGGCCCGGTTGGTGGAAATCATACATATTATTAACATCAAAATAAAATGACCGATTTGAACATTCTAGTGCATTAAAAGAGTCTCCAGGAGTGACGATGTTTAAGTACCTACATCCAACGCATCCTGGGTAGTCAGCTCGGCTACCAACATTGCTGACTGGCTAATCTTTTTACTACGGTATGACCTGTCTAATGAAATTAATGAAGCGGCTATAGCAACCGCTCGAGCTGACCCTTATACAGTGATGTATGATAGCTTGGTGGTAGGATCTATACGGTCCGCCTGGCTAGCTACCACCCTCACATTAAAGTCCGGCGCCAAGCAGTTTACTGTGTTCCGTCGTGTGTAATGTGAGAGCCAAAGGGATATAGGGGAATCCCTCTACCATCGGTGGCCAAATTATTAGGGACAGTACGCATAGAAATGTATTTTCAAGTTGAAATGTTATTTTTAAACAAAGGAATATATTTTTATATTGGTTTTTTTATTTGATATTACTACTGGTATTTTTATAATATTTTTGGAATGTGACAAACATGTGAGACCGCGCTATTTAAAAAAAAAAGTGACGTTCTTCTTCTTTTATTGACTTTTGTTGAAAATTGCTCTTGTTTCGTCAGTATTAAAAAAATACTTTTAGTGACAATGCAAGTTTTTTTTAGCTAACAGTACATCAGAACGTAAGTAATATTTCGTATAGTGTTACTATTTTTAAACTTTATAAGTGAATTTTAATTTCGTTTTAGGAATAACGTGAAAACCTCAAAATTACTTTTTTTCTACTGTGGACAAGTCTTCAGACACATCTCCCAGAAAATGTAGAGAAATACAAACATTAATACTGCACTCTACATATTCCCAAAGATATGTAGCAACAATTGCAGATGTTTCTAAGTCAGTAGTTAACAGAATAAAAATAAAAATTGACAATAATAAACCTTTGGAAGTAAACCATGTAACAAAATGTGGCAGAAAAAGGATCACCACTCTTCGTATCGATCGTAAAATCAGAGATATATATCTGCCTAGAAAATCGTAAAACGAGTGTTGCCCGTCTGACTACGATGATGAACGACGAAGGAATAAGAGTTTCCGAAAGGACAGTATGCCGGCGGTTGGCCGAAGAGAACTTGATAGGTCGTCGGCCAACCAAGAAACCACGCCTCACCGTGGCCATGAAAAGGAGGCGACTGCAATGGGCCAGACAACACCGAAATATGACTGTTGCAGACTGGAGTCGGGTAAGGATATGTGTTTAAATCTAACTGTACATTGTTTTTATCACTATATTGTGATTATGTAATATTTTTCAGGTATGCTTCTCCGATGAATCGACATTTCAGATTTTGGTCGACAAATGTTCCTTTGTGCGGCGACGCACTGGACAACAGTTCCGTGCAGACTGTCTTGTGGGGTGGGTTAAACACCAAATTATTATCATGGTGTGGTCTGAGATCTCATCCAAGGGTATGGGGTGCCTATATATCGTGGAAGGGACCACAAGGCAAGACCAGTACAAGCGAGTCCTAGAGACTCAACTACTGCCGCAGCTCGAAGAATGGTTCCCTGGTGACGAAGAATACTTTTTACGCACGTTTCTGCACCGTGCCATAATGCAATGAGTGTTACTGCATTTTTGGCTGAAAAACGTATTAATGTTTTGCCCTGGCCAGGTAACTCACCAGACATGAACCCTATAGAGAACATGTGGGAGCTTACAAAACGGGCGATCGCTAAGGAAGTGATCACCACAAAGCGCCAGCTGATTGCAGCTCTCATTAAAGAGTGGCATCATAGTGAAAACCTACAGCAGAATACTAAAATATGTATAGAAAGTATGCCACGTCGAATAGAAGCTGTCATTAGAAGCAAAGGGTGGCGTCACGAAAAACTGAGATAAATATTCAATTTCAACCTATTAATGCATTTTTTTTTCAAACATAAGTATTATATAGTTTCGCCCACAGATTTGTTGTTTTTATTATCTCAATTAATAAAGTCTTTAAATAAAAAATACTCGTGGGGCCTACAACAATGCGTTTGCCTGAAAAAAATATTTAAACTAGAAAATACAAAAATCTAGTCACTGTCCCTAATAATATGGCCACCTACTGTATATCTCTGTTACTTGGATTCGTGTGCTCCATCTTAGACCCTGTCTGCGCTTACCATCAGGTGTGAGGAGGGTCAAACTTGACCAAGTAAAGAAATAAAAAAATGTATCAAGCTTCTTTGGTTATGAATGATGATTCAATGATGATCGTATATCATTACTCTACCAACTTCACATGCACTATGGCAGCCACTTTTGCCATTTTATACCTTGTCATTGAAGAGCGGGGCCTCCTAGCACAGGTATATCTTTTACTTAAAAGGAGGTCCCTATGTAAGATTTACTGTAAAAGTTGGACAAGTTTCTGCAATAAACCTTGTTTTTTTACTATCGGCTAGTGAGCATATACTGTTAGGTACTGCTAGCCAGTGGCAAGTCACCTGAACTTTTGTCACTACTTAGAAATCAAATAACATTAACATGGCCTTAATTTAACCGAAAATATCATTTTTGGGCTGACAAATATATGTTGCGATCACGTGATCGTTCATTATGTTCAACACGTTCAGCAGTGGACATTTATAGGCTAAAGAGAGAGAAAGAGAGAAAGCGAGGTTTAATTAAAATGATCTGAAAAGGCAATTCTGAAACGCACACATTAATAAGTACATTAACTTTAATTAAAATCAATGTTAGTAAATGTGGTTTCCATTATAGTCCCATTCTATTCAATTCCCATTAAAGTCCCCGCGTTATTTACCACACATTTGAGAGCAAAAGTAAAAATATTTTTGTAATGTCATTTAATGACGTGTGTATTAACACCAATGCACAATTAAATAACTGCAGTTGAAAATAACCTTTATACGTCACCACAATGATCCGTAGTTGACAAATGGATTGGCTTAATTTTTAGCAGGTAGTATGACGCTCCGGTTGTCACCACTGCGTCGACTGCCCGGAAGACACAGCGCTGCACACGTTGCAGGAGTGCCGTGCGTGGGCGACGCAGCGCCGCGAACTAGTCGCGGTGGTCGGTGGTGACCTCTCGCTTCCGACCGTGGTTCTGTCCATGGTCAGGACCGAGAATGCGTGGGAAGCTGTCGCCTCCTTTTACGAGGTGATGATGGCGACCAAGGAGGGAGCGGAGAGGGAAAGAGAGGTGACGGCCATTCTCCCTTCCCGCGCCAGACGCACCGGGCGCCGCCGGAGGGCGCGCGACGATCTCCGGCCACCCTAGTGTGTGGGCCTGCGGGCGGCGGGTTAGGAGACCTGTCGCCCGACCAGTAACGCCTCTCAGGAGGACGTAGGGCAAGGACCCACAGAAGGAGAAGTCCGCCAGGGGCTGGCGGACCGAGGCCTGCCGGGGTTGCGGTGCATGCAGCTGCGAATCCCGTGTCCCCGGCCAAGGGTCAGGAGGAGGAACACCGTGGGTTTTTAGCCGGTAAGAGTCCGACATAACCCTTCGTCTTCCCCAGGCGAAGGGTATCCATGAGAATTTTCCAATGATAAAAAAAAGGTAGTATGACGCTGCTCCTCTTGACGTGACCCTTTTAGATTAGCTTTACGGTATCCATGAGAAGGAGTCGCTTAAAGTCTGCTTGGAGCCAAGTAGGTATATCTTTTAAATGGTAATCAGCATCATCATTCAGCCGAAAGACATCCACTGACAGACATAGGCTTACCCCAAGTATCGCCACTTCGACCGGTACTATGCTTCTCACATCTAGCGGATTCCCGCGACCTTCACCAGGTAGAAAATCGTATCGTATCGCTTTAAATGGTGATCAGTTTTATTTTGTTCTATACGGGGATACAACTGTGTCTTGAATCAAAAGTGAAGAAGCTTATGCTTATATCCCAAACTAATTATTATTCAGCCGTGATCATCCCATTGCAGGGTAAAGACTCCCTACCCTCCTTCCACTCCTCTCAATTTAAGGATTTCTGCGGCCAATCCTTCCAACAAGTGTCTAACCCACCATCTACTTCTAGGCATTTTTTTATCTTTGGAAAATCCTCATGGATCACCCTCCGGCTAAAAACCTACAGTGTTCCTTCTCTTGACCCAGGGCCGGGGTCGCGGGAATCGCAGCTACGTGCACTGCAACCCCAGTAGGCCTCTTCTTCTAAGGGGCCTTGCTCTACGTCTTACTGAGAGGCGCACGTAGCACACGGCGCGCCGCGTACTGGTTGGGTGCCGGATCCCCTAACCTACCGCCCGCATTTCACACACTAGGGTGGCCGGAGGTCGTTGCATTGCGCGCTCCTCGGCGCCCAGTGCATCTGGTGTGAGGACGGGGTGGCAGTTGCCTCTCTCTCCCTCTCCGCTGCCTCCTTGATCGCCATCACCTATTCTCAAAAGGCGGCGACGGTTTTCCACGCACTCTCGCTCCCGACTATCAACAGAACCACGGCTGGAATCTCCGTCTAGGTCTGCCACGATGTCGACGTATAACGATGTGTGGGCTTCACTTAGTAGTAGTGAGCGTTTCCCACAGCTCGTACCGTAAATAAACATTTTACACCCAATCGCTCCTAAACATAGATCCCACTATAAACCAGGCACACATTCAAAATACCGTTTCTGGAAGTGTTCCGAAGCTGTAACAAACGAATGTCGTTAGTGCATTAGGAAAGCTCGGCCTGCTATATTCAGAGCCACGCGCAATCTCCATTTTGGTCGGCGGCCATACTGAAATATGACCGGGTTACCCAATACACATAGCTTTGAGTGCGTGGGTTTAAAAATGTATACTGTATCGTGTAGATTGTAAAGAGTGTTTTAGGCATGTACTACTCGTAAATAAGGTTAGTCGGAAATAAGTTTCTAATACGCGGGCCAATTAAAGTATCACTGTACGAGTTAGCAAATTATGAACACGGTAATAGTTCTCGTGAGCTCGCTAAACTGAATAATATATTTGTCTCTTTTTCTTGCGAGTGTGTAAGAGAGATAGAGTTCAGCGAGCTCACGTGTAGTATTGCCGTTCTCATAATTTGCAAGCTTGTACTTGGGGTGAGGCATGTTTTGGACGATTTAAAACAAAATTCATTTATTTTAATATGTCGTGGTGGCCCGGAAAGTACAGACCCGCTTGTTAAGCACCGGGTTGCGGGTTCAAACCCAGACATGTACTAATGAGAGTTTTTCAATGTCATAATATGTACTTTCTTATTAGATGCCACTGACAGACGGTGAAGGAAAACATCGTGACGAAACCTGGGCATAACGGTCCGCAATCGCTAACCCGCAGTGAGGGAATATTCCGGTCTGTCCCCCTGATTTGTCACCATTACGGGACAAACAGGAATAAAAAAATGGATCTGTTCCCGTCACGAAGACGAATGGACAGGTCGAAGGAATTATTTCTAATCTGTCCCCTGCTGTTCTTTAGGGGGACAAATAGAAATAAAAAGTTTCGATTTTTCCCCCTGTTACCGACGAGGGGACAGATCGGAAGGAATATTCCGAGCAAGCGTGGTGGTCATAATGCTCGTTCCTTCACTGTATGACAAGAGACTTTTGTCCTGCAATGGGACAGTTATGAGCTTATGAATTTATTTTATTTACTTTCCGTACAAAAATATTTTGTACGGACTATGAATGTTGACTGAATAGGTCATATAACTTTAAAATGAACACGAATAAAAATGATAGTTCTAATTGTCTCGACCAATGACCGTTGTTTAATCTTATACGCTCCATAACATCCTTAATACAATATCTACCTACATTTACTAACAAGATGTGAAACGAGGAAGAAAATCTAATCGAGGGATTTTCTCGTACATTTCTTGTACTACTTTTTTCGAGTTCCTCTGTACTAAAATGGGACCTTCTTTTTATTCAATTTGTCTTGTCTCAATCTAAGAACTGTACAATGAAGCCTGTGACACGACAGTTACAGTGTTAAAGTATTAAGTGCTTAATTGTATGTACTTTAGTACAAGTTTATGAGTTTTTAGAGAAGTAGAGATCCTTTTGAAAGATTTCGTCCAGAGAAGTTCTACTTCCATACCTATTTCTGCCGTTAAGCAGCATTGCTGTGTTCTGGTTTGACGGATATGAGTACCGGTGAATTACAAGCACATGAGACTTTTCAACTTCGTCTCTAAGATTGGCAACGCATCAGCGATTTTCTTGGTGTTGTTGATATATATGGTGGAAACACTTACCATAACGTGAGCCATAGGCTTGATAGCAAAAGTATTACATTGAAATTTTTTGTTTGAAAGTGTTGTTTATAACCAAGGTACTATTAACCACGAAAAACACACGTACACGTAAATAACACTTAAGTTAAAATTTTAAATACCACCAAAATTGTAATGGCTGAAGTCATTACCATCAATCATAGCTAAGAACGATCTCGATTAAACCAGCTTTAAAACAACAAAAACACATTGAAAGCAGATCATCCGTTTGGGACATACGGTGCCGCAGACATAGGGTTTAACAAAAGCAAAAGGAGGGGTGTCGAATCAGCCCCCCGATTCAGAACCTTTTCGATAAGCAGTTGTCGACTGATTTGGTTTGCTATCTCGTTCTGTCTACGATTTTCATGACGAGAGAAAAAGAGATAGCTTAACTTAACTTAGCTTCGACTAATCGAATTGTTCTGAATTAGGAGGCTGGATTATGATAATATTATGAAAGGAGTATGTAAGGATCGTAGTATGGTGTTCTACAGTTTCTGCCTACTCCCATGGGAAAAAAGCGTAAAAAAACGGAAAATAAAATGGTCGGTCCTGTAGCATATAAAATGCCAAAAATCGACGTCAGGAAGTTCGATCAACCAATCCAACCTTAGGTTATCTCTCGCAGTACCTAATTACATTGTGAAGGTCAAATGGTAGTCGGTCCGTAATCAGCCGCGTCTGGTTAGATTAGGAAGATGATCTTAACAAGATTGAGAGAAGTCTAGGCGGGTTATGTTAGTCCGTTCTACCTACCCTTTTCCCAACTATAATAGGGTCAGATTCCAGACAAACCAGGGGGTCTACTCCCTAAGCAAGAAGTCCGTGGTTTCGGCCTTAATTACGAGCGTTTCCTACTCGCTATCACCTACGGACATACGATTATTTCGGGACCCGAACTAAGAATGAATGACAACACGATTTGACAGCTGTCCCTACTACCGATGTGTTTTTGTCCGTCCGAAAAGTTGAACTTGACACTTGTTTTGTTCACTCCTACATTTCGGGTTACTTTCGGACGGGCGAATTACTTCGTTGACGGACTTAGGGAGTAGGCCGCAGATGCGGTTGAATTCCAGAATTTTACACGGAGCGACTGCTATTAGATCTGCATAACCCAGTCACTGAGCAATGCCTACATTCTAAGGTTATACCGGTTGTCAGACTTTCGGGCTTCTGACTACATGTAACGTCTGTCATAAATATTCATATGAAATCCGTATATCTTTGATCTTTAAAAAGAACAGGTATGACAAGATGTATGAACGTGGACGAAGCGGAAGGAGTATGTAAGCATCGTCCTATAGTTGCCTGCCTTTTGAAAAAGGTGTGAGTTTATGTATGCATGGTCGCGGACTTGAAATGTTTACCACCCTAAGGTCTATAATTGCTTGCACATTACTTTTTCATAAGGTCGCTCGGTCGCTCGCAAAGATATGGCATCTTGAACCTTATTGCGCACAGTGTGTCAAGGAATCGAATTTGAAATCTGATAAATATTTCGACTCCGCGGCTGTATGTGTACCTTTGATCTGGTACTGATGTGAAAGTAACAGCAAAATCACTAATGAGTGATTACTATAATTTATAGAGCGTTATTGGTTAAAATTAAGACTCTTTTATCTGTATCAATATGAAGCAAATACCCCATTGCTTTGCATAGTAGACCACAACATACCTTATCAGCTATCACAGGTAAAATTAGCTAACGAGTCTATTTACGAGTATATGCCCGGATCGGCAATGAAAAATGCTACTATTGGTAAGCAAAACGACACGTTTGGTGCAGTGGCTGAGCGATTCCCACACCGAACAAAAATTCGTATGTCCTACAGATAGTTGTTTCGGGTCTGGGCGTTTGTGTGTGAGATTTGTGTTTGTAAACGCACCCACGATACAGGAGAAATCCTAGTGTCTAAAAACAATAGTAACTAGGCATAAATAATATGTTTGACAAATAACACAACCACATTTATAAGCATACGTACGCATGCTTCAGCACGCTTAAGCAGTTGAAAGCTCACAATTTCACACGTTATGTGGATAACGCTATCTATAAACCATCCAACTTTTTCCAAATTGATACTGTTGCATGTGCTTGCTTAGTCCCTAATTCGACTTATCGAAAGGCAATAGTTATGAGTCAATCATCATCTGCCTAGCCTTTTCCCAACTATGTTGGGGTCGGCTTCCAGTCGAACCGGATGCAGCTGAATATCAGTATTTTACATGGAGCGACTGCCTATCAGACCTCCAGAACCCAGTAACTGGGTAATACGATACTCTTGGTAAGACTGGTTGTCAGACTTTCTGGCTTCTGACCAACAGTAACGACTGTCAAAGATCTACAAATGACAGCCGAGACCAACGGCTTTACGTGCTTTCCGAGGCACGGAGGAAACTCGCTATGGTAAATGATCACCCATCCACAGACCAACCTCGGCAAGCGTGGCTTAACCCGGAAGATCGGTCTATGCGGCTGTAATTATTTAGCCACGAGCTCCTCAATAGTTATGAGTCAATATCAGCCTTTAAAAAAATATGTTTAATGTCTACTGGCTCACGTATGTAACTACGTGGTTGTACTTAGAACTTTACTGAGCTCTAATTTTAACTCTGTCTAATTATTCTTTGAAGTTCAACATGAGGCTCATTTAAATTCGACACACACGACTCATCAACGAAAACGAATAAAAGAGAATTCTTCTCCAAACTCTAATTAACTTTGACTAAATTAAACTATTCCAGTTCTTTTTGGTACAGTCAGCAAACGAGTTAAGTTTACATGCAAACAACTAATATCAATAAAGCAGGAAACTGTCATTGTTCCTGCCGGGGTGTCGGTGTACGCTATAGCAAATAACACGTCTCCAGCCATAGATCCGAAGGAGGATCACCGTGAGGTTTTAGCCGGTAAGAGTAATAACCGTGTCTTTTCAGGGCAGGGGTTACCCATGAGGATTACGCAGGAAAAAAAACAACTGTCATTGTTACTCTATGCGTCATAAATGTTTGTTACTCCATGCGTATTAAATGTTTGTATGGAAAACACGTTCAGACAAGCAATGGCAAAGATTTGGCCACTAATTATATTCGCAATTTAAGAGATTATGCATAGTACACGAGCTTAGTAACTAATGCTTGGTATTTGTCACTTCTTACACTTATACCTTGCATGTAAACATGCCAAATTAATGCTAGAGGAACTGCAAAAGCGAGTAAATAAAAATAACCATTCAAATGTAAGAACTTAATATCAATTCAAACTTTTATGTCAAGATATGTATCACTTAGACAGGGAAGGTGGTCTGCAAGATATAAGTTAGCCTAGTTTGTGGATCAAGGTACACGTCGATGGCCCCACCGAATAAACGTGTAAGAGAAAAATGACAACTTTTCAGGAAAAAATAAAAACGTTTAAACTTCAATAACGCTCATTCCATTGTAAATAGGTATAAATAATGTATTATCGAATTATAGGTAAAAAAATAAACTGTAGACTTGTGTATTTACTTTTTTTTAAATATCAACGAGTTTCAGGAAATTCATGAAAAACTATTTAATGTTAATACTCTTGTGAAATTTGCATGACTAGGTCACAGTAATATATCATTACACGTTTATTCGTGTAATAGTACACAACGAATTAAATGTACTGTAATGTTACACTTTTATTCTCCGTAATTCAAGTTTATTTTGAACCCAGCTATAACTATTTACACGCTTGTTTACAGTACATTGTCCTGCTTCTATATGATTGGAAAGATCGTATGCATTTATATTAGTGTTAATAAAATCAATTTTAATTTATGTAATACATCTTTGTTAATGCAAGGTATAATAATATAAATAATTTTGTAAAATCAAAAGAATTAAATTCTCCACCTCAAGTGTACATTAATTCAAATGTGAAACTTGACGGGAAAGCGTTAGATCCGGTTCCCTCAGCTGTCTTCCTGGGCATCACAGTAGACTCTAAATTGCAATGGGGACCTCATATAGAGGCACTTGCAGGCAAACTGAGTTCTGCTGCATTTGCCGTCAGGAAAATTAGGCAGTTGACTGATGTAGCTTCAGCTAGGTTGGTGTACTTTGCATACTTTCACAGTATTATGTCTTATAGCACATTACTGTGGGGTTTGGCTGCTGATATTGGTACTATTTTCATATTACAAAAAAGAGCAGTCCGAGCTATTTATAATCTAGGCTGCCGTGAATCGCTTCGTGAATTATTTAAGGAAATAAATATACTTACCCTACCATCTTTGTATATACTTAGTAACACTATGTACATTCGAAAGAATATTGCCCAGTATAACAAGAAAAGTGACGTCCACAACATACATACTCGCAATAAACACAAGCTAACAGTACCTGGTGTTAGACTAAGACAAACGTAAGAGCATTTTAAATATTTTTTTAAGAGCATTTTGATATCTAAAGCTTATTAAAACATAAATCATTATATCGAAGATAAAGATGCCTGGCGTACAACTCCGTCCTGCACATTGCGATCCTCTGGCCCTGTCTAACTGGTTGGTTGTATGACCTAACATTATTTTTAATGTTTACTTCTAGTATTCTTCTTTTTATTGACTTAAAATAACCTGTACATTATTTGATCAATTTTCATATATATTTTTTTATTCAAATACTGAAATTTTTAAATTCCCATTATAATTTTATTATTTAATGTATAATACTCTGCCTAAATAGTCTGATATTGTTTTATAATTATAATTTTCATAATATCATTTTCCAATCTGTAAAGTTTGAGCATCATGCAGCAATTAATGATACACCTATAATCATATCACATTACTGCCCATTGTCTGGTAGTATGAGTCTGTCATGCTCACTTAAATGTCCTGCTTATGGTGGCGTTGTATATCCTGTCGTTGGGTTCCCTGCAATATGGTTGAGCTAAGCGATGCGGATGTGCACGTCATGCTCGTGAACGGTTGCTGTCTGTCGGGACTGGTTAGCCCTTAGCTGCTATGGCAATCCCAGAAGGCATATTTTTCTATTTGTTACTCGTATGTGAGTTTATTTCTTACATTAACCTGCATTATTCTCATTCTATTTCTCACACTACTGTAATGGAATTGTCATGAACTACTATTTTGAAATGAGTATTCTTGGAGTTTCGAGCTCTTCCCCATGCAACCTACCTTTTGGAACCGTGCACCTAGTTTTGACGTTTTAAAAGTGCCTGTAATCTAGTCTATTTGAAATAATAAACTTTGACTTTGACTTCAAAACGATGAAATAAAATACAGATATTATAAAGAATAAAGAAAATATAATTATGTATTTGTCCACGTGAACAGAAAGTACAGTTACAGTTACAAAGAAAGTAAATTTCTTGATTAAAAAAAAAACGAATTGCGATATTAGAAACACTAATCCTCCTCCTCACTGTCATTGGAGACCGAGATGGAGATTTCCAATGGCAGTAGATTTATAATATTTATAATTGAATGTAATTGCGCGAAACAAAATTATGTAATAGCGCACATAGAATCACAACAAGACTGTCCTTCCGAGCTAGTCACCTTTTATTTTTTATTTTTTCGTGGGAAAATCCTCGTGGATGCCCTTCGCCCGGGGAAGGCAAAGGGGTATGCCGGACTCTTACCGGCTAAAAACCCACGGTGTTCCTTCTCCTGACCTGACCCTTGGCCGGGGTCGTGGGATTCGCAGCTGCCTCGGCCTTGGTCCACCAGCCCCTGGCGGACCTCTCCTACTGTGGGGCCTGGCCCCACGTCCTTCCTCCTGAGAGGCGCGCACGGCACACTGCGCACCGCCTTCTCGGGCATGTTACTGGTTGCAGGCCAGCACTAGTACTACCCGCAGGCCATACACTATGGTGGCCGGAGATCGGCACGCGCCCTCCAGCGCCCGGTGCGTCTGGCGCGGGAAGGGAGAAAGGCAGCTGTCTCTCTCCCCCTCTCCGCTCCCTCTTTGGTCGTCATCACCTCCTCGCAGAAGGAGGCGACGGCTTCCCACGCACTCTCACTCCCGACCATGAACAGAACCACGGCCGGAAGCGATAGGTCACCACTGACTCCAAGCCAGTCACCTTATTTTACTCGCATCTTACCCCCCGTACCCCTTTCTAACGTTACGTACGATTACAATAGAATCTATCGCGTAAACATTTGTTTATTTGCCGTTACTAGGTATAAACTTAAATTAATATGCAATTAGTGCACTTAATGTTTGAATCTTTAACACAATTGTTAGAATAAAATAATTATAGTAAGAGATAATGCAATACTTTAATTTTAATAACCTATTTATATTCAAACTTCCATTTTGTGGAATGAAACATTGGTAATAAAATTTGCATACATTTCTACGCGAATAAACGTGTAAGAAGACGTTACCCAAATTCGGAAACAATCGCAAATCTACTCAAACGTCTGTAGGTTTTAACATGTTTATTCTTGTGTACTTGGCGACTCAAAAAGCATGTAATAATAGCATAAGCTATTATTCGTATAATTTTAAAATTAATTATTTCCCTAGAATAAAGAAATTCACTATTATAACAGGCGTATTTTGAGTCTAAAATTCATAAAAAAAATTAAGTAGGTGCTGGATAAGCAAAAGAAACGAAAAATTAAATAAAAAAAAATTCGGGTAAGAACTCTTGCATGTTTATTCGGTGGGGCCATCGACGTCATGCGACCTTTAAAAAAATAGTGATTTGGAAATAAACGACTAGTATTACTTTTATATAAGTCGATCCTATTTACCAAAAGCGATAAGCAATAATGACAAGTATTAAGCACGTACTCGCATTACTCTCTTAAAATACGTATGTAATTAGTGGCCAGTATACTTATCTCTTTTGCCCACTGTACTAAACTGTAGTAACACTTGACGACTGCCCAACTATCTGGCATGAAGGCCTCTCATTTAGTTCTACGTGAGGTAATTGGCCTAGTTAATGACCACTTGGAGCACGTTTGAATTCGTAACGTAGTGCCTGATTTATATGCAGATGTGAGTCTTGTTTCAGGTTGATTTTAGGGCTTCGAACGAAGCTTTTGGCCTAACCTTGAGCTCGGTTTAAGTTTAAGAAATTCTGATAATTATACACCGTGGGCCCAAGGTATCCGAAAGATTTTAACCACGCCTTTCTGATGGTATCACGAGTCAAATGTTATATCAACGAAAGTCCAATTCAGTTTTTTTTTGTTTTTCTTTGCTTAATAAATCAACTAATTTTATTACTTCCTTGTAAACAACACCTGAACTGGCAACATTCATAAATTATCGTGTGAGTGGATAAGAAACTTCTTACTTCACAACCCTCCTCGACAAATAAGACATAAGGCGGGAGAGGTATGGTATGATAAAAGTCGCAACGCCGCGTTCATAGGACTTGTTACCATAGATATTTTTCGATTTGTGAATTTCCGTAAATCATGAATATTTCGAAAATTAAGCTATATTCAACAAACTATATCCTAGCTTTTCTTCTCCAATAAGGCATCGGAATCGAAGGTTTAAAATCTTTCGGGTACCTCAGGCCCACGGTGTGTAAAGTGGAGGTGATTAATGTCATTATATAATACCATGGATTCTATGATGCATTCTATGACCTTACACCAAAAAGTTAATGAAGCACATAAATTTTTTTATTCAGGAATTTTCTTACAACATTTTTTATTTTTTTGTGTCTCTTTCTGGTTTTGCCCTATTTGCACTTGATAGGAAGCGCATAATTCCGTGATAAGACCTGTCGTACTGTATAGATCGGAATGTTGGGCCGTGAAGAAGACGGCTGAAAAAAGATTGCATGTAGCGGAGATGAGAATGTTGAGATGAATGTGTGGAGTGACCAGAATGGATAAGGTCAGGAATTAGTATATTAGAGGAAGTTTGAAAGTAGCGCCAGTGACAAAAAAGTTGAAAGGGAACCGTTTGTCTTGGTATGGGTTTAAGTGAAGAGGAGAGATGAAACGCATGTGACCAAAAGAGTTATGAATATAAATGTGGATGGATAGAGAGGAAGAGGGAGGCCAAAGAAAAGATGGATGGATTATGTGAAAAATGATATGAAAGAGAAGGGAGTCAGTGATATTATGACGGGTGACAGGACGGAATGGAAGAAGAAAACGTGTTGCGCCGACCCCAAGTAACATGAGATAAGGGCAGGAAGATGATGATGAGTAAGCGCATAATCCAAGTAACGAAGGTATCGAAGGATTCCCCTATACTACTCTGGCTCTCACATACATACAAAAGAACAAAGTAAACTTGCTAGACGCTTTCAACGTCCAGGTGGTAGCTAGCCAAACGTGTCGTATAAATACTACCACCAAGCTTGCTGGGTTTTGTTCAATCTTACAACACGCGTCTATTCTCAGCGTTTGGTGAGGAAGTTTAAAGGCTTCTCCGACTTTGCCGCCGGCTTATTGCCGCGGGTGTAAGTCAATAGACGTTATACCCAGCAAGCAGCCTGGTGAAACACCTGCTGACAAGCCCCGGCGACATTGTGTGTAGGAGCATTTACATTCTAGATGAGCCTGTCCCCACACGGGATTTAACACATATCAAAATCTCTACACGTAGTTTTGTAAATCTGTGACCTGTCCAAACCAAAATGATCTTCATTTACATGTGTAGAATACTTATAGCTGACCTAAGTTTCTTCTAAGATATCCCTTATAGGGGATTTACACGGGTCGATTTCCACCGCACGGCGAAAATCGACCGTTTAAATGACAATTCGACTAGGCCACAAGTGACTAAAATCGCAAGCCCCAAAGTTGGGTGCCATCCGACTTTTGCCGTGCGGCGACAAGCCGCATGCGGCTAGTGTCCAAAATTGACCGTGTAAATGGTTAGTTGCAGGCGATCGCTCGCCGCATGAGGTGTGTTTTGCGCTGTGTTGTTCCGCTAGAAATGAACAAGTCGCATGAGATTTTTGTCGACCGGTGTAAATGGGGTGGCCATTCGATTTTACAGGCGATGCGATTGGTGACTTGCCGCACGGCTAAAATCGACCCGTGTAAATCCCCCATTAGCCTAGAATGAGCAAAATTGAAAAATCATGCGATCTTCTTCTTCTCTCATGTCGTGTTGAGAAGCAAGAGGGTTTAAAAAGAAATGAAAGAAGTAAAATAATTACCATATTATAAAATTAACAGTTTCAGAAATCGGTGCCTTCAATTCGGTTGCTAATCCATTAGCCAAATGACGCCAACGATGTTGTTGAACCAACTTCTGAAACTGTTAATTTTGTAATATTACACTCCTTTTAGTTTTTTGGAGTCGGTTTTTACTTTTTTTAAATTTCGGAACTGATCTAAACTTTCAGTGATTGATTACCTAAATTGATCGAACCAAGTTGCCGATAAAAGCTAATGATTACGTACACAAACAGAACCGATTTGACTAACCTTGGAACGTAATCGCGTTCCTACAGCTACCGAAAAACTTGAGCGTTGAAAGTAGTTGCTGTAATTAATTAAGTTTATATCAAACTAGAGGTCACCCGCAGTTTCACCCGCGTGGATGTCGTTTATCGCGTAGATATTTCGTGGTTTTCTTGATAAAAGTAGTAGTAGAAGTAGTATTATGTAATTTTTCGGCTTCCAGATTATCTCTGTACCAAGTTTCATCAAAATTGGTTCAGCGGTTTAGGCGTGAAAGCGTAACAGACAGAGTTTTTTTTTTTTTTCAATTTATATGAGGCATTTGTCTCTGAGGATAAAAGAGCCCCAACGTTACCTAAACTTAATATCCAACATAAACATGACTTATTTTAAAAAAGAGAAAGAATCATTGATGCAAATCATATTTTCCACAGTATGTTTTGCAGCATCAGATGTTGGTTCTGCTGATATGCTTTTAAAAACGCCCGTGTTTATGTAAAATTTTTGCACCAATGATTCTCTCACCGTAAGGTGTTTTACACATTCTGCAAGAATGTGCTGAACATCAAAGTCAAAGTTTTTTATTTCAAGTAGACCAAATTACAGGTGCTTTTAAAACATCAAAACTAGGTGCACTGTTCAAAAAGGTAGATCTCATGGAGAAGAACCGGCAAGAAACTCCATGGATACCCTTTTTAAATAGATCATGACAATTTCACTACAGTATCATGACAAAAATAGTATGAGAATCATCATCATCCAGTATACCACAGACATTGCAATTAGGGGAAGACAGACAGAGTTAATTTCGCATTTATAATATTATTAGGGGTTAGGACGTTAAAGATTTTAATTTTACAATCGTTTTAACTGTAATTTCAGAAAATGTTGATCAAATTATATTATTGTGACACAAATAAAATCAGTCCATTACTGTCCCACTGCTGGGCACGGGCTTCTTCTCAGAATGAGAAGGGTTCAGGCCTCAGTCCACCACACTGGCCTGGTGCAGATCACACCATCGAGAACTTTATGAAAGCTCTCTCAGGTGAGTAGGTTTCCTCACGATGTTTCCCTTTATCGTTAACGCAAGTGATAATCAAATTCTGATCTGCATAAATGAATTCAAAAAGTCGGAAAAAGTGCAGGCCGGGATTGATCTCGGACCTTATTGCATGGCAGGCAACCATTCAGCAGCTAGGCTATCGTTGCTAACTGCATTGTGACACACACACACAAAATCACTGACACATCTATACATATAAAAGGAGAAGCTGACTGACTGATCTATCAACGCACAGCCTAAACCGCTGGGGTTAGAAAGTTGAAATTTTGACAGTAGGTTCTTTTTGTAACGTAGGCATCCACTGAGAAGGGATTTTTCGAAATTCAACCCCTAAGGGAGTTAAATAGGGGATGAAAGTTTGTATGGAAAATCGTCACTTAACGGGTTCAACATTTCACGCAAGCGAAGCTGCGGGCGAAAGCTAGCGTATGTGGTGTTACGCGAATGGATAGAATTAGAAATGAGCATCTAAGAGGAAGTCTGAAAGTGGTGGCGGTGACTGAGAAATTGTGTGGAAACCGGTAATCATGGTATGGGCATGTGATGCGGAGGAATGAGGAACATGTGAAGAAAGTTTTGAGTACGAATCTGGATGGTTATAAGAGTAGGGGAAGACCAAAAAAACGATGGATAGATAATGTAAAAGATGTGTGCGACGGGAATTTGCACTAGTGTCTTACATGGTGAGACTGTTCCGAGGCATAGAGCACAACCCGAGAGTGTTGCAGCAGTTGCATTTGTCCGTACCCGACCGTTATGTGTGGAGACGACGGCCCCCGCCGCTGCTGGTCATACCTTCAGCTAAGACCAACTTGCTGGCCAAAACCCCTCTGACTAGAGCAATTCGCACCATCAATTACATTCATATGGAGAGAGTCAAAATTGATATATTTACATGTCACGGGGGTGAATTTGCAAAAGTACTATTGTTTACGTTGTGTTACAAACAATGATCTTGAGATGTATTTGGTGTTTTCATTTTAGTTTTGTGTGTGTGACTTGGCTATTACATTAGGTTACAGACCTGTAATGATAGTTTAAGGCATTTAATTGCTCAAGTACTATAATTATAGACACAATAGATAAACAATGGCACTGACGAACCGGATCGTCGGGCGGGCCGCTAGCGGTTAAATTAAGTAAATGAAAATATGAGTAGAAAGAGAGTGACTACTGAGATGACGACTAATAGAGATGGATGGAAGATAAATACATACTGGACCAACCTTAAATAAGTTGGGATAAGGGAAGGAAGATGATGATAAAATTATGAACCCTACGCTGTATTTGGGAGTATTTTAACGATACTCAATCCCAATAACATTCCTGACCTAGTAATCAATCCCAGAAGGTCACTGTAGACAGCCGTGTTAGTGATTTCTAGACCCATCTCAGACATTTTTGAACCGCAATCAAAATGATTTACGATCGGTATTTTGGTTTGGTACTTGATGTAGTTAGGTAAACCTAGACTGGAGGGTCTGTGTAGGTAAAACCACAGAATGAAATCAAGGGGCATGGGATTACTGTGATGCAAGATATTTTGTTAATTAGTGTTCCGTACCAAAATGGTAAAAAAGGAAAACTTATGCATGCTTAAACTATATTTTTTTTAAACTTTGCGAAACGATTCAGGAGAAATCCTAGAGAGGGTCTAGGATTTCTCCTGTATCATGGGTGCGTTTACAGACACAAATTTCACATACACAAACGCCCAGACCCGAAACAACCATCTGTAGGCCATAAAAATTTTTGTTCCGTGTGGGAATCGAACCCACGACCCGTAGCGCAGAAACCACTCGCTTAGCCACTGCACCAAACTTTGCGCAAACGGTGTCAGTAATAGCAATTCCGTTTGCGCAAATTTTACACCGTCTTAGGCCGGCTGCATATTATAATTTGTCAGAAAGTTCTTGTAATATCCGGCTGGCCTTTAAAATTTTGCAAATCCGTGCTAAATGACGGAAATATGTCCGACATACATAAAATAAAAATACAAACGTCCGAATTGAGAACCTCCTCCTTTTTGAAGTCGGTTAGAAATACAGAAATGGGTCATCATAATGCTGTATTGTGGCAGCATTGGGACTAACTTTCCCAACAAGCAACATCAACAACGCTGATTTTCAGTGACGCATGGTATCTTCCAGCGGCGAAAAATTCATAGGGAAGCTAAAAATCGAATGTACCTAGTGGACTATTAGAGAAAGTTGTGTTCACTTTTCCGTCTATCCTGCAATGGAAATGGTACACTTTAGTTTCTGTACAAGCGATACTCCACAATAACATCAGCAATAACAAATAGCCATGAGCGCTCACAAATCGCCTCTTTTGTTACCTAATTCCGAGCTTATGTCCGTAACGCAGCTGTGTCCAATTTATCGCTTAACCTTTCCTCCTTTACGGATAGAATTGAAGACAATAAATTATACTTCAAACCCAAATAAGGGCAGTAAGTTACGATCGGCACAAATACCGGCCTAATGGTCGATCAGTCTAGATAGATTAGATAGCTGTGCGAAAAACAGTATGGCGGCCCGCTCACACGTCGCTGGTGCCGATAAAATCATTCAATTTCTTTATTAAACGAAAACGTATCACCGATATAGTACTTAACCTGTATTGAGGGTGCATTCTTCTTTCTTTTTTTCTATCGTGGGTGCATTTATAGACACAAATCTCACTTGCACAAACACCCAGACCCGGAACGACTAAATACGTGTAGGATGTACGAATATTAATAGTTTCCTGCGGGAATCAAACTACGGCTCGTACCGCAGAAACCAACCTTTCAAAAATGCACAAATGAGTTGTCAAATTACAGTATCGGGTTTTACTATTTTTAAAATTTGAAAAGCACAATTTTTTCAAAGTCATTCACGCTTCTTGTCCTCTGATAGACAATGAATATTTACTATGGCATGTATTTCTTAAGCAGCATCCTTCAGTGCAATATAATAAAGACAACATGATTGTTAATTCTACTACGTAGTAGTACTGTTCTACTTGAGGAGAACCTTGTGAAAACCGAGAAGTATAAAGAAATTAAATATCAAGACTGGGCACACGAGGTTGTCGCCATGTAAGGTCGATTCAGCATTCATTGTGCCGATAGTAGTAACGGCCAATGGTTTAATAGCCAAGAGCCTCGACCAACATCTGACGAGGCTCTCGTTGGGCGGCTGGACCAAGAGCCTGATCCAGGATGCTTCTGGACACGGCGCATATTGTTAGGAAGTTCCTCTGTCTGAGGCCCTGACCACCAGTAGCTTGAACCCTGTTCCTGATGCCAGTGGCCTACTATATTTTTTTAGAAATATTTAGAAATGTTGTTTTTTCACGTATAGATGAATAAACGGAATATTTCATCGTAGCTAGAGCAGAGCCGTGTCAGTCACTATAACATGCATTGGTATAAAACCAGTTACTGGGAATACGGGCTGCGTTTGAAAAGGCCTGAAGGCCAATGTAGGTTCTACCTACCAAAAAAATTGTTTAAATCGCAATTGAACCACAACTCTACCACGGCCGTTTGGGCATTATCGTTCTGCCTAGCTTTTTCCCAACAATGCTTGGGTCAGTTTCCAGTCTAACCAGATGCGACTGAATACCAATATTTTACATGGAGCGACTACCATCAGACCTTCGCAACCAGTTACTGGGTAATGCCCATATCCTAAGGTTAGAACGGTCGTCAGGTTTGAGCTTCTGCCTACCTGTAACGACTGTCATAGGTGTTCGTATGACACCCGGGACCGACGGTTTAACGTGCTCTGCGAAACAGGGAGGGGTCTTGACCGTGTCAATCGCAGGTTGACCTCGCAAATTGATGATCTGCGCGATTGATAAACCACGAGCCCCTCCGTTGGCCATTTGATCGTTATCTCTTCAAGAAAATAAGTCAAAATTACTCGTGGTTGAGCTGTAGTTTGTAATGTAACAGACGGCCCTAGGATCTCCTGAGCACGTCTGCTACACCAGTTGTAAAGAATGTGTAGGGCATTCAATACCTAATACATATACATAACAATAATAAAGTGCTTATAAAGTAAGAGGCAAGATAGCTTTTGTAGCACATGTAGTCACGACGGTAGAGTATAGCCAGTCCGATCGCCGATCTCGTAAGTGTAGCAGGAGACGAAGTGTAAAAGAAGGAAGAAGGGGTTACCATCGGGCACCAGAATGCGTCTCACTTTGGTACCATGGGAACGCAAGTTCTTCAATAAGATGTGGAGGCTCAGATTGTCCAGCTCACATAAGTCCTCTGAGTCCCACGTAGAAGCACGTATTGCATAGAGCAGTGTACAGGGTATGGTTGATGTGATGCCACATAAAATGTAAACAGCGACTTGTAGGTTTTAAATCTATACATATAATAAAATCGTGGTTTAGAAGTAAATAAGATTTTTTTTTTTTTTTCTATTGGACTGCAGTAGGTCGTCCTAGGGGACGGTTTCTACGTAACCGGGCAGTTATTGGCGAGACCTGAAGGGTCTCCAGCCAATGGGGGGGAAGTAAAATACTTAACCTTTTTTTTTTTTTTTTTTTTTTTTTTCGTGGGAAAATCCTCATGGATGCCCTTCGCCCGGGGAAGGCAAAGGGGTATGCCGGACTCTTACCGGCTAAAAACCCACGGTGTTCCTTCTCCTGACCCTTTGGCCGGGGTCGCGAGATTCGCAGCTGCATGCACCGCGACCCCGGCAGGCCTCGGTCCGCCAACCCCTGGCGGACCTCTTCTTCTGTGGGGCCTTGCCCCACGTCCTCCTGAGAGGCGCGCACGGAACACAGCGCGCCGCCTTCTCGGGCCTGTTACTGGTCGGGTGACGGGTCCCCTAACCCGCCGCCCGCAGGCCACACACTACGGTGGCCGGAGATCGTCGCGCGCCCTCCGGCGCCCGGTGCGTCTAGCGCGGGAACGGAGAGTGGCAGCTGCCTCTCTCTCCCTCTCCGCTCCCTCCTTGGTCGCCATCACAAGCTAACTACTTGTACTACACTAACATCATGACTACCTGCAACAACAGCACTAAGGGCGACCCCTAGTGGGACTCGGACCTCGGCTTAGGGCGTTGCTGGCGTGGACATAGGGGGGGGGGGGAGACAGCTTGATGAGGGCTGAATTATCGGGGTGAAGTAAATAAGAAATTTTTGTCTAGAACTTATAAATCGTGCGGTAACGAAACCATAGCGCGATCTAATTCGACGCCAACGCCATCTAGGGAAGTAAAGATTAAACATATGTTTGCATGTTTATGCAAGCATCACGTAAAAAGAGCTGACCCAATGCTGTTGACTTTTTTAAACATATATTGTGCTTATCTCCAAGTAACATATTTTTTTTGTTTCATCGCAATCGGTTCACGCATTCAAAAGATATGCAAATAATCAATATCTTCTATACATTTATCAAATCTGTAGACTTTGCGTATCTGTACATAGCAAATATTTTGAAAAAACTTGGTTGGGGTGTTAAAAAATAACCAAATGAACCCATTTTTAACATTTTTGTATTTTGTTTCTTCTGTTTGTTGGTTTGTCTGTTTATCTGTTTGTTTGTTCAAGCATCACGTAAAAACAACTGACCCAATGCTGTTGACTTTTATAAACATATATTGTGCTTATCTCCAAGTAACATATGTTTTTTGTTTCATCGCAATCGGTTCACGCAAGCAAAAGTTATGCGAATTTTAAGTTTTCTAGAAGAACTTAGCATGTATTAGTTTATTTTCAATAGATGGCGTTACGTGTATCAAATAATGTTGCGAGGAAATATTTTACTACGAATAAATCCACAAATTACCTAATATTCATTGTTGAATTGGTACCTATTCTCAGTCTACGAAAGGTCTAATAAAATGATATCCTTATGAAGAAGGAACTAAGCTTTTACAAAAAAAAAAAAAACGAAGATATTGTTATTTAGAATTTATTAGGTGAATTTTTTATTGTTGTTCACAATAAAATTAATTCATGATGTAGACTAATAGTAGGATTATTGTTCATTGAATGTTCATACTTTTTGGGAATGCTGATGCCGAAAATAAGGTCCAAATTCAAATTGAAATGGGTGGCCATGATTATTTGCAAGGAAAGCGCTCACCCAGTGCTTTCGTTGAAATTTAGTATTTCGTAATCATTATATCTACTTAATGCACTTTTTGGAATGTTTTTCTATATTTTATTTTATTCATTTTAGTCACATTTATTCAAAGCCTGTCGCCGTCGTTTTATTAAGTTTATTTAATTGAGTTTTTTTAAGCTTTAGGTAATGTTCCAAAGACGTGGCCATGGAGGGAAAGTACTTTAAATATTAAAAATAGCAAATTTCACTCAAAGGAAACTTCATTTCACTTTTTTTTAAAGTAAGAAATTACCTTTTACTGATTTTTTTGCCTGAACCGGGAATCGAACTGACAAAGCTTTATGTACCATCCGGTATTATATTATGGCACCTGTTGATAGATATCTATAAGGTCAATAATAAGGATCAAATCTCTGCAACAAACACACTGTCTTAAATTGAAGGAAGTGCAAGAAATAAGAAGTAACAACAAATAAGTGTTTGAATTGAAATGTACCTAAGTTAGGTAGGTACTTAATGTTAGTTTTTATGGTCTTCCATTTCAGGCACTATGTTTATTGGAGCGATCATATCGATTGGTGAAATAAAAATATAGATGATGTTTTTTCGCGTTTGTGTTGGTTCGATTTCCAGATCAGACTTTTTGAAAGCATTACCTACCTATTTATAACTTATTAAAATTAGATGAAGTCTTCTATAAGTTTTTTTTTAAAAATATTTAAAGTTCTTTTCTATACCTACCACACCTCGAATGAAATCATAATTTAGTTCGCAGATTGTAACAAGATGGCGTTGTAGCTATTTTTGTATCGCGATATGGTTTTGTTACATCTTCAATAAAAGTATCAATATTCAATTATAATCCATTTTAGCAAGGAAATGTATAGAAATAAGCAACACGTTTTTAGTATTACGGTTTTATGAATCTTTACGGTCAATCAAGAGGAGCTGAAACTCTACATAAAGAAATGGTTCAAAAGATATAAGTGTCTTAGTGGGACACCTTTATCTATTATTATAATAAATGGATTATTTAGTTGCTGCGACACAATGTTGTTTTCCGACTTCCACGCAGACGGAGTCGCGAGCACAGCTAGTTTATAATATTTATCAAACAGAAAATGATTACATCAAAAATCACTCCTCTCCATTGTAAAACCAAGTCCAAAATCCAAATTCGAATGTCATGAAAAAGTCGTATATAAAAAAGTAGGTATAATAAAAACAGCACGAAGGTGAATGACAATGAAGAAGGTGATACTACAAGTTCCATTGCGATTTTAAATCAATTTTGTTAGAGAATTGCCCCCCTGGACCAATATTGAATCAATTTAAGCATTCCATTCCCAAAAACTCGTCGCGTGTAGTGCCGGACTTAAATAATAGCACTACCCCGTCTCTTCTCGTGGGTGTCGTAAAAGGCAACTCAGGGATTCTCTAGAGGATGCCACTGAGTCCCTTATAATAGGAGATGAGACTATTTCCATCAACTGTGCACAAATCCAGATTTCGGGCTGCTACCGAATAACACTGCCTGACCTGACAAAATGTTGCCATATTAGATATTATATTGCATACACTTTTAGATTGTTCCTTATTTATTGCGTGTTTATTTATTTTCTTTCTTTACACACACTACACATATACACACACATGTTGGTTTGAGTGAACGGGCATGACCGCTGACTGACATCCGTGGAGCATAAAGGTTCCAGACGAAAACCAGCGTCAAGTACATAAAGTAAGACATTAAGCTGTTCTGGACACCTTTTTGGTCCAGCCGTGAGACACATACCCAAGACTTTTCTTTTTATTTATATCACATTTTTTACCTGTTGTGTCTCTTTGTGCTGTATCCAAATAAATGATTCTTTATCTTTTATCTTTACCTGGGGGTCAAACCCTGGACCTCACACTCAGCAGTCACGCTTGCGACCACTAGACCAACGGGCAGTCAAAAAGGTTTAATAAGCTTTATTAATTACTGTCTGTCAGTGGAAAGCCAGTCAATAAAGCCTATCTTTATTAGATAACGTTTTTTTGTGAGGATGAAGTAATGGAATAGGGTGTCCAAACGCCGCTCTCTAGAGTTTTAGCACAGTCTACCTATATCTGGATCTGGTACATTTGCGCGAAAGACATTTCCGCGAAAGACACTTGCGCGACTCCCTTTGCGCGACTAGACAAATGCGCGAATGGACTTTTGCGCGATTGGACATTTGCGCGACTAGACACTTGCGCGACTGGACGTTTCCGCGACTAGACTGTTGCGCGAACCCACTTGCGCGACCGACACTTGCGCGACTGACTTTTCCGCGAAAGACATTTGCGCGTATATACTTCCGCGATAGGACACTTGCGCGACATTTATTACGCAAAGGATTTAGGGCAAAATCCGAGAAATGAGATTCCATACCATCACGCCTGTATTCTCCGAGGGGTAGGACAGAGGTGTATACTAAGTATGTGACCATATGAACCCATTTATTACTTTATCTAGATAAAATTCATAAAGGCTAGTGTTTAAGTTGTTTAAAGTTTTAATATCTCACAAGTTTTCCCTCCAGAGGGAGGGGTTGGTCAAAATAAAAATCAAGATGGCGGCTGTGAAATTTTACAAGATATGCGTCATGGGTGTCGTGTCCTTGTTTTCAGGGGCGCTGATGACGAAAATGAGGTCGAAGTCAAAATCCAAGATGGCGGCTGTGAAATTTTACAAAATATGCGTCTTGGGTGTCGCGTCCATAGTTTTCGGGGGTGCTGATGACGAAAATGAGGTCAAAGTCAAAATCCAAGATGGCGGCTTTGAAATTTTACAAAATATGCGTCATGGGTGTCGCCGCGTCCATGGTTTTCGGGGGTGCTGATGACGAAAATGAGGTCGAAGTCAAAATCCAAGATGGCGGCTGTGAAATTTTACAAGATATGCGTCACGGATGTCGAGTCCATGGTTTTCGGGGGTGCTGATGACGAAAATGAGGTCGAAGTCAAAATCCAAGATGACGGCTGTGAAATTTTACAAAATATGCGTCATGGGTGTCGCGTCCATGGTTTTCGGGGGTGCTGATGACGAAAATGAGGTCGAAGTCAAAATCCAAGATGGCGGCTGTGAAATTTTACAAGATATGCGTCACGGATGTCGAGTCCATGGTTTTCGGGGGTGCTGACTGCTGATGACGAAAATGAGGTCGAAGTCAAAATCCAAGATGGCGGTTGTGAAATTTTACAAAATATGCGTCTTGGGTGTCGCGTCCATAGTTTTCGGGGGTGCTGATGATGAAAATGAGGTCAAAGTAAAAATCCAAGATGGCGGCTTTGAAATTTTACAAAATATGCGTCATGGGTGTCGCTTCCATGGTTTTCGGGGGTGCTAATGACGAAATTGCGGTCGAAGTCAAAATCCAAGATGGCGGCTATGAAAATTTACAAAATATGCGTCATGGGTGTCGTGTCCATAGTTTTCGGCGGTGCTGATGACGAAAATGTGCTCGAAGTCAAAATCCAAGATGGCGGCTATGAAATTTTACAAGATATGCGTCATGGGTGTCGTGTCCATGGTTTTCGGGGGCGCTGATGACGAAAATGAGGTCGAAGTCAAAATCCAAGATGGCGGCTTTGAAGTTTTACAAGATATGCGTCACGGATGTCGAGTCCATGGCCATCTTGAATTTTGACGTTGATCTCATTTTCGTCATCAGCACCCCCGAAAACCATGGACTCGACATCCGTGGCGCATATCTTGTGAAATTTCAAAGCCGCCATATTGGATTTTTACTTTGACCTCATTTTCGTCATCAGCACCCCCGAAAACCATGGACGCGACACCCATGACGCATATTTTGTAAAATTTCAAAGCCGCCATATTGGATTTTTACTTTGACCTCATTTTCGTCATCAGCACCCCCGAAAACCATGGACGCGACACCCGTGACGCATATTTTGTAAAATTTCAAAGCCGCCATATTGGATTTTTACTTTGACCTCATTTTCGTCATCAGCACCCCCGAAAACTATGGACACGACACCCATGACGCATATTTTGTAAAATTTCATAGCCGCCATCTTGGATTTTGACGTTGATCTCATTTTCGTCATCAGCACCTCCGAAAACCATGGACTCGACATCCGTGACGCATATCTTGAAAAATTTCACAGCCGCCATCTTGGATTTTGACTTCGACCTCATTTTCGTCATCAGCACCCCCGAAAACTATGGACGCGACACCCAAGACGCATATTTTGTAAAATTTCACAACCGCCATCTTGGATTTTGACTTCGACCTCATTTTCGTCATCAGCAGTCAGCACCCCCGAAAACCATGGACTCGACATCCGTGACGCATATCTTGTAAAATTTCACAGCCGCCATCTTGGATTTTGACTTCGACCTCATTTTCGTCATCAGCACCCCCGAAAACCATGGACGCGACACCCATGACGCATATTTTGTAAAATTTCACAGCCGTCATCTTGGATTTTGACTTCGACCTCATTTTCGTCATCAGCACCCCCGAAAACCATGGACTCGACATCCGTGACGCATATCTTGTAAAATTTCACAGCCGCCATCTTGGATTTTGACTTCGACCTCATTTTCGTCATCAGCACCCCCGAAAACCATGGACGCGGCGACACCCATGACGCATATTTTGTAAAATTTCAAAGCCGCCATCTTGGATTTTGACTTTGACCTCATTTTCGTCATCAGCACCCCCGAAAACTATGGACGCGACACCCAAGACGCATATTTTGTAAAATTTCACAGCCGCCATCTTGGATTTTGACTTCGACCTCATTTTCGTCATCAGCGCCCCTGAAAACAAGGACACGACACCCATGACGCATATCTTGTAAAATTTCACAGCCGCCATCTTGATTTTTATTTTGACCAACCCCTCCCTCTGGAGGGAAAACTTGTGAGATATTAAAACTTTAAACAACTTAAACACTAGCCTTTATGAATTTTATCTAGATAAAGTAATAAATGGGTTCATATGGTCACATACTTAGTATACACCTCTGTCCTACCCCTCGGAGAATACAGGCGTGATGGTATGGAATCTCATTTCTCGGATTTTGCCCTAAATCCTTTGCGTAATAAATGTCGCGCAAGTGTCCTATCGCGGAAGTATATACGCGCAAATGTCTTTCGCGGAAAAGTCAGTCGCGCAAGTGTCGGTCGCGCAAGTGGGTTCGCGCAACAGTCTAGTCGCGGAAACGTCCAGTCGCGCAAGTGTCTAGTCGCGCAAATGTCCAATCGCGCAAAAGTCCATTCGCGCATTTGTCTAGTCGCGCAAAGGGAGTCGCGCAAGTGTCTTTCGCGGAAATGTCTTTCGCGCAAGTGTCCTGATACCCCTATATCTTACTCGTTACAGTCAGTCAACGTAGAACATTGTCGCAGAGCAATCGTGCGGGGGGTTGCGGGGTGAAGGAGCGGAGGTTATGTCCCGAGTAGCCATACTGCATACTTGGGACATAACCTCCGCCCCTACATAATTTTGACATTTCATAGGACCTGTCAAATGTATGGGCGTTGACCCACTGTATGTAGAAAGTAGGTACACTGTGCTATTACTGTCTCATTAAACATTGTAAAGTGATGGCCTGAAATACAGGGTTGAATAAACCTATATTGGATAGGCCGCTACATTTCACTATCGTTCGAGTAAAAAAATGCACCTGTAAGTAATTAATAGAAGTTTTAAGTACCTTATATATTTAAACATTAATGAAACCATTATTACAAGTCATTACTTATTTTTATTTATTTATTTATTTATTTACATTCTTACATCTACCATTACAGTCTCCCAATTCGGTAGTGCAGTTACTCAGCTAAATATCAAATTAATACCTACATAATTTACAACATAATACCTACATAAAAAACATAACAATTACATGATTCTTTTCTGTTCATGTTTCATGATTCCTATGCTACTATGGCTATCTGTATGCTTGTTTTTGTAAAAGTTTGTAGATGAATGTTATAATTTTTATTATATTTTATGTATATTGTGCTAATCATTTTATTAAATCTTCATGTAATACGTATCCAGCGACACGTACAAACTTATTTGCGCAAATTCTAATTTGCACATGTAAGCATGTACGTTAAGACGGCAAAACGTTTGTACAAACGGTCGCGCAAACCAAACGGTTGCGCAAACGTGCAAGCAAGTTGCTGGGTGTCTAGACTATTAGCTATACACTTGATATGCATATATATTTACTGCCTAAGCTTTGTCTGATCTCATTCATGTCATCTCAAAATTCTATCGAAATATTCTTAATCCGATAATATCTTTAAAAAGTCGATAATTAGCATCCATAGTTATTAGGTGATTATAATATTTATATTAATGCTTAGTATTAGGATCTTTACGATCCGACTGGCTAGCTACCACCCTCACATTAAACTCCGTCGACAAGCAGTTTGAGTATGTGAGAGCCAGAGGGGACTAGGGAAGTCCCTCTATATCCTTGCTACTTGGATTTATGTACTCCATCTTAGACCCTTACTGCACATCAGTTGCAACTAGAGTCAAGCGCAACTAAGTAAATGAATAAAAAATTAATTAAAACAAGGTATTATGTGCACTACTGAAGAAATAACGCTTGAAAACGGAACAGCTTGGCGCAAAGCTACTCTGATTAGAGACAATTGAAATAAAAATTGATTAAACCAGTCCCTACAGTAACAACTGGGCATTGACCTTCTCTACAGACTTACAACAAAAGGTCTATCTAGAATATTACGAATCTAAGGCCGAAAAAATGAACCGTAATTTACCTAACACCGCTGAATAAGGACAATTTATATTTTTGCGATGTACGGAACTCCTTGGCGAAACAGTGTTGGTTCTCTTAGTTTTCTGTGCACGAACGACTGGTCTAATGAAGTTTACTTTTGTGAAACTAGACGGAGGTAGGATTTCGATGTGATGAGTACACGATGTGTTCCGTCTTTAATTGAGACTTTTGGAGTGGCAAGTGGTGGTGCATTGTATAGAATACAAGTTTACGAATTCGTGTAATTCCTTCAAACCACGTGATCTACTGGTGACACATTATAAGAGTAATTTTGAAATTCAACTAAAAAGAAAATTCAAAATAAAATCTTGGTTTTCTATTTCCGAGTTCTAGAGCCACGAGTTAACTGACTGCAAAAAGCGATATCGCGATAGTCGTGCCCGCCAGCCATGTCGCCGTGCTTTCATTAATTTATGAGTGGCATTGGCATAAAAATTCTAGTATTCGAGATCCATTTTTCTAGAAATCAGTAAGTACACTGAGATTGAGACAGATTTTTCTGCAAAACTTTTAATTGAATCTGAAGTTATTATAGTACGTTATTATTGTAACCATAAAATAATTATTTTTTAATGTAATAATAATATAATAACGCTTCATATTTCTTTAATAAATTGCGCTGAGCATGAAAGGCATAAAACTTAGTAATAGTTTATTAATTAGTACAGTGAAATAAAGGTTTACTGTTAATTATGACACTAATCGTTCACGGAGAAGTTATAGTCCGCACGCAAGTGCAAGAACGGGTTAGCACTCATTAGATATTTAGTGTGTACCCTTTTTATCTCTATTTTTGTTTCGACTATGCGTCCATGTGTATCTATAGTAAAGTATTAAGTATTCCATAACTACTTGGATATCACAAAACTGTATCTACGATTGACCCACGAGAACACTGCCGACAAACTATACAGCAATTTGGCAGAAGATATGGGTATTTTCTTTTCTGTGTAACTTTTCTTGAAAAAAAAAAAAAAAAAAAAACTTACGTGCGGACTATTCATCTTTTCTAATATTATAAATGCGAAAGTGACTCTGTCTGTTACGTTTTCACGCCTAAACCGCTGAACCGATTATGATGAAACTTGGTACAGAGATAGTCTGGAACCCGAAAACGCGATAAATAACACCCACGCGGGCGAAGCTGCGGGCGACCTCTAGTGCTCAATAAGAAAACAATCCAAATATCATGTAACTATTGAGCGTACCTATAGCATGCTCCACAGAGCGCGCCTAATGTGTATGCCGTACTGGGGTGCGTGAAGTGTAGCCTTCGCCTGTCAGTTTGCTTCGTCTTGTCTATCACGCCCTCCCTACTACCACTCCCATACTTTAAGCGGTGACTAGCCCTTGCGCGCTGACTATAGCAAACGTAGAAAGACAGATAAAGCGATTGTCATTTTATGCCCCGACAATAATGACATTTGGAACCTTCCGATAATTTTCAATAAATGACTTTTCGTTCATAGAGTTTCATACTAGTTTTTTTTTTTTTTCATCCTATGTTCTCCCACTGCTGGGCAAAGGTCTCCCCCACAGCCTTCCACTTATCTCTATGCCTTGCCTTCTCTGGCCAATCTCCCATAAACGAACCTAAGTCATCACGCCAGCGTTTCCTAGGCCTCCCTCGGCGACGACGCCCGTCTTCCGGCACCCACTGCGTGACGACTCTAGCCCATCTGTCTTTATGCATTCTGCATACATGGACACTAGGAATAACATACATAATATAATCAGCCCATTACTGTCCCACTGCTGGGCACGGGCCTCTTCTCAGAATGATAAGGGCTATGTCTTAGTCCGCCAGGCCGGCCTGGTAAGGGTTGGCGGACTACACATACCACCGAGAACTTTATGGAGCCCTCTCAGGTGTGTAGGTTTCCTCACGATGTTTTCCTTCGTCGTTATCGCAAGAAAAACATAATTAGAACAAAATTTTCTTAATATCTGTAGGTAGACTTTTTATCAGTCTTTAATATTATGTTGTGATGCATTAAGTTTTCATGATTGACAATACTTAAGTACGTCCGGCGCACCCTGGGCAGTCAGGCCCGCTACCAGCCTGTACGTCCGGCGCACCCTGGGCAGTCAGCCCCGCTACCAACCTTGCTGACTGACACAGAATGTAATCTTTTCATCACGGTATGAGCTATTCTCGTAAAGCTCGCGATGACACGACAAAAGAAGATAGACATAGACCACAGTAGATATGATAAGCTAAAGCAATATCTCAACTAGGTACCTATTATCGCCTGAATTGAGGTCTTGTTACAGGCGTGTCTCGGTGAGTATTCACACAGACACGCACTGTAACAAGACCTCTAATTGTGAGCTTCACAATGCAGTCAGTCAGGGCTGTCATAGAGTACATTACAAAGAGTATACATATAATACTCAGTATACATTGCGTGTATGTGTGAGTGTGTCAATTCAGGCGATTAAAGGTAGTTGAGGTTTTTGCTTAAGCTTATACATATATGTGTTTCAACTATTTTTTTTATTGGTGGTAAATCATCATATGACTCCTTCCTCTCTGGGCGGAGACTCTTACTGACTAAAACCCATCCATGTTGCTCCTAATGCCCTTTGTGTTCCAGGGCCG
The DNA here is from genome assembly GCA_905220435.1 of Amphipyra tragopoginis. Taxonomy (NCBI): domain Eukaryota; kingdom Metazoa; phylum Arthropoda; class Insecta; order Lepidoptera; family Noctuidae; genus Amphipyra; species Amphipyra tragopoginis. Next base: position 12,181,096 of record HG992015.1, on the reverse strand, counting down.
CGGTAACTCTTTCGAACAAATTCCGCAACCTTGGCAGGCACTGGCCTTAGCGGACCCCATCTACTAAGCTGACATCTCTTTGAGGCGCGCGTGGAACACAACGCGCCGTAAACCCAGGCCTGGTTCTGATCGGACGGCGAGCCACCCAACGCTTGCCATCCGCAGGCTCGCGCCTACGGTGGCCGGGAATCGCCCTGCGACTTCCGACGCCCGGGACTGTGCATAGACACTATCAGAAGCACAGCCAGGTAAAAGACAAAAAAAAATGTTCACTAATAAAATACTTAAAACCTTAAGAAAATTAATCCCCAAAGTTCAGCTTCCAAAGAGTCCGTTCAACTTTGTACCAAATTGATTTTACAATCTAGATTTACGGAAAGCCCTATAAGTCTGATAAGTGGCGATAGACGATCATAACTTACAGCTAAAAGGGAATATATACGTAAATAGGGACTGAATATCGGACCCCTAGGATTTATTGGTTGACCTTTTTGCCCTATATAAGCAAATAGGTAGTTGTTTTAGATTTGGACTGATTGTGATTGAAGAGTTATAGTTTTGTTCAGTAAGTTTGGGTCATAGAACACGTGAGCATCGAGGGATTTATCTTAGTCATTTGCAGCTTTGAATCTAAAAAGATCAAAACCAAGTCCGGCAAGTCTTGTCGCTTCACTTGCATCAAACTCCATCCAATTCAACCCTACGAAGGATTATTTGTAATCATTTGCAGCTTCGAATCTAAAAAGACCAGAAGTCCAGCAAGTCTTGTTCCTTCACTTGCATCAAACTCCACCCAATTCAACCGTATCTTTTTTTATTTTATTTATTACTAGTCCTGCGTTTGGCTGCCATCTCGCCTGATGTAAAGCGATGATGCGGTCTACGATGGAGCACGCTTGCCTAGAAGAAACCGATTCACTCGTGACTTGAAGACACCCAGACTATCGAACTTAATCTAATTCAACCATATTGAATTTGATTAAATTCAACCCCATCGAAAAGCAGTGATAACCTTACGGTGGAACGCTTGTCTTTCATGCAGTATCTGACTTTTCAAATTCGTATGCGGATTAGAATTTGATTGTTACCTACGGTAGCATGAAGGAAAACGTCGTGAGGAAACTTCCACACCTGAGGGCTCCAGCAGAGGGAAAGTAGGCTGATGATACTAAAAATAAATAAAAATAATTACGATAGTTAGACTGTTGTCTGCGTTGAATTTTTACATTCTAAATAACCACTGTTAAAGTTGCCTTTAAAAACTAAAACGTAAGCAAAACGTTGCGTTTTTTTTAACGGTTATCTATCTATGATATTCACCGTTAAAAAAAGAATGATACCTGAACCTGTCATCACACAAAGATCTGTCATTCTTAGTAATTCAACTCGTCCGTCAAAAGAAAAACATCATGAATCGTACTAAGAAATACGCCTCGCAACCCCAAAATAAATTATATGTTTGACTTAGCACCCCACCGCGCCCGTCAAACACATAAATGTAGGTTTTATGTAAGGAAATGGGCAATAGTTGTGCGGGCACGCAACATTGCCCATCACTTAGTGTGTGTGTTTGAATAATGACTGTCTTGTTTGTGTTAACACGGTTTTGTGTCTTATAAAGTGAGGTGCCTTGCTGAGTATTTGTCAAAAAATAGGCTGGGCTTAAAGGTGTGGTTAGAGGTGTATTTGGTAAAGTTGGATCAAGTCTTATAGGGTTGTACTGGATTTAGTTCGATAGTGTTGAGTTGGATCAAATTAGATTATTTGATTGGTTGGTTGGATTATTGGATTATTTGATTGGTTGGTTGGATTATTTTGATTGGTTGAATTGGATTATTTGATTGGTTGGTTGGATTGGTTAAGTTGAGTTGGAGGCGCGGAGAGTGTTGGCTTATGAAAGCAGAGGTGATACTGTCGTATCCCGACAGGGTGGAATCCAGACGGATTATCCCAGAAAAAAAAGCGTGAAAAAAGGGGCGAATTAAATTAATTTGTACGTTGTTGAATTGGGTCGAGTTCTATCGGATTGAATTGAATTAAGTTCGATAGGAAAGAATTGGATTAAGTTTGATAGGTTTAACATGGATATAGTTAGCTTTAGTCAGTCATAATATAGCGAGCAAAAAAAAATGATTTCATTTTCCAGAGAGTTACGTAAAAATAATTCATCGTCCAATATCTTGAATATTGTTAACGTGTAAAAACATCAGGAAAATGAAGATAAAACCAGAAATAACTCAGTCAACCATTGGTGCCAGAGATCGCGTTTTTCAGGCCTCGTTCAAATTTGAGCCCATCAATCGTATTCCCGTTTCAGTAATGGAAAAACGGCAGTGATTTGAGTCTGTTTGTTGATTTAATCCCATAAAACGGGGATGAAATTGTCAGATTGGGAAAAATCAACGATATCGTACAGTCAATGAGCCTGGAGCTAAGGGGATTACTACAGCATTCATCATTTTGAGTGTGACATATTTTTTGCATAACTGTTGCAAAAAGAACTATAAAGTACTCATATATCAAATGGCCCATATCTCTTTTTTGGATTATTACGAATTGTAGTTGGCCGAGGGCCGAAGAATGGAGAGCAATAACGATTTAATTTATGATGGATTCTGGGAACTTCAAACCATTTGCCAAGCGTGATGTTTATGGTCCCATATTATTTTTCAGGCCTAGGAGCAAGCCTGATTCAATAATACTAAGCGATGAACGTCAGTGAACTGACTTCATATTATAAGTCTAAATTCTAAATAGGTAGCAATAAACAATTACACCCTTTTTCATAAACGGTAGTTAAAGGCTGTTTAATCAAAATTAATCTTAAATCTATTTCCATCTCTATTCATTGGCATACACAATGACAAAGACAAGTATAATTTAATCAGTGTTTTAAAATGACAATGTTTTATAAAGAAGGGTTTTAATGTGAGGAAGCAAACTATACCTAATGTTATTGACCAATTTGATAAGGGACACAGACTATAAATCAATCTAAAAACAATCAAAGATATTTCAATACTTACTATCATTGCAAAATCAATACTAATACAGCTCAAAGCAACAGACCTTGATCACGACAAAATAATTCAAGCAGCTACATCCACAACAAAACTTCCAGCTAACAAAAACCTTTTTTCACTTTGAACTACAATTTTAAATTTGTCTTTCTTTACAATTTACCCTTCATAAACACCCAGTTGTTAGCCGCAGCGGCCCGCAATTGTCTTTGAAGCGTCCTTTGTGATAAAAGTGGCGTAGATTGTACTGCTCTGTGACAATTTGAACGTTTGTTAGTTGTGCTACCTATAATAAAGACTGTAGCTGTAAAAGGATGTGGTATTGAGGAAACTGAAGTTTCAACATTTTTTTTTAATGAAGGTTATTAAGAAAAAGATGCAAATGATGATTTTGTTATTATGATTATGTTTAACATAACAAATTAACCTGCAGACCTCCAGTGCTGATCATGGACTAGAATGGGCCTTTATAAATAGACCTTACAACGAACGATCTTGGATGAGGACGTGATAATAAGCGTGCTGAACAAAGGAATTAATCACAGTATGATGTAATCAGCCTAGAAGATAATGTTAATGATCCAAATAATATAGGTACTGTTGCTGATCTCTTATCATTATAACATCATCATGATATCCTATTACATGATACAAGCATGACGAATCCAGTACGCAATTTTCATAATCGTCCATTCAAACACGTTCATTTTGAAAACCACATTGTGACTGGTAATATTGTCCTAAAATAAAGTATCATTAACGTCGTTAATGAAAAATTTAATTGCGTTGAATAAAGTCTGTGAAAGATGTGGCCCATTTTCACAAATAGAGTTACGCAACTCATCAGCGTTCAGCGTTGTATTAAAAGCTGGGACCTAAAAGGCATAAATACTGTATCATACAGCTTTAATGTGAAATTTTAAATGAATCCAAATTTTAGCTTAATTGTTTGGTTAGAAATCGCTTGGAATATATCGCAGCTATTAAGCTTTGCCCTTTAGTGTTATTACGAGCTTTAAATATTATCAAAAGCAAAAACCGGAACTATAAAAAATGTATTAAAGATGTAAACATAGCCGATACATTCCAGAACAAAATTAAACAATTTATAAGGGACCCGACCCTTCACTCACTGATGATATTCCGAGTAAATGAAAAATAGATTTGGACGATTTCACCCAACGAAAAAGTGACACCAATAAAAAACGCGTCATAAAATATCCGTCGAACCCTAAAAAATCCTTTACCTTTTACAATCTCCACAAAAAAAGGTTGTTCGTATGTCTTTGCCCTCTTCTGCCTTCATAATATTCAGGCAAAAACTGACAGTATTAGGTTCCCTCTCACGTTCCACCGTTCTTGTGTGGACGAGGCTTAAATAACGCATCGATAGGTAGCTACGGTACAATTGTAACTGAGCTTTTCTCTCCGCAAAAATTCGTAAACCGTTTTTGTTCTGCCCGGAGCGAAGTAGATTTTGTACGATGATTTTTGCCGAAATTATCTTAGGATTGGAAGGTTGGATTATTGAAAAGTTACGAGGATTGAATTAAAAGAAATGCTGAATTCTTTCAATAACCTAGTATTAGTGGAAAGATTAGCATAATTTCTGTCGCTACGAATATCAATATGATCCCTACCATTTTAAATTAAAATCTCCACAAAAGGTCTGATGTAAAATACACTGAAATAAATTCCGTGTATTAAAAAAAATGAAAATGGATTTTGAAACCTAAAAATGGTTGTATAAAATCAGATCAAAGCCAGAAGCATTTAAAAATATCAATAGCAAAGAAGAAACATATAATGACACTAAAGTGCATCAAGTTAACAATTTGAGTAATACAATCGCAACTTTTCAACACAGATAAAAAGCCTTTGTTACCTAAGGCGTAACTCGCCGAGTCAGGCCAAAAGTAATTACAAATGTTAGTTCGTAGCTGCCGTTCATTAATATGCTAATACTGTTGCGAGAGCACCATCGAACTCCGAATTGGCGCAAAAGAACTCTACAGTGCAAAAAATGGGAGTTGAATTTTAAAAAGGGGAACCCACTGTAGCTTATTTTGATGCTGAAACTGAGTAGGGTTAATTAATTTGCGCTTTTATTTGCCTACGTTGATTGTATTTCTGTTTTGCTACGCTAAGACATTTCTTTTTTGTTTTGAGGATCACGGGAATTTGGGCAGGTTGCCGCTTCAATTATGAGATTGCATTTTTTGATATTTTCTGTATGAGATCTTTTTACGAGGTAGCCAAACAGATAAAATTAAATGCAGTGGAATTGTTTGGATTTGTCAAAGGCTATAAAGTGAAGGTTTTAAAATTCGCTTGGATTTTAGTCGGTAAATTTGAGTGTGAGAACATGAATTCAGTTGCTAAATCCGTAAAATTCAACCAATAAAACTTGCATTTAGACCCCCTCTTTTTACCCGTGAGTGGCGTAAAAGGCAACCATACGATTTTATATTATGAGGATGGGAAGCAAAATTCTTTGATACAGTTTCTTATAGATGTCTGTTAGAAAGCTCTTCTTAAGCAATGGACATTAACGAGCTGATGTTGAATGACTTTTCTAAATGCTCTCAAAGCCAAATTCTATTTAAGGCATTGTACACCATGTCTAATGCTGTTCACATTTCAACTGCAAAGTCACAACTACAGTATAAACCTTTTGTATACTAATGGAGCAGCAGACGTTAAAATGTAGCGAACGTGAGCCACTGTGCCGAGAATTCATAATGAAACCACATTTTTCTTGCAACGTACACCAACTAAGTGTAGGAATGAGGATGGGACCACGTTCCCAATTACCGATAAGCGCCCGTAATAACTTCTATCGATACTAAAACACCGCTTTTATTAAAATGCATAAAAATCCGTTATCATAAATTGTAATCGGCATGCTTTAGACGAAAAATGTGGAATTATATTATACTTACATGGTCGTAATTTATTTTATATGGTTCCTTGCAGATTTAAAGGGGGAGAAAAATTTACGTGTTATTAAATTACAATATCGGATACTTGTCATGGGACGAATAAAGAACTGCTTGGAAGAAAAAGTTTTCAAGCAATGAAGATCCAAGTAATAGGTCAAAAAAGGCTAGGATAAAGAAGAGAACGATAAAATTGTTTGGTGATGATATTTTTTTTTTACCGCAGTTTGTTATAGCTTATTAACCGTTGTATTAGGTTAGTGAGTGTAAGCTCAACTACTGAGCGTGAGATCTTTGGTAGTACGATACCTAAAACGTGGATAACGAAAAATAGTATTCGATTTTTCTGAAATAAGATTTTAAAATTCTAACACTCATAACATTTTAAAAATGAGATTCATACTGCTTGAAGAATTCAAAACCGGCGTGCTAGTCTCACATTGATATAGAAAGTATTAATGCTACAGATGACACAATACATGTTTTTTTTTAATTAATAAACTTTCCTTGTTTAATTAAAACCAACACACGTAACAAGCGATAACCTAGAATTTTTCGAAGCTAATATTAGTTTAACCCAACAACACAGCCTAACACACAACAAGGTTGAAAAAGTTTTCATTTCACCCCTCCTTGAGCAAAGTTTGTGCTACACCTTCATTTTGCGCCAAATTAATACTGGTGCAGTAAAAATCCAGGTGGAAGAACCGTTTTATAGAAATAAAAATGTTATAGAGAGAGTTTATGACGATATCGTAAGCAGTGTCAAATTTCATCTGTGCAAGGCTGCCAATGTCGAAAGACAATCAATCGTCATACTTTTTGAAATTTTATTTTCGGTACACAATTTCTATGGTATTGTGGATAATGTTGTTTTAAAAGGCATTTGGGCTAGTAATCAATATTCGGTTTTTAATTAAAGTACCATACTATTTTTGAATTTTAAGATAGCAGCTATACGTAAATTAGACTGATCAAATTCGATTTTTCGTCTAGGAATCGAAAGCATCTTTCTGAACTTCAATTCTAAAATATAACGGATTCAGGACAACGAGACTATTTTGTTTCTAATTATAAAATAAAATTCCTAAAATAAATCGAAATAAAAGACAAAGGCTTTACAACCGTATAACATTAGCAGTCGGAAAGAGACAAAGATTAAATACCATTTACACAACGCATTTTTTCCTAAAAAATGCAACTGAAATGAAACGCAAATTACATTAGTTTGACTTGAAGCTACATTAGCCTAGAACTTTAAAATTACACTTAAGTAATGCCTGTCACCTAGCAGTTTATAGAGTTTCATAACAGGCTGACGATATTAAAAATTCACTGAACTCCATGCACTACCAAGCCAATATGCAAGTTGATTGAATGATAATGCTTTTGAATCTCACAAAGGCTGGCCTTTTTACGTTCAATTTATTCTTTATTACTGTAATTTCAAGTTAAGTGAGAGTGAAAGAGAAGGATAATGAAATGATTTTATAAATAGCGTTGCAGTTGAATTTGCCATTATTAATGCAGAATCAGATCTTTGAACTCTGCATTATTGTTGTTTATTGTTGGGATATACGTAGGGCTGGGCTTTGCAGTAAATAATAGGTATCTAAGAGTTAAACAAGATTTTATTTAAAAACTAAAACAAGTTAAAATCTTCGGTAACATTTTCTGAAAGTCAACAAAAAAGCCAACAATCTGAGCGTTGAGACTTATGCATATAACAGATCAAACATTACCGCAACTTGCTACCACCGATGATGTTAAGTTTTCGTGTAGAAGAAGTACTCGAGATTTTCCTACTCCAAACATGCATAAATTACTGACCAAACTCCCTGAGTGTGTTATCACTTCAGCCATATTCATATAAAATTCAATTTGAATAAGCGTATCTAACACCTACTGAATATTCAAACATAGAATCAAATTTTTCCACTTGCTTCCAGCAAAATGCTCACTTTTATTCAAAACTGCACAAACAGTTTCAACCCCCTCTCTAAAACGCTATCTAAGTCTATGGCCCTTATCTTTTGCCCTCAAAGTTTCTTCATTAGTAAAATACTAAAGGTCTGTTAGATGGAAAGTTTTGATCCGGGATAATTACTACGTTTACACACAGCTTTAGCACGAAGGGTAAGCTTCCATAATTTGAGAGTTGTCACAAACCGAATTTTAGTTTAAAGTAAATGTGTAGTGGAGTGTTGAGTAACCATGATTAATTATAAGATTATGGGTGAGAGCCTCCGCCTCATTTGGGAAGTTCAAAACATTTGTTATATCTAGAGGCGTTATTAATGATGTTAGTGTAGATAGGTAGTGTAAATAAATAAGTTTATGGTGGAGAAATATTTAGGGATAACGTTGGTGATTTGAAAGTATTTGCTAAATCTTTTTTAAATTACGCTGGTCATAAGGTCAGTAAGTTGGTCATAAACATGAGATATTAGAAAAAAACATAATTCTGAATTTACGTGAAATCAGTAGGTGGTAATATAATCGATTTATTTGCTGATATTATTGCTATGAAGCTAACTAATTGATCATATGGAATACTATACAGATAAGGAGACTGATAGTTACATACGTTTAATCTCACTTTATACGTAAATATTATTTTATTTTTCCTGGGTTACGTAGGTTCGTCAACAATCAATATATGAATAGATAAATTATGTGTCGTATTAAAATTCATGAAAACTTCAGCTCACTGCATTACCTATAGATTTTTTAATTTGCATATTTTTACATACTTACAATTTTGTACAAAAATGTAAACATAAAGCAGTAGAGTAACATCCAATGAAATTGTTTTCATAACTTCATTAAATGTTAATTTCATAACATCTCTGATTTACTCGCCGTCCCAAAATATGGGAATGCCAAAATTTATTCACTTGTTTACCTTCTTTATTCTAGAGTTTTTATCATCATTAGCCAGGATCCGTTATACGTACTGAAAGAAGGGATATTGCGCAAGAAATCTCGTTGATCAAAGTATTTTTTTAAATAATATTAAGGAAATGATTACGGTTTTTTGGTTCAACGCATGTCAATACCTATCGAACTCTCTGAATTCTTAAAAGCTGCTGATTTCCAGATTTGTCAAAAAAATGGTTATGTTTTACCTTAATGCCATTAACTATCCAACGAAAATAATATCTTAGAAGATACCCGCTTATTCAAATCCAAGAACCACACAGCCAATACGGAAATAGAATACTCCGTAGCACTTACAACTAATACTGAGGATTTCAGCTTTGTAGAGAGAATTTCCAACATGATATCAGGTACGTGATTCTAATATTTATCTGTGTATTAGAAGCTCAGCTCTAATGCTTTCAGATTTATCGTTTTGTTGACGAAAAGCAATGAAAATACTGTTAGATTCAGTCACGTTTAGTATTATGTATGTTGTTGGTGCAATGTCTTCTTATTCTTATTGGTGTAAAATTATGCACGTTTGTATATGATCTCAAAGTAAAATGTTTTTTTCTCTTCGGTGGGTAAGCCTGGTGATCTGTAAGGGGGATATTATGCTATCATATATCTAGGATCATATGTAGGATCGTATCTATTATATGACCTCTAGAGTCGTGAAGAAATGATTCACATGTCTATATTATATTGTCATATATCTATGACTCATAGATCTACGATCCTAGATATAATAATATGATAGTGTAATCCCCCTCAAACATATTTTACCTACATCACCAGTCTTTATTGTATTTGTAATTTGCTATTACTTTATATTGTGTGAATGAGTATTGTATTATATTGTATCATAATAATTAGAATTCTATGCAGATTTATAACGTTTGATCTTCTTTGTTCATTTTTCTGGTCTTTCTAAACCTATTTCCATAAATTATGATCGCAGGACCAATCTAATCATTTAAACTAACCTAGCCAACACATCAAGATGTTTTTGGAGTATTTGTATTACTGACAACTTCTAAACCGAAATCCAAAACAACCTTATAATCATAACTGACATACTCAACGACTACATTGGTCAAGGACACGATTCAGAATCACAGATCCAATCACCTTGTTCAAGCTTGCTTAAGCTCAAATGTAACCTACATACTTCTAAATTGTAGTGACACTCCAATACAACATATTCGGTGACGTGACATATTCATCTGAATGGAAAGTCAAACAGAAATATTCGCGGTTCGTTACATAAAAGTATAGAAAAAATATTCCGTCAGCTTCAACAAACTTCGGGGACTTATGCGTGTTCGATACGGGATTTTGTAAGGGAATATCGTTGGTATATTTTTCCTTATGTTGTAGGGAATATTCAAGGTTGCGTTATGAAAATTTATTTGGAACAGGATCTGTTTCTTTGTCTACAGGGAAATTTTGGTTGAACGTGAAGTGATTGTCGTATATTCCGCCAAGCTTGTCAGTTCGTTCTGCCTAGCCTTTCCCCAAGTTGTGGTTAGGTTCTAGTTTGACCAGGTAAATACCAGTATTTTACACGGAGCGGCTACCATCAGACCTCCGCAACCCAGTTACTAGACAATTCCGATATCTTATGGTTAGACCGGTTGTCAGACTTTCGGGCTTTTGGCATCCGGGACCGACGGCTTAACGTGATCTCCGAGGCACGGACAGGTGTCGATGTGTAAAAAACGGTCACCCATCCACGGACAGACCGTGGCAAGCGCAGCTTAATCTTGCAAATCGTATGATCCGTGCAGTAGATAATTAGTTACGAGCCCTACAGTAATATATTACTAATCAATGGACTAGATGAAGTTGCCTGATAAGTTCATTGGTCTCCGAAAGTACCATTTAAATTAAAATAAGCCTAAGTAGTAGAAAAACTCAAAGCTCCAGAGCCTTGAACATCGACGCAGAGTTGCCAGCCTGTCGGTTTTTATCGGTTACGCTTCGGGGAGTGTGCGATGGAACAGCACAATTTGATTCCGCCTGGCCCTTTCCATCATCGGACTACCAGACGTACGGCAATGCGCCATCGGTACATGGTGGACATTCCACCGACACGTAAAAAGCGTTTTGTGAACACATTCATTGTTTTTACAGCTAAGGAGTGCAATTCCCTGCCGGAATCTGTGTTTCCTGATAGTTACAACCTTGGGGTATTTATGTCAAGAGTGAATAGGTTACTTCTAGGCAAGCGTGTTTCACCGTCGACCACATCATCGCTTACCATCAGGCGAGATAGTGGTCAAACGCGAGCCTATCGCTAAATAAAAAAAAAACAAAAACCTTAATCTCATGTCGTAACGAAAAAAATGCCAGGCAGCAAGGTTAGTAGCGGGGCTGACTTCCCAATGTAAGCTAGACGTAGTATCGTCACTCGTGGAGGGTCTTCTAATGCAAATCAAACAGCCGCTACCACGTACGTGCTGGCTATGAAACTCAGACTTAAGATAGAAACAAACTGATCCCACGTATGTGTTGCATACGATGAATTTGTGACATCAGCACACAGATTAAGAACTTTATCGAAAAGCACAAGGCCAATTCTCGTAATTAAAAATGTTCAAAATATAGTTTCGATCTAGTCTCAGTTTAATCTCAATCTCATAAATAAGACAAATGGTATTCTTGTTCGTTAACAAACAACGTCAAATGTGAGATTATATTGAAATGAGATTGAAAATTGACTGAAGCCAAAATGGCTACATTATGTACTGAGCCATTTTGACAAGTTGGAATTCTCATTTATTTCTAGAATTTTAGTCAATGACTGTTGATATCGGTATGCTATCGGTCATAGATTTTAAATTGACTGAATTGACATTATATCGAGATAGACTGAGATGATACTGAAACCGGACCGAACTTTAAGTGTACCAGAATACCATTTTTTATTCAATTCATAATTTAATCTCAGTTCGGTCAACCTTCGGTCTTACTTCAAATTAATTACGAGAATTGGGCTTCTGATGTCGACTGATTCAGTTTGTTATCTCGTTCTGTCTATGATTGTCGTTACGAAAGAAAAAATATCTCAGGGAATCTTTCGACAACTGACTAATCAAATCGTTCTTAATCCTCTCGAATCAGGGGGCTTGGGCAATTGCAAACATTTTCTATGAAAGTATGTGATTCAGAAATACTTGTTAAACGTTACATTGCGTATGACAAGTGTTTCTAAATCATTTACTTGCATAGAACATGTGTGTAATGTCAGTTTTCTAGATATCATAATGCATTGCATAGCATTCGTTGCATACGTGAGATCAGTTTGTCTCTATACTTTTTCTCCTGTAGGCGTAGCATGACTAATGACTGATGAATAGACAAAATGACATATTGCCATATTCACAACTAGCTTTCGCCCGCAGCTTCGCTTGCGTGAAATTTTGGACCTGTTAAGTGACGATTTTCCATACAAACTTTCATCCCCTATTTAACTCCCTTAGGGGTTGAATTTCGAAAAATCCCTTCTTAGTGGATGCTTACGTTACAAAAGGAACCTACTGTCAAAATTTCAACTTTCTAACCCCAGCGGTTTAAGCTGTGCGTTGATAGATCAGTCAGTCAGTCAGCTTCTCCTTTTATATGTATAGATGTAATTTTGTCTATACATATTTCCATTGACAAAACCCTTATCTACGGTGGTAATGCTTTACCTGCAGTACATAAAACAAAATGCTTGTAATAGGCTAGTATGTGATTGATAAGTTGTGTAATTACTCGTCAGATTAGAAAAAAAACATCAAAATCAAGCTTTTAACTTCGATAATATCAAGCTGCCAACAATACTAGAGGTCGCTCGCAGCTTCGTTCGCGGGGATATCGTTTATCGCGTATTCCATATTTTTCGGGATAAAAGTAACCTATGTCCTTCTCCAGGTACCAGACTATCTCTCTACCAAGTTTTATCAAAATTGGTTCCGCGGTTTAGGCGTGAAAGTGTCACAGACAGACAGAGTTCATAATATTAGTAAAGATTAAAGAGAGACCACAACAGTCCTAATTATTGCAATATTATTACAATGGCTACCACAAAAAGCGGATAAATTAGAGTCAAGTACTTCCCGGCCACGCTACATAATGATTATCGCAGTTAATAACTGTGGTGTACGTGCTCTGATGCATTACAGGAATACCTAATGGTGTTAATTCTGTGCAAAGACCATTGACAGACCACAGCGTTTACATGTAGTACGTATTTAGCTCAGTTCTGTAATAATTTACTATATTAAAAGGATAATGAGCGAAATAATTTTAAGAGTTCTGTGAACTGTTATTTGGATCTGCGTTACTACCTCGGGCACAATGAATCTGGATCACCAAAATAAACCTGAATATTTCGAAAACTAAGAATTATAGCTTATGCGTTAATTTAGAATTTGTCAATCAACTCTAAAGTTTCTATAATATAATTCAATCATGATTCGAAAGACACATGGCGCCATCTATGAACGTTATTGTTGTTTTCCTAGGGAACAGTACTTTTTTTCGGGATGAAAGGTACCCTACGTCCGTTTCTGTACACATGACAACGTATCTGCAAAATTTGAGGATGATCGGTTCAGTGGTTTAGGCGTTAGTTAGGATTAGGAAGTTAGAAATCTTGCGTTTTAATATTTTTACACATATCAATATCTCTGCGCAAAGTTATAATGTAAGACTGTAAACTGTTCAAACTAAAATTATGTTTATTTACACATATAGAACAGGTTAGCAGACATTAGTTTTCGCTACCACGTCCGTTTATCTACATGAATGAGTGAAATAGAAAACTCATGCGGGAAAAAAACATGCTTGAATATAACAGATTTTTATGTGTACAATCTTCGAACGCATAATAGAATACGTGGTACAATTTAATGTTATGACGTCATCTCCACTGTGTGTACGTAATATGACGCGTTTCTCTGTGAGGATAAGCAGAAACTAAAGAACGCAATGCAATACGATCCTTGTAGACTCGTTTTGCGTCTTCTATATTCATGCATCTCTTTATACATACGCGCACGCCAGTTACAAGTACTATGCTCATTATATTATTATGTGGAGGGACGAGGTGCGGTGTTCTTCCAACCAAAGGGAGGATCCTCCAACCAGGCGGAGTCTTGTGCCTGGCGGGCTACTGCCCAACGGTTAATGTTGGGTGTTTGTATATATGTTACGGCTAATAGCCGAAGTGCGGCTACACCTAGTTTTAGCCGGATACAACTAGGTACAGCCGGCCACATGCGGTTAAACTTAGATGTATCCTATTTATCCTCGGTTAGAACTAGGTTAAGCCTTCATCATAGCGGATAGAACTAGGTGCAGCCGCACACCGGTGATTAAGAGGAACCCCGACACGGATAGGTTAGGTTCGAAGGGGATGACGGGGGCTAGAGTGAGCGAGCGAAGCGAGCGAACGAAGCCCCCGTCATTCCCTTCGTGTTAGGTTACTTTAAACTCTGCAGACAGAAATAGAAGCCCCGCCCAGCGGGGCTCCGTCGACTTAAGCTACACCTAGTTCTAACCAACTGCTACTGGTTGCACCTAGTTGTATCCGATTAAACCTAGGTGTAACCGCCATTCCGCTGTTAGCCGTAACATATATACTATCTGCGTGTTAAACCATGATAGCGCGATGTAGGAGCTGTCATCTATGAGAGTTGTCATTAATGTCGCTGTAGTCGTCTTCACTACCGGTGTGTTGTGTAGTTCACATGTGGTGTGGTAGATGCTGATACAATTACAATTATCTACAATTTAATAATATACCTCGTTGATATAGTGGTCGTAAGCGCTACTGCTGAATATAACTGCGAAATGAGGGTGTATTATACACTTCTGCCCAACCCTTCTGGGAATATAGGCGTGGTGTTATGTTTCTGGACTTGTTCACCTTTGACCCTAGTTGCACCTGATGGTTCTCGTAGAGAAGTTCTAAGATAGAGCACATGAATCCAAGTAACGGGGGATATACACGGATCGATTTTAGCCATGTGGCAAGTCACCAGTCGCATCGCTTGTACAAATCCAATCGCCACCACAAGTACACCGGTCAAAAAAAATCGCATGCGACTTGTTCATTTATAGCGGAACAACGCAGCGCACAACACACTTCATGCGGCGGGCGATCGCCTGCAACTGACCGTTTACACGGTCGATTTTAGTCACCCATCGCATGCGGCTTATCGCCGCACGGCAAAAGTCGGCTTTGGGGCTTGCGAATTTAGTCACTTGCGGCCTAGTCGAATTGTCATTTAGACGGTCGATTTTCGCCGTGTGGCCTAGCCGTGCGGCGAAAATCGACCCGTATAAATCCCCTGTAACAAAGATTGAGAGGGATTTCCTTACACTCATCTAGCTCTCACATAAAACATTAAGGTCAAATAAAATATTGAGCTTGTTTTATAAAAGAAGCAGTAATACTTAAGCCTATCATATCAGCCTAAAATAAGTTATACCTTAAAGTATGATTTCAAAATCTAAACAAAAGCAGGCAAAGCTTCCTCTAAAAATATTGTATAACCAAAAAATACTGTTCGTGTACTAAGCATTAACCTCTTCCCACGCATTTAACTAAATACAAAGGATTCCAAAATGCGTTGGCGGAACGCACAAAAGAATAAAAATCCTTGACAATTCATTTCTGAATCAGCAAAAACCTAAAACACCCGAGGAAACTCTTACGCTGAAATATGGTAATAAAAGACTATACGGTAACAGATACACAGCGTAAAGATATTCCATTTTACAATACCAGTTCAATAGTATTGAAGTGTTTTGTGAAACTTTGCAATGTACACACGATAAACGAGTAAAGTGTACAGGCAAATAACGAGCTTAAGACTAATACATTTAATCATCACCAATTTGTCTGCCGTGTATCGTGATTCGAGTAATATTTTGACCTATTAATGAAGCAGTCATTTTTTTTTATGTAATAATTGGATAACAGGCCGACGGCCCACTTAATGAAAAGTGGTTACCACCGTCCACAAACACCTACAAAACCAAGAGGATGGCAACCTTAGAGACAAAGTTGTAACAAGAAAGTCTTATGTCTCCTGGACAGTTTAACACTTTATCGTTAACGGTTATGATGCAGTCGGTTCTATCATTTTTATTGTGCGTACTAACTTAGAATAGTAGAAGACACGCACAATCTAAACTACAATAACCTCAATTGTGCAGTGGTTTTCCGCATCTGGATAAATATTTATATGGCCTATAGATATTTATTCTAGTCTGAATCTAGTATGTCATGCATGTAAAATTTATTATTATAAACATATTCATTGTGGCTATATTTATAATAAATAATAAACACGAGCAATTTTAATGAATCTAGTGAAATAGTTTTTCTAATCATTTTCTATTTTGTTTTTATTCACTTGTCATTATTTGCCAGTATACTTATTTATTTTGATGCCTGTACCTCATGAATATGAAGGAGTCAGTGCATTATCGAAATCTATCTTTTGTTTCGAGCTGAAATTATTCCATCTTTTAAATGATGAAGAATGTGTTTCGATACAATATTTATGAGAAGAATATTATTATCATACTTTGGAAAATACGTTCTGATGAAATATAGTTGGAAAGTTCAGTATTCATATTTAAGTAAATTGTTCTTGATATAGTTGTACTTATTTAAATAATGTTATTAGTATGCTAAAATATTCAAGATTACTTTTAGAATCTTGGAGGTTAAGCTAGGTTACAATTTGCACAGTTTACAATTACTAAAGCATTCATGGAAACCAAAATTCGCTCCGGTTAGTTTATGAAGTGATAAAACAAATTATTCTGACGTCATGGACTAATAAACCTATCTCTTCATAGTCACAATTTAAAAGACGAACCGTAACTTAACATTTCTCCAGTTTTGTATGTCGTAGAAAATTATGCGCAGAAATGCAGCGGGTGAAAAAATAAAATAAAGAAGATGAGGAAAATATTCTAGTCGAATAAAATACATCTGCTAGCTCGCTCCCATATAATGTGTACAGTCAACCAAATAGATAAGTATACAGGCTACTAATTACATTCGTATTTTAATGGAGTTATGCTTGTGTTGAGTGGCTAAGTTTTTGCCATCGTTTGTATGAGCAAGTCTTTCATATAAAAAGTTGTTAAAAAACAATTAGGTACAATGATAATTGCCTGCGTTGAAATCCATTATTTGCCCATATACCTAACTCTTTTGTTGACTGTACCTATGTTTTTTAATGCCAGCTTGGAATTGTCCCACAAATAGCCAAAAACCTGTTCTCATACAGAGAATGAACAAGCATTGCATGGCTTATTCAAATAAAAAGTATTTTATAGACTTTTTCATCATCATCATTCAGCCGAAAGACGTCCACTGCTGGACATAGGCCTCTCCCCCAAGCATCGCCACATCCACCGGTCCTGTGCTCCATGTTGGGGGGTTTGCTATAATCGCCACGCTTGGCAGGCGGATTGGCGATCGCAGTATGGTTGTTAAAATACTCAGAGAACGCTGCTGCCCATCCTCTAGTGAATCCCTTAGTCGCCTTTTACGACACCCATGGGAAGAGATGGGGTAGTGCTATTCTTTACGGCCGGCACCACACGGCACAATAGACTTTTTGTTCTTCTTCTATCGTGTCGGTCGGCACGAGCTATACGAGAATAGCTCATGCCGTGGTGAAAAGATTAGCCAGTCAGCAAGGTTGGTAGCGAGGCTGACTGCCCAGGGTGCGCCGGACATACTTATGTGTCGTCACTCGTGGAGGCTCTTTTCATGCAGCCCAAATAGGCTTTTTAATATTACTCAAATAAAATTATGCGTAGTATTAAATATTCTATAAAATACTTTTTATTTGAACAAGCTAGCATTCTTATTTTCCGAGATATTAAGATTTATTTTAGTGATCCAGATTCATCGCTCCTGAGTGGAAGAGCTAAGCTGAGCTGAGCTCTTTACCTAGAAAAAGTCATATTGGTACGTGCTAGGTTTGAACCCGCAATTGAAGGCTGAAGAAGCAAGTTCGTAAACCTTCGGGTTCAGTAAGTGCTCATTCACACGAAGACGATTTGTTTTTTTTTGACGAATCGTCTTTTTTCACACTAGATTTTTTTACGGCGGCTATTCTTTTTAAATGCCCGTGTTTACACGCATCACGAATCGTGAAAAATGTCGGACACGTCTTCAATCACGTATCGTCTTTTAAAAAATACGTTCGTCAAAAAACACGAATCGCTTTTTTTGTGACGGATCCGTCATGTTCGACAGTTCATCCAAGACTAAGAATCACGAAACGAATGTGAACATCAATTCGGATATTTTGCCGAATCGTGATAAAACACGATTCCGTATGCAATGTGAACGTCCATCCGTCATGACGTATCGTGTTTTATGACGAATCGTTTTTGACAGAACCCGTGTAAATGAGCCCTAAGTTATGTAATATTGACACCAAAACTCGATACAACAAAAAAAGTTACGCGCACACTACTCCTAAATAATGTTATAATATTTAAAGCGCTTTTAGAACTTGGCCATAAACACCACAGGCAGATAAAATGTTAGTTTACGAACGAGCCGGACTATCTAGTTTATTTATACGTGGTTTACAAAAACTTTTAGCCGATACGGTTTGTGTAATAATATTTTTGGGGGGAAATTAGTTTTGTTTCGCGTTTGTGAAAAAGTTTTGTACTGTAGCTAAGGAATTATGGTTTGTTTAAAAATAAGGTTAGGTTATTTCATTAGCATAAGCGTTATCTATTCCCATATACAATACTAGAGGTCGCTCGTGGCTTCGCCCGCGTGGATGTCGTTTATCTCGTATTCTGCGTTTTTAAGAGTAAAAGCAGCCTATATCCTTCTCCGGGTATAGGCTACTTCTCCGGTCTCTGTACCAAGTTTCATCAAAATCGGTTCAGTGGTTTAGGCGTGAAAGCGTAAAGGTAATCCGCCGGCGCCGGCTTTACTCGGCGGGTTACGCCGCCGGGCTTGTTTTGCGTCATGCTCGCTTGTTCAGTTTGCCGCATTAACCCGCCGGCAATAACCCGCCGAGTAAAACCGCCGCGGCTTTGATGTGTAGAGGCCTTTACAGATAAACAGAATTACTTTCGCATTTCTAATATTAGTAAGACACATTCATATTTATGAATATTTACGGTTTACTCACGTGCATTTTTTCGGGATTGCCCGACTAGTTTTGGACCCAAACGGAACCCTTAATCATTTTTGTTCATCTCGCGACCTCGCCGCGTGTTCAGCTCATGATTAAGGGCTCCGTTTGGGTCCGAAACTATGCGGGCAATCCCGAAAAAATGCACGTTAGTAAACCGTAAATAATCATAAATATTAGTAAGAGTTCACATAATTACAAATAAAGAAAAATATATCCTAGTATAAAACTTATAAATTAAAAGAGGGCATCAACATATTCCTCCGCACTGCTGTTGACTTGTACCTAACGCACCCAGAAGACTGGCAACATTGCCACGTTGTATGACAATGCCCAAATAAAGTGGCCTTTGGCCAAAGTTCCGACCAGCCTTCGGGTTACGGGAAGTGTCGACCAGCCGCCTTGCAATGTCTCTGTATTTGAGTTGGAGGAGTTGGGCACTCGGATCCCACGTCCCGAGTTATTTGCCGTTCCCGTGTTATGTTAAGGTCGGTTTTCAGTCTAACTAAATGCAGTTGAATATCAAAATTTGACAAAGAACGACTAAAAACGAAAAGAAGTAAAAATTACTGCTTTTTTAAAGAAGAAATAAAATTCTGACTAACCTCCGCAACAAATTATACCGGTACTCAAAAGTTAAACCCGTTTTCAGACTATAAGACTGCAGACACACTTGCGCGGCTCATTTTTCATCACGTTACGCGAATGCATGGCGCTACGTACAACTTCTCCTGTGCGGCCTCACCAACGCGTATTGTATGCGCAGGGTGTATTCCTCATGGAGTACGAATGACTATATACAACTCTCTGGTAAAATCGCATCTGGAGTATTTAATTGAAATATGGGGTTGTGCTGTGAAGTCGAATCTTAAACACCTACAAATATCGCAAAATAAAGTTGTAAAAACTTTATTTAAGTATAACTGGTTGACTGAGATACGAATGCTATACCGTAACAATACAATATTTAACTTAACACAAATATCCACTTACACAATGTGCTTAATGGTAAGAAAGATAATGACTGGTGAATTAAAATCTGACATAAAACTTGTTATTAACCATTTTATCATGGCTTAAGAAATAATAATAAAATTAAATTGCGAAGACATAGAACTAACTACGGCAAAAAAACTATTACTTATGATGGGGAACAATTATACAATAATCTACCAAATAATGTAAAGAATAGCAAATTACTTGCAGTGTTTAAAAAAAGATACATTTGTGATAAAGTTGACTAAATAGATTTGCTCGATCGCTGTATGTTACATTACATAATTATATACATTTCAGCTCATTATTAAGTGAACTATGTATTGTTCTTTATGAGTAATAAATTCGTTAAACCTATACGTCGTCTCGCACGCGTCTGGCGTTCGATCGACGTTAAGTCATACTCGGCATATTTGCAGTGGCTACAGCCAAATTTAAGTGTATTTTGCGTCGCGTATTTGTATTGCGCGTTACGCGACGCTAGATAATTATGTTAGGTGTGTTTTAGCCCTTAAGGCTTCATTTCTCGTAACAACGTAGGTATATGACAACTGGCATGCTCTCTGAGGGGGTAGGGTTTCGATGTGTTGATAATTGTACTGCAAGAGATCCGATAGCCATACGAAGTGGTGTCATGCAATAGCTTTGAGCACATGTCTGATACGTCAACGACACGAGAGGTAGTCAGTGAGACTGGTTGTTTTTTTTTTGTTTATCTATGCAGTTTGATATAGATTTAAATGAACATGGCAAAATGGAGAACTAATATGAAATGTACTGGATTTAACAGGTTTTTGACATCTGCCTTCACAAGCAGCGCCGCCATTCATATTGATTTAGAGCGACTGTATTACTGAACTTCGAAGTTTAAAATACCGATGTACTGTATTCATAAAGTTTAAAAGTACGAATTACGTGAGTTAGAATGTACGCTATTACGAATTACTTTATTCAGAATGTTCATCATTCCGATGTACGTTACTCCGAAAGTTCACTATTACGAATTACGTCATTGAGAATGTTCATCATTCCGATGTACGGGACTCCGAAAGTTTACTATTACGAATTACGTCATTAAGAATGTTCATCATCGCGATGTACGGAACTCCGAAAGCTTACTATTACAAATTACTAAATTTCGAATGTTCATCATTGACATTCTGAGAAAGTATTTAGGTACTTTGGCATATTTAAAATTTATTAAACTACTATTACCTATTTAGATTAAGATTTTTAATTTCTGTAGCCATACACTGTTATAGTTCATTTGTAATTATAAAATTGTATGCTTATATAGCTTTACTTTTTTTAACGTTGTTAAATCATGAATTGACTTCTTACGCAAAGAGCGGAAGGGAGTGTCAGACTCTTACTGACTAAAACCCATCCATCCGTGTTCCTCCTAATGCCCTTTGCGTTCCAAGGCCGCGGTAACTTTAGAACAAAGTCCGCAACCCTGGCAAGTTAGTACCTAGCTAGTTACACAAAATTAACATGAACTGAACTTAACATTTAATATATTTAAATTAAGTTATCCTTACCTATCTATCCTTATATATCTATATACATAAAAGCGAAATACTATCTCAGAATCTCGATGTTGAACATTCGAAATTTAGTAATTTGTAATAGTAAGCTTTCGGAGTTCCGTACATCGCGATGATGAACATTCTCAATGACGTAATTCGTAATAGTAAACTTTCGGAGTCCCGTACATCGGAATGATGAACATTCTCAATGACGTAATTCGTAATAGTGAACTTTCGGAGTAACGTACATCGGAATGATGAACATTCTGAATAAAGTAATTCGTAATAGCGTACATTCTAACTCACGTAATTCGTACTTTTAAACTTTATGAATACAGTACATCGGTATTTTAAACTTCGAAGTTCAGTAATACAGTCAAAATTTTCAAGTCTTTATTTTTCGATATGACTGAACCGATTTAACCCTTAATTTGGCAAACGAAAAAATAATAAAAAAATGTTTTTTTCACCTTATTCACGTCAACGCACCGTGCCACGTCACCGCATCGTTCTACGTTGACGATGTCGTGACGTGGAGATGTGGACAGGTCGTAACTTAAACGGTTTTGAAACTGGTGGAGTAACAAATCTCTTTTGTAGGCCAAATTGTAGGCCGACAAAAGAAAACACCTAAATAGCCACTACACCAAAGACGTTTAATTTATTAATATGTTGCTCTTACTCCCACATCAGGGAAAGTAGCACAAAGTACAATCTAGCATGACAAAGAAACTAAAATAAAGATTTCCATTGTACCTTCAAAAGGAAGACTGTAGCGTATCTTTTAAAAAAGCAATCATTCAACACGAGAGCACTTGGTAAAAAAATATTGCTTACAATTCTGTACGTCCTCGCTGAATTGGACGTATGGGAAAGAAACATAATATCTATTGTGGTGTGTCCATGATTTGAGAAAATGTGGAGATTTTTTTACTATTGTATGTAACTAAACCTGGGGCCAACTCTAAAC
Organism: Amphipyra tragopoginis; assembly: GCA_905220435.1. Taxonomy (NCBI): domain Eukaryota; kingdom Metazoa; phylum Arthropoda; class Insecta; order Lepidoptera; family Noctuidae; genus Amphipyra; species Amphipyra tragopoginis. The sequence goes on along the minus strand of HG992015.1, from coordinate 12,158,536 downwards.
TTTTACCAATGGCAATTGAATCGTTCATTCAGACAATCAACAAAATCAAACATTGATTTTGTTTTGGTGTCAAACAATTTCATAGTTTTTGTAAACGAAAACTGTCTGAATAAACGATTAAGTTGCAATTGATAAAAGTTTCTGTTAGTAGAATTGAGCTCCTGTATTAAACTTAAATCTTACGGCAATGAATTAATATAGGTAGAAACAATCTATCTTCTATATAAATAAAAATGAATCGTCGAAATGTATGTATGTGCATAACTTCCGAACGACTGTACCAAATTGGATAATTTTTTTTTGTGTGTTCTTTATTGTCAGGACAAGGATCGTATAAAAGAAAATTTAAAAAATATCGTACCTAAATAAAAAATGGCGGTACGAAGTTCGCGGGGTCAGCTTTTTCTTTTTGTTCGTGGGAATATCCTCATGGATGCCCTTTGCCTGGGGAAGGCGAAGGGTTATGCCGGACTCTTACCGGCTAAAAACCCACGGTGTTTCTTCTCCTGACCCTTAGCCGGGGTCGCGGGATTCGCAGCTGCATGCCCCGCAACCCCGGCAAGTATCTAAGATTTATAAGTTTATTTGACGTGTAGATACGTCAATATCTTTGTATTTGAATACTATAATATATTTATTTATGAACTAGCTTCTGCCCGCGACTTCGTACGCGGATCCTGTTGCTTATGCCAGCGACAACGGAGTCGTCAAAATCGAAGATCTGAAACGTCTGATGTTGAATTCTAAGAGCCCGGGGACGGGAAAACAACGGGATGCGCGAGACGATTCGAGACGTTCCAGATCTTTCATTTTTGTAAGTCAACAGGAAATGCCCATCAGACTAAACAACTTTTGCTAAGACGTCATTCCTATATAGGTATGTTATAGTGTCGCTGGGCTTTGGAGTTCCACAACAGGTGTCCAAGTCTTCAAATTAATTCTCACAGCAGAAAATGCTCTTCACGTGGAATAATTTTTGCTATGGCACCATTTTTATATCTCTTATACTGTAGCTGGTCCACATCCGATTCTTCAGATGATATCGACATTCTGTTCAGATAATGTCGAAGTCGATCAGAATTCAAACGTTCTTTGCGCTCTTTTTCTGTCTCTTTATGCCGTACTCCAGCAATTCTTTCTCTCTCACTTTCTAACCGATTATGAATATTTTGTTGTGTGCGTGTTCGGGACAATGTAGGATAATCTCGATCAGCAGTTAGTCGCGCATCACGTTCATCACTCGTTTCAAAAGACCTGTTAGTAGATGTACGAATACGCTGAGAACTCAAGCGTGATTCTGTATCGGTAAACGTTTCCGATTCGCGAGACAATGCATGTCGTTCACGATCAGCAGACAGTCGCACATCACGTTCCGCACCTGTCTCTAGAGACCTAGAAGCAGATGCGTAGATACGCTGAGAACTCAAGCACAATTCTCTATCCGTGAACGTCTCCGACTCGCGAGACAAAGCGTGACGTTCACGATCAGCGGTCAGTCGCGCATCACGTTCCCCACTTGTCTCTAGACACCTAGAAGTCAATGCGTAGATACGCTTGGAACTCAAGCGCAATTCTCTATCCGTGAACGTCTCCGACTCGCGAGACAATGCATGACGTTCACGATCAGCGGTCAGTCGCGCATCACGTGCCCCACTTGTCTCTAGAGACCTAGAAGTCGATGCGTAGATATGCTTGGAACTCGAGCGCAATTCTCTATCCGTGAACCTCTCCGACTCGCGAGACAATGCGTGACGTTCACGATCAGCGGTTAGTCGCGCATCACGTTCCGCACTTGTCTCTAGAGACCTAGAAGTCGATGCGTAGATACGCTGAGAACTCAAGCGCAATTCTCTATCCGTGAACGTTTCCGATTCGCGAGACAATGCGTGACGTTCACAATCAGCGGTCAGTCGCGCATCACGTTCCCCACTTGTCTCTAAAGACCTAGAAGTCGATGCGTAGATACGCTTGGAACTTAAGCGTAATTCTCTATCCGTGAACGTCTGCGATTTGCGAGACAATACATGACTTGCACGATCAGCGGTCAGTCGCGCATCACGTTCCGCACTTGTCTCTAGAGACCTAGAAGTCGATGCGTAGATACGCTGAGAACTCAAGCGCAATTCTCTATCCTTGAACGTCTCCGATTCGCGAGACAATGCGTGACGTTCACGATCAGCGGTCAGTCGCGCATCACGTTCCCCACTTGTCTCCAGAGACCTAGAAGTCGATGCGTAGATACGCTTGGAACTCAAGCGTAATTCTCTATCCGTGAACGTCTCTGATTCGCGAGACAATGCATGACTTGCACGATCAGCGGTCAGTCGCACATCACGTTTCGCACTTGTCTCTAGAGACCTCGAAGTAGATGTGTATATACGCTGAGAACTAATGCGTAATTCTCTTTCCGTGAACGTCTCCGAATCGCGAGACAATGCATGACGTTCACGATCAGCGGTCAGACGCGCATCATATTCTTCACTGGTCTCTAGAGACCTGGATGTAGATGCGTAAATACGCTAAGAACGCAGGCGTGCTTCGCGATCCGAAGAGGTTTCCACGGAGCAAGTTGCAGTTCTCGAACAGCATCAAGTCTCTCCTGACGCTCTCCGGTAGATTCTTGGGATCTCATGATCCTCAATCTTTTAGCTCCTTTGGAACATTGGGAAAGATTTGACCTCTTTTTAGGCATGGCTATAGTTTTATGGTGAAGATACCTGATCAATTAAAATCTAAGTGACTGCTCCCCTACGTTACCGGGTAGGCTAGGGTAAATCATTGAAAATTTGACTCTACTGGACAAAACTCCCATTTTTTTTTATCGAATAAATATGCCTTCGGGCTTATGTTATTTTATAATTATACAGTGAAATTAGTGATAGCTTTGATTTCCACATCAGATGTTTCTGATCTTCGATTTTTATAAGACAACAGGAAATGCCCATCAGACCGAACAAATTTTGCTAAGACGTCATTCCTATATGTGTTATGGTGTAGCTGGGCTCTTGGAGTTCCACAACAGGTGTTCCAGATCTTCAATTTTTATACGTCAACAGAGAGTGCTCATCAGATTGAACAACTTTTGCTAGACGTCATTCCTATATATGTTATAGTGTAGCTGGGCGCTTGGAATTCCACAACAGGTATTCCAGATCTTCTATTTTTATAAGTCAACAGAGGGTGCTCATCAGATTAAACAACTTTTGCCAAAACGTCATTCCTATATATGTTATAGTGTAGCTGGGCGCTTGGAATTCCACAACAGGTATTCCAGATCTTCTATTTTTATAAGTCAACAGAGAGTGCTCATCAGATTAAAAAACTTTTGCCAAAACGTCATTCCTATAGATGTTATAGTGTAGCTGGGCTCTTGGAGTTTCACATCAGGTGTTCCAGATCTTCAAATTTATTCTCTCAGCAGAAAATGCTCTTCATGTGGAACAATTTTGACTATGGTACCATCTTTGTATCTCTTATAGTTTAGCTGGTCTGTTACGGTTCTGCATCGGGTGTTCAAGTTTCCAAGATAAATTATAGCCTATATGTTGCCCAGACTTAATAACTATACAACAAAAGAAAAATCATTCAAATCCGTCCAGTAGTTCCGAAAATTAGCGTGTACAAACAAACAGACACACAGACAAACAGACAAACAGACAGATTTTTTTTTTTGAATTCGTGCTCTCTTACTGTTTCTAAACCCCCCTCAACTATTGTTTTTTTAATATATTCAATGTACAGACACAGTTTTTTTACTGTTTTATTATATGTATAGATATTATTACCAATTTTTTAACAGTTTTCTTTGCGTTTACTTTTAACAGTGTATCACATCATATCACTCTTTTTAGTGCACCTACCACGTTTTCACTGCATCGACCTAAGGTCAACTGGTATAAAATGCCTAAGATAAAGAAATTGTGCGACAGTATAAATAAACAAACAAACCTATAGAAAATAATGTCTTTAGCTACATTTGTCTTAAGAAAAAAATATTCAAAGATAAATATAGTACATTTACTTCTGAAGTAATGCCAAAGGCTTCTTTTAAAAATTGATATTTACCTGCATCTGGCTATACGAACACACCAATTAATAAAAACCTTAGACGATGTGAAATTTCATCAATGCACAGAAAACTTTTTGACTTCTTCTACGGTGGAGTTAATACACAAAGCCCTTTGCAATACACGACAAAGTTTGCTCCTAGCCATATTAATATCCAAACTTCAAAGTACAAAGCCATATCGCAGTCTCATATAATTTCCCCCAAAACAAATAATAGCTATTTATTTAATAACATAAACCCGAATACGGAAAATATTCTGCGACACGCACGTCATTAAAAAGAAATGAAATGATACGATCGTAACATCGTTATTCTAGAAGTCTTTTTGGGCTATTTTTTAGCAATTTTCTGAGGAATACCGTAGGATAAATGTTGATGATTCATCATCATCATCATGCAGCCAAAAGACGTCCACTGATCGCCACATCGACCGGTCCTGTGCTTCTCGCATCCAGCGGATTCCCGCGACCTTCACCAGATCATCGGTCCACCTTGTGGGAGGTACTACCCACGCTGCGTCTTCCGGTACGCGGTCGCCACTCCAGAAACTTTCAGCCCCATCGGCCGTCCGTTCTGTGAGCAATGTGCCCCGCTCACAGCCACTTAAGTTTGGCAATTCTTCGAGCTGTGTCGGTTACCTTGGTTCTCCTGCGGATTTCATCATTTTTGATATGATCACGCAGGGTAACTCCGAGCATAGTCCTCTCCATTGCCCGTTGGGTGACCTTGAGCCTTCATATGAGGCCCATTGTGAGCGAATTGATGATTAAAATTACGTAATTTTAATCACCTCAAAGTCTGCATATCGTTAGTAAAGTATGCAAAAAACATCACCATCATCGGCCCATCACTGTCCCACTGCTGGGCATGGGCCTCCTCTCAAAATGGGAAGGGTCTAAGCCCTAATCCACCACACTAACCTGGTGCAGGTTGGCGAACTACACACACCATAGAGAACTGTTTGGAGCCTCATGTTTCCTTACGATGTTTTCCTTCACCGTTGACGCAAGTGATGATCAAACTCTGATCCGCACATGAATTCTAAAAGTCAGAGGTGTGAAAAACATGGGTGGGATTTACAATATAATAGAAAATTGGATAAAGAAAACAGACAGAAAGTGGTTACTAAGAAAGGTCATTGACGCCTAATAGTGAGTAAATTCGAGATGGGAAGTACAATTATTTTAGCGAACGATGTACATACGTACATAAACTCACGCCTTTTTCCAATGGCAGAAACTACAGATCACTACATGCTACAATACTCACAAACTCTTTTGGCGTCGTACATGTTCATATATATCTTGTCATAGACGCGCGCAGGTTCTAAGTACTATGCACCTGTCCTTTTTGAAGAAAGTCACCAGTAATATCAATGTATTGGGCGTACCTATATCCTTTAGGGCGTCTTCTACCGGCTTTTCAACTGACATCCGCCGTATAAATTCCTTTTGTTTATCACCGTTCACTCATTCTCTCAAGCACCTAAGCATACTATATTAGATTTTCGTCACTACAATCCCTACGCAACGATATTCTCTAAACTATAATTATAACGGGTAAATGCAACTTCGAATTTTATCAAAGCCTCAGTATAGGAAAGTTATAGTCGAACAAAAACCTAACAAAAAATAACAATTGACCGTCACTGGCCGTTCAGGACTATCCTATATAAAGGCAAAACTACGCCCCACTACACGCACGACCACTCGACATCTAGTCGCCTTTATTTATAGCGTACTCTCGCACAAAGGGTGGGGCGCCATGAAAGAAATAGGTGCAGAAGCTCCACCGTGCGTTATAACCCCTCCAGATTCGCCAAGATAGCCCAAGACTTAAATGCTGTCTTTTTACGAGACTACGATGAAGCAAAAAGAAGGGTTATGATTTTGACCGGTACGTGTGTATGAGTGTTCATCTGTTCCCTCATAACTACCAAAGTACTTATCACAATTTGACAAATGAGGTATTGTTGGAAGCGTCTTGATTGTTTGCTGATTATAGGTTATGTGACGTCACATTAAATTGAATATGACGCCCTCTAGAGGACATAAAGACATGAACTAAAAAAATATATTGAAATATGACCACAGACCACGGGTATCCTCTAAACATCACTATGAAAATATATTAAATACATTAAAATATGTTACGTGTAAGTTGTTTATTTAATAGACGATAAATATTTAATGGTTTGCACGTAACAATTTCAGATGATAATATTTTCTTGTTTTATAATTTTTAGAGCGTGATTTTTTACTAGGTATTTGATGCTAAAAGTTCAGGATAGAGATAACGTCTCGTGCTGTCTCTGCGAGAGTGAGTAGCCGACTTTAAAAGTTTTGTTTTGTAGGAAAACAAAGGCGCATTTGGCCCAAAAAAAAACAGATATTCCATAGAATGAAATCAGGCGTTACTTTGCGGAAATCAATGACAAACACATGTCAATAAATATCAATATAATCAATGTTGCTTACCAAATATGTATATGGAACAGCAGATTTTTTTTCACGAATTCAGTCTTTGTCTGTGTGTAAAATTTTAACAGAATTATATAAAAACAGATTTTTTTTGCACGATTCTAGAACGTATTATAGAATACGTGTCATTACGTCATCCTCACTTTGTGTCATAGCGACTATTACAATCTGACATGGATATAAATGAAAATGGCGAAATAGAGAACTAACATGAAAATGTACTGGATTTGATAGGTTTTTAATATCTTCCTTCACAAGCAGCGCCGCCATCCACATTCCTTTAGAGTCATGTCATACTGTAGTAGTCGCTATGACACAAAGTGGGGATGATACATTCTCCGTCTGGTCCTTCTGCACATTATCTGTGGTTGTACGCACCAAACTGTTTTTATACAGCCCCCTGTATTACTTGTCGTATAAAAAATGTACGGACAAAATAAATACAGAACGATTTTATTATATAAACGGAGATTGGTTACTAGAACCGTATTCCATTAGAGAATGGAAAATGTATTAATCATTCTGTCTATTGTTAAATGAATTTGTTTTTGCGTAAACTGAATTGTTTATGCGTTAATATTATTTTAGTATAGATTTAATTTAATAATTCATTATAATTTTCAACAGAATTGTCGATTACTAACATATTCATAATTTTGAATTTTGAACACAATTACCGATCAAATACAGCACCTATTATATTATGTGCATTTGATTATTACTTTATAATTATAAAACAAAATTTACAATAATAGCAACACAACAATTTTTGGAAGCTAATAACACACAAACAATAACAACTGTGTGCTTATTATTTCTAATAAAACAATGCTAAACAATGCCAATACTGATCGTTAATTTAGATTTTTAATATTATTTTTTATTAACTTTTAACTCAACCTTCTGTGAACCCAGGCATAAGGCAATCAAAATCATGTCGTCCCATTAACTCGACCAACAATTCCGTTAAGTATTTTTAGTTAATAACACCAAATAATTATTTGAATAATTGATTTCAATTAAGAACATTAGGTAAGACCAACATAATTATGTTCCAAACGTAAGCATTTATTCTAAATGACTACACAGCTATTTTTGGACCAATGGGAATTACTAACCGATATTTCCTTATCTACGTTCATTTATCGGATGATTTATTTAATGAAGTTAATTAAATAAAAGGATATTTTAAGTAACGCCTCTGAGGTAAATTATTAATAATGGAAATAATAACTCTGTGGGACAATTACGTTTAATAGAACTTCTGAAATAAATAAATCAACAGCCTCATTGGTCTAGTGATTGCAAGCGCGACTGCTGAGCGTGAAGTTCTGGGTTCGATCCCCAGGTCAGGCAAAGTGTTATTGGGTTTTTGGTTCGGAATTTCTCAGTAGCAGCCCGGAGTCTGGATTTGTGCCCGGTTGATGGCAATAGGCTCGTTCCTATTAGGTACATTGGACTTAAATATAACGGCAAAATGAGAGTGTACTCTATACCCTGTCCAACCCTTCGGGGATAAACAGGCATTATTTTACGAAAAAGATTTCATTGAATTTTTTTGATTGCTTGATTTTCTTTGAAATTGGCAACTATTATAAAAAATAAAAAAATACCTAATAGCCATTTGGGTTTAACATTCCCACCTCACTTCCACGATAACTAGGATTTTTCCATTAACCCGCGCGGTTGCTAATTAGCCACAAGCCCCTCATTTTAATAGTAGGCAAATATCCTATTCTAATTAAATGCTTTTGAAATACTCTGTGCTATCCTACATTCATATCTGTTACGAGTGTTGGACCTAGCAATGTCATGCTATGTCTACAACAGTGCGCTTTCATGTTCATCTTGCGTCTTCGTCTGAAGCATGCGTGAAGCGCCATAGCGCATGTAATTGCGCATGCCTTAATACTAGTTCGACGTCAGCGCATGCCCCTAGCGCACGCTAATCCGTCTATTGTATGTCAACTGACGACTGACCGAGGCGCACCGGTGTAGACGATAAGCTGCATGCGTCTTATGGCAATCAATATTGCATGCGCTTGACGCAAGAGACATTGAAAGTTGAAAGCGCAAGATGAACATGAAAGCGCACTGGGGCCTAATTCTCCTAAAATAAATTGTTGCCAAACGCAATCGAACCACAACCGTCATCAGTCAGTTTTTGTTTTCGAAAACCTTCAAAATGATTGATTTTGTTTTTTGTGTCAAACAATTCGACAGCTTTTGAAATTGAGAACTGTCTGAATGAACGGTTCGGCCTTGGTTCGGTTGTGATTTATCAAGATTTATTTTAGGAGAATTAGGCCCCTGGTGTAGACATACCATTAGGGCGTCTGACTTTCTCCCTTCGCGCAGAAGTTGCTCAGACATATTCATAACAAAATACCGTAAGAGCTCATATTACTTTCATCTCTATTCTAGGAATGGTAGAAAAACATATTTGTCATGTCATGTTGTCAACACAAGTTGTTACACCGGACTGTGAAAGAAAAAAATATTTTCATAGTCATGGAAAAGTATATTATTAACAAATGGCAAAACAATTGAAAAGTAATAGGTCTTCTTTTATCGAGTACTAGCTTTTGCCCGCGGCTTCGCTCGCGTTAATTTAAAATTTGTCAATCAACTCTTAACACAGTACTAAAGTTTCTATAATAATATAATTCGAAAGACACGTGGCGCCATCTATTATCGTTATTGTTGTTTTCCTCGGAAACAGTACTTTTTTTGGGATGAAAGGTACCCTATGTCCGTTTCTGTACTCCCAACTCCCAACGTTGCAAAATTTCAGCATGATCGGTTCCGTGATTTAGGCGTAAAAAGGTAACAAACAAACGAACTTACTTTCGCATTTATAATTTTAGTTAGGAAGTTAGGATTCAAGCTATCGATAGTTTTAATAGCTGTGAATAAAGACATTTAGCCATTTTTTAGAAACAACAAAATTGATTAACTAGAGAAGTCAAATTGAAATAGACATGACGTAATTAATTTTTCAATTTGTTTACAGTACTATAGTACCGTAATCAAAAGAGATCAAATATCATAATAGTGTCTATATGTCTTCCCGAGTCGCGGTAGTTATCAACTGTTTTTGATAGATAAGAAAATGTTTATTTATGTTTCATTAAAGATTATTCATGAGTAAAGAATAAAAATGTAATGTACGTGTTAACTTGTTAAGTTAATTAAGCAATAAAGTTCAATACTAAAAAGTATCGATACCTTGAATACTCGATAAAAAATAATGACCCATTTCTATTACATTTCAATTATTTTTCCATTAGATTCCGTTCTCTAATTATATCTATTAAGTAAAAATTACATATTTATAGGATTGGTATGTGCAAATCGTCATAGCTATAATATCATAATCAGTTGGGTTTCCGTAAAATCACAGTTCACCATTGACAGTATCAGGTGCATGAAAAGAGCCTCCATGAGTGACGACACATCAGTACGTCCAGTGCACCCTGGGCAGTCAGCCCCGCTACCAACCTTGCTGACTGGCTAATATTTCCACCGCGGCATGAGCTATTCTTGTATAGCTCGTGCCGACACGACAGAAGAAGAAGTATTAGGTATCAATTTCAGTAAAATGAGTTTATTCGCCTTTTGTCGCTTAACTGAACACTGTGGGTTGTTACTATAATAAGGACGATTTGCTAGACTCAAACCCAAAAGCAGGATTGTCTCTACAAACTGTAGGTTTGTCTTGATACTAATAATCGCAGACCCGTATTCATTATTCTTCCCTTTTGGGGTAATCCCCATGGATAGGTACCTCCCGCTCTAGGGAAGATGGATAGTTATGACAGCTAACCGGCTAAAACCCTACGATGCTTCTCCTCCGGACCCAAGGCAGAGGTTGCGGGATTACTGCTACATGCACCGCAACCCGGGCAGATAATATTTATTTTCTATTATTTGACTGGGTCGCATTTAACCCTAGTCGCACCTGATAGTAAGCACAGATAGGTTCTAAGATGGAAAACTCGAATCCAAGGAACAGAGACACAAAGGGATTATATAGCCTATAGCTCCCTGGCTCTCACATACACACGACGGAACACAGTAAATTGCTAGCAAGCCAGTCGGACCGTATAGATCCTACCAACAAGCAAAATTCTCCCATAATTAATAGTAGTAATAAAGGTAATCTTATCTTAAAAATTTATTGCCGTCGTTCCATGATTAATTACAATTTCTGTATCAATCGTTATAATTTATACTTAACAAATATTAAAAAAAAAACCGTTTAAAATAATTGGTTCTTCTAACCACAAATTACGATCACGTATGTATAAAAGCTTTCAAATTATTTATTGAACTTTATGTTTTATTCCTAACAATAGGTTTACATACCTTTCTACCTGTTAAAAATGTAAGGAACCCGACGTTTATTTTCTCATTTATTTAATAAAATCATTAACTGTGGGAGCAGTGCTTTGTCATCGACAATTGACAGCGCATTGACAGCCGCCGACGAGTTCTCCAGTTATTTTCGAACGTGAACATCTCATTTTAATTAAGGACATCATTTTCATTTAAGCTTCTCGTGTTTTTATCGTATAGGAATAACGAATATTAAATAAAATCATAATAAACAACTGTATAAATATTTATTTCAATCAAAAGAATATTTAACACTAGCTTTGCCTGCGAATTCATCCGCGTGGAAGTCGAAAAACAACATTGTGTCGAAACAATGTCTATGTACTCCATTTTTAATCTAATCACATTTATTTCCAATGAGGTTACTGCTCATCGTCCACACTCAGTATCGTGATAATTTGTACTCTATAACCTGACACGCTCTATAACGGACATTTTTGCCAATTGTCAACTAAATCTGTTCATTGTATTGGTGTGAAGCTCAAACATACAGACGGAAATTGTAAAACTTCAGTTTCGGCATCAGTATCGTTCCTAACGCAGGTAGTTTTTTTTTACCCGACTGCGCGACAGCAAAGACTGGGTTGTGTTTTGCACGCGTTTAACCAGTCAGAGGCTACGATTGTTTTTTTGGATAGTCACTTTTCGAATCTTATAATTCGTAGATAGCCTCCGACTACGTTATGTTTTGATTGTATGATGTTTTAAAAACCTACGTTAATTATGATATAATTAAAAGTACGTCTTGTTTACATCTTTACAGTTCTAACTTTTTATTTTTTTATTTCATTATTTTATTTGTTCGGTTTTTATGCAGAAGGGTTTTTGTTTGTTTTCTCAATATTATTCAATGTACAGTTTTTGCATCGTTACGATTTTATTATATGTATGGATAGTTCTGTTAGAATTAATAACATTGTAATCATAGGAATCACGTAGATGTTAATCAAGTCATTATCATCATCATCAGCCTATTTCTGTCCCACTGCTGGGCGCGAGCATCTTCTCGGAATGATAAGGTTTTTTAGTCCTTAGTCCTCAACGCTGGCCTGGGGGTCTACTCCCTAAGCACGAGGTCCGTGGTTTTAGCCTTAGTTACGACCGTTTCCTACTCCCTATCACCTACGGACATACGATTATTTCGGGGTCCGAACTGAGAATGAATTACAACGCCATTTGACAGTTGTCCCTACTACCGATGTGTTTTTGCCCGTCCGAAAAGTTGAACTTAACACTTGTTTTTTTCACTCCTACGTTTCGGGATACTTTCGGACGGGCGACTAACTTCGTTGACGGACTTAGGGAGTAGGCCCCTGGTGCGGCTTGACGGACTACACACGCCACTCTTGGAGCCCACTCAGGTGTGCAGGTTTCCTCACGATCTTTTCCTTCACCGTTAGGCTGGCTTCTGAAACGATGTTCTAGCGCCTAACATGTGCTCCCGCTCCGGGCGCCCGTACTGACAGCCCGTACGGGTCTCCCGGATAGCTGTGAAGCCAGCCTTAACGCAAGTAACGGTAGGTAAAATTAAAATCTGTCTACTTATCAATGAAATAGACAGAATGAATGAAGCAAGTTGTTAAGTATGTAGCTCTGATGTAACCATAATTAAACACTTTATAAAAGTGACTCTAATATGAGCTATCCAGGGTACATTCTAGCACTATTCTGTTCTACCTATCCTTTTTCCAAATATCTTGAGGTCGGTTTCCAGTCTAATCAGATGCAGCTGAGTACCTGTATTTTACACGGAGCGACTGCCATCAGACCTTCACAACCTAGTTACTGAACAATGCCGATATCCTAAGGTTAGACCGGTTGTCAAACTTTCTAGCTTCCGACTACCCGTAGTGACTGCCATAGGTATTCGTTTGACACCTGAGACCGACGGTTTAGCATGCTCTCCGAAGCACGGAGCAGTATCGATGTGTAACGAACGGTCACTTCATCCACTGACTGACCGCGTAAAGCACAGCTTAACCTCACAGTTCATACAATCCACGCGGTTGTTAATGAGCCACGAGCTCTATTATTATGTGTACCTATAGGTACTGTCAACCAAAAAGATAAGTACACAAGCAACTAATAGGGTATTTGACTGAAAAAATCTAATTAGTCCGTCAGTTAGATTATCAAAAAACATTTGACCCGTATTTTTTCTTTTGTTACGTAAACCAAAATTGACGAAGATACGACACTTTTAAAATTGGTAAAACGTCACAAGCAAGTAAAATTTTTACTTGCTTCTGACGTCACAAGCCCCCACTCTCGAGTTTTGATGCGTTTTATCTTTCCAAATATTCATAGATTTAACAAAAGAAAAAAATCTTGTTCAATTATTTTTCAAAACTTTAACTGGTGGACTAATTAGATTTGCAATTTATTGATGCTGTCAACATGCCTATTACATTCGTAGTTTAACAGAGTTATGTTTGTGTTGAGTGGCCAAGTTTTTGCCATCGCTTGTGCGAACGAGTATTGCGTATAAAAAGCAATTACAAAGACAATTGCCTGCGTAGTGCATTGATGTATGTTGTTTGCTTGTATACCTAACTCTTTTTAACCTCCGACGCAAAAAGAGGGGTGTTATAAGTTTAACGTGTGTATCTGTATGTGGCATCATAGCTCCTAAACGGATTAACCGATTTTGATTTAGTTTTTTTTGTTTGAAAGTTGACTTGATCAGGAGTTTTCTTAGCTATGATTTAAGAAAATCTGTTCAGCCGTGTGAAGATCATCAGCTCCTTTCCATTTGTGGATGTTAGCAACTTCTACTGGTCTGATCGATCCGAAATTTAGTGACCCGTGACTTCAATGATATTACAATAATATGGTAACCTTGACCTGATGCTGCAGCATTATCTAGAATCAACAGGATACCCAACTCCTTACAGCAGAGGTATCGTGTTTGGGCTCATTGGAATGGTATCTTAGTGACAACACAATATTATAGTGTCAGTGAGGTGATTCGATTGAATACTACTACAAAATAGTACTAATAATCAGGCAAACCCATTGATTTAGCCTCCTGACATGTATTGGCAAATAGGACTTAGAAGGTGGCTCACGGTAGCGATCGGCACTCCGCAGTGACTAGTTACTGGTTCATCGTGTTTGAAGTCGTATGACTAGTCATGAAAAGCACTTTCTACTCGAATTAATAATCGCTAACAATGAACGACAGCATTGTTAAAATGAAGGGGGTATTTTTAAATTTAAAATTTAATTGTTATGTTGACTGTGCTTATTATTTGGTATGATACATTTCCAGTCTGTCAAACCGTAAACCACAAGGTACTCAATCGAGCTGATCGAAACTGAGCGAGATTCCAAGAGTTGTTCTGACACTAATTGAAACCACTTAACCAATTAGTGATTATAGTCACAATAGAATTAATATTCATGTAATACTATAGCATAATTGATTGTATAATACATAGTGTTAATTTAATGTAAATTCGCTGTGTAATTAGTACATCAGATCTTGTTGCATTGTCCCTTTTGTATTTATGATTATTTATGTACACGTGCATTTTTCGGGATTTCACGACTAGTTTTGGACCCAAACGGAGCTAATCGTGAGCTGAACACGCGGCGAAGTCGCAAGCTAAACTTCCTCTGAGCGTGTTCAGCTTATGATTAAGAGCTCCGTTTGCGTCCAATACTAGTCGGGCAATCCCAAAAATGAACTTAAATGAAATCAAGTTCCGGCGTGAAATAAAAAGCAGTAACTTTGTATTTAAATAATATTCACTATAATTTACTTTATAGTTTTTCACAAGGAAAGTTTTATGTCTGTCTCCTAGCAACGCAAAAATCATAAGTAGAAGAAAAAGGAAGCCTATGAAAGAAGCTAACTAAGGGCTGGTTGGTTTGTTGGTTTCCAGTATTAAGAAATAATAAATGATTAATTTTTGCACATTAAAATCAACTAAATACCACACGTGAGTAAACCGTAAATCACTACATATTATAAAACAAAGTCGTTTCTCGCTCTCTGTCCCTGTGCATGATTAGATCTTTAAAACTACGCAACGGATTTTGATGCGGTTTTTTTTAATAGATAGAGAAATTCAAGAGGAAGGTTTATATGTATAATACATGCATATTATAGTAGAGAAAAACGCGAAACACGCGGGCGAAGCCGCTGGCGACCTCTAGTATAATCATAAATATGAATTGTCCCTTTTGCTACAATTGTTCTAGAAAATTTAATTGTATTGGTTTTGAAATGGTAGTCCATAGTCTGAATGCTCTCTACAAGGTGAATGAATTTCTATGAATTCCGTATTAAATAACTACTCTCTACAAGGTACAGACGAAATCCCAGAACACGCTGTTAAAATAGACTAAAAATAGACAATTCTTCAGACGGCTGCTTTAATTGGGTCCCTTGTAACTTGAAGACTCTTATAATGTATCCTAGCACTTGTAGTTTTATGAATTATAATAGGGATTAATGTAAACCTGTATATGAATACCTACAAAAAAATTGTATCTACTAGAAGTCGGTGCCCGTGTTTTTGTCGAAGTATTTATATCGAATTTCATTATGCCGAAAGCGATTCGCCGACGTAAGCTTTGCCGAAGCAATTTTTACCCTAATTTGATTCCGCCGAATGATTATTTAGCCAAAAATCATTCAGAAATGTTGTTTTACTCGAATACTTATTTGGTTATTGTTTAATTTGCTAAATAAGTATTCGCACAACATTATTTTTACACAATGGAATGTAATGTTAATCCGACTCAGCGCACCACGACTACTCGTGGTCAGACTCTGTCCTACCCCTAGAGTGTTATTTAAAAGCGTGGAGCCAGAAGCTCGCGAAGGAGGTCCTGAGTGGAACAAGTGCACGAGGCCGAAACGCAGCGAATGGGGGGAGGTGGCGAGCGAAGCGAGTCGGTGACCTCCCAAGGTAGCGCTGGTCGAGTGTGCGAGCGAAGTGAAGGGGCGACAAAGCGAGTCTTCTGGCGGAGCAATCCCAGAAACACCTGCATGCTTGCTTGCTTTCTTGCTTGCATGATGGGAAAATGAGCCATCTAACAAGTGTAAAGTGACCAATAACACAGTTGACTAATGAAACAGTGGCCAGCAGACTAGTCGGAGTAACAAAAAATTACAAAACATAATTAGGTACTTCAATCATTCGGCGTTTAAATTATTCGGCGAAATGAAAAGTGGCGAAAGGTTGTCGGCCAGACAAGAATCGGCTAATAATATTTCGATATTCCAACAGAGAACCACTAGTACTATTCTGCCTAGCCTTATCCAAACGATGTTGGGATCAGCATACAATCGAATCAGATGCGGCTGAATACCTATTACTATAATATTAGGTATGTCCCTATATTTATAATTGTTTGGTTATCTTTACAGGGTGCAAACAAATCCGTCTAATTCCTTCAAACCACAAGATCTATTAATGGTATAGATTAACCCCGCACGGGATTTAGATTGATTAAAAATAAAAATGAACTTTTTTTCCTATTTTTTTTTTTACGTTATAATTAATTTCGATGCCATGCATAAATAAATGAAGGCACGGCGACACAGCTGACAAGCACGACTAGCGCGATATCGCTCCACGCAGTCAGTTAACTTGAGACGCCAAAATTACTTAAATACAGAATACCAAGGTTCATTTTTTGAACACTTTTTTTGTTGATTCTGAAAAAAACCTATGCAGGGTCAATCAGTGTCAGCAGTTAATGCACCCTTGCATTAAAAGAGCTTCCACAATTTACCAGAGAGGTAGCCAATTGATGCAGCTGTGTGTCCATACGATGTAGGTACCTCTTTGGTAGTCGAGTCGGAATTATCAAGAGATATTCAAACTAAATTTTAAATCGATTTCTCACATTAAATTCTTTATCGATACGGGCTTAAAAACAAATCAAAATCAAATAAAAAAAAAATCACGTAAACCAATACAGGCACTTATGAAAAATAGAATTTAGGTGCACGGTTCCAATATTAGTCGTTTCCTATGAAGAAGAGCCGGCAAGACACTCCGTGGTTACTCTTTTAAAAAAAGGATATCTTTAGCAACTTAAATACAGTACTATGATTTAGGATAGTTAGGAGAGAACAATGTAGTCTTGACCAAAGACCTGTGAAACATTTAAGCGTTTTCTAAGCGATAGTATTAACACTGTTTAAACATTTCTAGTTTTTATTTAACATCATTATCCTCCTGCCTTTATCCCAACTTATTTGGGGTCGGAGCAGCGTGTGTTTTTCTTCCATACATCTCTATTAGCCGTCATCTCAGTAGCCACCCTCTTTCTATTCATTTTCATCTTATCCATCCATCGTTTCTTTGGTCTTCCTCTACTCTTATAGCCATCCACATTCATACTCAAAACTTTCCTCACGATATGTTCCTCATTCCTCCGCATCACATGCCCATACCGTGATAACCGGTTTCCACACATTTAACATGATATATTATAGATATATTCTTTGTTTTTATATGTAGTAGTTATATTGTGTTGTTTCATTTATTTATTACTAGCCACCCGCCCCGGCTTTGCACGTGTACGTTTTATAGCTTAAAACCTTCCTCTTGAATCACTCTATCTATTAAAAAAAACCGCATTAAAATCCGTTGCGTAGTTTTAAAGATTTAAGCATAGCGGGAAGCGATTTTGTTTTATATTATGTAGTGATATTGTATTAAAAAAATATATAAAAGGGTTATATTTTAATCACAATCATTTACAACTTAGATAATACGTAAATCTAAAATTTTATAGATTTCCCCGTGACCGAGGTAAGTTGCCCATTTTTCTGAATGCGTACTTACCTATAAGGTTGTTCGATGACAATTTTTGTTAAATTACACAATCACTATTCCTGGTTATTTACTCAAAAAATATGTTGTGGTTGTCAAAACAACCTTATGATAAATGTTTTAAGGGGCTCTTTGTATTAGACCCCATGTGCCTACGTAATTCTCTACTACGGGTTATCCTGTTGAAACCCGTGAAAAGCGAAAAATAATAAATATTATGAGGATTTTCCGGCAACTAAAAGGATTTTAAGATATAAATATTTTTGCCTAAAATAAATCACGCTTTTCGTCAAACAATATTTTTATACAAATACTGCAATAATTCAAAAAATATTTAGCCAAAGCTAAACCATAAAATATTTTTCTATACGTTTGTAGTCGGACATATAAAATTATAGAGCTTTTCCTCGTATGATTTTGTTTTTATTTTAGTCAAGTGTTATTTTATAGTTTTTTCTACAACATTAAAGTAGGTGCTCAACTTACCATGTTCACAAAACAACACAATACACAAAAAAAATCACAATGTCAACCACATCACAAACAAAAATTTAAATTTCATAATTACAAACGTCAGGTTAATCGAAACACGTTTACCAATACAATTTCTATGTAAATCGTCCTGTTTCTCAATCACACCGCTGTAAATCCAATTAATAAGCTCACGTTTATTCGTCAATTATCGAAATTGGTACGTTCGTTTGTCCGTCAACGCGCGTGCACACCGTTCGGCGGCTGAGCGACGACTGAAAATGAAAATACGTTCAGTCGACATTCTCGAAACGATTCAAGCTGAGCGTTGCATACCACTGCCGTGTGCACTACTGCTGCTGCATATTTTTGAATTTCGAACAGCTTAAGAATTTTTGTCTCTGCCAGTCTTTTAATAAAACCTCTTTTGATATCGTGTTTACGGACAAAAGGGAATTTGTTCACAATAACAAGATTATTCCTGCGTTTTATGGGGAGGACGTATTATGTATGTATCGTCACGTATTTTTCCTTACGAAGTAAATAGGCCTTCAATCCCTTTTATTAGTAGTTCGTTTGTGTTGTACGAGCTACATACAAAACTTTTTTATGTATTCATTCATAAGTTTACGCCTGTTATTGTAGATGTTCTTCTTGTTCTGTCTAGCTTTAAACCAATTTTTTTTTTTGTTATTGGCTTGCGTTTGACCACTATCTCGCCTGATGGTAAGCGATGATGTGGTCGACGGTGAAGCACGCTTGCCTAGAAGTAACCTATTCACTCTTGACTTAAAGATCCCAAGTTTGTAGCTATCAGGAAACACAGACTCCGGCAGGGAATTCCACTCTTTGGCTGTGCGAACAATGAAAGTGTTCGCAAAACGCTTTGTACGTATGAGTGGGATGGCGCATTAATAATAATAATAATCAACGATGATGACGAACAACTACAGAAAATATATTGTGAAGGACGGCACGGTTGACATCTGTCGGGCATGCCACTGTCCCGGTGAATCTATCCGACATATTGTCTCTGGTTGTTCTCGTCTTGCTAACGGTGAGTATTTGCACAGGCACAACCTCGTAGCTAGGATTATCCACCAGCAACTTGCTCTCAAATACAACCTTGTGGACGCAGAAGTACCATACTACAAGTATGTGCCCGACCCAGTTCTCGAGAATGGTCATGTCACATTGTACTGGGATCGATCTATCATCACCGACAGGACTATTGTTGCCAATAAGCCTGACATCGTGGTGATAGATCGATCAGAGCGTCTCACAATGATTGTTGATATCACGGTTCCGCATGACGAGAACCTTGTGAAAGCCGAGAAAGATAAAGAAATTAAATATCAAGACTTGGCACACGAGGTTGTCGCCATGTGGGATGTTGATTCAGCAATCATTGTGCCGATAGTCGTTACGGCTAATGGTTTAATAGCCAAGAGCTTCGACCAACATCTAAAGAGGCTCTCGTTGGGCGGCTGGATCAAGGGCCTGATACAGAAAGCGGTGCTTCTGGACACGGCGCGCATTGTTAGGAAGTTCCTCTCTCTGAGGCCCTGACCACCGGTAGCTTGGACCCTGTTCCCGATGCCGGTGGGCTACTATATTTTTATATTTTTAAATGTTTTTTTGATTTTTTTGTATTGAAATATTTAAAAATGTAATTTTATATGTCTTTGTAAATGAATAAACGGAATAATAATCATTTTTATTTTCAGGCAACTGAGGCCCATAGAAAAAATACACAAAATAATCTTATACAATAATAAACTAATACATATTATTATTAAAAAAACTTATTAACCAAACACGTAACATTGTCGGCGTCGTGTTTCGCTGGGTGGTGTCGCGTAACTGACCTCGAGAACGTCGATATACGATACCCTTCGGCCAAAAGTCCTCTTTCAAGAAGGTCTGTAGCTGGTGGGTTGGAACCCGTACCACGAACGACTTAAAGTTGATGTTGTGGCGCGATTCCAACCTTTCGACCCTCAAAGCCCAGTTGGTCTTCACTCTTATATACTCCACGACTTCCTCAACCTTCGTGGAGTGATGCAGACGCGAAATGTACAGCTGCGTCGTAGGTACAGCAGGACGCAGCAGCATGTTGGGTCCACTCGGTGCGGTACCGCACTGGTTACGGGAAGAGGGCTTCTTCTTTTTTTACATTGCAAATTTTGCATTGCCGTACGTCTTGTAGTCCGATGATGGAAAGGGCCAGGCGGAATCAAATTGTGCAGTTCCATCGCACACTCCCCGAAGTGTAACCAATAAAAACTGATAGGCTGGCTACTCTGCGTCGACCAACTATATTGGGGTCAGCTTCCAGTCTAAACAGATGCGGCTGAATACCAGTATTTTACACGGAACGACTGCCACCAGACCTCCGCAACCCAGTTACTGGGCAATGCCGATATCCTAAGGTTGGACCGGTTGTCAAACTTTCGGGCTTAGACTACCCGTAACGATTGTCATGGGTATTCGTATGACACACCGGAACCACTGGCTTAACATACTCTCCGAGGCATGGAGAGCTCTCGATGTGTATCGAACGGTCACCCATCCAAGGACTGACCGCGGTAAGCGCAGCTTAACCTTGAAAATCATTATTGTAGATGTGTTAAGCGGAATGAAAGCTAGTTTTAAAGTTCAAACTTTTGAAGCATGTAGAAACCAATTCAGAAATTATCGCCTATGTGACTAATAGGGATTTACACGGGTCGATTTTCGCCGCACGGCTAAGCCGCACGGCGAAAATCGACCGTCTAAATGATAACTGGACTAGGCCGCAAGTGACTAAAATCGTAAGCTGGGGCTTACGATATTAGTATATCCGAACTAATGAGACAAAATTAGTCTCAGTAGTTCGGCCCCGAACAAAAAAAACCGACCTACTGAGACTAGAGGGAACGATGCGTCGTTCAAGCTCACTTTTAAATGCATTACTTTGAGTCGAGTTGGTGTTGAATGCTTATAATGAGCGATGGCCTTACACATGGTCACATGTGATCTCCGTGCCTCGAAGAACACGTGAAGCCGTAGATCCTGGGTGTCATACGAATACCTATGACAGTCGTTACGGGTAGTCAGAAGCCCGAAAGTCCGACAACCCGTCCAATCTTAGGATATCTGTATTGCCTAGTAACTGGGTTGCGGAAGTCTGATACCAGTCACTCCGTTTAAAATACTGGTATTCAGCCGCATCTGCTTAGACTGGAAGCTGACTCCAAGATACTTGGGAAAAGGCTAGGCAGAAAATAAATTTCTTGGAACATTTTTCCGTTGCTTGACCACAATAACTAAAAAGAAAGATAGAAAAGTGTAAAGCATTCACTACACGTTCCTTCAGTAGGAACGGTCTCTTTACATTATGTGCAGGAATGTTCTATTAGTAGCTCTGTCCTTGCTCCTATACTTTTGGTCTAAACGCACCTTAAAGCCCAGCGCAGACTACGGTCAGTCCTTGGCGTACTTTTACGCACCCGAATTAAACACTTTGAATTGCATCGCTTAACGCCAACGACGGACTTAAAGTACCGCGTACATTGTAATGCTTGATTTCTATGACCAAAAATGAATCGTTTTGCTTACTAAATTCGTAGCCGACTGATACAGCAGCAGCTGACGACGTGTCGATACGACATGTCGTAGCGACACGTCGTCTGCTGCTGCTGTATGCAGTCATGATTTCGAACCCAACAGCAGATGGCTGCAGCAGACGACACGTCGTATTCCAGTTAGTTTTGATTGTTCAAATCAAATCAACAAATTCAAAAAAAATTATTTCACATAAACCAATACAGGCGCTTATGAAAAGTCGAATTTAGGGGCACGGTTCCAATTAGTCGTTTCCTATGGAGAAGAGCCGGCAAGAAACTCCATGGTTACTCTTTTAAAAAAAAGGGATATCTTTTACAATTTCAGTGAATACAGTAGGTAATATGAGAGAGAACAATGTAGTCTTGACCACAGACCTTGGAGTATAGTACCAAGTCTTGAGTATAAAAATTAACCAAAAAGGGAAAAAAAGAATAAAAGAAATACAATGTGAATAATAGTAATTTACACAATTATATGTATAGGCAAGTCCACAAAGTTCTCACATTTACAAAACGTAAAATGAAGCTAAATTATATCAACAATTGACATACTTAAGTGTCATCATAACTTAGACAAAAAATCATTAAAGAGTAAGATAAAAGATATCTTGAGAGTAATGATAGCAATAAAAAATAAATGATCATAATTGAGGATAGTTATTATACATACACATACGTCGTTAATGAGGTACCAGGGAAGCCACATGTGCAGGAACTAGAGCCAAACATCCCTGTCCTCGACGTTCCGTGAGACAATATGTGTGTTGACCTGTTTGGGATTAGCGATCGCGATCTTTTGTTTTTGTTAGATGCACCGTACATATCCTGCGATATTGGGCTACCTGCATTATCAGTTTTTCTTCCTCGGAATTTTAAAAACTCATTTTTTGAGAAAGATTCAACGTGTCGTCGCTCCAGTGTCGGTGGCGCTACTGATCTGCGGTCAGACGACACATCGTCTGCGGTCGTACGACGTGTAGTCGAGCGACGTGTCGCTAGCTGCGGAAGATATTTCATAGAAATACATGGAAACCAGTAGTATCGTAGCGACACGTCGTATGCTGCTGCTGTATGCAGTCTGCTACTAACTCGTACCTTAAAGCCTAGCGCAGACAACGAACAGTCCTCGGCGTAGTATTTTGACTATGAAAATTGATCTTAAAGCTGCATCGTATAGCGTACACGACTGACTAAGAGTATTGCGTACATTCTAGGTGATTTATTCTTATAGATAATGTATTATTTACTCAATTTTTTAATCTAATCAAATTTGTTTCCTAATAAGGTTACTGTTTATCTCCCACACTCAGCAGTGGCGAGAAGATCAAATATAGGAACGAACAAACAGGCAAAAAAATCTAAAAACAACATTTTTCGTTTCAGTATCGTTCCTAAAATGTTCGCTTACTCTTTTCCAAAAATATTTAATGTACTTACAGTTTTAGTATCGTTACGATTTTATTATATATACACCGTGGGCCCGAGGTACCCGAAAGATTTTCACCACGCCTTTTTGATGGTATTATGAGTCAAATGTTATATCAACAAAAGTCCAAATCAGACATTTTTTTTGCTGAACATTATAAATCAATTAACTTTCAGTACTTCCTTGTAAACAATACTTTAGGTTGAAATGGCAACATTTATAAATTATCGTATGAGTGGATAAGAAACTTCTCAGTTCACAACTCTGCCCGACAAATAAGACATACGGCGAGTGGGGTATGGTATGACAAAAGTCGCAACGCCGCGTTCATAGGACTTGTTACCGTAGAAATTGTTCGAGTTGTCAATGTCCGTTAATAATGAATATTTCGAAAATTAAGCTTTATTCAACAAACTATATCCTAATTTTTCTTCTCCAATTATGCATCGGAATCGTTGGTTAAAATATTTCGGGTAGCTTAGGCCCACGGTGTATAGAGAAGATAAAAACTACGCCTAGTTAGTCTAACATGCGCATTGAGATAATTTTGTCCTCGAATTATCTCGCGCCGAGACCAGATAAGCCATACATTATCTCTTCTATAGTCTAGTATATCTAATAGATAATGCATCTACAAAATCATCTCGTAGCGCACATATTAGCTTGGCTACAGTGTTCCTCGTCTACGCTCGGCTTTAAATTCTACCAACGCTACGAGACTACGAAGCTACGAGTGCTACGCAAGCGTAGCCGAAAAATCAAATTTTCTATTCTTTCGTAACTTTTATATTAAAAATGTTTTCCACTGAGATAGACAATTTTTAACCTTTCATGCCAAATTAGTTTATCGATGATACCGATAAATCACAAACGAAAAGTTAATTCTAAACAAGTTCACTTTAAAACAAAAACTATTTTAATATAAAAGTCAAAATTGATTGAATCAATTATGAAGTGACTTCTAAGTCTCAACAATTTGTTTAAAATTGTACAAAGTTTATTCATTAAAATAAGTTCTAGTGATATTTTTAATCACTTGAATAAAAATCTCGGCTCAAAATGATCGTTGTATTCCGATTTTCTTTTAAAATGAGGTCAGGCCGTTTATAACCAACAGAAATGATATACAGGGTGTAAACGAATTCGTGTAATTCCTTCAAACTGCGTGATCTGGTGACACAGATTAACCATAAAAGGCAATTTTTGAAAATCAACTGAAAAAAAAATTGAAAATAAAATCTTGGTTTTCTATTTCTGAGTCATTTTAGAGCCCCGAGTTAACTTACTGCAAAGAGCGATATTTCGTTAGTCGTGCCCGCTAGCCGCGTCACCGCGCTTTCATTCATTTATGTGTGGCATTGAAAGATAAATAAAAAAAATGAAAAATGCAAATTGAAAATATCTTATTTTTTTACTGAATCCTTATTAGGTGGTTTAGATACGATCATTTACCCGTACCGCATGAAAAATAAAGTTTTTTTTTATCAGGCTAATACACGTGCGGGGCCAATTTACACCAGTAGTAGATCATGTGGTTTTAAAGAATTACACGAATTCGTTAACACGCTCTATTATTTAGTTTAAAAAGGTTTTACTGTAATTTGTTTCAGTGAAGTCGTGCCTACATAACTACTGCACGGTTCGATTTATCTTCGAGATTATGTGCTTTCCGCGGCCAGTCCGTGGATGGGTGACAATTCTTTACACATCGAGGTAGCTCCACGTCTTGGAGAGCACGTTCGACCGTCGGTCTCAGTTGTCATAATGAATACCATGGCAATCGTTACGGGTAGTAACCTTAAGGTGGGTACTGACCGGTGTTACGGGCCATAACATACCATTCGCAGCGAGCATGTTACGTTACGTTTTATTCTAAACTCCGTGTAACATGCTCGTTTCGTTTGCCACTCATAGTCAAGATGTCGGACGACGAAGTTGTGTTGGGATCTTTGATTTTACTCAATTATTGTATAATCCAAATTAAGAAGAAAAAAAAGAAACGTTATTGGATTTAAAAGTAGAAACTTATGTGGTGGTTTGTCGTTAATAACAATGCGCTCGTGACGACTCGCTGTGACGTACTAACTGAAGCGCGTAACACTCAAAGGATTCGCCAAAAAACCGACACCGGGGTGGAGCACTCGCAGCGAGCAACGAGCCGCTCATTGCTCGTTACGAGCGCCTTGTTTCCCCGTACTGACTGCATGAACGCTCGCTGTGAAACACGTTACCTTACGCCCCGTAACTCCGGTCAGTACCCAGCTTTAAGATTGTCCAGTAACTGGGTTGCGGAGGTCTGATGGTAGTCGCTCCGTGTAAAATACTGGCATTCAGCCGCATCTGGTTAGATTGGAAGTTGACCCCAACATATGTAGTTGGGAAAAGGCTTGGAGGCTGATGACGATTTAACATACCTAGCAGCGCTTTAAATACAACTTAATTTTACTGTGCTCCGACTGCCGTACGTTATCTAAAAGGCAGCTAAGTCCAAAAGTCTACTTTTGAGTTATAAGCGAAAAAGGTGGGAATCGTTGTTTCTATGAAAGGGAAGTTATTATTACAAAATTGTTAATTGAAATAGGTACAGTATTAATTGCTCTAAAATTGTCAGTATATTTCAGTTATCTATCCATTTCAGTTTCTTCACAAAATTCATTTTTACTTTTTAGTTAAGCATTTTGTAATTATGTTAAATGAGTAATACGATACTAAAAAGTCGCTAACCATACCTTAGCCGCTTTGTGTCATGTGTAACTTCGCAACTACAACAGATATAAAAACAATTCCAAGACAGGACGATAGAGAATTTTCAACTCTATAAAATGGCTTCAAAAGCTCAAATTCGACCAACTGTGGCTTAACTGCCTTTTAGTCAACGTACGGCAGCGATTTGAAAGGTACGGGTGTCGGTGAAATTACAGGCACATGAGATTTTCCAACTTTGTCTCTAAAGGTAGATACACTAGAGCATTTTCTCGAGCATTTCCATGTAATGTAACGTTCTTACGAATGGTAAAATACGAGCAAAAGCTCAATTTAAAAAAGCATTTCCATGTAATATAACGTTCCTGCAAATGCTCGACAAGGCGTTTGAAGTAATGCTCACGGCGAGTGAGCATTTACCTGTAACCTTCCTTTCTATTTTGCGTTTTTTTTTCGCTAAAAAGTCGGATCTGCAGGTTGCGTGTGCTGCGTTCGCGCTCGTGTCTTTGTCCAACGAAATGTTACACAAATTCACTCGGTTGTTTGCAATAATAAGTCGTAACAAAGCGTCGAGTGTCGTGCTTATTGTTCGGTTCGTGAAAAGGTGACACATTAGAGCAGCTCGATTTTTTGTTACAAGTAAATGCTCTAGTTTGTACTCACCTTTTGGTTGGCAACGCATCAGCAATCCTCTTAGTGTGGCGCCACACCATGCCGAAATTACGCGACCGAACTTCAGCGTCTATGTTTTTATATAGGTAAAACGCGACGTAATTTCAGCCTGGTGTATCGCGGGTAGTTTAAAAAGCATTGCAGGCGTAATCATGCCGAACTTCGATAGCGTATTTTCGGCATAGTGTGTTTAGACATTTAGTGTTGTAGTTGTATAAAGGATGGGTCAAAAGTCGTGGATAAAACGAAACAGGGCGATAGTTGGGGTTATTTGCAGCATATTATGGTAGTTTTTTTTTTCAGTAATGTTCTGAAGTTACAAATAATTTTTCGTGAGACTTATAAGATATTGATAAAAGTGCCAATACTCATAAATCATGGTACCCACTGTCATAAAAGCACTTTCAAGCAACTAAACACAATTTATTATTTTAAAATAGGTACCCCTTTACTCTAACTGCCTATTTATTACAAATTTTGGTATTTTCTTAAAAAAAACACTCAAATTCTCATAACTTTTAAGGAGATCAAGTTAGGGCTCTGCCACAAAAGTATTTTTAACTGCAAATATCCCCAACTATTGCCTTGTTTCGTTTGATCCACGATTTTTGATAAGCGGCGGTAACCAATCTGTGAGGCTTGCCGAGTCGCATAGTATACCAATATAAAAAAAAAACTACAAACATAGTGAGAATAGCCTCTACCCTCTTTCCAATAAAGGTTAAGCTAAAAATATAGGGCTAAAGTAGAGCGGGACATCCGTCCTCACATGTTTCAATGAAGAAGTTTTGTAGGACAAATCAATTTACATTAGAAAAGGTTTTTCTGCCTCGTTGAATCTGCAAATGCTATTGGTCTTGTTGTTGAAAATTCAGCTGCTACACAAGGTGACTACACTACACAAATCCAAAACACAAATCCAAAAGGGTGTTAACGTACCGATAATAATGAATAACTTTTGTTCTACAACTTTCCCCAAAAATCAATATTTTAAGAGAACTTGCTGTTCAAAGATTTCAAAAAAAAATACGCTAAAATGTATCTATACTCAGCTATGATCAGCTGTTTACATTTTAGGTTATATTCGGGGTCAGGGATTAGAAGCTTCATTTTCTGAATTCGTAACTAAAGCAGGATTGATTTTTTTTTCAAAAGAACCTTGGGGTCTTTAAGTCAAGAGTGAATAGATTACTTCTAGGCAAGAGTACTTCACCGTCGACCACATCATCGCTTACGATAGGCGAGATAGTGGTCAAACGCGAGCCTATCGCAAAATAAAATAAAAAATAATAACCTTTATCCGACTTACCTTGTATATGGTTCCTTTTGGTTCTTAGAACTAGGACCTGCCACAAATCCGCCATAATTAAGCGGTTTTTCGATAATTTTTTGATCAATTCGTGAAACTTAGCTAGACGCTATGGTGAGCTATGGATTTATTACACCATTGTCTAAAAAAATTTTTTGACTCTTTTTTTTCTACAGTATTCATTTTCCATAGCCTATTCCCACGAAAATACTGAAAATGGGTCAAGTTTCAGTACATATTCCTGGAGAATTCAAAAGCTTAAATAAATAAATATGATACCATTAGTTGGCAGACATATTTGACTTTAAAAAGTACAGAAAAAAAAAGTAATCTTTTTGAATATGTATGCACAGTAAAAGAAAATATGTTGCTGTTTAAAAAACTGAATGACAAAATTAAAATTTAAAGACATGTCAATTACTGTACAGCAACGCAGTCTGGGTACAGTTACAGCTGATGACTCGGCAGTACCGAGTCCGAGTGATATAAGATCGCACCCACATCTATCAGTTAAAACGAAACGTTATGACGTAGAGACTTGTCACATGCGGATGACCCTCACTTACATAATTGTTTTGCATGAACTTAGGCGATTAACACACGGAGTGGCGTTGAGCTGCCTACCGTGACGGTGCGTGGTCGAGCGGATCAAGATCTTATAACACACTGTAGGTAATCCGTCGAGTACCGATAATTCAGCCCTCATCAAGCTGTCCAGCCCAATCCCCCTTCAGCAACGCAATAAGCCGAGGTCCGAGTCCCATAAGGGTCACCCTTAATGCTGTTGTTGCTTGTAATCATGATGTTAGTGTAGTAATAAGTAGTTTGCTTAGGTTAAGTATTTTACTTCTCCGTCCATTAGCTATTGGAGACCTGGTCTCGCCAACAACTGCTCTGGTTCTCAAGGACTAACAATAAGCAGTCTAACATAAAAAATAATAATAAAATAAATCCGAAGAGTCTTGATATTATGTGGCACCGCTGCTCTGTGCGACAACTGATCCACTCAACCGCACCGATCCGTCTGTTAATCGCCTTAGGCCGTTTGTCCACCGCCGCCGTCACCGAGAACGAGATGACGTTGCCGAAGTAGCGATACATACATTACTATGGCTGCGTGTCCACCGCACGTCCGTCATCCGAGCGCCATCATCTCGGCCACCGAGATTGTCAGTAAATCGGCGCTACCGCTAGAACTCGGCCGAGATTGTGACGGACCGAAATGACAGCAATACAAAACACCTTTGCACTTGTCCACTACATCCGAGATTGCCGGCGCCGGTGCACGGTTTTGTTTCTTGTCTTAAGAACCACCGAGATCGGTCGCGGTGGACACACGATCGCCGTCACGTCGTTTCGAACTCAGTCTGAAATGATCTCGTTTCTCGGTGACGGTAGCGGTGGACAAATGCTCTTAGACTATGACGGTCGAGTACAGAAGAAAAATTTATCACCCTCTCACTTTCTGTAAGAATGTCGCAAAAGGTGGCTTCAGAGTAAACCCCACTAGTCCCATTTCAAGTGATATAAAACCAGCACTAAGAAAGAGCACTGAAATCTTTTCCTTTTCTCGTCTCGTGTCGAGCTATACAATAATAGCTCATGCCGTGGTGAAAAGATTAGTCAGTCAGCAAGGTTGGTAGCGGGGCTGACTGCCCAGGGTGCGCCGGACGTACTTAAGTATCGTCACTCGTAAAGGCTCACGTTAATGCAAAATCGTTTGGTTATTCATTAATACGTTGTCTTTTGATATTTTTTGAGATGTTGATTTTATAAATAAAAGAAAATATTTTGCTAAAAGTTTCGACTGGGCTGTCTCGTTGGTCTAGTGGTAGCAAGCGCGACCGCTGAGCGTGAGGTCCTGGGTTCAATCCCCAGATCGGGCAAAGTGTTATTGGGTCTTTCCGTGTGGAATTTCTCAGTAGCAGCCCGGAGTCTGGATTTGTGCCCCGTTGATGGCAGTAGGCTCGCCCCCTATTACTTGAGACTTAAACATAACGGCGAAATGAGGGTTTACTATACACTTCTGCCAAACCTTGCGGGGAAAGCAGGCGTGATGTTACATTATGTTGCCAAAAGAATGAAATTGAGTATTTTTTGTGACCTACGCAAATGTCCGGCTGGTTGGTGGTGTCATGCATCGGGTCGTTGAGCTCCCTAAAATAAGGTTGAGCTACACAATGGCTGATGCATGCGTGCCAGGTCAACTCAAACCTGCTATGGCTTTTCCCTCAAAAGGCCATTCCAGACGTTGCCCTACATTGTAACATTTGCATAGTTTTATACCACAATATCTGGACTTTAAAAGAGACCTTCACCTCTGTGTTTGTTTCGGCTTTTCTTCACAGAGCTAGTCAGATAGGAAAGGCAGGAGCCATCTAGTCTTAAAAAAACATAACATTGACTTATAAAAGTGTCATTTACGTTTCATTTTGACAGTTCAAACTTGAGACTCTACCATGTTAAGAGTAGTTTATTAATACGAATTCTGAATAATACCGTTAATGAAAAGCTCAAAATTAAGCAATTAACCAACATCAAATTAGGACGTTCAAGTTTTTGTCATCATTAGTGTTGTAATTGGTCCAGAATGAGCATTTCCATTTCCACCTGTATTTACATAGTAAATGGGCAAAATCGCCTAATGGCCCCGCGTTTTAGTGGAGGGAATTGTGCAAAACGGGAATAATTTTCAGCCAGGGTAGGCTATAATGAGATGAGATGCCCCGATTAAGTTTTGATGTGGTATTGAATTGTTTATCAAAATTCATATTAAAATGTCGTCGCCCGGTAGTTAACAACCAGAATGCCGTAATTAAAAATGTTCAAAATATAGTCTCGATCTAGTCTCAGTCTAGTCTCAATCTCATAAATGTGACAAATGGTATTCTTGTTCGTTAACAACCAACGTCAAACGTGAGATTATATTGAAATGAGATTGAAAGTTGACTGAAGTCAAAAGGGTATTCTGGTTACATTATGTACTGAGCCATTTTGACAAGTTGGAATTCTCATTTATTTCTAGTATTTTAGTCTTATGACTGTTGATATCGGTATGCTATCGGTAATAGATTTTAAGTTGATTGAATTGACATTATATTGAGATAGACTGAGATGATACTGAAACCGGACCGAACTTTAAGTATACCAGAATACCATTTTTGTGACGGTGCAGCGGTGGCAACTAGCGAGGTGCGCCTATAAAAGGGCCGGCACGCTGCACTTCGTCATCTGCCCCCGGCTCAGACGGTATCACCAATAAGGTGATCAAACACTTTTCCGCCCGCTCATAGTCCTCATGACCGCCATCTTCAATGGCGCTCTGAGTAATAACATCTTTCCGCAAGCTTGGAAACAAGCCACCGTTATCGGTATCCCCAAACCCGGCAAACCCAAGAGTGAGCCCACTAGTTACCGCCCCATCAGTCTTCTCAATGTATTTGGGAAAATCTATGAGCGTCTCATTTATATCCGTTTAAAGGATTTCGCTGACTCCCGTAAACTCATCCCCGACGAACAGTTCGGTTTTCGAACCCAGCACTGTTGCATTCGACAATTGCACCGCATAGTCGAACACATTAGCTCCCGTTTTATGCGCTCGTACAAAACAGGCATGCTCTTCTTCGACGTAGCGAAAGCCTTCGACAAGGTCTGGCACAACGGTTTATTATACAAACTGTACCAATTCAACGTGCCGGACCGTCTCGTGCTCATCATTCGAGACTTTCTGTCGGATCGCTCCTTCCGCTATCGCCTAGAAGTCTCGTCCCTCAGGGCTCCGTGTTATCGCCCCTTCTGTTCACGCTGTACACCAGCGACATGCTGCCCCGTGGTTCATGCGTAACGTCCAACTCCATCTCGATCTAAAAATGCCAACCATCAGGCAATACCTCAAACGCATTTCCAAGCGTTACTTCAACACTGCCCCCCTCCATCCGAACCCCCTAGTCGCCGCAGCGGCTGACTACAGTCCCTCTCTCATAAGTAAAGTTCGCCGTCCCAGGCACACAATTTTAGAACCCGATGACGAAATAACCCTCCTCCAGGAGGCGAGTAAATCGACCAGCACAATACACAACGTCCGCCGCCGTCCGGCATACCGTCCTCGCCGACGAGGCCCGTCGCGACGTCCCACCGCCGCCGGTCACGATCCACCGAGCTCTCCCGTCGTAGAGCCGGTCGTCTCTTCAGACTCCACAGTCACACCGATAATTCAGCCCTCACCAAGCTGTCTCCCCCCCCCCCTATGTCCACGCCAGCAACGCCCTAAGCCGAGGTCCGAGTCCCACTAGGGGTCGCCCTTAGTGCTGTTGTTGCAGGTAGTCATGATGTTAGTGTAGTACAAGTAGTTAGCTTAGGTTAAGTATTTTATTTCCCCCCCATTGGCTGGAGATGGAGACCCTTCAGGTCTCGCCAATAACTACCCGGTTACGTAGAAACCGTCCGCTAGGACGACCTACAGCAGTCCAATACAAAAAAAAAAAAAAACTTCGTCATCTCACGCGCCTCAGCAGCCGCCTAGTTAAGTACTACCTACTACACCTGAAGACCCTGGACTCCTCGTATCGTATTGTCTAAGAACCACGCCCTGTAAACTAGTCTAATTTTGTAACCATTATAAAATATATTATTGTATGGTTAAAAGTGTTTTCCTTAATATTCTTATGTAAGTACACTCCTCCTAAACTGCTTCTTGCTAGATTCTGATTTTATGTGCACATGCTCGTTAAGGGTTGACTCCTCAAGCCACCCTTAACCCGCTAAGCGTGACATTTTTTATTCAATTCATAATTTAATCTCGGTTCGGTCAACCTTCAGTCTTACTTCAAATTAATTACGAGAATTGGGCTTCAGATTCTATGTTATTATTCTGTAATGTAATATGTACTATCGCATTTCATATCATACGATTCGCAAGGTTTAGCTGCGCTTGCCGCGGTCATTCCGTAGATGGGTGACCATCAAGGCCCCCTCCGTACCTCGGAAATCATGTTATGATGTCAGTTCGGGTGTTATACGGTCGTTACAGAAGCCCGAAAGTCTGACAACCGGTCTAACCTTCGGATAGCATAATAAATCTACCATTAAGACAGTTTCTTAGGAAGTTGTGTACTTAAGTTACTGCAAGAAAAAGTTTATTATAATACCTACTTTACATAGCAATATACATCCTCAGGTACAACAACCAGACACTCTCAACACCAACACAACTACGTATCCTAATTCATACACCCACACAGACACCCCATATAACACACAACATACATGCATACCTATACATACTAGGTTATTTCTTTGTGCATTGTCATTTATACACACTAGGTTATTTCTTTGTACAATGGTATTGCTTTTCTTTGTGTAATGGTATTAGTTACGTATTATGTAAATATGTGTACTCGTAATAACAAATTATGTAAACGGAACGAAGGAGCCTGGATCTCACGACACAGGGAATCCTAGTGTGAGTTCCAGGAATCAACGCAAACCAAATGTAATTTCCTAAACAATAAATTATTCTTATTCTTATAATGTTAATGAGTGTTTAAATGATAAATTAACGTTTTAACACAACGACATCATACATTTTTAATTCACTTTGACCATAATTATAATTTTGTGACATATTATCTTACAATGACCTAATAAATATTGATTGCATGGTTTGACATTGTATTATTGCAGGTGGTGCGGTGCGTGGGGAATGACGGTGACCGCCGCGGCCGCCGCCTCTGTTCCACGGCTGCCACCGTCGCGTCGTCCGCCGTACCCCTTTTTTTTGGCATCATTTGTTTTTGGCATCGAAGGAGAGCGAGCTTGTTGTATGTTGCAAGTATCATCTAGTAGTATATCAATGATATCAGACTGCATTGTAACCACACATCTGTGTTATGAGATGTCCAAAGAAGACTGCCAAAAGCGGTAGCTGCGGTGTCCGCTGGCCACGGCGGACACCGGCATTCCCCACGCACCGCACCACGCACCGCACAACGCCCCGCATCTTCATAAATGGAACTACACAGTACCGTCAGTACCACACGTTTGTATTTGTCCGTGCAACGCTGCGGCTGGCGCCGTGGGCCCCGCCTGACGCTTCACGTGCAGCTTCTCCGTGAACGGATGGTGACGCGACGCCAGACGCACCGCACAATGCCCCGCATCGCCCTGAACGAGGCCTTACGCGACGTCTTACGTAGGCGGTTTAAAGCGACGCGAATTGCGAAGCGATGCGATGCGGTGACACACACTGCGGTGCGAAGCGGCGGCTTTGTCCTACGAGCTCGCGGACCGCTCGCCGCGCGCCGCTGTCATTCAGTAGCACTGTATGTCACCGCATCCAGTTCGCGGGACACTTCAAGAGATATCGACTGTTTGTTGTTTACGCATCGCACCGCGCCGCATCGCGTCGCTACTAGACCGCTCACGTAAGATGCCTGTTTAGGTGTTTTTGTACAAGTTTCCTCACGATGATTTTCTAGTGATAATCAAATTGCGACCCGTATAGGACGAGTTTAAAAAGCGTTATCCAAACTGTGCAGTTTAATGACAGTTACCTAAAAGCCCGTAACGTCAAAATACCTTAGAAACTCTCTGTATCTTCCTTCGCTAACTTCCCTGGCATCTTACAAATAAAACGCCCCGCGGAAACAATTGGATCCTCTGATTGATTGCCATACATACTGCGTATAGCTTCCGCCTAGAGTATGAAGACAAGACTAGCTATAGAAAATTATATTTGGTACCTTACGTAAAACAAATACAGACGTGAAGGTACTTCTATAAAATATTATTTGTTACAAATGCTAAGAAAAATAACTGTAAATTATGCTAGATATTGTAACAATAATTTTAAAAAAGTACCCATGAAGTTTCTTTCCGGCTCTTTTCCATAGGACTTACAATTTAGAACCATGCACCAAGTTTTGACGTTTCAAAATTACATGTAAACTGGTTGAATTGAAATGAGAAAATGTATTGAATTGAACAGAATATTTATTATATTGTGGGAGCAGAAACAGACGCAAAATCCTTCATTTAAAAATATCATCATTACGTTCGCGTTAGCGTAGAGAGCCAAGTGCTAAGCCACAAGCCAATTATAGCTTGTTGTTGATATAGCAATCAGTTGCTTAAACCAGTCAATCAAAACAACTCACCTCACCGCTCAATGAAAGTATAAAGACATAAGGTACCTACAATTGCTGACGGACATTTCTCAGACGCGCTCTACAGATTGACTAATACTTAAGCGCTAATCCTATAAAAGCGGTAATCTATAATCGATAATGCTCGACACCTAAGCATTATCCACCAAATTTAGGAAGCCGTACGAACGCATAATGAAAATACGACACCGGTTTATCCCAGTTTTTGTCGTATAACTTCATTAGTAGGACTTTAAAGTAACTTTGTGAAAACATCGACTATGATGGATAGGGGCTACAAACTCGAATGATACTGGGTATTATAAACGAAGTTTGTTCAACGGATTCTCTTGTTTTATGAAATATGGATGGCTTCATCGACATTGAGGATAATTTATCGAAATGTCACCACCAGGGTGCAGACGAAGTATTTAGTTAACGTCTCCACTAAATAGATGTTTGGTTGAAATTTTGTTTGTATACTGAATTGAGTGGAGCGAACTGTCGGCGCCAGTCGTTGATGGTCATGTGTTTCTGATGATCGCAGAAATTGGTTTGTAATTTGTTGATTAAATAGGTATTTGGTTGTTTGTTCAGTGTGTTTATTTTAAAATGATTGATTTGTAGTAATTTTTAATGTTTGTAAGTGTTTTACGGTTTTATAATACTAGTTAGTTGGAAAGGGGGTACTAATTCGCGGATCACTTAAAGTATCACCGATGACTGTTTTAAAGCAAGTGCTAAAATTTTAAAATTCGATAGTATTTTCGCCATCGGTACATGGTCGACATCCCACCCATACGTACGAAGCGTTTTGCGAACACATTCATTGCTCGCACAGCTAAGGAGTGGAATTCCCTGCCGGAGTCTGTGTTTCCTGATAGTTACTACCTTGGGGTCTTTAAGTCAAGAGTGAATAGGTTACTTCTAGGTAAGCGTGCTTCACCGTCGACCACATCATCGCTTACCATCAGGCGAGATAGTGGTCAAACGCGAGTCTATCGCTAAATAAAAAAAAACATGCAAAACGCTACTTATTTTAGTTTTTTCAAAAATTCTTCATCTCTGCTTGAGTTACGAATTCAAAACACGGAGCTTCTAATCAATGACCCCAAATATGGCCTAAAATGTAAACACAGCTGATCTGAGGACAGATAGATTTTAGCGTATTGTTTATGAAATCTTTGAACAGCTATTTCTCTTAAACTATTGACTTTTGGGGGAAGTGGTAGTACAAAGGCTATTCAACATTATGGGTACTTTAACACCCTTTCAGATTAGTACCCTCTTACTGACTAACCTTGTATAACTTCACTAGCTTTTGCCCGCGGCTTCGCTCGCGTTAATTAAGTCAAAATAACTCTTAAAGTTTCAATAATACCTAATATAATTCAATCGTGATTCGAAAGACACGTGGCGCCATCTATGAACGTTATTGTTGTTTTCCTCGGGAACAGTACTGTTTTTCGGGATGAAAGTTACCCTATGTCCGTTTGTGTACATCTGACAACGTATATGCAAACAGGATGATCGATTCAGTGGTTTAGGCGTGAAAAGGTAACAAGAAAACAAACTTACTTTCGCATTTATAATATTAAGTTAGGATGTAACTCAGTCTATCATCTTGAACGCATGCTTTTGATTTCCATCACTA
The DNA here is from genome assembly GCA_905220435.1 of Amphipyra tragopoginis. Taxonomy (NCBI): domain Eukaryota; kingdom Metazoa; phylum Arthropoda; class Insecta; order Lepidoptera; family Noctuidae; genus Amphipyra; species Amphipyra tragopoginis. The sequence goes on along the minus strand of HG992015.1, from coordinate 12,121,807 downwards.
CCCGTATCTACACATGTTCGCATTTAGAAACTACCCCCATTAAACTAATTTAAATTATATCACAAACTTTAAAGTTCCATAATAAAACGTCTTTCCCATAAAATTAATTCCTAACACAATTTCACCTCTGAAGGTGCATTTAAATGTGGGCTACTAACAACATTATTAATTGGCGAGCTTATCCAAGAGAAATCTAATCATTGGCTACCCTACCCTCGTTTTGGCTACATTGTAATGTAAAGTAACAATCCCATAGGGTGCTTGTAATTTGCCAGATGTCTACGTCATATTGTAGGTGTTTTATAGGCCTTTCGGTGGTTTGCGTAGGAGTAACGTTTTTGAAGTCTTGGGGACTGTTCACAAGTTTCGCAACAAGTTCAATGTTAATTAAAACTTACGTCATCCGGGAGTGAAAACCTCGAGAATGCAATGTGACATTATTATGTTATCACGTTATATGTTATGTACTATAATTTTATGAGAACCGCTCGATAAAAACAAAAAAAAACACCGATAATTCAGCCCTCATCAAGCTGTCTCTCCCCCTCCCCAAGCCCCCGCCAGCAACGCCTTAAGCTGAGGTCCGAGTCCCACTAGGGGTCGCCCTTAGTGCTGTATTTGCAGGTAGTCATGATGTTAGTGTAGTACGAGTAGTTAGCTTAGGTTACCACCATTGGCTGGAGACCCTTCAGCTCTCGCCAATAACTGCCCGTTTACTAAAAGGGGTCCCCAAGGACCATCTACAGTAGCCCAATAGAAAAAAAAAAGGATGAAAAAATATTTTATAGGCACTGAAATTAAGCCTTTATTCCATACAAATCCGCATAATTCCTTCAAACCCCGTGATTTGGTGACACAGATTGACCTTGCATGGGATGCTATCAGATTGAATACAAAAAAATCAAAAAGAAACCATGATTTTCTTACTCTGAGTCGTTTTAGCGCCCCAAGGTATATATCGAGCTTGTAGTGCTCGCCAGCTGTGACTCACCGTAATTCCATTCATTTATGCGTGGCATTGAAACATTCTCTCACATAATAATGTATTTTTTGCAATATTTTAATTTAAACCTGACAGATGGTTGAGATAGACTTACCACTATCGCATGACAAAAAAGAAAAAATATATTCTATTTTTAATCAAGGAAATCCTGCGCTGGGTTTATCTATACCAGTCAGAGTGTCAGGCAGTGTGAGTCAGATCATTGTGGTTGTAAGGAATTACACGAATTCGTTTACACCTCGTATACGCGTAGAAAATAGAAAAGTGTGTCCGGACAGCGCGTACATTGGTACGCGTAGTCGTTTACGCGTACACAGGAACGCTTAGTTCGTACAAGGCTTAAGACAGGCACCTCCATACTATTACTAAGCGTTCCTGTGTACGCGTAACCGACTATGCGTATATTGGAACGCTTTGTCCGTACACACCTTAATACTTCTTTAAAGGTGTGTACGGACTAAGGAACGCTTAGTAATAGTATGGAGGTGCCTGTCTTAAGCCTTGTACGGACTAAGCGTTCCTACGTACGCGTAACCGACCAAGCGTACCAATGTACGCGCAGCCCGTACACACTTTTAGGCCTTGTACGGACTAAGCGTTCCAATGTACGCGTAGTCGGTTACGCGTACACAGGAACGCTTAGTCCGTACCTGCAGAAAGGTGTATACATTTTAAAAACGCGTGTCGACTCGCAACGAGTCGTCGCCAGTTGGCTCATAAATTACTTTACTCTTTGAGTTGACTTTTGGTCCCGCGTCAAAGGGGACCTGAACGCTCAATTTGGACTGCGAAATGGAGAACATGGTCCACACTGCAGCTATGTTTCGAGACATGGGGAATATTGGCTGACTCGCGACTTGGAATGGATCGATTTAGAATAGAATAGAATAGAATATACTTTATTGTACACCAAAATTGTAACATAGCTCTTATACAATATAATTTAGTGAAGGGTACAATGGCGGTCTTATCGCTGATAGCGATATCTACCAGACAACCTTTGGATGGACAGGAAAACAATGAATAAGATAGGCGATTTACCTCGCGTTCATAATCCCGCAGTGCAAAAAGGTGCCTGTACAATCCAACTGTACGCGTATTCAACATACCTAAATTACGCGTACACTGGAACGCTTAGTCCGTACAAGGCTTTACAGGTCGTTGACACCGGCCTCTACATGGACGGATGACGGACGGGCGAAGCGAGTTGGTAAAAGCGTATAAAGAGGATTACCTGTTGGTCGCCCCCTACGGAAAGAATCTCGTGGGAGTCGTTAAAAACCCTCTCTAGGGGATTGCCTGTTCTGCACCGTACACACAACAAACACTAAAACTCTACGCCTGAACTTTAGCCTTGAACTTGACCCCGATCGCTACAAAAAGTGAAAGAAAGCAAAAGTAAGTAGTAATTTTCGTAGAATAGCGGCTTATTATTTACCTCTGTTCCTCTTACCCGTATCGGCCGTATCCCTACTATGTTGGGATCAGCAAGCAGTCTAACCAGATGTGGCTGATTACAAGTATTTTACACGGAGCGACTGCTAGTCATCCGTTACCCAGTCAGTGGGCACTGCCGATATTCTAAGGTTAGACCGGTTGTAGACTTTCGGGCTTGTTGTCCGAGGCACGATGGGGTTTCGATGTGTAACGATCGAATCCATGTCATCCATGCCCTGACCACGGCAAGCGTTGCTTAACTGAGTAAACAGTGTTATAATGTCAACCGTCATCCACAATCACAATAATAAATTCTCTACAGAACCTTCTTTTTTGCGTTTTAGTCTACATTCGGTTCGGACATTTTTGACCGCTGACCCGAGGTCCAGGTGTTTCTACGTCAATGACCGTCACCTTAAACTTCAAACAGTAGAAACCTTTGGTTACTCTTTGACAAATCTCTTCTTAGGATTACAGGTTAATCGAACGAATTTTTCAGTGAGATTATCTTTATAGGTACATTTATGTTTATCTGCGTCATCTGACCTCTAGACGTCCTTCACATATTGAAGGCTTAGAAAACGCGCCGTCATAATCTCTGAGATAATAGTTGTTACGTGAAAAAAGTTGAAAGCAAAGAATTACTGATCATTATTTTCACTCGAATGTGTTGAAAGGATATTTCGTTTGAACTGTGTCTATAAAAATTAAATAAATATTGAAGAGAAAGAAAAATTTTGTTCTAAGATAACATTTGAAAGGGCTTTGAACACGTTGCTTCATTAGCAGGGTAAATGTTCCAAAGTGGGCACTGTAGTCCCGATAAAGGTCGGCCCTTTTGTCCTTGAACAGATGAGGGCACAAGACCACCTTGTCAATCTTTTCTCCCGTTTGGGGACAGGCCAGAATTTAAAACTTCCTCACCGCACGCTGGGAATAGACGCGTGTTGTAAGATTCAACAAAACCCAGCATGCTTGGTGGTAGAATCTTTACGATCCGCCTGGCTAGCTACCACCCTCACATTAAAGTCCAAGCCAAGCAGTTTACTGTGTTCCGTCGTGTGTATCTGAGAGCCAGAGGGGTATAGTCCTGTCTGGATAAACGGACCACGGGTGCCTAAGAGCAGGTTCTAACATGCATAGTGATTAATTTTTAGGAGAGCAAAGTATTTATTTATGCTATGTGGTTTCCAGCAAGTATTAGGGCACTTACCGCAGTCAAACCGCAAAAAAAACTATACGCTCCGCTCCGTTAGATGCACTGCTCACGTAAGCCACTCGTATAGAAGGCTATCGTTTATTATTTGCGAAGCGATGCTCAACGCAGTGCAACGCATTGCGCTGCCCAGCTAGAATGAAGGGTAAGAATTTTAAGCTGTTTTATTTAGACTTCTTTATTCCCAACTAGAGGTCGCTCGCGGCTTCGCCCACGTGGATGTCGTTTATCGCGTATTCCGTATCTTTCAGGATAGTTTAATTCAATCATGATTCGAAAGACACGTAGCGCTATCTATGAACGTTTCTTTGGGATCACGGCTCATCTTCCGTGCTGAAGATGTCCGGTCCTTTGGAAGGCATACGGGGGACACAGGTCCAACGCGCAGAGGCCCCTTTAAGAACTTTAATCTAAAATGGGATGGGGCACCAGTCGGGGACTATCCACGGCTGCACTATTGGAGTACAGTCATGGACCGTCCCAGGTAGGTGCAAGACTATTGTAAAATGTGGTGAAAAATATCTGGACTATGGGAAGGGGTGTTAAGTGGACTGGATAACTTCTATTGCCGGAAGAAAACGGCGTCTGCCTTTCAAGCTTAAATTTGAAATATATTGGCAGACGGTGACTCGCCAGCTCACTAGCTGGGCCCCCTGAAAAACGTTGTTGTTGTTTTCCTCGGGGACAGTACTTTTTTCGGGATGAAAGATACGTGTGTCCGTATCTATGTCCGTTTCGATACACCTGACAACGTATATTATGCAAAATTTCAGGATGATCGGTTCAGTGGTTCAGGCGTGAAAAGGTAACAAACAAACTTACTTTCGCATTTATAATATTAGTTAGGATCTGTAGAACCAATTTCGTTGTGGTTATGTAAACTAGAACGTCCACTGTAGGCAAGTTAGTTCGGCGGCATACTTGCCTACAGATAGTCACGTTGGACCTGATACATTACTCAATTATCGCCCCACAGTTTGCCTGTCAAGTTGTACAACATCTGTATGTGAGATCGATTCTATATTGTAAACTAGAGGTCGCCAGCGGCTTCGCCCGCGTGGTTGTCGTTTATCGCGTATTCCGCATTTTTCTCTACTATAATATGCATGCATTATACATATGAACCTTCCTCTTGAATCACTCTATGTATTAAAAAAAATCGCATCAAAATCCGTTGCGTAGGTACCTAGTTTTAAAGATCTAAGCATACATAGGGACAGACAGCGGGCAGCGACTTTGTTTTATACTATGTAGTGAAGTTATCTTAGGATATGTTAACGCCTGTATTCCTCGAAGGGTTGGGCAGAACTGTATAGTACACCCTCTTACTTTGCCTATATGTTAAGTCCCGTTCTTGCGACTACTAGACCGACTAGGCAGTCATATACGAGGTGTAACATAAACAAGTGTACAACCTCTCAACGGGTCACTGTACTCATCATTATGAACAACTTTTACTATGGGCTGAAATGTGAAATCACGAAAAAAAAATCAGCTGTTCCCTACATTTATGTTCGCACTAGCTTTCGCCCGCAGCTTCGCTTGCGTGAAATTTTGAACCCGTTAAGTGACGATTTTCCATACAAACTTTCATCCCCTATTTAACTCCCTTAGGGGTTGAATTTCGAAAAATCCCTTCTTAGTGGATGCCTACGTTACAAAAGGAACCTACTGTCAAAATTTCAACTTTTAGCCCCAGTGGTTTAGGCTGTGCGTTGATAGATCAGTCAGTCAGTCAGTCAGCATCTCCTTTTATATGTTTAGATAACTCGTCAAAATGTAGGGAACAGCTGATTTTTTTTTCGCGATACCTAAATGTTTATCTTAAGGACTTTAAAGATACAAATTTCATATCACCAACGCTGCAACGTATGATTAACATTACCGTTTACGTCCCGACCGACGACCCGGGTCGTCAGTGCCATTGTTTATCTATTGTGTCTATAATTACAGTACTTGAGGTAATTAAAGAATAATTTAACGTTAGAAAATGTCTTGTGTAAATTGTGTTTGTGTGTGGTGATGTCACATACACATATGATTTGTTTGTAATGTGTGCTGTGTTGATTTTGGTGTTTTTATTTAACACTTAAGGTGCTTATTGCATATTTATCATATACCGAAAGCACTACACAGTTCCAGTATAGCTTACATGATGTTCTTACGCTAATGTACTAATTAACTGTAACAACGAAGCCAATCATGTTAACCTATACGAAAGCCGCCGCCTAATGCATAATCTGAAATTCTATTCAAATTCTAAGAATAAACATCATTATACCATTATATAAAATTAATTTGATTGAACTATGTTTCAGTCACAGTATAATACTATTAAAGCTAATGGACTTGTCGAAGCTTAAATTATTTCTGCCAGCTCCGACTAAATCCATCACATTCCGTGCGGTCAGACATTTTGATAAAATAATATAATACTGCAGGCTATTAGGTTCCATTGTATTCACTTTTCATTAGCTTACCTTTCACTTATCATTGAGAATTCTTTTGGTAATAAAGTGAATGTATTCATTTATCAAATAAGAAACAAACGAAGCCTTAAGGGTTAATATTTGCTGAATGTGGAATTAAAAATGAAGAAATGAGTTAACAAAAACTAGCTAGGTTTAATTTATTTTTAGTACTGCGGCATGTCAAATATGTATATTTATTTTAAAAAGCAATAATAAGGTCTTTTTAAATTCTATTACAATTAGGTATAATGTGTGAAATATTTTAAAAGGCATGAAATACTTTTTTTTTTTCATCCCGACGTTTCGACCGAATTACACCGGCCGTGGTCACTGGTAGACTGAAGTGGTGGAGCAGTTGTCATCTTCGTGAAGCAAGGGTATCTTCATTTAACCTCACTTGATCTTGACTTTTAAATGTTATCATCGAATCGGTACAATACGGCCGACTTATCTTGGCGAGTCTGAAGTTAGCTGATTAGCTGCGCAGTAGACAATTTCGTTTCTTAAAGATTCATTGCGCAGCCAAACAACTAACTTCAGACTCGCCAAGATACGTCGGCCGTATTGTATTTCATAATGTATACAAATCTCGAAAGTTTAAAAACATTTATTACGATATTCATTGCCAACACTAAAAAAAACGGTCTTAACCAAATCAGACACTGAATGTGCATGCTTTGAGGCAGTACTTCTTTTTCACTTCTTTTTCTCTTGTCTCGACATGAGCTATATGGGAATAGCTCGTGCTTGGTTAGCCATTCAGCAAGGTTGGTAGAGGGGCTGACTGCCCAGGGTGCGCCGGACGTACTTAAGTAAAATCAAAATTGCACCCGTTGAATACGCAATGGAGGACGAGACAAAAAAAAATCCCACGTATCATAACTTGTGGGGTATCAATGTATAGGTATTTTAAAATTAATATGATGTTTGCTTGACCATTTTACAACCGTAAGCTCCGTTTAAGAATTACATAACCTGAAAGTTGTGTAGGATCTACATTGCCGACTAAAGCGAGTGATGGTATGGTATCAGATAGATTTGTTTAGACCTCATTCAAATGGTAGGTATTTATAGATAGGATATATTGATAAATAATACAGAAAGTAGTCATAAAAAATACTAAATAAATACTCGTTGAGGCCCTTTTCATGCACCCCAAATATTTTACTATTGCCATTTTTGAAATTTATATTCTACTTAAGATAAGTTGGTAACTACATATCCTTAGTACATTCCTAGTATCCCAAAAACTCCTAAACAACTCTATTCTACAACAAAAATTATATTCATGTACCACAAGCTAGTAACTCACCCAGTTTGAACCCGCCACAATAAAAGGTAAACAGGACAACGACTAGAGAAAATATTCTGTACCTACCCGACGTCACATACGTACCGTGTGCTAAATTTATGCGGTTTTTGTCAAAACACAGAAAAATATAAAAATATTTTGAAACGATTCATAATTTATCCGTCTGAAGAGGTCCGTTTTAGTTTTAATATGTAGGCAAACGCGAAGGATACTTCATGAATATGTGATGTTAATATTTTTTTTGGTTGTATTAGTCCTTTATTATTTCGGCGTGAGCGGTTTTTTTCTGTTTTTCTGACAAGTTTGCCTTTGATGAGAATAAGTTGTCCTTTCAACCATGTAGCGTCAAATTCTCGCTTTTAGCGAAGCGAATGAAGTCTCATCACCTTCAAAGTTAGAATCAATATCAGAAGGCAAATGGCCGTGGCAAAATTTAGGGAGGGCTACCTATGTCCAGCATTTGATCAAGGTACGTGAAAAAGAAAAATGTTAAACTTAAATTGAATAAATAATTTAAAAAAATCAAAAACTCGACTGCTCAAAAAAATATTAAATGACATAATTCGATATTTTAATAAGAGAAATGATGTATAGTTTTTATTCACGTACCAGAGAAATTCCTGTTTTTTACGTTTTCACTAGGTTTTGTTACCCGGAGTAATTCAAATTCAAATTCAAATATCATTTATTTCAATCCATTTCAGATCATAAATTATTCTGTACAATCAATAAAATAATCAATTAAATAATAATAAGGTAATAATAAATAATAGTAATGCAAGGATTCTAACGATACCACATTCATATAAATCGAGTCAGGCGTTGTAGAAGTTATGGTGGAATGGAGAAACTCACACACATACATACATGTACTTAAAAACATAACACTGCTGTTTGGGCAGTCTTGTAAAAAGCTCCCGACGTCTTCATAATGTTGTTGGTTGAGATTCCTAGAATTCCTTTCCCAAAATAATAAAGTAATGATCTGAAAATGGCTGAACTGATAATCATCAAACATAGCTAGTAACTAGTTAACCAAGAGCACAAAAACCGCACTGAAATCGGTTCATCCATTTGGGAGTTACGGTGCTACAGACAGAAAAAGGGTTAAAACTTATAATATTTTAACGTCAGTGACGCATAATTTAAAAAAATCTGTATTACCAGAAATAAACATAGGATCAGAATATCGGATCATCGAAATTGTATCTTTTAGAAAACACTTCCACAAAGCTATAGTCGTAATTTACCAGTAATTTTATTATAAAGGCTTCAAATAAAAAAAAACAGCGATAAAGAAAACATTCATACATAATAATAAAATTAAAAATAATAGAGCAAACACAAACATATTATCTGTTAGAATAACACCTAGTGCACACTGTCGCATTTCCGGACATAAGTTCTCCGAATAGCTACCATTAAAATAAGCTTTAAAATAATCCGCTCACCATTTTCAAAGACATAGTGCTGTGAAGCTGTGTTTGGTCGCAGATGCGTCCTAGCGACTAGGAAACTTTGAAAACTGAATTTTCTTTTTGTTTTTCCAATGAAGTTAGTTCTATTTTTTTCTATGTTGGAGTTTGGATGCATAATTTTGGTAGGAGAATATTCTTTTGGTTATGTTTGGCACTGCAATGGTCCAACACGTAGAAATCTAGATATTATTTAGATTTCAGTGATCTGAAAGCATTAACCATCAGAGAGTAAACGTGATTATGACTGTCGTTCCTTCTATGTATGAGAAGAGGATTTTTCCCTGCAGTGGGACTGTTAGAGGCTTGTATCGTTAAACAGGATGTGCCGAAATTCAAACAAAGATAAGATACAGAAGAGAAAAATATTGTACACTTAAAAAAAGAACACATTCTCTTCTTCATCTTAATCACCGTAATTATAGACACAATAGATAAAACAATTAAATGTCGTCCTGGGACGACGGGCGGTACGCAACCGGGTAAGTTAAATATATTAGCTTTGATTATTATGAGATAAATGTTTATTCATTCTAACTTTGTGATACGAAAACGATTAAAATTTTAAACGATACTTATTTGTCTCAAACTGCCCTTTCATTTATTCCCGGCTTAACGTTGAGTTTCGGGACGACAACAAACGAACTTACCTGAAGTGAAGTTCAATCTGTATATGGTCAAATGAACTTACCTCAAGCGACGTTCGATCTTGATTATCCTGTCTTCATATTTATGATTAGTTACGATTTACTCACGTGATTTTTCAGGATTTTCCGGCATTCCCGAAAATAATCGTAAATATGAATGTGTGTCAATATCCTGTCTTTGTCAGAGAGCTTTATAACGATTAAATGTGGTAGCCTCCGCTGCGCTCCAACTCACTCGCACATAGTTTACTACCATAAGACTGAAAGAGACACTAAACATTATAATCTTCAACAGCTGCCATTTTATTTGAGGTACTGTTATACTTTATACATTGGTCACTTATGAAAGTGGCTGGTACCATGTCATTAGGGCTTGATGTTACCTATACCCTATGAGTAGACCTTCCACAAGGTGGACCGATGACCTGGTGAAGGCCGCGGGAATGATGCGAAAAGCAAAGTACTGGTCGATGTCCCGATGCTTCAGGGAGGCCCATGTCCAGCAGTGGACATCATTCGGTTGAATGATGATGATTAACTATACCATAATTTGTACTAAAATCCTTATTAAATTCATAATATTGCATTAAAATTAAACGTATCATAATAATTTCAGCCGCTTTCCAATTGCGTTGGGATTGAGTTCCAACCTAACCAGATATCCGTATTAAATCTTCCATTATAATAAATATCTAATTCAAAATTTCATATCAATTTAATTTATTTTGGCTCTCTCATTTGCGTATTATTGTTATTAGTCGTAAGCGTTGCTGTCAAACATGAGGTATGATATCCAGCGGTGCGAGCACGGATCTTTTATGGAGTCGATTCGAGAAATTTGTCTATTCTAAACGTCAAATTTGACATAAGTTATAGATAAAACGACAGCAGTTGTCGTTTTATCTTATGTTATGTCAAATTTGACGTTTAGAATAGATAAATTTCTCGAATCGACTCGATAAAAGGATCCATGCTCGCATGGCAGGTTCTGCAACTGTTGCTGCTTGTAGGAAATCCTCAATATCAACAAGAGTTCGCAATATGTGGCCTAATGGCAATAGGCTTGCCCCTATTTCTTAAGACGAAATACCGTCTCCGGTGAAATATGTGATTATGTCACGAAACAATTCAGTATTTTTTTCATAAGATTAAAAAAATAACAAGATATCAACATCAGTATAGGCGAGTATTTCTTAAAAGGCCATCGAGTACATTCGACATGTGTTTACGTAATGTACCATGAAATTGGCTAGCTATTGGAATTGAAACACGAACGAGACTCCCAATAAAATTGTGAGGAGGCTTTGTTTCAACATGTAAAAATACTTTTTTTACTTCATTCTAGAACACACCATTTATTTCTGTAAGAACCACGCTTAGGAATTCAAGAGCTTGTTTTTTGCGCTATTTTGGGTAATTTTCTGTGTACTGAATGTTTTTGGAAACGGATAATTTGGAAAAAATTATAACATTTGGATTTCAGAATTAATATAAAAGAGAAAGAATTAATAGGTCAGTACAATCAATCGCTCTCATTTGAATGCTGCATAAGCTTTGGTCTGTCTAATAAACTAAATAAATATAATTTAAGCCAATAATTGTGGCATCCTAAGGGTTCGCCTGAATTCGACCGGGCCGCACCTCTGACTTTTAGAATTCATAATGCATCAATCGCATTAACGGTGAAGGAAAATCTTGCACACCTGAGAGAGTTCAAAAACTTCACAATCGTGTGTGTAGTGTGCCAACCCACACCGACTAGCATGGTGGACTAAGGTCTAAATACCTTCTCATCTTGAAAAGAGCCCCTTGTATTGCACTAAGATGGTAATAAACTAATTAAGTATATAAATATATGAAATTAGAAATACGTTTACGTTTTGAAGGCAACTCTTGTGATTTTACTCTCGAGTGCCAGGTCTATAAATAGCAGTCCTAGCCTTTTTCTTAGAACTAAGTAATACTGGGTAGAATGAAAATCAATCTTACCTTTATGGTTGAATCTTTGGAACTCACCGCGGCTTCAGTACGTATAAAGAGTTACGGCTAGTGTTCAAAAGTACTTTCAATACGATTCGATCCATTCTTTCTTATTATTAATCTTCTTTTAGGAAGTTTTCTTCGGCTTTAAACGTTTACGAGTTTAAATTATGTTGATGATGATATACCGTTTCAGACCTAATAGTTAGTTCTCATATTGACATTAAAGTTACCTGTAGATAGGTTAAAAGATTTGGTTTTCCACAAGGTAGCATACTGGGCCCCATTTCACCAAAATCTGTCATCACTGTCCTAGTTTCCAATATGATTTTTTTTTCCTCCTGTGGCAACACTACAGCTAACAGCTGATTTAGATTCGTCCCTATAATTTTGTATTTAAATTAATATTTAATCATAAAATTAGGCCTAAAACTAATTAATCACTAAATAAAAGGGGTAATAAAAGTTTATTGTGCAATATTTTAGCGTAATTAGTGCATTTTAAGTGTTTTTACATATTGTGTAAAAGTGACGGATACCGGCACGAGTATTGTAAAATTGTCATCTCGAAAACAGGTACAAACGTATTTAATTATTCACTAGTATATTAGTTTCATTGTGTGTTTTTCACTAGTCAATAATTTAAAACAAATACGTACGGCTACGAGTACCTTTTGTAGACATTCCAAATAGTAAACATAACCTCATTCCAGTTTGGTGACACAACTTCTTATTTCTTTTCTTTACTTCAATATTACTGTTATTAATCACCAAGCTTACCTTCATCATTAACTTCTAACTCTCGACCTATTCTTTCACTTCTTTTTCTATTCATTAATCATGTTAACTCGTAAAGCCTCCGCTCGCCAGGAGGAGTCCAAACTCCAACAGGCATTGAGCGAATTGAAGGCGTCCAGGGAGTTGTGTGACCAACTGAATAGGGAAAGAGATGACAATGAGAGGGAGCTAATAGAAGTACTTGACAAGAACAAAAATTTAAAATATGAAATGGCACAGTTGCATGAACAATGCACTGATGCAATAGATGCCCGGGACAGCCTCCAACTCATTGTTGACGGTTTCAACCAGTGTAGTAGCGAGTATGAACACGCCCTAAATCGTGTACATTCTCTACAACACCAGCTACATGAGGCAAACAGTAAAATTTCACAACTAGAGACTGAACAACACAATATCACAGCCTCGTTGAACCAAAGTCTCTTCAATGAATTGGTAGTTGATGCTCCGGGTATGGTTTCTACTGCAATTAACATAAAGCCCGTAGTCACTATCGATCTGACATGTGGAGATGACATTAAGTCCAACAACTCAGTCAGGGTAGTTAAATGCAGCAAAAACAAATTCAAAAAGTATGTAAAAATAAATAAATATATTAGAAAAACACAAAAATTAGTCAAGAGACAGAAGTTTTTTATTAAAAATGTTAAGTTAAATAGAGAAAGACTTCAATTGCTGAAAAGATTAGATATGTTTTCACAACAACTGAAAAATAATAGCATTAAATATAAATTAAATTCCGACAATTTTGAATTAGAGATAGAAAGTCTTCATGAAAAATTAAAATCTATGACTGCAAAATACAAAAGCTCTGAAATGCAAATGAAGGAGTACATGCTGGCTATGAATGAGCTGGTGGGCTCATGTAACTGTGAGTGCTCACATCCTGTGGCCGACAATACCTCACCCAACGGTAAGCTCTTACCCGCTCATTCTATATCTGTTTGTGATACCTCCATAGTGCATAAGTGTGAAAATCAAACTACTGCTGATGGCTCCCTCATACTGACACCTGTAAATGTCAACAACCCCCACAGTGTTGCATCCTTACTTAAACCAAAGCTTGTGATATTTAGTGATGAAATTGGTAAAGATATGGGCCAATTGCTATCAGTTAATTGCCCGGGACATTCAGTTATAAATTATTGTATGCCTGGGCTGAGTTATCTTGACATAATGAGGAAAATTATTAGTTTCAATTTTAGCCAGGATTCAACTTTATTAATAATAATAGGAAATAGAGGAAATGTTAATAGAAAAAGTCTGCTCCAGTACTATAACAAACTGTCTGAGCTAGACTTGAGAAAAATTGTTATGTTCACATTTCCTTATAATAACAACTTGCCACAGGAAGAAAATAATATTAGATATAAGATTAACATGTTGTTACATACATGGACATGTCATAATAGTAAATTTCATTTGATTGACACTAACAATTATGTTAGTAAATATTTATATTCGACAAAAGATAGTAACTATCTTTCAAAATATTGTAAACGACAAATAGCTGTGTCGCTATCCTATTTTTTTGAGATTTCAGCCAAGAATTTGGCTATTGATACCGTTGCTTCTATTGAGCAACTACCTGACATTTGCAATTATTATAATTTAAATTAGATATTGAGACAATAGAGGTAACCTCTAGCTTAATTATTACTGATGTGATTATTAATGATAAATCTATTTCAAAAAATTGCAAGTTTTTAAAAACCATCAACCTGGTGCACCAAAATATTCAAGGAATGTTTAGTAAAGACCTTGAAATTGAATTGTTTATGAACAGCAACAACATTGACATTTTCTGTATTACCGAACATTGGTTAAAAAGCTATCAGTTCATATTCAATTTCAATAATCACCAAGTTGGTAGTTCGTTCAGCAGAGAAAATGCTATACATGGTGGCTCATTAATTTTATTAAATAAACAGCTTAAATATAAAGAACGTAAGGATATCGTGAGCCTCTCTGTTGAGCGGACAATTGAAATAGCCTGTGTGGAGCTGGAGCGGTTTGTTGTATTGAGTGTGTACAGACCACCATCATCATTATATGATTGCTTTGAGAATAGAATGGATCAGGTGTTGCAAAAAATTTGCAAACTAAATAAAAACGTAATTGTATGTGGTGACTTCAATGTAAATTTGTTGGAAGATACTTCCATGTGTCTTAAAATTAAAAATTTGTTTAGATCATATAATCTTGAAAATCTTTTTTTGGAGCCTACGAGGATAACTGCCACTTCAGCTACTTGTCTGGACAATATATTTACAGATATTGTACCTAATAGTAAACAGATAATAAATCAACTTAACTCTGATCATTGTGGACAGTTGATAACATTTCTTAAGGAAGACAAGAAAGTGGTAAAAAAGGATATTACTGTAGTGCCTAAAACTGTGGGTCGCTTGGAAGGATTTAAAAATAAACTTATTAGCAAATTGCCTTACTTGTGTTATAGTGATGATCCTAACCAGTTGTACAATACATTTTTTAACATGTTTTGTACAGAATTTAATTCCATTTTTATTCCCAAGAAGATCTCAGTTAAAGGTACTGCAACCTTCAGTGAATGGGCAACTATAGGTATACATAAAAGTCGAAAAAGACTTTATGAGTTGTATGAAGAGAAAAACTATAACAATAGTGAAGAATTTTGTCAGTACGTTAGAGATTATTCAAAATTATTTAAAAGAATTTGTCTTGTAGCCAAAATTCAATATTTAAGTTCAAAAATTAAGAATAGTAATAACAAAATTAAAATGACTTGGGATATAATCAACAATGAGACTGGAAGAGTCAGGAATCGAAGTAGTGACTACAGCCTTACTATTGATAATAAGACGATTAAATCAGACTTAGAAGTTGCCACAGCTTTTGAACACTTCTTCGCGGACATTCCAGTCTCAACTACGAAATCCCTGAAGTCATCCCCCACTGTTGCGGAATCCCTATTAAAAGAAAATGTTAATGTGTGTAATGATGAATTAAATTTCCGATATGTAAGTGGTAAAGATATTGTAAAAACTTTCAATACCCTTAATGTCAAAAAGACCGCCGATCTTTGGGGTAACTCCGTTGAGGTTACGAAATCTATTATAAACATAATAGCACCTGAGTTAGCTGTAATTTTCAATAAATGTATTGACGGTGGTGTATTTCCTGACTTAATGAAAGATAGTAAGATTATACCTTTATTTAAATCAGGTAGCACATCTGACCCCACAAACTTTAGACCTATTTCTGTGCTACCCACCTTTAGTAAAATATTTGAAAAATTAATCCTTAATCAGTTGCAAACCCACTTTAATAAAAATAAGTTATTACATAGGAAACAATTTGGTTTCACAAGAGGTCGCTCTACAACTGATGCTGGTGTTGAGCTTTTAGGTAATATTTTCAATGCCTGGGAGGATTCACATGATGCCTTAGGCATCTTTTGTGACTTGTCTAAAGCATTTGATTGCGTTTTTCACGAGACATTGGTCAGGAAACTACATCACTACGGAGTTAGAAACACCGCTCTGGATCTTCTTATTTCGTATTTGGGTAATAGGATCCAGAGAGTGGACGTTAATGGGAAGAGATCTCCGGGGTCTGTGGTGACAATGGGTGTTCCACAGGGCTCAATTCTTGGCCCATTCCTGTTTCTCGTTTATATTAATGACCTACCTTATCTCATAAAAGATAATCAAGAGATTGTGTTGTTCGCAGATGACACATCACTGTTATTCAAACTTAAACGGCAGCAGCCGGTTACTGTCGATGTTAATAACGCTCTCTCTGAAGTAGTGCACTGGTTTAATGTTAACAATTTACTTTTGAACAAGAAAAAGACTAAATGTATTAGATTTTTGACACCTAATGTTAAGCAGGTGAAAACCAGTGTAATAATAAATGGAGCCGAGTTGGACCTTGTGGACACCACTACGTTCTTGGGTATAACTTTAGACTCGAAACTGCAGTGGGGCCCACATATAAATAAATTGTCGAAGAGACTCAGTTCTGCAGCTTACGCGGTCTATAAGATACGCCAGCTAACTGATGTAGAGACAGCCAGATTGGTATATTTTAGTTACTTCCATAGTGTTATGTCGTACGGCATTTTGTTGTGGGGAAATGCCGCCGACATTCAAACTATCTTTGTTTTGCAGAAGAGAGCTATTCGAGCAATTTATAACCTTAGCTTTAGGCATTCACTGAGGGATAAATTTAAAGAAATTAATATAATGACGGTCGCATCTCAATATATTTATGAAAATTTGATGTATGTTAAGAAAAATATTAGTTTGTTCTCTAAGAACAGCGACATTCATAGCGTCAATACTAGAAATAAAAATAAACTTATACTACCAATGACTAGGCTCCAAAAAATTAGTAATTCATTTAGGTGCCAAAGTATACGTTTCTACAACAAGATTCCAAGCAATATTCAAGAATTAAGTCTCAATAAATTTAAGTCCTTCATAAAACAGAAACTTTGTAATAAGGGTTTCTATAAAGTTAAAGATTAGGGTAAAACTCGGTAAAACGCCCCACTTTTTTTAAAATTGTAATAAATAAAAAATCTTACAAGATATAATCAAACTTTTTATTTTGGAACAATATTTAGTATTTTAACAACAATACCACAAGTAATAATGATAATAGGAACTAAGGATACAATAATACTTATTATTTAAAAAAACCTTAGGTGGGGCGTTTTGTAGTGTGATCGTTGGCTAATACGACTCACTCTTATTATAAAATGCCCCAGTGTATTAATCATATATTTTTGCATATTTTAAACTATAACAACAATTGTTTTGACAAAAATTAACTCTCAATCTTAACTTAGGATAATAAGAGGCAGTTACTCAGTCTCTTTATCAAATCGGACTTTTTAAATAAACATGGTACAAAACTCATGTAACCACGCTAAACAAGACAGGCATTGAATCCAATCTTCTGTGGATTTTGTATTATAGTAATTTTCCGTGCATTCCACGCATCTGATAATGTCGTCTTGTTCGTCTGAGATTTCTTCTTCAGAAGTATCTATCCTGCCCTCATTTTCATCATTGCTTTCAGAAGAGGATGAATAGCTTACTTTTTTCTTCTTCTTATTTTTGACAGACACTTTCTTTGACTTCTTTTTACCTCCTTTTTCTTGTTTCTTTTTATCACCATCTTTTTCTTCGATAGGTTTAGTTATTTTTGTGGTCTTAGTCTGCTTTAATTTTCCAGCTGCTGGCTTCTTTTTGTCAGCAATTACTTACCTTCCTTTTCTCAGAGAAAATCAGAAGGCTTGTCACTTGACAAGCCTTCTGATTTTCTCTGACTTAATTCTGAGTTGCGAGCCATGAATCCCGAAAACCAGACATTTACAGCTGATGCTGAACTTGATGAAAATGGATTTTTAATATTGAGTTTCCTAGCAAGTTGAAATGCCATTTCTTTAACATCTTTTCTATCAGGGGCAAATCCACCTTTCTCCAATTTCTTTATATGGGCAACCAGTTTTTTTTCGTGTTCTACAGAAAATACTGGTTTGCGTCCAAGAGGGCCCTTTGATTTTCCCGATAAAATGTGTCTTCTTAGGGTTCGAGATGGTATGCCAAAGCTTCTGAATGCCTCATTAACACCCATTTCTTTGCTAAGTACACTGCGCATGGCTTTGTCTAAGTCGTCTGCACTCCACGATGCTCGTAGTGTTGTTCTTTGATACTTCCGAGACATAATCTGAAATAATAACACGCGATAAAAAATACTTTAACACAGTTCAAATATTGGGGCGTTTTGTAAATTGACTTAGGGGCATATTGTCAAATTTGATTTTCAATACGCCCCACCGAGGTCAAAGCAGTAGATTCAAGGTTATAACGTTCGACAAAATAAAAGTATAAAGGTAATTTCATCTATTTTACGATAGTGTGGGTCATTATAACACAAAATCTAAAAGTATCAATATTTATGAATTTCTTAGAAACTTACCGCAAATTATTTCACTCCAATAAATACAGATTTTGCAATATTTTTTAAACGGACATCACAAACTTCGTGCACACGTCGGCCATGTTGTTCGCCTACTAGTGGGTCTCCGCGCGTCTAGTTGTGAGCGGCGCAGCTTTGATAGTGTGAGTGCTGGAGTGGTGGGGCGTTTTGTCACTTGGGGCGTATTACCGAGTTTTACCCTATATGGACGATAAAAATGCTTGGAATTGAGCCGCTCGCTCTTATCATAGAGATATCATTGAAATCATTGAAATTATTTCATATATTTTTTTTGTTTTTTCTATTTTTGACATTCTGCATGATGATTTATTAATAATTATTATTATTGAATTATTATTATTGAATTATTATTTTTTTTAACTTGACATTTTGTCGACTATTATTATTAATATGTCGTTTGTTTTATATTATTTTTTATTTTATTAAATTGTGAATGTGAGTACTATGTAGGCTAGATTTATACATAAATTTCGTAGAACTGTTTGGCGGTTTGAGTATTTTTTTTGTGACCTACGCAAATGTCCGGCTGATTGGTGTCGTCGTGCGTCGGGTCGTTGAGCTCCCTAAAATAAGGTTGAGCTACACGATGGCTGATGCATGCGTGCCGTCAGTTGGGACAGGTCAACTCAAACCTGCTATGGCTCTTTCCTCAAAAGGCCATTCCAAACGTTGCCCTACATTGTTACACTCGCATAGTTTTTATACCACAATGTCTGGACTTTAAAAGAGACGTTGACCTCTGAGTTTGTTTCGGCTTTTCTTCTCAGAGCGAGTCAGATAGGAAATGCCGGCGCCATCTAGTCTTAAAAAAAATCTTACATTGACTTGTAAAAGTGTCTGTAACAGATTTATTTACAGAAATAAATATCATTTATCATTTATCATTTATCATTTATCATTTGATTGTGTAATAATGAGGGACTCGTGGCTAATTAACAGCAACGCGGATTATACGATTTGCAAGGTTAAGCTACGCTAGCCGCGGTCAGTCCGTGGATGGGTGACCATTCGTTACACATCGAGACCCCTCCGTGTCTCGGAGAGCACGTTAAGCCATCGGTCACGGGTGTTATACGAATACCTACGACAGTCGTTATAGGTAGTCAGAAGCCCGAAAGTCTGGACACCAGTCTAACCTTAGGATATCGGCTTTGCCCAGTAACTGGGTTGCAGAGGTCTGATGGCATGTGGTTACACTGAAAACTGATCCCAACATAGTTGGGAAAAGGCTTGGTAGAACATAAATTCTTTCCAACATTTTTCGTTGCTCGGTCACAATAACTAAAAAGCATAAAGCATTCACTACACGTCCCTTTAGTAGGGACAGTGTCTCTCCAAGACACGGCCACTCCAAACCCGGAGGGGCCGTTGGTCCCGGGTGCTATACACATATATGTATACCTATGACAGTCATTATAAGTAATCAGAAGAATCGGTCGAACCCTCGGATATCGGCTTTGCCCAATAACTGGATTGCAGAGATCTGATGGCAGTCATTCAGTGAAAAATAAAGTCATTACAACAAAATACAGTGTATTAAAATCCTTTCTCAATAATTCAAACCCAAAATAATCACAAACGCAACATGAACAGATCGTTTTAACAGTTGCACAATTAGAATAAACGTATAAGCATTATTTAAATAACCTGTTTCAAAAGCCTTATCTAGAATAACGCTGAAATTTCCTCTGGATTGCACAAGAAAGCGCTCGAGCGGCTAACATTCACATCTGTGTGTTCCGCACCTCCTGCATTCAAGTTTTATAGCGATAATTACAGAGATTATAAAGGGTGAACGTCTTTGTTATCCCTGTTCTTTCTTCTCTTTTTAACAGCCTATTAAAGATAAAGACGTAAAATAAAGGGGAGTTAATCCGTTTACTCGCCGCTTGGGAGACAATAGGCCCATAGATACAACAACAAATTAAAGTTTTAAACGTGTGCTGTTTTACGCTCTATGGTGTAGTGATAGAGACGAGAATCGAATAGCAATGAATATGGGACATATTTTGATGGCGCTGAAACGATGAACGATAATTGTTATGTAACCAAGGTTTTATGATTTGGGATCTTTATCAAAATATTCTGCTTTATCAGATGTAGTCAAGTGGGAAATAAAGATATCCAATAAGTGACTCAATATTTGCTTTAGAAATCTAACAACCAATCATTTTGGGATTCTAAAACTGTTTTATAGTTCTTAATAAAATAGGACCTTACAACGATTGTATAAATATTCAATTTCGTGCCTGCTATCCCATTAATAAATTTTCTTTTGGTCAAACCTTGTCCTGACAATAACGAATACACAAAAAAAAGAATTATTAAATTTGGTGCAGTCGTTCGAAAGTTATGCGCGTACATACGTTTTAGCGATTTATTTTTATTTATATAGATTATATATAATTAAGTATATCGATAGTTTTCGATGACAGTGAAGTCTTAACTACATATATTATCTTTTGAAGAATTATTCAGTGTTTATTGAGCATTCAGCTACTACGAGCATTACTGTAGTAACTTCGGACGTCATTTGTGCACAATAGCTTAAGTTGTGGACTTAACATCATGTCATACTCAAGGCCTGGCTTAAGCCTGACATACAACACATAGTCAACACTCGTACTAAGTATACATTTACCAGATTTCAGAAACAAGATAGTGGCTCAAAAAGGTATCATAATAATGTACATTTCTTCAATAAACAAACCAGATTTAAGTGAAGCTTGAGCGCTCCGAGAGTTGAAAACAAAAAGCAAACTCCTACTGAGCAAACTGTTTGATATTTTCTTTGTGAAACAAAACGGATAGTTTAGGAAGTAAGCCCGTTTATCCTGAACCCTAGGTTCAATTGCAGGCTGAATTTAAGTTAGGAGTACGCCTCGAATTTCAAATTAACGAGGTCAGATGAATAAATTAACAAGTTCTTTATAAAAATACAATGCAATGTAACAACAATGATATTGGCTTTTTTGTCGATTTTTTGTCAGTGTTTGGCCAGAAATATCTACGAATAAGTAAAGGAACTCCACAAATTGCAAAAAAGTCGCTCTTAATTGCAAAACTGTAACAATCACTTTTACCTGAATGCCAGGAGCTAAGGACCAATCTACAGTTAGTACAAATCACTGAGAAACCCATTTTTTTTTCTTGGTTTGACACCGGAAATGGAAAATTATTTAAATAGGCTTCTTGCAACGGTTTTGTTATAGCAAAACCACTATTTAACTGAACAATTTTGCCACAAACATAACAAAATCGGTTTGGATGTAGTTTACACACTCTATGACATTTTTATATAAAATACGATTCTTGAATCACCCAGTTTTTTACAAAATAGAACGATAAACGAAATGAAATAATTGCAGATAAATAAAAAACAAAGACCTTCGTATCTTACAATTGTGACGTGCTACGAAAAATAAAACATTTTTTTTAACTATCGTCCATAGCCTACATAAATAATATAAATGTTTCATTTGATAAGCAAAAAATTTTTTATTTTTTGTAAACTTGTGTTATTATTGTTTTAATAATGTGATGTTTATTATTCACGCTCATACCTTCGTATTACCTAGATTTTATTCTGTATATTTTCGTTTATAACAACTCGTGTACAAGAGCGTAAACAACTGTATAGGTATAACTTTTTAAATGTAATGAGTTAGCATACACGAGTACGGTTCACCTGATGGAATGTGATTGCCACCGTCTATATTGCAAGGTGTTAAAAAATCAACTCTAAGAATTTTATGGGGTTACTCGGTATCGGAAATTGAACAACTTTTGTTCTACAACTTTTCGAAACTCGCGTATTTTTTAAGACTTTCCATGCAAATCAAAAACACATTTTAATTGATTTGTATGGAAAGGCATAAAAAAGTTGGGGAATTTTGAAAAGTTGTAGAACAAAATTTGTTCAATTTCCGATACCGAGTAACCCCACAAAATTCTTAGAGTTGATTTTTTAACACCTAATATGTATACACCTACAAGATCAAGAGGACTGCTGATTCGTTGCCAATCTAAAAGACGAAGTTGAAGCATGTAATTTCACCGTCACCCATACCATTCAGTCCGGAATACAGCAATGCTGCTTAGCGGCAGAAATAGTTGTGACGTTAGAACTTCCCCGAACGAACTCTTTCACAAAGAGTTCTACTATTAACATAACATTATCTCTCTCTTCTTCTTCTCTTTTGTATCGTTTCCTCACTACTGAGGATCGTGACTCCATTTCAACCTGTCCACGGTCTGTCTCCATCTGTGGCGACCAGTTGCCTGGTAGATTGGAGTTGTTCGGATATCTGATTTGACCATCGTTTTGGGCTTCGGCCTCTAGGTCTTTTGCCCTCTATTTTTCCCGTTATCATTAGACGTTCCAGGTTACATAAAATTATACTAATTACTATTCCCTGAAGGGTTGGGCAGAGGTTTAGAGTTATACTCGTAGTACACCCTCATTTCGCTGTTATGTTCAATTCCCATATTATAGGGGGCGAGCCTATAGCCATTACCATGGGCACAAATCCAGACTCCGGACTCCTACTGAGAAATTCCACACGGAAATACCCAATAGCACTTTGCCCGATTTGGGGATCAAACCCAGGACCTGACGCTCAGCAGTCGCACTTTTGACCACTAGATCGGCAGTGTCTTCTATGTAGGCAGTTTCGACCATTACTAGAAGTTAATTATCAAGAAACCGTTTTCGATTAGTTGAATCTTCCAGCAAATTCATACTACGAAGAAACCTTCTATTCTCACTTTTACTAATGACTACTGATGGAGACTCCATAATTTACTTTCCAAGAAAACATCAGCATAACAAACGATGTCGCTTCACTACTCAAACAAGTTACAATTCCAAATTTCTAGTTCTAATTTATTATTCCAAAATCTCTGTGTACTGGAAAGTGTCATGCAAATAAACAAACAACCTTAGAAACACGTATTTATTTTGAAGACAGGCAAACACTTCAATTTAATTAATACGTCTAGACCGTCTTAACCTGGTGACCTTGGAGATGGATCCGTAGATCGAACGTCTTCGTCTTGATCGCACACTTCTTTTGTATTTGCTGCTTGATAGACTCCGTTCAGGACTGAGCCGGATTAAGTCTGGGCATCTGCAAGAGTAGAATGTTTAGCTAATAACGATTGATTAGATTTGGATTGAAATCTTCACATGCATAGACACTGAGATGTGGAACAAGTATCTGTTAAAACTATTTGTTCCGTAAGAGTATCAAATATTTAGCTCCGCGACCTTTAACGCAGTGAGCCAAACGTGTTGTCATCTCATATTTGTAGGATCATACATACTTATTCTACTCAATAGAATACAACTATAAACTAAAATAGGTCATCAAAATATTCCTCTGCATCGCTGTCGACTGGTAACGTGCCCAGAAGGCTTGCAGCATTGTCACTTTGTATGGCAATGCTAATACTTACTTTGACCAAAGAAGAGGCCAGCCTTTGTGTCACGGGAAGTGTAGACTAGCCTTGTAACATCTCTATATAGAAGTTGGGCATTCGGACCCCACGCCCCGAGTGTTTCGACCCCAAACGGAACGAAAATATAATTACTAATAAAGTGGGGTGGTATTTATTTATTTATACTTTCGCACATAATTTGTACAGAGGCGGACTTAATGCCATAGGCATTTTCTACCAGTCGACCTTAGGTTGATGGAGAGAAAACACGGTAGGTGCACTAAAAAGAACTATGTGATGTGTTACGTTATTAAAAATAAACTGAAAGATAACTGAAACATTTTTGGACATAATCCCTACATACATATATGATATTTACGTACATGTTAAATAAAATTATAAATAATAGATATTATATACATATGTACACATAAATTGTATATTAATAATATATTTGTCGGCGCGTCGAGAGAATTGGCTTGACGACTCCAAACTTAATTGATTCCTGGACGAATGACATCTACCAGATGACAGCGGTCAATGTCAATTTGACGTAACACCGAGGACTGGGGAGGCGGCCCGCGAAAAGCTAGACAGATAACGTCAGAGCTATCGAGCAAAACCCCGGTGTTGATTATTAATGGTGATCATGATTAAGATAACAAAAGTGATTGGGATTGGATGCATGTGCGCTCGCGCCCCACGTACTCGGTGGAACGTCGTCTATCTTTGTGCATCATTTTATTTGTGTTTGTCAAAGTACGACTTGTAATTGATATCAAAGACTTTAATTTGCTTCTCCTCGCCCGCAAACCCACGCATAGTACGGTGGCTGCTTTTGATAAGGATAACCAAATGCCTTTATCAGAAGTGGGATAGGCTCCATCGCCTATCTTATTTTCTGTGTTAATTTGTAGACAGTATACAAGTTGTGTCTTGATAAATCGCTATTGCTATTTAAAAAAAAAAAAATACGAGTACCTACCTACGCAGTACAATAAAAAAAAAAAAAAGAAAAAAAATTGTGAATGTTCCTCCTGTTTACGAATCTGTCTAATCGTGATTGTTAGTTTAAATGGGTTGAAAGTTGATTCTGGGACTCTCAACACGGGACAGAGGATCTGCCGACCGGTTGCAACACGTCAAACCTCGCATGGACTCTTCGGTGGTGCTGCCCAGTGGGACGTGAGGTGCTACAAGTGTGATTGCGTCGTACCACCATATGTATTGCCGTCAGGTACTGAAGTGCGAGCGAGGTAACGGACAAGCTTATGATTGCAACCAATGTCATAACCCTGGTAAGATTGAACCATTTGTACCTAATTCTTCTGATCCCTCATAAAATGATTTTAACTTGTAATGAGGTAGATCATGTGTGTAATTTTGAAGGATGCGGACGAGATATCCTCTAATCCGTAATATGTGTGTTCAATATGTGTTGGGCGCGTAAAGGCAATTATTTGAGAGGCTTGATTTCTTGCAAAAGAAATTTAATGTACTTGGAGCGCACGATCAGTCATGGTCAGGCGAAGCCGAGCGCGAATAAAATTGGAAGCATTTGTCTGTTCAACACTTTGGCCGCGTCGCCCACGGGTGACCGCAAATCAGAGCAGTTTATAGTTATCGATGAAATTTGGCAAAATCAATGTTTTTGTAGTGTCACCACCATTGTCCGTCAGTGTTGAACGTGTTAATGAGCTTACTGATGTTAATGAGCACTAACATATTGGTGCAGAATGATTGAAATAATTGTAAATAGTAGACCACAGGTGAGTTAAAAATTGATCTTATAGACCCATGTAAAACTGTTCAGAGGCGCCCTTATCGGTTATCGCCTGCTGAAAAAGAAATCGTCAGAGATAAAGTGCAGACTCTTTTAGATGCTGGCATCATTCGCGAAAGCTCTTCACCCATCGCCAGTCCCATTTTAGATAATTACTCATGATAATAGGAATTGCTAAGCGTTGGTCGAAGGGGCCCAGTGCGCCCGGTCCACACCGCATGGTGAGTTGGTGGTTGGTCGAAGGGGCCCAGTGCGCCCGGTCCACACCGCATGGTGAGTTGGTGGTTGGTCGAAGGGGCCCAGTGCGCCCGGTCCACACCGCATGGTGAGTTGGTGGTTGGTCGAAGGGGCCCAGTGCGCCCGGTCCACACCGCATGGTGAGTTGGTGGTTGGTCGAAGGGGGCCCAGTGCGCCCGGTCCACACCGCATAGTAAGTTGGATGAAGGGGCCCAGTACGCCCGGTCCACATCGTATGGTGATACGGTGGCTGGTCGAAGAGGCCCAGTACGCCCGGTCCACGCCGCATGTTGAGATGGTGGCTGGTCGGAAGGGCCCAGTACGCCCGGTCTAGGCCGCATGGTGAGTTAGTAATTGGTCGAAGAGGCCTAGGACGCACGGCCCACATCACACAGTAAGTGGTTGTGGTAATGTTTTGAGTCGGTGGCTAGTCGTAGAGGCCTCGAATGCCCGGTCTACGCCGCGCAGTGACTTAGTGGCTGGGCAATGAAACCTAGTACGCCCAGCCCAAACGGAGCTACAATGTAGTGCATCGCGAGGGATCTCTAAATTTTAAACGTTACTCCTGCATGTCAGGAATGGACGAGCTGACTGTAATGAAATGTTGTTTCCTGTGGAACTTCAGATGGGCAATATCAGGACGACCAAGCGCACGAGGACGTGCGATAGTCAGGGTGGCCGTGTCGGCGCGTCGAGAGAATTGGCTTGACGACTCCAAACTTAATTGATTCCTGGACGAATGACATCTACCAGATGACAGCGGTCAATGTCAATTTGACGTAACACCGAGGACTGGGGAGGCGGCCCGCGAAAAGCTAGACAGATAACGTCAGAGCTATCGAGCAAAACCCCGGTGTTGATTATTAATGGTGATCATGATTAAGATAACAAAAGTGATTGGGATTGGATGCATGTGCGCTCGCGCCCCACGTACTCGGTGGAACGTCGTCTATCTTTGTGCATCATTTTATTTGTGTTTGTCAAAGTACGACTTGTAATTGATATCAAAGACTTTAATTTGCTTCTCCTCGCCCGCAAACCCACGCATAGTACGGTGGCTGCTTTTGATAAGGATAACCAAATGCCTTTATATTTTACAATACCTACAAATATATGTATGAAAATAAATCAACGCTGTGATGATTCTACCAATTCCTTGTGAATATGTTCTCGCACTTTAATTTCAAAGGAGTAACGACTGTTCGTAAGGTATTCATATAGAATACATAACACTATCCTTCATAGCTAATGAAAACATTCTTCTACAAACATTTGACTTCAAGAAAAGCCTAAAAATAGAAACGCAATATCAAATAGAATTTAATTTCACCATCCTCAAAGACTAATTCCACCTCTTGAAATGATTTCCATAATATTTTATTGAAACTAAATCGGCAGAAACCGATTTTAAGATTACATTTCCATAAGCTCCAAAAAAGGGCGGCTTAACCTTTTATGGAAATAAACTGGGCCTTAAATCGTGGCCTGAACAAATAAGGAAGGGACTGCCCTCGCCACCCTCACGGCTAAAAATAACAGGAATAATATAGTTGGAACTAATAACATTCTTATAAGGCTTTAAGTGCTTATAACAAATCTTTGGGATGTTATCGTTTGAAGAAGATTTAGAATTGAAGGTTTTGATGATGTAAGTTTGTATGGTGTGGTTCTTTGGGAAGAATAGGCTGGGATAGCCTATTCTCATCTTGTGGGTATAGTAAAAGACTACTAAGATTGAAGCAAGAAGAGGGACAGCAGCATCTTAAACTTAACAGCACATTGCAACTTCGTTTGGACAAAATTGGTGCAAACAGAGACGGATGGTGTAAACGGGATGGGGATTATGCTTATGATTGGTAAAGGCTGCAAATGACTTTGAATGATGATACTGATGATGATGATCTGTTTTATATTGAGCAAGTCGAGAAAACTATTGTCAGAAAAGGTTGATGAGATAGATAATGAGATAAACCACTAAATATTGTAAATGCGAGTACAATGCAGCCATTATTGTAACACTCGAATTTGAGTTTCATGAGATATGTTGATGTTGATGGTGCTGGGTTCCCATACTATTCTGATCGAGTCTCGCTTTGCTGATAAATATAATCCCTATCAAAATGTAAATTATTCATCATCTGCCTAGCCTTTTCCCAACTATGTTGAGGTCGGCTTCCAGTCTAACCGGATGCAGCTGAATATCAGTATTTTACATGGAGCGACTGCTTATCAGACCTCCACAACCCAGTAGCTGGGTAATACGATACTCTTGGTAAGACTGGTTGTCAGACTTTCTGGCTTCTGACCAACAGTAACGACTGTCAAAGATCTACAAATGACAGCCGGGACCAACGGCTTTACGTGCTTTCCGAGGCACGGAGGAAACTCGCTATGGTAAATGGTCACCCATCCACAGACCAACCTCGGCAAGCGTGGCTTAACCCGGAAGATCGGTCTATGCGGCTGTAATTATTTAGCCACGAGCTCCTCTAAAAAAATGAAAATTATTATTAGTATATTTTTTTTACTAACCTGCATTGTTCTCACATAATTTTAAGCACTAATTTGCAATAATACCCGGTTGTACACATAAACATAACATAACATCACGCCTATCTTCCCCGTAGGGTTGGGCAGAGGTGTATAGCACACCCTCGTGTCGCCGTTATGTTTAAGTCCCATGTAATAGGCGGCGAGCTTATTGCCATCAACCGGGTACAAATCCAGACTCCGAGCTGCTACTGAAATATCCCACACGGAAAAACTCAATAACACTTTGCCCGACTTGGGGATCGAACCCAGGACCTTCCGCTCAGCAGTCACGCTTGTGACCACTAGACCAACGAGGCGGTACCCGGTTGTAGTAGATATTATTTAAAAAAATAGTTTTTGCATAGAACCTACTTTTTGGAACCGTGCAAAACTCTCGGGAGCAAATGAAATGATAAAGTAACCAATAACTACACAGTCCAAAAGTACAGAACTAGAAGATCATAGAAAATAGATAGTTTGATCAAAAACTTACTTGTAAATCTCATTGGTGATAAAATTATCGTTCTTGCATCTCGCGGTCCATTGCGGCCAATATTTAAACCCTTCTAATTGTGAGATCTTCACTGCGCACACTGTGTCATCTCGAATATCCTCGTCGAGCAAAGCTGTGTAACGGATGATAGTGGTCATTAACAAAAAGAAAGATAGTTATGCCTTAGTTCTAATCGTATTAGCTAGTAATTATGAAAAATCAGTCGAAAAGCCAGTTTGGAACTATGCTCAGTAGAAACTGGGAAGTCTTTGCAAAGGGGAATGACAATAACAGCTAATCACTACATCCTAACTAATATTATAAATGCGAAAGTAAGTTTGTCACGCCTAAACCACTGAACCGATCATCCTGAAATTTTGCATATACATTGTCAGGTGTACAGAAACGGACATAGGGTACCTTTCTATGTCTATTAACTAACCTCATTACGATTAGCTTTTTTTTATTACTAACGTTACTCTCAAGATATCTTAATCTTATACAGTGATTTTCTTTGTAATGTGTTTTGATGACAATTAACCATGTCAGTTGTTTTATATAGTTTAGCGTCCTTTTACCTTTTGTAAATGTGAGAGTTTGTAGACTTGCTAGATGCCTGGATACCTAGTTAATTTGTGACCATATTTTTCATTTTGTTTTTTTTTGTGTGGTTCCTGCTCTTAAGTCTACTTTGCTCTCTCATAACTATTCTAAGTCATAACTGTACACTCAAATTGTTAAAGATATGGATTTTAAAAGAGTAACCATGGAGTTTCTTGCCGGCTCTTCTCCATAGGAAACGACTAATTGGAACCGTGCACCTAAATTCGACTTTTCATAAGCGCCTGTAATGGTTTATGTGAAATAAAAACTTTTGATTTTGATTTTTAATTTTTCATTCCAAAAAAAGTACCGTTCCCGAGGAAAACAACAATAACGTTCATAGACGGCGCCACGTGTCTTCCGAATCACGATTGAATTATAATAAATAGAAACTTTAGTAGTGTGTTAAGAGTTTTTTTGAGCTTAACTAACGCGAGCGAAGCTGCGGGCAAAAGCTAGTATTATATAAAATAAAGTCGTTTCCCGCTGTCTGTTTGTCCCTATGTATGCTTAGATCTTTAAAACTACGCAACGGATTTTGATGCGTTTTTTTTAATAGATACAGTGATTCAAGAGGAATATGTATAATACATGCATATTATAGTTGAGAAAAACGCGGAATACGCGATAAACGACATCCACGCGGGCGAGTCCGCTGGCGACCTCTAATGTTATAATAAAGTTTATATTGGAAAGCGATGGTAAGCATAATGATACCACAACTCCCAGCTGTAACACCATAGCTTCCAAACGGAAGACCCGGTTGTTCAGACACCACTATGTCTTGAACTTCACTGCACTACTGTGACAGTTGAGGAACCAAATAAAACAATTTGTTCCTTGAAGAGTAATTAATTTAATATAAAATGTCCTGCTTATATGTACACAACACGGAAAATCTTAACACCGCCATTCAGCGGAGTGACGTCACGGCACAACTCCATCTCTGGTGTGAGGGAGTGAACTAATACACTCGGACCGATATTAACTACCGATTGTTAAACAACGCCATCTATGACTTGCGTACATGAACTACGATAAGATCATGCTTGCTACGTTTCATGCGTCAACATCCCGCCCACCATGGACAGACTGTCCGTAACTGACATTTTGATAAAAAGGGTGTTTATACTATGTGGTAGCTTCAAGTTTGTTACGAAGGTTAATCGAAAGTGGACTGTAAACAATAATTTCTAAACCAGCGCAACTTCTACCATAACTAAAAATAAACAGGATACATGTAAAGATATAAAACAAAACTAAATTAATCAATAAATTTCAAATCACTAGAAATAATTATTGAGAATGACAACATACTGTCATTCGCCAATCAATACTAGATAAATGTGTTCACTTAAGTAGTGACAGGCAGTACAATTAATTTTGAGACTGGTCTCTTTATGATTGTGCCCTTACAGCGTAAAGACACTACTCGTGTGACCTTGTCCGAGCCAGAATGCTTATCAGCAATTAAACCGTGGAGCCACCTCGTGGGAGGTAAATCGTCCTCCATAACTAACACCACATCACCTACGTTCGGTTCCATAGTATGATGCGCCCATTTGTGTCTCTGGTGAAATTGAACGAGATACTCACGAGACCACTTGCGCCAAAAATCCTGGACCATGCGTTGGGTTAAATGCCATCTTTTTAAATTGCTAATGTTTGAGCCTTCGAAATTAGACTCTGGTGCGTGAAGTAAAGGCTCTCCTATCAGAAAATGACCCGGAGTGAGAGGACACGGATCCTCGGCATGGCAGCTCAACGCTGAAATTGGCCTAGAGTTAAGACATGCTTCTATTTGTGCTAAAACTGTTGTCATTTCTTCGAAAGTCAGAGTACTGTTGCCTATCACCCTTTTGAGGTGATGCTTGCAAGACTTCACCCCGGCCTCCCAAAGTCCTCCAAAGTTTGGAGAATGAGGTGGGATGAAGTGCCATGTTGTGCCATTGGTTGCTAACCACTCGGCAATGTCGGTTGCTACTCTAGATCTTTCGTGGTTAAACATTGTTCTCAATTCCTTATCAGCTCCCACGAAGGTAGTGCCGTTATCACTCCACATTTCACTACAATGGCCTCTTCTTGCTGTGAAACGCTTGAAAGCCGCTAAAAAGGCTTGTGCCGTCATGTCACTTACGATCTCTAAGTGTATGGCCCGAGTGGACATGCATACAAACAAGGAGATGTACCCTTTGGTGGAATGGTGACCGCGGCCCTTTGCTGACCTGACGCTGATAGGACCTGCATAGTCCACACCACTTTTTAGAAAAGGTCGGCTAGCATTAACTCGAGCTGCGGGCAATGACCCCATTAATGGAGGTACAGACCGAGCGGAATGACGAATGCAGATAACGCACTTACGTACATATTGCCTAACAATACCCCTTGCATTAATAATCCAATATCGTCGCCTTGGAGGGTAATGGAGCTATTCCACAGAACTACACTTCTGAGTTATGGACGTTTAAAAAATAAATATGCGCGTAAGAACAGTTATTTTAACATAAATCAGCGTCATATTTTAGTACAGACTTCAAATTTTCAAACTAGATTAATAAAACGTGTTATCATTGAATGCTACAATTTAAAAATACCTAAATATCATGGTTTTTAAGTTATGTGGCTTACGCCTGTTGACTACTATCATAAATACAATGTAATACCCTTATTACGGGGTGTAAGTCACTTAACCCTCTAGTCTTGTTGACTTTTTAATCTGATGATATATGAATCTAACTAGTTATAAAGGCCTAAGCCGAATGGAGTGTTTGAAAATAAATACAAAATAATTACATTTCATTTATTTTAAAAGGGAAATAAATCAAATTAACAATTAAAAAGTAATGTTGAAAAATGATGAAGTTAAATGATGGAATCAGGCGTTACTTTGCAGAATTCCGCCAAACTAGATCGCTAGTTTGGATGCAGTATGCAGCACCACCCTCCCGCCCACATGTATATGCACGTGCAGAAAGAGTGAAAAAATGATGCAACATGCAACCAAACCAACCGACGACACGTGTTTCGCCCCTCCACGGGGCATCCTCAGGATATGTTGAGTCATTTTTTTTCCCTATTGGACTTCTGTAGATGGTCCTTGGGGACCCCTTCTACGTAACCGGGCAGTTAATGGCGAGACCTGAAGGATCTCCAGCCAATGGGGGGGAAGTAAAATACTTAACCTAAGCTAACTACTTATACTACACTAACATCATAACTACCTGCAACAACAGCACTAAGGGCGACCCCTCGTGGGACTCGTACCTTGGCTTAGGGCGTTGCTGGCGTGGGCTTGGGGTGGAGAGATAGCTTGATGAGGGCTGATTATTTATTTATCGGCGTGACTGCGGAGTCTGAAGAGACGACCGGCTCTACGAAGGAAGAGCTCGGTGGATCGTGACCGGCGGCGGTGGGACGTCGTGACGAGCCTCGTCGGCGAGGACGATAAGCCGGACGACGGCGGACGCTGTGTATTGTGCTGGTCAATTTACTCGCCTCCTGGAGGAAGGTAATCATCGGGCTCTAAAAGTGTGTGCCTGGGACGGTGGACTTTACTTATGAGAGAGGGACTGTAGTCGACCGCTGCGGCTACTAGGGGGTTTGGATGGTGGGGGGCAGAGTCGAAGTAACGCTTGGAAATGCGTTTGAGGTATTGCCTGATGGTGGGCATTTTAAGATCGAGATAGAGTTGAACGTTACGCATGAACCACGGGACAGCCGCGGCTCTGCGCAACACTCGATTCTGGAGAGTTTGGAAAGATTTGAA
This sequence comes from Amphipyra tragopoginis, assembly GCA_905220435.1. Lineage (NCBI taxonomy): Eukaryota > Metazoa > Arthropoda > Insecta > Lepidoptera > Noctuidae > Amphipyra > Amphipyra tragopoginis. The sequence goes on along the minus strand of HG992015.1, from coordinate 12,088,621 downwards.
GCGGGAAGGCTTAACGGGTGCGAACACAACGCTAGCGTAAGACAAGATAGGGCGGACGCACGTCACCTTAATTGTCAGCTTATTTCCAAGTGACAATTTATTGCGCGCTCTAAGGATGGGGTGGAGGCGACCGACAGCGAAAGCGGCGTGAGCGCTCACCGCTTTGATGTGGTCTCGGAAACTCAGATGGTGGTCGAGGATAACCCCCAGGTGTTTGGCTTTCAGCTCCCAAGGGATCTGTATGCCGAACATGAGGACGGGACGGATGTGGGTGTGAGAATCACCGTATCTCTCAAAAAGAACGGCTGTGCTCTTTTTGGAGTTTCACCTCTATTCTCCATTTCCGGAACCAGACCCCGAGGGCGTCGGCTGCGGTTTGAAGGGTTCGAGTGATACTATCGAGGCTCCTACCTGAATAGTAGATGGCCGTGTTGTCGGCAAAAGAGAGCCAACTTGGCCAAGCCACGTTTGGGAATGTCGCTGGTGTACAGCGTGAACAGAAGGGGCGATAGCAAGGAGCCCTGAGGGACTCCGGCGCGGATGGGATGAGGAGACGAGAGTGTGCCTTCTAGGCGATAGCGGAAGGAGTGATCCGACAGAAAGTCTCGAATGATGAGCACGAGACGGTCCGGCACGTTGAATTGGTACAGTTTGTGTAATAAACCGTTGTGCCAGACCTTGTCGAAGGCTTTCGCTGTGTCGAAGAATAGCATGCCCGTTTTGTAAGGGGGCATGAAGCGGGAGCTAATGTATTCGACTATGCGGTGTAATTGTCGAATGCAACAGTACTTGGTTCGAAAACCGAACTGTTCGTCGGGGATGAGTTTACGGGAGTCAGCGAAATCCTTTAAACGGATATAAATGAGACGCTCATAGATTTTCCCAAATACATTGAGAAGACTGATGGGGCGGTAACTAGTGGGCTTACTCTTAGGTTTGCCGGGTTTGGGGATACCGATAACGGTGGCTTGTTTCCAAGCTTGCGGAAAGATGTTATTACTCAGAGCGCCATTGAAGATGGCGGTCATATGGACTATGAGCTTGGCGGAAAAGTGTTTGATCACCTTATTGGTGATACCATCTGAGCCGGGGGCTTTCCTGGGTTTGAGTTTCCTCTCTATCGAGTGGACCTCGTCTACGGTGATGGGGGGTAGGGGGTCGTCAGCGTCTTCATCGGGAGGAAGGGCGGCCCTACGTTCGACCTCGCGATCCACCTTGGAAAGATGGACCGGGTCTGCGGGTTGGATGCCGGGAGTGCATTGGGCTTCTAGACTGTCGGCTAGACATTCGGATTTTTCGTCGTCTCCAAAGGCCGGCCTTTGGTTCGGACGATTGAGAGGGGGAGTTGAAGCTACACAATCGGATTTTAGATTAGGTATATGTTGACTCCTCGACCGCTAGGACGCGAATGGGGCTGTGAAGCGCGCGCCCCTCTACATATCGTCACAATTTTACGTTTGCGTCAAAGTACCCGCAAAAATGCGTAATAATGGAGATGGCACCAGATTAGTTTGGACATTCAACAGGGTATATCTATCATTATTATGTTTTAAAATTTCTAATTGTTCCAACACACTCAACCGGAAACCCTTATCACATACATGCAAAATACGACGCCGGATACTAAATGTTACAAAGACAAAAAGTCAATAGGCAACATAGTCCTAGTGTCAAAATGTACAAATGTCTTAATGTATATGAATGTGCAAATGACAAAAAATAATTGTGATATAATGCGTAAGGGTCTAATTGTTAGATTGTCAAAATGTACAAAAGATAAAACACAATTGTGCCAAAATGCATCGTGGTCCAATTGTCACACAGTCAAGATTCGAACCCGCAAACCTGGACTTCGAAGGTACGATCACTAACGACTGAGCCTACATACACCTATCTGCTACTTGATATCGACATAATTCTCTGCACTGGATATCTAATTAAAATCTCTTCTCTATCTAATCTCTTTGAGTATAAATACTTCTTGAAAGTCCGGTATCCTTGAAAAAGATGATTGAAATGTCATTTCATTTGTTCTATCATAGCGGCATTTGGGCAAAATGACATTTTGGCACTGGGCAATTTGTACAATTGAACATTACAGCTTTAATGTATTCTATCATAGCGGCATTTGGGCAAAATGACATTTTGGCACTAGGCAATTTGTACATTTTGACACTAGGACTATGTTGCCCATTGACTTTTTGTCTTTGTAACATTTAGTATCCGGCGTCCAAAATACTATAACTATTATTGTCGCTCAAGGAGTGGCCGGTCTCAATTAAATGTTTTGCGAAATGAGATTTTTCCGGATGGCCATTCCTAAAGCAAGCTGTTTCCGAATCCACCACAAAAGTTTCGATTTCTGGGATAGCCTCGGTTTGATATTGTATTTAAGGCCTTAATAAATAGGCCGTGGGATAGCCACGGTAATAATGTCCACCCTTCTGAAAATTATCCAAATACAGCTCATTCGTTTTATCCACGCGTTAAAAATTATACAAACACCCAGTTTTCATCTTCTGAGATGTCTTTATTAGAAAAACACATTTTTTAACACATTATGATGAAATCATCTTGGTGGTCAAGAATTCTATGAGCTCTTACAACCATTGACCACTGAATAATTTTTTTTTTTTGACTTGTAATCACAATGAATATAAGCGGCATAGCATTTTTGACTTTTATTGAAACTACGCTAAAATTTATTGGCAAATTTAAAAAAACCTGCTTACAGTCATGATATCTATTAGATTTATTGACTAATATAAACTTTGGCTCTTTCACATCACGATAATGCACTTAACTCCATTTCGCAAAAATTGTGGCTTAGCTCCATTGCCCTCCAAGGCGACGATATTTGGATCTCAAATAATTTAAAACTAACTGAGGCCCGCCATGCAATGTTCGCTCATGAGCGTCAGCGATTAAAAGGTGAGTGAGGTGTGACTTAGGAGGAAGAATCAGAGGATGCTTCGCGTCTTCATGAAGATTGGCCTTGTGTAACCTGCCACCCACTCTTAAAAGCTGTTCCTGATCCAGATAAGGATTAAGTGAGGTAAGTACCCCACTTTTGATGGATTCTCCCCTTGATTCTAATCTATCTATTTCTGATGCAAAGTATCTCCTTTGACATAATTTAATGCATGTAAACAATGCCCCTTGAACTTCAGAGTGCGTTAAAACATTATTAAACCTTGTATTATTGTCTTTATTGTGGTCTTTATGTTTAAATTTTAAAAACCTTTTGCAGTAAGCAATCACTCTAATAAGTTTTCTTAAAGATGAATATTTTGACATTATACAATCCTCCTCACTCTCCTCATTTACTACTGTGTTGCATGCTACTACTGATTTTCTTTCTTCTAGGTTAGTTTCCTTAATTTCGCTTCGATTATAATTAATTTCTTTATTTTTCAGCCAACTGGGTCCTTGTGTCCACAACTCTAGGAAAGCGCAATCAGAAGGATTCACGCCGCGCGATGCGCTATCTGCAGGATTATCCCTAGACTGGACATGCGACCACTGACTATTCTCCATAACGGTAAGTATTTCAGACACTCTGTTGCCAATGAAGGTCTTCCAGCGGCTCGGGTGGCTACTCAACCAGGCGAGCACCACTGTCGAGTCCGTCCAGGCATGTATGTTTTCTTTACAGATACCCAAGGTGTCGGAAACCTCACGTAGAAGTTTTGAAAGCAGCAAGGCGCCACATAACTCCAAACGAGGTATGGAAACCTGTTTGACAGGGGCCACCTTGGTCTTAGCTGCAACTAGACTAACATGAATGTGACCATTGGCATCAACACACCGAACATAGACGGCGGCTGCGTAAGCAACATTAGAGGCGTCGGAAAACCCGTGTAACTCTAGTAAGACGTCAAGTTGACTCGTGCGAAGCCATCGTGGCAGACGGAAGTCCCTAAGATGGTTAAAGTTGTTTCGATAATTAAGCCATTCCTTTAATAGGTGTTCTGGGAGTTCATCGTCCCATTCGGATCCTGCTAACCACAAGCGTTGAATAAACACCTTGGCTGTTACTATCACCGGCGCAAGCCATCCGAGAGGATCAAACAAACGAGCGATGTCAGATATCACCTTTCGCTTGGTTATGGGGGGTTCAAGCGGAGGAAGTTGGACGGTATATTTAAACTCATCTAAATTTCTATCATAAGATAACCCTAAAATCTTCGTAAATGTATCTATTTTAAGTTCTAAATTGTCCTGCTTAACGGTGCCTTCATTTATTTTGTTTAATAATTCATTACTGTTGCTGGACCACTTCTGAAGTTTGAAGCCCCCACGACCTAATAATTCATTTAGTTGGTGATAAATCTGTTCACCTTCAGCGATAGATTGACAACCCGTTAACAGATCGTCTACATAAAAAGATGTAAGGACTCGTTCTGCCACTAGAGGAAAATCGTTTCCTTCATCACGAGCTAATTGCTGTAGAGACCGGACCGCTAGATATGGCGCAGAGGATGTTCCAAAGGTGACACGCAACAACCGAATATGCTTCAATTCAGCTTCTGGATTGTCGCGCCACAAAATGCGCTGATAATCAGCATCCTTATCTGCAACCTTGACCTGACGGTACATTTTAACTATATCTGCGACCAAACTTATGGGATGGCAGCGCCACCGCATAATAGTTCGACGCAAATCAGGTTGTAGGGTTGGGCCAACCATTAATTCTTTATTTAATGATACTCCATTGTGGCCTGAACATGAAGCGTCGAAGACCACCCTAACCTTAGTAGTGCTTTTATCGTCACGAACCACTGCGTGATGTGGTAGGTAGAACGCATCATTACCTAATTCTATCTGAGGGACAACTTCAGCATGTCCCAGTTGAATGTATTCATTAATAACTGCACTATACTGTTTCCTGAATTCCGGTTCCTTTGCTAATCTATTCTCTAGGCTGATAAAGCGCCTACGGGCAATGACCTCTGACCCCCCAAGCGTGCAACCGGGCGAATCGGTTTTAAATGGTAGTTTTACAACATACCTGCCGGTCGCGTCGCGTTTGGTGGTCTTAGAGTAGAACTCCTCACATTTTTGTTCTTCTTCAGTCAAGGTTACACTACGAACTGAGGGTTCTGACTCCAACTCCCAAAATTTACGCAAAAGGTCATTGACGTCCGATGTCTGTACTACTGTATGATAACATACAGGCCTAGAGATTGCTGACGATTGGGTCTCACCAGACAAGATCCATCCGAGTTTGGTTCTCTGTGCTACTGGAGAACCAGGCGGACCCTTGACCAAACCATCTAAAAGAACTTCGCCGACCACACGCGTACCCAACAACAGGTCAATCTTCCCAGGCGTGTGGAATGACGGATCTGCTAGGTTCAAATTCGCAATCGATGGAGAAACCTGAACAATCTTCCTCTCAGGAAGAACAGTGGTGAGTTTATTTAGCACATAAGCATCGACACACAAACAAAAGTTTGGATCTAGACGAGATTGCAATTTAAATGTCACTATTGACCTAGAGGGTACTGAACTTCCCTCGTCATCGCCTAATCTCTGTATGTTTGTGTGAGTGTATTTTTTACGCAACCCGAGGAACTGAACTGCAGCCTCTGTTATAAACGAGACTTGAGAGCCCTGATCTAACAGAGCTCTTAAATCCTTCGCAGCGCCAGTTCTGGTGGATTCAACATGGACCAGGGCTGTTGCCAGCAATCCGTGACTGTGATCCAGTTGACCAAAACAACAAATGGGTTCGTCATTCGCCGCGTTGTTACTCTTAATAGAAGTTGTGGCTAACGCGGCAGTCACAACCTCACCTTTAGCTGACGAATCAGCCTGACTGTCAGTAGTGTTGACGTGAAGCAATGAGTGGTGTTTCTTTTTACATAGTTGGCATTTTGTTTTCTGGCGGCAATTATAAACAGAGTGATTTTTTCCTAAACAATTAAAGCATAGCTTACTGACTCGGACAAAGTCACGACGTTCATCGCAACTCTTTTTTGAGAACTGTTTACAATTACATAGTTTGTGGTCTCCAGTGCAAAGAACGCATGATGGTTTTATAGTTACATTAAATGAGCTTACATTGTTTTGCAGTTTGTTGCTTTTACTTGACTTCGAATCTAAGTATTCTAGTGATCTAAATCTAGATTCCATGAAAGTTTTAAATTCTTCAAACTTAGGTAAATCATCGCAAGCACTTACCCTTGTTTCCCATAATTTGCGGGATTCACTATCTAACTTTTCACAGACTAAATAAACTACAATTGTGTCCCAAGACTTTACATCAATACCTAAATTCTGTAAGCCATGTAAAAAGTCTACAGTGTTATCTAAAAGTGATTTGACATTGGATGAAGATTCCTTTGTGATAATTGGCTGACTAACAAATCTTTTTAACATACAGTTAGCGAGATATCGTTTGTTGTTGTATCTCTTGACCAAAATGGACCAACACTCTTTATAATTTGAAGCAGTAACTGGGGTATGGCGCAACAACTGCTCTGCCTCCCCTGTTAAATGTCCCTTCAAATAATGAAGTTTTTGAACTTCATCCAAAGATTTGTTTCCATCAATGAGTGATGAAAATAAATCCCGGAACGAAGCCCACTCAGTGTATGATCCCGAAAAGGTGGGCAATGTAATTTTGGGCAAACGCACATTTGACAATGACTTATCTTTTGAACTTAAAGCATCTCTATCATGACTACAGGTTGTACCCTTCAAATTAAGTGTGTGTTCCTTTAACTCGGATTTGTACGTGATATATGCCTCTTCTGTTTTATCGTATAACTCGTTGGTAAAATATGTATTTCTTAAATCTGACTCTGCTGCTTGTCCTACAATATTTTTGTGCGTTAAACTAAAGTCTTTCCACTGGTCTTCTAAAGTTTCTAATCTAGTAGTTATATAGGCTGGAGTTAACCGCTCTTTTGGTGATTTTTTAAAGTTAACGAGACCCTTTTCTATAATAGATTTGTTTACTAATTGTATTTTAATAAGAGCCTCCATTGTGAACAAGTGTTATCTTAACAAACTAACAAATAGATACCATATGAATAGACTCAGACAAATAAGTGCAACGAGACAGTCGATAATATGACTAAATTTACGAATTATTGATGAACTAACGTGCTAACACAATGTGTTGAAGAATGGCACACGCACAGAGAACATAAGTATGTATCTTAGGTCAATAGGGACTTAAGATACTCACATATAGGTCAATAGTGACCGAACACAATAAAAAGGTTCTAGTGTACTACAGTTCTAACTACACACACACATATACAGTTTCAAAGTTCAGAGTTCAAAGTTCTACTTACAGTTTTTCTTCTTTGACCGCACACTTACACGTAATCACTGATGATGCCGTAAATTACCACCTTTTTATCACTATTTCACTGCAATCCAAAATCACTGCATTCCAAATATCACTACTGAGAAAAGCGACTGATGCGCCCCCTGCTGTTGACCACTGTCACTTCGCCGTAACCGTGTCGTCGCCGACGCGTCACTATGCTGCCACGTCGCGTCGCTGTGCCGATACTGCCGCGTCGCTGCTGTGCTGCAACGTCACGTCGCTGTGTCGATACTGCCGCGTCGCTGTGCCGATACTGCCGCGTCACTGTGCTGCTGCTGCTGCGACACTCACTCTGCAGCTCTTCGCTCGTTCACCAATCCCACTACTGTGTGGAGATTGTTATGCGGCACTTCTGAGCGATCCACTCAGGTTTCTATGCCTCCGTCTGTCCGACTCGACAGGACCAAATGTTCAGACACCACTATGTCTTGAACTTCACTGCACTACTGTGACAGTTGAGGAACTAAATAAAACAATTTGTTCCTTGAAGAGTAATTAATTTAATATTTTTTTTTTTTTTTTTTTTTTTTTTTTTTCTATTTGACTGCTGTAGGTCGTCCTAGGGGACGGTTTCTACGTAACCGGGCAGTTATTGGCGTGACCTAAAGGGTCTCCAGCCAATGGGGGGGAAGTAAAATACTTAACCTAAGCTAACTACTTGTACTACACTAACATCATGACTACCTGCAACAACAGCACTAAGGGCGACCCCTAGTGGGACTCGGACCTCGGCTTAGGGCGTTGCTGGCGTGGACATAGGGGGGGGGGAGACAGCTTGATGAGGGCTGAATTATCGGGGTGACTGCGGAGTCTGAAGAGACGACCGGCTCTACGACGGGAGAGCTCGGTGGATCGTGACCGGCGGTGGTGGGACGTCGCGACGGGCCTCGTCGGCGAGGACGATATGCCGGACGGCGGCGGACGTTGTGTATTGTGCTGGTCGATTTACTCGCCTCCTGGAGGAGGGTTATTTCGTCATCGGGTTCTAAAAGTGTGTGCCTGGGGCGGCGAACTTTACTTATGAGAGAGGGACTGTAGTCGGCCGCTGCGGCAACTAGGGGGTTCGGATGGAGAGGGGCAGTGTCGAAGTAACGCTTGGAAATGCGTTTGAGGTATTGCCTGATGGTTGGCATTTTTAGATCGAGGTGGAGTTGGACGTTACGCATGAACCACGGGGCAGCCGCGGCTCTGCGCAACACTCGATTCTGGAGGGTTTGGAAGGATTTGAAACGACAAGGCTTAACGTGTGCGAACACGACGCTAGCGTAAGTCAAGATGGGGCGGATGCACGTCACGTAGATTCTCAGCTTATTTCTAAGTGACAATTTACTGCGTGCTCTAAGGATGGGGTGGAGGCGACCGACAGCGAAAGCGGCGCGAGCGCGCACCGCTTTGATGTGGTCTCGGAAACTCAGATGGTGGTCTAGGATAACCCCCAGGTATTTGGCTTTCATCTCCCAAGGGATCTGTTTGCCGAACATTAGGACGGGACGGATGTGGGTGTGGGAATCACCGTGTCTCTCGAAAAGAACGGCTGCGCTCTTTTCGGGATTCACCTCTATTCTCCATTTCCGGAACCAGACCCCGAGGGCGTTGGCTGCGGTTTGAAGGGTTCGAGAGATGCTATCGAGACTCCTACCGGAATAGTAGATAGCCGTGTCGTCGGCGAAGAGAGCCAACTTGGCCAAGCCACGTTTGGGAATGTCGCTGGTGTACAGCGTGAACAGAAGGGGCGATAGCACGGAGCCCTGAGGGACTCCGGCGCGGATGGGGTGAGGGGACGAGAGGGTGCCTTCTAGGCGATAGCGGAAGGAGCGATCCGACAGAAAGTCTCGAATGATGAGCACGAGACGGTCCGGCACGTTGAATTGGTACAGTTTGTATAATAAACCGTTGTGCCAGACCTTGTCGAAGGCTTTCGCTACGTCGAAGAAGAGCATGCCCGTTTTGTACGAGCGCATAAAACGGGAGCTAATGTGTTCGACTATGCGGTGCAATTGTCGAATGCAACAGTGCTGGGTTCGAAAACCGAACTGTTCGTCGGGGATGAGTTTACGGGAGTCAGCGAAATCCTTTAAACGGATATAAATGAGACGCTCATAGATTTTCCCAAATACATTGAGAAGACTGATGGGGCGGTAACTAGTGGGCTCACTCTTGGGTTTGCCGGGTTTGGGGATACCGATAACGGTGGCTTGTTTCCAAGCTTGCGGAAAGATGTTATTACTCAGAGCGCCATTGAAGATGGCGGTCATGAGGACTATGAGCGGGGCGGAAAAGTGTTTGATTACCTTATTGGTGATACCGTCTGAGCCGGGGGCTTTCCTAGGTTTGAGTTTCCTCACTATCGTGTGAACCTCGTCTACGGTGATGGGGGGTAAGGGGTCGTCGGGGTCTTCATCGGGTGGGAGGGTGGCCCTACGTTCGACCTCGCGATCCACCTTGGAAAGATGGACCGGGTCTGCGGGTTGGGTGCTGGGAGTACATTGGGCTTCTAGACTGTCGGCTAGACATTCGGACTTTTCGTCGTCTTCAAAGGCCGGCCTTTGGTTCGGACGATTGAGAGGGGGAGTTGAAGCTACACAATCGGATTTTAGATTACGTTGCAATTGCCAGAAGGCCAGATGGGATGGCTCTAAGTCGCTCAACATCTTGTCCCAGCGGGCTTCCCGAACCTCCCGTACACGTTTCTTTACAGCACGCTGTAGAGAACGCATATGGACGCGGTTAGCTTCGCAGGGAAAAGAGTCATAGGCACGGATGGACGCGTTCTTCTCCGTCAGCAGTTCGCGCACATCGTCCGGCAGCTTCCAGCGGTGTTCGTCCACCGCTGGAACCTGCCGTGAACACTCGTTCACCACGGACTGTACGTGACTGGTGAGGGAGTCGATCGCGCCCAACGTGTCGGCGATCGTAATGATATCGTCGGGGATGGAATCTAAGTGAACGGACGAGGAAGACTTGAGGCGCTCCTCTAGTTTTCCCCAGTCCGTGACAGTTTTGGTCGGGGCGGGTTGACCAGGATCCGGGGGACCACCCCGGGGACCTAGGTGAAGGACTACGGGGCGGTGATCGGAGTCTAGCTCTTCATGCGTCTCTATAGAGCGTAGACCGAGGTTTACGTTCTTTAGAAGCGCTATGTCGAGGACATCGGGCTGATGGTCAGGGTTATGGGGGTAGTGAGTGGGACACATCGGGGCGATAACGTCGAATTCGAGCTCCGGGCTCAGCTCTTCGAGGTTACGACCCGCGTGATTGTTGGAGTTGCAACACCACGAGAGATGTTTGGCGTTGAGGTCGCCCGCTATGATAACGGAACCTCCGCCGAGGTCAAAGAGGGCTTTAAGATCGCTCCGGAGTTGGATCTTATTACTGGAGGGAGGATTATACACCGAGACGATTGTGATCGGCTGGTGTCCTGTCATGCCTAGTCTGCATATGGAAGTTTCCAGGAATTGGAGACCAGGAGGAGGGTCTAAGGGAGTGCAGTACAGGGAACGTTTGTAGTAGATGAGAGTACCACCGCCTCTACTACGGGTCCTGTCGTTGCGAACTAATTTATAGTTAGCAATTCCAGGGTTCCTGTTGTGGGGCTTGAGAAACGTTTCCTGCACTAGGAAGATGTCAATTTGATGATCACGCAAAAAGATTGCGATCTCATCTCGTTGACCGTTAACGCTGTTAGCGTTGAAGAAGCCTAATTTAAGGGATCGGGGCTTAATTCTACAGCTTTCTGTATCCATTGGAATTTATTGGATGAGGAAAATGACTATGTCATCTAGTTCGCAGAGGACATTGATGCGAGCGATTGGATCGCCTTGAGAGGCGTTCCAAGCGGAGACTATGTTTTTCGCCCACTGCGTATTGCAGGAGGAGAGGGTTTGGATAAGGCTGGGGATCGTGTCCCTAAGGAGCACTTTAGTGGACGAGAGGGAAGTGGAGGGAGCAACCGCTGTTGGCGCTGGCCTGGGGGCGAGTGCGGGGGCGGGTGCGGGGGCAGTCTGTGATGTTGGGGGACTACGTGCAGCCTGTGAAGCAGCTAGCACTATAGTGGGAGCGGGGATAGTGGAGCTCATCAGGGCGGGGATAGCCGGGATTGGGGGTCTTGTGGTTGGTTGCTGTTGCTGGGGCAACTGGGTAGTGGGCCTTAAGGTGGGGAACGCCTGCTGATGGTTCAGCGCGTTCCATGGGGACGGCCTTTGGGGACTGAGGCGGGCGGGGAGTTGGGAAGAAAGAGGGGGAGCCGTGGAGGGACTCTCTCTTTGGTGACGGTCGGCTGAGCGTTTAGCCAGCTTAGGGTTGCGCTGTTTTGGCGCTTTGGCACACCCGCGATAATTCGCCGGGTGACCAGACTCGCCGCATAAAACGCAACTAGGGGGCTCAAGGCATAGGGACCTATCTTTTGGGCGTTCGCAGTCGCTAGTGCCGTGGTCGCCCAGGCACTTGACGCACCTGGGTTTCGCATAGCAGTTACGCTGCGAGTGGCCATAAAGCTGGCAACGGTGACATTGACCAGGGGGACCGGACTTGTTGGGGCGCTCGACGCTTATGCCAGACAGGTGGCATAAGGTCTTAATATTATAGACGGCCTTAGACTCGTCTGAAGGCTCGCATACTGCGAGGACCATGTCGTAGGGGGTGCCACCGCGGCCGCGGTGCATGCGGTGGACTTCCAAGGCGGGGATGTTTTGCGACTTAAGGTCGCTGAGGATGGCGTCGGAGTCAATCTCCTTGGGGATGCCGCGGATAACGACTCTGATAAGTCGTTCATCAGGAAGGGCAAAAGTGTGGAACGACACACTTTTTTCTCTGAGCATACGCGTAAGATCGCGGAAGTCTTTGGAGGTGGGTACTAAGACTTTAATGCCCTGTTGGGTGGTGCGGGCGCTAAGATAGTTGATCTTGCGATCAACACACATCTTGGACACATCTGTCCACTTCGCCTTGTCCTGAATGTACAGAGGCGGAGGAGAGGGCTCTTTCCTCGGAGCCGAGGTTTTCGAGCCGGTGACGGGACGGGGAGAAGAGGGATGACTGGCCTGCGGGGAGGTAGTCGGGACGGGACTATGGGAGGCAGCCGACGCGGGGGTCGCAACGGTTGTCTTGGGGGTTTTGGCCGGGACTTGGCTGGAGGAGGCCGCTTTGGATTTGCGGGCACGCTTTTTCCCCTTTCCGGCTACGGTGGTATAGCCTTCGGAGGAAGAAGCAGACGAGTAGGATTCTGATTCGATGTCAGATTCAGGGGAGTGGGGCTCTGACGTATCCATGGATGACATCATCTCAAGAACATGGCGGAGGGACGGGGCAGGGGTATTTTGGTTCTCAGAACCCGCAGCTGCAGAGTGCAGGTGCGGAATTTCTATTGTCTGCGGAGACAATGGACCGGGAGAGAATGGCGGAAGCGATAAAAGGCTCGGAATGCCATTGTTCTCGTCGAACAATGGCTCTCCTTCGCCGAAATAATCAATGTCGTTATCGCAGGTGGGCGACAAGGGATTAGTAGTGTGCCTTATGGGTCCACTACTAGGAATTCGAGCGCCGTATTTGGCAATAAATTCGGGGTCCTTTAAAAGTTCCCGGAAGAACGCTAATAACACAGCGTCAGACATCTCGGAAAAGATGCCTGAGCCGTGTGTAAAAATGGAGGATAAGCTTAATAAAAACGCGGCGCGCACATGTACGCGACTATTTTTAGTAACGGCCTATTGATCCTAACAATTTAATTTAAAAACGCGGCCCCGGGTTGTATGGGCCCGGGGGTGTGTGAAAACCCTCCCTGTCGGGTATAGACAGGGAGGTTGAGTGCCTATTGGTGAGCCCTAAGCTTGTAATCCCGTCGCCAGTCTTATTGTGCGAACGGGTTCCTAAGTCTCTAGTGAGGTGCAATACTAGAGAGTGCTAGATGGGAGAGAACGGGGTTAGAGCTAGCGTCGACTAGGAGACTCCCCAAGGCCGGTGGTACTAGCTCCTTCCAATTTTCGCCTTGCCCTGAAGGGGCGCAGCTGGTGTATTGGGTCAACACCCGCTCGGTTTCGTTAACACTGCAAAGTATCAGCCGAGGACCACGAAACTGTGGATTTTCCCTGAAGGGGCACACGCGTTTGACAAAGAAATAGGCGTTCAGCCACCGCCTTGAAAAAGGCAGCTTTTGAACTTATATTCGTGAAGTGGAGAACACTACGGCAGGGCGTAGCGATATTCGTGAGCGAGCACGTCGAGAAAGTACGCAGCGCGAGTTGCGGCACGTCCGTCCTCAGCGAGCGTCGGAGCGCGAATCATTAATTTAATATAAAATGTCCTGCTTATATGTACACAACACGGAAAATCTTAACACCGCCATTCAGCGGAGTGACGTCACGGCACAACTCCATCTCTGGTGTGAGGGAGTGAACTAATACACTCGGACCGATATTAACTACCGATTGTTAAACAACGCCATCTATGACTTGCGTACATGAACTACGATAAGATCATGCTTGCTACGTTTCATGCGTCAACACCGGTTTTTTTTTAAATCTGGTTTTATCGGAATGGTTCTTAGGGAGATATTACACTATTATATATCTAGGATTATAAATCTATGAGTCATAGATATATGACAATAATATATAGACGTTATGAATCATTTCTCCATACACCGATTTGACTCTAGAGGTTTATGAGATATGATCCTATAAATGATTCTAGATAATGATAGTGTAATATATCCCCTTAAGTATTTAGATTTCTGTTTTTCTTAGCTTTGTTTGATGATAAACAAAAGCATCTAAAATTTTCATTTATATTTTAACCCTATGTGGTCAAATTACTGTAGTTATTTCTAGTGAGTGTTGTGAGTGAAATGTTACGAAAACATCAGTAGCTGTTGTATGGTTATTATTACATTCTGGAATTACTATGGAAAATTGATAAATCAATCAATCTATGCACACGCGTGTGGCACACGAGATAAACTAATGAGATTCATTAATTTACTTCGTCAACAGATAAATTCCAATAATAGACTGTTCCACTGCCATAAACCATGAGCTGCATGAGTACTATATTTGTATAGAAGGTAGAAAAAGGTTCATTATTTAGCATCGGCTTGTGTTGAAGACCTTTTATACTGCAATGTCTGGACTTTAAAAGAGACGTTGACCTCTGAGTTTGTTTCGGCTTTTCTTCTCAGAGCTAGTCAGATAGGAAATGCCGGTGCCATCTAGTCTTAAAAAAAACATTACATTGACTTGTAAAAGTGTCTGTAACAGATTTATTTACAGAAATAAATATCATTTCATTTCAGACCGTCTCAACGAGCAATTTCAAGATTATTGGGGATATACTTCATATTGGTGCCGATCATGTTTGTGAGCTAAACTTAAAGAAATTAAAACCTGACGAAATTGCTTTAAGTGATAAGACCGCATTCCTTGTTTTATTTCTTTTAGTGTACAATAAATTATATCTATCTATCTTAATTTAGACTATTGCCATCTTTTTTGCTCTGATAAAATAAGAAAGTGACGGACATAACAAAAGCCGTCTTTAGTTGAACTAAAATTTCCATACACAGCAGAACGTGTCGAGTAAAACCATGGTGCAGTTCAAGGCGTAAACTAGTTTGAAATCTAACCTAGTTCTTATCTATCACCGTCCTTTTCTCGCGCTGTCTGTTAGTAAAAGATAGTAATTCTCTTATTTTAGTTTAGTTGGTGAGAAAGAGAACCTGGACCATTGTCTTAAGCGTTATTATAATGATTCAGAAAATCTTCATGCATTTTTGGACGACCAAAATAAATTCAAGTTAAAAATTGTCTCATAGTCCATTTCCATAATTTTCCGAGCGTGTTTGGTTAAAATTAAGACTCTTGTATCTTTGCTGGTATGCCTATACCAGTGCGCTTTCATGTTCATCTTGCGCTTTCAACTTTCAATTCCTCTTGCGTCAAGCGCATGCAATATTGATTGCCATAAGACGCATGCAGCTTATCGTCTACAGCGGTGCGCCTCAGTCAGTTGTCAGTCGACACGATAGATGGATTAGCGTGCACTAGGGGCATGCGCTTTTGTCTAACTACGAACTAGTATTAAGTCATGCGCTATGGCGCTTCACGCATGCTTCAGACGAAGACGCAAGATAAACATGAAAGCGCACTGGTGTCGACATAGATTACCAATAATAAAGCAACAAGACCATAGCTGTGCTTAATAGTCCCTCCAATACTTTAATATCTAGCTAGCTTAAGAGTCTATTAATACAGCATGACTGACATGTCACTTACATCCAAAAACCATGAGCTCTGCTCATTATTCTGTACAATTTTTACCATGGGACTAATTCTGAATTCATGACAAAAAACTGCTGTTCCAGACAAAATATTTAATAATTGCTTAACAATGTATAGAACACTAGTTTTTTTTACGAATTCAGACTTTGTAGCGGCGTGATATAGGTACATGTATTTGTGATGCTTTTTGCTAGTGTGCTCAGCCTACAGTGAGTTATTATAATAAATAAAAATGCAAAGTTCTAGTTTCGTGGTTCAATAGTGAATGTAATTACATATTTTTAATACAGCGGTCAAGGAAGAGGGGCGTGGGAACAATGGTAAGCCAATGAAATGAAATTGTTTATTCTGCAAATTGGATATTTAAAAATCACTTTTAACATGTCGGTTTATTTTCTAGATGTCGTCGGCGTTTCCTATCTGACTACGGCTTAAAACGCACTAGCGGCCAGCCGCATGCGGCGTGCCGCTTGCGGCTGGCCGTATATCGATTTTTATATGAAACCGCATGATCTCAACGCACTGACTTGCGACCAGCCGTCAACCGCTCCGGTTGTTCTGGGGCTGCGGCGAGCCGCAACGGTTGAATGATACGGCGCGCCGCATACCCACCACGTACTCGGCGCGGTTAGCCGCAAGTCGCTAGACACTGTACAGCCGGGGACTTGGAAGTGTTTAAATTCGATTCCTTCTCACTTTCTCGAAGACATTTTCTACGATAGTATAAATAAATAACTGCAGCTAGTTCTTCGACGTCTATCTTGTGCAATATTTCTAGAAGCACTGACGTTTGCGGCGGACCGCAATAGAACCGAGTCGATACGGTTAGCCGGAATACGGCGTGCCGTTACGGCAGACCGTATATATTGCGGCCTGCTGCAAGCGGCACGCTGCATGCGGCTGGCCGCTAGTGCGTTTTAAGCCTACCTCCGAGAAGAAAGGCCGAAAAAAACTCAGGGGTCAAAGTCTTTTTTATAGTCCAGACATATTTTCTGTAACAAAAATTTGTTACAGGATTTGTGAGGACAATGCAGAGCAACGGCTGGACTGGCCTTTTGAGGAAAGTTCTAGAGCAGTTTCCAGAGCAATTAGCGCATATATCACGTCATTTTGTTGCACTCGCATTGGTTGGCGATGACCGATGACGCGACCGGTTATTAGGTGCATTTGATCCCAAACTGACTTTGTCTCATAGTAAAACCTGTAAATAAGTTCATGGTTCTCGGAAGTAAAGTGACTAAATATTCATCCTGTGTGTCCACTTTGACAGTAAAATCGTTACCATTGATAAGCACAACTTCGTTTTTGATTCGATTTCGATTCGTTTCTGGTCATAGGAACGGGATATTAAGGTACACGTACACCACGCACGGAGAGGTCAGCGTATAAGGTAAATAAAATACTATACCAACCGAACCAATCACCATCTAATCCATGGAGTCATATAATATTTATCATCTCCACACCCAAAACTTTATCCGGAAAACACGACTTATCTTAACTACTTACTCAATCCACCTACTAACCGAAAACGTTCAATCACTCAACCACAATGTAACCAAAGCATTTAGTAACAAAATTCTTAATACAGATATCTAGAAACTTACGAAATCAAATAAACTGGAGTAATGCTCGTAAAAATGTTGCTTAACTTCCCTCCACTACAGAATCCTGATTTATACTTTCCTACTTTAATATTTCCACTCGAGTGGTAGAAAGATAACGGGGGGAACTACCACGGGCTTTCGATAACTCACTCATATTTTCAAAGTCGGAAATAAATCACGAGTTTCTCGAACATGCGAGTATCGTGTCTTGTTCTCGACAGACAGTACTTTGATTTAGGATGTCGCGATAAGCGCTCTCGTAGCATTACTTTGAAGAAGTGCCAACCTTTAAAAAATAAGGTCGTAACTTCGTCGTTATTTTGGCAGAATTACCTTCGTAATACAAATAGGTGCTTAAGCTTTTGTAGCCTTTCTTTATGGGAACAAAGAATATCTTTGTTACCGTGTCGCTTTTAAAAGGTAGAGAAAACATCATATTGTATGAGTCCCTTTTTGGCATTCAATTTGTAAGAATCAGGTATAGGAATCATAATCTCATCCGCATTTCAGTCATAATAGTCCTATCTGAAAACCAGCGCTGCAACGTTTTGTTTTTTTTTTTTTAAATGTCGCAGTATTATGCTGGGATAGGAGCCCTTTTTGGCCTCGTGCAGGTAGTCTAAATTTTTATCCTCTCTTTTGTTTTTGTTTCTGTAACTGCCTGTGTGAGTCCAAAATAAATAATTTTCTTTCTTTCTTTCATTTCCTGAGAAAGGTAAATAAGGCATTGATATTATGTTACGTGGGCGAATAATTTTAATTAATCACACTAATGATTGAACAGATTTTGTTAACGTGGTGGAATTATAACCTTTAAACAGCACACAGTGTGTTTTCGGGATTTAACCACCCAGGTAGTTGAATTCCGAAAATCTTAGGGCGTGTCCACATCTCCACGTCACGACGTCGTCAACGTGGATCGGTGCGGTAACGTGGTACGGTGCGTTGACGTAACGTGCAAATTTACGTTACCGTATTGTAAAAATGCACGTCAGGATCATTGTTAGATTTATCGTTGACCATGTAGATCCTGAATTTTAATAAGAGAAACAGTAAGGTATGGTTTTAAAGCATCGAGCACATAGACGGCGATTAACTCGCGGGCGTGGAGAGCGCGGGCGGAGCGCATATACGTGTACGCTTGGGGCTAGAGGCGGAACGTGTTACGATACGGTAACGTAAATTTGCAAGTTATGTCAACGCACCGTGCCGCGTTACCGCACCGTTCCACGTTGACGACGTCGTGACGTGGAGACGTGGACAGGCCCTCAAGGTGTGTCCAGACTCAGACCTGGCAAATGCGTCGCGAATGTGCCGCTTAGAACCGCTTGCAAACTGCGCGCGTGTTACTCGCGTGCGGTTACAATCTACGTTTGGTGCGCCACTCTAATGCAAATCCGGCAATGCTCGAGTGTGGCGCGCGTGCAGCGCGCGTGGAGCTCGTGCGCACAGCTTCTGAACTATGACCCACAGTTGTGAAATAGGTAGTCTCCGGCATTTAGAAATAAACTGAGCAGGTATGTTGGTGACGAGACGCGGGCGGGGTGAGGGAGGTGTACCGTGGACGGCACACGCGCACCTCCTGCGCCGCTCTAGTACGGCGCGTAGCTTGCACGCGATCTGTGCGCGGATGGCGCAGAGGCTGCGTACAAACATGAAATGCACGCGCGCGGTTCGCAAGCGAGCGGCGCATTCGAGGCGCATTCGCCAGGTCTGGACACACCTTTAGAACTTTTCATGAAGGTGGAACCACACGTACAGCTAATAAGTATGTAATGTTTTTGAAATAATTGAGAGTGAGCTAATCTCCTAGCAGTAAACGAAGATCATTAAATTCGTCGCAAACTAATAGATAAGTTTTGTCACCTATCAAAATGGTCCGTATTAATAAACAGCCATAATTGGAGAGATCCCTCCTAAGTGTATTTTTAACATAAATAGATGATGCATTTTAAAAAAAACAAAAAAACTGGCCAAGTGCGAGTCGGACTCGCGCACGAAGGGTTTCGTACCATTATCTATAAAAACGGCAAAAAATCATGTTTGTTGTATGGGAGCCCCTTAAATATTTATTTTATTCTGTTTTTTAGTACTTGTTGTTATAGCGGCAACAGAAAAAGATCATCTGTGAAAATTTCAACTGTCTAACTATCACGGTTCATGAGATACAGCCTGGTGACAGACGGACGGACGGACGGACAGCAGAATCTTAGTAATAGGGTCCCATTTTAGCCTTTGTGTACGGAAAGGCAGCTAGCTATCTTTAAGAGAGAATGAAGACGTGCAACTTCTATACTTATTTAGTGGTTTTAATTTTCAAAATCCGTCCTATGACTTTACGCGAACTATAGTACTAAACAGTAGTTACAGTACATAACCGCAATGTAGCACAAATGCACAATACCACTTGACCATAACCTATAAACTTTAGATGTAAAACGTACTCCATAAAATCTGGGAGCTCCCAATTGTTCACAATGTCGTTCACAATCTGCTACAGAGACATCTTTGTCAATTACTTACTTTGTAATTACAGTAGGAATTGCAACATAAAACTTGTGAAATGGAAAAATCGAGTCGTTCGTCATTTCGCCCAAGGATTGTACGTCCAAAATGGACGAAATGACAAATTAAATAGGAATGTGATTTTGTGTTCTACGTTTTTTTTTCTATTTCACTGCTGTAGGTGGTCCTAGGGGACCCTTCCTACGTAACCGGGCAGTTATTGGCGAGACCTGAAGGGTCTCCAGCCAATGGGGGGGGAGTAAAATACTTAACCTAAACTAACTACTTGTACTACACTAACATCATGACTACCTGCAACAACAACACTAAGGGCGACCCCTAGTGGGCCTCGGACCTCGGCTTAGGGCATTGCTGGCGTGGACATAAGGGGGGGAGACAGCTTGATGAGGGCTGAATTATCGGTGTGACTGCGGAGTCTGAAGAGACGACAGGCTCTACGACGGGAGAGCTCGGTGGATCGTGACCAGTGTGTTCTACGATTCGTCCGAACGTCTTTATAGTCAGTTTCATTCATCTTAGTAAGGTTAGCTAGAAAAGAGTTAAGTCGATTTTATTCATTTGCCCGCGGCTTCGCTCGTGTTAATTTAGAATTTGACAAGCAACTCTTAGCACACTACTAAAGTTTCTATAATAATGTAATTAAATCATGATTCGAAAGACACGTGGCGCTTATCATTATTGTTGTTTTCCTCAGGAACAGTACTTTTTTTCGGAATGAAAGGTACCCTATGTCTGTTTCTGTACACCTGACATCGTTTAAGCAACATATCAGGATGATCGGTTCAGAGGTTTAGGTGTGAAAAGGTAACAAATAAACAAACTTACCTTCGCATTTTTAATATTAGTTAGGATTATATATAACTACCTGCCTATGTGTTAATACAGGATGTCAGCTACCTCCATACCAAATTTTATCAAAATTGGTCCATCCGTTTGAGCGTGAAGAAGTAACCAACATACAAACACACACTCACAAACTTTCGCCTATAAAATATTAGTGTGATGATATTTTTATTTAAGGAGTAACAATTGACGTAACAACTTTACAATACATAATGTAACAGATTTGGAATAAATTAGGTAAGTACATTGAAGTTGATATTGCAGTTTTAAAATTAAATCCCGGTTTTTTTTTTCAATTTGATATAAAGATAAAAAGATAAGATAAAGAATAATTTATTTTGGACACAGCACCTCTGTGCTGTGTCCAAATAAATTATTCTTTATCTTTCATCATTTTTTACCTGTTGTGTCTCTACACAACAGGTAAAAAATGTGATACAAATAAAAAAGTCTTGGGTATGTGCTGTATTTCACGGCTGGACCAAAAAGGTGTCCAGATCAGCTTCATGTACTTAACGCTGGTTTTCGTCTGGAACCTTTGTGCTCCACGGATATCAGTCAACGGTCATGCCCGTTCACTTAAACCAACATGTGAGTGTATATGTGTAGTGTATGTAAAGAAGGAAAATAAATAAATACGCAATAAATAAGGAACAAACTAAAAGTGTATGGAATAACTAACATATCAATAATGTATTGTATTGTATACACTTTATGGAGGGGCTCATGGCTAATTAACAACCGCGCAGCTCGTCCGATTTGCAAGGATAAGCTACGCTTGCCGCGGTCAATCCGTGGATGGGTTATTGTTCATTACACATCGACACTCCTCCAATCCTCTGACAACATGTTAAGGCTGAGCATCAACCAGAGCTGTGCTAAGCTGCGCAGCGAGGAATGTGTCTTGTAAGCAACAATAGAATCACTTCATTTACTTAGCTTCGTTCTGCGCAGCTCTGGTGGATATGGGCTCAACGGAGCGAGGTTTTTGTTCATACAAAACAAGCGAAAAATGCGAGCGAGGGATATATTGCGAGGAATGTGTTACGAGGAATGTGTTGCTAGGAATGTGTGCGAGTATTTGAAAATATGTGCCAGTCAGTCAATAGATGGAGTTTGGAAGAGCTAGATGATCATTTGTACACATTAACACATTACACATTCGTCTCACAGCTCTGGTGGAAAGGGTCACACCGTTTCACATTCTCGCTACATATTTTCGCACCGCACATTTTCCTCGCACAGCCCTGGTGGATGTCCAGCCTAAGCGGTCCCTGCCAGCACACCGATAGACTATGATCTGGATTATAACATTGGATACTTTTTATCCTCGTACATTAATAGTCCCCCTAGGATACGAGTGAAACCGAAGGCAACAGCTAGTGTAATATAAAGATTTCTAATCGAACTTTTTCTAAAATTCACGTTTGAATTTTGGTAACTGCATATACAGGCTGTCAGGGTAAACACCGTTATCCTTGAAACCAGTGGTTTGGTTTCATTTGTAGAACGTAAAATCAATGAAAAATAACATATTTTTTTTATAAAATTTTCGTTTTTCCTCGAAAGCATTTCACCCTACGTGCGGGGGCAACAAGCTATGGGAGGGGGCGCGGAGAACTCGCCGCGTGGCCCGACACACGGCCCCGCACAGTTCGCTACCCCAGTCAGTCAGCTGTCTCGCTAGCGAGTACGTGTAGGCCGCGTCGTAGCGCCGCCGCGGCGGCGCAACGACAAACAAAGCGACAACGCAAATTTGTTGGCAGACGGTGACTCGCCAGCCCACTAGCTGGGCCCCCTGAAAAGCCGCCAGTACATAGGCGAAGAGGGCAACAAACGTGTGGGCGGCTAGGGGTGTAGAGAGGTGTGGCCCCGGTTTCGCCGTCGCGGGTCTAAAAGACCCGGAGTGGGTTTCCCCGCTATTACGCCTTTAGACACTTCCACCCCCGAGCATATAGCTCTGGCGGCCCCCCTCTGGCCGGCCGATAAAGGCAAGCCGGAGTTGAGAGTCCTGCGGGCACTCTTGGGGTTCCACTTCAGCCAGCCAATAAAGGCAAACTGGAGACGAGGCCCTGACCGACTCTCTGAGGCAATAAGGTACGCAGTGTCGCCACTCACCAACAGCTCGCCACAAGCTGCCCTGCGGTTTGTAAGCTTTTCAGTAGACCTCATCTTACATTTTTTATTATACGATGGGGTTGTAGAAAGCTAATCTAATGTACCCTCCGGTTTTACGTTAATCTCATGCTGAGGTAACGCCTTTCCCAGAGGGGTAATTATATATTATTATTATAAACCATTAAACTGCAAGCTTCACTCAACTTGACGGTATCTAAGCTTTTAGATGTGATTGCTTTGGATTTAGACTCGGCAACAGAGTTACTGCTTATAAGCAAATAGGGGTTTGATGAAGCCTCAGCATTAACATGACAGTAATGGCTAAAAGTGAAAAAACATTGGTTTTTATAAAGTAAAAGGTTAAGCTGATTACGGTCATTAAACACACAAATAGAAATTCATAGATAAATACCCACATTTTTAAATAATACAATACACATATTAGTCAATTTAAACTAATTAGGGACCTTTTAAATGTATTGTTGTTAGTTGTTAAGTAATTATGTGTATTATTACGTGTTTTTACTTACTATTCCATACCAAATTTAACTTAAAAGAACTTAAGAAAATACAAAATGAAGCTTTTATTCTATGTATTTTTTCATTTTTTTCGATCCATTTATTTGGCAGAGTTGCAACTTTATGCACATGTTCATAGCATCAAATGATAGAAGACTAGACAAGGTATAAGAAAAATAAAGTTTAAAAGCGGGATCACACGCTACTTAGAAGGAATTTAATTTAATTTGATCCGCTCCATACAAAAAAATAACAAAACACATTTTTCTGCCCAAAGTATAAAGTTTAGGAAAAAACATCAAGGCAAGTTATTATTGAGGTTAATGAGCTCTATCCATCCGCATAAAGAAAAAAGTAAAAAAACGAAGTTGATCCCTAAGTCACTCAAATCATAGTTTCGATCCACTGTGCGCCACGCCGCTCATTTCTCGCGCGTGTATACAATTTTTTTACTCGGTCCTATATTTTTGTGTTCACGTCAACTACCCATGGTTTGAGTGATAACGGTGTTTACCCTTACATGCTGTATATTTTTGATGCTTTAGTACGTGATTCCCTTTACCCGTAGGTGTTGTAAAACGTGACTGAATGTTAAATATTAAATGAATGAGCATAAAAGGTAAATCATACAAATCTTTTCTCACCTTCACAATTTATATTGCAGCGTCCGCCGCGTTTTCCTTCTCTGCACCATTGATGTGGAATCTAAAAAATCAAGGCAGAAGTTTGTAATGTAGCAGACGGCCCTAGGACCTCCTGAGAGCACGTCTGCCACACCAGTTGTAAGGAATGTGACGTTATCAGTGAATCCTACCTATCTATCCCTAGTCGGGCAAATAAGGAAACACTTAACACACAACAATTTTATAATACGATAATAAAGAAACAGTCAGTAAATCCGGGAGTCACACGTAAATGAACTGTAACTATTGGAACGCACAATCAAGTTTACAGTTGGTAAAGCGAGCACGAAAAATGAGGTGAAGGGTGGTGAATACGTAGCCCGTCAACCAGACGGAGTGCCTGTAGCGCAGCAGCGCCTCAGCGCCGGAGGCCCAGCAATGGCCCACTCGGCGGGAAGCTGGCAGTTCAGCAAGCAGCAATGCCGGAGGCCCAACAATGGCCTACTCGGCGGGAAGCTGGTAGTTCAGCAAGCAGCATAGAAGAGGCAGAGGCCCGGTAATCGTCCACTCGGCGGAGTCCTAGCAATTCCGCCGTCCGGCAGACCGTCCGCACCCTTTCGTTGTTCCTTTTCGAGTCCGCTTTACCAACTGTAAACTTGATTGTGCGTTCCAATAGTTACAGTTCATTTACGTGTGACTCCCGGATTTACTGACTGTTTCTTTATTATCGTATTATAAAATTGTTGTGTGTTAAGTGTTTCCTTATTTGCCCGACTAGGGATAGATAGGTAGGAAAAACTGTAATGTAACAGACGGCCCTAGGATCTCCTGAGAGCACGTCTGCTACACCAGTTGTAAGGAATGTGTAGGGCATTCCATACCTAGTACATAACAACAATAATAAAAATGGTTAGAGAAAAGAGGCAGGACAGCGTCACGTCCCTTGCAGCAGTCAGCGAGGTCCCTCCTGAAGTTACGGCGTTCGCCAATGGCCCACACAGCCACTTGACAGAATCCGGCGGCAGCAAGCGCGTATTACAATTGCCACATGGGCTAACCACTCGGACTCGATCGCCGAGACGCAGACTCGGCTGCGTGCATAATCCACAATAGCTTTTCCTCATTAGCCTATTGCTTCATCAACCAGGGATAAGATTAGAACTGCCTTACCCCTGACTACTGTCTCACTGTGTAGAAACGGACTCCTGCGGGTAATGACACCCTAAAAATAAGCCTTCATTATCTATTATTTATCTATTATCTATTCTCTTCTATGCGGTGCGGGTAATGACACCCTAAAAATAAGCCTTCATTATCTATAATCTTTCTTTGGGTTTTCTAAGCGGTGCGGGTTATGACACCCTAAAAATAAGCCTTCATTATCTCAAATATATCCTTGTGGAGTATGCGCCATTGATCTCAAAGTAGTCGTGAGCCATATCCCCTCCCTCTGTTAGTGTGAGTGCTTGATTGTTTGATAGAATGATGAATGCATGTGTCAAGGTGATACTACGTCTGTTACATTACAAGTTAAGCATAGTTAGTTCATTACGCAAAAATATGCCCGTAATACTCCACTTCCATTCGTCCCTTTCAGCTTCCTCATACAATCCATACATCTTTTCTTGGTCTCCCTCTTCCCTTCAACCATCAAGTTCTACATTTGTCACTCTTTTAGTCACATGCGCATCGCTCGTCATCCACATGACCAACGATTTCCTTTCAACCTTTCTGTCACTGACGCCACGTTCAAACTCCACATAATAGTCATTTCCCACTTTAGCCATTCTAAATGTGTGTCTAGATTTGTGCAGAACTACTGGTCATTTACGGATTTGTGGATTATGCTCTTGAAATATGGAGCATCCGTGGGTTACAAATGGAGAAGAATGACAGGCAAAATATCGATAGACTTAAAAAAAAGAACCTAACCGAGAAAGTACTGTGTTAAGTATTTACCTGATACAATCCATAGAATTTCTTTCCACTAGGTTTGGTTGTAAATGCGCTGGTGTCTCTATTGCTGACTTTTTCTATCAGACATACCCCTGAAACAAACGAAAGAAAGTTTTAGCGCACATATGGTATATCTACACCAGTGGGTTTTCACGTTCATCTTGCGCTTTCAACCTTCAATTCCTCTTGCGTCAAGCGCATGCAATATTAATTGCCATAAGACGCATACAGCTTATCGTCTACAATGGTGCGCCACGGTCCGTCGTCAGTCGACATACAATAGACGGATTAGCGTGCGTTAGGGGCATGCGTTTTTGTCGAACTAGTATTAGGGCATGCGCTATTGCATGCGCTACGGCGCTTCCCGCATGCCTCAGACGAAGACGCAAGATGAACATGAAAGCGCACTGGTGTAGACATAACTATACAATGATAGTACGAAGTAGTATTACTTACTAATATTAGTACAGTTAACCAAAGAGATAAGTATACAGGCAACTAATTACATGGTACATTCGAATTTTACTAGAGTGATGCATGTGTTGAGTGGCCAAGTTTTTGCCAACGCTTGTCTGAGCGAGTCTGTCGTATAAAAAATGATTACGCACACAATTACTATGACAATTGCCTGCGAAGAGTATTGATATCAGTTGTTTGCCTGTATACCTAACTCTTTTGATGACTGTACGAGACACAAATTTTAAATAAAATAAAAAATGTTAATTCATTCCAAAAAAACATCGTCTAAAGTATCATGATGTCGTCTATAATATACACATGTACAAGTTTGTATATTAAATACTCAATAGTGTTTTGATCGATTTAAAAAGTAGATTTTTCCTTTTCTAAGGTTCCGTATGCAAAGGGTGTATCCGTACTAACTGGGACCCTATTACTAAACCTACGCCGTCTGTCTATTCGTCCGTCTGTTTGTCATAGGGCTGTATTTTTTTCATCGAAATAGGTAACCAGTTGTTTGGGCTTAACAGGTATTAAATCATTGATAAAAGAAAAATAAGAGCGTAGATAATTTTTTTGATATAAATATGTGCAGTAAAAAAACCGTCTCATTCTTACACGTAATAATTTATAAATGTAAAAAAAAGGCACTTTAAGTCGTAGATTTAAATTTTCTGTTGAAATTTTTCATAATGTTATCATGCTCCGCCTTGAAACATATTTTTTGCATGACGCCATTTTAGAGAAAAACTTTTACAAGTAGTTCGCCTATCATCCAAGCGTTGTTTCGGAGTTTATTTTCAGTTTTACATTGAATTGTGTACTTTGGTATTATAAAGGATAAGTGAGCAAAACGTAACACAAAGTGTTGCATCAGAGGATGTAATTCATTGTTGTTGGGCGGAATCGACGTCATATTAGGAAAACTTGGCTTCAGATCACGTGACCATATCTGATGTACTCTTATTTTTCTTTTATCAATGGCTTTAACACTATCATAGAATTTGACATTAGGTGCGGTATTGACAAGTGTCAAAACTTTTGTAGTGTGACCTACTTGTTTAATCTTATAAACAGCATAAATCTAAGTATGTCACGGTCGGTTTCTAGTCTCATTAAAATTCTATATCCAACGGCTACCAGACGGCAGTGTCCGAGATCAGACGATATCTACAACTCAATTAGAGGACACAGTTCTAAATAGACCTATCTTATTCAAGTTTCAGACAATAGAGAAACGAATGTTATCCTTTATTTACTTGTAAACAATGTTTCGGATACAAGTTGTCAACAGTTTATGAAACAATAAATGTTCCTAGAAACAATGTTTCAACACCTGTGTCGTCTACATCAGGTCAGCTGTTGCTGTGTATCTTATGCGTCTGCACTAAACTTTGACAACGCCTAACCTAACCTAACTCTGTAGGAAATACTTAGCCATAAAAATGCATTGCATCAATCTTAAGCGGCAGCGTCAATGCTTAGGACATGTCCCAAATTTACGACACCGATTTTTCGAGTCTTAGAGCTAAGCAACTGTTTACCAAGTGTCAAAACAGCAAAGCGTCGAAGAGAAGGAATTGCAGCACTTCTCTGGGTCTATCTCGCTCATTCACTTACTCCATCATTCAGTCGAAAGACGTACACTGCTGGACATAGGCCACCCCCAAGCCATGTTAGAGGAGGTTTGCCATAATCGCCACGCTTGGCAGGTGGGTTGGCGATCGCAGCATGGTTGTTAAAGTACTCAGAGAACGCTGCTGCCCATCCTCTAGTGAATCCCTTAGTCGCCTTTTACGACACCCATGGGAAGAGATGGGGTAGTGATATTCTTTACGTCTGGTACCACACGGAAGATTCACTTACTTAGGTAACGTCAAACGTAGAAGTAACTTTATATAATCTGGTTACTTCAGATGAATTTGAACTAAAAAATTGACTTAGTTTATGAATTTTCTAATTAAACTTTGACAAACCTCCGGTTTCTGAGTTAAGACTTCTAGGATAAGCAATACTTAAGTAGTATTTGAGTATGGAGTTGTCAAAAAAATACTTTAAAATTCGTCATTTTTTTGGCAACTCCGTACTCAAATGTTGCTTAGGTACTGCTTATTCTAGAATTCTCAATTCAGAAACCGGGCTTAGTAGGCGTTTCGGCCGCTGAGTTTCGTCCGATCCGGCCGAAACACCCATTTAATCCCCCCAATTAATTATTATTAATATTTTTGAGTGGCGTTTCGGACGAAACTTTTTTTGAAGCAAATTTTGTACGGTCAGAATGAAAAATCTTAGGCAGGGTTATATTATTGAAGTAAAAGTCAGGGAATTGTTGGACAAAGATAAAGTTTAATATACAATTACAACAATCAACAGTAAACATGATAAATCACAATAATCAGTCTTTAAATATCAAATAAAAAGCGTACAATAAGAATTATATATGTAAACAACAATAATCAGTCTTATACAGGGTGTTAACGAATTCGTGTAATTCCTTAAAACTGCATGATCTGCTACTGGTATAGATAGATTTACACCACAGGGGAACAAGTGCCAAAAAAAAAATTTTTTTTTTCTTTCCGTTTTCTTTAGTGATCAAATCTTAACCACCTAATAAGGATTCAGTAAAAAAATAAGACTTTGTTTATTTGATTGTACATTTCGATTTATCCATGGCCACAAAGTAAAATAGGTATTATTTGATTATGTTTCTGACGTTACTTTGCCTTTATAAAAAATAAACTTTAAAAAAAAGTAAAAACCGACTTCAAAGAAATACTAAAAGGAGTAAAATAATTACCATAATACAAAATTAACAGTTTCAGAAGTCGGTGGCTTCTATTTGCTTCAGTGTAGAGTTGCACCGACTTCTGAAACTGTTAATTTTGTATTATGGTAATTATTTTACTCCTTTTAGTATTTCTTTGAAGTCGGTTTTTACTTATTTTTAAAGTTTATTTTTTATTAAATACGTTTTAGTGTCATAATTTTAACCCCCTCCTTCATAACCCTTCTTTTTGGCTTTGACGTAGTCGGGCATAAAAAGTCCTTTCCAATGATACCTTACACGATATAATGAAAACATTCCAAAGGGGGGGAGGGGAGGACACGCACCCCCTCCTCTTTTCAGGTAGTCAGTTCCCAACAGCAAATATAAACAAAGCAATATTAGTAATTTGAGAATTTTGCTTTGATCCAATGAGGAGTTCCGTTCCATATCTCTGAAGTTCATGGTCTGATCATAACAAAATTTAAATGGGACCAATCGGGAAGTATACCCTTTCGAACAAAAAAAGAATTTTTCAAATCGGTTTATAAATGACGGAGATATGAGGTAACACACATAAAAAATAAAAAAAAATAAAAAATACAACCGAATTGAGAACCTCCTCCTTTTTGAAGTCGGTTAAAAAAAGAATTCGTCCGAAACACCACTCAAAAATATTAATAATAATGAAATGGCTGTTTCGGCCGGATCGGACGAAACTCAGCGGCCGAAACGCCTACTAAGCCAGAAACCGAAGGTTAGTAACTCTTACTCTTTAGTGCAGATGGGCAATGGAGTTCCAAGTTTCAAAATGTTATCGTTAACACACTATGTTCATGTTTGTAAACAAGAGAAACACACACCCGTAAACATCTGTTGCGAAACTGATGTTTCAGCTTCCTTCCTAGAAGCACCGCCACAAAACGCGGAACAAAATGCAACATGTTAACGCCACATATATGTCTATGTTTCAGAAACATGTTAATTCTTGTATCTAAATAAATACATAACTTTAATCCAAAACTCTCTAACCCTAGACACTTGACCGGCAAAGGTGCTTAGCCCTTCAATAGATCTTTGCGGCAACTATGTAGCTATAAAACCCTTCGAAGGTACGATAACCTATTGTTTAACTAAAACAGCCAACCCCTTCATTATAATGATCAAACTAACTACAACTGCACTTTAAACGCGTGGAAACTGAAAGGTCATTACCACGGAAAGTTCAAGGTCAAGGTCAGGCCACAATAGATAGCGGGGATCAAATTAGTGAGAGATTATATCCCAGGAGAAAGGATCCGGTTCTAATTTTGCAATGCAGTGTTTGATTTGGTGTTTAATTTTAAATATGTTGTTTTCCTTAGAATGAAATAAAATTACTTTAATAATAAAAGAAAAACCGACGTCAAAGAGAGTAAAATAATTACCATAATTATAAAATTATCAGTTTCAGAAGTCGCTGCCTTCAATTTGGTTCAGCGTGGATTAGCACCGACTTCTGAAACTGTTAATTTTATAATATGGTAATTATTTACTCTTTTTTTAGTTTTTTTGAAGTCGTTTTTTCTTTTATTTTTAAACTAATTTTATTTTTCTATTTTAAGTGGCATAAGCAGTACATAAACATGCAATTACAGTAATCGCAGGTAATTTGCTGTTATTCATTGAAGAGTCCCATTCATTGTCAATCTCCGAGAGTCGTCATCAGATCTTCACCAAATTTAAATGGGATCACCTCGGCAGAATACTCTTTCGAACAAAAAATCGCTTCGAGTGTGTCTATAAAATTGAAAGAGTTCCCTCGATTTCTCCAGGATCCCATCATCAGATTCTGACCTGATGACCATGGGAACACCGGGAAAGTATACCCTTTAGAACAAAAGAATAATTTTCCAAATCGGTCCAGGCGTCTTTGAGTAATCGGGGAACATACATAAAAAAACCGACGAATTCATAACCTCCTTCGTTTTTCACGTCGGTTAAAAAGAAAAGAAAGCGAGAAAGATAGAAAGAAAGAAAATATTGTTTATTTAGCAAACTAAAATGAAGAAGCAAATTAAAAATAAAAACGATATTAAAGTAAATTAAACTCATCGTTATGTGCATCCTGCCCGTTCTAACCTACGGTGCTCAAACTTGGTCACTGACTGAAGAACAAAAGTCCAAACTCAAGATTTGAGAACGAGCAATGGAGCGTGGTATACTGGGTATTAAACTAACCGATCGTGTCAGAAACACCACCCTGCGCTCCATAACGCAAGTAACAGATGTTGGAGAAAAAACAGCCAAGCTAAAGTGGGAGTGGGCCGGTCATGTCGCTCGAATGCACCCGGACAGGTGGGCAAAGACCGTTACTTACTGGACGCCTGAAGGTGGACATCGCCGCCGAGGTCGACCTCAGCGTCGGTGGCGTGACGATCTAGACGTGTTTGCGGGGCTAGCATGGTCAGAAACGGCACAAAATAGAGATGTTTGGAAGACAAAAGGGGAGGCCTTTGCTCAGCAGTGGGACAATCAATAGGCTAGTAAAAAAAATAATTAAAGTAAATAAATAAAATATCGTTTAATTATCTTACGTTGCAAATGTAGCGTTAGGTATCCATGGTTATTGAAAAGATGAGAAAATATGTCTGTGGGCTTAGAATGCTGATAAGGATATTGAGTATTCTGTGATAAGAAGCGAACTGATCACCATTTTATTGGGCCATAAAATCGAATTAGGAAACGCAAATTATTTCCAGCAACCGAAGGAACTAAAGATACGGATCTTGAGGCATCAAGAAAATGGATAACTAAAATAAGAACCTTCAAATTAATATTTTACTAATTAATGAGTAGGTACGTTATTATTAGGAACTGTCCTTGCTCCTCCTATTACAAGTACGCGCTCTTAAGAAACCTTAATGAATTTAGTTGTGTGTTTCTCACCGTTGAGGAACTAGGAATTATACAGGGTGTTAACGAATTCGTGTAATTCCTTCAAACCTCGTTATCTACTGGTGACACTGATTGACCCTGCATAGGTTTTTTTCAGAATCAACAAAAAAAAGTTTTCAAAAAATGAACCATGGTATTCTGTATCTGAGTAATTTTAGCATCTCAAGTTAACTGACTGCGTGGAGCGATATCGCGCTAGTCCTGCCCGTCAGCTGTGTTACCGTGCCTTCATTAATTTAAGCATGGCATCGAAATTTTCTATCACACAAAAATTTTAATTGGGAAAAAAAAAGTTTATTTTTATTTTTAATCAATCTAAATCCCGTACGGGGTTAATCTATACCATTAATAGATCCTGTGGTTTGAAGGAATTACACAAATTCGTTAACACCCTGTATGTATTAGCTATGGCTATAAGTTACTTTCACATCACTTCAAAACGTTAAAATAAGTTCTTAATACAAATAACCACTTTAAAAGTGCAACGAGGTCATTCCTGCGGCTCAAAGTCAAGGTCAGACATAATGTCCGCCTCATATTAAAGTTCGGCGCCAGGCATTTTACTGTATTCCGTCGTGTATATACGAGAGCTAGAGCGAGAATCTAAATCTCTGTTACTTGGATACATGTGCTCCATCTTAGATCCCTGTCTTAGCTTATCATCAAGTGGCGACTAAGGTCAAACGATGATAAGGCGTTACTTTGCGGAAATCCTTGACAAACAAATATGCAAAAACAACATTTAGTTTTAATTCCGCCAAACTAAATCGCTAGTTTGGATGCAGTATGCAGCACCACCCTCCCGCCCACAAAATTATGTACATGTAGGAGTGAAAAAAAGGCAACATGCAACCAAACCGATACGACACGTGCGTCAACCCTTTTTTTTGTTCTGGGGATAACCTCATCGATTCCCTTCGCCCGCACGGGTATGCCGAATTCTTACCGGCTAAAAACCCACGGTGTTCCTTCTTCTGACCCTTGGCCGGGGTCGCGGGATTTGCAGCTGCATGCACCGCAATCCCGGCAGGCCTCGGTCCGCCAGCCCCTGGTGGACCTCTCCTTCTGTGGAGCTTTCCCACGTCCTCCTGAGAGGCGCGCACGGAACACTGCACGCCGCCTACGTGTTCCACCGCTTCACGGAGCACCCTCAGGAGATGTTGACTTATCAACCGCTTGGACGCGAATTATTCGGAGTCGACGGGTCTTCGAGTTTGGTGAAATTAAAACTAAATATTGAATTTGCATATTTGTAAGTCAAGTAATAAAAAATAATAAAAAAGCAATCCACGGATCAGTAGACAAGGGATCATTCCACGAGAAAGCACCATTTATTTTGAAAAGCATTTCCAACAAATACCCCTAAAGTAGTCTTTTAAATACAAGCCTGTCTATACCCTGAGGGGCAGGGTAAATACTATTTAAAACTAAGCGAAGTTCCAAGGTCAGTACTCTTTTGTGGACTCGGTTCAAGGTCATTGTGTACATTGTGAAGTTAGTTTCTTTTGTGTATGTTGAATAGCGATCTGAACGGTGAATAAAATATCGTGCATTGGTTAAAAGGGCTTGAATATTTACAGCCATAAATTGAAGTCAAATTGAAGGTTTGTGTACAGACGGTGAAAGGTATTAAACATGGGTGCAATGTGGGTTTAGTGTTAGAGTGGTTCTAATTTAGCTAACTTGGGTTCAGCATAACTAACGTGACTATTATTTTTTCTCTTAGAATGGGACCCCTGCAAATCTATACCTA
Source organism: Amphipyra tragopoginis (assembly GCA_905220435.1). Lineage (NCBI taxonomy): Eukaryota > Metazoa > Arthropoda > Insecta > Lepidoptera > Noctuidae > Amphipyra > Amphipyra tragopoginis. Next base: position 12,054,898 of record HG992015.1, on the reverse strand, counting down.
CATAATTAAAATAAAACTGTAACGAAGCAAAAACTGTAAACAGAACAGAATTGAAAAAAAAAACTTCGTTTACTAGAAACGATTCCGATGCCGAAACAGCGGTGCAAGCGCGGATCTTTTATCGAGTCAATTCGAGAAATTTATCTATTCTAAACGTCAAATTTGACTATAGATAAGATGACAATTGTTGTCATTAACATAAGACATAAGATATTGACTTATGATATAGATAAAACGACAACTGCTGACATAAGATATAGATAAAACGACAACTGTTGACATAAGATTTAGATAAAACGACAACTGTTGTCATTTTATCTATATCTTACGTCAAATTTGACGTTTAGAATAGATACATTTCTCGAATCGACTCGATAAAAGGTCCGTGCTCGCACCGCTGAAGTTTTTGTAATTTCGATGCGCCGCACGACGCATGCTTCTAGAAGCAACGCATGTGGCCGGCGAGACGTTCTTCGACACATACGAATCTTGTCCGCTTTCGCGCTTTCATTAAAAGAACAATGGGTAATTTTGTTTGGAACCCGTACCCACCTTGTAGCATTTGAGACTAGGTGTCATTTAGAAGAGGCTTAAGTGAACAACTCAAAAATGAATGAACGAAGTAATGAATGAATGGGAGACCGAAGTTATGATCACTTCTATTTTGCATTTTCAATCATCTATGTAGTGTTATATTAATTATTTTATAGGCCCAATGAATAACCAGTCGTTCTGTTTCATAGAGAGAGACTGACCAAGCTTCCTAAGGTTTACTTTTTGCTACGGAAAATATTAATTAAAACGCTATCAATTCATTAAGTACAGTTTTTTTATTTATTAAGGTACACAAAATAAGCAGAGTCCCGCATGGTATATAGAATTACCCTTGAACGATATAATTGTCTACAGAAAGCGTGGTTTACCCTTGAATGGTAATACGAAAAAACTAGTCGATGCCATTATTTACAGACAGCACGTTTCGCCGAAAAACGCTACAAAGAATGAATGATTGGCCGATACCAAGATTTGCCGATATCATGGTTCGCCGGAACACGCTTGAACAGGCGTCGATTAAATTGCATTTAACTTCTACTAACATGCGTTTATCTTGACTCCATACCAAAGTTGCGACAAGCAAATACACGACAAATGTTAGGACGACAGTACGATATGTCGACCATCAGTGATGCGACAGCACATCAGCTCGAAGTACGTTAGCGCGACTGATTATTTTCTCGAAAAACCACAGGACGATGGAACTTTTAATCGACGAACGTTAGCGCGACACAAGTTTCGCTCGACAAACTAAAGCCTTAAACAGGCGCGATATCGTCCGTTTTTTTTTTGTTAACATGCATTAAGAGCGAGCGAAGCGAGCTTGGGACTTTTAAGCACCCCGACACGGATAGATTAGGTTCGGGGGGAATGACGCGGGCTAAAATGAGCGAGCAAAGCGAACGAACGAAGCTCCCGTCATCCCCTTCGTGTTAGGTTACTTTAAACCCTGCAGACTGAAATAGGAGCCCCACCCAGCGGGGCTCCGTCGACCTTGGCCCCAGAATCTTTTAGGCGATATCGCGCCTGTTTTTAGGAGCCTTTAGTTTGTCGAGCGAAACTTGTGTCGCGCTAACGTTCGTCGATTAAAAGTTTCATTGTCTTGTGGTTTTTCGAGAAAATAATCAGTCGCGCTAACGTGCGTCGAGCTGATGTGCTGTCGCACCACTGATGGTCGACATATCGTACTGTCGCCCTAACATTTGTCGTGTATTTGCTTGTCGCAACTTTGGTATGGAGTCAAGATAAACGCATGTTAGTAGAAGTTAAATGCAATTTAATCGACGCCTGTTCAGGCATGTTCCGGCGAACCATGATATCGGCAAATCTTGATATCGGCCAATCATTCATTTTTTGTAGCGTTTTTCGGCGAAACGTCTGTAAATAATGGTATCGACTAATGGTTTTTTCGTATTACCATTCAACGGTGAACCATGCTTTCTGTAGACAATTGTATAGTTCAAGGGTAATTCTATATACCGTACGGGACTCATAGCAGGATATTGGGCTAGTTCAAAGGTATGATTGAATGGCGCGCGGGGTGAATTAACAAAGAGTTTTCAGCACATTTCAATGTTGAATAACTTTTTTCTCCCGTGAGATACAGAGTTGTCGCCATATAATATAAATATGTATTTTTAAAGACCTTTCTAATGGTACTAGTCTCAATTTGCTACAAGGTGGGTACGTTTTGTTCCATGTCCTTTGTACCTTTTATGTAGTAAACAAGTTTTTTTATTGTATCACTCAGATTAAATTACAATTATGCTCAAATTATGTTTATCTTAAAAAAATGCGCGCCTCGTCGCGTTGCCTCGCGTCTCGGTGTGAGCTGTCATGTTAAAACAAATTAATTATTAAAAGTCCTTCGGTACGGACTAAGATTCCGCAAATAGATTACCAAAACAAATATCCGAAACAATTGTTTATATTTCCCACGCTTTGCAGCAGGAAATGTTATTGTAAACAATTATATAATTATATTTTCCCCATTGCACTTCTTCGAATGCTTTGCGGTTTAAATCCATTAGGGATTTTCCACCATGACAGTAGAAATACCGACGTACAGAGTAGGCAGTAATGTGTAGGCATAGGGGTACAGTTATGTCCTACATTTCACCGATAACGTCATTTAACGGGCAGAACTTCAAACTTCGAGCTCTCACAGCGGTTACGCACTGCATCCGATCCGAATCCGTGAAAATACGTTCCGGTAGCCATAGAACTATTTGTATGGTAGTTTACGCACTACATCCGGCATCCGTCATCCGATTTCTATCCATCATCCGTGAGTTTCTAATTCGGAAGAAAAATTGACGGACCGAAGTAGCCGTAGTACTGTTTGTATGAACGCTTTCGCATTACCTCGGATTCAAATCAGACGCCAAACGGATATGCCAAAGATGGCCCCTGAATTGTTTGAATTTGAATCAGAGATCGGAATAGTGCGTAAGCAACATCCGAATTCGATCCGAGATTTTTAATCTAGATCGGTATTTTCACGGATTCGGATCGGATGGAGTGCGTAATCGCTCTTACTGAGTATTTTCTAACAGAAAAATTTAAAAATACTTTCGCCGATGGATTGGGATGAGCCTATTATCATTTATCGGGCAGAACATCAAATTGCGGGCTGTTATTATGTAATTCCTAATAGAAAAACTTGAAAATGCTTTCGCCGATGACGCATTGGGGCCGCTCTCTCAACTTCAAATTCCTGTTCTGAGTATTTCCTAACAGAAAACTTAAAAATGCTTTGCTCGTCCTGAACTTCGAATCCAGGTCGTCACGCTCTGCAGCAGCTGTTGAGACCACTAAGCCGATGAGGTAGTTAGCCTGATACAATTCGAATTAATAATGCACTCGCAACAAGGTTATCAATTGAATAAGCTAGAGTTCCTGGAATACCTAACAGGCATGCAGTATAGGATTTCAGGGAAATTCCAAAGTTCACTAAACCTAGACAATTCAAAGGTTGTCTGGAAGATATCGGTATTACAGGTAAGATCGCCATTGTACCCTTGCTTTAAATTGATTTTGCTATTGTTATAATGTACAATAAAGCATATTCTATCTACCTAGTTTTGGTTTACCCCATGTAATATTTCCTGTAGAGACTACAGAACGGTACGGTTCACTTTCGTGCATCTTTGGACTCGCGACCTCGCCGTGTAATCAGCTCATGAGTAAGGGTTCCGTTTGAGTCCGAAACTAGTCGGGCAATCCCAAAAAATGCACGTGAGTAAACCTAATCATAATTATGAATATTTGTAACGAATGTCATAATACAAACATAAAAAACCGGCCAAGTGCGAGTCGGACTCACGCACAAAGGGTTGTTATAGCGGCAACAGAAATACATCATCTGTGAAAATTTAAATTGTCTAATTATCACGGTTAATGAGATACAGCCTGGTGACAGACGAACAGACGGACGGACAGCGGAGTCTTAGTAATAGGGTCCCGTTTTACCCCTTGGGTACGGAACCCTAAAAAGGGACAAATCTAACGAAAATTTCGCGGCTGAATTTCGCGCCTCAGCAACATACTGAGGTGCATGAAAAGAACCTCCACGACTATACTTAAGTTCGTTCGGCGCATCCTGGACAGTCAGTCCCGCTACCAACCTTCCTGACTGTCTAATTTTTTCATCACAGCATGAACTGTTCTCGTATATCTCGGGCTGATACGAGTGAAGAAGAAGCAACATCCTCATTCAGAACAATACATAATGTGTGACAATTTCAACTGGCTACCTCATGACTGCAGATATATACTCTTGTGACAGACATACAGATACAAAGATAGCGTACACTTAGTTATAAGATTCTTATGTACCCTACTTAGGCCCGACCGAACCCTAAAGAGGATGCAGTTTGTCATCCTTTCAACGCATGCCCTTTGCCGTTACTCACGGCAAGAAAGAAGTAGATAAAATAAAATAGATAAAAACCTTTATTTAGTACAACACAAGACACAAAACACAATAGCACTACAAAACAATTAAGTAGATGTACTACTACTATGCCTAGCCTTTTCCCAACTATGTTTGGTTCAACTTCCAGTCTAACCAGATGCGGCTGAATACCAGTATTTTACACAGAGCGACTACCATCAGACCTCCGCAACCCAGTTACTGGGCAATGCCTACATCCTAAGGTTAGAGCGGTTGTCTGACTTTCTGGCTTCTAATTACCCGTAACGACTGTCATAGGTATTCGTATGATACCCAGGGCCGACGGTTTAACATGCTGTTCGAGGCACGGAGGGGTCTCGATGTACCTTTATCGAACGGACTTTGCGAATCGTGTAATATGCGCGGTAATTCGTGTAATTCCTTCAAACCGCGATTCATGAAAGAAGAAAGAGCAAAAAAAATTTTAATAAAACATGTTTGTTTTTGAGTCATTTTAGCGCCCCGAGTTAACTGGTTGCGCTGAGCGATATTGCGCTAGTCGTGCCCGTCAGCGTATCCGTGGCATTGAATTTTAAATCAATGAAAACAATTTTTTTTCCTTTTTTTTTCAAACCTTTTGAGGTTAATTTGATACAATCACATACCCCTACCACCAGAAAATAAATAATTTAATTTTTTTAATCTATCTAAATCGCGTGCGGGGTTTATTTATACCAGTAATAGATCATGTAGTGTTAAGGAATTACACGAATTCGTTTTCACCCTGTGGTATTCTGTGCACCCTAAGGCCGGCTATACACGGGCAGCTTGAAGCAGTCAGGATCGACTGCTTTAAGCTGCAACTGCATAGTAAACTACAGCCTTCTACGTACGTACATACACGAAACAGCTCGAGCAGTTGCAACGGCTTCGGGCGGTTGGCAGCACGGCGTGCGGTCATGCAGTCGCCAGGCATAAAACTTTACAAAGAAAAAGAGCCGACCGTGTGAAATTGATATCACGACTGAACAAAGTCAAACGTACAACTGCATGCAGTTGAATATATCGACTTCGCGCGGTGGCTGCGATTCAGTCCGTCTGATGGCAGCCTAACATTGAAATTACTAACTGCTCGAGCAGTTAAGGTAAAGATATCAATGGCAGCTTCAAACTATTGACTCTGACTGCAAGAGCGGTCCGTGTATATTCATCACTGGCTAACTGCTCGAGCTGCCCGTGTATGGCCGGCCTTACTTGTAACTTTAAATCTAAATTGTTCACGTTAAAGCACATGATTTTATTATGCAAAACACTTTTATAGCCTTAATCCGTGACTTAAGTGTAGCATATATTGCATAATCACACTTCTATGCAAAACTTAATGCCTTTAATTAAGTTTTTTAACTCTAACTTGTACGATTGAAATTGTTACGATGTAAGAAACACTGTTACGTGAGCTAATTTATTATATTTATGAAGTTTTTATTACTAGGGTAGTAAAGTCGATGCTAGCAACAATATGTTGTAATTAATCTACGAAGTATTAGTTATTATAAGTATCTTACTTTAAACTAGATTTGCCCGCGACTTCACTCGCGTAGAAGTCGAAAAACTACATTGTGTCGCAACAACTAAACAATGTATATGTACTCCATTTTTTAAGTTGAATCGGATTTGTTTCCAATAATGTTACTGCTAATCTATAGCGTGGTAATTTTTACCCTGTAATCTGATCCGCTCTATAACGGAAACTTTTGCCAAACAACTAAATCTGTTCAGTAGTATTGTCGTGAAGCAGAAACATACAAACAGACAACAGACAGCAATTCTAAAAACTTCAGATCCGTTAGTATCGTTCCTAATATATCGTTCCTTATATAGTTTTTTCAAAAATATTTGTGCAGTTTTTACGTCGTTACGATTTTATTATTATGTAGGTATAGATGTAGTTTATCTGGTATTAGTTCAACTTTTATTATTCATTTCAAAGTAACACGAAACAATCGAGTTTTTTTTTTGTATATGACGACAACGAGATGGGTGGTGATGGGTGGTAGTACAAAATACGAAATAATGGTTTTCCTGTGACATTATATATCCTAGGACACTCTCTGGATCAAGACCAATCCAAGGACACATCGTTTGTTGAAATCGGTCCAGTATTTTAGACTGTGCGAGGACACAAACTTACACACATACATAGCCAGTGAGATTCATAACCCTTCCTCTCTGTCGTAGTCGCGTAAATAAGGATCAAGTTACTATAGAACACGTATTGTAACCATATAAAAAACTAAGATAAGAGAAACTAAGATTTTTATTAACTATGTAACAAAATTATTTTAATAGCGTATCACATCACATAGCTCTATTAGTGCACCTACCATGTTTTCTCTACATCACCCTAAAGTCGACTGGCAGAAAATGCCTAAGGCAAGTCCGCCTCTGTACAAATTATGTGCGAAAATACAAATAAATAAATAAAATTATAGTAAACAACGTGTTCGGTAACCCAGTTCTTGGCGGTGCAATACCGTACGCCCAGACTGGCTTCTACTAATGCAAAAATAATGCATGACTCCCGTAATTCGCTTAGATTGTAGCAATGCATCACATTTAATTGCTATTTGGTTTTCCATGCAATTGTAATATTAGAAGTCGTACGTAATTATTATGCACTTTTAGTAGTAATAGAGCTCCCTGTAATGGGGGGTTTACATGGGTCGATTTTAACCGTTTTTTTTTTTTCGTGGGAAAGTCCTTATGGATACCCTTCGTCTGGGGAAGGCGAAGGGTTATGCCGGACTCTTACCGGCTAAAAACCCACGGTGTTCCTTCTCCTGGCCCTTGGCCGAAGTCACGGGATTCGCAGCTGCATGCACCGCAACCCCGGCAGGCCTCGGTCCGCCAGCCCCTGGCAGACCTCTCCTTCTGTGGGGTCTTGCCCCACGTCCTCCTGACAGGCGCGCACGGAACACATGCGCGCCGCCTTCTCGGGCCTGTTACTGGTCGGGCGACGGGTCCCCTAGCCCGTCGCCCGCAGGCCACACACTAGGGTGGCCGGAGATCGTCGCGCGCCCTCCGACGGCGCCCAGTGCGTCTGGCGCGGGAAGGGAGAGTGGCCGTCGCCTCTCTCTCCCTCTCCGCTCCCTCCTTGGTCGCCATCACCACCTCGCAGAAGGAGGTGACGGCTTCCCACGCACTCTCGCTCATGACCATGGACAGAACCACGGCCGGAAGCGAGAGGTCAGGGTCGATTTTAACCGTGCGGCAAGTCACCAGTCGCATCGCTTGTAAAAATCGAATCGCCAACCCATTTACACCGATCGACAAAAATTGCATGCGACTTGTTCATTTTTAGCGAAACAACACAGCACAAAAGACACCTCATGCAGCGGGCGATCGCCTGCAACTGACCATTTACACGGTCGATTTTAGTCACCCGCCGTATGTGGCTTGTCGCTACTTTAACTTTTGGGGCTTGCATTTTAGTCACTTGCAGCCTAGTCGAATTGTCATTTAGACGATCGATTTTTGCCGTGCGGCGAAAATCGGTAAGAGTGCCCCCGGGCGGAGGGTAACCATGAGGATTTTCCAATGAAAAAAATAAGGTTTGTCAACGCATCAGCAATCCTCTTAATGGTTAGGCTTAGGTGTACATAGGTGGTGCTTAATGGTTGCCAATGACAACGCAGTCCAAGTGGTCAAGTTCTGGGCCGCAATAATATACTTAAGATTTAATTAGTTTGTCATCGAAACGCTCAGAAAAAGATGAAGGTGGCGCTAACTACTTTCCATCAGGTGGGCCGTCGGCTTGTTTTCCAAACTATTATTATAATATATAAAAATGAATCCCTATTTCCCTTGGTCACGGCATCACGCGTGAGCGGCTGGACCGATTTCGCAATTTTTTTTTGTTTTATTCGTATTTGTCAGGAGAAGGTTCATACGAACGAAAATTTTGATATTTAAAAAAAACTAAAGTAACTCAGTATGTCCATATTCTTCATTTATTTGTAACTTTTTGTTACTATTTTGATTTTGTTTCTGAAGGTAGGTAAGTAGTAGGTAGGTAATAAGTAGGAAAAAGTGCATTGCAACGCGTGCCGGGTACAGCTACTCTACATTAAAAGAAACATACATAAAGTACAGTTTAAGGAAAAAATATATATTACTCAGGTTTACAAAGAAATCCTATAGCTTCCTGTGGGTGACGTCAAAGGTGACTAAGGGGTTATGTAAGAGGATAAGCAGTAAAATCTACTGTAGGAATACCTCATCACCTTATTAACTCCTTACATCATCAGCCTAATGAGGAGGATTTATTTATGCCTAAGTCCACCTCGCCAGCCTGGTGCGAGCTAGCGGGCTACTGACACGATCAAGAGTTTTCTTTTATTCTTTTTGTGCATATTTCCTCACGATGTTTTCCTTTACCGTTAACGCTAGTGATAACCAAATTCTGATCCGCACATGTTGTATTCGAAAAGTCAGAGAATTCAGACTATTCTGCATAAAAGGGAAGCAATCACCCGGTAGGCTATCACTGCTCCTTGGTTATATCGAATAGATCATTTTTAGGCCACCTCTTCTCTTCACGTGGTTAGGAGTGAGGGGTATTTATCGTAACAGCTAAATATAACAGGTATCATAAAATAACAGACTGTAACTGTGACAAACTAACTGAAAAAACTGTTCCTGTTCCACGAGATACCAAAATCCCTTATACGATATTCACTTTTCTCTTTTCATACTTAAGAGAGTTACCTGAGTTAAAATAAGATAAAAAATGTTACATGTTACACTGTAACACCCTGTTACAGTCGTCACAAGCTCTTTCCTTTTCTCGCATAGATTTAACAGCTTAGTTAGAGAGAGAAGTACCAACGTGTATGACCACCTAAGAACAGCTGTTAACGTAAACAGGTTAAACGTTTCTATCTGTGGTAACAGAGAACAAACAATAGTTTATTCCCATATAGTATGAATTAACAGACTGTTATTTAGTAACAGGTTTTTGGACCTGTTATTTACGTGTAACAGGAACAGGCGTATCAGATACGAGATTTTACCTGTTACAACCCTCTCTTAGTAATTGTAAAAAGTGACTTAGGGATTACGTTAAGTGGGTGGATAACAATGGGTATACACCCATACGAGCGTGCTTCCCATCAAAAGTTTATATAAAGAAAAATCTTTAGGAAACTCTATAATAATTTTGGATGCGAAACCGGTTGGACGAGCACACAACTAGTTATTTTAAATGAAACTGGTCTAATAGATCGGTAAAATGGAAAGGCGATGTAACGTGGGTCCTATATCATCATCATCATCATCGTTCAGCCGAATGACGTCCACCGCTGGACATAGGCCTCCCTCAAACAATGTTGGGGTGGTTTGCTAATCACCACGCTTGACAGGCGGGTTGGCGATCGCAGTATGGTTGTTAAAGTACTCAGAGAACGCTGCTGCCCATCCTCTAGTGAATCCCTTAGTCGCCTTTTACGACACCCACGGGAAGAGAAGGGGTAGTGCTATTCTTTGCGTCCAGCACCACAAGGACGAGGCCCTATATGTTCAATATTTATTGTGATTCAAATCTCAATGGCGGCAGCAATCTGGTTTAGCGGATCACGATCGAACTTGAGCCAGTTTAGACTTTAAAATATAGATGTTGTTTGATTAAATTTTGTAAAATTATATAATCGGAAAAGGAACTTGAAATATTTATCACGTGAAAATAGACCACAGAATGATTACTGAATATTTAATAATCTTGTGATTCCTTATGTTTTCATGGATTACCCAACGCGGGAAAAATAACCGGCGCTTTGGAAGACTTACAACGCACATGTTCAACGCACGAAGGCCCTTTTGAGAACTTTAATCTACATTATTTAATGGAATGGAGTACCAACTGGGGTCCGTCCATGGCTACACTGTAGGAGTATTATGGACTATCCGCAAAGAATGTAAGATTATTGCAAAACATGAAAACTAAAATTATTTAGGCTATGGATATGAGTATGGTTAACCCTATATAGGGCTTAAGGTTTTAGGAAAAGTATAATAGCAAACAATTAGGCAATTTCTTAATAAACTGGAAAAATAAAATGGAGGAAAGTATAAACAATTGTGTAAACAATCGGCAATTTGTTTTATTACCTTTTTTTTTGTTACTCAGTAGCATTGTAAAAAAATCCTAAAATTAAAAAAAAAAAAATATAACAAAGAGGCTTTTACGACATTTTCCAAAAAACTTGGTGGTAAAAATATTCCCTTTGCCCTCTGGCCGGAAGAAAACGGCGTCGGCCTTTCAACTTAAAAAATTGAAGAAATATACTCTTTATCACATTACATTCAAAATATTTAAAACTATCCAGAATCACAATAAAAATACACGTGCGAGTATCCTGTTTAAAGAAAATGTTACTTTGAAGGAGGAAATTATTACTATAAGTACTTACATTGTCCAAGAAACATATCATTTGGCATCCCAACCCTCATCAACTCTCTCACTAATTTACATCTTGTTTCAAATCTTTTACCACTAACATTAATTACAAAACATATAACAAAAAACACAACACGTGCGTCCCACATAGCTGTTACTGTGTTTATGAATGTAAATACATAAAGCCAATTACTTAATAAAGATGAGATAGTTCTTATGGCTACGGGATAAGGTCTAGTTTGTTTTGTCTTATCACTCAATGTCAATGGCAGGTGGTGGATACATGTAGCGTATTTTCCGCGTAGTTTTTTGCATGTTTATACCGGTTGGATCGCTCTGACCTATTAACGAGTTATGTAGGTATTAGATTATATAAAAGATGTGTCCGATCTTGTAATAGGCCTATACTGGATTAGCATATAATCTTGTTTAACAGTTGTTTAGGCTAAAATGGGGCACATATTTTTGTGTATGCAGTCCGACTTTAGACATGGTTTTGACGGGATCCATTCTTTTCGCATAATGTTCTTTTTCCTAATATACTTTGCCATAACTATTTTGGTATAATTTTGTTTTGCCATAATAATACTTTGCCATTTTTTTTATCATAGTGTTTATGTTGGCATAATTATCTTGAATGCTAATTTGTTTTGGCATAATACTAATATTATATTATAACATTATTTATTACTTGTCTTCCAACTGACTAATTTCAAGAGCGAGCGAAGTGAGCTCGGTTTTTGGGACACCCCGACATGGATAGGTTAGGTTCGAAGGGTATTACGGGGGCTAAAGTGAGCGAGCAAAGCGAGCGAACGAAGCCCCGTCATCCCCTTCGTGTTAGGTTACTTTAAACCCTGCAAGCAGAAATAGGAGCCCCGCTATGCGGGGCTCCGTCCACTCTGAATTTAGGACGTATAACTTTTATTGAAACCGGTTTTAATGTATGCCTTAGAATGTTATGCTTAATCATTATTATGATTGAAGAAATTATGTTTAAAAAAATATGTGTAAGCTGTTAAGTGTAAATAATATGCGAAAATATAATTAGGAGAAGCAAAGGATGCCAAGTTATATTAGGTCTTAAAATTTTATGCAAATGGATAGGGAATCGGTTGTAATAAGTAGTGTCAAAACTTTTATAGAACGACCCATACGGGTTAACAGTAACGGTAAACATAAGGGTTACAAAAGATGGTCTAAAAAAAACATTTTTCTAAACAGCGCCATCAGCCATCACGTTACATTTTTCGTTGTAACATGATATTAGAAAGTGATAAGTATATTTTAAATCTAGGTTTTCCTTACTTGTAATAGGGGGATAGTGTTAAATATCTAGCAAAGATAAAAAATAACTGAAAAAAAAATTTACCTTAACGCCTTTACCTTAAGACCGCCCATTGTACATTTTTGTTTTATAATAATGTTTCTTGTTTATTTTGGGTACAATAAAGAGTATTGTATTGTATTGTTGTGCTGACCCCACCTAGAATGGGATAAGGGCAGAGAGATGATCATGATGGCCATCTACTTAATTTAATCTGACATTATGCCCGAAAATAGAATACAATAAAATCACCTGAAAGTATTTCAGTAAAGACGGGATGTTTTGCTAGTTAACAGGTAATAAACATCAAGGTGCTCTGAAGGAAATTAAAACAACAGAAGCTTTCCTGGTGTCTTTAATATTACATTGTTGGGAATGGCGTTCTAGAATGTTTTGTGTAGGTAATGTACCTACATTTTAACTACGTCATTTCAACACGGTGGCTACGTTGCAGATCTGCGTGGTAGCAATAATCCAGTCGTTTATACACTTCTCATCAAAAAAATCGAAACACTTCCGAAATTACCTTTCTGGCGACAATTAAACAAAAAAAAGCATTAATTCACTATAGAAAAAACCTAATTTAATAGCTGGAAGTTTGGCCTTTACAATGGTGTACTTCTACGTACGGAAACTTCCAAATTTAATTTGTTTTTTATTAATTTTTATCCAATAAATGAATTGAACATTGTTTTGAGATAAACATGGTTTAGAGTTAGAGTAAGTACATTTATTGTGCAACAAACGCAAAATATAGCTATATCAAAAAATTCTGTTTGTAATTTGTTGATTAGGCTCTGTGACGTCTGATTAAAGTTTTTTTTCTAACAAACATACATACTTCACCCGCTGCGGCATCCAAGTAGTGGCATTGCTGGATTCTGGGATTAGTCAGCGTGTTGTGGCTGCAAGATTGCATCTAAGCCTCTCGTTTGTTCATAGAATGTACTAACGCTATCGAGAGACTGGTTTATTTACGCGCCATTCAGGATCTTTTACCAGTAACTCTTCTTAATACATACGTAATGATGATGGTTAAATAGCCCTAGGTCAGTGAGTAGTTAACTTTATCTAATACTGTTCTTTGTTCTGCCTAGCCTTAATGCACCTGTGTTATGGAGGATTTACACGGGTCGATTTTAGCTGTGCGATAAGTCACCAGTCGCATTGCTTGTAAAAATCGAATCGCCACCCCATTTACACCGGTCGACAAAAATCACATGCGACTTGTTCTTTTCTAGCGGAACAACACAGCTCAAAACACACCTCATGCGGCGGGCGATCGCCTGCACCTGACCATTTACACGGTCGATTTTAGTCACCCGCCGCATGCGGCTTTGTCGCAGCACGGCAAAAGTCGGATAGCATCCAACTTTGGGGCTTGCGATTTTAATCACTTGCGGCCTAGTCGAATTGTCATTTAGACGGTCGAAAATCGACCTATATAAATCCCCTATTAAGGTTAGTTTCTAGTCTAACCAGATGCAGCTGAATACTAGTATTTACACGGAGCGGCAGTCCTCCGCAATCCAGTTACTGGACAATGCCGATATCCTAATGCTAGACCGGTTGTCAGGCTTTCGGGCTTCTGACTACCTGTAACAGCTGTCATATGTATTCGTATGAAACCCGGGATCGACGGCTTAACGTGCTGTCCGAGGCACGGATGGGTCTCCATGTGTAACAAATGATCACCTTTCCGGATCCGCGTGGTTGTTAGTTAGCCACGAGCCACTCTTATGACATTATATCATCATCATCTTCCTGCCCTTATCCCATGTTACCTGGGGTCGGCGCAACACGTTTTCTTCTTCCATTCCATCCTGTCACCTGTCATGATATCACTGACTCCCTTCTCTTTCATATCATTCTTCACACAATTCATCCATCTTTTCTTTGGCCTCCCTCTTCATCTCCATCCATCCACATTTATATTCATAACTCTTTTGGTCACATGCGTTTCATCGCTCCTCTTTACACGCCCATACCAAGACAAACGATTCCCTTTCAACTTTTCTGTCACTGGCTACTGTACTTGTACTTTCAAACTTTCTCTAATATACTCATTCCTGACCTTATCCATTCTGGTCACTTCACACATCCATCTCAACATTCTCATCTCCGCTACATGCAATCTTTTTTCATCCGTCTTCTTCACGGCCCAACATTCCGATCCACACAGTACGACATTACATAACTACATTAAATACTGTTACTAACTAATAATCAATTAATTCTTCGTACAGTTATCAAGTTATCCTCCTATAATTATATTAACATGTCATGTAATGTAGATAAGTATTATTTATAAACAACGTAAGAGTTAATTGTTAATAATTACGGTGAACTGCGTAGATGTCTGAGTGATTTGTATTATTGATAACATCGTATTAAGAGGTGAGTTGACTAGGTTATCAGATAATTCATGAGTGTAGCTCTCCTATCAAATACAACAAACCAATGACTGAATTACCGAAAAAAACTGTATTTTTACTTAACAATATGACTTCATACGTATTTAAAACCGTTTACCGAAAATTCTAGTATCCTAAAATGTCAGTATAGCAAAATTTTTATACCTTCTTCTTCCATCGTTTCGGTACGAGCTTTAAAAGAATCGGTCATGCCGTGGTGAAAAGATTAGCTAAACAGCAAGATTGGTAGCGGGGCTGACTGCTTAGGGTGCGCCAGACGTACTTAAGTATCGTCACTCGTGGAGGCTCTTTTCATGCAACCAAATCGAAATATAAAAAAAATCTTTTCTAGATATTGATTCCAAAATGAAATTCAAATATAATGATAATTCGAAATATTATTTGGTTTGATGAGGGTATCGATAATTAACCGAAATAAATCCGCTTACTACAGATACATATTGGTGATCGCGGTTTGTTGCTATAAGAGTACACACATGAAGATGCTGTATTTTTATGTTGTCTATAGGTATGTGAAAAGGCTCATGATATGTTAGATATGACAGGTAACACAAGAATTCTAAAAAAAAAAAATCGTTTGGAGTTTTCTATTACCGTCTGGCCCAATAATAGGTAGGTTTTTTAACTTAGTGCAAACTTTTTTGTAACGAAAAAAACCTTTTGGCACACTTTACTATGGCAATAGAATAGCAAATGTTATTTTAAATAAATAAACGATACAAGGGTTTAAGTAAAAATTAAAGCTGAATATTGCTGTGAATATAAAATAAATCAAAAAAATATTAATAAAATAACTTTATGAAAAAAAAAAAAAACTTTAAAAAAAAGTAAAAACCGACTTCAAAGAAATACTAAAAGGAGTAAAATAATTACCATAATATAAAATTAACAGTTTCAGAAGTCGGTGGCTTCTATTTGCTTCAGTGTAGAGTTGCACCGACTTCTGAAACTGTTAATTTTATATTATGGTAATTATTTTACTCCTTTTAGTATTTCTTT
Source organism: Amphipyra tragopoginis (assembly GCA_905220435.1). NCBI lineage: Eukaryota > Metazoa > Arthropoda > Insecta > Lepidoptera > Noctuidae > Amphipyra > Amphipyra tragopoginis. The sequence continues at coordinate 12,039,233 of HG992015.1, read as the reverse complement.
GAAGTCGGTTTTTACTTTTTTTTAAAGTTTATTTTTTATTTAATACGTTTTAGTGTCATAATTTTAACCCCCTCCTTCATAACAATTCTTTTTGGCATTGACGTAGTCGGGCATAAAAAGTCCTTTCAAATGATACCTTACACGATATAATGAAAACATTCCAAAGGGGGGGAGGGGGGGGGGGGGACACGCACCCCCTTCTCTTTTCAAGTAGTCAGTTCCCAACAACAAATATAAACAAAGCAATACTAGTAATTTGAGAATTTTGCTTTGGTCCGATGAGGAGTTCCGTTCCATATCTCTGAAGTTCATGGTCTAATCATAACAAAATTTAAATGGGACCAATCGGGAAGTATACCCTTTCGAACAAAAAAAGATTTTTTCAAATCGGTTCATAAATGACGGAGATATGAGGTAACACACATAAAAAATAAAAAAAAATAAAATAAAAAAAAAAATACAACCGAATTGAGAACCTCCTCCTTTTTGAAGTCGGTTAAAAAGAAACTACTTACATGTCCCTAGAAAAGATTTCTGAATTTGTTTAATCTTCAACAGTTCTCGTGTAAGTTGGCACCTCCCGAACTGCTTACTTTCACACAAATCACACGCAATCAAAGAAAATACTATTAAAATTTTAAACCTCATATTGACAACAAATTAAAGATAAAAAATAAAAAACTAATATATTTGACCCGATCTTGGCGGTCCCACTGCCAAGCGTGAAAAAATTACCAAACATCAATTTACAGTAAAAAAAAATTTGACTTCGCCATGTTTGATGCGCAAGAGTCTATGAAATGGACTTTATCGTAATAATGTGTCAATTTATATTAAGAACTGAGTTTGCATTAATTTACCTGTTGATGTCTGTGCCTATCCACTTAGTGTCTCTCTCGACTATTTCCTATCTCTTTCTATTGTACCACTTTCACATGAAAGATATAATACTTACCTATCTTCAAGTTGTTTGTTATCAAATATCTGAGAATTGAACGCGGTTACGAATCTTTTCTAAGCAAATCTAATATTATCATTGTTTTGGAACGAGTTTGAAATAAGAATCCTTACTGATATTATAAATGCGAAAGTAACTGTGTCTGTGTTTCTGTTACGCTTTCACGCCTAAACCGCTGAACTGATTTTGATGAAACTTGGTACAGACATAGTCTGTAACTCGAAAAAGGACATAGGCCACTTCCACGCGGGCGAAGCTGCGGGTAACTTCTAGTTTCACATAATAATGAACAAATGTTTGGCGCTGGGTAGACGGCAGGCAGCGGTAGGCCGGACAATTTTGCCGCGATGATAAAACTTTTGGAATCCCATAAAACAACGCATACGTAAGACAAAACGATTGCTAGTCAAAATGCCGCTGGTGCCCGACAGACAGGACGGACCGTGGCCGCCCACCGTTAAATCAAACGAACTGTAGGCTAATTCACATAGTTTCATGATGCACCGATCAAATTGCAGTGACGCTGCTGTTCAAATTTTTGTGATACAAATTATTCTTGTAATCTTTAAACTGCGCGTCAACTGCACGAAAACCAAACCTATCTACGGTCTGACCTGGTATATGTCTACGAATGGAACACGAAAAGCGTTGTTTTGATCAAAACTTAATTGCACTGCAACTGAACTTCTTTAGTTACGCGAATTAGTCTAATGGCTTGTACACGTGCGGCGGCGCTGCTAACGCAGACGGCGGTCAGTTTAGTCCACGCGCTTCCTAGTCTAGCGGCGCTGCTAACGCAGATGGTGGTCAGTTCAGTTCACTCCGTGCGCTTCCTAGCCGTAGAATCCAAGCTATACCATCGTGGGCAGATTATTTGCTGAGTGCGTTGAGTTCGTGGCAATCGCGCCCGCGGGCAATAACGGGCAGAAGTGGTTATTTTTGTGTCACAAAATGACCGCCGTCTGTGCAGCGCCTTAATCGCCATTGTTTATCAAAAGCATCGAGTTCATTTCGCCTTCTTCTGAGAGATCTACCGCGGTGCCTTCTCCAAGTTGTCAGGATCTATCCTACTCGCTATTTTGGCCAAATTGTCTAGCATGCGACAAACATGACCTGCCCTTTTCTTCTTAAGTTTGCCACCAATAGAGAAGGGTGGAAGTCTAAAGGGGAGATCTCTCTCAGCAGTGGGACGAAAAGGGATAGAATAGAATAATAATAAAATGTTGTGACCAGAACCTTGTGAAAGCCAAGAAGGAAAAAGAAATTAAATATCAAGACTTAGCACACGAGGTTGTCGCCATGTGAGATGTTGATTCAGCAGTCATTGTGCCGATAGTCGTTACGGCCAACGGCAACGTGCTCTCACATACAACCTTGTGAACGCAGAAGTACCATACTACAAGTATGTACCCGACCCAATTCTCGAGAATAGTCATGTCAAATTGTACTGGGATCGATCTATCATCATCGACAGGACTATTGTTGCCAATAAGCCTGGCACCGTGGTGATGGGTCGGTCAGAGCGTCTCACAATGATTGTTGATATCACGGTTCCGCATGACGAGAACCTTGTGAAAGCTTAAGAAAAGAAAGAAAAAGAAATTAAATATCAAGACTTGGCACACGAGGTTGTCGCCATGTGCGATGTTGATTCAGCAATAATTGTGCCGATAGTCGTCACGGCTAATGGTTTAATAGCCAAGAGCCTCAACCAACATCTGACAAGGCTCTCGTTGGGCAGCTGAATCAAGGACCGGGGGGCCTACTCCCTAAGTCCGTCAACGAAGTTAGTCTCCCATCCGAAAGTAGCCCGAAACGTAGGAGTGAACAAAACAAGTGTCAAGTTCAACTTTTCGGACGGGCAAAAACACATCGGTAGGAGAGATAACTGTCAAATCGTGTTGTCATTCATTCTTAGTTCGGGCCCCGAAATAATCTTATGCCCGTAGGTGATAGGGAGTAGGAAATGCTCGTAACTAAGGCCGAAACTACGGACTTCGTGCTTAGGGAGTAGACCCCTGGTACGGAAAGCGGTACTTCTGGACAACGTGTGTATTGTTAGGAAGTTCTTCTTTCCGAGGTTCTGACCGTCGGTAGGACCCTATTCCCGATGTTTTTGAATGAATTAAATGATATACACGAATTTTCTTCTCGATAGGAAAACAGACAGACACATAAGTGAGTAGGTAATGTATAAATAATTGGATGAGTAATTAATTAATCATTGTACGTCATCAAATAAATCAGTGATTGATAATAAGTGACACTTGATTGCGTTATGAACTCATTAGAGTTAAAATACTACATTTCTTAAAAGGAATGCATTATAAATAAATTCCTCTTCAGTTAAGAGGGTAATTAATATTTATTACTTGTATTTGTATTAATATTGATTACATAATTAAGTCTTGTGTAGTGCCGGACTTAAAGAATAGCACTACCCCATCTCGTAAAAGGCGACTAAGGGATTCTATAGAAGATGGGCAGCAGCGTTCTCTGAGTACTTTAACAACCATACTACGATCGCCAACCCGCCTGCCAAGCGTGGTGATTACGGCAAACCCCCCCTTTTGGGGGAGGCCTATGTCCAGCAGTGGACGTCTTTCGAATGATGAGGATGATGAATTAAGGCAGAGACAAACTGATCCCACGTATGGAACGTATGCGATGCATTATGAAATCTGGGCAACTGACAATGCAAACATATTAAATCATAGATAGATTTTAGCATAATTTTTATGTAACTTTTAAACAGCTATTTCTCTTAAACTATTGACTTTTGGAAAAAGTGGTAGAACAAAAGTTACTCATTATTATGGGTACTTTAACACCCTTTCTGATTAGTACCTCCTTTCTAACCTTGTATAATGAATATTAATATCGTAATTGCAGAAAAACTGGTTAGCAAAAGTACTTCTGTAAGTCAATTCAAACCTACAGGCGATAAGATACACTATACAAAAATAAGCAACCGCCTTTTCTCGTACATTCGCAAGCCACAAGTTCCTCGGTGCAAAATAATTTCGATACCAAACCCGAAGTCGAAGTATGAATTCCGCTAAAAACTCCATACATTTGCGGGCTAAACAAGTTATTTCCGCAATTTGTTAGAGCGCTCTCAAAAGTGCGAACTTTTCATTTGGCTGATGTACAGGCGGGCTGTATTGATTGAGTTATTCGTCGCGTTTTTCGATAGTTTTTGTGTTGCTGTTCTTGTTAAAACGCTAGCAGAACACGTCACTACATGCTACAAAACAAAGGCCCCTGGTGCATCTGTATGTCTCATGACATGTATTTACTGGACTGTATTTACTGGATGTAATTACTGGACGTATTTTGTTTAGGTTTTCACGATTTACAGATTGATTTTCGTAGATTTATGTGTATTATTCATAAACATGCTATTTAAATTAAATGAGTTATCATGAACACACACTTTTACCGAAAAATTATATCCATTGCGCACGCTGAGTAAATAGTAGGGTCAAGTGTTGTACCTATGGACGGCTTTACCTATGGACACTACCAATATTTCAAAAACCAAACGGCGTAAAATCATAGTTAGAATACACACAACACTGACTAACTGTCATTATGCTGTCAGTGATAAATCTGTTGTGATATGCTGTTGAAGATTTTTATTTCAAAAAGTAAGTTTTTTTGTACATTTTCATGGTGTTTTTCTGTGAGATAACTTAAACTAGAAGTACGACTGTAGATTATTTACAGAACTTCGTTGTTTTTCATTGAAATAAGGATTATTCTGCGTTTTTGTTAATGCTCTGTAAAAAGATTTAACCCTTTCTAGGTTTTGTCTTAATATTTGTACCTGTGGACGGGGGAATGAATGTACCTGTGGGTATAGGTACATAATATCGGTTGTACCTGTGGACAGTAATTTACACAGACAAATTACTACATTTCTGTTGTTTTTTTTTCAGTGCCACGTAGTAAAACCGGAGAGAAACAGGATAAAATATGTCCAGACACTCTCTCCGAAGCAGTTATAGAGGTCAAAAGTGGATGTTTAGTTCGTAAGGTGTCTGAAAAACACAAAATACCAAAATATACGATTTTTAAACATTTTCAACTCAACAAATAAATAATGATCTATATATTAATTATTAGATAGATTTATTGTTGTATTATTGAAAAATGACGTAAAAAAGGTGTTTCAAGAGCATAAAGAAATTATGTTACGTGAATATTTAGAAAAGGCAGCCTGCATGCATATGAGTCTAGATTCCAAACAAGTCCTGGAACTTGTCTACCAGTTTTCTGTGCAAAAAATAAATAAAATACTCTTAAAAGCTGGCATCAGTACAAAATAGCTGGTATAGGATGGTTTCGATGTTATCGACAACGTTTTCCAAAATTATCGCTACGAAAACCTGTTTTTTTTGCAATACCAAATGCTTGTCTACAGGTACATTATCGTCCATAAGTACATTTGCGCTGTCCATAGGTACATTGGTACGTTGTACCTGGGGACAAAATAAGGGTTTTTGAAAATCTTTAATTTTCTAAGCAACTGTTTTTGCTATCGCATTTGAGACTGATAATTATTAAGAGTTGATTAGTTACTAAGCCGTACGATAAATAATTTCATGATAAAAGAATGAGGTTTTTTTTAAAAAAATAGTTTTTTGTCAAATTCTGGAAATCGTCCACAGGTTGAGCACATGCCCCTAACATATAAAAAAAATTGCCGTTTAGTGTACCATTGCAGGGCCCTTTGCCCTGCAGTATACAGCATACAGAGAAGGTACGAGCATTGATCGCCACGCTTGCTCACTGCCGGTTGGCGATTTCAGATCTAGTCCAGGTTTCCTTACGATGTTTTCTTTCACCATAATAATATGTTAGTAGCGCCTATATTGACTAAGAAATTGCATATAACATTGAAACAGTCACATTGGTACATGTCTGGGTTTAAACCCGCAACTTGGTGCTTAACAAGCGGATCTGTAACCTCCAGGCCACCACGACATTTTAACCGTGATATAAATGAAAATAATATCAATGAAATAATCGAATGGTACCCGTACGAAGTTGGGGCAGGTCGCTAGTATTCAATATTTTGGGTCCCATTGAATTGAGGCCTTTTCAAAAATTTACTTATTATAACAATTAATAAATGCTGTGTTAGTACCCTTGGTTAATCTCCCTCACAGGTGCCTTTACACGAATATTTTAGTCTAGGAGAACCTACTTAAAAAGCATTTAATCCATAACTAACCAATATGCACAAATTGAATCTAGTTGAAATTACAAACCTACATTTTTTTTTATTTAATAGTTACAGTAGCAGACTACAGACTAATACATTCACATTTGTATTTAGCAATATACTATACTTAAATCGGGAGTCCAATTATAACTATACACAGCACTCACTAACTATTAGGGCCTGCGCCCACTGGCAGAACGGCTTGGCGAAGGATTTATTAAATTTAAATAATGTTAAACCTTATTTTCATAACTTTAGCACTTGTTTTTGCTTAGCATACCGCAGGATGCTTCGTCGTGCTGCGGGTTGCCGAAGCATCCCGCGGTACGGTAATTATGAGTTCTAAAGTGTATAAATAAAGTTTAAAATTATTTGAGCTTAAAAAATCCCTTGCCATGCCGTCCCGCCAGTGGGTGCAGGGCTTTAAAGAGCGACTTTAAGCTTAGAAACTAAGAATTAAGTTTTTCATGTTTATATAGGTTCTAGGGTATTTCCTTAAGTAGGATATTTTTAAAGGTATTAAATCTGCAATGAAAAATATCGACTTGTGAACATACGCAGTTATATTGACGGCACATACGTGAAATCGGATCGTTTTGAGACACATTATGTACGATTTCCCCCAACCGGGCCACGCAAGAGCGCAACGCAGAGCATCGCAGCGGATGCTCGAGCATGCGCGCGTAGTCAACCGCGTCCACCCAACGGCTACAATCTGCTGGAACCCAGACGCATGCGTGCGCGTGTTCGCGTATCCGCTATCGCAGTCAATTTCTACCTGCGGTGTGGCCGAGCGGAGCCGACCGGACGCGATGACAGCCGAGCGCCGCCGTCCACGTACGCGAGCAGCCGACCGGCTGCCGCGGCATACGCGAGGAGCCGACTGGCTGCCGCTGCATACGCGCGGATCTAACCGAGTTCCAAGCAATGTAAATTCAATGCAAACATGAATCTTAACTATTGTATAGAAGCCTGAATTTCCTTTAGCACAGCGTGAAATGCGCTCCGGCGCGCTCCGGCGCGGCCCATTTGGTGGAAAGCGTAAATTATTGTTGCTAGCAAGTATAGTAAACAGTTGTGGTATGCGCACGGATCGTGTCGGGATTTTAAAGTTTTGCAAATGTTTATGTACCAATGGTGTGTACAATCCGCCAACCCGCACTAAACCAGCACGCCGGACTAATTCTTCCACCTTCTCTTTCTGAGAAGAAAACCAAGCAGCAGTGGGCGAGCAATGAGCTGATTAAACTAAAACATAGTATAACCACACCGCCTAACGTATAATAATTATAAACTGCAAAAGAAAATCGTGCTTAGCTTAATTCGAGACCCCGGCTGAGCGCGGCCATCTTTAAATGCAAATCCCTAACGTTACGAATGAAGTAAAAGAGCAAAAGTCGACAAGATAAAAAGTTTTAATTAGTAGAAGAGACTGGATACACCTGTACTCTCTGATTTGCATAGAAAATCTTATCCTTGTTCATTTATCTAATCTATAATACTTACTAGCCGTTGCCTGCGGTTTTACTCGCATCCTAGGAAAACTACGTCACTTACAAAAAGTTTATTTTGTGGTAATTCAGGATATGGTCTATCTGTGTGCCAAATTTCATGTAAATCCGTTCAGCCGTTTACGTGTAATTGAATAACAAACATCCACACAGCCATCCATTTACACACACTTTCAAAATAATATTAGTAGAATTATTAGTTCGGAAATTGTACTCGCTGAAAAATATCTATAATCTATACTATCAATAAAACTCAAAGTGCACTTTGTCTGTACATTAAATATTTTTCCAAAACTTCGATTGGGTACCCCCCAATACTATCCCCTATACTATCGATACAGAAACGAAAACATTTTTTTTTGGATTTATTGTCTGTCTGTCTGTCCGTGCATAACTTAAAATCTCGTGGATGGATTTTGATGGAACTTTCACTGATGTATTGCGTAAAGAGCGACAATTATACTGGTATATATACCATCACGCTATTGTTCATAGTAGCCGAGCAATGTAACATTATTTCCACATACTGCGTTGTATATTCACGTAAAATTCCGTTGATAGATTTTGATGCGACTTTCACTGATGCGTTGCATTATAATCCATTTTAGCAAGGTAATGTGTAGAAATAATAGGTTTTGTGAATGTTAACGGTCAATCAAGATGAGCTGAAACTCTATTTGAAGAAAAGGTTCAAAAGATATTAGTGTCCTGGTGGGCCACTTTTGTCTATTATTGTAGTATATTTAGTACATGTACATTATTTAGTTGCTGCGATACAGTGTTGTTGTAACACTGTACTGGCACTGGCACTGCTAGTAATTAATATATGTGTTATGGCACATATTACGCAGCACTTGATGCTTTAAACATTTTCGGCTGAAAGCGCCAACGTCCAGGTCCAGTCTGAAGTAGAAAAGCCGATCATCACTATAGTTACTACGCTTTCATCGATGGAAATCTGCTCTTAAAAAGGCAATTATTATTATAACGAAAGCTTTTTAAGCCTTCTGTGTAAAATACTTCACATGAACAGATTACAGATGTTCCGAGTGTGCGTATCTTTGCACGTTGTTGTTTTACCTAGCCTTTCCCAACTACGATGGGGTCAGCTAAGGTCAGTCTACTGGTGGACATAGGCCTCCCCCAAGCCACGTTGGGGGGGGGGGCGGGGAGGAGGAGGAGGAGGGGGTGTTGCTATAATCGCCACGCTTGGCAGGCGGGTTGGCGATCGCAGTATGGTTGTTAAAATACTCAGAGAATGCTGCTGCCCATCCTTTATTAAATCCCGTAGTCGCCTTTTACGACACCCACGGGAAGAGATAGGGTAGTGCTATTCTTTACGTCCGGCACCAGACGGACAAAGTCTAACCAGATGTGGCTGAAGACCGGTATTTTGCACAGAGCGACTGCCATCAGACTTCCGCAACTCAGTTACTGGGTAATGCCGATATCCTAAAGTTAGACCGGTTGTCAGACGTTTGGGCTTCTAAGTACCCGTAACGACTGTCATAGGTATTCGTGTGACACCCAAGACCGACGGCTTAACGTGCCCTCCGAGGCATGGAGGGGTCTCAATTTGTAACGAATGGTCACCCATTCTTCAAACTTTTTCTTTAACCGTGTTGTACAACTATTTACAAAAAAGTTACCCAAACATGTCACGCTTAGCGGGTTAAGGGTGACTTGAGGAGTCAATTCTTAACGAGCATGTGCACATAAAATCATAAAGCTACCAAGAAGTTTAGCAGGAGTGTACTTGTGGTAGAATACTGAAAACACTTTTAACCTTACAATAAATATTGTATAATTGTTACAAATTAAAATACAGGGCGTGGTTCTATGACAATACGAGGAGTCCAGGGATCTGCAGGTGTAGGTGTAGGTTGACTTAACTGGCGGCTGCTGAGGCGCGAGAGAGGACGAAGTGCAACGTGCCGACCCTTTTATAGGCGCACCCCGCTAGTCGCCACCACTACAACCGTCACATACACACAAAAAGATAGGATGATGACATGAATGAAAAACATGTATTCCATTCCTATATTCAACGAACCAATAATTAGTTTACCAGCAATCTGTTTGCGCCTTACAACTAGCCTCGGATAATCACAGCACCACATCTGCGCCCTTTGTCAGAGTTGCATTATGTACGTCGCACTGTATTGTGAGTTAAACCGTTAATATAACGTGTAAGAAAGCGAAGTTATTGGTAGGTAAAATATATTATGTTTGAAAAGCTTTGCATTAGTTTTGTTCCTAAATATGTAGTTTTGTCGAGATCTTTCTATCTTATCACACCAAAATTTGTTTCTTTTGTTTTTACACACTATTGTCTACATTTCTTGTTCCAAATTCTCCTCTCGCAGCTCTGCTGGAAGAGATTTCTTAAAGAAATAAGCGCTGTCTTTGTATGCCATGGTATTGACATTGGTATTGCCATGGTATTGACACTGACATTGCCATGATCTTGACACACAACCCTTTTATTATTGAGTGTAACATACATGATTAAATACACAAACAATTTTTTATTGAAAGTTTCTAGTTTTTCTGAGAAGAATAGCCGTCTTAAAAGCTAAATAATATCATATCAAATGAACTATGAATTTCAGTTTAGAAAAGTATCTTATACCATTTGGATGACGCTAAACAAGTGAATGCTAAAAAACACAAAAGAAATAAAATATACAAATACAAAAACTCTCTCAACAAATTCTGATTACACCCAGACGTGGCATCAACCCGTAAATCCGAATATAAACAGCATCATCGAACACAAATACACTAAATTGAATTCAACCCTAAAATGCTACAATACCGAAGCGTGTAAACAAGTTTATACCCTTTGTACAGACCGTTGTATCCCGCCCAAAACTTGTCTGACCTCTAAAATGATCTGAACCGATTCGCAAGACGTTTTAAAATGAGTTATAGTACGCGACCTGTGAGGTTGGGGGTTTGAAGACAGCGGGGTTTGACCCTTTCAGTCAATTTTACGGACAACAATGAGCAAAAAGCAAATCAGTTTGATTTTGTGAGTCAACAGTCAACTCATTGGGTGGTGCTAGTTGGTATACATTTAGCCAACGAACGCCAGCGAATGGGCTTGATACAGCCAAAAACCGAATGATTCGTTCTATACAAAGTTTGGTCAAATTCAACAAATGACGAACGTTCGTTGACCCTCGTTGGCTAGATGTGTAGACTGCCGCTTTCGGCTGTGATTCTGGTCGTGATCGGGAGCGAGAATGCGTGGTAAGGCGTCGCCTCCTTTTGCGAGGAGGTGATGGTGACCAAGGAGACTTCGAAAAAGGAAAGAGAGGCGACTGCCACTCTCCCTTCCCGCGCCAGACGCATCGGGCGCCGCCGGAGGGCGCGATGATCTTCAGCCAGATTAGAGGGCCCGTCGCCCGACCAGTTACAGGTCAAAGAATAGGCTGCGCCGTGCTCCGCGCGTGCCTCTCAGGAGAACGTAGGGCGAGGCCCCACCGAAGGAAAGGTATACCAGGGGCTGACCAACCGAGACATGTCGGGATTGTGGTCCCGCGACCCCGGCCATAGGTCAGGAGAAGGAACAGTGTGGGGTTTCAGCCGGTAAGAGTCCGGAATAACCCTTCCCCGGGCGGAGAGTATCCGTAAGGATTAAAAAATTAAAAAGGGTTAAAAAAAAGAATAAGAAAGTATGTTTACTTCATAAGTTTTGACAAGTTTTGAATCGTGTAATGCAAAATCCAGGCTAAAATCAGAGGGAGAGAATTAAGAATGAATTATAAAATAAATCCTAAAACAGGCAAATGTGCATTAATTGGAAACGCCTATTTTCAACAGTGGACGCTATGGACCGATAAATATTTTAAAGTCTGAAAAGATTAAAGTTAGCGCCTGATTAACACACAATGCAGATACTTTAATATTTTATCTGCGAACACATAACAACATTAGTGTCTGCAGGCACTTACCACACACGGAAAAATACGATAGTAGGTATATGAAAATCGTTAAATCTATTTCTATTCTAACCCAGTCAGTGTGATTGACAGACAACGCACAGTTTAAACCGGAGGGAAACATAAATTTTTCACAGGAGTTCCTTATGTAACGTAAGTGAGCAAAAAAGATTTTTAAAAATTCATTCCTTGGGTGGGTTAAATAGGGGATGAAATTTTGACCCGTCGCCCGACCAGTAACAGACTCGAGAAGGCGGCGCATATGTGTTCCGTGCGCGCCTCTCAGGAGGACGTGGGGCGAGGCCATCCGGGGTTGCGGTGCATGCAGCTGCGAATCCCGTGACCCCGGCCAAGGGTCAGGAGAAGGAACGCCGTAGGTTTTTAGGCGGTAAGAGTCCAGTAAAGTGCCTGGGGAAGGCAAAGGGTATCCATGAAAATTTTACCACGATAAAAAAGGGGGTGAAATATGGAAGTTCGTTACTTTAGTAGTATGGCAAATTACACAAACGGGCAAACGAATAGTTCAGTTAATAAAATTTGTATTTGCAGATTATCTACACGTTTATTTTGTATCTGACAGAATCTGTTGAAGTTGGATAGTATCTTCAGATTTTATCAGACCACTACATTGTAAATAGGAGCACAATGACAGTGCAGTCATTATTGTAACTATTGATCTGAGATTGTAACATGTTTAATCTATACATATAAAAGGAGAAGCTGACTGACTGACTGACTGATCTATCAACGCACAACCTAAACCGCTGGGGTTAGAAAATTGAAATTTTGACAGTAGGTTCCTTTTGTAAAGTAGGCATCCACTAAGAAGGGATTTTTCGAAATTCAACCCCTACGGGAGTTAAATAGGGGATGAAAGTTTGTATGGAAAATCGTCACTTAACGGGTTCAAAATTTCACGCAAGCGAAGCTGCGGGCGAAAGCTAGTTAGATATATTGCTGATGACAGTCGTGAGTTCCCATACTATTATGGTCGAGCCTCATGTTGGTATGTCTACACCCGTGCGCTTTCATGTTCATCTTGCGCTTTCAACTTTCAATTCCTCTTGCGTCAAGCGCATGCAATATTAATTGCCATAAGACTCGAACGAGTATTAAGGCATGCGCTATTGCATGCGCTATGGCGCTTTACGCATGCTTCAGACGAAGACGCTAGATTATTGTGAAAGCGCACTGGTGTAGACATAGATTTTGCTGAGACATATTATCCCTATCAAAATGTAAGTTATTATTAGTACTTACTTGTTTTTTTTTTACACTGCAGATTGCATTGTTCTCACATAATTTTAATTCTAAGACCACATTGTATTTACTATTACCCATACATACATAGTACATACAATTACTTTAAAAGAGTACCCATGGAGTTTCTTGCCGGCTCTTCCCCTGCTATGTTTACACCAGTGCGCTTTCATGTTCATCTTGCGTCTTCGTCTGAGACATGCATGAAGCGCCATAGCGCATGCAATAACGCATGCCTTAATACTAGTTCGACAAAAGCGCATGCCCCTAGCGCACGCTAATCCGTCTATTGTATGTCGACTGACGACTGAACGAGGCGCACCGGTGTAGACGATAAACTGCATGCGTCTTATGGCAATCAATATTGCATGCGCTTGACGCAAGAGGAGTTGAAAGTAGATACCTAGTGATGTTCAGAGGATAGCCGTAGTCCGTGGTCGTATGCCACCTACCCTAACAAAAATATATTCTAACAATAGTAAGCGATCATAAGATTTGGGTCAATGGCATATGACCACGAATATGTAATAAATACATTAAAATATATTACGTGTAAGTTTTTTATTTAATAAACGATAAATATTGAATAGTTTGCATATAACAATTTCAGATGATAATATTTTCTTGTTTCATTCATTTTTCAGTAGTCAAGTTTTAGTTTTTGAACTTACTTTTATTTAATTCCTACATTTGATTTAATTTTATCTTGTTCAGACATTCTCTTCAAGGATTATAAAGACTTTAGACAGAAAATACTGCAATTAAATTAACACTATATAAATAGTCCTTGCCAATTCTAATTACACAGACAGTGAGATGGAGCCGACGCAGACGTTCTGAATGAATCATTTAAATACTGTATCGCAAAGGAATCTACTAGCAGTTTAGACGTAGTTAGATCTGTTTTAATTTAATTTCCTTTTCGTGTAAATGAGAGAATGGAATGAATGGAAAAGTCTGGAATGGGATGCTAGATGAAAAAAGAACGATCTTGAGCAACCATGGTCGAGTTTTGGATTAAAGTTTTTTAAATGTGTGGAGGTACTAGGTATGGTGTTCTTCCAACACAAAGGGAGGATCCTTCAACCAGGCGGAGTCTTATGCCTGGCGGGCTCTGACCAACGGTTAATGTTGAACGGTTATATGTATTAAAAGAAAAGATTTTAACCTTCGATTCCGATGTCTAATTGGAGAAGAAAAGCTAGGATATAGTTTGTTGAATAAAGCTTAATTTTCGAAATATTCATTATTTAGGAAAATTGACAAATCGAAAAATATCTATGGTAACAAGTCCTATGAACGCGGCATTGCGACTTTTGTCATACCATACCCCTCTCGCCGTATGTCTTATTTGTCGGGGAGGGTTGTGAAGTGAGAAGTTACTTATCCACTCACACGATAATTTATAAATGTTGCTAGTTCAACCTAAGGTATTGTTTACAAAAAAGTACTGAAGTGAATTGATTTATTAAGTACCGAAAAAAATATGACTGAATTGGAATTTCGTTGATATAATATTTGACTCATAATACCATCAGAAAGGCGTGGTTAAAATCTTTCGAGTACCTCGGGCCTACTGTGTATATGACGGAGTTACGCCCGAACATACACACATCAAAAAAAGTTAGCGATCACTTTGAAAAATCGAAATCCATTTTGTTACGTTATTTATAAAAATAAGAAATAGTTTAATTTTTTAATTTCAAACTGGGTATTTCTATTTAAAGAAAACACACAACAAAGAATTTTTCTTGATAAAGTTCAATTTAAAAAATTATATCAGCTTATGCTAGTGATCGCAAACTTTTTTTTTGTGTGTACATAAAAAAAATAAAACAAAAAGATATACATCCGAATTGAAAACCTCTTCCTTTTTGAAGTCGGTTAAAAAGGGAGCAGAGACCATCGGATTATTTTACAACAAAACCCCAAAAACATTGATAAAACACGACCACAATCAACTCACAACATCTATTTAATTAAATATTCCTAAAAGCAAACAGCTCGGGGCCTTTTTTCAGTTTTATGCAAATTCTTAGATCAACGTTGAAATGCCATCAAGTCTCAATCTCATTGAATATGTAAATCTCAGGTAAAATTGAAAGTGCCTTCCTATCGTCCATTAGTTTGGTAAGCGGTCGCGGCGGGACCGAACTTGAACGTTTTGGGTTGTAATCTTTATTAAAGGATTTCCGAGAGCCAGTATTGATTAAGTTAACAATACCTATTTGAATTTTCATTTTGTTCCGAGATGAGCAATCAAGAAAGTGAAGGATCTGAATTCTCTAGAGATAAGGGGAGGTACTTTGTCTGAGTAGTTACTTTTCTTATACAGGCTGTTTGGCAGAACGTTGAACATACAAAAATGGTGGATTGGTGGGGTCATATGCTACTTACTCAGCCCTAATTTATGTGGCCCTGGACGCATGGATATTTAAAAAAATTTTTTTTTGCTTTCTTCTCTTTTCAGCAGTTTCTTAACTTTCCAATCTTTAATGTTGGCAGGTTCTTATAAAATTATTGCTTTATTCAGATGTTAGCTAGAAAAAAAGTTATGAGTCCTCAAACTTATAGAAAGACGTAAAAAATACTTAAATCTTAATTTCAACTTGCAAAAAAAAAAAAAACCAGGGGGCCAGGGCCAAATAAATTAGGGCTGAGTAAGTAGCAGATGACCCCACCTATCCACCATTTTCGTATGTTCAACGTTCTGCCAAACACCCTGTATATTACTAGTTTTTGCCCGCAGCTTCGCTTGCGTGAAAATTTTGAACCCGTTAAGTGACGATTTTCCATACAAGCTTTCATGCCCTATTTAACTCCCTTAGGGGTTGAATTTCAAAAAATCTTTCCTTATTCCTTGTCTACGTTATAAAGGAAACCTCTGTGCAAAATTTCAGCTTTCTAGGTCCAAGGGTTTGGGCTGGGCGTTGATGAGTCAGTCAGTCAGGACTTCTCTTTTTATTTATATAGATACTAGCTGTACCCAGCATGCGTTGCAATGCGCTTTTTCCTACTAACTATCTCCCTATAACTACTGTTTTTTTTTTAATATATAAATTTTCTTTCATAAGAACCTTCTCCTGACAATTATGAACACAACAAAATAAAAATTATCGAAATCGGTCCAGCCGCTCACGTGTGATGCCGTGACCAAGGGAAATAGGGATTCATTTTTATATATATAGATAAGATAGATCTGTTCTGACCCGACGAGAAGAATACCTATGACAGTCGTCAGACAGAAAGTCTGACAATCGGTCTAGCTTTTGAATATCGACATTGCCCAGTAACTGGGTTCCGGAGGTCCGATGGCAGTCACTCCGTGTAGAATAGTCCATTCAGGGTATTCAACCGCATCTGATTAAGACGGGATCCGACGGTTCACTCGTATGAATGTTTACTCGAGTGAATGCTTCATTTTTCTTTCATTCCATGGTCACACGACTAGGCTGCAATGACATAGAAAAGAAAATTCACCTGCTCTTTTCTTTCAGTATGCCGTCGAATGAAGTTGTGCGTCTTGGAATTAGTTAGGCTGACCGAATCCGAGTAAATATTCCCTCTATGTTCATACTGTTCATTTTTTGTTCATTCGGAGTGGGAGTGAATGATGCCAAATGCCAATATTCAACATTGTTGGATCGGTTCACTAATGAATTCATTCGGCACTATTCTTTCATTCCGTGTTTAAACGTTTCATTTCGAGTGAAAGATGCCGAATGAAAGACGCAAATGAACGAAAAATGAATTATCGGATATCACCTTTATAGCGGCTTCCCACGGTGCGTGATATCGCGCACCGCGACGGACGAGCTCGCACCGACGCACCATGGGAAGAGACACGTCCGTGGTAACGTGGACGCGTGCGGAGCGGTGCGCTGTATCCACATCACGTACCCTCATAATGTGGCTTCCCACGGTGCGTGATTTTACGGATGATACCACGCACAACCGGTGCGCGCTACCACGCACCGTGGGAAGCCAGCTTTAGACTGGAGCTGAACCCAACATAGTTGGGAAAAGGCTAGGTAGAACAGATACTGCATCTCTCTTATTTTACTTTGTGGTACTTTCAGGAAGAAACAAGGAAATAAGCTCCATAAAACGTATACATTTCCCCACACTTTCAGAATTAACTCGAGAACAAAAATAGGAACTATAAGCGTTGACAAGCTTGCATCTTTATGGACTATAGTGGCTGCGTTCACAACGTGGTAACAGAAATAACAGATATAGAAACTCATGAAGTGAATAGAATGTTTTAAAATAAGCTTCTCACTAGTTTTTCTATCGTGGATGCACATAAAACTTTTAATCCCTACTAATATTTTAAATGCGAAAGTAACTCTGTCTGTTACGCTTTCACGCCTAAACCGCTGAACCTATTTTGATGACACTTGGTACAGAGATAGTCTGAAACATGGAGAAGGACATAGGCTACTTTTATCCCGAAAAATACGGAATACGCGATAAACGACATCCACGCGGGCGAAGCCACGAGCGACCTCTAATCTATATATTCTATATTATTACATATAATTACATATAATAAAACAGTAAAAAAACTGTGTCTGTACATTGAATATATTACAAAAAAAATAATTGAGTAGGGTTTAGAAACAGTAAAAGAGCACGAATCCAAAAAAAAAATTCTGTCTGTTTGTCTGTGTGTCTGTTTGTTTGTACACGCTAATCTTCGGAACTACTGGACGGATTTGAATGATTATTTTTTTGTTGTATAGGTATTAAGTCTGGGCAACATATAGGCTATAATTTATCTTGAAAACTTGAATACCTGATGCAGAACCGCAACAGACCAGCTAAACTATAAGAGATACAAAAATGGTGCCATAGCAAAAATTGTTCTACGTGATGAGCATTCTCTGCTGAGAGAATAAATTTGAAAATCTGGAACACCTGATGTGGAACTCCAAGAGCCCAGCTACACTATAACATATATAGGAATGACGACTTAGCAAGAGTTGTTCAACCTGATGAGCACTCTCTGTTGACGTATAAAAACTGAAGAATTGGAACACCCCTTGTGGAATTCCAAGCGCCCAGCTACACTTTAATATATATAGGAATGACGTTTTAGCAAAAGTTGTTCAATCTGATAAGCACTCTCTGTTGACTTATAAGAATCGAAGATCTGGAACACCTGTTGTGGAATTCCAAGCGCCCAGCTACACTATACTTAACATATAGGTACGTATAGGAATAACGTTTTAGCAAAAGTTGTTCAATCTGATGAGCACTCTCTGTTGACGTATAAAAATTGAAGATCTGGAACACCTGTTGTGGAATTCCAAGCGCCCAGCTACACTATAACATATATAGGAATGACATTTTAGCAAAAGTTGTTCAATCTGATGAGCACTCTCTGTTGACTTATAAAAATCGAAGATCTGGAACACCTTTTGTGGAACTCCAAGAGCCCAGCTACATCATAACACATATAGGAATGACGTTTTAGCAAAAGTTGTTGGTTCTGATGGACATTTCCTGTTGAATTATAAAAATCGAAGATCAGAAACATCTGATGTGGAAATAAAAGCTATCACTAATTTCGCCGTATAATTATAAAATAACATAAGCTGGGAGTACCTCCACGCGGTGACGGCGGTAACAATTAAGTACTGATTTTCGATGACGTTGGTATATCATTGAAAATTTGACTCTACTGGCCAAAACTCCCATTTTTTTTAGGAATAAATATGCCTTCGGGCTTATGTTATTTGAGTGTTTAATTTCCTTTTCCATTTATCTTCGTGACACGGTAGCCTACCCGGTAACGCAGGGGAGCAGTCACTTAGATTTTAATTGATCAGGTATCTTCACAATAAAACTATAACCATGCCTAGAAAGAGGTCAAATCTTTCCCAATGTTCCAAAAGAGCTAAAAGATTGAGGATCAGAAGATCCCAAGAATCTACCGAAGCGCGTCAGGAGAGACTTGATGCTGTTCGAAAACATCAAGCTGCAACTCGCTCCGTAAAAACCTCTTCGGATCGCGAAGCACGCCTGCGTTCTCAGCGTATTTACGCATCTACATCCAGATCTCTAGAGATCAGTGAAGAATATGATGCACGACTGACCGCTGATCGTGAACGTCACGCATTGTCTCGCGAGTCGGAGACGTTCGCGGATAGAGAATTGCACTTGAGTTCTCAGCGTATCTACGCATCTGCTTCTAGGTCTCTAGAGACAAGTGGAGAACGTGATGCGCGACTGTCCGCTGATCGTGAGCGACATGCATTGTCTCGCGAATCGGAAACGTTTACCGATACGGAATCACGCTTGAGTTCTCCGCGTATTCGTACATCTACTAACAGGTCTTTTGAAACGAGTGATGAACGTGATGCGCGACGAACTGCTGATCGAGATTATCCTACATTGTCTCGAACACGCACACAACAAAATATTCATAATCAGTTAGAAAGTGAGAGAGAAAGAATTGCTGGAGTACGGCATGAAGAGACAGAAGAAGAGCGCAACGAACGTTTGAATTCTGATCGACTTCGACATTCTCTGAACAGAATGTCGATATCATCTGAAGAATCGGATGTGGACCAGCTAAAGTAGGTATAAGAGATAAAAAAAATGGTGCCATAGCAAAAATTATTCCACGTGAAGAGCATTTTCTGCTGTGAGAATTAATTTGAAGATCTGGAACACCTGTTGTGGAACTCCAAAGCCCAGCGACACTATAACATATATGTATAGGAATGACGTCTTAGCAAAAGTTGTTTAGTCTGATGGGCATTTCCTGTTGACTTACAAAAATGAAAGATCTGGAACGTCTCGAATCGTCTCGCGCATCCCGTTGTTTTCCCGTCCCCGGGCTCTTAGAATTCAACATTAGACGTTTCAGATCTTCGATTTTGACGACCCCGTTGTCGCTGGCATAAGCAACAGGATCCGTGTACGAAGTCGCGGGCAGAAGCTAGTATGTAATAAATTAATAACTGTACAGCATGACTGATAAGTCGTTTTACATCCGAAAACCATGAACTCTGCTCATCATTCTGTACAATTTTTACTATATTTATAAACTCAAACTCAAAACTCGTTTATTCAAAATAGACTATAAAATAAAATAAAATATAATTACCTAGTTATTTTTCAACGTCGCATCTTCTATCTATACAGGGTGTTAACGAATTCGTGTAATTCCTTCAAAGCACGTGATCTACTGGTGACACAGATTAACCCTAAATGAGACTTTTTGAAGATCAACAAAAAAATAAAATTTAAAAAAAACTAGATTTTCTATTTCTGAGTCATTTTAAAGCCTTGAGTTATCTGACTGCAACGAGCGATATCACGTTAGTCGTGCCTGCAAGCCATGTCGCCGTGCTTTCATTAATTTATGCGTGGCATCGAAACGTTCACACAAATAAACCATTTTTTTTTTTAAATCTTCTTTTTTTACTGAATCCTTATTAGGTGGTTCAGACACGATCGGTAACAAAGCCGCATGAAAAAATAATAATTTTATTTTTTATTTTTAATCAAGCTAAATCCCGTGCGGGACCTGTCTACATCAGTAGTAGATCATGTGGTTTTAAGGAATTACACGAATTCGTTAACACCCTGTATACATAAAAAGAGAAGCTGACTGACTAACTGACTGATCTATCAACGCACAGCCTAAACCGCTGGGTTTAGAAACTTGAAATTCTCACAGTAGGTTCCTTTTGTAATGTAGGCATCCACTAAGAAGGGATTTTTTGAAATTCAACCCCTAAGGGGGTGAAATAGGGGATGTAAGTTTGTCATTTTTGAAGTAAGACGCATGAAATTAAATATTAAGGTTTCTGGTTAGAATTAAAACTACACATGTTAGAGCGTTTTTGAAAATTCAACCCTTAAGGGGATGAAATAAGTGGTGAAAGTTTGTATGAGAAATCTGTTACTTTTGAAGTGAGAAGAATGGAATTAAAAATGTAGGCTTTTGGTGAGAAATAAATATACACGTGTTTGAGGGTTTTTGGAAATTACTCGTAAGTGGTGAAATAGGGGATGAAAGATTTTTTAGATTTTTTAACTGCACCTTACAAGGGGCTTAACGAGGGTTTAAAATTTCACGCAAACGGAGCTGCGGGCAAAAGCTAGTTTTACACAAGACAGTCTCCAAAAGCGCCTCCCTCTCACCGCTTTCCAGTGTTTATGCTGTGAAGAAGAAACGGCGCAACAAACTACCCAGCAACACAGTTCTATCTGTCAAGTGAATAAATACATGAGTCTATACACAAAAAAAAAAACCTTATTAATTACATAGATTAAATTATGTAAGTTGAGGATGATAAACAAAATATTTACCTAGAACAATTCTGGATGACTTAAAAACAAAAGTAAAAGTATCTTAATATTAGATAATTCAACATAATAACACACATAATTATACCTGTAATTACAGAACATCAAACCAAAACCCTAAATTACACTACATAATAATCTAATTCGAGCAGGTCGCTTCCAAATTCTCTATCCACATATAAAATCATCAAGTGGAAATAATTAGGGTTACCACAAAAACAATTTGTGGTCCGTAACCCCGAGATATTCATCCGCTGGCCATTTGTTTTGTCCACAGTGTCGTTTGGTCCCACTGTTGGAGTCGGAGTTTATTTTTTAATAGCCAACAAATTATGAAGGCGTTTGTTTCGAAATTCTGGCTTTTTATTGCGTGCATTCGCGTTAATTGGGATTTTAAAATGTTAGTAGCAGTTTGTAAGAGCTTGGTTAAGTTAAACTTTGTGTTAGCTTTTCTGAGCTACACAAATCGAAAAAAGTTTGCGATCACTTTGAAAAATTATGTAGCCTTTTAGAAGCCGAATTTTCTAATCGGGATTCAAAGCGATAATTATCATGATAAATATAGATTGATAGTTATTTAGATAAATATAAATCAGATTTCAGTGGGACTTTGAATTCGGAATCTTCACATACATAATAATGCTAGTGATCGCAAACTTTTTTTGATGTGTGTATATTACCGTTTCTTATGTCTTGCTTCTTTAGGTTAGGTAAACAATACAGTTGGTATTATTCTATTACAAAACGTCTAATCATAACTTTGAATTGAAATTATACAGGACTCCGTCCCAAAGACGATGTCTGTTGTCATCATGTTGGAGTGTGAGCCATTTGAAAACTCTGTAGAGGTTGTGAACGAATTCGTGTAATTCCTTCAAACCACATGATATATTAATGGTGTAGATTAACCCCGCAACGTATTTAGATTGATTCAAATAAAAAAATCATTTTTATGAGATAAAAAATTTCGATACCATGTGTAAATGAATGAAGGCACGGCGACACAGCTGACGGGCACGACTAACGCGATATCGCTCCACGCAGTCAGTTAACTTGGGACGCTAAAATTACTCAGATACAGGTTTATGTTATTTTTTGAAAACTTTTTTTTGTTGATTCTGAAAAAAACTTATGTAAGATCATTCAGTGTCACCAGTAGATCACGCGGTTTGAAGGAATTACACGAATTCGTTTACACACTGTATACAACCACACTCTATGATAATAAATAACAGGAGCTCGTGGCTAAATAATTACAGCCGCATAGACCGATCTTCCGGGTTAAGCCACGCTTGCCGAGGTTGGTCTGTGGATGGGTGACCATTTACCATAGCGAGTTTCCTCCGTGCCTCGGAAAGCACGTAAAGCCGTTGGTCCCGGCTATCATTTGTAGATCTTTGACAGTCGTTACTGTTGGTCAGAAGCCAGAAAGTCTGACAACCAGTCTTACCAAGAGTATCGTATTACCCAGGACCTGGGTTGTGGAGGTCTGATAGGCAGTCGCTCCATGTAAAATACTGATATTCAGCTGCATCCGGTTCGACTGGAAGCCGACCCCAACATAGTTGGGAAAAGGCTAGGCAGATGATGAACTGTTCCAACTGTTGGGCACGGCCCTCTTCTTATTTTGAGAAGGGTCTAGGTCTTAGTCCATCATGCACGCTGGCCTGCAACGGGCTGACGGACTATAGATCGACAAATTTTTGGCGTCTTCTCGGGTGTACAGTTTCTTCACGATATTTTAGGTCACCGTTAACACAAATGATATAATCAAATTCTGAACCGCACATGAATTCGAAAATTCAGAGGGCGGAGATCGAACTTAGACCTTCTTGCATGGAAGGCAAGTATTCAACCGCTAGGATATCACCGCTGTATGATAATACGAAATTACAAAATAACAAGCTTTCTTAGGAAACACAAGCGATGAGAATATTGACGCCTACACGCTTTAATTTAATTTAATTATTGTATCAATTGTTTTCTTATGCTCTCTACTCTTGTCACCCAAGACAAGTCATATAATATGTGCGTCATGAATTAATTCTAATAAATTGTGTAATCAAATCTTTACAAAGTCTTGCGTATTATTTCATCAGATATGAGATTCATTAATGATATGAAACCATACAGCTGATATCATTAATTAATCACACAATAAAATAATGTTTAGTAGTGCAACAGTGCTTACTACTCTCTACTCACAAAATTACTGATTCCCTAGAGTAATATTCTTTAAAGGCAAAATAGTGACCTAAAAGGGGTTGTTTTAAAGGCAAAACAGTTATATAGAACTTTGACAACTAGGAAACACTTTTTACAAAAAATATTTTACCCATTTACCACCAAAAAGTTTCTCATCCACAACTTAGTGAGGTTTTGGCGTTAAAGTGAAAAGGGTCCACTCAATTTCCGTTCGCATTCGTAGCTTAAATGTATCACCTATCTCTTTCGCACTAATTAGGATTGGGGTATGTTGAAAGGGGATGTGTCACGTGTAGTTTCAAACGAGAGATAGCGATGTCAGAAACATTCCCCATTAAAATAGTTGTGTCAGAGTTACTTGTCGAAAATGTTGAAACTAGGCGGTGACCAAATTATTTTACTTTGTGCTTTGGTGTTCAGCGTTGACTTTCCTTTGTTTCTTTGTTTCTACCAAATGTTGTATCACATTTGCTGGGAATTCTACGGTGCGATTTGAAATTTTACCTTTTTATTTTGCTGACTGCATTGCTTTTGCTCGTGTAACGGTTCACCTTGCGCTTGGAATACAGAATCTTGCGCTATATAAAATCGTTGTCTAGGAAATAAATAATTCATTGACCTACGTAGAAAAAAATATTTACGAAAAAGTGAACTAAATCATCCGATCAATCTATACAATTATACCATTGATTATGCAAATAATATGAATACCAGGAATTCATAGCAAGAAAGAAGGCCAAGGAAAATAGATGATGATGATGATGGTGATCAAGAATTTAAGAATACAAAATCGGTCTCAATAGGATCACTAATATGCTTTGATGATCTTATAGTCCATACACAAACCATAAAAATTTTAGTTGGTCAGTTATAACAGGGCGTGGACGTCCTTAAATGTATGCGTAATATGTTAAATGTTCGTAACATTACATCATGTAGAGAAATAGTTTATGAAAAGTCAACTCGGACCAGCATTTTGGAATGTGAACTACATGCAAAATAGTTTCCTGTTTCGTAGTTTTTGATGTCGAATATTTAGTAGTGCGATCGAGCTCAGTGGTATGCAATTGGAGAAGACTATGTCCAGCAATGGACTGCTTTAGGCTAAGGTATAGTAGAGTATTAGTTTTCTAAATAATTTGTGAATATTGCTACTCAAATTGTCCTCCTATTTTTCTGTGTTCTTGGCTATGAATAAATTTTCTTAATGTTTCTCTTATGTATTCCAAGAAGCATTCTTAGGATCCTTAACAGTATGTTCCAATGTTCAGTCGCTTGAACCTGTGTTCAAGTTATGAAATTATTGTGAGAATCTGGAATTGCATCTGAGCTAATTCTAAGATCATCATCAAAATTCCTGTGAGATTCAGTACTGTAACGTTAACCAATTCCGCTCGGTAAGATATAGGAAACCCGGTTTCTTCTTCTTAGCGATTCTAAATTTGATCAGCCCAGAACTTAGTTACAAGTACTGCATTATTATTAGTATCCATAACATACAGGTAGGTACATTAAAAAAGCCTCCACGAGTGATGATACTTAAGTACATCCCACCGCACCCTGGGCAGTCAACCCGCTACCAACCTTGCTGAGTGGCAAATCTTTTCTCCACTGCATAAGCTATTCTCGTAAAGCTCGTGCTGATACGAGAGAAGAAGTAGTATCCATTAGTTCCATCAGGGCACGCAGTACATAATTAGGTGTCCCAACGTTTGTGGAACAACACCACCGGCTTAAAACTTCATTTATTTCTTGTTACAAATCAATAATTTCACGGAAGGCTTCAAGGGTTCGGGGTACTTACTTAAATTATTAAAATTAATTTTGAACACATTTTTAGGTCTTCAAAGTGTGCTTTGATGTCTTTGACTGTTAATTAATAAGGTCATGATTTTTCATTGAACTTCGTATTTTACTTACCATAGATTTATGATTTTGTTCCCGTTGGAGGCCGTTCCTTGAAATCGATAGAAATATTAGTAGCATTATTTGAAGTGAAAGAAGAAAGGAATACAATTATAATAAAGCAAGGTTTCCTGAATCGTCAAGCCTGGTTGCACAAGCCTCAGAAAATCAACTGATGCTAGAATAGCCACCTTCGTGGTTACCCATCAAACTCGACACAATGACATTCACTTTAAAAAATCATGAAAAAAACGACAGTGAATTGAGTTTAGTCCGAGCTTGGGTAAAAAATGTAATGGTACATTTAAAAGGCTGGAAGGATGTAAGAAATTCCAGGTTTATAATATTCCATAGTAAAACAACTAACTTCTAAACTACACAGTGAATATCTCATAATGCCAACATTCCTTTATCTCTATCCGTTTGCAAGACGACATCTCCGAGAAAAACAAACAAAAAGTCGTAAAAGTCAAATGAAGTCTTCCCCAATTAAGTTAATTGCGTTTTGTCGACAATCGCCGAACGTCCTGATTGTGAATGTTCGCTTTATAGCTATATGAATTGTAATTACGAATTAGCCGGATGGGACACTGACCTAAAGTCTGGAAAGTTAAACAAAATGTCGGAAATGGGAAATGCACGGGTGAAGTTGACCTTATTTTCGACATAAAGATTTAAGAAAAGGTGTCAGAGTTTGGACAGGCTTTGCAAGTGTTGCAAAACCTTTTCGTTTGAGGAGAAACGGAAAATAATACGCAGAGCTAACAGCCAACCTTCCTAAGTTCAGAAGGCAAAAGCCTATTGGCGACGATGCACTAGTAGAAACAAGAATTCAAAACATTGAACATCGTCACAGAGTAGCTAGCTTATCGGTGTTTTATCGAGTGCATTTCGGAGAGTGGTCGATAGAATTGCACAATCTAATTCCTTCAAACCTGTTCTATCACCGAACGACCAGTCGCGGTGGACATTCTGGCAACACGTTCATTGTGCGTACAACTAAGGAGTGGAACTCCCTGCCAGAGTCTGTATTTCCCGATAACTATAACCGTGAAGTTGTGAAATCTAGAGTGAACAGGTTACTTCTAGGCAAGTGTGCACCATCGTCGACCGCATCTTCACTTACCATCAGGCTGGACCGATTTCGCAATTTTTTTTTTTGTTGTTTTCTTTATTGTCAGTAGAAGGTTCTTATGAAAGATATATATGTTAAACCTCGAAGCTGCGACGCTCCTAGGTTTGACTAGTCAATCCTCAAGTCTGACTCGAAGTCTTAGTCAAAGCCCAAACAAATGAAGTTTTTCGGCCTCTGACTAAAGAATTTTCGTAAAACCTAGGAGAAACTAATTTGGTCAGGCAAACGTCGAAACTCAATTTAATGAAATCGGGGTTTGACCAGTCAAACTTCAATTAGGTCTTAGTTTAGAAGAAGGGTGCAGGGATAAAGAACTCTCCCGAAAAAAAAAACAGGATCCAGCCAGATTAACATTAGTGAGCCAATGTAGCTGGATCTTAAATATTTCCTCCTAATACCTCTTTGCGACCCACTTCATCTAATTATACAATGACCATACAAAACCTGAAGGTCTTTTATACTCATTATGACGCTATAAAACGAGGTTTAAACGAGTTTTCAGAGTAAACGTCCTCAATTTTAAGGGGGAGTCGACGACGCCTTGATAAATTACATTACGGTATGACAACTTGACTGAATAGGGCCGAGACAATGCCGAGTGAGTTGTAATACTAAATGAATGGGTGACCCGTTTTTATTCTAAGCTTTTCGTTCCCAATATGTCTGTGTTAAATTGTGTTTGAGTACAATATTCAAGTTCAGAAATGTTTTGATTGTCAACTGTTTTAGAAGCTAACAATAGACTTGCGAATAGTAATGTTAAACAAGTCGTCTTGTGTCTCAATATGATGATTTGCAAGATATTTGAAGAATTTCTGGGTTCTTATATCTTACCATCCGTTATCCTAATCCTAACTAATATTATAAATGCGAAAGTAAGTTTGTTTGTTTGTTACCTTTTCACGCCAAAACCACTTAACCGATCATCTTGAAATTTTGCATATGCATTGTCAGGTGTACAGAAACGGATATAGGGTACCTTTCATCCCGAAAAAAAATACTGTTCCTGAGGAAAACAAGAATAACTTTCATAGATGGCTCCACGTGTCTTTCAAATCACGATTGTATTAAATTATTAAGAAACTTTAGCAGTGTGTTAAGAGTTTTTTGAGCTTAATTAACGCGAGCGAAGCCGCAGGCAAAAGCTAGTTGGTTATAATTACCGATACATGAAATCGTTGCCGAAACTCATCTTGTCACAAAGGTAACGGTTTAGAGATACTAAACCGCAAATTTTAACTGCAAATTGTGTCTAAAACTAACACAGTTTAAAACATAATTCTTCAAACTTCTCAAACGACCACTTAACGAACTCCTATAAAATATAAAACGCTACATTACAAATGACAGGCAAAAATATAACGTTCAAGCGTCGTGCTCATAAGTTGCTCGAGTAGCCTTAGTTGTTTAGAGCTCGTCATAGCCCAGGCCGAGTCGAGCCATAAAAAGCCGAGAGCAGCTAAGAGCCACTCCACTGGCATATTGCGCTCTTTCCGCTCATAACAAAAAATAGAAACCTCCACTTATTACTATGGAGTTTCTATTCGAATATAATTTGCGTGTAGAAGTTGGAAAGTGGGTCGAATGGGTTTTAGATTGAAATTTCGATCGAGTTTTTGACTGCGTAATTTGGGCAACTGCCTTTCTTCCATCGGGTGTACTAAAAGGCGACTAGGGGATCAGCTGTCTAATTACACAACACACTCGTAATCGCTATGGCTTTGATTTTGGCATATCAACAATTTCCATAGCAACGTATGTATTAACAATCCGACTTCTCCACAGCTATGTACCACGTAACGAATATTGTTTTTGATACATCAACTGTCATCATTGATGTTGGTTAATATAATTCAATCCTGATTCGAAAGACACGTGGCGCCGTCTACGGACGTTATTGTTGTTTTCCTCGGGAAAACTACTGTTTTTCGGGATGAAAGGTATCCTATGTCCGTTTCTGTACACCTGACAACGTATATGCAAAATTTCAGGATGATCGGTTCAGTGGTTTAGGCGTGAAAAGGTAACAAACTTACTTTCGCATTTAGTGTTAGTATGATGAAACCGTCGCATCGTTTACTTAATCATGTTTTCTTTTTGTTTTCTCATCGAAGTGAATAGTAATGTGTATTTTATAGTGGTAATGGTTCTTAAACCATTATTGGTAAAGACACAAGAGTCTTAACTTTAACTAATAACGGTCGGTTAATCATAGAATCTACGAACTTCTTACCTTATACTTCTTAGACCTTAATTAATATTCACTAAAACGCTCATTTTGTCATAAACCAGGCAAAGGAAAATAAAGAAGCAATTAGTTCTGAGGAATTTTGTAGTTTCTACCAGTTTAAAATTATTCATTCAATATACGTAAAGAAAAAAATGTATTTACTTAGTTTTACGGTTACTGTATTTTCAGGAATATAGTAGTCATGAGGACTCAGGAATAAAACAAAACTATACGTTTCATAATTAATATGAAAAAGAACATTTTTAATTATAAAAATCCTTTCTTTATTAATGTTAATCCCACACAGTGTTGGTCAGCCTTTCATATTCTTTGAGTTTAGAATTATTGTGTGTACCTTTTTATTTAGAATCGCTGGAAGTAACTTTGTCATTGTGAGCTTACAGTTTTTGTTTTCTTGTTAGAGTTAGAGCAGAATATGTATTACCATTTTTAGTTCTTTTAAAAGTGATCGAAAATCCCGAACAGATGTTTGTCGCATTCAGTGTAACTTAAATACATAATTGTTAAACAAACAAAAAAAAAGAAGTCGCGGAAGTTTCAAGGAAAGATTAGTCTTAGCCTGGGATTAAGATAAACTAACGCTAATTAGTTAGGTGTTGTCCTTAAGATTGGATTTCAAAGTGAAAACATAAACTAGGGCTTAAGAAAAACTAATTTTAACGTTGTTTAAGCTTGAGATCAGATTATATTTTGATTTATCTTTTATCGCCTCATTGGCCTACTGCCCCCCGATTTAGAACCTTTTCGATAAGTAGTTGCCAACAGATTTGGTTTATTATCTCGTTCCGTCTACGATTCTCGTAATGAGAGAAAAAGAGATAGCTAATCGAATCGTTCGACAACTGACTAATCGAATCGTTCGAAATGAGGGGGCTGGTCAGAGACACCTTGAGAACAGATCCTAAGCTTGCAGTCTTGAATTTGTATGAAAAATATGTTTCCCGGATATTCTATAAGGCCGACCTCCATTACATGGGACCTAATATGGACCCTTGTAGAACTCTGAATATACGAATTTATACTCCTATGCCTACAAAAAACTACAAGCAAAACAATTAAGTTAACTTCTTGACTTCCATCATTGTTATTGGACCTATCTACACGGGGATTTGCTATACGTACTCGTATATTAGTACATTATACTAATGTACTTTATCTAATCACGCACCTAAAAATATTATTGCCAAATATGAATCCTCACCAATGTAACCATGAAACTATTAATAGCTCTTCCTTTTGGCTCATAAGATAGTTTGGTATATACCGCGGTCTAAATTCATCACACTCAGTTGAATTATGGTAATCCACGCTTGATAAATGGGCATCCAATACGTGAAGGTGCCCGCATGTTTGTCAAACGCTTCAGTCAGTCAAAATGTCAGTTCCATCAGACCTCGTGCATTGTTTGTTTGTATTCGTTGTGTGGATTTGCTATTTTCTGATAAGATTGAGTGTAACACTTTTCTACAACGAATTAGAGATGTTTAACTGCAATTGGTATGACGTATAGTGTTAATGTTGTTTGCCTTTTGTTCGCTCAAATTCTTTGCGAGCAAAAGGAGAATTTAGTGGAACCATTTTAAAAAGTTCTATTTTAAAAGTAAACGTATAAGAATTTTACTCTTCCCCGTGTCATCTTTAGAAATGAAAATTATTTTGCTCGTGAAATGAACATATTTTGTATAGTTTTGGTTGAAAAAATAAACAAAAAGAAGATCGCTCTGTTCTTAAAACTAATGTTGCCTTCAATTTCTACAAATTTGTAGGATGATTACTTAAATATCGATTTGAAATCAGCTGTTCTTTCCATTCAAATTCGGATTCCAAAAGATTTACATAAAACATCCTTTAATTTAGACCTAGTGAAGTTGATAATAGTGCCTTGATTCCTAAATCAACTCGCTACGAGTATGTTTTCAAACAATAAGCCAACTTCTACAGTTTCAATCCCACCACAAGAACATCCTCCCAGACAAGACAAACAAATAAATGCACGTAATAACCATACTCTATAAAGCCGAAGGCATGACGCAGCCAAAAACAATGTAAGCTGCTGTCTTACACCGCATATTGCACTGGCCCAGGATTATACGGCGGCTACCCGTACTGCCGCGGATTTTGAGACAAATTCGTTGCATCATAAACGTGGTCCTTCACAGAATATGGAAAGAAGGAAGGTACGGATAAGATAGGGATGCCTTATGTTATAAAGCGTAACAAAAAAAATACTTTATGGAAAACGCATGACGTTAGTATTCCATTTTTGTTTTCTATTGTGCTGCTGTAGATGCTAGTCCTAGGGGACCGTTTCTACGTAACCGGGCAGTTATTGACGAGACCTAAAGGGTCTCCAGCCAATGGGGGGGGGGGAGACTAAAATACTTAACCTAAGCTAACTACTTGTACTACACTAACATCATGACTACCTGCAACAACAGCACTAAGGGCGACCCCTAGTGGGACTCGGACCTTGCCTTAGGGTGTTGCTGGCGGGGACTTAGGGGGGGGGAGACAGCTTGATGAAGGCTGAATTATCGGTGTGAGTTCGTATTCCCCATTAACTGTGTGATAGTTATAGTATTATCTTCCGTGCAGATCAGGAGATGCCTAATGCATAAGGTGCTGACCAAAGGTTAAAGAAGACGAGTAGGACTAAAGCTGATCGC
Organism: Amphipyra tragopoginis; assembly: GCA_905220435.1. NCBI lineage: Eukaryota > Metazoa > Arthropoda > Insecta > Lepidoptera > Noctuidae > Amphipyra > Amphipyra tragopoginis. Next base: position 12,007,840 of record HG992015.1, on the reverse strand, counting down.
CAATTTTATAGGCAAAGAATACTATAGGTAGAGAATTTCATATAGAACCTAACCTTATATACTAAACGAACAATTTTTTCAAGGAAATTCTGTGAAAGAAATACGTGATTCACAGTTTACACCCAATACCGCGTCTATTTCCGTGCTCACAATATATTTTTAAAGGTTTTTATTTACACAAAACATGGGATGACGTTGTTTAGTACATAAAACGTGCTGACCTTAAAGTCTAATTTACTTACAAGACATATATGCGTTAGTTGTTCTTTTTTTTGTGTTAATGCGATGGAAGCTATCAATTTGTCTATAGATTTCTTTGTCTACGAAGGCTTGATTCCAAACCTGAAGATTAAATGTCAATTTTAACAAAAAATATAGTTGGGATTGTACCTATTTGTGAATATTGGTATTCGCTTTGCTTATAAATCGATTTCACACAAGTTTGTCATATTTTATAGGCCTCATATACAGCCTGGATACACAGTAAATATACAACCTTAGTTTTAGTATATACTAAACCTGAAACTAGTTTGTTCAGAATCACTAGGAGAATCGATTGACATATTTTTTACACCACATTTTTTTCCATTTTTTTTTTTTTTCATAAATTTCATTTTTGTTTCAGTAGTTTTCTACCCATAACAGTTGACGGAAATAGACACCTTGAGGCTTGAGACGGTCCTCTCGGTTAGTTTCTGTGTATTAAGACAACCCCTGCATAGCACATCTCAGGCATTTCACACTTTTTTAGGGAACTTAACGCGACATAAACTAAGGTGTAACTTGGAGATTTACTAAAAAAAACACATATTCAGGCAGTTCTGATGAAAATCTTGTTGGGGTGTCTCGGTTTTCGTATAAAGTAAAAATAAGGTTGTATAACATACGTATGTTTTTGTAAATATTTAGGTGAGAAATAAAATTCTTCCTTGGCATATCTCCTTTCCTTCTATGATGTGTGACCTCTCTGTAATCCCACGCCGTCTAGACATCATATCAAATTGTTACGTATATTGTTTTTGAGGATTGACGATATTGTTCTACGTTTTACAAATAACCTTCTCTATACTTTTGCTAGCATTATATCAGACGAATAGACAACATCAACCATCGTACGTATATTATGATAAATTAATATAGTGATTGTTATCTCAGCCTAATAGTTGTCACCATAACTAAGCCCAAAAATGGCAATAGGCTTGTCACCTATTACATGGGACTTACTATAAGAGGCGAAATGTGGACGTACAGACTCCTTTAAGGCTGGACATCCACCAGAGCTGTGCGAGGAAAATGTGCGGTGCGAAAATGTGTAGCGAGGATGTGAAACGGTGTGACCCTTTCCACCAGAGCTATGCGAGGAATGTGTAATGTGTTAATGTGGATCATCTACCTCTTCCAAACACCACCTATTGACTGGCTGGTAGGCGCATATTTTCAAATCCTCGCACACATTCCTCGTAAAACATTCCTCGCAACACATCCCTCGCTCGCATTTCTCGCTTGTTTTGTATGAACAAAAACCGCACTCCACTAAGCACATAACCACCAGAGCTGCGCAGAGCGAAGCCAGGTAAATAAAGTGATTCTATTGGTGCTTACAAAACACATTCCTCGCTACGCAGCTTAGCACAGCTCTGGTGGATGCTCAGCCTAATAGATGAACACCTCTATTTATCCTTTCGGGGAGTACCTACAAGCTTGAGTGTGACTGTATTACTGAACTTCGAAGTTTAAAATACCGATGTACTGTACTCATAAAGTTCAAAAGTACGAATTACGTGAGTTAGAATGTACGCTATTACGAATTACTTTATTCAGAATGTTCATCATTCCGATGTACGTTACTCCGAAAGTTCACTATTACGAATTACGTCATTGAGAATGTTCATCATTCCGATGTACGGGACTCCGAAAGTTTACTATTACGAATTACGTCATTAAGAATGTTCATCATCGCGATGTACGGAACTCCGAAAGCTTACTATTACAAATTACTAAATTTCGAATATTCATCATGGACATTCTGAGAAAGTATTTAGGTACTTTGGCATATTTAAAATTTATTAAACTACTATTACCTATTTAGATTAAGATTTTTAATTTCTGTAGCCATACACTGTTATAGTTCATTTGTAATTATAAAATTGTATAGTTATATAGCTTTACTTTTTTTAACGTTGTTAAATCATGAATTGACTTCTTACGGAAGGAGCGGAAGGGAGTGTCAGACTCTTACTGACTAAAACCCATCCGTGTTCCTCCTAATGCCCTTTGCGTTCCAAGGCCGCGGTAACTTTAGAACAAAGTCCGCAACCCTGGCAAGTTAGTACCTAGCTAGTTACACAAAATTAACATGAACTGAAATTAACATTTAATAAATTTAAATTAAGTTATCCTTACCTATCTATCCTTATATATCTATATACATAAAAGCGAAATACTATCTCAGAATCTCGATGTTGAACATTCGAAATTTAGTCATTTGTAATAGTACGTTTTCGGAGTTCCGTACATCGCGATGATGAACATTCTCAATGACGTAATTCGTAATAGTAAACTTTCGGAGTCCCGTACATCGGAATGACGAACATTCTCAATGACGTAATTCGTAATAGTGAACTTTCGGAGTAACGTACATCGGAATGATGAACATTCTGAATAAAGTAATTCGTAATAGCGTACATTCTAACTCACGTAATTCGTACTTTTGAACTTTATGGATACAGTACATCGGTATTTTAAACTTCGAAGTTCAGTAATACAGTCCTTGAGTGTATGTATGTGATTATCAATGAACGGTATCTATTCTTTAATTGACAGCTTTTAGTCATCTCATCTCATCTATCACTTTCAGTTTACCTTCCACTACTTCATTTATTGTTTTACTAGTTTTTGCCCGCGGCTTCGCTCGCGTTGCTTAAGCTCAAAAAACTCTGAACACACTATTAAAGTTTACATAATAAATTATAATTCAATCGTGATTCGAAAGACACGGGGCGCCATCTGTGAACTTTAAAGTTGTTTTCGTCGGGAACAGTACTTTTTTTCGGGATGAAAGGTACCCTATGTCCGTTTCTGTACACCTGACAACGTATATGCAAAATTTCAGGATGATCGGTTCAGTCGTTTAGGCTTGAAAAGGTAATAAAAAACTTACTTTCGCATTTATAATATTAGTTAGGAAGTTAGGATAATATTAGTTAGGATCTGATTTTGCCTATGGTCCACAATCCTATTTAGTTAAGCTGACAATAACTGCACCTTGTTGTATATTAATAAAAACAGCATATTTTATCTCAGATAATACCTTTCACTTCATACAGTCGTAACATACATAAAAGAAACATCCCAAAAAAAATTCGTAACAATTCTAAAGCCCTTTAAACAATTAGTTAATAAATAAAACGGTATTGTTTCCGCCAGAAATAAGCCACAAATAACGGCTTATTTCGCGTAAAGGGACAAATAAATTGCCGCCAAGGAAATATTCCTTCACTGCGTACTGTAAAAGAAATGTACAAAAATGTTTAAAAGTACAGACCGCTCCATTTCGTGAAAGATGGCGTGTTATATAGAGTGGTTGTTACCGGTATATTTTCTCCTACAACATTTTACACTGAGGTGTAAACCCCACTTTACCGTGGTCTCACCCAGCTCGGTCATTTCTAAACAGATTGCAATATATTGTTGGTCAAGCATAGCAAGACGCTGCTGAGCTGAAATATACACACGCGGGTAATTGATGACGGTATTGTAATTGTGATCACCAACTTGCTTGCAAAACGTGGTGACTTTGGGCAATAACCTCCTTTTGTAATAAGGTTTTTGTTTCAGAAGACTTGGATGGTATGCTGTGTTAGCATCTATAACACGCACTCACTGAACTTAAATCAAGTACTTAACTAGTTATGAAACCAAATATCATATAATAACAGACAGTGTCACAGCTCTATGCAACGTCTCAATATAAAGTGCCAACGTACATCTGTGATGTAGTTCTCAACTGTTATAACGTTAACCCGCACTATAATGCATAATCTCATAGTCCAAAATGATATATCGGTATTTGTTAGTAAATTCTATTTACACCATTGAGGTAAATCCTCAAACATTACGAAGACATCTTCGAACGTAGTAATATCACTGAACCGTGGATTGAAACATAAATAGTCTAATAAAGACAGTTATGTTACTGTATTAACTCCAGACATCATCTGACTTATAGTATTTAAACATAGTCAGTGTCTCTGTTAGATGACAGATATAGATGTAGAAGTACAAATTAGAACGCACGCCAACTTATCAAGCTATAAGTTCCAGTATAAGCTGATTTCACATTCTATAGGCGTTTCATAAAATGAGAGGTCAGCTTATACTGGAAATTTATTATAGCTTGATATAATTAAAGTCATGTGTCCCCATATAACAAATCACTTTGTTTATCAGTATTCTTATAACACCATAATGTGATTACCACGTAGGAAAAAGAATTTGTGATTGTAAATAAAGTAACGGTCCTAATCCTTGAGGGAGCTCTATTTTATGGAGTAATAAGTCAACTTCATTATAATCTCTTAGATCACTTCTCAGTATCTAGAATAAATAATTGTTACCGAGAAATATAAGGCAATACGAAGTATTTTCATCGCTCGACAATTCCTTCTGCATCAGCAAAAGCAAATAATATGCCATAAAAATATAACAAGATTATAGCTAATAAATAAACATAAGTCAATCAGGATTTACAAGACGGAAGGCAATATTTACGAGCCCATTCCATTAACACAAATGGTCCCATCAACTAAGAAAATAATCCTAATGTTGCTAAGGATAAAATTCTTATATTACGGTATAGGGAAAACGTTGTGCATTGTGTTGGCACTGTGGTTTAAACAGACGTTGATAGATAGCATTTTCTTAATAACTTTGTGTAAGTTCTCAAAGATAACCTAATTCGCATCAAATCAAATCAAACGTTTTTATTTCACATAAACCATTACAGGCGCTTATGAAAAGTCGAATTTAGGTGCACGGTTCCAATTAAGGCACAAGTCCAAGACGGGCTGCAGACCGCAAACTGCAAAAGTAGTATCGCTTGCGGTGCGATCTGCGGCTGCGGTCTGCGGTTGCAGTTTTGCAGTCGCTGTCAAAATAGCACCTTTAAAGTGCACACCTTAAAGGCGCGATTCCGATGGCGAGTTGCGGTCTGCGGTTGCAGTCTGCAGTTTGCAGCCCGTCTCGGACTTGTATGTACCTTTAGTCGTTTCCTTTAGAGAAGATTTGGCAAGAAACACCATGGTTACTCTTTTAAAATCCATATATTTAACAATTTGAGTGGATACAGTTATGACTTAGAATAGTTATGAGAGAGCAAAGTAGACTCAAGAGCAGGAACCACAAAAATAATGAAAAATATGGTCACAAATTAAATAGGTATCCAGACATCTAGCAAGTCTACAAAGCTCTCACATTTACAAAGGATGCTAAACTATGTTTATAAAATCTCATCATCATCTGTCTAACACACCGGCTTTTTCTGCAAATTGAACACTTGAAAGGGTTTGCTAGTACTAAGACAACCAGTAACGTGTATGGCAATAACATCAACAAATATCTGTTCATGAAACATAAGACAGTTTTTCTCGATTCTAGAGTCAAACGTGCAATCGAATACAAAGAACCATCGAAACATATCAAAAGGAATTATTAATAATGGCTATGTTTATCATGCTGTGCGATTGCGTTAGGGTATCAATCTGTGCAACGCCTATTGTTTTGTATCTACCTATGGCATGCTGATTGTTACCTGTTGTAATTGCCATATGAAATAAATAAAAATAAATAAATTACAAGATTTGTCAATGATACGAGAACATAAAAGAGATTTACCAAGGGAAAAAATATGAATTTAAAGCTTATGTAAGTGCAATAATATTCATTATTAACGTATAAAGAAAGAAAGAAAAAATATTTCATATGGACTCACGCAGTTACAGATCAAAAACAATATACAAAAAAAAGGGATAAAAAATTAAAACTACCTGCACGAGGCCAAAACAGGCTCCTACCTCAGCACAATGCTGCGACATTTAAAAAACAAAATGTCGCAACGCTGGTGTTCTGACAGGACCTTAGTGATGCCACGGGCAATAACGACACAAATAGATAAATACATAAATTAAGTAGGAACAATATTAAAATTAAAATACTACTAAATAAAGACAATAAATAGTTTATCATCAACATAATAATAAATGTGTTCCGTGTGTGTATAGTAATATTCAATAGTAGTAAACATAAATATATTTGTAGTCGTCTTTCCTAAGAAATGTGTTCCGTGTGTGTATAGTAATATTCAATAGTAGTAAACATAAATATATTTGTAGTCGTCTTTCTTTTTCTTGTATTAAAAGCGTCTCATGTAGTGCCGGACTTAAAGAATAGCACTACCCCATTTCTTCCCGTGGGTGTCGTAAAAGGCGACTAAGGGATTCTCTAGAGGATGGGCAGCAGCGTTCTCTGAGTACTTTAACAACCGTACTGCCATCGCTAACCCGCCTGCCAAGCGTAGCGATTACGGCAAACGGGGCCTTTTGGGGGAGGCCTATGTCCAGCAGTGGACGTCTTTCGGCTGAATGATGAAAAGCGTTGAGACATTAGTGTTTGAGTATAAAGAGTTTATTCTCAATAAAAAATACAAATTCACTTAAGTACTTGAAAACAACACGTTAATTTAAACAATAATTACAATTCGTCGTTTCTGTATTCATGTTTGAGGAGACTTTGTTCGCAATTACAAATTGAGTTAATTGAGTTTTGAATACATCAAATGAGTGTACATTTTTTATGTGTCAAGGTATTTTATTATAAAGTTGTGCCCCTTCAAACGTCAGCATTCTTTTTAACCCCGACGCAAAAAGAGGGGTGTTACAAGTTTGACCGCTATGTATGTCTGTGTGTCTGTCTGTCTGTCTGTCTGTGGCATAATAGCTTTTAAATGGGTGAACCGATTTAGGTGCGGTTTTTTTATTTAAAAGCTGGTTTCCTAGCGGTGGTTTTAGACATAAAAAATAAATAAATATTAGCCTATTAACTGTCCCACTGCTGGGCAAAGGCCTCTTCTCGTACAGAGAAGGAATGAGCATTGATCGCCACGCTTGCTCACTGCGGGTTGACGATTTCAGACCATTAAAGTCCAGGTTTCCTCACGATGTTTTCCTTCACCGTATGTCAGTGGTGTCTTAGTTACTCGTAACTAAGAAAGTACATATGAAATTGAAAAAGTCACATTGGTACATGCCTGGGTTTGAACCCGCAACCCGGTGCTTAACAAGCGGGTCTGTAACCTCCGGGCCACCACGACATTTTTTGGTTTTAGACATGTTTTATCAAAATCGATTCAGCCGTTTCAGGGTCATGAGCTGTTTTGTTATTTGCGTTGAGGGTTTTTTTAATTTTTAATTTATATGTCATACCATGATTAGTTCTAAACTTTGGTAGAACCAAGAAACTAGCGTGACGGGAACATACTTAATTACAAATAAAGAAAAATATATCCTAATAAAACTATATACTAAAATGGGGCATCAAAATATTCCTCCGCATCGCTGTCGACTGGTAACGTGCCCAGAAGGCTGGCAGCAGTGCCACGTTATATGGCAATGCTAATCTTTTGACCAAAGTAGAGGCCAGCCTTCGGGTCACGGGAAGTGTCGACTAGCCGCATTGTTATACCTCTGAATAGGAGTTGGGCACTCAGACCCCACGGCCCGAATGTTTCGACCCCAAACGGCTCGAAAATGTAATTACAAATAAAGTTATTGTATTTTCGCCGCTTGAAGGCCTCTCGCAGCTGCAGCAGCAGCGCCAGCACAGCCTGCCGAGCTAGGTAGAATTTAATAAAATCACATTAGAATTTCAAATGTTTTTCTCTCATTAAATAATTCTCTTCCTGTCACATTCAATGCAAAACAAGATAAACACAGAATAGCAGTATTTGTCTTTAATAATTCCATCGTTATTTCCTCAAGTAATTTGTAGCAACATCGTTATAGAATGCATTGGAGCTTGAAATAAAATTGCCTGAACTTGAGCATCTTCTGAGCGCACTTTAACAATACTTGGATCTCTGTTATCTATTTTATTTTCACTAACAGATTCTTCATTGGACTATTCTTGTTCATTTCTACTCTGATTTAGTGAATCAATAAAGTTTAATGCATCTGCAGTGTGATTGTTTATTAAATCAAAAATTGAGAGGTGAATTTATTATGAAAACGCTGAAGGAAAACATTGTGAGGAAACCTACACACCTGAGATGTTATCCGAAAAGTTATCAAGTGTGGGTATATGGTCCGCCAGCCCCTTCTCATTCTGAGAAGAAGCCCTTATGTGGACCCACATCTGTCTGTTAGCATCCACTACTGTTATTTAGCCTGCTACTGTAGGCCATTTCATTATTTTAATGAATCTGTCTGTAACTGCCCCACTGCATTACTGCACTTATTTGCACTGCAGAAAGAACCTGATAAAAAGAACGAAGAAACTGAAAGACCTCTTCTCTTACAGAGAAGGAACGAGCACTGATCATTTGTTTTTACTATTATACAAGGTGTAACTTAAATAACGCACAACCTCTTAAGGGGTCACTGTACTCATCATTATGAACAACTATTACTATGGGAACAAAAATAAAATCGCGAAAAAAAAATCAGCTGTTCCCTACATTTTGACGAGTTATGCGAACATGTAAAAGTTGATCATAATGATGAGTACAGTGACCTCTTAAGAGGTTGTGCGTTATTTAAGTTACACCTTGTAGAACTCTACAATGAACGGATGCTAGAAAATTTTGCAATAAGCATCATTCTTGGCAACAGATTTTTGTTCACAGGATCCTATTAGTAACTTAAAGAACAATATTCAAGTCTACGTTGAAACGGGCAAACTTATTACAATTTAACGAGCAAAACCGACTATAAGCTGCTAAGAATCCCAAAAAACACTATCTGAAAAACCAACCCCGCTAAACAGCTAGCTAAACTAAGCTACCATCAGTATCCAAGTATGTACTTCTCCAATATTCAGTTCCAAATTACAATCCACCTTCACTCAAGGAACCTATACTATAGTTTCATTCACCTTACACAGATCCGGGGTAATCAAACCGTATCAATAATCGTTTCCAGACATCCAATGTTCTCGGTATATAATGCAGCCTACGTTATACATCGATGAGTATTGAGACGTTCTGATACGTCTCGGAGGCCAGTGCTATTTACATTTTGCGATTGCATTCGAGATACGAGAAGCTTAGTTGGAGTATGTGACGTTATAGGATAGGGTAATTATTTTGTGATGTTTGGTGTTTAAAAAGATGCTGAAGCAGTTTTAAGAGCGTGTACGCCGTATGGCATTTCATACAAATTTTCAAGTCTTTGTTTTTCGTAATGACTGAACCGATTTTGATGAAACTCCACACACATAAGCAGAATATTTAGGTATAAAAAGTTAGTAGAAAACATTTTCGAAATCTCTTACTTAAAAGATAATTGGAAATTTTTGTTCGTATGGAAAATTTAAAATCGGTCTAATTTAACTGTAACACTATTTTTCGAAAATGTTTTCTACTAACTTTTTAGTCCTATGTATCCTGCTGATGGATATAAAGTTTCATTAATCACGTCCATTTTTCTAGGAAAAAGTCTAATATAATTTTAACAATAGTAACTAAGACAAATGAGCTGTGGGCCCGTATAGCACAAGAATGGAGCCCTGAGACAGCGAGACGGGGTCGCGGCAGACCGCGGAGAAGATGGCGGGACGAGTTGGATGCCTTTCTTGAGGTTTGGCATGAAGCTGCAAGGAATCGCGACAAGTGGAAGGAAAGGAGGGAGGCCTTTGCCCAGCAGTGGGACAGTACAGGCTAATAACCCCTCTGGGAAAGGCGTTACCTCAGCATGAGATTAACGTAAAACCGGAGGGTACATTAGATTAGCTTTCTACAACCCCATCGTATAATAAAAAATGTAAGATGAGGTCTACTGAAAAGCTTACAAACCGCAGGGCAGCTTGTGGCGAGCTGTTGGTGAGTGGCGACACTGCGTACCTTATTGCCTCAGAGAGTCGGTCAGGGCCTCGTCTCCAGTTTGCCTTTATTGGCTGGCTGGAGTGGAACCCCAAGAGTGCCCGCAGGACTCTCAACTCCGGCTTGCCTTTATCGGCCGGCCAGAGGGGGGCCGCCAGAGCTATATGCTCGGGGGTGGAAGTGTCTAAAGGCGTAATAGCGGGGAAACCCACTCCGGGTCTTTTAGACCCGCGACGGCGAAACCGGGGCCACACCTCTCTACACCCCTAGCCGCCCACACGTTTGTTGCCCTCTTCGCCTATGTACTGGCGGCTTTTCAGGGGGCCCAGCTAGTGGGCTGGCGAGTCACCGTCTGCCAACAAATTTCAAATTTAAACTTGAAAGGCAGACGCCGTTTTCTTCCGGCAATAGAGGTTAACAGATCCATTAAACACCCCTTCCCATAGACCAGATATTTTTCACCACATTTTACAATAGTCTTGCACCCACTTGGGACGGTCCATGACTGTACTCCAATAGTGCAGCCGTGGATAGTCCCCGGTTGGTGCCCCATCCCATTTTAGATTAAAGTTCTCAAAGGGGCCTCTGCGCGTTGGACCTGTGCCCCCGTGTATGCCTTCCAAAGGACCGGACATCTTCCGCAAGGAAGATGAGCCGTGAATTCAGACGAGATACAAATAATAATAAAGTAACTAAGAGTAAACTGGAGACTTCCTTACGACAGCATTTTTTTTTCGGGAGAATATTCTCGGAGATTGTCTTTCATTTGTTTCCAAAAAATAAAAGACAATCTCCTTTTTTGAAAACAATCTCTTTTTTAAAAAACAATGAAAAACGTGTCATCTGGTTTTGTGACAATTTTGGGAAACAAAAATAGGAAACGAATTTAATTGTTTTCTGTACCTACTATTAATATTAATATTAAATGGTCTTGTCCCGAAACCCGGAATAATTTTCACGAAAAAAAATTTTGTCGTAAGGAAGTCTCCAATTTTTGTCTCTGTTCTTTGAAGTTTAGGTAAATTAGCTCACCTATTTCTGATCACTGCCGATGATAGATATTTTAGCGTATTTTTATGAAATCTTTGAACAACTATTTCTCTTATGCAATTAGATTTTGAGCTAATTGGTAGAGCAACAGTTATTCATTATTATGGGTGTTTTAACACCCTTTTGAATTAGTACCCCCTTTGCGATTAACCTTGTATATACATGGTGTTCATTGGGATGTAACCTAGTTTTATTGTGATGATAGTTGTGTATGGTGATTTGTTTTTGAAAAGATTTTAGATATTAGAAAAGTTTTCTTTTTTTAATTCACGCAAGCTTAAATAAATATTGTCTTGGGCTAACTTATTGCTCGACAAATACTTATACAAAAGAAAATACATCTTTTGGCTGAATTTATAGGCAGATAAAGGATAACATTTAAAGTTCAGAAAACTATTAAGATACTGTTATGGGTCGAAAATCCATTATTAGATATAGTTGTTTGGTGAAATCAATAGAAATACAGACAGCTATTCTGCAATCCAACATTAATTATTTAAGTTTTTGTTCAACTTTGGTCTTGGCGTTCTACCAATCTTAAATCTGAAAACCAATGTAAAAAGTATCCGCGCCCCCGGGTGGGCTCGAACCACCAACCTTTCGGTTAACAGCCGAACGCGCTAGCCAATTGCGCCACGGAGGCCATATGAGTCAGTGCCAAAATATGATACACTTTTATAAACAATACAGATTCCATACCTATCTATGTATATAAAAATGAATCCCTATTTCCCTTGGTCACGGCATCACGTGTGAGCGGCTGGACCGATTTCGCAATTTTTTTTGTTGTGTTTCTTATTGTCAGAAGGTACAATGAAAAAAAATGATATTTAAAAAAAAAGGAAATTATCTCAGTATGTCCATATTCTTAATTTGTTTACCGCATGCATGAAAATGGTTGTAACTTTTTGTTACTATTTTGATTTTGTTTCTGAAGGTAGGTAGTAGGTAAGTAGATAAGATAAGATGCATTTATTTGTATGAAACATTGTGTTACATTTTTACATGTGGTGTTAAAATATGAAAGTAGGTAGGTAGTTAGTAGGAAAAAGTGCATTGCAACGGATGCCGGGTACAGCTAGTACATGATAGATATCGTTATATGTTTTAGGAGATACTACTTTTGGATGTTTCAGATTTGTCTATACGTGCTATTATTTTTTATGTAAAAGGTAGGCAAGGAATCCGACGCCCCATCTGATAGTAAGTGTACACCGTCGCCTTTAAACACCTACAACACTAAGAGGAGCTCTACTGCTCTTATTATGCTAATCGTAGAATTTTTGAACAGATTATGTACCTACTATTTAATTTAATAACTCATTCACAGTTAATTTTTGTATTCAAAGATACAGTTTATCACCTAAAGTCAACACGTTCATAGTGTCATATTGCCGTCTACTAATAGACATGTACTCTCACAAAAAATAAATAAATAAAAGAATACACCTCTGGCCAACCCTTCGCGGAATACAGGCGTGATGTTAATTTAAATCTCTCAAACAAAAAAATACTACCCACATTCACCTCGTAGGACAAGTTAATCACGTAACAAGTTAACCAATAGATTATAATTATGTCGCAATATCCCTTTTTTTTTTCTTTGGGAAATCCTCATGGATGCCCTTCTCCCGGGGAGGGCGAAGGGGTATGCCGGACTCTTACCGGCTAAAAACCCACGGTTTTCCTTCTCCTGACCCTTGGCCGGGGTCGCGGGATTCGCAGCTGCATGCACCGCAACCCCGGCAGGCCTCGGTCCTCTCCTTCTGTGGGGCCTCGCCCCACGTCCTCCTGAGAGGCGCGCACGGAACACTGTGCGCCGCCTTCTCGGGCCTGTTACTGGTGGGCGACGGGTCCCCTAACCCGCCGCCCGCAGGCCACACGCTACGGTGGCCAGAGATCGTCGCGCACCCTCCGGCGCCCGGTGCGTCTGGCGCGGGATGGGAGAGTGGCAGCTGCCTCTCTTTCCCTCTCCGCTCCCTCTTTCGTCGCCATCACCTCCTCGCAGAGGGAGGCGACGGCTTCCCACACACTCTCGCGCCCAACCTTGGACAGAACCACGGCCGGAAGCGAGAGGATGTCGCTATATCCCTGCTATCCTAATACTAACTTTATATTATAAATGCGAAAGTAAGTTTGTTTGTTTGTTACCTTTTCACGCCTAAACCACTGAACCGATCGTCCTGAAATTTTGCATATACGTTGTCAGGTGTACAGAAACGGACATAGGGTACCTTTCATCCCGAAAAAAAGTACTGTTCCCGAGGAAAACAACAATAACGATAATAGATGGCGCCACGTGTCTTTAGAATCATGATTGAATTATGTCATTAAGGCGCTTCCCCCACCGAAAGTGGCGACACTTCAGAAAAAAAGCATTATTTCTGTAAATTTAGTTAAAAACATTTTAGTCAATGTTAAAAACATTTTCGTCAAGTGTTGTAGAAATTTTCGAACACCAAAAAACTACACTTGACAACCTAGGTTAGAAGTTTTAGTAATTAATGCTAAAAACGGCCGTTTTTGGTACTTATCGCTAAAACTTCGAATCCAGAAGCTCTAGTGTTGATATTTGGTGTTTTAAAATGTTTACAACACTTGACTAAAATGTTGTACGTACGAAATTTCAATATGTTGTGTGTTTACAGAAATAATGCTTTTTTTCTGAAGTGGTTTTGGTGGTCCCACTTTTGGTGGGGGAAGCGCCTTAAAGAAACTTTAGTAGTGTGTTAAGAGTTTTTTTTATTATAATTTAACGCGAGCGAAGCCGCGGATAAAAGTTAATTATTTATATTCAAAGATATTGTTTATCATCTAAAATCAACACGTACTTACATACATTCCTATTACCGACTACTAATAGACATGGCTCCCAAAAAAAAGCACTGCTAACTACCCATAGTCACTTTGCAGGACAAATTAACCACGTAACAAGTTAACCAATAATTTCCATGTCGCCATATTTGTTTTATAAATAGGTCATTTATGCTGGCATGTATTGCTGTAAATGTTCAATTTACAGCATCTATTATAATATTTATTACCCAAGTACGACAGAGTGTATGCATACCGTTTCTGACATTGTGAAATTGAATTATTTTGAAGCGTTTCATGCTCAGCTCGCTTTTAAATACAGTAATAGCTAGTATTATACTCTTGAACACGCCATTTCCATGTTAAAAAAGTAGTTTACGAATGAATATTTTATCTTTTATGGAAGTGTGGTTATGAGAATAAAATAATAAAGATTTTTAATGCAGGAAACATGGGTTTATATCTTCTTCTTCTGTCTAGCCTTTTCCCAACTTTATTGGGGTAATTTAACACATTCGAGTCCTCCACACTTTCATGTGTAGCTCATACGCCATGCTGCCATACATACCTAGGTTTTGTGGACCTTTCAGGAAGGTCCTCGGCATTACGTATAGGTACGTAAAACCATAAAACACGCTACTACGTAGTAAAATAGTGTTTTCAGGGGGTCTTGTTGGTTTTTTTGTGACGGTGTATTTCCTAAGAAGAACCTACATTTAAAATGAGCCCCCCACGAGGGCACGCGGCACTGATCGTGTTACAGCCATTACGCATTGTCGACTGGTCGCCGGAGACTTGGTCGACGGCGACTGTGACTTTCTATAGTTTAAATAGGTGTTTACGCACTAGGTCGCCGGCCGCCCCCGGGCGACTCAGCGACTTGTCGTGTAGTAGCGACGCACAAGCGACTGCTGGTCGCCGACGACCAATAGAAGCACGGGTTCAAATGGAAGCGTTCACACTGCGAGCAATTGTCGAGACGACCGGACGTCGCGCACAAAAATGGCTCAGGCTTTCGATACAGAGAAATTAATATTGGAAATACAATTCCGAAAAGCTATTGGGATTTATCCAGTGACCAATATTCCATTTGGGATACCCAATCTCTCTTGCATTTCTTTTATTTATTTTTTTCTCTTTATAATTAGTAGTTAGTAACGCTACTATTGCAGCTTCTTCGACGTCCATTCCTTAGTCGCCTATGTTTAAGTTGCCGAGAGACCAAGTCTCTGGCGACCAGTCGACAGTGCGTAATGGCTCTTAAACGAGCTAGTTAGGTACGTCAGAAGAATGCGTGTCGGGTACTTGTCGTCCAATGCAATGTTATTATTATATTACTAAACTAGCTTCTGCCCGCGACTTCGTACGCGGATACTGTTGCTTATGCCAGCGACAACGGGGTCGTCAAAATCAAAGATCTGAAACCTCTGATGTCGAATTCTAAGAGCCCGAGGACGGGAAAACATCGGGATGCGCGAGACGATTCGAGACGTTCCAGATCTTTCATTTTTGTATGTCAACAGGAAATGCCCATCAGACTAAACAACTTATCACTCATTTCAAAAGACCTGTTAGTAGATGTGCGAATACGCTGAGAACTCAAGCGTGATTCTGTATCGGTAAACGTTTCCGATTCGCGAGACAATGCATATCGCTCACGATCAGCGGACAGTCGCGCATCACGTTCTCCACTTGTCTCTAGAGACCTAGAAGCAGATGCGTAGATACGCTTGGAACTCAAGCGCAATTCTCTATCAGTGAACGTCTCCGACTCGCGAGACAATGCGTGACGTTCACGATCAGCGGTCAGTCGCGCATCACGTTCCCCACTTGTCTCTAGAGACCTAGAAGTTGATGCGTAGATACGCTTGGAACTCAAGCGTAATTCTCTATCCGTGAACGTCTCCGATTCGCGAGACAATGCATGACTTGCACGATCAGCGGTCAGTCGCGCATCACGTTCCGCACTTGTCTCTAGAGACCTTGAAGTCGATGTGTATATACGCTGAGAACTCAAGCGTAATTCTCTTTCCGTGAACGTCTCCGACTCGCGAGACAATGCATGACGTTCACGATCAGCGGTCAGTCGCGCATCACGTTCCCCACTTGTCTTTAGAGACCTAGAACTTGATGCGTAGATACGCTTGGAACTCAAGCGTAATTCTCTATCCGTGAACGTCTCCGATTCGCGAGACAATGCATGACTTGCACGATCAGCGGTCAGTCGCGCATCACGTTCCGCACTTGTCTCCAGAGACCTTGAAGTCGATGTGTATATACGCTGAGAACTCAAGCGTAATTCTCTTTCCGTGAACGTCTCCGACTCGCGAGACAATGCATGACGTTCACGATGAGCGGTCAGTCGCGCATCACATTCTTCACTGGTTTCTAAAGACCTGGATGTAGATGCGTAAATACGCTGAGAACGCAGGCGTGCTTCGCGATCCGATAAGGTTTCCACAGAGCGAGTTGCAAACTGATGTTCTCGTACAGCATCAAGCCTCTCCTGACGCACTTTGGTACATTCTTGGGATCTTATGATCCTCAATTTTTTAGCTCCTTTGGAACATTGGGAAAGATTTGACCTCTTTCTAGGCATGGTTATAGTTTTATTGTGAAGATGCCTGATCAATTAAAATCTAAGTGACTGCTCCCCTGCGTTACCGGGTAGGCTACCGTGTTACAAAGATAAATGGAAAAGGAAATTAAACACTCAAATAACATAAGCCCGAAGGCATATTTATTCGATAAAATAAAAAAATATATGGGAGTTTTGGCCAGTAGAGTCAAATTTTCAATGATGTACCATCGTTATCGAAAATCAGTCCTAAACTGTTACCGTCTTCACTGCGTGGAGGTACTCCAGCTTATGTTATTTTATAATTATATAGTGAAATTAGTGATGATTTCCACATCAGATGTTTCTGATCTTCGATTTATATAAGTCAACAGGAAATGCCCATCAGACCGAACAACTTTTGCTAAGACGTCTTTCCTATATGTGTTATGGTGTAGCTGGGCTCTTGAAGTTCCACAACAGGTGTTCCAGATCTTCGATTTTTATTAGTCAACAGAGAGTGCTCATCAGATTGAACAACTTTTGCTAAAACGTCATTCCTATTTAAGTTATAGTGTAGCTGGGTGCTTGGAATTCCACAACAGGTGTTCCAGATCTTCAGTTTTTATACGTCAACAGAGAGTGCTCATCAGGCTGAACAACTCTTGCTAAGACGTCATTCCTATATAGGTATGTTATAGTGTAGCTGGGCTCTTGGAGTTCCACAATAGGTGCTCCAGATCTTCGATTTTTTTAGTCAACAGAGAGTGCTCATCAGATTGAATAACTTTTGCTAAAACGTAATTCCTATATAAGTTATAGTGTAGCTGGGCGCTTGGAATTCCACAACAGGTGTTCCAGATCTTCAATTTTTATACGTCAACAGAGAGTGCTCATCAGGTTGAACAACTCTTGCTAAGACGTCATTCCTATATACGTTATAGTGTAGCTGGGCTCTTGGAGTTCCACATCAGGTGTTCCAGATCTTCAAATTTATTCTCTCAGCAGAAAATGCTCATCACGTGGATTAATTTTTGCTATAGTACCATTTTTGTATCTCTTATAGTTTAGCTGGTCTGTTGCGGTTTTGCATCAGGTGCTCAAGTTTCCAAGATAAATTATAGCCTATATGTTGCCCAGACTTAATACCTATACAACAAAAAAATAATCATTCAAATCCGTCTAGTAGTTCCGAAGATTAGCGTGTACAAACAAACAGACAAACAGACAGAATTTTTTTTTTGGATTCGTGCTCTATTACTGTTTCTAAACCCCCCTCAATTATTATTTTTGTAATATATTCAATGTACAGACACAGTTTTTTTACTGTTTTATTATATGTATAGATGTGTTCTGGTCGCGACCTAAGTGGTATTGACTATTGGGGTGGTTACTAAAACGTTGTATCTAACTTGCTAAAAACAATTTATTTTATAACGAATAAAAAGCTACGCTAAAATGATGGCTAATGAAAATGCTGGCGAATGCACTCGGTTGCTATCCGAATATGCACTGTCAACGGCGCGAACTCAACGCGGCCTAAAGCTATGTCTACACCAGTGCGCTTTCATGTTCATCTTGCGTCTTCGTCTGAAGCATGCGTGAACCGCCATAACGCATGCCTTAAGAGGGCTATCGCATTTTCTCACCTCTCTCGCTCGCACAGGACCTTATTTTTTAAGAATGTTAAATTAATAATGCATTTTTTAATAATGTATTCAATGGGCTCCCTTTAAAATAATATTAATTTAATAGGTATAATTATTAAAAACATTTTTATTGTGACATTTATTAAACTTATCTCAAAAACGGATCATAATAATTATTGAGCTGAGTTTATTAGGGAACACGATAGTAATGTGTTTTTAATAATTACCTATCAAATTAATATTATTTTAAAGGGAGCCCATTGAATACATTATTAAAAAATGCATCTTTTAATTTAACAATCTTAAAAATATGGTCCTGTGCGAGCGAGGCAGGAGACAAAATGCGATAGCCCTCTTAATACAAGTTCGACAAAATCGCATGCCCCTAGCGCACGCTAATTCGTATATTGTATGTCGACTGACGACTGACCGAGGCGCACCGGTGTTAACGATAAGCTGCATGCGTTTTATAGCAATCAATATTGCATGCGCTTGACGCAAGAGAAATTGAAAGTTGAAAGCGCAAGATGAACATGAAAGCGCACTGGTGTAGACATACCATACATCCTAATTGATTCGCTAGATCAGCAAAAGGGTGTTCGAGTAACATTGAACAAAGTGATTATTACATTTAATTCGATTATTCTTCCTCCTAACCTTTTCCCAACTATGTTAGGCTTAGTTTCCAGTCTAACCAGATGCGGCTGAATACCAGTATTTTACACGAAGCGACTGCCATCAGACCTCCTTCCAGACAGATTCTAAAATAATGGTTTTTGAAGTCGGTTTTTCTTTTGTTTTTAAAGTAATTTTATTTTATACACCCTTAATTTTAACTACAGTTAATACGATAACGTGCCAATATATCAGGTAGCTACCCACAATAGCAAACTCACATAGCATAAAATATATTTACGATGTATGCAACGTAAAACATTTTCATTTAATACCAGTTCGCTGGTGAAAAATTAATAATTCATAAAAATTACCATCAGTAGGTACAGGTTGCTTTAAAAGTTTACCGAAAAAATTACGGCAAGTGGGATCGGGCCGCGCATGAGTGAGCAGGTTATATACAGGGTGCAATCCAATTTACTAGGATTTTGTATTCATGAAGTTCATATTTACAAGGTGTAACATCAATAACGCACCTCTTAACCGCTAGCGGCCCGACCGACGATCCGGATCGTCAGTGCCATGTTTATCTATTGTGTCTATAATTACAGTACTTGATAAGTTAAGGGGTCACTGTACTCATCATTATGAACAACTTTTACTATGGGATTAAACCTGAAAAAGGGCAAAAAAAAACTGCTATTCCCTACATTTTGACGAGTTATGCGAACATAACAACACAACTGTTTAAATTTATTTAAAGCCATTATGTGTATTTACAAATTATACAGATATCTCGGTATAAATTCTATAAAATTACGGTAATCTTTAAATCACCGAATATCAAAATACTGCGTTTTTTTTATCTGTGCCCCACTCTAGTATTTCTTCTGTATCGTGGGTGCGTTTACAGACATAAATCTCACGTACACAAACGCCCAGACCCGAAACAATTATTATCTGTAGGCCATACAAATTTTTGTTCCGTGCCGGGAATCGAACCCACGACCCGTAGCGCAGAAGCCAATCGCTCAGCCACTGCACCAAACGTGTCGTCTAATAAAATGAATTCGACATTTATGATAGTAATTAAGTATTTTGACTTGGCATCATCCACCGACTAGATTTATATGCCCACTGCTGGACATGTGCAGATAACAACCAAATGAATACAACGTTATTTTTAGCATAAAAAAACCGAAACACCCCAACAAGATTTTCATCAGAACTGCCTGAATCTGTGTTATTTTTTTATAAATCTCCAAGTTACACCATAGTTTATGTCGCGTTAAGTTCCCTAGTAAAGTGTGAAATGTCTGAGATGTGCTATGCAGGGGTTGTCTAATACACGGAAACTGACCGAGCGGACCATCTCAAGACTCAAGGTGTCTATTCCCGTCAACTATTATGGGTAGAAAACTACTGAAACAAAAATGAAATATAAGAAAAAAAAATGTGCTGTAAAAAATATGTCAATCGATTCTCCTAGTGATTTTGAACAAACTGGTTTTAAAACTAAGCTTGTATACAACACACGGTTTTGAAGATACGCTGTTAGATTACCAAGTTTTGCCAACAGATTGGTGACTGCAGTATATCATTAATAGCATACAAGTAGGAACGTCGTTTTGCTGAGCCTCTTGAAAACATACCTTAGTCACCCATTATGACACACACGGGATGAGACACGGTATCCTATTGTGACGAAAACCATTTAAAGTCGAAAACATACTTTAAGTCGCGACTTGCAGACGCGTCTGACAGTTGCGACTGCGTAGTATGCACGGTCGAGTACGCCCCTGCCAGATTTGCGTTAGACGTCTGAGCGCTCAAGGTCACGACCATAATCTACGAGTGATAACTTGCACGCGTAGGTGTAATAACACTGACCAGATACATAAACAGTCGCGACCGGTCGCGTCCGTAAGTCGCGATTTACAGTAGGATTTATAATATTTTTAAAATAAAAAATATACTGAAGCCAAAGTGACCGAGCTGATTCGATCATTGTTTCGTTTGCCAATTTGTATACAGAGCACTAAAAATACACATGAAATCTTACAATGTATGCTCAATTAAAACGGGGAGTAATTCGAACACAGCGAATTAATTAATTGGACAGGCTGAATTGAAAACCGTCAATTATAAAATTCATTTAATTTACATTACTAACGTGTTTAACTGGTACCGTTAATTTTGAGATTTTTGTGGTTCAGAAGAACAATCGACTGTAAATCGAAGTATTTATTTTGTATAATTGTTCCGTAATCGATTTACACATAATAAAACACGGAAAATTGTATGTGAGGTGTGGTACTCTAAAAAGGAAAGAAAAAATAAATACGACATTAACATGACAATATTTTAATCTTTTCTACAAACTAGTGTCTATTCTAATTGCCTATAAACCACAGACTATCTTAAATGTGTGTTATATCGCATGTTCGTACGAGCATGTGATGATCTCATCGCAAGTTCACACGAACGACCGTCAATTAGGACATCGCCTAATCCTTTTCTTCTTCGAGAACAGACATTACTAGAGTGAAGAATGACATTCCGGTTTTTATAAACTAAAACAAAAAGTTTTTTATTAGTGTCATAATTATAATATTTTTGTACCAATGTCGCAGTTACATGGTTATATCCGTTAATGGTTATATCCCTTGGTGAATATTCAGAAAACAATAACAAAAATTAAGAACGTCATTATCATCATCCCATAGTTAAGAATGCAGATGTTTAAAACTCCTGTTAAGATAATGAAAACTCAAATTATACCAATACAATAAAAGTCATGTGTTTATCCAGAACATGGTCTACCTGTGTGCCAAATTGTATCCATTCGTTCAGCCGTTAAGGCGTGATTGATTAACAAACATCCAAATTCACAAACTCACAAACATCCAAACTTTCACATTTATAGTAGGTATTAGTAGGATAGGATAGAATGAAATAATTCTTACCCAAGTAAATGTCGGTAAAGACAGTGTAATTGTGCCAAATATATAGATAGGCATGCGTTGACTGAGAGCCATTTTAAAAATCCTCACGTTGGTCTTGTGAGTCTTGTTGAAGATATACCATTTCTCTGTGACCGCCTTTTCTAACGCCTCGCACTGCAATTGTATTTACAAAACAAATTAATTCAAAATATTTATTTTAAAATGATTCTTGATCACGTATAAACACAATGGACCTCGGGTCACCGCTCAAAAATGTCCGAACCATTCATGAGCTGATCACGCGGCGAGATCGCGAGTCGAATTTTATTCTACTAGTCGGACAATCTCGAAAAATGCACGTGAGTAAACCGTAACTCCGTAACTAATCATAAATAGTTCTCACATTTACAAAAGGTAAAACAAGAAGAAGAAGGGAAATAAAGTTATTCCATGTTCTGATGAAATTTCAAGGCCAACACTTACTGATACCACTTACCTCGTTCTCAACTTGCTGCCCCAACAAACAAAACATTAACACAACCAGTATGAAACAGAACTCGTGAACGTAATACTTCATCGTGTCTAATGATAATTTATTCTGGAACCCACAACTAGTTGGTTAATTAAACAAAAACTTGCACTGCAGTAGCGAGGTTAATATTAGACTGTATCAGATTCACTACAGTATATACTACTTGTAAAGTTTGGTGCATGGTACTTGTTTCTGAATTTATTGGTATGACTTACGAAGATCTACTGATGACCTAATTAGCAAAGGAATTATTATTATCGCGAGCGTTATCGGTTAAAATTAAGACTATATCTGTATCTTTAAGAAAGTCCACAGACCAATCGAAGGAAAAGAAATAAGTGATAACATACAGAGAAATGAAGGAATTAATTAGCTCTGGGTAGAGAAAACTGGCGATTGCTCCACCGACAAGTGCACAGCACTTAAATTTGGGATGGATGGATGGGATGGTATCTTTAACAGAAATGAAATAAAAGCTCCATAGCTTTGCATAGTAGATCCTCCCGTACTTACTAACGTACGTATAGCTACTAAGCTATCACAGGTGAAATAAGCTTACAAATCCCAATTTGGCAATTAAAATGCAACCATTGGTAAACAAAAAGATTCGATTCGGGCATTAGTCTATCGCAGTCTGCTGCTAGACTAAAGGTACAAGTTCGTAGCCGACCACATACAGCAGCAGCAGACGATGTGTCGTTACGAGACGTCATAGCGACACGTCACAGCGTCATGTCGCTGCAGTCATGATTTCGAACCCAACTGCAGATGGCTGCAGCAGACGGCAGCGTCGTATTCCAGTTAGTTCTGAATGTTCCGTGAGACAAGATGTCTGACCTGTTTAGGATTAGCGATCGCGATTTACTTTTGTATCTTTTGTTTTTGTTAGATGCATCGTACAGTGCAGGATATTGGGCCACCTGGTTTATCAGTTTTTCTTCCTCGGAATTGGAAAAACTCATTTTTTGAGGAAGATTCAACATGTCGTCGCTCCAGTGTCGGTGGTACTACTGATCTGCGGTCGGACGACACGTCGTCTGCAGTCGTGCGACGTGTAGTCGGGCGGCGTGTCGCTAGATGCGGAAGATATTTCATAGAAGTACATAGAAACCAGTAGTGTCGGAGCGACACGTCGTCTGCTGCTGCTGTATGCAGTCGTCTACGAACTCGTACCTTAAGACATAAGGCCTCTCCTAATCTTTGCATGGGATCACAAAATTCTTCGTACACGTTTTAGAAAACAATGACCATGATTCTGCCATGAGTGAGTACTTATTCTCTTCTAACTATACGGGAAGAAAAAAGGTCACCCACTGCGTATAGTAACAATCAAGGCACAAGTATTGACCAAAATTATACCTACAGTTATAGATAAATTACGAAATTCCAAAAATAATTAAATTAAATCTAACAATAGTTGCCCAAACGAGATTCAACTTCGAAACATTTCATATCACTTCAAACCCAATATCAAACTGCTATTTACAAAGGGACCGAGCAATAAAATTTAATTATCTCAATTACTAAACTTAGCAAAATTACTCACCGATATGGCGATTTTCACAGAGCACATGCAGACCAACATTATAGCAACTAATATCAGTGCTAAGTAAAATGGACGGCAGATAACGTTTAGCCGATTGCTGAACCTATAAAAACAGATATTTAGATTCACAATTTGTTAGTTATTGGAATGGTTAATGATAAAGGCGCTGATTCTGATGAACACCGGCTAAACTTAACTAAAAATATCTTTATCCTTCACTAGCTCATAAAGCAAGAAAGAGATGGCAGAATACTAGAGCTGTCAAAGGTAGTACTGAAATGTTCAAACAGCAAAATGATTGCAAAAAATGGACTCATGATCTTCAGCAGTGAGGAAATGGTTAAGAAGAGAAGAAGAGAGAATTTCCAAACAGATTTAGACAACACCTCAACATACAAACACGGTGATGTTCAACAAGTAAACTAGTTTGACAGCTCTCAAAATGTTCCGTCTCGTTCTTGTTTAGCTTATTAATAAAAGACAACAATATATTTAGTTAAGTTTAGTTAGTCGCAACAGAATCTGCACCGTTATCTTATATTTGACATTGAGCTTCCATTGTATTTAATGTTGTATTGTATCTGAAAATATTAGTACTTGAAATAATGATAAGCAACCAAGTTTTGCTATTATTTCAATCACTTAGGAATATTAAAAGAAAACAACAATAGGTTTTCGTAATAACTTCAGAAGAATTCTATCAAAATATTAATGAGGTTTCTTCTTTCTTTATGTGAGCTGTAGTTTCTTAAAAATAGAAACATGGTTTTATTCTAGTAAAAATTATTAGAATTCATCAATATTGTTTTGCGATTCCAACCAAAAATATTTGATCTACGCCAAGAGAGATAATCTCTGTAGAAATATTTTCTAGAAGAAAATTCCATTTATTTCAGTAATCATTTGCTTTTTCCTATTACTTTCTCAGCCCTAGTTCACCAAGTATTAAGTCTAGGCCTCCTCCATTGCACTTATTCACTTCACGTACTTAATGCCTGCAGTTTTCAAACCACTTACTACCACAATCTCCTACATTTGAAAGATTGCAAACTACTTTAAAAAGTTTAAGCGAGTTGAAAATCATAATACCTTAAGAATAACTATAAATAGTATAGAAGCAAGACACATGCATTCAAGGTCACTATAAAAGCCTATTGTTTCGTGTTGGCTTAACCAACAACTCAGTCAAGGGGCTGTCTTGCGCTCACGCTCTGTACACGTTTCGTTTGAATAATTGGCTAAATTAATCCATTTGTACTGTTCATGATTACCTGTATTCCTTCTGTTTTATTTCTTTTAGTGTACAATAAAGTATATCTATCTATCTATTGGTGTATGCCAGGGTTGGTACTTATGGCTGTAATATTTACGCCACGGATACCTACTCATTTTTTTTCTACAGCAAATATGTCTGGACTTTAAAAGCGACCCTGAGTTTGTTTCGACCGTTCTTCTCAAGCTGGCTTCCCATGGTGCGTGGTAGCGCGCGCCGGCTGTGCGTGGTATCATCCGTAAAATCACGCACCGTGGGAAGCCACATTATGAGGGTGTCTGATGTGGATACGGCGCACCGCTTCGCACGCGTCCGCGTTACCACGGACGGGTCTCTTCCCATGGTGCGCCGCAGTGCGCGCTATCACGCACCGTGGGAAGCCGGTATCAGAGGCAGATAGGAAACGCCGACGACATCTAGCTTTAAACACAAACCGACATGTAAAAGTGATTTATAAATACCCAACTTGCAGAATAAATAATTTGATTTCATTTCACCCGTGGGTGACAGCGGGTCGATGCAAGTTGAGGGGGGAATTAGGTGTTCATGAAACGGCGTTTAGGGCAGGCATAAAAGAGTTTCGCTTCTATACGGTACCTATTATTTAATTTTATTGTTAGGATAAATATTACCTTTTTATTTTAACGTAATGATCGACGCACTGAGATAGGACCAGGGTACAATAAGCTTGCCACCTCTCATCTTGAACACCAGTCATTTCGAGAACCAATTCATTCATATGAAGAAGTATGAAGGACAGTATTCTTATCTGACGTATCACTTGGCCAAGGAGAAGGATTATAGTTGATTGCAGACCTGGATAAGCTACAAAGAAAAGAGGAAATTTTTATTTCTTACTGCACAATTTTATTTCTAGTGCACTTACTCAAGGATTTGATAAATTGATATTGGGTATTAAGAGTTAGATCGAGAAAAGGTAAATAAAAAAAAATACTTTTGCCTTCAGTGCAGCTAATTGGAATCCTCAGATGGCATTTATTATAAAATAAAACGCCGTCTTCAAAATTATATTTGAAATAACCTGACAGCAAGAATCCAGCGCGTTTTCAACAAAGATTGCGAAGATAGTAATAAATGTCTTAGTTGGCATGATAGCACAACTATCTCGTGTTTCAATAAACTAAATTTTATTTACTACAATTCTATAAAACATAGATAGGCACTATTTTTACTCACCAATACAGCAAAGATAACCAGCATAAGCATGAAATATAAACGAAACTATATAAACGTTGAAATCTTCCAAACTCCATGGAAACCACATGTCGAAAGCTGCAACAAAAAACAATATCCTTAACAAAATGTAGCAAATTAAACATTTTACTAATATGCACTGTGGAGATTAATTAATAATACAGTATAGAAATTGATTTATAAGCAAGTTTCTCGTCAGCTATATTTTTTTATTTTTTTTATTTGCCTGGTGAAATCTTCATGGACTATCTCCCGTCTGGGGAAAACGGGGGGGTGTGCCGGACTCTTACTGGCTAAAACCACCACGATGTACCATCACTTGACCGTGGGCCGGGGTCGCGGGATTCGCAAAGCATGCACCGCAACCCCGGCAGGTCTCGGTCCGCCAGCCCCTGGCGGACCTCTCCTTTGTGGGGCCTAGCTCCACGTCCTGCTGAGAGGCGCGCGTGGAACACGTCACGCCGCCTACTCGGGCCTGTTACTGATCGAGCGATGGGTCCCCTAACCCAGCGCCCGCAGGCCACACACTAGGTTGGCTGGAGGTTATCGCGCGGCCTGCCGGCGCCCGGTGCGTCTGGCGCGGCAAGGGAGAGTCGCAGCTGCCTCTCTCTCTCTCTCCGCTCCCTCCTTGGTCGCCATCGCCTCCTCGCAGAAGGAGGCGACGGCCTCGTCAGCTACCTGACTGAAGGTCTGTCAACTAAGGTTCCACGTAAAAGCTGGTCTTTGGCTTAGCTTTGAAAATACACAGACATTTATTGTTATTCCACTTACCCAAGAGACGTAAAGATTCATCCTCTCTAACAAACATTCCATAAATGGGACTGCAAAGGTAAAGTGTAGCGCATAAAAAGACGCTAGCAACATACGTCTTCAACAAAACCCTCGTATACTTCAACAGCTTCCTCTGTGTATCAAATACAAGAGTTTTCAACTCTAACAACTTCTCCCCACTGTGATTCATCATCAAAATGTGTTCTATCAATGGCATTTCCAACATTACATCTTTAAAAGCCATCTCTATCAAGAAACTCCGGAACTCATTCCTGAATACCAGACAGACACCCAAAGAAATGGTCATGATGACTCCAGTAGTCCAAATACAAGCTCCTTGGATGCATAGAAGGAAGTCAGAGTAATTTGTAGCAACAAAACCAGTGGTGAAGATGAAGCAAAATCCACCAATGATAAAGTTGAAGACTTGGAGGAGCAACCATGGTTTGGAGTCCCAGTTTCTTTTAGCGAAGATAGAAATCCCGGCAAAGGATAGGACCCGGTGAAACGAAAGGAAAGTTTCTTCCATTTTGAATTTGTAAATGATAATAGAAAAGTAATGCAGGGCGTTTTTATTGGGGCTTAAATTGGTACAGTCTAGAATATAAGTGGAAGCAATTTAGATAAACAAATACTGTTTAACAACTCGAAATAATATGTCAGGTTCTTACAAAAATATTCTTAATTATTTGAATAACTTCTTTATTAATCTTGATTGTTTAATTTATTAACTGATCAGAAACATAAACACAACAAATAAACATTAAAAGCCGCCGCAAATACGCGGCGTTGGTGCTCAATGATAAACAATGTTAAGCCCTCATCATATCTTTTGACTTCTGTATAACTTTTAGCTTAGACTTCATTTTACCACAATAATTATTTCCCTTACTGCTTAATGATAGAAATTACTTAACACACTCTTTTGTTTATTTCTAAAACTCTTCAGATTATTACGAAAATTCACCGAAAAGACCTTCCAACCATAACAAAACAACACCATTGTCGGCAACTATACCTGTCACACCAATCATCTTTAAGGGTTGTACTTAAAAAAATGACAAAATGATATACGGCGAACGTGACAGTATACGTTATAAATACTTGAGTGACACCCTTTGATATTTTGATTTGTAAAGCTGAGAAGAAATTCTCTTTGATAGGAATTTGAGTGACAGCAAACGAGTATTTCTTATTATGGAGGATTTTTGCCGTAATTTCCACTTTGACAGAATTCAGAAGTTTGATTTTATTACTAGAGGTTTCTATTTGCTTGTTTGTTTTATTAAAACACTAGCTATTGCCCGCGGCTTCGCTCGCGTTAATTTATATTAAAGATTACATCCCACATACAAACAAACAAACAAATTCTACCTCTTTATAATATTAGTATAGATAAGCCAATTTTTGATACCTTGGGTTAAATTATTGCAATTTATTTGCGGATACCTAATTTTTTGATACTAAAACATAGCCTATAGCACTCAGGGATAACGTAGCTTCTTATTGGTGAAATAATTTTCGAAATCGGATGAGTAGTTTCGGAGATTACCTCCTACATACAAACAAACAAACAAATTCTACCTCTTTATAATATTAGTATAGATAAGCCAGTTTTTGATACCTTGGGTTAAATTATTGCAATTTATTTGCGGATACCTAATTTTATGATACTAAAATATAGCCTATAGCACTCAGGGATAAAGTAGCTTCTTATTGGTGAAAGAATTTTCGAAATCGGATGAGTAGTTTCGGAGATTACCTCCTACATACAAACAAACAAACAAACAAATTCTACCTCTTTATAATATTGGTATAGATAGATAAGCCAATTTTTGATACCTTGGGTTAAATTATTGCAATTTATTTGCGGATACCTAATTTTTTGATACTATAACATAGCCTATAGCACTCAGGGATAACGTAGCTTCTTATTGGTGAAAGAATTTTCGAAATCGGATGAGTAGTTTCGGAGATTACCTCCTACATACAAACAAACAAACAAACAAATTCTACCTCTTTATAATATTAGTATAGAAGAATTTTCGAAATCGGATGAGTAGTTTCGGAGATTACCTCCTACATACAAACAAACAAACAAACAAACAAATTCTACCTCTTTATAATATTAGTATAGATAGATAAGCCAATTTTTGATACCTTGGGTTAAATTATTGCAATTTATTTGCGGATACCTAATTTTTTGATACTAAAACATAGCCTATAGCACTCAGGGATAACGTAGCTTCTTATTGGTGAAAGAATTTTCGAAATCGGATGAGTAGTTTCGGAGATTACCTCCTACATACAAACAAACAAACAAATTCTACCTCTTTATAATATTAGTAAAACATAAAAAGATAAAAGATTTTTCGTAATAACTTTCGTTGAACATATTCATTTTTATAATTATTTACCCACTAGCTTTTTATAAATTTTTAAACCCTTAAGTGACGATTTTCCATTCAAACTTTCATTCCCTATTTAACTCCCTTAGGGATTGAATTTCGAAAAATCCTTCCTTATTCCTTGTCTCCATTATAAAGGGAACCTCTGTGCAAAATTTTAGCTTTCTAGGTCCAAGGGTTTGGGCTGGGCGTTGACGAGTCAGTCAGTCAGCCAGGACTTTTCTTTTTATTTATAAAGATAGATAGATTCTCTACTAATTCTCAAAGAAACCAACTCTACCGATTTTTTTCGATAGCAGCCACCTTCAAAATATCTGCTTAGTGAATTTTTCGAGTTAAGTTCATGTTTAGTGTTCTTGTTAAGTTCATGATTATGGGCTCGTTTTGGGTCCGAAGCTGGTCGGCCAATCCCGAGAAGAGCACGTGAGTAAACCGTACTACAATTATAAATAAATATAAAAGATTTGACAAAATAAATACCGACTTCAAAAAAAATTAAAATGAGTAAAATAATTACTAAAATATAAAACTAACAGTTTCAGAAGTCGGTGGCTTCTATTTGTTTCAGAATAGAATTACACCGACTTCTGAAACTGTTAATTTTATATTATGGTCATTATTTTACTCCTTTTAGTTTTTGTTTAAGTCAGTTTTTCCTTTTATTTAAAGTTTTTTTATTAAATACGTTTTAGTGTCATAAATTACGCGGTTTAAGACTACAAATTTAAATGACACGGTTGCGTAATCTTTCCAACTACTAGGTAATTTTCTTTATGAATAGGTATTAATGTATAATTATCATGAAGGCTCCTTACAAATACATACAACCTTCTTTTTTCTTGACTTATGTTTCTGTGATGGCAGTTGAAACAGAGACTGCAAGTCCACACCAAAAGTTTTGCTTGAGGGAATCACAAACCAAAACGTCATCTAAGTATATTTTTTTTTGTTGATTATTTCAAAAAAGGATGAATCTATTTCGATAAAATTTATATGCGACCACCTCTGAAGTATGACCTGCCAAACAAAAAAAGAATAATCAAAATCCATTCATAATTGGCGGAGATATTGCGTAATAAACATACATTCCGACGAATTGAGAACTTCCTCCTTTTTGAAGTCGGTTAAAAATAATAGGATGACATTTTATATCTAGATTTGGTTTATTTTATAATTAGTAGAAGAATGGACCGTTTGGGACACCTGCTTCTAATATCAAGAAATCAGCAGAGATTGGTAACAAAAATATTGAAATCAATTCATTAATCAGCATCCTAATTACGCAAAACACTCATAATCGCTATGGCTATGATTTTGACAGATCAACAATTTCCATAGCAACGTATATTATTAACAATCCGACTTCTCCACAACTACGTACCACGCAATGAATATTGTTGTATTGTCAAAATGAAAGCTATTTGAATTACGAATGTGATACGCAATTTTGATATAGGTTTTTCAAATCTAAATTTTTATCAGACATTATTAAATTCACATTTATTTATTTGCTTGCTCCTTGCCAGAGCTCGTCCAGGGAAGTACAGTCAGCTGCATCAACTGGTTACCCCTCTCACGAACAAGTTTGTTCTTGAGGGGGGTAACCAATTAGTGCAGGTAATAAAGCAGCATTGCTTTATTCCGGTGTGAAGGGTACCGGTGAAATTACAGGCACATGTGATTTTCCTAAGATTAACAACGCATCAGCAATCCTCTTAGTATTGTAGGTGTATACATATAGGCGACGTTAACTACTTTCCTTCAGGTCAACCGTTGGCTTGTTTGCCAACGTTTTACATAAAAAAAACTATTCATCGAACAAAAGTTCGATAAAAAATTGTGAGAAAAATAATTATATCCTGAGGCAAGATTCATGACGCTGTAATTATAAAAATCTTTGTTGTATCTTTTCCTTTTGTTCCTTTAATAAAACCTTTATTAAGTTTTAATTGGGGAGCTTATGGAGAGTTTATTATGATAATAAATTACGCCAATGTTTCCTAGTGTAATCATGAAATATTTCAATATGTTGAAATTACTTTTCTGTATTAATCAATTATTTCCTTAATTGAAAATGTAATAATTAAATTATACAGCCTGACTTTACAGTTCATGGCTAGGCGTGTCTACCACGTTTTTTTTCTGTGGAGTCGTGTAAGAGGCCAAATACACGTCCGACACTTGCCTCCGATAGTCGGTTCCGATAGTCTGATCAGACTATCTGAAGGCCTCCGCGTCATACATTTGTTTGAACATGAATAAGAGCCCAAATACACGTCAGATACTTGCCTCCAATAGTCGGTTCCGATGGTCTGATCAGACCATCTGAAGGCATCCGCGTCATACATTTGTTTGAACATGAATTACACGTACAATCAGACTATCGGATCGGATGTCAGAACCGTAAGCATCGTCCGGGCGTCGTCGTCGTCCAGAAAAAATCGGACTCGACAATCGTACGTGTATTTCATGAATCCGATCAGATAGTCAGATCTGGCTCCCGGAAGCAACTATCGGACGTGTATTTTGACCCTAAGGCACAGTACCTATCGAGCTTTAGAAAGAGATAAAATATCTTCGTAGAGCGTCGTCTCTGTCATTCATACCTATGTGACGTTTTGTTGCTAACTTGACAGTCGTTGTACACAGGTTATAAGTAACAGAGACGTCGCTCTACAACGCTGAAACTAGCCGATATCTCTTTCTAATGCTCGATGTGTAATATACTGCCGGGTACTCTAAGTATAACTGTAATAATTAATTGTATAGGCAACAATCCCGTCGTAGAGCCGGTCGTCTCTTCAGACTCCGCAGTCCCACCGATAACTCAGCCCTCATCAAGCTGTCTCCCCACCAAACCACCGCCAGCAAAGCCCTAAGCCGAGGTCCGTCCCACTAGTGGTCGCCCTTAAGGTCTTGGCAAATTATACCGGCACAGCAACTGCACATCTGCAGCACGACGTCGCCTCGAATTTTGGCTACAGCTAGCCGCCAGCGCGCTAACTACGCGTCGTCCGCGAGGTGTAAGCTCGCAGTCCGCGCGCCGGCCGTGAGGTGCAAGCTTGCTGTCACCGCGAACACAATTGTTATATGGCTTGTGATTAAACACGCCTTGGACTTGGACGTTTTCATCTTCTGATTGGATATGAAACTTCTCACTTCACAACCCTCCCCGTCAAATAAGACATACGGCGGGTGGGGTATGGTATGACAAAAGTCGCAACACCGCGTTCTTAGCACTTGTTACCATAGAAATTTTACGAGTTGTCAATTTCCGTAAACAATGAATATTTCGAAAATTAAGATAGATAGATAGATAATTATACTTTATTGTACACTAAAAGAAATAAAACAGAAAGAATACAGGTAATCAAGAACAGTACAAATGGCGGTCTTATCGCATAAAGCAATTTCTTCCAGACAACCATTGGATGGAAAGAATTGTTAAGAATTATACAAAGGGCAATTTGCAGCGTACAAATTTATAATCTAAGCTTTATTCAACAAACTGTATCCTAGCTTTTCGTCTTCAATTAGGCATCGGAATCGATAGTTAAAATCTTTCGGGTACCTCGGGTGTATAAAACACACCTCCTGCCAAACTGCAGTACGGTTTGTCAGCAGTATCCTCAGAGCAACCACACGACATACACCAAATATATTTTTTTTCACAATGTTTTTTATTGTTTTAATCATCGACTTAAATACATATTATCACTTAATAATATTAAGTATATAACATCGCATTGAACGACAAGTACCCGACACGCAATCTTCTGACGTACCTAACTAGCTCGTTTAAACATTCTATGCCCGCGAAGGCACCCGGCACACCTGCCCAAACACTCGCATCGCCCAGGCAATACAAAATTTAGGTATTCAAGCAGAAATGGCATTGCATTGGCGAAGTAACGCGAGTATTTGTACAAACACGCCAAATGCAGTGTCCGAGCCAGACCAAACACAATCATTTCAAGCCTTTTGATGGGCACTTGTCGTCTTGCCATGCTAACATGTGCAGTATAATGCAGAAAAACTAAAGCCAAATCTTACTGATGAGGGCATGATGAAACAAACAAAGGTCCAATTAGCACATTTCAAAAATATTACCCCAAAACAATTTAAATAAAAAGTAAGTTCAAAAACTAAAACCCAACTACTGAAAAATGAATGAAACAAGAAAATATTATCATCTGAAATTGTTATGTGCAAACTATTCAATATTTATCTTCTATTAATTAAACAACTTTCATGTATATATTTTAATATATTTAATACTTATTCATAGTGATGTTCAAAGGATAGCCGTGGTCCGTCTATACTGTGTGGCGTAAACTAATCCGACAAGTTCCGACCTGCTCCAATCAGCGCTGGTAGGCCGTCATTTGTTGCTGTAATTGCAAGGGAATGAGGCGTATTTTTGTTAAAAAACGCCAGCCCCTGCTTTTACCCGCTTCCTTTATGTAGCGGTTACCTGCACGGACCAGTACCGATCTTTTTTCGTGCCAGCACGAGCTATACGAAAATAGCTCATGCTATGGTGAAAAGCTTAGCCAGTCAGCAAGGTTGCTTGCGCGGCTGACTGCCCAGGGTGCGCTGGACGTACTTAAGTATCGTCACTCATGGAGGCTCTTTTTATGCACCCCTCCTATCGATAAGCGCTGGTAGGTCGGCGCTGGTTGCCTGCTTCCTTTATATGCAGCATGTAAGGGTAAACACCGTTATCACTCAAACCATGGGCGGTTGACTTAAACATAAAAATGTAGGGTAGAGTAAAAAAAAAATATATACGCGCGAGAAATGAGCGGCGCCGCGGCGCGGCGGCGCTACGACACGGCGTACACAAACTCGCTAACGCGACAGCTGACTGACTGGGGTAGCAAATTGTGCGGGGCCGTGCGTCGGGCCACGCGGCGAGTTCCCCGCGCCTCCTCCCGTAGCTTGTTGTCCCCACGCAAAGGGTGAAATGCTTTAGAGAAAAAAAGTTTTATAAAAAAAAAGTTTGTTATTTTTCATTGATTTTACGTTCTATGAATGAAACCAAACCACTGGTTTCAAGGATAACGGTGTTTACCCTTATAGCCTGTATACGCCCTAACGCAACATTTTTGCCTATATTCTGATGTTTTGACTTGCCATCTCTATTCAGCACTCACTCTACATACAGACACCATTCGTCAGTCGTATACAAATATCATAAATCTAATATCTTTGTGTTATTGTTATTTTTCATTCGCTCGGCTCCATTCACTATGTGCGGAGATGATTTATGTGTCGGCACTCAATAGTCCCGGCTTCAGCTTATTAGCTTGATTGCGACACTTTATGTGTAGAGGGAATGTGAAAACAGGATATTTTTGTTAGTAGAAGATTTTTGCTAAAGTAATCTATTGTGTTCGAGTGTGTTCCATCTTTATTTGCACTTGTATGGATTGAAGGGATATTTTTTTTTGTTTTGGGTGAACTATACACCTCTGCCAAAATCTTCGGGGAATGCAGGCGTGCTGTTATGTTAAAACTTAAATTTAAAATATTCAAATAACCTGATATTGAAATCCCTGATGTAGGTAATTATCATCAAACGTATCTAAAAACCATCCCGATTAACGCAGCTTTCAAACAAAAAAAACCGCATTGAAATCGTTTCATCCATATAGCTATGTCTACACTAGTTCGCTTTCATGTTCATCTTGCGTCTTCGTCTGAGGCATGCGTGAAGCGCCATAGCGCATGCCTTAAAACTAGTTCGACAAAAGCACATGCCCCTAGCGCACGCTAACAATCAATATTGCATGCGCTTGACGCAAGAGGAATTGAAAGTTGAAAGCGCAAGATGACCATGAAAGCGCACTGGTGTAGACATATCTTACTACGATGCTACAGACCGACACACAGACAGACAAATGCCTAAATACTCAAACGCTACTCAATTTTAGGTTGCGCTTAAGTCTCGTGCTGTCACTATCACTCTAAGGCGAAGTGACAGTGACAACACGAAACTAACGTAACGTCTTTTTGCGTTATTTTCAAAGATCACTTTTCTCTTCAGTTTTCTCTAATTTGCCAGTGGCCATCCACATCTACCACAGGGTTCAAACATAAAGCCACACACCACAGCCTATTGAAACATCCTTCGCAACAAAATTAACGTATTTTTCAAAGCTTTTGATTGGCTTCTAAAACTTACCTATGATGAGACAGAGGATCTCCTCCATCCAGTTAAATAACTAATGTAACAAACACAAACACACACATACACATATATACTTATACACATACTTACACGCAACACTTACGCACACAAATAACCACTTCCCACTTACACAAGCTTAGTTTACTACTAGTTCAAGCGATTCTACTCTTAGGAAATTTTGTTTCCGTATTATTAATTGAATGCCTTTATTCATTTTCATTCTTACGTTTACATTTTTAAATATAATTCTATAAAAACGAAAAGAAGAAAGAAATACATTTAAAAATATAAAAATAGAGGTCCACCGGCATCGGGAGCAGGGTCCAAGCTACCGGTGGTTAGGGCTCCAGAGACAAGAACCTCCTCACAATACGCGCCGTATCGAGGAGGACTGCTTTCTGTATCAGGCCCTTGATCCAGCCACCTAACGAGAGCCTCTTGAGGTGTTGGTCGAGGCTCTTGGCCATTAGGCCATTGGCCGTTACGACTATCGGCACAATGGTTGCCGAATCCACATCCCACATGTTGACTACCTCGTGCGCTAAGTCAAGATATTTGATTTGTTTGTCTTTCTCAGCTTTCACGAGGTTTTCATCATGCGGGATGGTAACATCAACAATCATCGTGCGGCGTTCTGATCGATATATCACCACTATATCAGGTTTATTGGCGACAATAGTCCTGTCAGTGATGATAGATCGATCCCAATACAACGTGATATGACCATTTTCGAGAACTGGGTCGGGCACATACTTGTAGTACGGTACCTCCGATTCCACAAGGTTATATTTCAAAGCAAGTTGCTGATGGATAATCCTGGCCACTTGGTTATGTCTATGCAAGTACTCGCCGTTAGCAAGACGAGAACAACCGGAAATAATATGCCTTAGGGACTCGCCCGGACAGTGGCATGCCCGACATATGTCAACCGTCCCGTCCTTCACAATATACTTCCGGTAGTTATTCGTCATGATAACTTCATCCATAATCGCACAGACAAAACCTTCGGTTTCCCCAAATAGGTCACCGAACCGTAGCCAGGACACGGACGCTAGGAAGTCTACGTCGGGCCCATGGAGGGCCCGGTAGAATCGTCCGTGTAGCTCCTTGCTCTGCCATACCTCCCTGCGGTCATTAGTACTGAGTACCACAGGCTTGCGCCAGTTCTCTTTAGCCAAATTGAGTGGGGTGAGTCCTTTATCTACTGCGACCACATCTCGGTGCATCCCCGCGTCGGCATGTAGGAAATATTCCCTGAGGCTGCACACCTCACGATTGTGGAGGGTCTTAGCATTTAATAAGCCTCGACCCCCACACTTTCGCGGGATGTACAGCCTCATTACTGACGATCGCGGGTGATGCATCCGATTTGCGGTCAGCAGAGTCCGGACTCTCCTATCCAGAGCATCTAGTTCAGTCTGAGTCCACTTCAGTATGCCGAAGGAGTACATCAAGACCGGCATGACCCACCCGTTGAAGGCGCGCACCTTGTTTCCGCCCGACAAAAGACTTTTTAAGACTTTTTTCAGGCGGCCAAAGAAACGCTCCCTCAACGATTGTTTCATGTCGGCCTCACTGATGCCCAGCCCCTCCGACATACCTAGGTATTTGTAGGTGTCGTTTGCGGAGAGCGACCTGAGGTGTATGGAATCCGATAGTTGTAGTCCCTCGGATTCCATAATCCCCCCTCGTCTAACATGCATGACTGCACATTTGTCCACACCAAATTCCATCCTGATAGAATTACTGAAAGTTTCAGTTACCTTCAGTAACTCCACTAGTTGCAATTTGGTGGGGGCAAAGAGCTTTAGGTCATCCATGTAGAGAAGGTGGGATACTACCTGGCCTCCTCTCCGCAGTGGATAGCCTAGCCCTGACCCCTCCAGCAATGTGCTAAGAGGGTTCAAGGCTAAACAAAACCATAGTGGGCTCAGACTGTCGCCCTGGAATATTCCCCGCTCAATACTAATCGGTTCACCGCTCCCCAGAATCGGTCGACACCCTGGATAGCGAAGGACCGTCCTCCATTGCCTCATACATGACGTCAAGAAGGTGCGTAAAGTTGTGTTTATTTTATACAGCTCTAGCACCCTCATGAGCCATGTATGTGGCACCGAGTCGTAGGCCTTCTTGTAATCTATCCAGCATGTCGACAGATTCTTTCGGGAGCGACGAACCTGTTGGCTAATGGCCATATCAATGAGGAGTAGCTCCTTAGTACCGCGGGACCCATTCCTACATCCATTTTGAGAAGGGGACATTATCGAATTATTTTCTACATGAGTGTTAATTTTGGTTCTCAAAATGGACGTAAGAAGCTTATAGACCGTCGGCAAACATGTGATCGGTCTATAGTTGTTGGGTTCCGCGGTACTACCTGATTTATGGAGCAGGTGGGTAACTCCTGTTGTAAGGAACTGTGGAAGCGACCCAGACTCTAAGGACGACTGGAATTGGGACGCCAAGCGAGCGTGTGAGCTACGTAGCCATTTTATCCAAAAGTTGTGCAGCCCATCCGGCCCTGGAGATTTCCAGTTAGGCAGCGGACGGGCCGCACTGGCTACGTCTTGGGGGCTAATTAAAATTTCCCCCATTTCTTCTATTGGCTCACACGCTCGCTCAATATCCCGCGTCCAGTCACCCTCGGTGTGAGTGACGGGGACCGACCAGATGCTGCGCCAGAATGAGCTCATGGCATCATCATCCGGCAGGCGCCCATCACTCACTCCTTGGTCAGGTCGCTCCCAAGCTCTATACACCTTTGGTCCACCTTTGGTCGCATTGGAACATGCGATTCTGAGCATATCGCTCCACGCGGCGTTTATACCTACGAATACGGCTTGCCCATGCACAAACTTTCTGCTTCAGGAAGTCGATGCGCTCTGTGACTTGGGACATATATTCTCGAGGACTGATACCAGTCCCCGAGAATGCCCGCCTCACAAAGCGCATCACTCTTGGTCGAGTATTGCCCTCCCTGAAGCAGATTAGCTTGCCGATGAGTGCCCTGGCCCCGTCGATACGACGCTCAATCCTGCACTGCCAAGCTGGTATGGCTGGTTTAGGTCGTGTAGCTCGTTCACTATTATTAAATTTGACGTTGGCTACACGACATGCCGCAACTGCCGCACAGTACAGGATTGAGTGTGTATCGACGAGATCTTCGCTGCTCTCAAAATAGCTAGAAAGCAGCGAATCCAAGGCACACACCAGCGCCCTGTTTTTATTGTGCATAGGCAAGCGTGGTAATCGTGGCCGTAATTCGGGATTAGCTCTATACTCCCGAATCGCATCCTCCAATGCACTCCTCAATCGGTCGTTGTATTGGCTACTTACTGTAACAGCCCTGTCATCCACATCCCCATCTACACAATCGGACCGCGGCGGGACTACATTGCTATTAATATGGTGTACCGCGGTTTGTGAGGGGACAGGGGTGACACGGCTGCTCTGTACCTCTAAGCGAAGCCT
Organism: Amphipyra tragopoginis; assembly: GCA_905220435.1. Taxonomy (NCBI): domain Eukaryota; kingdom Metazoa; phylum Arthropoda; class Insecta; order Lepidoptera; family Noctuidae; genus Amphipyra; species Amphipyra tragopoginis. Next base: position 11,968,711 of record HG992015.1, on the reverse strand, counting down.
ATCAAGTGCGGCGTCGTCCAATCTATGATTGCGTTGGATAACGCGCACCTGATCCGATAATCGTTGGGCCGAGACGTTAATGGTTGGTTCAAATTCCTGAAACAGAGTCAGCATCCTAACACGGTACGCAGTGAGGTTAGTTCCCCCCTCTGTAGACCCGTAATATGCGCGCATGACGTTCTCGTTTATACTTTGAGTCCATTTCATGCGCTGCACACAACCACCGGTAGCGAGGACCCGGCTCGGGGCCGGGGGGCCCCTAGGTCCCAAGCTATTCGGCGGCCGGCGTCTCCCCTGCCGACGTACAGGTGTTGGCGACGTCGGCGGAGAGAAGTACTCGTCGCTCGAGCTCGACGCAACTGCGGCGGTCGGTGTCACAGCACTCACGGTGGGGCTGGATTCCGGCGGCTGCGAGGCGGAGCTGAGCGGCGAGTCCGGGGGTGGTGGGCGTGCTTCTCTGGTTCTGGCTCGAGTGAGCATTATTTTTTTCGCTATTTGTTCGTCATAACTTCATCATCATTTTCGTTTATAGTTGACATGTGTCAACTTTGTCCTTTAGTTTATTATACTTTTCTATTGCGTTATTTGGCATTATTGTTTGTTTATAAGCTTTACGATGTTTATGGTGCTATTGTTAACCTTTTTAGGTATGATAAACGTTTTTCTGTTTAAAATATTTCGGTTTATTAAATTATATTATGAGATGAAAATTTTTATAACGTTTGGCTCCGAGTGTTGCCAGCTTATTTAATGTATTATTATTGTCACGGCAACTTCATCTAACATATCTACATGTAATATCAAGAACTGCTTTCACTGTGTCACTTAAGGTTAGCTGGTACTTATAGCTCTGGGTTTCCTTTTTTAAGTACCAGCAGTACATCATCTGTTCATTCTTGCACATAAATTTGTACTAAGCATGTATATCACCTAGTTTGTGAAACAATAAATACATTATTATTATTAAAACAAGCTTCACTTTTATTAAACCATTTGGCCTATAAATAACTTCCTTAACACAATTTCACTCCTATAATTCTTGATAGCAACAACTGTTGTTACACAAATGAACTGGCGAGTTCATTCGCTATGACAAATGGGTCGGTCTATTGCCGCGGAGAACAATATACTCGTATCAATTTTTAAAAACAGCGTTTTCATTGATTCTTTCTTTCCGTTAAAACCTAGCGATGAATTAGGGGCTAGCGGGTAAAGGTTTTGATTTAATTATCTTGTCTGTTTGGGGTTGTACTGTGTGGTGATATTGGCTGTACAACTAATGAATTTGGAAGTATAGTGGCTCAGGGATTGCCTTATATATTTTTGCATGTTTTTATATTAGAATTATTTTAGGTGATGAATAATTTTTATTTTTAGTGTTGTAATCAACAAAGGATATTTTGTTAAAGTGGTACATTTTTCAAATGTTGGTGTACACAATTAAAGATATGCTTGAAATCACCTTTATTTAATTTAAAATAAGCTGAAAACCTTTTACAAAAACCATATTTTAATAGAAATAGATAATATAGATACAAAAAAAAAGTTGTTTAACTTGGTCGCATATAGAGGGATTACGCTATACTCCTCTGGCTTTCACATATATACGACAGAACACAGTAAACTGCTTGTACTTTAATGTTAGGGCGGTAGCTAGGCAGACTGTATAGATCCTACCACCAAGCGTGCTGGGTTTTGTTGCATCTTACGCCACGCATCTATCCCCAACGTGCGGTGAGGAAGTCTTATATTCTAACACGTCCCGTTGTGACATCATCGTGATAAATAATAATTATAAGCGTAAGCTTATCATCTGCCTTTATTAATATCATAACGTCTACACTTTTTACATGACATCAGAAATTCATTCATTTTCATTTCGCAGATCTTCAACAACGATATGAATATGTAACTTACACACTGTATATTTGTATATATATCCTACTCAACTTGCTAGGGTCAATAAACTAGCAATGCGTAACTCAGACAACTGTGAATCGCTACTTCATTCTCAACGAAGAAAGGGCGTGAACGGATAGATAAACAAGATTTATTCATATACAACACAACGACACCCAAATACACATACATTTGGCATTTACCCAACTCCAAATAAGAAGAAGATAGATTCCAAAAACGAATTAACATCCAAACAGTAGGGTAGTGGATTATATTTTTATATTTCTACATTGTGATCCCACCCCTGCTGGGTTGCAATAACATGGCGCTTGGCAATCCCTTGAATACAGTAAAATAAAAATATTACTTTTACTGGTCCGATTGGTTATGGAATTGTATGGAGTTGTGTGTGCGAAACTTGGTGCTTCTAATTTTTTTTTCTTTTTTTTCTTACTTTGTCGCTGTGCGATGACGTCGTATCATTAAATCAAGACAAATAAGCAGACGTTTATAAGACGAAGAAACAGGTACGGCAAAAAAAATATAACTAGCGATCCGCCCTGGCTTCGCACAGGTGCAATTTATACATATTATAAACCTTCCTCTTGAATCACTCTATCTATTAAAAAAAAACGCATCAAAATCCGTTGCGTAGTTTTAAAGATCTAAGCATACATAGGAACAGACAGCGGGAAACGACTTTGTTTTATACCATGTAGTGAAGAAAAAATGCAGGAATTTAATATTGACATTTGACAGCCATTTTCGCATTATTATTATTTTAGTTTGAATAAATATTATTATTCTTTTTAAGGTCCGACTACATAGACATGGATCAACTTGCTTGCACAAACAGCTTGTGCAGATATCGGTATTAAAGGCAATAAGCGGTGTACCATTTTGCCGTCTTAGCCCGACCGCACATTTTCAGTTTGTCAGAAACTTTCTGACGCATGCACGAAGACTCTCTGTGCATACATTTTGTACTAGCAAGAACGACTATTAAACTGAATTTCGATAAATCGTTCGTGTCGTAACAAGATTTAACTTCGAAACTATGGAACTCCGACATTACGCTACTCCGACAATTATACATAGAACTTCGACACTGGGGTTTAAAGTAACCTAACACGAAGGGGATAACGGAGGCTTCGTTCGCTCTCTTTGCTCGCTCACTCTAGCCCCCGTCATCCCCTTCGAACCTTACCTATCCGTGTCGGAATGCCCTAAATTAGGTGTTGAAGTACCATAATTGTCGGAGTAGCGTAATGTCGGAGTTCTATAGTGTCGAAGTAAAATCTTATCGCAAAACGATTTGTCGAAATTCAGTTCGGGAGTGACATTTTGTACTAGCGAGAACAGGCTGCCAGTTCCAGAAAATTCTGAAAGATTGTGCGGGGTTTATTACAAAACGTATGAGCAGAATCCCGCATTTGAAATTTTCTGACAGAAATTTCTGATAACTTGCGGCCTGGTTAACATCCAGACGCCAGCGCACGAAGCTACTACAGTCTGTCTTTCTTTAATAGATTTTCATCTTTATCGCAAAAGCATTAGGTTCAAGGTTGATTGGGAAAATTTTACAGTTTCGGGTAGCTTGATGTGCTGATCGGTACATGCTTACTTGTGCAAACTAGAATTTGTGCAAATAAGATTGAGTATCTAGCCGGATCAGTAAGTACAAATGCGTTCTTTTTTCATTTGTATGAAGTTTAAAGTTAGAATGAACAGGCCTCTTCTGGGTAAGCTCGCTTCATCGTAGACCTTATCTCTATCACCTCTAACGTTGACCAGAATAAAAAGCAAAATAAAAATAAAGTTTTTCTGTTCTATTAATCTACAGTTCCCATTTAGTATCAGAAGTATGTCATGTTGTCAAATACAAACATTTCCGTATGCTTCCTTATTTATATAATAACAAAGCTGAAAACAAATGTTATTAACATGATAATTTTCTACTGCGCTCATCTTCAACACACTCAATTTCCTTTCTAACTGAATAACTTACTTCACAACTTCTTCATAGTGTGAGCAGATAGCCTAAGGCGTTTTCATCTCTTTGTGAATCTCGTAAAAGATGGTGTAAACTCGTTAGTTACCTAGCATAACATGTTGGAGGACTAACACCAACAGAATTATGTAATACTTCTTCGTTAGTAACTTTGATTGAATTTTGCATAATATGATTAGCATTTACATTTATAACATGCTTAAATTTTAGATGACTGTGTATCATGATCAGATCAATATCATATTTTTTAAATTTTATCTCATTTTTGTGCTTTGGTCAATTCAATTTTCGTAATGTATATATAGCAGTCGGATTGTATAATCCGCCGTATTACATTACGGCTAGCCGTTATCAAAAACAGGGCCGTTTTGAAATGCGGCGGTTCAACGATTAGCCGGATTGTCATTGCGATACGTTCCTCAATAAGGCGGACCACGTTTAGCCACATCGTACTACTACTTAGAAACTTACTGACTGCTTTAGAAATCCTTTAATTACACCTGAAAATCGTTCTTATTTACTGTTCACGGACATATTTAACACGTTTTCATTATTTAATTCACTTATAACTTCGCAATTTAGCAACACACTTTCTGTATCCGACAGCATTGTTGTTGTTATTTCAGGCAGCGCCACGAGTGTTAAGAATTGGAACTAAAACCTGTCAAAGAGGAGGCTAATGTCTCGCTGTATTACATTATAGCTAGCCGTGTTGAATAACGTATGGCGGCGAATACATTCCGGCGGTTTTTTATTCAGCTGCATTCAATCCGGCTAATCGTTGAACCGCCGCATTTCAAAACGGCCCTGTTATTGATAACGGCTAGCTGTAATGTAATACGGCGCATTATACAATCCGACTGCGACATATACACGTTGACATTTAATTGGTTGTTTTACTAGAATTATAAATAACATAGAAAAAAAAAATCTACGCTTTCTTAAAAAGTCTTATGTTGCTCAAACATGTTCAAACATTAACCGTAACATTAAAGTAATCATCGCGGCAATCGCGGTAAAGTTCCTGACAAATAACTTGAACCATCATGGCGCCGACTGCGCAGGTCCCCCTTGTGTCTTTGGTGGTGTCTTTTTTGAGTTTCTTTAAAGACCAATGACGTTTCATTTTTATTTGATTCATTTGAGTTGTAGTAGACCATGGTCTCAACAACGTTTTTCTAGCAAAACAATCAATTAAATGTTAGCGTGTATACCTAGTCAGTATCTAACTCTTAATTAAAATGTTGTAATTTCTACGTCAATTGTTAGAATATTTTTCAATGAACAGTAAAAGTTCCCTTGAGTTTTTCTTTTAGTCCCTACAGAATCGATATACCCAACTATGACCTGGAAATTCTTCAAACGCTTGGTATTGAACGAAACGACGGGTATTAGTTATTAGTTAGGTTTATCATATACTCGCGAAGAGCCTAATTCTACGATCAGACGACTACGTAATATTCAACTAAATTGTGTTCTCTCTTAAATCAAGTATTAACGAGACATGAATCAAAAACAACAAGTTAGAACACCAGGGATTTATTGAAAAATTTAACTAGTGATAATGTAGTGTACTTAATACCATCAAAATATTCATGTAACAAAAGTCAAGTCTCGCGACTCTTTTACCGTAAAAAGTGCTGAGATCTAATGAAGAGCCAAGTCTGGCATTTTATTTATAAAGATATTTTTCGGACTTGGAAATCATGGAGCATAAGGATATAATAGACTACTTGTTTAATAACATGTGGTAAAGATTTGTTTAAAAAATTAACAAGGTATCTTGCATCACAATAACCCTAAAGCTCAAGCTTCCTTAGGCTTAAAAGTGCCTTGAGTTGCTTCGAGAAAAGGGTATAGGGGAAGGTTGCTATGAATGGACCACATAACTTTACGACCTCATATCTCAAAAAGTATAAGTGTTAAAATAAAAGCAGTTTATTATTTTTATTTCGTAGGACCTTTATTTATAATAATTAAACGCACAAACAATTCGGGCTAACACTTTTGGAAATAAACGAAGAAAACTAAATTTTGGGCTGTTGCCTTCTTTGGACCATGGGCACCTTCATTGAACCACCAAGTTGCCATCAATGGACTTCGAGAAATTTGTTCTAGAGGTCCAATCGAGGCAACTATATAATTATAATTAGGAATTATCTTTATTACTAAACTATGACAAAAAGATTTCTTTTATTCGGCGACATTCTGGAATTTTAAATTTGTAATGATTTTTCTGGTCAAGGTCGCGGGAATCCGTTGGATGCGAGAGGTACAGGACCGGTCGTTGTGGCGATGCTTGGGGGAGGCTTATGTCCAGCAGTGGACGTCTTTCGGCTGAATGATGATGATGAATGGTTTTTCTATGGTTTTAATGAAATACATATGATAAGTGAAATACTTAATACATAATTAGTGAAATACTGAGGACCTATTCCCATTATTATGGCTAAAAAAATACAGTAAAAAGTTGCTACGATTGGACCGGTCCAACGGTGGAACTCACTTGAGGTCCATTGATGGCAACAAGGTGCTGGTTAAGAAAAACTAAACTAAAATATAAATGGTCATGTTTAGACAAAATTGAATAGCAGTCATGGAATCTCAATTAAACTGTCCAATATTTCATAACAGTGCACGCAGACAAATATGAATACAATGATACTTACGTCAAATTGTACTGAGTGAAATTATACGATTTTGACCGCCGCAAACACAACCACACGTGTCTCTCCTGGCCATGTGTCGCAACATCACTGAGGTAAGAGGGGGGTGCAACTGAGTCTCCAAGGACTCGTTTCGACTAGTTTGGGTGTTGCTAGCTTGCACAGTTTTGGAAATACCTTGGTGGTCCAATGAAAGAAGTAGTCCAATGATCGCAACCTTCCCCTACGGCCGTGCCTGCTCGACGGACTAACGGACGAACAATTGTGTAATTAATATCCTTGTTTACAATATCATGTGGCGAATAAATGTATTGTATTACATGGTAATAGCAAAGTATCTTACATCAAAATAATCCTAATCCTCATCAAAGTGGTATTATCAACTCCCTAAACATGTTATTTGTGTTTCTATCTAACTTAATGTGGTGCTTAGAACATCCTTGATTTACCGATTTAATATCTCAAATGTATTGACACTAACACATCTCGTTGCGTATTATTTATTTTTACATCTGTAAATAGAATATTCTGACGTCATATTATTATCAGTGACTACGATACATGACTCATCTCTTTTTGATGTAGGAGGTGATAAAAGTATTTTATGATGTAGATGAGCAGTACGACATACTTATTTATTTACTTTAATCAAAACGGTCTTAGACCAATTACAATAATTAAAGACAGTAATAGAAGACGATACATACAATACGAGGGCAAGAAAATAAAAATTTAAAAAGTATTCTAATAATTCTAATAAACTCTTTCATAAATCCCTTACAATACTGCTGACGGTATATTCTTTCACTCGTTCATGATGTATTCCTCTCGCAGTACTCCAGGTATTCCGACAAAATAACCCTCTATTCATCCGCAAACATATCAAAATTCAGTGTGGCGTCCAGGAGGGCATTAAGGGCGGTGAAACTTCGCGGTATGGGTGATCGTGAACAAGCCACTGTACGACATGTCGAAACAGCAAACAGCTTATGTTTTCTGCTCCGGCGGTAATTATATGAACGAATAATATTAATCAGCAGTGCCTATCAAAGTGTCTTTTTCAACCTTGACGTTGGCAGAATCATCGAATAACGATGGAGCCATAAAAAATAAATAGGAATTGGAATCAACAGTGTAATTCTCTAAAAAACCGCGGCATGCTTCGTGGTTCTTGCAACGGCATTGATTTAGTATTCACTAAATTAGCTTTAACTAATTATTATGAAGCAATTCTAAGAGCGGTTACGCACTGTATCCGATCCGGATCCGAGAAAATACGGATATAAAAAACTCGGACCGAATTCGGACATTGCTTTACGCACTGCATCCGATCCGAATTTGTGAAAATACGGATCTGGCGTCTAAAAATCTCGGACCGACTTTGGATATTGCTTACGCACTAATCCGATCTCTGACCTAAATCTAAGCAATTCAGGGGCCATCTTTGTCATATGTCCGATTTAAATCCGAGGTAGTGCGAAAGCGTTCATACATACAGTACTGCGGTTACTTCGGTCCGTCAATATTTCTACCGAGTTTCAGACTCACGGATGACGGAGAGAAATCAGATGACGGAAGTCGGATCTAGTGCGTAAACTACCATACAAATAGTTCTATGACTACTTCGGAACGTATTTCCACGGATTCGGATCGGATGCAGTGCGTAACCGCTCTAACGCTATGCGGCAAACAATTTGGGAATTGTTTGACTTTAAGTTTGACATTTCGAATGACCAATCAACATGGAGCTATTCTGCGCTGTTCTGTGCTTATTAGCTAAACAAACTTTCTAGTGTTATGTTTTTTCTACAAATAACTTTGAGCTGCGCGAGTACCTGATAGACGGAAGACCGAGCGGGTGGGCAGTGCGGTGAGAAGCGGGTCAGTGCGTATCGCGTGATTTGGCTATGTTTTAGCCAAAGCGCAGCCACCCATGTTTATTTGTTTCCTTATTATAATCTAAGACGAGCGAGTTGACTAAATAGAGCATAAAACAGAGCAGCATAGCTCAATGTTGATCAGTTACCTTTTTTCATCTGTTTTGATCTCGATTGCTCCTGTTACACACCTTTTCGTGCAGTGACACTGTGAGGCGGCTTTAAATCTGTTTGGACTCGTCTATAGTCCGCCAATTTATCTTGGCCACCCTGAACTCCATGCAAGTGGTGGCAGAATAGACTTTTAGGAACAAAATGGCTTGTAATTAACATTTAATTAACACCATCTTAGGATCAGCCATTAGTTAAGCAAAGTTTATACAATATTTTTTACAGTAACTGTTTCCTTCTTGAGTAAACATGCGCAAAAGTTTTGTGATCCTATGTTCAGGTCGGTCAAGATAAATTGGTCATACTGTACGAGCGCAGCGACGACGTCGACACAGAGATGTGTTTCTGCTAGAGAATATCATAGCAAAAACACCGTGAAAGAAAGAAATAATTTGGACATAGAACAAAGAGACACAACATAGCATACTTACATATGAAACACAGGAAATAAAACTAAAAAGATAGAAAGACATAACATAAGCAAAATCATTTTTTTTTTGTTGTGTCTCACTGCTTGTCCAGATCAGCTTAATGCCAAGAACAAGTACTTAGCGCTGGTTTTCAACTGGAACCTTTGTTCTCCGAATCCACCATGCTTATAGGAGAATGATTATGGTATTGTTCAATTGATTCATCAGGGATTTATTACGAGCAATAATTTCAGCAGCATTCTTTCCAACGTTTAGGAATGGACTTTTTACCTACGAGATTTGAATCAAGGTATCCTCAGCTGATCAATTACCGGAAACAGACACAAAAGATACACAATGGAAGCCGCCGCAATTACGCGGTGTTGATCATTAAGATGTTCATGTTTTACTTATTAATTAATCTAAATACTTACTCTATAATTATGATCTCATTCGATCGAATTCTCGTTTCAGAAGTCAAGACTTACTTCAGTTCACTGGGCTATAAGAATAAAGTAAAAGTATAATTCTGATCGGACTACTATTTCACTTTTTTACAAAAAAAAAACGGTCCATTGTTTCACTTTTTGTGACTATAGAAACCTCATTGGTACCTCCCAATATGTGGACAACAGAGAACCGCTATACAATTCCACTGCCACCGACCCCAAACTATCAAATTTTCCCGATCAGCCTTGAACCTAATGCTTTTGCAATAAAGATTAAAATTTATTGAAGAAATTTGACAGATTGTAGTAGCTTTATGTGCTGGCGTCTGTACATGAGCATTCAATTATTCACAAAAAATCAACAGATTTTTTGTCTCAGTGACCTTGAATATACTCCACACAGTAACCCCTTATCAAAATGATAGACAGCCACATTTACCCAAAAATATCAAACTAAACTTTCTTTATAAAGCCAAGAAAAACACTATACTTAAGACACTAACACACTTGAAAAACATAAAGGAACCCTTTCGTCTCCCAATGTGACTGTATAAAAATCCATTGCAACCAAAACAACGGATTCTTATACCCCGCATACATTTATTTTATTGTTACGAGCCTAAACACAAAAGCTACAGAGTTATATGGAGTCACAATATCTGAATAACACATCTCTATTTTGCTGAAGAAATCTCGATATCAACGGGACACAAGAGCAGGCAAACATGATAAATCATATCCTGTAGTTTTGTAAGGAATATTCTTGAGATCGTTCGATATGAGATATTAACATAGATTTTTTGAGGTAAAAATATGCCCGGGCTTGATTTGGGTTAGCAGTTCAATTATATGAAATGCAAAAAGAATTTAAAATAGTAAAATTATTCCAAAAAGAACTAAAAACTTACCGAGCTAATAAATTGAATGAAATTGAAGCTTTGTTAAGCATAATCACAAATTATTTTTGGTAACTAGGATTATAAAAGAAAGCACCAAAATAAAGTCTTAACAATTTTAATAAACAAAAACACAATATCACAATTATAGTACAGTTACCACTAAAACTCACTTTCCATGATTGTAAAGAAAATAACTCCTCCGCAACGCATACACTTCTACCCAAAAGTTAAATCCTCGGAAAATTCCCGGACTGTCTAATTCTATCGTCACGGAATTCTCTCCAATACCACCAGCCTTGATATATGCTTCACCCCGCTTGTCAGACCTTAAATCTTGAATTTGTATAGCACTTATTACTTCATTTTTTGAACAGTTCACAGTAAAAGTTTCATAGCTTCTCCATATTATTGATGACCCTTTTTCATGGACTTTACTATAAATTAACTTTGATGTCACATCAGGGTACCCAAAGAACACATCATTGCAATTTGTGCTGAAGAAGATAGTGAAGGTAAGTATTAAAATCTTAAAGAACATGTTGAAACGTTTGGTCTTGAAGAAGATGAGAATAAAACTGTATTGGACGTAAATACGGATTTGAGTACCCAATAAATTAACATTGACTAGTGAAAACATCGCTTCTGTGAATGGATGAAACGTAAATATTGTTTGTTATGCAAAAGACTATTCAGAACAATAAATATAAATAATTAAGCATCCATCAAAATAATTGATGTAACTTACTCATTTAGAATCCGTTAAACACGTGAACCAGGAAATATGATATCGTTTTAGTTCTAATTTGTATCCTATATAAAACTATTGCATGTCCTAATTGTCTTCATTTGTATTTCAGTTTTCGTGTAGTCATCTTCTTTATAATTTTAATTTTTATACTGAACCAAAATGTATTCCAAAAACTTAATAGTTTTAGTTTCATTATTATGTTTTACAATATTAGTGCAATCCAACGACATTATGATTGGACATGCAACACCATACTCGAAGAAAATTTACAGTGGTATTGAAATTGCAAAACCTGCTTTATGGCGAAGAGAAAACGATATATCGGTCAGCTCTTCAAACCATGACCTGATTGTAGCTGTTAATATCAAAGACTTGAGACCTGATAAGAATGGACAAGCTTATATTGAGGCTGGAGGAGTTGGAAGCAAGTCTGTCACTATAGCATTGAAAAGCCCTTCTGTTTTGAGAGGATATAAATTTGCGGTTGACGTTTATGCCCAAGGCATACATACAGGATACAGTGCTAACTATTCACATGGAGGACACTATCCCAAACCATACAATACTGGATACCCTACTGGCAGTGTCTATCCAAATAATTATTTGTCATCCCTCATGTTCTGAAATTGTGTACCTCAAAAGCGGGGCGAAAGTGAGTCTTTTCTTCCCTAGGGCAGAAAAGTTATTTGAAAATCGAACTAAGGTTATCTTTATACTCTATTTACATGTCCTTATTTTTTAATCCTGTTTTCGTATTCGGTGGCAATACAACTACTGACAACCTCATTATTTTTGTAAAATTCCTAATATTACTAATTGACTTGAGTATTCCTTCCTAACTTTATTAATATTATAAATGCGAAAGTAAGTTTGTTTGTTTGTTACCTTTTTACGCCTAAACCACTGAACGGATCATCCTGAAATGTTGCATATACGTTGTCAGGTATACAGAAACAGACATAGGGAAAAAAAGTACTGTTCCAACAATAACGATAATAGATGGCGCCACGTGTCTTTCGAATCATGATTGAATTATATTATTAAATAAACTTTGGTAGTGTGTTAAGAGTTGATTGTCAAATTCTAAATTAACGCGAGCGAAGCCGCGGGCAAAAGCTAGTAACAAATTAAAGGCATTTTTTCGGTCTGAATTACAAACCACTATAAGAAAAAATCGCGAAAAAAAAAGAATAAAGACTCGAAACTGAATTTAGTTTAGTCGGATCACAAGAATGTATGGTTTTAGGACCTTCGCCTGCGTAGATTCGCTAATAACAGATATTAAAACAACCCTCAGTCGGAGTTTTTTTTGCTTAGTTTGCAAATTTTTGATATGTTTCTGTTTTCTTACTTTCGTCACATTCGGAATGAAACGCATTATTAACATAATAAAACTGTATCGGATAAAACTTATCAATTTCACACTCGAACTACAGTCGCCCTCGCTGCGCTCGTCGCCAAAATATCTCATGTGAAATTGATCACTATCTACCCTGTTCAAAATCTACTATTTACGTATTTATTTATTTAGTACATAATAGTTTAGTAGTTTAGATTTATGTTACATATATTAGGATAAAATATGTTTTTATAGTATGACTTGAATAATATGATATTTAGATAAATATTTATGTGAAAATACTTACTAGGATGATTCTGATTTGGTCAACGCTGCGTATTTGCGGCAGCTACCATTGTTTATCTATTGTCTATGTTTCCGGTAATTGATCAGGTGAAATTGTTTTGTGAATAAAGAAGAATGTGATGTTGTTAAATTAAAAACAAATGTTATGTTTGTGTGATGACGTGAATATTATTGTAAATAGAAAAGTAAACACTCAATGATTAGTATATCATGTACCTATTGTAAAGTTGTCATAGTGTTGCACATGTGGTTGATTAACATTTTTTTCTTACATTAACCTGCAGTATTCTCATACTACTTTTCTGACGCCGGATACTAAATGTTACAAAGACAAAAAGTCAATGGGCAATATAGTCCTAGTGTCAAAATGTACAAATTGCCTAGTGCCAAATGTCACTTTGCCCAAATGCCGATATGATAGAATACATTAAAGCTGTAATGTTCAATTGTACAAATTGCCTAGTGCCAAAATGTCATTTCGCCCAAATGCCAAATCGTTTCCTTTTTGATTTTTGGAAAAAAATAAACTATTCTTTTCCATTGTAACAAAATGGGTTTAGAGAATGATTGACACAGAACAGAAAAAATTAAATGACATTTCAATCATCTTTTTCAAGGATATCGGACTTTCAAGGAGTATTTATACTCAAAGAGATTAGATAGAGAAGAGATTTTAATTAGATATCCAGTGCAGAAAATTATGTTGATATCAAGTAGCAGATAGGTGTATGTAGGCTCAGTCGTTAGTGATCGTACCTTCGAAGCCCAGGTTTGCGGGTTCGAATCCTGACTGTGTGACAATTGGACCACGATGCATTTTGGCACAATTGTGTTTTATCTTTTGTACATTTTGACAATCTAACAATTAGACCCTTACGCATTATATCACAATTATTTTTTGTCATTTGCACATTCATATACATTAAGACATTTGTACATTTTGACACTAGGACTATGTTGCCAATTGACTTTTTGTCTTCGTAACATTTAGTATCCGGCGTCATTTTTCTCACGATACTGTAGTGAAATTGTCATGATCTATTATTTAAAAAGAGTATCCATGGAGTTTCTTGCCGGTTCTTCCCCATGATACCTACCTTTGAAACTATGCACCTAGTTTTGACGTTTTAAAAGCACCTGTAATTTGGTCTACTTTAAATAAAAAACTTTGACTTTGACTTCTAGAAAAAACTAGATTTCTCAGCCATTCTTAAAATAAATTTTGTTGTTATTTTATTTTCCTTCATTTTGATGGGTACTTGATCTTTTTCAATCAACAAATATTCGTATAAAACATAAACATGGCCTAAATAGAAACCATAAAACAATATGAAGGCCATAATTAACAATGCCATAAAAACACAAATAAACATAAATAAAATCAAAAGACTAATTGTTCATTTCTTGCTTTTTTACTAAAGCCTTACAATCTATAATTAAATACTCTTTTCATAAGGAAATATTGAAACCAAAGGTAAAGCCCATTTACAAATCCAAAAATAATTCATCTGCCCCTCTACAATTCTAAACCGTAAAGTCACATATTATACTCGAGGTAGAACGGGAACCAGATAACAACGATAAACAAAGAGATAATAAAATCTTAAACAACATTTATCTATCGCGTAGATCAGATAATGGGACGCCATAGTTCCCCCACATCCAGTCGAGAGCCGCATTATTAATATTCAACATGCGCGAAAATGATTTAATGCTTACTACGTTGCAGTTTCCAGTACTGCTACTGGAGAGAGAATAACTTCGTGCATTGTCGAACATGTCGCGTTTTAAAATATTACTTGTTCTGTTTAAAATTTATCAATATTTTTGATGAGATGCATATAGTTGCAAATGTGGCCTTTTTGATAGTTAATGTGGAGTCGGTACTTATTTATAATTTTTTGGATTGTTCTCTATTTCTATTTTTATGTAAAGAGCTAGCTGTGCCCGCGACTCCGTCCGCGTGGATGTCGGAAACCGATATTTTGTCGCATTAAATAAACTTTCTTCATTGATTCCATTGGTTACTTTCGAAGCACGCCGCTATTTTTTTTAAATAATTCCAGTTTTCAGACACGCCAAGACTACAGATTAATATGTATAAGTAGATACATAGATTATGTTAGCTAGAATTAATGGTACCACCGTAGAAAAAAAGTATTCCTCGTTTTTATATTCTTCTGAAGATGCTAGGAATCATGTGCGTTATTATAATATTCTTTTAAAATTCGAGTCTTATAAAACATCCTATTTTAAACCTTATTTAATATCTTTGGCTATATTCGTATTTTACATAACGTAAGCTTCACATAAGGAACAAATAATATAACATAATCAGCCCATCACTGTCTCACTGCTCGGCCTCTTCTCAGAATGAGAAGGGTTTAGGGCCTGAGACTAAGGCCTACACTTTAGGCCTTCGTCTACCACACTGGCTTCGTTGGCAGACTACACACACCATCGAGAACTTTACAGAGCCCTCTCAGGTTTGTAGGTTTCCTCACGATGTTTTTCTTCACCGTTAACGAAAGTAATAGTCAAATTCTGATCCAAACTTGAATTTGAAAAGCCAGAAGTGCGGGCCTGACCAGTACCCCAAGTGTGAGTTTTTTTCGTTAACTACTGTAGTTGCGTCACGACAAAAATATATGAAAATTTAGGCTGTGTCTCTAGGCGCACCGTTCAATTAACGCGCGAATAGTAGTTAGTGAACGGTGCGCCTAGAGACGCAGCCTAAATTTTCATACATTTATGTCGTGACGCAACTACAGTAGTTAACGAAAAAAACTCACACTTGGGGTACAGGACGGTCCGAGTTCGAACCCGGCCCAACCGAAAGAAGGATGAAAAGCTCAACGGGAAGAACTTCATTATTATTATTTATAATCTAAAATTAGAACTAGTTTTTAGGTATTAACTGCATAGTCAGTGATAATTTTACCATTTTAACATGACTCCAGCAATAAATACAATTCAAATCCACTTCCAACAAAAGAAAACGCCAAAAACAAACCTTTTCATTAACTTAAGTTCTCTTAAACAGTTGTTCCAAAGACATCGCCACTCAATATTATCGTTGGCCAACCCCCGGACAAATCCACTCGATACGCTGAGAAATTAAAACGCTTTGGCAAAATGAGAACACCTATTTGCCGACGGGAGGACGCTGTGCAGACTTTTTTTAGAGTAGTTAGTTAAGAGGTCCACGTAGTTTGCTGACTCCAAATCTTTTTATTTGACCGTACTAAACGAATTTTGGGTGTGAACGTAGGTATATTCTTTACTAATTCTCTGATTGTAACGAGTGGATATGTTCGAGATTTCGTGCTAATCTAATTTGGAGATTTTTTGATCACCCTAACATTTGTGAAAGAGAATCGTGATTGGATAGATAGAATTCCACAGTAGGTTATTATTATTAGACTTATTTAGAATCTTCTCTAGAGTGCTGTAAGTTTTAATGAACCTGTGGAGAAACTTGGTGTGGTGTTCCTCCAACCAAAGGGAGGATCCTCCAACCAGGCGGAGTCTTGTGCCTGGCGGGCTACTGCCCAACGGTTGATGTTGGGAGGTTGTATATCTGCGTGTTAAATCTTGATTGCGCGATGTAGGATAGTTCGCATGTGGCGAGATAGATGCCGCCACAAACCAATTACATAAAAGTAAGTTCAAGCTTTAGGGCAAAGTGGCATACGACTACGGACCATGGCTATCCTCGGAACATTACTATGAATAATCGTATGTATTAAATACCTACATTAAAATTGAATACGTGTAAGTTGTTTATTTAATAGACGACAAATATTGAATAGTTTGCACAAAACAATTTTAGATGATAATATTTTCTTGTTTCATTTCATTAATTTTTCAGTAGTCGGGTTTAGTTTTTGAACTTACTTTTTATTTAAATAACTTTGGGGTTACAATATATATATTTTTGAAATGTGCTAATTAAGTTCTTTCATTTGATACCAAACACGGCTTCATTAAAAATCATTTTTTTTCTACTTCTCGAATTTATACCCTAGAGGGCGCCATATTCAATTAATGTGACGTCACATAGCCTATAACCAGCGGACAATCAAGACGCTTCCAACGATACCTCATTTGTCAAATTATGATAAGTATTCTGGAAGTTAGTAGGGAACAGATGAACATACATACATACATACACATACCCACACACATACCGGTCAAAATCATATACCCTCCTTTTTGCTTCACCGTCGTCGGGTAAAAATGATATTGAATGGAAAATAAGAAACATCAGGAATCAGTTCGTTGATTTCCTCCTAATACGTCACAGCAATAAGCGGTCTTGAAGGTTGCTGCTATATTCTTCACGCTAAGAAAGTAGAATTGGTAATCGCAGCTGGCTATTACACAAATGAATGATGCTGTCCATCAAATGATGCCCATTTACAAAGTATTTTATACGAAAATGGGTATAAAATATTTGAAGGCAATGTCAGTAGACCTACGGAAAATCTCATATTGTAGATCTGACTAATTGCTCGCCTATCGTTTACAGCTTCGTTAGTGAACCTCTTCTCTCGATTGATCCTTCACTCATGTGAGGTAATAGCCTTCACAACTGCATTTTAATTTTCCTTCATTTCTAGGTCGTAGAGAATTTTGCTTTCAGAAACTTCGATTTTTTTTTAAATACGTTTTGATGAGGATATTTTTTGTTTAACATGTTCTGATAGTATTATTTTAGAGTTTAAAGAACTTTATGGATGGACTATAAAATCATTATCATCACCACCACTAGTCCCCAGCATTCTAATTGCGCAACACACTCGTAATCGCTAGGACTTTAGATTTGACAGGTCAACAATTTCCATAGCAACGTATATTAACAATCCGACTTCACCACAACTATGAGCCACGCAATGAATATTATTTTTGACACATCAACTGTCATGATTGATGTTGGTTACGTTACGCAATTTCCTTGCTGATTAACCACTGTCTTTATTGCACTTTTATCATGTATTACCTCTTCCCCTTCCCCAATTTACTATGAATCAAATATAGGTAAGTAAGTAATATTCTCTCCCCTATCCAATAAATAACAAAAAGATTATTCACCGAATAATCAACTGTTAGAATCAAGGTACACTCAGCAAAAACAATACATTACGATTCAGCTGCCGACCTGCCTTCTATAGAAGAAAATCGTTTTAATTTGCCGCGCTCTATTTGCTGGCTTGAGCAAATATTGGCACTGAGTATTGGTCCCGACTATCCGTAGTGGAACAATCGCACTTGAGTGGGTGACTTGGACCACTGTGCAGGTCTTAGAGAAGTACTAATGTATTTCTAGTTATGTCTTAATACACAATTCCAAGTTTGTATTCTACCAATGTAAGAAAAGAAATGAAATTTTGAGAGTCCTCTGGTTGGTAAAAATACAAGAATAGCGTGGATAGTGAAAAAATATCAGTAGCAAAGACATACAAAATTGTAAGAAGTTAGTAGACCCAGAATATGGATAAATGTTTAGATGACGCTGATGTCGACGGATTCAATTAGCTCCTTGCACGTGACGACGCTGTGTGGTTGTGTTGGCTAAAAATAAGCCAACCCATCTCTTCCCACAGGTATCATCCCAAGCGCTTATATGCGATTCTTAAAATATGGACAGAGGAGCATCCGTGTACAAACATTGTCAGCCGGATACATGGATTCAAATAATGAATTTTAGAGCATTTTTCTAATTGAAACTATTGGAAAACTCCTGTGTTGCGATTAAACGATTCTACAAGCTATAGACTGAGACGTTGTAGAGAATGTAAGCAATAAATCAAGATTAATGTTGCAGTAATTGTGATTTCTCGTGTACACTCACTTTACTTTCTTTCTGTTTTTTAATGAAATCTTATTGGATTCTAATAGATTTGAGCAGAGATTTCCGAAGCCGAAAAATTTCATTCCATGAAGAAGCCTCTTTTAATGAATATAATCGGAAGAATAGATTATAATCGCTTTTAGTCTGAAGGCTCTAAACGCACTACCATAGTAACATAAATACTTTATTTCAGAAGTTACATAGCTTTAGGCTATGATTACATTAAAAATACGGTATAATATTTAAATCCAGCAATAACCTTATCTGAATACGCATTTATTTTCATACTTTTTCTTTCTTATCATATCGAATATTTTGAATACGTTATAAGTAAGGTTAGTTATCTCTGAAAGACCTCGTTCACGAAGGTGGTAACATTTTTCATATACGAGTAACCTCATATCAGGCTGATTGACTCAGCGTTAGATAAAATAAATTGCCGTCCTTTGGGGCCAGGCACGTCGGAAACAAAAAATATATCGACGCATAAGAAATATATCAAGATGGCTAAATCTGATATAATTTGTAGGAACGTTTGGTTGGACCTTGATTTGGACATATAATTACACTAAAATTGGTTACAGAAAAGGAAAGACTGGTTTTGGTGGAACCATTCTCTTGTTATTAATGACAAAGCTTATTAAATATGTTTGTACTTAGTTTTTTTTTTTTATTAACGTCAGACTTAAAATTAAAAAAAAATCAATCTTTAAATATTTTAGTTTCTTCAGCATCTTTTTTATTAAGAACCTTCATTAGAAGATCCACTAACGCAGTAATCACTACCAACTACTGCCTCAATAGGTACATCCATCTCCATTCAAAGCTTAATTGAACTAAAACCATTCTGAAAATGTAAGCCCTCACCTAAACATTGGTCTTATAATTTTGTATATTAGCTCTAGATAAGAAAGAAAAGAAATTCTTTTTTTTTTCAACCACAATTTTGTTCAATGACAGCATAAACAATAAAAACTTACACAGGTACTGCCTGCGGCTTGAAAACTTTGTAATGCTCCACGAATACACGTGTAAACAATCAGCCAAACTGATATCTTACCGCAACAAACAAGAGTAACTTTGCCACCAATAAATCAAATTTTTGCGTGAAACTTTAAAAGAAAAAACCTTTACCAATTATTAGAGAGAAAGAGATCTTACAAGCAATTACTTCTGAAATAAATCTAAATTAAAATTCAAATAGCTTCAATAAATATCACCAATTATTTTCATTGCCTTCTCAAACTGCTTTAATGCTGCCCTAATGCTAATAAAAGAGCGAGGGGCTATCGAGTGATCATCATAACGAGGCTAATTCAGTTTGACAGACTTCTAAGAGATAAGTTATGCACAACTTTTAGGGAGACCTCTGTCTTTTGAATAAATTTTCAATGAACTTTCTAAAACGAGTTTGACAAGTTTTGATTGGTGCGAATACTTTAGAAGATTTTATACCGTGATTCCGGTAGCTTCCCTTTATATATTTACATTTTTACAATATTTATTAAGATTTGATTATCTTTTGATCGTGTTTTTTAACGATGGTATCTTCTTATGTAGACGATTAAGGTTTAGCTTTTGATAGTCCTACACAAATTGAAAGGAACGGGTTATTTCTGAACTACACACTTTTCCTGTTTTTATACGCTTGTTTACTTCTTAAAGTAAAGGGTAAACATCAAACGTATCAATTACTTACCAGACCAACCAAATCGTAAAAGTCAATTAAGACAAATGGTGTTGAGTACCACAGGGGTGAATATTAGGCCTATCTTCTTCTTTTTCTCTCGTGTCGGCATGATCTATATGAAATTAACTCAAGCCGTGGTGAAAAGATTAACCAGTCAGCAAGGTTGGTCGCAAGGCTGATTGCCCGGGGTGCGCCAGACGTACTTAATTATCATCACTCGTGGAGGCTCTTTTCATGCACCCCAGTAAAAAAAAGGCCCACGAAAAGGACACAATTATGACAATTATTATTACGAAAACAACTACTAGAACAAGTATCTAATTTGGATTGTGCGATTGGAGAACCGGCGAAGAATAATAAAAAAAAGAATAAATAACATAAAATATTAGCAATAAAATACTACATATACAAAGCAAAAATAAGCTTATAAGCAAAGAAAAATAAGGAATTAATAAGTCCGCAAACAAAGAAATGCTATCTAGGTTATAACCTAAGCTGCTTCATTAACTATGTTTCAGCTAAAAGCAAATCCATATCAAATTATTTCCACTGTTAGGAAAACAAAGAAAAACACAATCTTCTTAATACTGTAATAACAGAAAACTTGAATAACGTACCAACTATTTTGGAAGTCAAAACAGATCCTAAAGTTCGGGACCTAAGAACTGCAAACATAACTTTATTAGACTGAATGTATGTAATAGTTCCATAAAAGTTAACTGCTAGTATTTGCTTAAGTACCGCCGGGAAACGTATAGAAGAATGTCGACCAGTATAAACAGAACTCCGCCTTAATACCAGGTTTCCTCTAAAAATTCTCCACCCCGTAGAAATGACATCGACGGGGGGGTCACCTTAATTTAGATTTTCTGCTCTCAAGGCGACGCGTTTCCTGTCTTAGAACAAAAGCAGGGACAGCGATTGATACTTGTAAGAACCGTGTTAACTAAGAAATAAGGTCCATAATAGCTTAACAAGGAGCATGACCTTATAAGAATATTGGGTGACGAAAAGGTTCAAGAAAAGCGTGGAATGGGTAAAGAAAAAAATTTAATCCTTTGTCAGTTTGTTAACGGTTCATTTCTGTTTTGTAGTAGGTATTACAAAGTTTGAATTTCCCAGCTGTATTTCTTTCTCGACACTACTACATACAATTTTCTTGTAAAAATTTACAGACTAATCGCACAATGTTCTGTGTTGACGACATATTTATTTTGTCTGCGGTAAATTACCCCTTGTCTAATTGGTTAATAAGAGGTGACTATGGAGTTGTACCAGAAGTACCTCAGAGTGTATCAAAGTAAGTTCACCAATCGGACAAATTAGGTGATTATGACCTTCCAAGCTATCATAATCCTCTGCAGCGTATTTGGAAATTAACTATTTCTTAATTCACTCTATAAGTTCAAAATTCTACTCCAAAGATTTTTCTGTGTCTCTTCGCAGTTTTATCACAAGTTTGGCAGTGGCATCGCACTTACATTCGCCACGGTGCAACCTCTAAAATTTGAAAATTGAATCTTGTTACTCGCATTTTGGTGGCTGCGGTATCAATATATCTGTTGCTAGAATCCGACTATTTGTTTAAAGGCTTCGAGATGGATTCTCTTGTCTTTTTCTTTGGAGATTTCCTTATTTAGCTCCGTTTTTTTCCTTATGGCTTTACGGCAAACATTTTTAGTTTTTTTTGAAATTTTATACATTTTTATTTATAATTTAACAATGACTCATTTCTTATAGATACGTTTTTTTGTGTAATTTAATTTAATTAAACTGCCGACGTCTATTGGTGACGAGCAACTCACTGCTACGTCTGATGTAAGGCAGTCTAGCCTATCGGTTATCATCATCAGTACGTTGTCGGAGCTGACGTAAATCCTGCGCACTAGGGACATGAAAACGCTACTCATTCTTCTATAATGCTAGGTACCACTTTATGTCCAGAAAGTAAACATGAAATCAGTTTATTCGTATCCTGTAAACGAATTCGTGTAATTCCTTCAAACCACATGATCTATTACTGGTATAGATTAACCCCGCATGGGATTTAGATTGATTAATAACAAAAACAAAAAAATCACAGATATATTGTTTATGTGATAAAAATTTCGATGCCATGCATAAATGAATGAAAGCACGGCGACACAGCTGACGGGCACGACTAGCGCGATATTGTTCCACGCAGTCAGTTAACTCGGAACGCTAAAATTACTCAGATACAGAATACCATGTCTCATTTTATGAATTTTTTTTTTTGTTTATTCTGAAAAAACCTATGCGGTGTCAACCAGCGTCACCAGTAGATCACGCGGTTCGAAGGAATTACACGAATTCGCTTACGCCCTGTATATCATGGCATTTTTATAGTTTCAAACACCAATTCCACTAAAAAAAACCAATTCCGAAAATTCTAAAAACTACATTGTTGCATTATGTACACTGACACAAAATTACTCACCGATTCACTTACCAAGCGTAATGGCTAAAGGTTCCATTTCAACAGTGAACGTAAACAAACTATTTTTATATTGTTCAAGTACTATTTAGACGCTGTCTGCACCATCCGAAGTTCCATTTACTCTCTAATTGGACGTCCTATCCTCACTTTTCTTAGTCACACTTGCGGTGTAGGTGTAGATTCCCAATTATTAGTTCAGTACTAAGATAGTTCAAAAGCCAACACGACCAAAAACTAGGTCGGAAAGTTTTCTAATAACAGTTCTTTGGGAACACCCGCCAGTGTCCAAGAAGTTTGGTTAAAGATTGTTTAACCTAGGGGTAAAAACCTATGGCATGCATGCCAACGGAAGCGTCGGGATGGTAAATAATTGAACATTGTTTTCTTTAAGATGTCTTATTCTTTACAGTTCATTTTTAGAAAGAGCGTCTTTTGTGAAGACGGATTTGACTGCCTCGTTGGTCTAATGTTTGCAAGCACGACTGCTGAGCGTGAAGACCTTGGCTTGATCCCCAGGTGGGGTAGTGTTATTGGGTTTTTTCATGTTGAATTTCTCAGTCGCGACCGTAGTAATCTGGATATGTGCCCGATTTATGGCAATAGGCTCTCCCCCTATTACAGTCGGCGGACTTGAAATGTTTACCACCCTAAGGTCTATAATCGCTTACACATTACTTTTTCATAAATTATAAGGTAGCTCGGTTGCTCGCAAAAAATTGACAGAGCAAAGATTTTTTTTTCTTTATTGGTATAAAAAGGTTCATTTAAAGAGGATCAATACTAGGCAGAATAGAAAAAAAAAACAATCCATTTAGTAAATTAAAATTCGCTCTAGGTATACAACTTTTAACTAGACACACATTCAAGGAGTTGATAACATAAAAAAGTGGTTAATAGCCTTTTTGCTATAACCGACGCTTCACAATTTTAAAAAGTAATACTTATGTAAGTTGATATGACATCTTAAACCTTGTTGCGCACATTGTGAGAAGGGATCGAATTTGAAATCTGATAAACACTTCAATTCCGCGACTGTACATAGGAATCAAACATAAGAGCAAAATGAGAGTGTATAAGTTGCGCGGTACTCCGCGAGGTTTGCCGATAGCCTCATGACGTCACGCGTCGATGGTCGGTACGATTAGTAGGTATGCCAGACGAGCGCGGGTAGCGGTCGGTGTAGTGGGAGAGGCAGTCATCGGCAAACCTTCTGCGCGCGACTAGTACTGTACACCTCAGCCCAACCCTTCGGGGAATACAGGCGTGATAGAAAGAGGTTTTAGAAAGAGGTTCTTTCCTCTCTTTCAGCTGTTGTCTTAATAAAGTATTGAACCTCACTTCTTCTTCTCTCCTCTCTTCCGCAGCCCACTACTATACCGTGTCCAGTGTCATCTATCAGCAAGGTGACTTCACCACGCTGACAGATGGAACTAGGGAGCTTCGCGGAACTGCGGCATAAGCTGATTTGGTGGTCATCGCGCCGTCATTGACCATCAATTCGGTGGTAATCAGCAGAGTGCGTCAAATACAGATAAGGTTTGCACGCTTAAAAGTAAGATCATTATCAAAAGATTTTTAACAGTAAATCGATGATGGCAGGACGTGTTGGATGCCTTTCTTAAGATTTGGCATGAAGCTGCACAGAATCGCGACAAGTCGAAGAAACGGAGAGAGGCCTTGCCCAGCAGTGACCTACTAATATTATAAATGCAAAAGTAACTCTGTCTGTCTGTGACGCTTTTACTCCTAAACCGCTGAACCGATTTTGATGAAACTTGGTACAGAGATAGTCTGAAACCTGGAGAAGGACATGGGCTACTTTTATTCCGAAAAATACGGAATACGCGATAAATGACATCAACAGGGGCGAGACTGCGAGCGACCTCTAGTACTAAATAAATCAATGAGCAGTTAGTTTCTTGATATCTCGCAAAAAAGAAGCTTTTAATCATTTTGAGCGGATGCCAAAAGGTTGATTTAACCCTGATTTAACCAATCTTTGCCATCATTTACAAACCCAACATTTGTTTCAATTAGCGATGTAATTTTATCGGTAAGGGGGTGGAAAAGTATGGTGTTACAGTCCCTTATCTTTCGATTTAAACTGAAGGGGAATGGTTGTTTGTGACGCTAACGCTGTGAACTAGCAACCAGTTGCTGAATGAATGGAATTATGAAATATGATGATATGATATAACCCATTATAGAATATCTACTAACCTGCTATTGTTAAAGGACAGTATCGTGATCTATTTTTTTACCCGACTACGGCGAAGCAAAAAGGAGGTGGGTTATGATTTTGACCGGTATATATGTGGGTATTTATGTATGTTCATCTGTTTCCTCGTAACTTCTAAACTACTTATCATTCTTAACAAATGAGGTATCGTTAAAAGCGTCTTGATCGTTCGCTGGATATAGGTTATTTGACGTCACATTAAATTGAATATGGTGCCCTCTAAAGCCGTGTTTGGTATCAAATCTTCTCTCGTGTCAGCACGAGCAATACGAAAATAGTTCATGCTGTGGTGAAAAGATTAGCCAGTCAGCAAGGTTGGTAGCGGGGCTGACCACCCAGGGTTCGCCGGAGGTACTTAAGTATCGTCACTCGTTGAGGCTCTTTTCATGCACCCCTCTTCTGGTATCAAATGAAACTTAGGTACCAGAACCCAACGCCTGATATTTTAGATATTTATTCCATTTTTTTTCTGTTTTCTAACGTGCAATGGAGATGCCACTAAACTAGTTTGGTCATTCAATACAGAATACATCCAGAATAAAGACAGACCGTAATTTCGATGTAAGATACAGGGAACATTTGCCGCATATGGTAATGGCCATCCGGAAAAATTTCATTTCGCAAATCATTTAATTGAGACCGGCATTCCTTGAGTGACAATAATAGCCTGCTCTAGTATTTTGCACGTATGTGTTAAGGTTAAAAAGAAAACTGTTGTTCCCTACATTTATGTTCGCATAACTCGTCAAAATGTAGGGAACAGCAGTTTTTTTTTTTCGCGATTTCATATTTGGTCCCATAGTAAAAGTTGTTCATAATGATGAGTACAGTGACCCCCTTAAGAGGTTGTGCGTTATTTATGTTACACCTTATAAAGAGGGGCAGCATTAATTCTTAGCTATCATTATTGTTTTTATGTAAACGAAATACACGCAATTAGTAAAAAAAGTAATCATTTTTTTTTAAATAAAAAGCTATTTTCTTTAAATAATTTCTTTTGTCGATAAATTCTAATCTAATTTCACATATTTTCAACTGTGCACCAAGGACACACTGTATACTATACTACCTACTTAAACCGCGACCTACACAATAGCAAAAAAACTTTAATCTAACTTAGGGCGAGGTTCTCAAAATTTAAAGGCCTCCTAGCTTACATCCCTTTCAATTACGAAGCTGAATTTAATATGCAGCAACATATGGTGTACAAAACAAAATATTACAATAGCTAGGTCCTACCGGAGTTGCTTGGATATTGTATGTGGCGGGCTCTCTTTGGTCCGTAACAAGAACTTACAGAGTAGTGTAGAACAGAGGTGATAGACTAGGTTTCGTTGTATGGCAATGCTTGCTTCTAAATGAAATTACAAGATCGTTTAGAGCTGGCGCAGACGAGGGACATGGCGGAAAAAATGTCCGCGGTGCGCTCTTATTATTACTGTCATTAGGTTTCACTTTGTCCGCGTATACCGCCAGGCGACATGGGGTATTGTGCGGACAAAGTGCAACCTTATAGTAGTACTAATAAGAACGCACCGCGGACATTTTATCCGCCATTGTCCCTCGTCTGCGCAAGATCTTATTCATCATAACTTATCATTTATCAAAAATTCCATATTTTGTTTGATCTGACTTGAACATGTTTTTTTTATTATTTCACTTTATCTCCTTTGACCCTAATTGCACTTGATGTAAAGAGCAGACAGGGTCTAAGATGGAGCACACGAATCCAAGTAACAGAGATAGAGGGATTCCCCTATAACCCTCTAGCTCTCACATACACATGACGGAACACATTAAACTGCTCGGCGCCGGACTTTAACGTGAGGGTGGTAGCCACCGCATAGATCCTACCACGCGTGCTGGCTTTTGTAGAATCAACACGCGTCTTTTCCCAGCGTGCGGCGAGGAAGTTTTAAATTCTAGCCCGTCCCCACACACGATCATGAAGTTACGAGTTTATAGATAAGATGCTGTAGCCAGTCGATATTTTCCTAGTGTTCTTAAGAATCAACTGCTTTCCTTGGAAAGGCCTAAATAGAGGGGCTTCAACAGTCGCTATGAGAACCATGATGTTCTAGAAGATTCGATGTGCGTAAATATTATTCATTACTTACCCCTTTTCCTATGTAGTAAATTGGCAAACAAGCTGACAGCCCTGCTACTGGTAAAGGGTTACCTCCGCCTATGTACATAGTACACCTAAAACCCCAAGCGGTTTGCTGATGTGTCGCTAATATTAGAGACAACGTTGAAAAGTCTTGTGGTGGCATCTATCACGCCACATGCGAACTACGCAACACACCGGTAGAGTAGACGACTACAGCGACATTAACGATAACTCTCATAGAGAACAGTTCCTACATCGCGCTATCATGATTTAAAACGCAGATAGTATATATACAACCACCCAACATCAAACGTTAGGCAGTAGCCTGCCAGGCATAAGACTCCACCTGGTTGGAGGATCCTCCCTTTGGTTGGAGCAACACCATACCTCGTTCCTCCACATTGGTGACCACAACGTGATCGTCACAGAGTGTTTCCACACTGGTGACGTCACACACAACCTTCGCAGCCTTGGCAGCAAAATCATCATTCCCTCGTCACTCCCTCCGCTCAGCATTCAATCGAGCAGCAAGCAGCGAGTCGCACAGCCAGCCAGTATCCTCGGTGCATTTCTCTCCTGGTCGATGCAGTCCACAGCCACCACTCTCACAGTTCCGACTCACCGTGAATGACGCGACATCCGGTTCTGACCCACTGGAACCCCTCACTGGCCCTAGCAAGCTCTCAAGACGCCCGCCAGACATAAGACTCCGCCTGGTTGGAGGATCGTCCCTTTGGTTGAAGGAACACCACACTTCGTTCCTCCACAGTCGTCTCATGTTCCTGTAATTTCACCAGCCCCTTCCTTCAAACTGGAAGACAGCTAGACAGCTCCCTGGACGAACCCTTTCACGAGGACCTCTGGTACTAGAAATACTCTGTGCCAGTACTCATAGTACTGCTACAAAGTACAAGCGACATAACCGTTCGGTACAATATCGCTGCACCGGCATTGCTCTGACATTGCTCACACTACCCGCTTGTTTTGTAATACTCTTGAACATGGGTTACATCAAAGACTTTTCCAATGAGTGGTCCCGAGGAAATATTTTCATAAACACAGTGATAGCGTAGCGTAAGCATAATCTGCCCATTATTGTCTCATTTCTGGGCATGGATCTCTTCACAGAATGAGAAGGATTAAGGCGTTAGTGTACTACGCTGATCTGGTGCAGGATAGCAAACTAGAAACACCATCGAGAACTTTTTGGAGCCCTTTTAGATGTGCTGGTTTCCATGCGATGTTTTTCCTTCACAGTTAAAGTAATTGTGTGAGATTAAAATTCTTGGTGGTAGTAAAAGGTATTCGACAGCTCGCACTACCGCTACAAGACAAGACAGCATAAAAGACATAAAGAAAAAATGTGTTGCCACACACAACGTAGAATAAAATTAATATTTCTGTTAGTGCTGCCAACATAATCAAATGTTAATCCAAATTACATGAATTCGAAAAGTCTGAGATGTTGGCAGGGCAAACTGAGACCCTCTTGCATCTTTGGTGATAGCAAGTTGGTGATAGTACATAACTGACCATCCTCCCTTAATAATGCCTAACCGCCTTTCACTGCACCTACTAGAACTGATTTTTTCTTGGTTGGAACCAGAATGAGTTTTGACTTGATAGGTTGGCAAACAAGCCGACGGGCTATCTGATAAAAAGTGGCACCGACAACACCAAGAAGATGGCTGATGCATTGCCAAACTTAGAGACAAAGTTATAAAATCTCATGTGCTCGTAATTTCAACGGCACCCATATTCTTTAAACTGGAACAGCAATGCTGCTTGATGGCAGAAATAGGAATGGTGGTAGTTCTTCCCTTGATAAACTCGTTCACAAAGAGGTCTCCATCCAAAATTTAAGTGCCCACACTTGTCGGTGCAGCAATCTCCATCTTTCTGTATCCAGAGCATTTCCTTCAGTTCTCTTATGTTATCACTTCTGTATTTTCCTTCAATTGGTCTGTGTACTTTCTTCTTGGTCTACCCGGCTTTCTCTTTGCTTGTAGTTTGCCTTCTATGATGTTAGTTATAAAGCTGTCGTGTCGCAGTAAGTGACCAATCATATTCTCCCTTCTTCTTTCTATATGTTCTAGAATTTGTTGTTTCTCTTTGGCTCTACTTAGAATCTCTTTGTTGGTTACTTTTTCCGTCCATGATACTCTTTCCATTTGACGCCAGCACCACATTTCAAAAGCTTCCAACCTTTCTCGGTCCACGTTTCACAAGCTTAAAGGGCAATGCTCCAAATATATGTTTTGATGAGTTTTTTCCTGATTTTTTTTTTTATTTTGGATGTAGAAAGAGTCAAAGAGGTCTAGTAAAACAAAAAAATATACTACATATAACCTTCAAAAACTTTACCGCATAACCACCCTTAACTCAAAAACAAAACGTATAACCTCGATATTATCGTTTAGTAATTAGCGATCTGCACGAATACGGAACTGTTTTAATTAACGAATGTCGAGTTCAAATTGATTCGATTCCGTTAATGTTACGCAATTTTGAGAGCCAAAGCAATATATTAGGGACACAGTGGTTTGCTGGTGAGCCAACGGAACCCAGCATTTGTCGTCAAGCGACAGCTGATGAGACTATATATATAAATTCACTGGTAAACAATGTTTCGGATACATGTTGCCAGTAGTTTCTGAATCACGATGTTTCTAAAAACAATGTTGCCAAAGTTTTGCTTTCAGAAACTGTCAGTAGGGTAAACATACTGGTATTAAACAGCATCTGGTTAGATTGGAGCTGATCCCAACATAGTTGAAAAAAGTGAAAGTGGGAAAAGGCTAGGTTTACAAATGAATACATCATTTAAAATCAAGGATTATTATTTTTGAGCTGACTCTCTAGAATAGAATAGTTATTTATTTGCACAGAAAGCAGGTACAAGTTTCAGATGTTAAGTTTAAAATGATCCGTATACTAAGTAATTACCTTAACTAAGGCATGCAAATTTAAGCTATAATAACAAAACACACTCATTATAATTATCATTATCACATTCAATCAAATCTATACAAGTTTACCATGCCAAAATGAAATTCACTAATTAATTTGAAATAGTCAAGTTTAATAAAATGGGATTATAAATTCGTCAAGTTTGAGGTTTATACAGTTAAATAAAAAAATAAATGAATTAGTGCAAGTGAGGAGTATAGAGATGTCACATTATCAATTTAAATTCTTATCGGTCCAGCTAGTGAAGGTTGGCAGTCAGTTGACATGGCATTGTTTGTGAACCACGAGACTAACAAACATTGACAAGACAAAACAACAGTTGTGCAGGACTCCCAGAGGCTACGCAGCCATAATTATTTCCTCCGACTTACACGTCTTTCTCCAGTGATTGAAATAAACTTTAACTTAACTGGCCAATAATTTTCAGTAGCCGGCAGCACTGCGCAACGTTTAGAAGATAAAGAAAGGTAGTCGTCGTCATGGATCAACGCACCCGATGCTAAAAAAGTATTGTTAAATGTAAACAAGCTCTTTCCAAATTATCCGTCTGTGTGTATCAGTTTAATAAAAGCTAATTGGTTAAGTCGACAATTATTATACGTTCACACTCAAGATACAAGTTCTTTTTACCGCTCTTGTAACTAATTCCATCATAATATATGATCATAATTATGGCTAGAACATTCTTAGAAGTCTGATTATCATCTTATGATTATACAGAGGAGATTTATATCTTCATTAATTGGAAAAACCATCTCCAAATATCTTAGCCATGCGTTAGGTAAGACGCTGCTCATATGGGCTAACGACGAAGAGATGACCTACCAAGTTGATATCAAAAAACTTACATTTAAAGTTTCATAATCCTCCGGAATTGAAATAGCTCGTGTGATTATAATGTGTATATCTATGCCGTATTTCAGAGTGGAGGCGGGCGCGGGTGCTAGCGCGGACGCGTGTAAATCAAATGTATGTAGACGCCAGTTGCATTCACAGTGCGCCCGCGAGTCGCGGGCCTGCATGAAGCGGGCGCGGGCGCGGTGGCGCGGGTGTTTCTAATGGCTCAGTCCGCTCGTATCATTCATAGTAATAAAGCGTCTGTTAGGTGACTGCGCGTGTGATTTTACTGTGAACACGCAGACGACAAGACCCGAGCGCCCGCGCCCGCCCCCGCACCCGCTGTGCAGTCTGATTGAACACTATATGTTATGTGGGCGTTTGTGTATGTGAGATTTGTGTTTGTAAACGCACCCACAATGAAGGAGAAATCCAAGAGTGGGGCAACGTTTTTTTAAATAATAAAAAATAACTAAGAACAAGGTTTTATGGAGCAAAGCGGTATTTGTATGTGTTAAGGCACTTCCCCCACTGAAAGTGGAGCCACTTCAGAAAAAAAGTATTATTTCTGTCAACACACAACTTATTGAAATTTCGTACGTACAACATTTTAGTCAAGTGTTGTAGAAATTTTCGAACACCTAATATCAACACTAGAGCTTCTGGATTCGAAGTTTTAGCATAAGTACCAAAAACGGCCGTCAAGAGTTGTTTTATGGTGTTCGAAATTTTTTACAACACTAGACTAAAATGTTTTTAACATTGACTAAAATGTTTTTAACTAAATTGACAGAAATAATGCTTTTTTTCTGAAGTGGCCACTTTCGGTGGGGAAAGCGCCTTAATCCCTATTAATATAATAAATGCGAAAGTAACTCTGTCTCTCTGTGACGCTTTCACGCCTAAACCGCTGAACCTATTTTGATGAAATTTGGCACAGAGATAATCTGAAACCTGGGGAAGGACGTAGGCTACGTATATCCCGAAAAACGCGGCATACGCGATAAACGACATCCACGCGGGCAAAGACGCGATTGACCACTAGTATATTAATAAAAAAAGTTAATAAAAAAATAATATAACCCGCCAGCTTAAAAAGCGAACTAAAAAGATGTAAACAAGACGTACTTCTAATCATAACATATATTATGTAAACATAACGTCAAACATACGTAGGTTTTCAAAAAATCATGCTATCAAATCGTCACATGCAGTCAGAGGCTACGTAGGTATGTTTTTTTGGTCAGTCAGTTTGTGAATTCTTCATTTATTTTTTTTTTGTCACCCCTTTTCGTATTTCTCTGCCACTATTTTGATTTTATAAAAACAAAACCTAGCCTATACCACTGCTTAGAAAAATCGATAGACACCTCATTCATTAAAATCCATCTAGCCGTTGGGCTGCTTCGAGGGTATAAAGAATCCCACACACATAGATACATAGATACTCATGAAAAACATAACCCTGTCCTTGCTGTCGCGCAGTCGGGTAAAAACAAATATCAATCAGTTCCTCCGTTTGGGAGTTACAGTACCACGGACAGGCACACAAACAGACAAAGGGTTCAAACTGATAACACTTTTTGCGTCGGGCCAACTTATAACGATTGTTCGCCACATGAAGACAAAAAAATCCTGTCCATGGATATCCACACTAATATTAAATATTAGTTAAATTGACATTAATGATAAATTTTATCATTTATGTCAAAGTGAGTTTGTCTGTCGGTCTGTTAGTTAGTTGCTTCTTGGAAAAACTATTCAAAATCAAAATCTTTTTTTTTATTTCACAATCACCACTAACGACGCAAAAAAAACGAAAAGAAAACTGAAAAGTCGAATTTCGGTGCAGGGTTCCAATTTCTCGTTAAGAGAAGAGCAGGCATGAAACTCTATGGTTACTCTTTTAAGGGCCGATTTTTCAATCGTCAGATAAATTTTATCCGAGGAATAAATATGACGGTTTTCTATACAAACGCTGTCAAAACGACAAACTTATTCCCCAGATAAAAGTTATCTGACGATTGAAAAATCAGCCTTAAAATCAATATCTTTGACAATTTCACTAAGGGCCGATTTTTCAATCGTCAGATAAATTTTATCCAACGAATAAATATGACGGTTTGATAGATTTTCTATACAAAAGCTGTCAAAACTTCAAAATTATTCCCCAGATAAAAGTTATCTGACGATTGAAAAATCAGCCCTAAATAAAGTACTATGATTTAGAATAGTTATGAGAGAACAATGTAGTCTTGGTAATGAAGTACCAAGTCTTGATAACCTTGTCTTGTTCTTACTGAACCAAATATGATGAAAACTTGCCATGGAGATAGTCTGGAAACCCGGAGAAAGATCCTTTTAGGGTTCCGTACCAAAATGGTAAAAGAGGAACCCGTATGTTGCGACTTCGTCCGTCCGTCCGTCTGTCTGTCACAGCTACTTATTTCAAGAACTACTAATGCTATCGACTTAAAATTTGGAATAGTTTAAAACAATGCTTGTCCATCTATAATGCAATTGAAAGAATGTTTTTTTTTTTTCTATTCAATGTGTTTTGATGGCGATATTTCAAATTTTAAAATGGGGTTAAATGTCGAATGTGGTTATCATATTAAAGAGCTTCATAAGTACATTATAAAATATTTTTTTTATTTTCTGATAGGTGAAAAATAACTATAAAAACCGGCCAAGTGCGAGTCGGACTCGCGCACGTAGGGTTCCGTACCATTATCTGTAAAAACGGCAAAAAAAACATGTCTGTTGTATGAGAGCCCCCCTTAAATGTTTATTTTATTTTAATTTAATTATTTATTTTTAAAGTGAATATACAGGGTGTAAAAAGACCCATCACATAGCCGAAATCTACGCACTCTGTACATCAAACTAAACTACATTGACCAAAAATAATTGCTGGGAAACGACTTTTATTTTTTGACATAAAAAAAACGCTTTTTTTTTAGTAGCGCGCAACGTGTGGTTGTGGCGATGCCGCGCGTTTGCATGCATGCAGCGGCCACACAGCTGGATCAAGGCGGTCGTGTGCGTTTGATATTCGTTGCGTTTTTGTAACTTCAAATGCGTAATTTGTGAGGAAAAATTTAAAATTTTGATAAGGTTGATTAGAAGAAAGTTTAGTATTATCACTTAGAATACGTTTTTGGAAAAAAAACTAAAAAAAAATGCATACTTTGACCTTCAATATCTCCAAAATCAATGGTTTCCCAGGTATGGTCTGGTAGAAAAAAATGATCCCAATGATGGGTAGAATATGTGGTTTTCGTTATCGTTAAGGGTCTTTTTACACCCGATATAACTAAATATTCTGTGAATATTTCAAGCGTCTACCTGCTGCCGTTATCAATACCGAGCAAAAACGAGCAAAAAAATCACGTTTGTTGTATGGGAGCCTACTTAAATATTTATTTTATTCTGTTTTTAGTATTTGTTGTTATAGCAGCAATAGAAATACATCATCTGTGAAAATTTCAACTGTCTAACTATCACGGTTCATGAGATATAGCTTGGTGACAGACGGACTAACAGACGGACAGACGGACAGTGGAGCCTTAGTAATAGGGCCCCGTTTTACCCTTTGGGTACGGAACCCTAAAAATCAACAAAAATTCTTTACAAAAAAACTTAATTGTGCGACTCCAAAAGTTAAATGAAAATTGATGTTTCCAAGGTACGGTTTTTATCGACAAATCAGTCGAGCGAAGCTGTGGTCCTCAGCTAGCTCTTAATATTTTTTCTCAACGACAGGGAACCGGCAATGTCCGAGATCACAAGCCTCATTTTATAATTTCGTCAAACATGCAAACTCATGCTTTCAAATAATGAGGTTCAAAAGGATTATCAAGAGTTACCCAGTTAAACCTTGTTATTTATTCAGAATAATCCCTTACGCAGCTCATGCGAGTTTTAAATAACCGTACTTGTATGTCAAAATACTTGTGAAAATTTAATAGAATTTTGTAAAGCGAAATTGTAAGATTTTTAGCAAAATTTGGAGTTTTTGGGTCAAAGCATTTACGTAATGGACGTAAATTTTAAACGATGTCCTTTCTGTGTGTATGTTAGAAAATCTTTTCTCAAATGCAATGTGTGTTTTATTTATTTTCGAGAAATCAGAATTTCAATGTTTTTTTGTACGAAGAATATGCATGTTAGTAGATTTTTGTAGTGCACAATAATTTATAATCTACGTTAAAAATACTTGCTTACATCTACCAAAACAATGCCTGATTTATGTAAATAACACAACAACATAATCGTTCAGGGGTGATTTTATCATTACAGTTATAGCTAATATCGGTATGTCAGTATTGCGAGCAAGGTAAATGTAGTAAATAAAACCAACATAGACTCTCCACCACTGAGAGTACTTGTATTTGGGTTAGTGTTAGTAAAATGAACTAGATCACAATATAATACTTTACACAATTATTACAAGATGTATAGATCATAAAATAAGGACAAGATAGTCAGATATAATAGGTCAGACTTCTTCAGCTGTTCAGCACTGAATGCTCTCCCTTCGTCGAATGACCACCGCCTTATAACATCGGGTGCGTTGATCCATATCGACAACTACCTTCCTTTGTCAACATTGCCCAGTGCTACCCTCTACCGATAACAAGAAGGTACCTACTTATCAAGCTTCCATGGTCACGAAAAGCGAAAAAAAGCAGTTTTTTTTAAACTCCTAATTCTTTTAATGTTCTTGTTCTCACTGTATTCTAATTCTTGTAACCTAAAATAATTCACTTGAGAATTATTGGGAATCGTCTCTGACGAAGGTATCACCACATGCCATGATGAATACGGCCAATAATAATCATCATCATTCAGCCGAAAGACGTCCACTGCTGGACATAGGCCAGCCCCAAGCATCGCCACATCCACCGGTCCTGTGTTTCTCACATCCAACGGAATAATAAAAACTACATAATTTTCGAGAAAGACCTGTGGTCCTGCAGGTGTAGCATAGCACTCCGCACTCCGGATACTCCTGGGGCTGCCTTGGAGATGTAGCGCGTCACAAATGTTTGCAGACAGACGTGTAGATGGTTTTGCAGCCATTATGCGTAAAAGATGTGCTTCACTTCTCGCGCGTCTCCGCAGCGAATCAACACTAACTTGAGTATGTTCACAGACAGATGGGAGTCTCCAATGCTGCGACATTGGATTAAACTACACACTCAACAAATAAATTAATGTACCTACCTATATACTAACACTACTTATGAATTTATTTTATTTACCTTCTGTGACTATGAATGTTGACTGAATAGGTCATATAATTTCAAAATGAACACGATTTGTGTATTTGTTACTAACACTATGGGTTACCCGAAATAAATGCTTATTATTTATAGGGTTTTGTCGACTGAAGAATGGACCAAATGACATATTGCCTTCAGTCGACAAACCCCTTGTCTTGTCTACGCTAGTCATGCATGCTACGCCTGCAGCAGTGCAGCTATAAGAGGTTGTTGAGTGTTTATTATGTGCCCATCTTCCTTAGAGTAGACGTTGAGTATTCGACTATATTACGAGTACATGGAAAAATTATGCATAAATAGTCTAAAAAAGCATACAAAGGAAAGTATTAATAATTTTTGTTTATACAGCCGTGAACAACTACAACACGAGCACAGGCATTGAACATGAATGTGTGTTCTCCATTAAGTCTTGCAGAGGCCTTGATGTCATACCGGCTTCCCACGGTGTGTGATAGCGCACCGCGACGCACGAGCTCGCACCGACGCACCATGGGATGAGACTCGTCCGTAGTAACGCGGACGCGTGCGGAGCGGTTTGCCGTATCCACATCATACACCCTCATAATGTGGCTTCCCACGGAGCATGATTTTACGGATGATACGCACAGCCGGTGCGCGCTACCACGCACCGTGGGAAGCCAGCTTCAGAGGTCTGACGTCTAACCCTTTGATTATCGCCAGCATTCGTTATGCAAAGTTTGGTTAGCGAGCATTGGGTGTGCGACCGTTGTAAGCAAATTCTTTCGTGAACCAAATATTCTTTCGCGAACAAAACTTCTAGCATTTGTTCCGGTTGCAAACTTTAAATTCTCGTCAAAATAACAATCATCCTCGTCCTTCTGCAATTTATTGAATTGTTCCCGATGCAAAGGGTTCAACAGCATTCTATGAATTCTGTTTTTTTTAATAAATAATAATGTTTTATCGTTACTCTTACGCATATTCGTGAAACAAACATATAGTTGCAAAGCGAATGCCCGATGTTCGTTTCAACTTACCAAATTTTCGGTTCGCGAAAGAACGTGTTCGAGTTAGCTAAGTGAGCAAACGCTAGTACAAAAAACGCTCATTCGCGAAACGAAGGTTCCCGGTGAGTACCGTCTTTTAGAAAACTTGCGTCACTAAACCGAGTTGAAGGTGGGTTTAGACCAAACGAATATAGAGCTAGCACAAGAACACAGAGCGTCGTTGTTTGTTGCTTGTTTGGTGTAAAAGATTATTTGATGGAGTGAGGATAGAACGAGAATTCGCTCGTTTGGTCTAAAACCTACTTGATATATGCGCTTTGACCTTTAAACAAAAGCATTTTAGATTTAGAGAGGCTGACAATGTACGACAATCCTTAACTGTCATAATATTATTAGGCAAACTGTTTAAAGGTCACAACTCTTTAGAGCCACCCGGCACGCTCGCCGCATCGTCGCCTCGTCGCTCGGCGTCCACTCGTTGACAGCAGGTGGTTCACGGGTGGACGCCGCGTTATCACCAGTAAACGTCGCATGGTCAACCAGAGGAGTCGTCGGAGGAGTCCACTCGATAGCAGCGCGCGGTTCACTCGGGACTTGTGCGTTGGCAATGCGCAGCAACGCAAGGCAAGCATGCGAGCAGCGAGTTGTCACCGAGTGGTCAACTCGTCGTCCGCGCTTGGACGGCATACGCCCGGGCGATCCGGTGACGCTACGGAGTTGGTGTAGTGAGCGCACATCCATACAAGTTCATATAAAGAATACTAACCGCACGAGGCGAGGCGATGATGGTCGGATTGCGGGTGGCTCTAATGAGCTGTGACCTTTAAGGTGAACCCTTATCAGTCTGCCATCGAAAGGTCCTGAACTCAAGGGCTGTCTGACCTTCGTATAGGTATTCAAGAAACTATGGTTTCCCGCTAAACTTATTCAATATATACTTCATTATTCGACCTGAATAACAAACTTTAGTTGAGTTAACATTGTACCTAGGAACATTCTTATCTAATGCCTCGTTTATAGAGACGCGAAGCTTAGCGAAACGCGTTACGCGGGGCGTAAAGCGAACAATTCAAACATTATTACAAGGTCTGTTTGAAACGCTGCGCTGTAGGCCGCGTTCGGCGTGACCCTGTACGCTGACGCCGCCTGACGCTGCGTTAGGCGTTCGAGACCACTATAGTGCATTTCCATAATAAGCATTCGTGGGCAGCGAACAGCGTCACACCGGACGCGGTCAGCGGCGTTTGTAACAGAACACAGTCTTAGAGCATTTGTGTAGATGTGATTTACCGCGCGTATTTTCGAGTTGTAGTTGTATGGTATGACAATACGCGGTGGAAAACTCGGCGGATCCTTCATCTCCATAAACGAAGCCTAAAGTGAAATTCCTGACAAAATAATACTTGAAGTTATTGTACTAGTTTCAAATTACATTTCTTGTAGTACGTAAACTATTTCGTATATTTTACTCCACTTTCACGGTTCAAATATTGAATCAACACCCATAAAATTTGGGATTTCCATAACATGGAGATAGAAATTTGAATTTATCCCATGTTTTTTATTCTATTCGTGACGTAGCTTAAGGCTCACGGCACGGCCGGCATAGAGTATGGGGACGACTCCGAACACCATATCCCTACTTAACTAATATTACAAATGTGAAAGTAACTCTGTCTGTCTATAACGCTTTCACGCCTAAACCGCGGAACCGATTTTGACAAAACTTGGTACAGAAATAGTCTGGAACCTGGAGAAAGATGTAGGCTTACTTTTATGCCGAAAAACTTGAAATATCTACGCGATAAACGAGATCTAAGCGGACAAAGCTGCGGGCGACCTCTAGTATTTCCATAAACCGTTTACTCACGTAACGATACCACATTATGAATGTCCTAGTCAAATATCCCAAGGCGATGGCAGACAGCAGCCACAATGTGAGACGGCTGGCTTTGCCGACATCCGTATGCTTGTCGTGATGAATACGGGCAATAGTAACATACATTATATCCTTATATATTTTATCCATGATACCATTATACCTTTTTCTAGCTATTTGGAGGCTTTTGAATGTTGGTGATATCGGTCTCTTCCTGTGAAACTTCTATTTAATGAGTATAATGGGAGTATCACTACATAGTATAAAACAAAGTCGCTCCCCGCTGTCTGTCCCTATATATGCTTAGATCTTTATAACTACGCAATGGATTATTAGATAGAGTGATTCAAGAGGAAGGTTTATATGTATAATACACGCATAATGTAGTAGAGAAAAGCACGCGGGCGAAGCCGCAAGCGACCTGTATTACAACATAAATTAAATAATATATTTACTTAGTTTTTTGTCACTTTGTAAGCATTTAAAGTTACATTAATGTAACGTATCAAATAAGTCGACCATCAGTTTGTAGTGGTCCTAAAACTAGTAATATTCCTCTAAATTGTAAATACATTTAACTGACCGCACATGGACCGCTAAAGCTGCAGACACACTGAACGTATCTTGCGCGACTCATGTTTCGTCGCGTTACGCGTTGCGCTACATGTAAATTCTCCTGCGCGGCCTCACCAAGCGTATCATAAGTCGTGACGCCGCGCGTAACAGGGCCCAGAAATTTCACACACATCTTGCATTTGATTGATGTTAAGTTTAGTAATATAGGCGTATTTTCAGCGGCTACCGCCACACTTAAGCGTATTTTGCGTCGCGTATATTACACAGTACGACGCAAAGTGTGTTGCCCTAAGTTGCGCGAGACAGATTTGATCGCCACCTGGGGCCTAATTCTCCTAAAATAAATTGTTGCCA
The DNA here is from genome assembly GCA_905220435.1 of Amphipyra tragopoginis. NCBI lineage: Eukaryota > Metazoa > Arthropoda > Insecta > Lepidoptera > Noctuidae > Amphipyra > Amphipyra tragopoginis. Next base: position 11,928,713 of record HG992015.1, on the reverse strand, counting down.
AACGCAATCGAATCACAACCGTCAGTCAGTTTGTTTTCGAAAACTTTCAAAATAATTGATTTTGTTTTTTGTGTCAAACAATTTGACAGCTTTTGAAATTGAGAACTGTCTGAATTAACGGTTCGGTCTTGGTTCGGTTGTGATTTGTCAAGATTTATTTTAGGAGAATTGGGCCCCTGTTTTAAGCTACAAGCCATACACTAAACGGTGTGATGAACTGTTGCTCGAGCAACTTAGTGGCCCTCGACAGCCTAAAGACTCATTTACACGGAGATAGTTTCTCGAAGCGAGTCTCATGCTATCTCTGTTTTCATCGTAGAGAAAGAGGAAGACAGAATGAGTCTCGCTTCGAGAAACTATCTCCGTGTACATGAGCCTTAATAGTTTTAAAAAGCCAGCCATCCCAAACAAAATTGAACGTTGTTTTCAATCGACGTTGCAAAGGATCCAAGTTTACGATCTTAATAAAGACATTCCCGTATCACAAGTGAATCACTTAGTTTACCTGGCCTTACTATTTGTACTATTTAGACTTAGCTGTGGAAATATAGACTAAGTACAACGAAAGAATTTGATCACCTCCTCTGTCAGTGGGTAGGTATTTCTAGCGCCTTTTTTTATTTGACCTGATTTTATTTGTCCCTGATGTATCGCACCTGATGGTAACAAAGGCAGAGTCTAAGAAGGAGCAAACGAATCCTTAATCTCCCATACACACGGCGGAACACAATAAACTGCTTGGCACCGGAATTTAATGTGAGGGTGGTAGCTAGCCAGGCGGACCATATAATAGATCCTACCTCCAAGCGTGCTGGGTTATATTGAATCTTACAACACGTGTCTGTTTTCAGCGTGCGATGAGGAAGTTTTATATTCTAGCTAATCCTACATCACTACATAGTATTAAACAAAGTCGCTTCCCGCTGTCTGTCTGTCCCTATGTATGCTTAGATCTTTAAAACTACGCAACGGATTTTGATGCGGTTTTTTTTAATAGATAGAATGATTCAAGGGGAAGGTTTATGTGTATCATACATGCATAATATAGTAGAGAAAAAAGCGGAATACGCGATAAACGACATCCACGCGGGCGAAGCCGCTGGCGACCTCTACTAATCTATAAACCTATTAACATAGCATTAACTAAACGCAACAAAAGGTAATTTTCCTCAGCTATAACTTCTTGCCCATGTATACAACAGCGACATTTACCTACTTCTGCGCCAAATATTGTATTATGTTCCACGACTGAACTCTGTCTCCCAAAATACAAGCTCTGGCTTAGTTTGTGAATCAGTATCAGTACCTCTAGTGTATTACATTAATAATTATATTGTGTCTACCTCTTACATAACCCAATGTGAATGTATTATTTAGTGACAATAAACCTTTTATTATTATTTATCTCTTTGCAATCACGGCACATCTTCCGTGCGGAAGATGTCCGGTCCTATGGAAGGCATATGGGGGACACAGGTCCAACGCGCAGAGGCCCTTTTGAGAACTCTAATCTAAAATGGGGTGGGGCACCAACCGGGGACTATACACGGCTGCACTATTGGAGTACATTCATGAACCGTCTCAGGTGGGTGTAAGACTATTGTAAAATATGATGAAAAATAGCTGGTCTATGGGAAGGGAGGGCCGGAAAAAAACGGCGTCTGCCTTTCAACATTTAAAATTGAAAAGTGTTGGCAGACGGTGACTCGCCAGCTCACCAGCTGGATCCCCTGAAAAGCCGCCAGTACATAGGCAAAGGAGGCACCAAACGTGTGAGCGGTTATTATTTATTATTATTATAGCTTGCCCCTACACGGGGCGACTTAGGCTGACCGCACATGGAACACAAAGTCGCAATTTGCTTTTAGCTGTAGCTACTGTTTTGTGTATGTAGACACCGTCTTTATCGTTCGAGCGACCATCCTGTGGCTTCGTACAGCGTCTTGATCGGTCAAGCGATCATCCTGTTGCTTTGTAAACCGCCTTGATCGTTCGAGCGACCATCCTGTGGCTTGGTACACCGTCTTGATCGGTCAAGCGATCATCCTGTGGCATTGTAAACTGTCTTGATCGTTCGAGCGACCATCCTGTGGCTTGGTACAGCGTCTTGATCGGTCAAGCGATCATCCTGTGGCTTTGTAAACCGTCTTAATCGTTCGAGCGACCATCCTGTGGCTTGGTACAGCGTCTTGATCGGTCAAGCGATCATCCTGTGGCTTTGTAAACCGTCTTGATCGTTTGAGCAACCATCCTGTGGCTTGGTACACCGTCTTGATCGCTTAAGCGATCGCTTTTCTCTTCGGGATCTAAAACATTGGTTGCTGTGGACACACTTTCGTGTCTTGAGACACAAAACTGTATCAACTCTGTATTTTCTTCCTCATATACTTCGAAAAACGAGAAATACATAGCTCTATTCTGTTATTGGAATATATCTCTCATGGTTTTACATAGCCTCTACTTAACTATTCATTGAATAGATTTGTGGACGGTGTTTTCTTTTGTGCTTTGTAATAAACAAACACTTTCCCCCTAAATACAAAAGATGGTTTAAACCAAAACTAAGGTAAACCCAGATTTAAAATATACCCTTCACTTTCTTACGTCATATAACAAATAGAGACGGGGCTATTTTAAAACCTAGGTTTTTCTTAGACCATCTTTTGTATTATGGGGGATTATGCTTTTAATGATATAGTAAATTAAAAGATGCGTTTTTCAAAGTTCACATAATTTATTGAAAAACAAGAACATAAATGCATTAATTTACAATAATCCGTCATACTAACGTTGACTTGGCATATTGAAAACACCCAAGACAGGTACCTTTTTAACGACCCGGCTTGACGATTATTTCGGGACATCCTGTATACCACACAGGATGTCACGAAATCATCGAAACAATTATTGAAGCAGTTTATGACAGTTCAGAAAAAAATAGTTCAGTTAAAATCAAAGTTACCATGAATAAAACTTTACCTCATAAATCTAACAATGAAATATGATTTCCAAAAAAAGAAACAGCTTTAAAAAAAACTGAATAGTCACAAACTGCCCTATCATTTTGTTCCCGGCTTAACATTCAGTTTCGATACACCATGTATAATCAAAGATACAAGACATATTTTTGATCGATCAACAAGCATAATGGTAGGCCAGCTACCTTATTTATAATCGTACGAACAAATTTTAATTACAAGCTACTTGCTTGTTTCTTCATAGATATATTTCTAGAAATCTAAAAAATATTTCATGTACGTTGACTCCCGAGAGTATCCACCGCACACACACATAAGTAGGTACACAGATATACACATAAAGACCATCACATCCCTGACAGTCTACAACAGAGGTGAGCAAACTACGACCCGCGGGCCAATCGTGGCCCGCGAAGCGTTTTAATCTGGCCCGCCAACTCCCTTTTAGAGCAAAAGTGGCCACTCAGAAATATATGTTTGTAGCCTCATTGACACAAATTTTAATAGGTATAAAGTAAGTACATACATAATTATAAAATGTTATAACAAAGAGCCGTCAAAATGTTAGTTTTAGCAGAACAAAATGCACATTTCTTTGGAAATCTGGCCCACTTTGAAATATCTTGCGATATTCTGGCCCCTATTAAAAATAGTTTGCTCTCCCCTGGCTACAGTAATTAACAAATCTAACGCTAATTGCACAACCATAATCTAAATTTGGCCCAAAAATATTGCTCTTCTGGTAAATCTTCTGGCGTTTCGTTTGCCTCTGATTGTTCTCTTGTCTCGTGGGGGCGAAGCTCTGACCGGTGGTGGATGCACCCAGTCTGGGCATCTGAAATAAGAACGATTTTTGATAAGTCACTTAAAGATTTAGGCCTATCCCCTACCATATTGTTACTATACAACGTGTGTTTTTTTGATATCCCATAACTCTAGGGTTATATTATTTAAGTAAAAAGAACACAAAATCTCCTAGAATAAATAGGTGGTCCAAAACTGCATAGTTTCAAAGATGTAATCAATCATAATTAAATTATAGGTATCTAAGTTTCATTGATAAATAAGAGTAATTCATTTTTATTCAAACCGATCATTTATATTTAAAGGTAAGAAAATGCGACGTTGTCATATTTCACGTAAGGGAGTTTTACATTAATAATCGTGACTTTGTTGAATTATTTTGTTTGAAAATGAAATGAATAAAAAAAAAAATTATGATTGAAGAATAAATTCATATGCCAGTTGGTTCTTTGATATGGTCTCAATCATACCTTAGAGTTATGGGATATGAAAAAAAACACCTTGTATACCAATCGGGACAATTTTATGTTGCGAAAATAAATAAACCGGCCCTGTTTTAATATATAGAGGATTAGAAGCCCGCGGCTTCGCCCGCGTGAATCGCGTTTTCTGCGTTTTTCGATACAAAAGTAGCCCATATCTTTTTCCGAGTTTCAGACTATCTCTGTACCAAGTTTAATCAAAATCGGTATAGTACTTTAGTCGTGATAAGGTAACAAACAGACAGACAGAATTTTTTCGCATTTAGTAATAGTAAAGATAGTCTCCAAGCGTGATTTTGATATTAAATGCACGTTCAACGCAATACATTCAATGTAAACAACTCTTGTTTTGTATGAATGTTGTCCATTTTCCTCAACGAGATATCATCAAAAAATTGCTTTGGTTTTTACGCTTTATGTAGCGAAGCGAGATATTATTATTTAATTTGACGATACATTATAACAAAAAATTTGAATTTATTCTTATTTGTCGTAGGGCCAATTTATCAATCTTTATAAATTAGAAATTTTGACATATTTTCTATACAAGAGCTGTCAAAACGTCAAACTTGTTTGTCAGATAAAAATATCTGACGATTGAACAATCAACCCTTGATCGTTAACCTGTCCCGCTACCTTACGCGGCATCCTACGTGAGCGATCTAGAAGCGATGCGAAGCGGCGCGGCGCGACGCAAAAACAAAAACAGTCGATACATATTGAAGTGGCCTACGTGACCAAACGCACGTGGAGTGGGTGCGGGCGGCGCGAAGCGAAGCGAACGCGATCAGTAGGCTTGATATTTTCGCGCGAACTGGTTGCGGTGCCGTACAACAGTGCTACTGAATGGCGGCGGCGCACGGCGGGCGGTTCGCGAGCTCGTAGGACAAAACCGCCGCTTCGCACTGCATCGCATTGAATTCGCGTGTCACCGCACCGGAGCGTTCGCTATGAACCGCCTGCGTAAGACGCCGCATTATGAATATAACTAACATTTGTATAAAGGGTGTACTATGCCATATCGAATGCCAAATCATCGACAAACAACAAGTTCCGATATTAACGCCAGATTTTTTGCAATAGGTACAATACATATTACGAAGTTTTTTTTTTTAATGTGGTAGGTTGATAAACAATTCCACCTGATAGAAAGTCGTTACCGCCGCCTAATATACACCTACAACACCAAGAGGATTCCTGAATTCCAAAGTTGTGAAGCGTCATGTATCACCATGTGTCATTGTGTTGAGCAAAACACCGCTTTTCTGTACCATCAACAAAATGTCATGTTTACCGTAATATCAATATTGTCATTTCAAATATATGCAAATATTTGTCTTTCGGTACGAACGACGCTGTTTTTAAATATTTATCTAGAACAAACAGACAATTAAGTTAGAGTAAATTTAAATCTTTTATTCAATTTGTACTGAACCAATAACTGACAAATAACTTTGAACACTACATAATACAAATATGCAAATACAATATTTTGCTTTAATTACGTTAAACTCGCTAGTTTGGATACATTATGCTGCACCACCCTCCCGCCCTCAAATACAATGTGTCCGGTCGTGGACTAGCGATATTCTAAGTACTTATTTAGCAACTATTCTAGTACACAAACACACTCTCTCGTCTAATCCACTTCCCCGCTATTTGTCAGCCATTTTGCTTTTTTGTTGAGATATTCTCAATCATAAAGTTATGAAAATGTGAACCCATTGTATCGTAATGTAAACGATAGACAATATTGTTGCCCTCCGAATAAGCCTACTTTTATCTAAGTAAGACCAAAACTTTTAGAGATATGACTTTTTTGTACACAAGTACAGAATATCTCAACAAAAACTGGAAGTGGATTGGACCCTAGTGTGTAGTGTATTTGTGACCTAGAATAGTTGTTATACAAGGTTAGTCGGAAAGGGGTACTAATCCGAAGCTCACTTATAGTATCGCTGATGACTGTTTGAAAGCAAGTGTTAAAATTGCAAAATTCGATATATTTTTTTCCAAATAAAATGATTTTAATTTTAGTTTTTTCAAAAATTCTTCATCCCTGCTTTAGTTACAAATTCAGAAAATGGTTCTTCTAATTCATGACCCCAAATATGACCTAAAATGTAAACACAGTTGATCATAACTGGGGATAGATAGATTTTAGAGATTTTTTTTTTTTAGATTTTTGAACAACTGTTTCTCTTTAACTATTGACTTTTGGGCAAAGTTGTAGAACAAAAGTTATTCATTATTATGTGTACTTTAACACCCTTTCGGATTAGTACCCCCTTTCTGACTAACCTTGTATAAGTACCTAGAATATTGCTAATCTATGACCGGACACATTGTATATGCACATGCAGAAGGAGTGAAAATAATGCAACATGCAACCAAACCAATACGACACGTTTTTTGCCCCTATACGGGGCATCCTCAGGAGATGTTGACTCGACGACCGCTTAGACGCGAAGCGATCTAGTTTGGCGGATATAAAGTTAAATATTGTATTTGCATATTTGTATGCCATGTATTTTAGCACAGTAACGCCTGATGCCATCATTTATAACTCATTTTTTCTAAAACTTACACCGTGGGCCCGTGAAGATTTTAACCACACCTTTCTGATGGTATTATGAGTCAAATGTTATACCATCGAAAGTCAAATTCAGTCACGATTTTCTCTTTTTGTTTTTCGTTAATTAATAAATCAATTAACGTAAGTACTTCCTTGTAAACAATACCTTAGGTTGAACTGGCAACACTTATAAATTATCGTGTGAGTGGATAAGAAACTTCTCACTTCACAACCCTTCATACGGCGAGAAGGGTATGGTATGACAAAAGTCGATCGAAAGAGATTTGTTACCATAGATATTTTTCGATTTGTGGATTTCCGTACATAATGAATATTTCGAAAATTAAGCTTTATTCAACAAACTATATCCTAGCTTTTCTTCTCCAATTAGGCATCGGAATAGAAGGTTAAAATCTTTCGGGTACCACGGTGTATACATAATGGAAGTGTTAGGAAATAGTTTTAATTGAGGCGTCTAATAGAAAGACTGAAATTATTGCTGATTTTTAAATCATGGTATCCGTAGCATTAAAGTTACTGCGCTCCGACACAATTTTGTGACATTTGGACAGACATGACGAAATTATAGTCTTGTTTTCCTACGGAACTCTAAAAACATTGCGTGTTTCACGATTTTGTGTTTTACGGTACCTACTGGGTTACTGTTGTGTGAGTTGTTGTTAAAACATTACTAGTTATTATGCAACAGCTAACAACTGTGGCGCTACGTATACAAACTGACAGTTGATAACCATGTCTGTCTGTGTGTTTAGGCTTCTCTCTGCACTTTTATACGACTTTTAAAACGTATCTTTTGACATGAAAAGTCACGTGTCATAATAATCATTGATCTTATCTTACTTTTAACAAATCATTATCATGGGAGCTCCTATCTGCTTATGTAAATAAAATGACATGCAATTCATCCTACAGGCACACTATTGACATTCCATAAATATTGAATCAGATTGGCTATTCTGCTAAAACTTCAATATTTACTTTTGAAGTACAGAATAGCAAATACTAGGAGTTTTTATTATTGGACACGAAATTTTGAATTGCTTGAAAGTAAGTAATAAAAATATTGATACATTAAAAAGTCATAATGAAGAAACTTCAAAATAATTCAGATTCATTTTAGTAATATTCACAGCTATTATTTTCTTTTTAAAACGAATTGTCTAATCTAATAAATTGCCTTCAATCAAAATTTTGTTTTAAGATGGATTATCTGTTCTGTTTACATTGATTTTGAAACTAAAACCAAGAAAGATGTTATCAACACAGATAATGAGAGTCAACAAACTAATCATTCAAGATAGACAAGATTGAACGAAGTAAAATATGATATTTTCTATCATCATTCAAGCATAAAGTAGGAGGGGCCAATTAACAACCGCACAGATCGAACAATTCGCAAGGTTAAGCTGCGCTTGCCACGGTCAGTCCGTGGATGGGTGACCGTTCGTTACACATCGCCCCTCCGTGCCTCGAATAGCACGTTAAACCGTCGGGCCCGGGTGTCATACGAATACCAATAACAGTCGTTACGGGTAGTCAGAAAGCTTAAAAGTCTAACTACCGGCCCACCCCGTGTAAAATACTGGTATCCTGCTGCATCTGGTTAGACATGTGGTGGAACGAGGTGTGGTGTTCCTCAAACCAAAGTACGGATCCTCCAACCAGGCGGAGTCTTGTGCCTGGCGGGCTACTGCCCAACGGTTGATGTTGGGAGGTTGTATATATACTATCTGCGTGTTAAATCTTGATATCGCGATGTAGGCTTGAATAGTTCACATGTGGCGTGGATAGATGCCGCCACAGACTGATAGGTGACCTCAACATAGTTGGTAAAAAGCTAGGTAGAACGAACGTATAACTTACTTCTCAATATCAGGCAGAGAATGACCCTTGCATCTAGCTTCCCATTTCGACCAGTACTTGAAGCCTTCCAGCTCGAACACCTTTATGGCACAAACGCCATCGTCTTTGATGTCTTCGTCTAGTAATGCTGTGAACATGAAAACACAATAAAACTGTATCTTTCGAGAAGCCGTTCACTGAGGGAGAGTTTTCTGTAAATCAACTATAGGTAGTACCAACCGATCAAGGGTTTCCAAAAGAGTACCACAAATCAAACAGCAGAGAAATTAAATTCCAAAGCCCATCAAGGTTGGTGGTAGGATCTATACGGCCTGCTTGGCTAGCTACCAGCTGAACATTAAAGTCCGGCGCCAAGCAGTTCACTGTGTTCCGTCGTGTGTATGTGAGAGCCAGAGGGGTATAGGAGAATCCCTTTACTTATTTTTTGCCTGGTTTCGTGTACTCCATCTTAGACTGTTTCAAAGTTTGATTTCCAGATTGAAGTACTTAACTAATCTTAGGGCCCTATCTCACTAGGACACCATGGTGGCGCGACTGGTGGCCGCACCGGTCGCGCCACCAGCAAAATATATGAACCAGCGTGTGATTCGGTTGCCGGCAGCAAATTTGTTGCGCAATCAAGCTGATACCAAGTGAGGTACCCTTTATACAACTGCATACATTTTGTTGATGGCGCGACCGGTGGCCGCCACCATGGTGTCCATACCTGATGGTAGCAGCAGCGTGGCAGATAATGTGGACGTGGTTGATGATCATCTGTCTGTCTTCTTCACTCATGCCGAGGTCTCGTTCAGTGAGATAGGGCCCTTAGGGTTTCATTTGACAGATTGACAGTAATTTTACATCAAAAGCGGGATATTGCAACGAGAATATTGTACGTATTTCTGTACACTACACACACACTGTCGTGCAAACAAGAGAGTACAAAATCGATTCGGCAAAATCGTACTACCGAGACGCTATTGTGAAATCAGACGCGTTGGCGATACGGATACGACGATCGAATCAGAAATGTCGCAGGGCGAGCGTTATAACTATGAAATGTCAAGCATCATCGTTTTTTATGTTAATCCTTATTTTTAAATTATTGCTAAACATACTAGTTAAGTGTTTGATTGTGGCGCGCGATGACAGATATTGGTGTGACCCTATAACAGAGGTTGGTGGTCGATTTAGGAAGAACCGGCTGATGAGGCATTCTGTGTCGGACCCTCGTAGAAGTCTAACCTGTATTATTGGACTAGTTTGTCCTTCTTATTTTATGATCTTGTTTGAACTATATTGCATTGTGATCTAGCTCATGTAACTAACAAATAATCTGATTACAAGTACTCTCAGTGGTCGAGAGTCTATGTTTGTTTTATTTACCATGCCCACATTGCCCCTGATAAGCAGACATCGGTTTGAACTGTAATGCTATAATCACTGCTACCTAATTCTATAACCCAATTGTCTGCGACATATATATGTGGTACCCACCTTTGAATTCTTAATCGTAATTAAAATATTTATCTTCCTGGCATACAACAGTATCCGCATTACTAAGACTGATTTCACAGTGGCGACTTTAGTACCGCTATGAGTAGGTGTAGTTAATGTTATTTGGTAGTAGACTTACATTCACAAGTAATGTCGCACTTCCCACCTTTCTTGCCTTCCTTGCACCATTCACTTCCTATCTGAAATTATAATTACTGGTTTTTAAACTGAGGTCAACAAATATTGATATTTGTAATCTGAATAAATTAAATAGGTAATGCTATTGTGACAAGATTAACCAGTCAGCAAGGTTGATAGCGGGGCTGACTGTCTAGCCGTTTTTTTATTTTTTTTATTTTGTTTTTATCCCCATGGATGCCCTTCGCCCGGGGAAGGCGAAGGGCTATGCCGGACTCTTACCGGCTAAAAACCCACGGTGTCCTGACCTTTGGCCGGGGTCGTGGGATTCGCAGCTGCATGCACCGCAGCCCCGGCAGGCCTCGGTTCGCCAGCCCCTGGCGGACCTCTCCTTCTGTGGGGCCTTGCCCCACGTCCTCCTGAGAGGTGCGCACGGAACACATGTGCGCCGCCTTCTTGGGCCTGTTACTGATCGACGGGTTAGGGGACCCGTCGCCCGTAGGCCACACACTAGGGTGGCCGGAGATTGCCGCGCGCCCTCCGGCGGCGCCCGGTGCGTCTGGCGCGGGAAGGGAGAGTGGCCGTCGCCTCTCTCTCCCTCTCCGCTCCCTCCTTGATCGCCATTACCACCTCGCAAAAGGAGGCGACGGCTTCCCACGCACTCTCGCTCCCGACCATGGACAGAACCATGGATGGAAGCGAGAGGTCACCACCGACCGCCGCGCTGCGACTTCACGGCGCTGCGTCGCCCACGCACGGCACTCCTGCAAAGTGTGCAGCGCCGTGTCTTCCGGACAGACTGCCCAGCCCCCCGATTCAGAATCTTTTCGATAAGCAGTTGTCGACCAGTTTGATTTGTTACCCCGTTTCATATGCTAGTCTCGTAACGAGAGAAAAAGAGATAGCAAACCGAATCGAATACCGAGACGGTTGACTTATCGAATCGTTTTGAATCAGAGAGCAGGATGCACTGGACGTGCTTAAGTACCGTACTTGTGGAAGCTCTTTTAATGCATCACATAAATAAATAATATTCGAAAACCCTATTTTACAGTACACTTACTTGAAACAGTCCATAGTATTTCCGTCTAGAAGTTTTCACAACCAACGCTGATGTGTTTCTATCACTCTCCTGTTCTATCAAACACACCCCTGAAATTAAACAGAATAATAATTTGAGATATTGATGATGTCATACTAGGAAGCAGTGAAGCCTGCTTTTGGTGGCTGTCTTGTATATAACATTGACGTTAAAAGAGAACTAAGTAATTCTAGTATATTTTGAGTAAATGAGTTTTAAAGTTAGAAGTTTTGAAGTTTGTCGTGGTGGCCCGCAGGTTACAGACCCGCTTGGTAAGCACCGGGCTGCAGGTTCAAACACAGGCACGTACCAATGTGCCTTTTTCAATGTCATATGTAATCTAAAGGTATGTACGGTCTACGCGTTCCTGTGTACGCGTAGTCGGTTACGCATACACAGGAACGCATAGTAATAGTATGGAGGTGCCTGTCTTAAGTCTTGTACGGACTAAGCGTTCCTGCGTACGCGTAACCAACCACGCGTACCAATGTACGCGCTGTCCGTAAACACCTTTAGACGCCACTTTCGTATGATGAAAGAAAACATCGTGAGGAAAGCTGCATTCTAATTGCGCAACACACTCGTACTCGCTATATCTATGATTATGACAGATCAACAATTTCCATATCAACGTATGTATTAACAATCCGACTTCTCCACAACTATGTACCACGGAATGAATATTGTTGTATTGTCAAAATGAAAGCTATTGAAATTACAAATGTGATACGCAATTCGGATGCTAGACTGAATGGTCTGAAATCGCCAACCCGTTGTGAGCAAGCGTAGCGATCAATGCTCTATGTTCTATGTTAGGAGATGTGGTTTCTGCACTTAGTCCTTTAAGTGGACCATTGTACGTGGGCCATGGCGGTCATCATTCCAACCAGCCCACCTCCTTCCAGGAGCAGATTAGGGCTCTCAGTTCGCTCAGAACATTTGGGAGTGATTTCGGTGCGCCAAGGGTTGTTTTGGGTATTCGGGTGACCCCTGTGCATTCCAGGAGCACGTGTGCGACCGTCTCTTCAGCCCCCATACATGCTCTGCACAGAGGGCTGTCCGTTATGTCTATCGTGTGGAAGTGTTTGTTTAGTGAGCAGTGTCCGGTTATCGTTCCAGCGATCAATGCTCGTTTCTTCTCTGTATGAGAAGAGGCTTTTGGCCTGCAGTTACAGGCTACTATTTATTTATTTAGTAAGTTGAGATAATAGTCCCAATCTTACCCTCATAATTGGGATTAAGTCAGCAGAGTCTGTGATCTTGAAAATTTTATCATACCAAGAGGATTTATAAACACGGAGTAGCTATCTTTCCCTTATATTAAATTGCACTACATCATGACCTAGCATTTGTATCTATAATACCTATATACCTATTTAATTAACAGTTAAATTAAATACAAGCTGAAACAATACCTAATATTTTCGTAACAATTCTTCAAATTCGTTGACGGGTAAATATAAAAGTATAATTCTATTGTAAACGGTACATCCTGTCAACACTCTGTTGATACAAACTTATTTACACTTTTACATAATAATTTTCACATGACTACTACTAGTCAATGTCTACGTATGTTTTCATGTAAACAGTCGATATTATCATTATGCTCACAGTTCTGACTTGTTTATCTTGGAGTATATTTTTTTGTATATTCTTTATATTTGCTATATTTTTGTTCATAAAATATACATATTAAAAAAAAACAATATCAAAACATTATTTAGAAAAAAACCGCCCTCAGTGAGGTTGTAAGACCCGAACTACCACTGGAATCTAGAGTGAGGAACCTCCTCACGATGCGTGCCGTGTCCAAAACTACCGCCTCCTGTTCAGGCCTTTAGTAATAATAATTTATAACATTTTTTTTAACATTCTACGAAAATCTTTAATTTTCCGATGAGATGAGATGAACATTTTCTGGTTTCCCCAAATGCCAACCAAACCAGTTTGCGATGCTCTCTGCGTTGACAAATGAGCATCTGACGATCGACTGATGGCGGAACTAATAATTTGCCTAATGCCTAATAAGAAGTGCAATAAAAGAACCTCCACGAGTGACGAAACTTAAGTACGTCCAGCGCAACCTGAGCTGTCAACCTTGCTGACTGGCTGATCACCACGGCATAAATTATCCTTATACAGTTTGTGTTGTCGACACCAGAGAAGAAGCCGATGGTCCTGAAGCATCACCGCGCCAGATAGACGTCAGGGTCTCACGTCGGTACTGGATGGCAGTACACGGAGATGCATGCTCGTCGTGCAAGCAAAACGGTAATGCGTACGCTAGCTGCACAGCAAAATGCACGAAGGTTTTGCTATGAGACACACTATCGTTTGGCGTCATGCATCGTGCACGGACGGACATCATGGAGGATGGACATTGCAGGGCTTTAACACGGTTGAAACAACACTGTTGGGCAATTGTTTTAGATGTTTGCGATGCGGGCACTGCAGGGCCATGTAGGGTCAAACTGCACAGGATCAGAACCTTTGGGATTAGTTCGGTAGCGCCACTACCCGTCCAAGTTATATTTAGCACTCTGCCTACCAGGAGAACCGCCGGCGACCCCCAAACAATTTTTTCAGCAGGCCAAAGCATTTAGACGCAAGAGAAGTATCACATTTTCCATTACAGCACGCCAGTGGAGGAACGAGGTGTAGTATTCCTCCAACCAAAGGGAGGATCCTCCAACCAGGCGGAGTCTTGTGCCTGGCGGGCTACTGCCCAACAGTTGATGTTGGGAGGTTGTATATGTACTATCTGCGTGTTAAATCTTGATATCGCGATGTAGGCTTGAATAGTTCGCATGTGGCGTGATAGATGCCGCCACAAACGATTTGAATTTGGAAGGTCAGGGCGGATCCCTCGGCGTCGATAAAGATTTTTTATGGACCCATCGTCGTTTCCCATTGCCTCTTGTAATAATTTTGACTTTTGACTCACGGCGTTCACAAGCAGAAAATTTGGGACCCGCTGGCGACCTCCGTGGCCTCCTGAACTAAAAAGTTTTATATATTGTCGGCAGGGAGGGTGTTAAGCAGGAACGTTTAATGATTATTCCGTTATTTATTAACCGTTAAATCTGTGTTTGTGAGGGGCAGAGTGCACCGCACAATGACGACAGATGAAGAACGCAAAATAAAAATAATTGCGTACAACCTGTTAACTTAAAGAACAGAATTGGAAATGGCGAAATATACAACACAGCAAATAAGTTACATCAATGTTCCTGATCGAACAACCACTGGCAATCGCTCATTTTTATGCCACTCACACATATTTCGTAAGCGTAAAAATTTAAAGATTTTTGCTGTAATAAATAAACATTCGTCGTCTTAAAGGCGCATTCAGTTCGGAAGTGATCGGTTTTACGAAGTTTGCCGATACGAATTCTTAGTAGTGTGTACGTTTTTTTGCAATAATTGCGACTCCTAAAATAACCAAACGATACAATGAATAGTACTGTTCCTAGCTTTACTTAGCAATACAGTAACAAAGTTACAGGTGAACTGTAATTACTTGCTAAAAGTGATGACTAATTCCTCATTATTGCCGAGTCCAGACAATTGACCTCTGATCAAGGTACATTAATAGTTCTAGAGTACAATGTTATTTATGTTAAAGCACAGTACACGTTAATATTCTATTATGTCTGGTTAAAGTGGATCGACATTTGGACCGTGTTGTGTAAAATGATCCACACTTGATTCTTCCACTTTTCTCTCTCTCATTAATCTCATACACGCAGATGACGCTCAGTGCCATACGTGTCCAATATAACAATGGATTTAGAATACTACGATTAGTCTACTACGACTAGTCTATTAAATCTATGTATATAAAAATGAATCCCTATTTCCCTTGGTCACGGCATCACGCTTTTTTTTTGTTGTTTTTGTAGTTGTCAGGAAAAGGTTCATATGAAAGAAAATTTTGATATTTAAAAAAAAAACGAAATCGTCTCAGTATGTCCATATTCTTCATTTGTTTACCGCATGCATGAAAATGGTTTTAACTTTTTGTTACTATTTTGATTTTGTTTCTGAAGGTAGTTAAGTAGTAGGTAGGTAGGTAGTAAGTAGGAAAAAGTGCATTGCAACGCGTGGTACAGATAGTAAGTATTTTTTAAAAAAAAACACAGTTACTAGAGCTATTTTACGGTTTCTGAGGCTGTCGTTTGCGTTTTATCGATAACAGTTTCCTTACGTCTCTAATTTACGAAATAACAGCTATTTTAGGACTCATCTTTTATTGAACAGAGTATAGTTTCCAGACTTGTCATACGATGTTGCTGACGCCGGACATTGCTGGCGACACGTATCGTCGAATATTAAAATGTGTCCTATTTAATACGCGGTTTAATTTATAAATGTTCATTATAAATGCGAAAGCAATTTCTACTGTAAACCGGACTTACTCGTATAAATAACAATAAGGAAAACCTTCATGTGAAAACCAAAACGTTAATTGTACCATACACATATTAATACATTATTATAAATCTACAGCTACCTACTTATAAACATATTTTTTATCTCTTGGTTTTTCCCTGTTGTTTTGCTCAGTAGCAAACGTACTGACGTCCCAACCTGATGAAAAGAATTACCGACACCATTGACGTAGAAACGAGATCCCTTCTTTTCGCATAATGTTTTTCCTAATATATATACTTTGGCATAACTATTTTGGTATAATTTGTTTTGCCATAATAATACTTTGCCATATTTTTTTGGCATACAGTTTATGTTGGCATAATTATCTAGAAGGCTAATTTGTTTTGGCATAAATTTAATTCGCATGATGTTATTAAGCATAATGACTATTAGCATCCAGCGCCCAACCGCTGAACCAATATTGATGAAACTTGGTACAGATATAGCCTGGAAAGGAAATAGGCTACTTTTATCCCGAAAACCGCGAAAACTCCACGCGATAAGCGACATCCACGCGGGCAAAACTGCGGGCGACCTCTAGTTATTAATACCGCAAAGTTAATTATAATAATGAATTGACGTAAAGCAACATTAGGTAGGTAAGTATATATACGTCTTAAACATAAAATTAGAATAAAAACTCGTCTAAATACACCTATCCATATCTAGCTAAAAGGTATGAATATTATAACTCTAGCTGTGTCCGCGACTCCGTCCGCGAGGAAGTTAGAAACCAATATTTTGTCGCAATAACTAAACATTCTTCTTGATAACTTTAAATTCTAATATCTTTTGACTGAGCAAATCGATTACGATGAAACTAAGACTAAAATAATAATACTCCGAAATACGCACAATATCCTAATCCTAACTAATATTATAAATGCGAAAGTAAGTTTGTTTGTTTGTTACCTTTTCACGCCTAACCACTGAACCGATCGTCCTGAAATTTTGCATATACGTTGTCAGGTGTACAGAAACGGACATAGGGTACCTTTCATCCCGAAAAAAGTACTGTTGCCGAGGAAAACAACAATAACGTTCATAGATGGCGCCACGTGCCTTCGAATCATGATTGAATTATATCATTATAGAAACTTTAGTAGTGTGTTAAGAGTTTTTTTTATTATAAATTAACGCGAGCGAAGCCGCGTGCAAGAACTAGTTTGTCTATAAAAGTCAACTACATTGAGTCAGAATTTTGTACGTCATTCGTGCACAAACAAACCGACAAGCAGAACAAATTCAAAAAAATATCAAAATGGATTCTATTGGTTATCCTTTAACGCAACACTATTTTTAAAATATTTTCAATGTACAGACACGCCGATTCTACAGATTTATATGTATAGATAATCAAAACAAACTCATCGATAAAAAAACGCGTAACACAGCTCACGTTTGAATATCAATGATTTGATTGCCGCCTCCAAAAACCATGCTCATACAAGGAAAACCCATTGACCGAATCATGACTAACACTCAGTAATGACAGAATACAATAGGTTACACTAACAATACCTTTACAATATACTAACATTCAGACACGCACACGTACAAAGCAACCGCGTATAATTGTAACTTTATTTGTTTCTCACGAAGATCCGGGAAAATAAGAAAATTTTGAATGTATAATGAATTCTCTGTCGTGGTGGCCCGAAGGTTACCTACCCGCCTGTTAAGCAACAGGTTGCGGGTTCAAACCCAGACATGTACCGATGTTCCTTTTCCAATTTCATATGTACTTTCTTAGTTAATCTAAGACGCCACTGACATACGGTGAAAGAAAACATCGTGAGGAAACCTGGACTTTAATGGTCTGAAATCGCCAACCCGCAGTGAGCAAGCATGGCTATCAAATGCTCGTTCCTTCTCTGTATGAGAAGAGGCATTTTCCCAGCAATGGGACAGTTATAGGCTAATATTTATTTATTTTATTATTTAATTGATTATCTGCGCAAGAGACGGTCGCGTTCGGCGATTTGCGTTCAGAATACTAGAGAGCTAATTGTTCTAATTCCTCTTTCCAACGTTCGACTGTTGAGTGCATCAGTCAGTTTTAGTAAGTAAGCATGCTTCAGCACGCATACGCACGCTTACGAATTCTACGTGCTTACAATTTTATGATGTTGCGAATAAGTGTGTCTAAACCCATCCAACATTATTTTCCAAATTGCTGCTGATTAAGGGAATAATCATGTGAAAGCATTCTATTTAACGCGTAATCGTACTGAAGCATGGTTAAGCATGCGAAAAGCGAATTGATGTGAAAAGGTGAAGACTCACTCATGTTCATACAAAATGCCCATTTTAACATAACATCGCGCCTGTATTCTCCAAAGGGTTGGCAGAAGAGTACAGTACAAACTCTTTTCCTACGTAATAAGGGCGAGCCTATTACCATCGTCTCATGTTGTGCCGGACTTAAAGAATAGCACTACCCCATCTCTTCCCGTGGGTGTCGTAAAAGGCGACTAAGGGATTCTCTAGAGGATGGGCAACAGCGTTCTCTGAGTACTTTAACAACCATACTGCGATCGCCAATTACACGCCTGCCAAGCGTGGCGAATATAGCAACCCCCCCCCCCCCCCCCTCCCAACATGGCTTGGCTTGGGGGAGGCCTATGTCCAGCAGAGGACGTCTTTCAGCTGAATGATGATGATATTACCATCAACCGGGTACAAATCCAGACTCCGAGCTGATACTAAGAAATTCCACACGGAAAACCCCAATATCACTTTGCCCAACCTGGGGATCGAATTCAAGACGCTCAGCAGTTGCGTTTGCGACCACTACACCAACGCAGCAGTACACATTTCCTGTGCCGATGCTCATTTTCTATAAGCGAAATGTGAATTTAGTCCCTAAAGTGACTTTACTTCTAAATAGTTAATTAATCAAAAAGATAATGAATGTAGTGACAAAAATTTAAAGGAGTATGCTTAGTTGATTGGTCATGTGGAGAGAATGAGTGAACGGCGATTAAAAAAAGAAATTTATAAGGCGGGTGTCAGTGGAAACGCCGGTAGAGGACGCCCTAGAAGGACATGCATCGATATTATTGATGATGTTCTTCAAAAAGGACAGGTGTGTGGAACTCTCAACCGGCGAGCGTGTATGACAAGATGTATGAATGTGGACGAAGCGAAAGGAGTATGTAAGGATCGTGGCATGTGGCGTTCTGCAGTTTCTGCCTAGCCCCATGGGACAAAGAGTGAGTTTATGTATGTATGTAGTTCATTAGTTTTAAGTTGCTAATCAAAATGTCAAGTATGTGTTTGACAATAGCACAACAAGCATATGCACAACAAGTTATTGTTTGTCTCGACACCGAACATGAATTACATTCTTGTATGCAAATGTTTGCCACTACTTGTAACTCCAAGGACACTTCTAACACAGTACAATCATGCTGAGAAAAAACTCCTTAAAATATGTAGGGTTGTTAACAGGGACCAACCTGTCTAATTCGCTAAATAAGTAGTTAATATAACCATCACACGAGTTAAATTAATTATTCCTCTGTTGAGGAAATCCATGACGGTGGAATTGTATATAGCAGTTCCCTGATGTCGACATTTTAGGAGATAACTATGAGGCTTCCAAAACCACGATAAGTAAACAAATGCAGCGAAAAAAAAATTGAATGTATAAATAAAAAAATGTCATGTGATAAGTTACAGTCTTAGTTCAGCTGATGAAATACTACCAACTGCCCATTTCTACCGCCAAGCTGCATTGCTGTTTTAAGGTTTGAAAGGTACGGGTGATGATGGCACATTGAGACTCTCCAACTTTAATCTTTAGCCCCCCCGCAGACCGCAGACTTTCTATCGGCCGATAATTTGGTCGGGTTGGGCTGCTATTGCGCACACTGGGCCAACAATCTTTTTCCATTCCTCTTCTTCCCTATCTTTAATTGTTGTAATTGGTCTAAGATCGTTTACATTAAAGTAAAATAAATAAACTAAACAGTCGGGTGTGTGCATACCAAATACCAGTTGAGTTTGAAGGCAATCGTGTAGACCATCAAACTTTTTTATCGGCCGATACTGAATCGTTATAGTGTGCGCACTTGCATACATCTTCATACTGATTAAGAAACCGACCAAACTATCGGCCGATAGAAAGTCTCTGATCTGCGGGGGCTCTTAATCCTCTTGGTGTTGGATCGCATCACTAGATGGCCTATTTGCTTATCGACTACATGCTAGCAAGTGCTTATTTAAATAAAAAGTATTTCATAAAGTGTTTAAGAAGTCTTATTAATTTAATTTGTAACGTATAAAATACTTTTTATTTGAATAAGCTATCATTCTTAGTTCCGAGACATTAAGGTTTATTTTTTGAGACAAAATCATTGCTCCCGAGTGTAAATTAAAACAGAGATAATAAGTAATGGAGATGCATTGTCAAACATTCAACAATTTGCTGACGTTTACAAAATTAGAATAAAAACAAAACTTATTCCGTTTTTAACAGGAGAACCAATAACACTTTTATTCATGCTGGTAATTAAGCATTGGACTTCGAAACATATCTTTAAAACCAGCTATAGTAAGACCTAGAACAGCCATTACATGAAACATTGTGTTAAAAATATACCTTGGCACAAATTACTGATAAATTATGGACGCACTAATTGGTAGACGACAAACACTACATTGTCTGTAAACAAAACATAAATAAATAACTCACAATTACTAAGAAATGTCCTTGAAAAATTATTTTTCAGCAATTCACGGGTCAACTGGCATCTCGTATACACTTTGGCTTGTAGCCCCAAACATAAAGTTAGCACTAAAATTATTTGAATAACACGTGCGCTCGCCATGACGACCGGCTTCGTACTGATAGCAGAATCTGTTTACTAATATGTATTATGTATGCGTCTACGCACCTTTGACATTTCGCTTTATTTTGAGGAAATGGTTGCGGACCGGTGCATAATCTGTGACGGTTTTGAGTGACTGTCAAATGTTTTTTGATTATTGTTAGGTATTTTGAGTGGCTGCATTGGCGCGTTGTTGGCCTGGTACCTGATGTGTGTTTTTATTAACAGCCTTATAGCGTTCTGCATGTAAGTACTTACATCTTTGTTTAAAGACAAGCACGTACGACTAACGGGACATAATAATAATATATAGTTAGGCGGCTGGATGAAGGGCCTGATACAGAAAGCTGTACTTCTTGACACGGCGCGTATTGTTAGGAAGTTCTTCTCTCTGAGGCCCTGACCACCGGTAGCTTGGACCCTGTTCTCGATGCCGGTGGGCTACTATATTTTTAAATATTTTTTGTTTTTTTTTGTTATGGAAATATTTAAAAGTGTAATTGTAAATGTATTTTAATGAAGGAATATATCGTAAATAGAGTCAAAAAAATTTGATTTTGAAAGATTATAATAAATAAACTAGTTTCGCTTGTGGTCAACACACAACCATTATTTTACCTGGTGCACATCTAAATTTTAAAAGTTTCATTCCCTTCCTTTTAAAATAATTACATAAAATATTACGACAATTTTTGGTGTTCACATATTATAATATAATGATAATCAGCAATTTTATTTTAATAAATAAATGATAAATAAATATTAGCCTTAACTCTCCCAATGCAGGGCAAAGGCATCTTCTTATTCAAAGAAGGTACGGGCATTGATCACCACGCATGCTCACTGCGGGTTGGCGATTATTATTATAATTTTATTTCAATGCCATCAAAGGCAAGTCGTCTTCGTATGAAGAAGAGTAGAAGTGTTTCGGTTTGTGTATCAACCTTTTATTTGGACGTGGTTCTGGTGTTTTCGCTAACCCAGATGTTGAAGGATGATTAGAGTCAAGATCTTGGATATAGGTGTCACGCGACTTTTGAAAAAAGTGCGCCAAACGGCTAGGATAGCCTAATGTTAAAGTAGCCCCAAAAGCTGTCAACGCTACCCACAAAGTCAAAGAAGCCCTGGTTTACCGGTACTATAGATTGAGTAGCTGACAACCTCCTCAGTTTGACACCAACTTTGTGGGGACGGGCTAGAATGTAAAACTTCCCCATCGCACGCTGTGTGGTAGGATCTATACGTTCCGCCTGGCTAGCTACTACCTCCACATTAAAGTCCAAGCCAAACAGTTTACTGTATTCCCTCATGAGTATGTGAGGGCCAGACGGAGTTCCGAGTGGTACCGGACGTAAAGAATAGCACTACCCCATCTCTTCCCGAGGGTGTCGTAAAAGGCGACTAAGGGATTCACTAGAGGATGGGCAGCAGCGTTTTCTGAGTACTTTAACAACCATACTACGCTATATGATAAGCGTGCTTATTATGGCAAACCCCTAACATGGCTTGGGGGAGACCTATGTCCAGCAGTGTCTTTCGGCTGAATGATGAGACGGACACAAGGGAGTTCCTTTATATCTTTCTTACTTGGATTCGTGTGCTCCAGCTTAGACCCTGTCTACGCTTACCATTAGGTGCGACTAGGGACAAAGTTGACCAACCTCTCGCTTCCGGCCGTGGTTCTGTCCATGGTCGGGAGCGAGAGTGCATGGGAAGCCGTCGCCTCCTTCTGGGAGGAGGTGATGGCGACCAAGGAGGGAGCGGAAAGGGAGAGAGAGGCAGCTGCCACTCTCCCTTCCCGCACAAGACGCACCGGGCGCCGGAGTGCGCCGTAGTGTGTGGCCTGCGGGCGGCGGGTTAGGGGACCCGTCGCCCGACCATTAACAGGCCCGAGAAGGCGGCGCGCTGTTTTCCGTGCGCGCCTCTCAGGAGGACGTGGGGCGAGGCCCCACAGAGGAAGAGGTCTGCCAGGGGCTGGCGGACCGAGGCCTGCCGGGGTCGCGGTGCATGCAGCTGCGAATCCCGCGACCTCGGCCAAGGGTCAGGAGAAGGAACACCGTGGGTTTTTAGCCGGTAAGAGTCCGGCATACCCCTTCGTCTTCCCCGGGCGAAGGGCATCCATGAGGACATTCCCAAGGAAAAAAAAAGGGACAAAGTTGACCAAGTAAAAAAAGAATTTAAAAAACGCCAAGTTCAGAACTGACGTAATTTCTTCAATTGCCGTGCTGCGGTCTTTAATATATTATCATCTGGTCGACGGTCGTTGTGCTTACCTTGACCTCCTACTGAATGATCTTACTTAATATGCGAAAGGAATATCAATAAATACTAAAACGATAAATAACTAAAAATCTTGAAGAACATGGGTATTCCCCAAAGACAGCTACTATGTAAAACCCCGGAGGATAATCCTACTAATTGTATAAATGTAAAAGTTTGTGAAGATGGATCGATGTTTGTTACGGGTTTTGATAAAATTTGGCACACGTATAGATTATGTCCTGAATTAACAACTTTTTCCGGGTGCTTGAAGTGGTTCCCCGAGTTGTTCATATTTTTCAGTTCAAGAAGTCCACAATAGTACCTACGCAGGCCCGTATCAAAAAGAACGGTCTTCTTATCTCATGTCAGCGTGAGATGCAGAGCTCTCGAACCAGCCCGATTCAGAACCTTCTCGACAAGCAGTTGTCGACCGAAACAGTTTGTTATCTCGTTCCCTGTACGATTCTTGTAACGAGAGCTAAAGAGATAGCTTATCGAATTGTTCGACAGTTGACTAATCGAATCATTCTGAATCAGGGGGCTGTAACACTTTAATAAAATAAATTATTTGACTGCCACGGCTAAAGGAATTAGCCAGAACTGCAGACATATTATATTTTATATGATCCATCATATGCACGAAGATGGGGGTGCATGAAGGTGTGTACATTGGTACGCGTAGTCAGTTACGCGTACGCAGGAACGCTTAGTTCGTACAAGGCTTAAGACAGGCACCTCCATACTATTACTAAGCGTTCCCGTGTACGCGTAACCGACTACGCGTACATTGGAACGCTTAGTCCGTACACACCTTAAAAAGAGCCTCCACGAGTGACGCTACTTAAATATGTCCGGCGCATCCTCAGCAGTCAGCCTCGCTACCAACCTTGCTGACTGGCTAATCTTTACACCACGGCATGACCTATTCTCGTATAGCTCGTGCCGACACGATAGAAGAAGATATGATACATCTACTATTAGCCAATGGCAACAGTTGCATTAAAATATATGTAAAACGATTCTATCGCCACACAACGTATAATATCGAAACACATTTGCGTATCAAAGAAACCCTGAACTCTGCTATCATTGCACTAACATTCGGAAATACCCAAGAGCAATTAACATTACCTATGTAGAATGATAACAGATTTATCTTAATTATCACTCGTTACGACAATATAGAAAACTATTTTGATAAGTTTCTTAGTTTCTACATTATATTCTTTATCTTCTTCTTTATAGCCTGAGGCCACTTGTTTACGGCACGGTCTCTTAACCGTACGGTGTATTAGCCGTGCCGTAAAAAAACCGTGTGAGCTTGTACACGACACGACAAACTACCAGCCGAAACTGATTTATATCCATTTTGTACCACAAAATCAGCGTTGGAAAGCTATCATGCAATAATTGCCCGTCGCGAAAACGTCCGGTGCCGTTAACAAACTCTCATAGACCGTCATACAACACTAATGTAAATCAAACCGTGCGCTAAAGAGGAATAGCCACGGTGCATTCCGCGGCGCAGGCGTGCCCTTGGGCCGCCGTATCTGTCAACAAACTTCTATAGTAGTCCATACAACACTGATGACCGTGCCTACACACGGCTAATTAACTGTAGGTTTTTTTATGGCGAAAAAACATTTGTGAACAAGAGGCCTTATTCTGGCATCCATACAGTATGACTGATTAGTCACTTTAGAGTTCTTCCACACCACGTGTTTTTCCGGCGCTGTCGACGCGTGTCGCACGCAACTATAACGCGCTGCAAACGCGATGTTATCGCAACCAATTTACCTATTCACACGTTCATAAAATTGTAGTATGCAGACGACGACTTTTTCGCGAGCTGTCGACGCGCTCGTAGCGCGGAGTTACATCGATACAGACGCGCTGTGTCAGCGCGTATTAATCGATTACTTGCCGACACGCGTGTCTGTAGCGCGATACACGCTCCTTCGAGCGCGTGCTACACGCGTTTTACTTTGCAAGGAGAGTTGCTCACGCGCGTCTGTAGCGCGTTTCTCGTGAGTTTGCAGCGATGCAATTGCAAGTAATCTGCCTATTTCAAGTTTAGCAGCGCCGACAACGTGCGATAGCGAAACGCGCGTCGACGGCGCCGGAAAAAAACGTGGTGTAGAAGACTTAAAACGCACTAGCGGCTAGCCGCAATGCGGCGTGCCGCTTGCGGTTAGCCGCACATCGATTTTTACATGAAACCGCATGATCTAAACGCACTGGCGCACGACGGCTGGCCGGAAATCAGTGCGTTGAGATCATGCGGTTTCATGTAAAAATCGATGTGCGGCCAACCGCAAGCGGCACACCGCATTGCGGCTGGCCGCTAGTGCGTTTTAAGTCTTAGCGTTAAAACGCACTAGCGGCCAACCGCAAGCGGCACGCCGTATTGCGGCTGGCCGCTAGTGCGTTTTAAGGCTTAGAGCTCTTATATTCGAAAACTACGAACTCTGTTCATCATTCTGTGCAACTTTTTTATGCGACTAATTCTGAATTCGTTTAAAAAACTCTACTGTTCCCTACATTTAAGCAACATCGACTATTTTGTATGGAACAGCAGATGTTTTTTCACGAATTTTTTCAATAAAAAAAGTTGTAAAGACTGATGAGCAGAGCTCATGCTTTTCGAATGTTAAGCGAGTACCTAACCAGTCATGCTGTAGATCCAAATTACCCACATTATAGACAGACATATTGATTACCTTTGAGAGACATCGTGATTACTCTGTGCCTCAAAGAGCACGTCAAACCGTTTGTCGACTGGCCAAATTCTACTAACAGAAACGTTGCACAATCGCAATTGAACCGAATCTGAACCGTTCATTCAGGCAGTGTTCGTTTGCCAAAACTGTCAAATTGTTTGACAACAAAAACGAAACCAAACATAAACAAAAATTGAATGAAGGTTGTGATTCGTTTGCAGTTTAGCAACGAAAAGAGCCGCCACGAGTGACGATACTTAAGTATGTCCGGCGCACCCTGGGCAGTCAGCCCCGCTACCAACCTTGCTGACTGGCTAATCTTTTCACCACAGCATGAGCTATTTTCGTATAGTTTGTGCTGACACGAGAGAAGAAGAAGAAGTTTAGCAACAGCTTTGTTAGTAGAATTAGCCCACAGATTGCCATAGAAAGAAAGAAAAGAAATTGACTGCCAAACTTTTTTTTATATTCATATTAACTTGCAAAGTACTTAAAACATAAACTTGCATTCAATAAATTGGCAATTGCATATCTTCGGTGTTATAATGAAGTTACCATGTTCAGCATGATGCGTACCACCATAAGAATACCTATGATAATCGTTGAATCGTTGATGTTTAAAAGTCTGACAAAATTAAATAGTCTAGCGTAGTGATGGTCAAAGTACCCGCGGGCCAGCTGCGGCCCGCGAACCGTTTTGATCTGGCTCGCCAACAACCGCAGTCGTAGCAATTGAAAAGTCTTCAAACATTAATAGATTTTCATCTTCATCGCGAAAGCATTAAACCGGGTCCGCAGCGCCAATTTTCTAACATGTTATTGTGTTTTTGCTAACAAAACAGTTAGGCCACGCCCCTATTCGGTTAGCAAACAATGTTATCCTGTTTGCAAACACGAAAACACGGCGCAGCGGACCCGGCTTTAGGTTCAAAGTTGATTGGGAAAATTTTACAGTTTCGGGTAGCTTGACCTTTTTTTTTTTTTTTTTTATCATGCGAAAATCCTCATGGATACCCTTCGCCCCGGGAAGTCGAAGGGTTATGCTGGACTCTTACCGGCTAAAAACCCACGGTGTTCCTACTCCTGACCCTTGGCCAGGGTCACGGGATTCGCAGCTGCATGCGCCGCAACCCCGGCAGGCCTCGGTCCGCCAGCCCCTGGCAGACCTCTCCTTCTGTGGGGCCTTGCCCCACGTCCTCCTGAGAGGCGCGCACGGAACACATGCGCGCCGCCTTCTCGGGCCTGTTACTGGTCGGGCGACGGGTCCCCTAACCCGTCGCCCGCAGGCCACACACTAGGGTGGCCGGAGATCACGAAGCAAACTTCGTGCCGGAGATCGTCGCGCGCCCTCCGGCGGCGCCCGGTGCGTCTGGCGCGGGAAGGGAGAGTGGCCGTCGCCTCTCGCTCCCTCTCCGCTCCCTCCTTGGTCGCCATCACCACCTCGCAAAAGGTGGCGACGGCTTCCCACGCACTCTCGCTCCCGACCATGGACAGAACCACGGCTGGAAGCGAGAGGTCACCACCGACCGCCGCGACTAGTTCGCGGCGCTGCGTCGCCCACGCACGGCACTCCTGCAACGTGTGCAGCGCCGTGTCTTCCGGGCAGTCGACGCAGTGGTGACATCCGGGCGTCTGCTCCCGGCCTATGCGACGCAGGTACTTCCCGAAACATCCATGTCCCGAGAGCACCTGCGTCAGCCGGAAGCTGAGGGCGCCATCGGGTAGCTTGACCTGCTGGTGTCTGGACATACCTGCGTTGTGTTTGTGACGACATAAATCAATGTTAAGAAATTCTGGACCCCATAAGAATGATTCGGTTTTTTTTAGCCCTTGATGAGAAAATTTGGCCACTCCTGGTCTAGCGGCTAGACCATTTTATTTAAAGTGATATCCTAAGGCTTGACTCGGTCCTCAGGATAATTATGTTATAATAAAATCGAATTTTAAAGGTCAGATGATAGTCACTTCATGTAAAATACTGACATTAGCCACATTTGATAAGATTGATAGCTGACCCTGATATCCCTTCGTATTAAAAAAAAGACTAAGTTGGTACTAGTAATCTTAATGAACTATAAAATTGTATCGAAAATGCAACTGCACAGCATCAAAGGGAATGTTTCGAAATTACTGCAATACCAATTTGCCTGCCAACTGAGTTAAGCTGCTAATAATATTTCCGATAAGTATTTCAAATAACAATTTATTGGGAAAACCAAAAGTCCTCTGAGAGAAACATGTTTACAATATTGAAAATAAAGCATTTAATGGCAGGATGGGACACGATGAATTCATATTTCTTGATGATTCAAAAATTTAAGGAAAACATTGTATACCTAATACAAAAATCACCATAAGAAATAATCATGTAGAGGATGACAAGCAAAGTCAAGTAAAACAAACACATTTGTTAATATTTTATTTAAGAATGGAAATGGCATCACATAAATTATTTATTTACATATTTAAACTAATTAAAGCAGAACAAAAAAGTTCTTTAAAACATCAACATAAATGCGGTTTGGACGCGTTACGTTAATTACAATGCAAATAAAGCTCAAATACCATACAACGCATGTTATAAAAATTTCAAAACTTATATTATGGCAGATAGAAGAAATATTTTATCATCATCACACAAAAGCATAAAGGCAATTTCACTGTTGCAAACTATACTTGACTGTGTACATTTATCGGTAGGTGCACGCACACATACTCAAATCTCGGGCATACGATATTCAACAGGGAACTAAGGGGACTCAATCGCGATGTTCACTGAATACCGTGTAGACCTGTGGATGAGTATGTGTGCGCGCTGAACGACAAATCTAGGGAAAAGTATTTGTATAGAAATTTCTGAAACTGGGAATGTTTTGTTGAATGCATTCCTTGTCGTCTCATTGAATGGTAGAGGCACTGCTTTGACAGCCAAAAAGGCATAGCAAAGCCGGTATCCGGATGAAGACAAATATTTGTTGGCTCACAGATATTTGTTTCGAGTCCCAATGTATAGGCTAGTGATTTGTTCGTGTGCATCTACGACATAGGAAACCTGGAAAGTCAAGTAATATTACTGGATTGGTAACCATCCAACATATCATACCTTACAATGGATGGTAACAACCAACCCAGAAAATATACTACTGGGAATTTCTGTATATTGGATGTTGATATAAACACACACGCCCAGACATCGAACTTCACTACGAATATCAAATATTTGTCCGAAGTTGAAACCTAAGCCACAATATGCTAGCTAGCTACCCAGCTACCCCGTTAATCTATAGTTAAACATTTCTTGGATATCGACGGACCATTTTGCTTCTGGTTTTCAATTAGGACATTTCTAAACCTAGTCTTCAAGCGTTTTATCATGATAAATATTTCTTCTACCTGCCTTCTGTGACTACAAATAACAATATACGCTCCTACGATATTACACGACATTTTGAAGATTTCTTTGACTTAAAAACTCATTAGCAACTCAACCACGCGACTTAGCACCGTTGCTGATTCTTTATTCGGTCGCGCGACTAAATTGCTAATGGTGCTGACTCTGTTGCTCACGAACTAAACTAAACTAAAAATACTGCTATCTTTTATTAACAGGCAAAACAAGAGACGTTTTTTTTTAAAGCTGTTATACAAATTTACTTGTTGAACATTACCGTGATTTTAAGGTACGAGTTCGTAGGCGACTGCATACAGCAGTAGCAGACGACGTGTCGCTCTGACACTACTGGTTTCTATCTATTTCTATGAAATACCTTCCGCAGCTAGCGACACGTCGCGCGACTACACGTCGTATGACCGCAGACGACGTGTCGCCCGACCGCAGATCAGTAGTGCCACCAACGCTGGAGCGACCACACGATTTTTTCTCAAAAAATTAGTTTTTCCAATTCCTATGAAGAAAAACTGATAAACCAGGTGGCCCAATATTCTGCACTGTACAATGCATCTAACAAAAACAAAAGATACAAAAGTAAATCGCGACCGCTAATCCTAAACAGGTCACACATCTTGTCTCACGGAACATTCAGAACTAACTGGAATACGACATGTCGTCTGCTGCAGCCATCTGCAGTTGGGTTCGGAATCATGACTGCAGCGACATGACGCTACGACGTGTAGTAACGATACGTCGTCTACTGCTGTATGCGGTCGGCTACGAACTCGTACGTTTAGGCGGCATGTAGTGAGGTGTTGGCTAAATCTTTTTGTAAATTTTAGTTCAACCTAATTTGACAGGTCTAATATTCTTCCATCTCTGTCTTGTTTTATCTACATGTATAGCAATATTGTTAATTAAGATTAGCCGGTGCTCATAAGAATCGGAATCAATGTGTTTAGTTCTACCGATTAATATACAAATAAGTGCGCGCGATATCCTTGCGACCGTTGTGACTAAGTCGCGAAAAATGAAAGCATGCTTCTAATTTAACAGGCTGATCCGCTTCATTGTTTCAATAGTCCTACTTGATTTAAATTCACGACACAAAAATTTGCGGTTTCGTTACGCAATAATTTTAAGGAGGAAAGAAAAATATATAAAATGTTATGACCGCTTATTATTCAACAGTAATATTAAAAGGAAAATCCAAACAAACCACAGAATACCTAGTCATCTAGGTACATAATACATTATATTTTGTTAGTCTAGATTAGAATAGCTGCCCATTGTCTGCAATTAATTGATTCAAATTAATACAATTCACTCGTACAATTG
Source organism: Amphipyra tragopoginis (assembly GCA_905220435.1). Taxonomy (NCBI): domain Eukaryota; kingdom Metazoa; phylum Arthropoda; class Insecta; order Lepidoptera; family Noctuidae; genus Amphipyra; species Amphipyra tragopoginis. Next base: position 11,898,309 of record HG992015.1, on the reverse strand, counting down.
AAGAGTTTATGATAATACTTGCCACCTTTTAGAATTAAACCTCAATTCCTGAACATGCGTTTACGTCATCATGACTTTTAGGTATTAACTCAATAAATGTTGAAATCAAAATTAAAGATATTTTATACTCTATATTATTCTTTCATTGTTAGATTATCAAGCAATGCAACGAGACTGAAGAAGCTACTAATTTTCAAAAAGAAAATACTAATATTCCTGGCAAGAAGAGACTTCCTTAGGTATTCTCCATTACAGTCTTAGTACTCAAATCAAACGGCAATCTGATTTTTTCCCCTGTGTTTTTCATTCAAGACCGTCTGTCTAGTTCAGCTCCTTAGTTTTAATTCTATGTAACAATTGATCACCGTTGTTAATTTTAATAAATTCACAATGTCGATTAACATTGCTACACGAATTCATAAAACAACTCAATTTTGAAATGTTAAAATTTCAACAAAAATATCGCGCTTTATTATTAAAATCAAAATAACATACAGACTTCGCAGTGACTATATCTTAATTAATAACAAAATGTCTGAGCCTCGTGTTAATATATTAGTTCTAAACTAAATAATGTTTGAGTAATACGTCTTCACAGAAGACATATTTTATATTTTAGTAATTTATTAGAAGCTCGTCAAAGTTTAATTAATAAGCCACAACTTCGGGCAAAAGTAAATAGTAAACAACATGAAGACACCGTATCAGTCCACAAACCCAAAACGATTTTAGAATATTAACATCGAAAACAAACTAGAAAATAACTGACTTAAATATCCATAAACTACTACTCGTATATACGACTTGTACGAGTAAATAAAGAAAAAGTAGTCACAAAAAATTATTGATTTCAAGTGGTCCAAAATGTCTCCCTTTCAGCAGTCTACTACGAAGAATTCTCAACACTGGACTTTTCTAAATGATAACAATATTAATAGCGTCTTTTGAATCCTAAGCCATTTATGTTTAGTTTAAATTACAACCACTTGATGTGTGATTTTCAAACGTGCTTATTATCTAATCTGGATCAACAAAAACTATATGACCTTTCATAAGGCATTGACAAACATGAACACGGCTGTTACTGCAATTTTAGAAGAGTGCTTGTTATCCTGAGCAAACCATTTATTTACCTTTCTCCAAAGTTGCGCTTTAAAATCAGTCAATTTGAAGACTAACGAGAATCATTAGTAATATACATTTAACATTTATATTAAATTTAGATAACCCTTAACTATTAAGTAGAATTAATTACAATTATTATAATCTCTCACACAGATATTTACGTCCTTATCACAAGCAAGAGGTGATCGTAAACATTTCTAAGAATCAGTTATTACTGTTACACAGTACTATTTATACATAACTACTAAAATAACTTTATTCCCGTCTATTTTATTGTACTTTGATCTCATGGATATTATAGCTACACGACTTTACTTAATGCTCCGTAGTTTTATGATTTGATATCTGTTTTCTAATGTTACTTCGTAGATGATAATAATTTTCAGTGTTATTATTTTTATCTTGTCTATATTTAAACTCAAGTATACTTGGACAACTGTTTGACTGAATTTGATTCTGAAATAGCCAAGCAAGATATTCTTCAACAGCTTTTTTTGTCCCGCAACAATCTAATATTGGAAGTTTTCTCAAAACTCCTCTAAAATCAATTATTCTACACTGTAACATTAGAATTATACCAAAATATGGCATTTTGTTAACAAAATTATTCGTTTTTTTCTCACGGAGCTGTGTAGAGTGTTAACTTAATATTTTAAACAGATATGAAATTAAAAATAAATCTGAAGCGTCTCTGTTAAATAATTTATAAAGTCCAAATTAGTGAGCCATTTGGAAATTCCGACATTATTATACTTACAAACAATATATTTTCACAACATCTAAATACATTTCAAATTTTAATACTTCATTAATAACCAAAGAAATATATTATAAAAATTTCACGACTAGTAAAACGAACTCCTCTACATAGTTCATTCACACCTTCGAAGTCGCCGTCAACATCACATAACTGGCCCTAGGATTTTCTTCTTGTACCGGTTCTTGCCTAAAGCATCTATGGGGCTCAAACTCCGCTGGTTTCTTAAGCATCTTCCTTACAAACCACACCAAACCGATCACTATCACCATCAAACCTAGAGCCACGCCGATCAACGCCGTATTCAGGCCCTTGAAACCGGCCTTCATTTCCAAGGTACCAAGAGACTCTATTAGCTGTGGAACGACACAAATTGTTCGCCTTTCATCAACTTTGTACTTCGAAATTGCTGCACAAACTTCGTAAGGTCCTCTTATGAATCCTTCCATGGATATCTCTAAAGTCGATTGGCACGGCGTATCTTTTTGGGCTACGAGGGAGCCTCGAGAAAGGACAGCGAGGACGATGTAGCAGTTGTTGATCGGTCTGATGTCGTTTGACAGTCTTTGGGAGCGAGGTAGTACGTATTGTGGTCTCTGTGGAAGCCCCAAGACTGATATAAGGACTGTTAGAACTCCATCACCAGTGACGTTTGATCTTACTTCCGAGACTCTGGAAAGAAACAGTTGAGTAAGTAAAGTAAAGAAACACATGTTTTACATAAAACAGATGTTTCCGAAAAAAATACAATAATTACGGTTGTCTGGGTATTAAAAGAAAAACAAACAATGTATTATCTATAATATCACCCGGCGCTGATGATTATTGACTACAAAAGGGCTATAGCTTTGCCAGAGAGATGGGCAAATATATTAGCAACGGATGACGACATAATTTATGATAGCATATTACTTTAAGCAATATAAAACGAGAATTTAAGTAGGGCTTTGATACTAATTGTAGTAACTGTGTTTTTGCAATTAGTATGACTTTATATAGTGAAATAGTTAATTTTTAACTTTAATAGAAGTTTATCTACCTCAAACATGAGGATCTCACCTTAATGGATTACTCTCTGGCGCTCTTGTCACCACTATAGGCACTACAGTAGCGAATGTGGCACGTTGTCTTACTTGCATAGGAGCTCCACAACCCAGGACCAAGGACAGAGGCACATCAGAACTATCCATCTCTTCTAGAGCTATACAGAATCTGTGAAAACAATTTCAATGAATTCAGGCAATTGAGCTCTAAAACTGGGAACATGCATCTGATTTGCACCACAATACACAGTGATCCACTTTATTTCCCAGACTACACCGTCTACTAAAACATAAACAAGAGGTAGGTATATTCGCAAACTTCGCACTCAAAGCTTTAAAGAAGCTAACAGAAGGTATTCAAACGATGTTTCAAAAACATACAAAATGTAATATTGATAGTTGCTACCAAAAGCGCCTGTCAATATTTTGATAGCCATATTATTTCTTGCTGCAACACGTCCTTGTATTTTGGTCAGGCGTATACAGCTTAGAACCAGGGACTGAATTACCGAAAAATTGGGATATCTTAATTTAGCGGTATGACGTCATATCGATTTAAAACGGATAACCTAAAATACCGATATCCTAAAATTCCGGTATCCTATAATTCCGGTATCCTAAAATTCCAGTATCGTAAAATTTCTGTATCGATACATTTTGATACCGAAATTAAATGATATCGAATAATAACGATTAACCGAAATATATCTGTTAAATAACGGTATACATATTTTAACCGCGCGCTCCAAGGTCGACAGTCAAGACGTCGCTCATCTCTGTTATTGTTGTTACTTACTAGCGTTAGCATCGTAATTCGAACTACCTACTCAAAAACAAAAGTGAAAACTGAAACAAGTAAACGTACAAAACTATAAAATGATTAAAAGAGTAAGTTTTACTAAAAAAATATAATAATATATAACTAGCTTGCCTCGTATGTTTGTTTGCAGATCAACGCGTAATTTTTTCGTCATTATTGATGGACAGATTAATAGACTGAGTATACACTGTAGGCAACAATTTTTTTTATCGTCTTACCATCCTCAATGATTCCCTCCGTCCAGGGAATGTGAAGGGCTATACCGGACTCTTACTGGCTAAAAACCCAGGATGTTTCTTCTTCTGATCTATGGCCGGGGTCGCGGGATTCACAGCTGTATGCACCGCAACCCCAGCAGGCCTCGGTCCGCCAGCCATTGGCGGACCCCTACTTCTGTGGGGTCTGGCCCCCATGTCCACACGCGCGGAACACTGCGCGCCGCCTTCTCAAGCCTGTTACTGGCCGGACGACGAATCGGCGAGTACTAGCATGAGACATATATGGGGTGAAAGAGGACATGTCATTTAACGTGTCATGCTGGTACTTGATGAGGTAGGGTTTGCCAACAGGGCCCGCTCAGTCTGTAAGTACTGATTCCTTGTTATGCTTACGATAACTCTGATGTTAATTAGCTTTTTTTTATAATTATTATAATTGTGGCGGCATCTATCCACGCCACATGCGAACTACGCAACACATCGGTGGTGTAGATGACTACAGCAACAATATCGACAACTCTCATAGATGACAGTTCCTACATCGCGCTATCATGATTTAACACGCAGATATTATAAATACAACCTCCCAACATCAACCGTTGGGCAGTAGCCCGCCAGGCATAAGACTCCGCCTGGTTGGAGGATCCTCCCGTTGGATGGAGGAACACCACACCTCGTTCCTCCACATAATCAATAAGAAGGCCTACGACTCGGTGCCACATATGTACATGGCTCATGAGGGTGCTGGAATTGTATAAAGTAAATACAACTTTATGCGCCTTCCTGACGTCATGTATGGGGCAATGGAGGACGGTCCTTCGCTATCCAGGATGTCGGCAAATTCAAGGGATAGGAGAACCAATCAAATTGAGCGGGGTATATTCCAGGGCGATAGTCTGAGCCCGCTGGGGTTTTGCCTGGCCTTGAACCCTCTAAGCACACTGCTGGAGGGGTCAGGGTTAGGCTATCGATTGAGAAGAGGTGGTCAGGTAATAGTAATATCCCACCTCCTTTACATGGATGATCTGTAACTCTTTGTCCCCAACAATTTGCAACTGCTGGATTCACTGAAGGTAACTGAAACTTTCAGTAATTCCATCAGGATGGAATTTGGTGTGGACAAAATAATGTGCAGTCATGCATGTAAAGCGAGGGAGGATTATAGAATCCGTGGGAACCCCCGACTCTCGGATTCCATACACCTTAGATCCCTCTTCTTAACCGAAACCTACAAATACTTGGGCATGCCGGAGGTGTTAGGTATCAGTGAGGCTGATATGAAGTAATCGTTAAAGGAGCGCTTCTATGGCCGCCTGAAAAAAGTACTTAAAAGTCTTTTGTCAGGCGGAAATAAGGTGCGCGCCTTTAACGGTTGGGTCATGCCAGTCTTGACATACTCCTTCGGCATACTCAAGTGGACTCAGACCGAACTTGACGCCCTGGATAGGAGCGTCCGTACGCTGCTGACTGCATATCGAATGCATCACCCACGCTCATCGGTAATGAGACTGTAAGTCCCGCAGAAGTGTGGGGGTTGAGGCTTTTTAAATGCTAAGACCCTCCATAACCGCGAGATATTCAGTCTCAGGGAGTACTTCTCCCAAGCCGACGTGGGGATGCATCGAGATATAGTAGCAGTGGACAAAGGACTCACCCCGCTCTCCTTGGCTAAAGAGAACTGGCGCAAAACTGTAGTACTGGATACCAATGGCCGCAAGGATGTATGGCGGAGCAAAGAGCTTCACGGATGATTTTACCAGGCCCTGCATGGGCCCGATGTAGATTTCCTAGCGTCCGTGGCCTGGCTACGATTCGGTGACCTCTTCGGGGAAACCGAAGGTTTTGTTTGTGCAATTAGGGACGAAGTTATGATGACGAACAATTATACAAAATATATTGTGAAGGACGGTACGGTTGACATCTGTCGGACATGCCACTGTCCCGGTGAATCTTTCCGACATGTTGTCTCTGGTTGTTCTCTTCTTGCTAACGGTGAGTATTTGCACAGGCACAACCTCGTGGCTAGGATTATCCACCAGCAACTTGCTCTAAGATACAACCTTGTGGACGCAGAAGTACCATACTACAAGTATGTGCCCGACCCAGTTCTCGAGAATGGTCATGCCACATTGTACTGGGATCGATCTATTATCACTGACAGGACTATTATAGTCAATAAGCCTGATGTAGTGGTGAGAGATCGATCAGAGCGCCTCGCAATGATTGTTGATATCCCGGTTCCGCATGAAGAGAATCTTGTGAAATCCGAAAATGATAAAAAAATCAAATATCTTGATTTGGCACACGATTTTGTTTACTTGTGGGAGATTGACTCAGCAGTCATTGTAGCTATAGTCGTTACAGCCAATGGCTTAATAGCCAAGAGCCTCGACCAACATGTGATGAGGCTCTCGTTAGGCAGCTGAATCAAGGGTTTGATTCAGAAAGCGGTACTTCTTTTTCAAAGTTTAAAACATGTAATCAAATAATAGAATTGCTGGTTAGAAATAAATGTAAGTGATTGCGCGTTTCCTTTAGAGTCACCGCAGACCACAGACGTTCTATCCGCCGATAGTTTGGTCGCGTTGGGCTACTACCGCACACACTTTTTTTTTTGGGATTTTTGTCCTCATGAACATCCTCCGCCCTAGGGTGGGCGGAGGGGTCTGTCAGACTCTTACTGACTAAAACCAACATCTCACACCTGCGCCGGGGGTCACGGGAACTAACGATACTTCCGCAACCCCCGGCTGGTGCCGGCCCGCCACTGCCTGGGCCTCCTCGGGTTAGCGGGGGGAGTGAGGTGTTAGACTCCCCCCGCGCCGTCTAAGAGGGGCGCGCTTGAAACACTTCGCGCCGCCGCCTCGGGTCCTGATGTGTGGGAGGCGACAGACTTCCCCAAGTCCGTCGCCCCTGGACCCATTTAGGGGGGCTGGAAGAGGGCGTTGTCCGCCCTCCGCCGACGCCAGGTGCGTCTGCTGCGGGCTGGGTGAGTGGAGGTGATCTCCCTCACCCATTCCGCATCCTCCTTCTGCGACTAGACCGTGTCGCAGAAGGACACCACCGCGTCCCAGGACTCCTCGCTGTCGACCATGGACTCGTCCATGGCCGACAGCGACAGGTCACCGCCTACTCCTGAGATGAGAGCACGGCGCGGCTCCTCCCAAGCGGCACACTCTGCCAGCGTGTGCCACGCCGTATCCTCCCGGCAATCGCCGCAGTGGTAACACCGGGCGTCCGGCTCCCTGTTTATGCGACACAGGTACTTCCCGAAGCAACCGTGCCCCGAGAGCACCTGCGTCGCCCGAAACGACAGGGAGCCGTGCCTACTCCCGAGCCAGCGCCGCTCGCACTGGCCGGATCGCCCCGACCCCGACGGTGGCGAGGCCGGCGGTAAGGCGTGAAAGCCTGTCCCGCCACTCCGCCACCAGGGCCTCGTGCAGCTGCGACCAACGCAGCTCCAAGTGTCGCTGCATCGGCCGCTCGCCCCGCGTCCTCGCTTCCTCGCGCCACCGATAAAGTTACGCGAGTACTAACGCTTCGAGGCCCCAAAGCGGATATCCGGCCAGTACGCAGGCCGCCTCGTAGGAGATCGTGCGATACCCCCTGATGACTCTGACGGCCAGCGCTCTCTGCGGCTTTCGCAGAACAGCGATGCTGCCGGCCGTCAGGTCAGCTGCCCAGATCGGGGCCCCGTACAGGGCCATCGATCGCACGATCGTAGAGCCGCCTGCAGGCGAGGCTCGGGCCCCCCAGGTTGGGAAGCAGCGTTGACAGCGCCCCGGCCGCGCCCAACAGCTTGGGACAATCGCGCACACTAGGCCAACTATCTTCTTCCATTCCTCTTCTTCCTATCTTTAATTATTTTAATTGGTCTAAGATCGTTTAAATTAAAGTAAAATAAATAAACTAAACAGTCGGGTGAGTGCGCATACCAGATACCAGTTGAGTTTGAAGGCAATCGTGTAGCCCATCGAACTTTTTTATCGGCCGATACTGAATCGTTATAGTCTGCGCACTTGCAAACATCTTCATACTCGTTATAAAACCGACCAAACTATCGGCCGATAGAAAGTCTGTGGTCTGCGGGGGCTCTTATCTGTGATAAACAGCCAGTAATTAGACATGTTGATATGTTTGTGTCTTTTTACCAGACTGCGCGACAGCAAAGACAGGGTTATGTTTTTCACGCGTATCTATGTAACTATGTATCTAAGTATCTATACCCTCGAAGCATCCCAACGGCTGGATGGATTTTAATGTATGAGGTATCTATCGATTCGTCTAAGTCGTGGGATGGTTATAGGCTAGGTTTAGTTTTTATAAAAACAAAATGGCGTCCGAGGTAAAAGAAAACGTAGTAAAAAAATAAACAATAAAACGTACCATAAGTTGTGGGGTATCGCTGAATAGATCTTTTAAAATTAACATGATGTTTCCTTGACCATTTTACAACCATAAGCTCCGTTTAAGAATTTGTGTAATTCTGACCTGAAAGTTATGTAGGATCTACATTGCGGATTAGAGCGATTGATGGTAGGTATATTATACGTGGTGTCTGTAGATAGATTTATTTAGGCCTCATTACAACGGTGGGTAATTCAATTAAAATAGGTACAATACCTACATTAATAAAATAAAAGTAAAAAGAAGTACATAAAAAAATTAAATTAAAAAAATCTAAAACCCGCCTGCATAAAAAGCGAATACTTACAATGTCAGTTCAGTACTCGAGCGACGAGATTGTTATTATTAGGTAGGGTCAAGTGTTGTACCTATGGACGGCTTTACCTATGGACACTACCAATATTTTAAAAACCAAACGGCGTAAATTCGTAGTTAGAACGCATTCGTAAACTTTTTTTGACGAATGGCAACACTGACTAACTGTCACTTAGCTGTCAGTGATAAATCTGTTGTGATGTGCTGTTGAACATTTTTATTTGAAAAAGTAAGTTTTTTTATACATTTTCAAGGCGTTTTTCTGTGAGATAACTTAAACTAGAAGTATAATTGTAGATTATTTACAGAACTTTGTTGTTTTTCATTGAAATAAGGACCATTCTGCGATTCTGTTAATGCTCTGTAGAAAGATCTAACCCTTTCTAGGTTATTTCTTAATATTTGTACCTGTGGACGGGGGAATGAATGTACCTGTGGACTGTCCATAGGTACATAATATCGGTTGCACCTGTGGACAGTAATTTACACAGACAAATTACTACATTTGTTTTGGTTTTTTTTCAGTGCCTCGTAGAAAAACCGGAGTGAAACGGGATAAAATATGTCCAGACACTCTCTCCGAAGCAGTTATAAAAGTCAAAAGTGGATGTTTAGTTCGTAGGGTGTCTGAAAAATACAAAATACCAAAATATACTATTTTGAAATATTTTCAACTCAACAAATATTATCATGAGATCATTAACTCAATGAAAAAACTATAGATTAATTATTAGATAGATTTATCGTTATATTATTGAAGAATGACGTAAAAAAGGTGTTTCAAGAGCATGAAGAAATTATGTTACGTGAATATTTGGAAAAAGCAGCCTACATGCATATGGGTCTAGATTCAAAACAAGTCCGGGAACTTGTCTACCAGTTTTCTGTGCAAAAAATAAATGAAATACTCTTAAAAGCTGGCATCAGTACAAAATGGCTGGTATAGGATGGTTTCGATGTTATCGACAACGTTTTTCAGAATTATCGCTACTTAAATCCGTTTTTTTTGCAATATTAAATGCTTGTCTACAGGTACATTATCGTCCATAAGTACATTTGTACTGTCCATAGGTACATTTGTACGTTGTACCTAGGGACAAAATAAGGGTTTTTGAAAATCTTTAATTTTCTGAGCAATTATATTTGCCATCGCATTTGAGACTGATAATTATTAAGAGTTGATTAGTTACTAAGCCGTACAATAAATAATTTCATGATAAAAGAATGAGGTTTTTTTTTAAAAAATACTTTTTTGTCAAATTCTGGAAATCGTCCACGGGTAAAGCACATGCCCCTATAGTTGCGTGCGTCGCCGTAGGTAATTTAGAAATTCGATGTAGGTATAACGGTACCGAAATAAATATGGGTTAAATAACGGTATAAAAGAAAAGGGTAGAGAAAATGGTATCGGAAATTTGGGCTGGTTAAATACCGAAATTTAACAACAGTTTTCAGTCCCTGCTTAGAACGATCGACGATCGCAATATACAATATGGACTATACTAGATATTGTATCCACGTACAGCAACACGTCTTTATGTGAAGTGAGAAGAATTTCAAGCAATTCGATGTTAAGTTGTTAAGAAATCTTTTGATATCAAGTAGGTAAACGAATGAAGTGTTCCATGGTTTATCTACAAGGCTAGTGACGTCTTTAGTAAAAATTCCAGTATAGAATGATAGAATTTGATGGCTACGCTTGGACATTGGTTTCAATTAAAATTGTGTGGCAACGAAATTAGTTATCGAACAATTACAAACATTGAAATGTTGCTTGATAGAAATTGAAATTTTGCCAAATTCCTAAGCCATTTTTAAAGAAATAGAAAATGCTTTCAGATTTAACTAAAAATTCCAGACAACATTGAACTATAATGTAAAAACCGCTCATTAAAACATTTTTCATCGGTGTAAAGGTCAATCCTGCTTGTTCAGGCTTATTTTTACGTAAAATTAAAATAAATATTATCCAAAATGACTGAGCATCAAATAACATTAAATATTAAGTACTCGAGACTCAAATTAATTACTTTAATACGCAAATAGGACCTTATTATAATTTTAACATTTAATATACTCGTAGAGGAATTGAAATAACATTTAATATCACCCAAAGGCAGTTGCTTGGATTGCCCCGTTCCTTCGAAATTAATTTCTATTATTATGTCAAGGGCAAACCTATCAAACTTTGGTACAGTTAAATGTTTACTTTAACTCTTTAATGTATCTTTGCGGTTATAACTTGTACTGTGTTGTTCTAATTAGTTAATTTATTATTTCTTTGTTTTGTGGTTTACTTATAAATATTTACAGACGGTTTACTGCCTTGTTGTTCTAACAGTCGCAAAAGCGACTGCTGAACGCGAGGTTCTGCGAAACATAGATTTATTGGGTTTTTCCGAGTGGAATTTCTCAGCAACAGCCCCCTTTGATGGCAATAGGCTTGGCCCCTATTATATGGGTCTTCAATATATTGGCAAAATGCGGGTGTACTATACACCTCTGCCCAACCCTTCGGGGAATACAGGCTTGATGTTATGTGTTTACTTCCTCATTCAAAAGATTTAGATAAGTAACTAATACATATTAAGATGAAAATTAGAAGAGAAGATTTAGATACTTAGAAGCTATAAGTGACTGTTAACAAGTGTTCATATTCTAATAAATTCGATATTTGGACCATAGACACAGATTTTAAATGATGTGTTTTTTGGCCAAAATTTGGCACAAAAGAACATTTCAAAAGATTTCAATATCAGAAGGATGTCAAGCAGCATCTTACTGTTCATTTAATTAAACCAGGGCCAAAATGGCTTTATCACCACAAGATCTTTAATTATTGTCTTACGGAAGAGACTTGTTTCCTAGTCTTTCTACTCACGTATACTGGTCAACAGCATCAATCTTCAGTCCTCTTAACACCACATTGGCAGGGGCTGCTCGATGACAGGCAACATGTTTCGGCAGACCTCCTGCCCTTGACGCAGTGACTCCAGTGCATCTATACCGGTGACTGGACGGCGGCTCCACCACCCAGGAAAGGTGGACTTCTTCATCATCATGCCATGCGTCTATGAGCCGCACCTGGAGGAAGTAAGGTGATAAATTAGGAGAGTCATTTGATTTCGATATGGTTAATATCGTTAACAATTATCCAAAACGTAACCTTGAGTTATCTATGTTTGACTCGCCTATTACTGTATTGATGTTGGTCTCATCTAGATTTTGAAAACCTACAAAATTCAGTAAATCCTATTGGATCTCTAAACGAGACGTAATGCTCGATTTTTCCTTAATTTTTGATCTGCGTAATGAATTTAGGTAATAAATCCTAGCTTCAATTACTTCTTTGGTACATAATCTTCACTACAAAGAATATAAAATTTCAATTTATATAACTTCTACACTAGCATGACTCATGGAGATCAAACAAAAACCAAATGGTAATTTTAAATCGTTCATAATTTATTCATACAATAGAATTTGAAATGACTACCTACTACAGTTGCCAGGTCACGATATTTAAAAAACTCATATTAGATGACTAATTCCAACGATTAGACTTAAATCCTACGCAATCTTGAATGGATGTGCTTATCGACTATTATCTAAGCGCCTGCTATTTTGGCTAAATGATTCATCGGAATATAAGTGTTAAAATTTTAATAAAACATGCCTACAACGGATGTTATGAATATAAAAGCTATTAGAATTAATATATCATGTTTGGAATATTGAATTTGATAGCATTTGTATCCATCTTCATTTTCTTGAATGATTCATAATGAGCAAGGACACTTCAATACTACACGTGGTTTCGAACATAGAAGCGAACGTTAACTAGTTTATCAACAAATTAATCAATATTGCTCTTACCTTAGCTTCAGAATTTGGCAAATCCTCTTCAGCCGGAACTTCGAACTCTTCATCATAAATATCATCATCCAAACCCTCTTGCTTATCAACATACACTTCCCCGCCATTATCATCAACATTAATCTTATAATCATTTACAATCGAATTCGCTAAAACTTTATTAAAATCGTAATTCGTATCTTTTTGTTTCAAGTCTGTATGTTCGAAATCATCGCAGAGTTTGTTTTTCGACAATCTAGATAGTAATGCACCTTCCAAATGAGGTGGGGTGGCACACACGGCAACCGATTTATCAGTTTGGGGCAGGTTTTTTGCTTCTCTCAACCACCTTGCGAATCCGGCCATTAGGCAATCGCAATTAAGAGGATTATCTGCAAAAGAGAGTAGAATTTATCTTTACGACCTCGAATAAATGTGGGTGAAGTTTACAGAGGAAGTTAAAAGTATGAGTAATTGCTGATTTGATTCCCTGCAATTTAACTTTTGTTATTTCTTATAGGGAGTTAAAGGGAAACAGGCTTTTGATGTCAGTTTTGTAGGCTATGCGTGTTATTTCAAAGCAATTGGTTTTCGCTTCCTAATTAGCTAGCAAAAATGTCTTGAATATTAGAAAAACGTAAGTACTCTTATTGGCTTTTCTATTCCATTCCTAGTCCATGCCAAAAAGAAACGCGAGAAAAATAAAGTAACATCAACAAAAGTGTCAGCGGCCAGGATTATTTCTTCCAAAAAAAAACCCATAAAGAGAGCTACAAAGGCAAGAATAGTTAAGAGTCACGCTACAATATAACAGAATATCGATGGGCGAACAAAGGGGCTTCGACGTCACCTCACTGAAACGCTGAGTATCGACAAATATCTGTGTATTACATAGGTCAAATTAGTTTAGCCAACAAGTAAGTCGTCTACATATAAAACTGATTTATCATAATTATTGTAACTTTTAGTAGGTCAAACAAAAGTGATTCGGTTGAGTAGCTAATTTTAAGTTTGCTCATTAAAGTTGAAGATATTGTTATTCTTGCAAAAGGTATCTTATTTAAAATACTTGTTGGTCAAACCAGCACATAATTTCAGGCACCGAGAGCTATATAAACCCTTGCAAATGTTTCACTTTCACAAACATAATCAGTTACATTAGTACAAGTTTTTTTTGGGCCATTGCTGTTACTCCTACTTTAAGACAATAAAGTACGTCAACATCGTTAACTGATAAAAGGCCATAACCTAATCCACAACATTTTTCCTAACCATTTGCATGCAATCTTTCCCAACCGTGAGTCCCTCCAAAGTGCGTATCATCGCGCCTCCATTACCTTCAATGGTGAATCGGCCGAGGTCCTTGTGCAGCGCCAAAGCTCCGTCATCTATCATCGATATGTCGTTATCGTGGAGTAGGAGCTCGGTCAGTCGTCGGAGAGATTTAAGAGGCTCAGCAGATAAGGACCGAAGGAAATTGTGCGAAAGATCCAGGTGGACTAAGTTTGTCAACTGGGCTAGCGATGCACCTGTGAACGTAGATTATGTTAAAAGATTTGGTAAAGCTAAGATTGTAACGTGTAGAATAGAATAGAATATACTTTATTGTCATCAAAATTGCAACACAGCTCTTATACAATATCATATATTGAAGGGTACAATAGCGGTCTTATCGCTGATAGCGATATCTACCAGACAACCTTTGGATGAAGAGGAAAACAATGAATAAGATAGGGGGGATAGTCCGTGGTGTACTGCTGCACAATATATACTACACACAATACATAGACATAATATTTACATATAAAAATTATATATATATTGTGTATATACATACGTTATATAATTAAGCGATAGGGAAAAACAAGATAGGTTGATGATGAGGAATTGATATCAGGGTGTAGTGTAGTTTCTAATAAATACAAAACCATGGCAATAATAGGATCACAATTGAAAATGATGAAGCCTATTGGCATCTGCAGTGAACTTAAGTGAGCCCTTTAAGACTGATAATTATGATGATGATAATATCTTATACATCGCATAGGATTTTTGAAAGCGTAGCAGAGGTATGGTGACGAACTACAGTTACAGCTACAGTACAGCGAATGATAGTGTACTGCCTATAAGATAGAGGTGAGGCTATTTCAGAGAAAGATCACCACGCTTGCTTACTGCATGTTGGTGATTTCAGACCATTAAATCCAAGTTTCACTATGTTTTTCGTAAGTCAGCGGCAACTTAAATTAACATTTGAAAAAGTCATTTTAGCACATGCCAGGTTTTTAACCCGCAACCTGTTTTTTTTAAGATTCTCTAAATAAAAATAGAGATAAATTTTTACAATAATTAAATACTTTTAGGCTTTATACAATATTTCGTCATTTCCACGTTATCTTTTGATAAAACTCACACACTTACGAGCAATAGGTAACAAAGAATATTTTATTGCATAAATTCCAACTTTCTTTGTTCAGTTAATTTCTACCTTTATTTGTTGTTTAACTAAAAATAGAGCAACCTGCAAATACACCCTTTCTAAAAATAAAATATAAATATTGACGTCTATTTTCTATGACCCATTTTCTTGACGTAAAATTTTTATAAAAGCCTTTATAAAAACAGGCGTACAAAAGTTATTTTGATTTTCTTACTCAATCGTTTCCTCAAATCTTATGTAAATGTTAAAAAAATACTTTTCCTTCTTATTTCCGCCGGTCCCAAGCGACTCCGAGATTTTTTCTCCGGAAATTAAAACGTCACGGAATTGACTAAAAGCTTTAAATGGACATTATCCCTGTTAAACTAAACTAATCGAGAGGAAACTGAATAATACTAACGATTTGGACTTGGATAAAATTTTAGAAAAATGTATTCTTAACGAATATTCTGTATCTTAATGTATATAAAATGAATCCCTATGTCCCTTGGTCACGGCTTCACGCGTGAGCGGCTTTACCGATTTCGCAATTTTTTTTTTGTTGTTTTCGTAATTGTCAGGAGAAGGTTCTTATGAAAGAAATTTTTGATATTTAAAAAAACTAAATTATCTCAGTATGTCCATATTCTTCATTTGTTTACCGCATGCATGAAAATAGTTTTAAGTTTTTGTTACTATTTTGATTTTGTTTCTGAAGGTAGATTATAGCTAGGTAGTAAGTAGGAAAAAGTGCATTGCAACGCATACACAGCTAGTTTAAGAATTCCCTAATACCCTGAATATTAAAGAATAAGTAAAGACGAATACTAATCTAAATGCATATTATAATTATAATCATTCATCTTTTTTCTTATACGTTTGATCGCGATTTAAGTTCTACTTATCACAACTTTCAATAAAATAAATGTTGTGTTCTTTGTGTTTTTGTTTAAAATCCCGTACAAGAATTATTTCTGTATATTTCAAGTTCTTGCTTGTCTTTATAATGAGTAAAGTTCTTACCGCGTCAGCATATCCGCCACCTTTCATAATTCATTATCATTTAGTTACAATTCAGTTCATTACCGGTCATCGAATGCACCGTGTGTTCTCACTTATCAATATCATTTATTCTTAACAACTATTTCTGTCTGAACTTTGGTGTTAACTTAGTGCATTAAACTGTTAGACTTTAAAGGACTCGTATCATTTAATATCATATCAACTTATCAGTAAAAGTTGTGCGGTACAATACCGTACATCTTTTTGGTCCTTCGAGCCGGACACACACACTACACAATACTTGGTTCAGTTTTTTACTCTCTTTACTAAACTTATCCTTAAGTACTATATGGGGGTATTTTACCAACCTGTCATTAACTGTTCCTTTTAACCTAATTCGGTCTCTAGACTTTTCAATTGCTAACATTTACATTTCATCACAAATATCAATAGCGATATTGACAAGATTGTTAAACACATAAATATTTATTTATTTATACTTTCGCACATAAATTTGTACAGAGGCGGACTTAATGCCATAGGCATTTTCTACCAGTCGACCTTAGGGTGATGCAGAGAAAACATGGTAGGTGCACTAAAAGAGGCTATGTGATGTGTACGCTATTAAAAATAAACACAAAGATAACTGAACCATTTTTGGCAATAATAATACCTACCTACATAATATACATATATTGTAAAACAATATCATATTTGTAATATTATATATTATAAATATCATATTTGTACTTCACATTCAGCTTATCTGTACCCTAAGTGTGAGTTTTTTACGTTACTACTGTAGTTGCGTTACGCCAAAAATATCAAATAAATGTTTAGTCACGCTATTCGCCGCTAGAGGCTCTACCTAAAGAACAATGCTCAAAACGTCCCCACCCTTGTAGCACTTTAAAACCTATGTTAATCGAAGGGCCATAGCCACTTGATCATTTTATTGTATGACAGCGAAACTGAAATGTCCATCCGAAAAAAGTTATATCGAGATGAAGAAACCGGAATCACTCACAATTACGTTGCCGTTTAATGTTCTTTTTCGACATGATGTAACCCAAAAATCCCTACTACATTAAAATGACATCAGATTTTGATAAGATTTTTTCATTCAAAACTCGTTCACGGTCCAAAGAAACTAGAGGTGAGCAGGATAGAATGGTAATTAATTATAATAACAGCCGTAGGATCAACTACGATAACATGGTACGCCTCACGTTTGTTATCCACCAATCATATTCATTGGTCCACATAGGATAGCACTGGTGGAAACTGATTCAACTAAGCTACGTTTTTTATATGGAAGGATGCGTGCTGTGGATGCGTGCTATGGATGCGAGCTATGGATGTGTGCAATGGATGGTCACGGGTGCTGTAGCTATGTTCCCCGTGCCTTCCCTATTGGCGATACGTCGCATAGGTTGAGCTGCGCATCTTTCTCGCACAGCTACATAGCTTAGCATCAGTGGAAACGGTCACATAGTTTTGTAGCTTAGCTTTTACATTCTCGCAGCATAGCTGCACAGCACATCTCTAGCACCAGAGATGTCCTATAGCTAGCTACACCACTCGCGACCATCCATAGCACGCATCCATAGCTCGCATCCATAGCACGCATCCACATCCTTCCATATAAAAAACGTAGCTTAGTTGAATCGGTTTCCACCAGTGCTATATGCTACGAGTATGTGGACCAATGAATATGATTGGTAGATATTAAACGCATCCATCGCAGCAACGTTGCATAGCACATCTCTGGTGGAAAAGCAGCCTAATTCATACAAACCTCCAAATGGTGTCATAGTTACCATACTGTTTATTAGCGACGTAAACGCATAAACGCTATTCAAACATATTACTGCTCATGTTTGACGGGTATGAGGACGGTTGGCGCATGTGCGCATGTCGTCGGTATCATGTGGTACTATGGTATTGGTAGGCATTTGGAGGATTTCCTTGGGCCAGCCAGTGCCTGGGACAATATTGTAATAGACACTGAAAAGACCGAGTAATGTTGCAAAAAAAGTAAAATGTTTTAATTTTTTTGAAGGTATTTTTATTTGAAAACTCCTAAAAACGTCAATGGTTGTTACTTCACAAAAATACGAGATTTTTTTGCCATATTTGTAATAATAAAGAACATTAAACGGCACAATAATTGTGACCTGTGACTTCAGATTACGGTTTCTTCATGTTGATATAACTTTTTTCGGATGGATATTTCAGTTTTGCTGTCATACAATAAAATATTAAGATGGCTATGGCCCGTCGATTAACATAGGTTTTAAAGTGCTACAAGAGTGGGGACGGTGTCCATACATTTTTGAGCATTGTTCTTTTCATACATTTTTGGCGTGACGCAACTGGTGAATATTGGTATCCTTAAAAAAAAATTAAAATCATTGTTCTCCTTCGTTGTTAACATTAATATTAGTTTCAGATAATTTTTATTCTTGTGTTATAGCTTGACGGCAGTGGTATAGTTTGATTTTTCATTATTATAATTGAAGTTTGAAACATCTGCATTTCGAACTTTGGGATGATGATAATGACGTTCTTATTTTTTGCTAACATTTTTCGAATAATCACCCAAGTACAGTAGTAACGTAAAAAACTCACATTTGAGATATTGGTCAATAGTTACGGACTACTTATTGATATTTTGGTGAAATACCCCCTAAGTCTTCGCAAACCTAAACATCGATTCATCCAAATACCAATAGTTATGTAGTTACAACTAATTCAATTCTCACCTGATACAGCAACAATCTCATTGTGAGACAAGTCCAGGTGCGTCAAGTTGGCGATGTGTTTGAACGCGTAGTCCTCAAGAACATCTATTTGGTTGTTGTGCAAGTTCAAATGAGTTAAGTTTGTGAGACCTGCGAACACGGACCTCGTTAATTTAAAGGATTTTGGTGTGAAAGTACCCATTACAGTTTTGTTGCCAGTAATAGGAAAAAGTACGAGTATAACAAAGCATTTGTTTGTATCTGCCGATGAAATGTTAACATTGCTATCATACTTAAGTTAAAAGATAACAAATTATAGTTTTAATCACTAGATACTGACGTAGTAATTTCATCTTGATTTTATTCTGAAAGATTATTCAGAAATTTAAAACGCTTTAAATTTCAAAATGTAATATGCTACTTGAATTTGGAATATTTCAGAATCCTTTTTGGTTCCTGTGCACAATTCCTGATGTATGACACACTTCACCGTCTATCCATGCAAGTATAGGTGCATTTATCGACTACATTCAGTATTCAAACTTTGACGAATGTCTTGTACCGAACGGAGCGATGAACGTTGAAATGTGCCAACTGAGGAATTTGGAGAACTAGTATCAGAAAACCGCTGAAAGCTATTCCATAAAGGAGACGCTTAGATATAGTATAAGTAAGAATCAAAAGGCTTGATGATGATGATACATAACATGAGCGTTACTAAGATGAGAACACGGTTCAAAACAATTAGTCGAAATCCTGTACAAACGAATTTAAAAACTGCGTGCGTACGTGCAATCACAAACACAAAGCTCATGTGTCCTTGTGTCGACATTATATCTTTATTTAATTTGTGTTTTAAACCACACAGACTCACAATTCCGTCCTTCAAGCTTACTTAATTCTAAACATACAGCCTAAATATTCTCACCTGCCAAAGCTCCTCGTCGTATGCTTGCATACGTGTTATCAGACAGGTGGAGCGTTGTGAGACAGCTCAGTGGAGGCACTGTAGTTGGACCTAAAGGCCCTTCTAGTGCGTTACTCGATAAGTCTAGATCCTTTAACATGTGGGCCGCCTAGAAAAGATACGTTTGATTATTTTGAAAATACAATTAATATACGCGTTCCAGTATTTTAACGAGTTTTTTTTACCGGCCGTATAATATTATTGAAATATAAAAAATACATGGAATGGTAACAGGCCAAAACTCATAAATGTTCGTATTAATATTGTATAGTCTAATAAAACTTCATTATATTGGGCCTCAATAATTATGATTGAACGAGGCTAATTTCTTTCATTTTTCTTAATAATAGGGACTGGTATAAGA
Source organism: Amphipyra tragopoginis (assembly GCA_905220435.1). NCBI lineage: Eukaryota > Metazoa > Arthropoda > Insecta > Lepidoptera > Noctuidae > Amphipyra > Amphipyra tragopoginis. The sequence goes on along the minus strand of HG992015.1, from coordinate 11,878,273 downwards.
AAATTGTAGGTGAATGGTAATAAGAGATTTATTGGAAGGTATTACAAAACTAATTCAATTACGAATGAGCATTTCATGCAAGTCCCACGCTGGGCGCCATTAAGACTCGCCGAAATTATACCTTACACGTTTGAACAAGTTAGTAAAAAGGTAATCAGCACTTTCTTAATACATTTGCCGATTAGTCTTAATCATAATTACTTTTCTAACTCAATATCTCGTATTAGTATTGGTAATTTATTTGCCTTTGTGTAAGAATATTTCATTATAGTTGTAATAATCTGTATTAATGAATTACAGTTGTCATGTTATCAGAAAATATCTTTCGATCTTACAATCTATCATGTAAATATCATTCCATTGATTTCATGCTTTTAAGTGTATTATTTTTTCGAACAATATAAATGTTCATTCAAATTATTCTTGGCATCGATCAAATCAATCCGCTATTCGTCATTGACAGTGATCTTTTTTTAAATAAATCTTAATTTAAGTATTTTAAATGTGACTGCTACTTTTGTATTATTAAAATACATCATACCATCAAATGCTTCTTTTATAAGTCATAATTCTGACTAGACTCTAAACGCTTTATTCTTTTGTCCTATATTGTCTTTATCGTATGTTTCATTTGCATATCTCATAATCTTACCTTCAGAGACGCCAAAGCTGGCACTTTGAGTAGGTTCCCTCTTAGCCTCAGAACACTCAGCTTCACTAAAGGCTTGAATGCTTCAACTGATATATCCGTCAGCTGGTTATCGCTTATATCCAAGTATGTGAGATTTCTAATGCCCTGTGGATAAAATATTCAGTTAGTACTTAATAGTTTTTCATGCGGACTGATTTAAGTATTTGTAAAACTAGATATACTCGTAAGTGACATTTTAAATTTAAAGACAAACCGTGAAAGCTTAAAACAGTGTTTAGATATACTCGTATTAGAATAGGTCATCCCAAAGCCTTCACTACAGGGTGTTAACGAATTCGTGTAATTCCTTAAAACCACATGATCTACTACTGGTGTAGACAGGCCCCGCACGGGATTTAGCTTGATTAAAAATAAAAAAATAAAATTATTATTTTTTCATGCGACTTTGTTACCGATCGTATCTAAACCACCTAATACGGATTCAGTAAAAAAAAAAGTTTTTTTTTTTTGCAAAAAAAAAATGTTTTATTTGGGTGAACATTTCGATGCCACGCATAAATTAATGAAAGCACGGCGACACGGCTGGCAGGCACGACTAACGCGATATCGCTCTTTGCAGTCAGATAACTCAAGGCTCTAAAATGACTCAGAAATAGAAAACGAAGATTTTTTTTTGAATTTTTTTTTAGTCGATTTTCAAAAATTCCCATTTAGGATTAATCTGTGTCACCAGTAGATTACGTGGTTTGAAGGAATTACACGAATTCGTTAACACCCTGTATATTTTGTTTAATGTACTCTACATTTATCATTACCAGTTTATCAACCCCTTAAACCTTAATCCTGATGATACGTTTGGTGCAGTGGCTTAGCGATTGGCTTCTGCGCTACGGGTCGTTGGTTCAATTCCCGCACGTAAAAAAAAATTGTATGGCCTACATACAGTTGTTTCGGGTCTAGGCATTTGTGTATGTGAGATTTGTGTCTGTAAACGCACCCACGATACAGAAGAAATCATAGTGTGGGGTAAAGGTAGAAAAAAACACTTTTAGAGAATGGCTTAAACAATATTATTTTTTATAGCTAAGTCCAAGAGCATTCATTTCTATTTTGATGATCTTTTAGTCCGCTGAATGGATATAACTAATGTAAGTATCATGGGCTAAATCTAGCTAGGCACCCAACGACACACTTTTCATCCTCAAATAACTCAAAACTATATCTAAAAGCCGATGTTATCCTTTAATTTTCAAATCAAACCAAACTTTGAATAAACCTATCTTGAGGAATTGAATAATATGGATGAATTTCAATAAATTACTAGGAAGGACTAACCTTAAATGAATTAGAGTCTAAAGTATGAATCTTATTGTTCGACAAATCTAAGCGATCCAAATTCCATAGTCTTGTCAAAGCTTCTGTTGGTACTATGGGCAGCTGGTTGTTTGGTAGACCTGAAACAAGAGGAACATTAGGCAACAGTATCGTTATCGTTATACATATATATATTAAGAGGCCCATACAATGAAATAATCAGTAAATGGTTAATACTACGTAGATGTATAAGTTTTTAAACTGACATAGTCACTAACACAATCATTAGAACTTAAAACGGGATATTTACGATGTTTATTATTTGATGTGAGTTTCCGATATTTCGGCACCGTTACAAGCGCCAGGATCACGGCTCATATCGGAAACTCACATCACATAATAAACATGGTAAATATCCCGTTTTAAGTTCTAATGATTACGTAGATGTAGTCATAGTGTAGTTATTTTTTTAGCCTTTATTCAGTAACGTTTGGGTTCATACAGTTTGACCTTCACAAATCTTTGAGCAAACAAATTCTATGTTCTGTTTATCAATGTACAAGTGGTTTCCTGCTGCAATTATCATATTACGCTTTCAGCTTATGGTAAATGCACAAAAAAAAAACATTTTCTATTCCTTAACCGATTATCACGTAAGTAATAAGAAATCTGTGCAACTGCCCAAATAGCGGATGATTTCCTAATATACTAAACAATGCCAAAATATTAACAAAAAATTTTAAATTTAAAACAAAGATACGAATTACGCATTCCTGTCCCAATTCCAGCATCTATTACCATAAATAAATGCTTAATTAAGGTAAAGAGTCTCGCTACATTAGCAAAACATTGAAAATTTGTAAATCGGCGAAACTACGAGCCAACTTGCGTAGCCTCTATTACTAGAGTAAGGCGTACCTCAGGGAAATCAGTTAATGCCGCGGAATTATGTAATTAGAAGAAAATATACTTTTTAGGTGGAAGCTATGGTTGATTTTGTTTGGTTCCAAATTAAAATTCATTTATTTTGTGAACACAGGGTACATAAAGTATATGTTATAATAAATAAGCTCCGAGCTGTGTCCCGCCAAAGAGCATACAAAATATCAAAGGTTAAAACAAATACATTTTAGAAATTCAAAGTAGGTACAATCATAATAATTATAAATCATGTCAAATTTAGGTAAAGCTATTGATAACATGTCAAGTTAAATAAAGTAAAAGGACCCAAAAAATACAAAATAAAAATAATAATGTCACTAATTCAATAATACCTACAACAATAATCAAAATTAACAAAATCGTTCAGTATGTCACATAACATAAAACAGATTCGATTTATTTAAAAAGGAATTAAAATTGTCATGTTTCCTAATGTTATAGTACAACTAAAATCCATTATGATGACGACTAGAATGATAAATGACAAAACTGTCGATATAAAGCAGAAAAAACCGGCCAAGTGCGTGTCGGGCCACGCGCAGTAATAGGGTTCCGTAGTTGCACAATAATGCGGACTAAGAAGAGGGCTTACAAATTTTTCAATGGAATTTGTACGAAATTTTTACTATTCCGGTTGGTTGACTATTACTTGTAAACTTGTAAAGCCTACTTAGCTGTGATAGTTTTCCTTTTAACTTCGTTATATATACTACTACCGTGAATTTTTTCACATATCCAAAACTAACCGTTTAGCTGGCAGGGGGGGACACCTTGAGCCTAACAAAAATTAGCACTTTAAAGCTTAATATTTCAGAAACGGATTCCTTAATCGAAAAATTGTACCGATAAGCCCACAATATTTTTGAAAGACCTATCCAACAACACCCCACATGGTAGGGTAGACGAGAAAAAACATCCCCACTTTAGATGTACAGGAGGCACCCTAAAAAAATATATTTTTCATGATTTTATTTTACCACTTTGTCGGCGTAATTTATATGTATATCCGTGCCAAATTATAGCTTTCTAGTACTAATAATCTCTGAGCTAAGCTTCGGGCGGACGGACGGACATGGCGAAACTATAAGGGTTTCTTTTTGACTACGGAACCATAAAAAGGGCAATGACCACTTATAAAACAATTACAGCAAGCTCTTCACATTTACAGGAGACGTTGGAGTTCTCAAATATTAAAGTTACTACTTTGTTTAGTTAATGTGTCTATCTAGCATGGCCAAGAGATTACTTGTGGCCCGCAAAGACACTTTAAAAACGTATTGTCTGGTTTTGGATTGGATTGCCGTGGAATTTGTCTCATCAAAAATATTCATGTGGAAAAAGATAAGTATCGCGACTCTTTTGCTGTAAAAAATCTGAGATTAAATGTAGAGCCAAGTCTAGCATTTCATCTGTTCGGACTTGGCAATTACGCAGCATATGGATATACAAAACTTTTTTATTTGTTTCATACTAGGCCTGCGATTGACCACTATTAAGCGATGATGCGGTCTACGATGGAGCACGCTTGCCCAGGAGAAACCGATTCACTCGTGACTTGAAGACACACAGATTGTAGTTGTCGGGGAAAACCCACTCGGGCACCACATTCCACTGTTTGGCGATTTTCACAATGAAAATGGAACCAAAGTGCTTCGTTCAGGTTTTTGGTATTTCAACCATGAACCGATGGCGCTTTTTCGTGCTTTGGCCGTCCGATAGGAAAAAGGGCAGGGGGGAATTAGATCATGCAGATCTGAAGCACTCTCCGAAATGTATCCGATAAAAAACCGATAGATTTCTAGAATACCGTGGTGCAGATTTGTTTAAAAATTAACAAGGTGTCTTGGATCACAGTAATCTTTAAGCCTAAGCTGCCTTAGGATTATAAACTTTAAAAAAAAGTAAAAACCGACTTCAAAGAAATACTAAAAGGAGTAAAATAATTACCATAACATAAAATTAACAGTTTCAGAAGTCGGTGGCTTCTATTTGCTTCAGTGTAGAGTTGCACCGACTTCTGAAACTGTTAATTTTATGTTATGGTAATTATTTTACTCCTTTTAGTATTTCTTTGAAGTCGGTTTTTACTTTTTTTTAAAGTTTATTTTTTATTTAATACGTTTTAGTGTCAGAATTTTAACCCCCTCCTTCATAACCCTTCTTTTTGGCTTTGACGTAGTCGGGCATAAAAGTCCTTTCAAATGATACCTTACGCGATATAATGAAACGAAAGGGGGGAGGGGGGGGACACGCACCCCCTCCTCTTTTCAAGTAGTCAGTTCCCAACAACAAATATAAACAAAGCAATATTAGTAATTTGAGAATTTTGCTTTGATCCGATGAGGAGTTCCGTTCCATATCTCTGAAGTTCATGGTCTAATCATAACAAAATTTAAATGGGACCAATCGGAAAGTATACCCTTTCGAACAAAAAAAGATTTTTTCAAATCGGTTCATAAATGACGGAGATATGAGGTAACACACATAAAAAATAAAAAAAATAAAAATACAACCGAATTGAGAACCTCCTCCTTTTTGAAGTCGGTTAAAAAGTGCCTTGAGTTGCTTCGAGAAAAGGATCTCCCGTGCCTCTTAATATATTTGTTCCAAGTCAATGGGCAGCTTACTTTTATCTATACTGATGCTGCAGGTGCCCTAATTACCTCCTTATTCCACCGAGGCACCAACTCCAATAGCGTTCTATGAGAGGAATTCTCTTGTTTTGCAGTACGGTATAGACGTATACAAGCTGATACATAAGTCAGTTTAATTACACCATCCAGTTCCTTTGTAACTTTCCCAAAATTACGTTTTGATATATTCATGACTTCGCAGGTGCACGGCTATTTTCAGAACAACAGCAACGAGCTACGAATAGTATGAAGCTAACCGTGTATCTTGATTGCAAATGGAATTAGGAAACAGTACACGAAACGGTAGTAGTTAACACACTGACTCAGTAGACTTAGTGTGTTGTAAGCTTCGATATGTTGAACAAATAGTATCCTTGGTTTAAGTTAGGGAGCAGGTTTACTTGAGTTTTAAAATTTTGGAGCAAACTTTGCAATGATTAGAGACTCCGGAACTAAATAAATTGGAAAATGTTGCTGTATGATATTCGGCAAACAACACCCGTGGGTGTAGTATGAAAGGCGATTTGAGTATTTTTTTGTGACCTACGCAAATGTCCGGCTGATTGGTGGCATCGTGCGTCGGGCTGTTGAGCTCCCTAAAATAAGGTTAAGCTACACGATGGCTGATGCATGCGTACCGTCAATTGGGACAGATCAACTCAAACCTGCTATGGCTCTTTCCTCAAAAGGCCATTCCAAACGTTGCCCTACATTGTTATACTCGAATAGTTTTATACCACAATGTCTGACTTTAAAAGAGACCTTGACCTCTGAGTTTGTTTCGGCTTTTCTTCTCAGAGCTAGTCAGATAGGAAATACAGGTGCCATCTAGTCATAAAAAAACATTACATTGACTTGTAAAAGTGTCTGTAACAGATTTATTTACAGAAATAAATGTCATTTATCATAAATGTGATTATAAATAAAATAATTGAAGCAGACACGTACTTGTAGAGACTACAAATTGCCAAACTTAGTGTGGTAGAGGCAGCGAGTTGCAGAAGGCATCTAAAGTGGAATGGATAGAGAATGTCCAGTATTGGACCAAGATAGACTAAGTTGATTGGCTGTTGATCGAATGACCTACTTCCGAAAGTTAAACGGTAGTCAAACCGCTTGAAACCAGATGGTACTATCAAATCCAATAACTCTTAAATATCATGAAAAGTAAAAACATAATAATCCATTACACAGGCTGTCCCTGGAAGTATGGATCAAATCGAATAGGGGCGCGGGCAAGGTCATTTCCAAACTTTTTAACCCTGAGAATATCGGTGTAATTTTTTACGGTTCAAAAGTTATGACCAATTTTTTTTTTCAATCACTTCTCATGGCACCCAAAGAAAAAAAAACATTTAAAAAAAATGTATCAGAGACATCATTTTTTTTTCTAGTAAAAACTTGAGTAATTTTTTGCCAGACTATAAGCCTAGACAGTAAATGTTTTTTTTCTTATTGAACACAACATGTTTTCTAGCTGCGTAAAAGTATTAATTACCACAGGAAAGGCCCAGTCTTCGCCAAAGTCCTAAAAACATAAACAAATTGATAGCACCGACAGTTTTTTTCTTTTATCACTGCGAAGTGATTGAAAAAAACCGGTCAAGTGCGAGTCGGACTCGCGCACAAAGGGATCCGTACCATTAGGTATAAAAACGGCAAAAAAATCATGTCGGTTGTATGGGAGCCCCCCTTAAATATTTGTTTTATTTTAATTTAATTATTTATTTCTAAAGTGAATATATAACTAAATATTCTGTGAATATTTCAAGCGTCTATCTGTTGCCGTTATCAATATCGAGCAAAAACGAGCAAAAAAATCACGTTTGTTGTATGGGAGCCCCCTTAAATATTTATTTTATTCTGTTTTTTAGTATTTGTTGTTATAGCGGCAATAGAAATACATCATCTGTGAAAATTTCAACTGTCTAACTATCACAGTTCATGAGATACAGCCTGGTGACAGACGGACAGCGGAGCCTTAGTAGTAGGGTCCCGTTTTACCCTTTGGGTACGGAACCCTAAAAAACAAAAATTTATCACAATCTTGAACCGTAAAAAATTATACCAACATTCTCAGGGTTAAAAAGTTTGGAAATGACCTTGCCCACGCCCCTATTCGATTTGATCCATACTACCAGGGACACCCTGTATATTTGGCCATACTCACCGAGCGCAAACAAAGTAGCGGACACAGTATTAAAAGCTCCCTGCTGCACTCTTCTGATGTCTCCTGAGGATATCACCAAGCCATGGAGTCCAACCCCCGCGAGCTCCGACACTGATGCTGAAGACAGCACCGACACTCCTCGTAGTGCGCAGTCCAGGAGTGATACTGCTGTGTTCTTGTTGCGAGCCTTCTGTTCTCGAAGGTGGCGGCCGATGATCTGATGGAAAAGAGAAGGGTTTTAGAAGAGTGTGCAGGTTTTGAGTTATTTTTTAACCGACTTCAAAAAGAAGGAGGTTCTCAATTCGTTGGAATGTTGTTTTTTTTTTGTGTTTTTATTACGCGATATCTCCGCCAATTATGAATGGATTTTGATTATTCTTTTTTGTTTGGTAGACCATACTTCAGAGGGGGTCCCATATAAATTTTATCGAAAATGATTAAGCGCTTTTTGAAAAAATAAACTAAAACATCTACTTAGATGACGTTTTGGTTTGTGGTTTCCTTCAATAAAAGTTTTGATGAGGACTTTCAATCTCTGTTTTAACAGTCATCACAGAAACATTAGCCAAGAACAAAGAAGATTGTATGTATTTGTAAGGAATTATACATTAATACCTATTCTTAAAGAAAACTACCTAGTTGTTGGAAAGTGTATAAACTGTATAATTTATGGCACTAAAACGTATTTAATAAAAAACTTTAAACAAAAGTAAAAAGCGACATAAAAAAAGTTAAAAAAGAGTGAAACAATTAGCATGAAATAAAATTAATAGTTTCAGAAGTCGGTGCAATTCTACACTGAAACAAATAAAAGTCACCGACTTCTGAAACTGTTAATTTTATATCATCCTATTTATTTCACTCTTTTAACCGACTTCAAAATGAAAGAGGTTCTCAATTCTTCTGATTGTTGTTTTTTTTAGTTTTTTTTGTTGACATCCATTTTACTTTTAAATAATTCCGAACTGAGCTGCCAACGGCAACTGCCGACGCAGTTGCCGTTGGCAGCTCAGTTCCGGATAGTACCTTAATGCTTACGACTGCATACTGCAAAAGCATCTGGTGTCTAGAATAGCGTCATAACACAGCTACTCAACATGAAACTAGATGAGTAAATGTTATCATAAATTATGTAACCAATCCAGCACTTGTTAATAAATACGATCCTTTTATAAAAAATATGGATTTAAACAATATGCCATTGAAACACAAGAAAGATAAGGAAGCAAGATTAATTCCTACGGTACGCAAAAATTTGAATACATAATAAATGCCTTCAGAATTGGATCTCAGGAATCTTTAAAATTAAACGTATAAAAACAATCGGACCTTCCCGGAGACCTACAATTAAACATTTGCAAATTCAAGTGATTTGTGTCAAGAAAATTTTCTTGTAAGGAATAATTTAAAATGGATTCCTTCTCCTAAGTAATGATATTCCCGGTTCCGAGATGTTTTAATTAAACACTAGTTGAGCGGAATCTATTAATTAATGATCGAATTAATTACGTGAAAAATATTTATTTAATGTTAGGGGCTGTGTTATTGACGACACAATTAAATGAATTTTTAGAACAAATTCATTTGTAGGAAACTGATTTTAATTGTAACTACTTTAATTTAAAAGGCGATTTAGACACACATAAGTTACCCATTTAGGCTGGACGTCCAGTAGAGCTGTGTGAGGAAAATGTGCGGTGCGAAAATGTGTAGCGAGGATGTGAAACGGTGTGACCCTTTCCACCAGAGCTGTGCGAGGAATGTGTAATGCGTAATGTGTTTAATGTGTACAAATGATCATCTACCTCTTCCAAACACCATCTATTGACTAACTGGTAGGCGCAAATTTTCAAATCCTCGCACACATTCCTAGCAACACATTCCTCATAACACATTCCTCGCAACACATTCCTCGCAACACATCCCTCGATCACTAAGAGAATCGATTAGCATAGTTTTTATACCACGTTAAATATTGCATTTTTTTTTCATAAATTTCAGTTTATTTCAATAGGTTTCTATGCATAACAGTGGACGGGAATAGACACATTGAGGCTTGAGACGGTCCGCTCGGTCAGTTTCGTTGTATTAGACAACCCCTCATAGCACATCTCAGGCATTTTACACTCTTCTGGGGAACTTAACGCAACAAATGCTAACGTGTAACTTGGAGATTTATTTTAAAAAAATACATACTCGTACTCCGGTAATGGGGTGTCTCGGTTTTCGTGTATACTAAAACTAGTGTTGTATATGTATCTATAGATGAACACAAAATATCTGTTGAAACTTTTATATCAAACGTCAAACGTATTGTCTCAAGTCGTGTGGTACTTGGAAAGGATTACTAAAAGCCGCTTTCGAGACGAGGGAGCAGTACGTCGAGTCATTGTCGAACATGCTATGGAACAAATCTGTTATGTGTAGTGCAAGGATGCTGTGATCGATGGAAAATATGTCAGCAGATTGTTAGTTTGACAACTGTGTTGAGCTTCTTATCAGCATCAATTAATTCTGTATGACCATGAATACGCATGATGAAGGTGGCAAAAGCTTGAAATTCAAATTCTCAATCGCGTGACGTATTGAAATGGTACTATGACGATTTGATCGTGAGAGAATAACGCAGTTTTTTGTTTTTTTTTTATTATTTATTACTAGGCCTGCGTTTGGCCGCCATCTCGCCTGATGTTAAGCGATGATGCGGTCTACGATGGAACACGCTTGCCCAGAAGAAACCGACTCACTCGTGACTTGAAGACACCCAGATTGTAGCTGTCGGGGAACACCCACTCGGGCAGCGCATTCCACTTTTTGGCGGTTTTCATAATGAAAGTGGAATCAAAGCGCTTCGTTCGGGTTTTTGGTATATCAACAATGAACCGATGGCGCTTTTTCGTGCTTCTGGCCGTCCGATAGAAAAAAGGGCAGGGGTGTATTAGATCATGCAGATCTGAAGTACACTCTCCGAAATGTGTCCGATAAAAAACCGATAGACTAGCAACTTTGCGCCGATGCTCAAGACTTTGGAGCTTGGTCTGTAGTGTCATTCTGTAAGAAACCCACCTCAATATCGACAGTTAGCTCGATATCCATAATGTCACAGTATGGATAATAGAAGCAAATAACACACAGATAATGGACAGGGTAATCAATAACACGTAGTTTTGTTATCCACGCTGTGTCACGACAAGTGTCTAATTGACAGTCGCGATCGAGGTGAGATTCTTACAGAATTGCACTGATGTACAGGGTGTAAACCAATTCGTGTAATTCCTTCAAACTGCGTGATCTATTGGTGACACAGATTAAACGCTAACAGGGAATTCAAGAAAATCAACTCTTAAAAAATTCAAATAAAAATCTTGGTATTCTATTTCTTAGTCATTTTAGAACTCCAACTTTACTGACTGCGCGGAGTGATATCAAAAATAATCCCTACTAATATTATAAATGCGAAAGTAACTCTGTCTGTCTGTTATGGTATGTCTACACCCGTGCGCTTTCATATTCATCTTGCGCTTTCAACTTTCAATTCCTCTTGCGTCAAGCGCATGCAATATTAATTGCCATAAGACTCGAACTAATATAAGGGCATGCGCTATGGCACTTCAGGCATGCGTCAGACGAAAGCGCAAGATGAACATAAAAGCGCACTGGTATAGACATTCCATTACGCTTTCACGGTTAAATCGCTAAACCGATTTTAATGAAACTTGGTACAGAGATAGTCTGGAACCTGGAGAAGGACATAGGCTACTTTTATCCCGAAATACACGGAATACGCGATAAATACATCTACGCGGGCGGCGCCTGAGCGACCTCTAGTATAATTATCATAAACATCAAAACGTCAAAATTCACGCAACAAAAAAAAAACTTTCATTGTTGTATTTCCAACGAAATTTTCTCGTGTATATGTTCTATCTCGTTGTAATATGTGTCGGTTGAGTCAAATAAACGTTTTTACTTTTTTTCTACATCTGCAAAATAGCTACTTATCTACATTCCAAGAAACCCAGTTCCAATAACGAATATCTCAAGTTTTGCTAAGCCAATACCGTTGGTAGCTACACCGCCAAACAATTATTGGTGAGGCCACAATATGTCTCTAAATATCCAACGGGCCAAAAGCTGAGTGTTCGTATTATGGCGATCGTATTTGTACAGAACCGACGGACGTTGATTCCGAAACAATACCTTTCGGTAGCCCTTACTATGGTCTCGTTCTAAATTGTGATATACGAATATATCGCGCTTGGCATAAATCGAAATAAGTCAATAGGTATACGGGTAGCAAAGTAACGCCTGATTCCATTATTTGGATAGAGGTGTGTAGTACACTCTCATTTCGCCGTTGTATTTAAGTCCCATAGTATAGGATCATGCGCAAGAAAGTTGCATATGTAATGCATAGAGTGAGAGGAAGCAACAATAGCATTCTGAAGGTATTTGCAGATAGGTTAGAAGGGCCTACAATGGATAGGTTTATCAAGCTACATGTTGGACATGGGGCTTGATAAATCTTCCTGTGATTGTGAGGTGTTTGTTCTGTATAATTGTGTTTGTGTGTATAAATGTTTAATCTAAGAAATCTAAGAAATTGTAATACTAACAAGCTATGGGCCTTTGATGTCCGAAAATAAAACTTTTTATTTTTTATTTATTTATAGGAGGCGAGCCTATTGCCATCAACCGGGCACAAATCCAGACTCCGGGCTATAAAGAAATTCCACAAGGAAAAACCCAATAACCTGCCCAACCTGGGGATCGAACCCCGAGCCGAATCGAACCAAAAACCAACGAGGCAGTCCATGATTTATCTTCATCTATCTATCAAATTCCTTCCTTTCGACTTTTGTCCTTCAAACTATCGAGAACTCCTAGTTCTGTCCTAACACCATCCACAATTCACTTGTAGAGAGGCGTTCAGTAAACAAAAGCCTATCGATTGGCAGGTGCGTGAATCGGCGAGACTTTGAGAAGGGTCCATGATCACCCTCCGAGATCCTCACGTCAATAAACGTCTTACTGTACGGCTAAGTGCCTTTGACCGATTATGAAGAAATGAGGGTGTTAGGGGGAAAGGTTAGGTGCTCGGCTTTTTGGTTGTTTTGTGTTGATGGAATATTTTGTGATTACTTTTTTTCTAGTGAATTGCAATGATGACAAATACACGTCTGATACTTGCCTCCGATAGTCGGTTCCGATAGTCTGATCAGACTATCTGAAGGCCTCCGCGTCATACATTTGTTTGAACATGAATTACACGTAAGATCAGACTATCGGATCGGATGTCGGAATCGTAAGCATCGTAAGGGCGTCGTCGTCGTACAGAAAAAATTGGACACGAGAATCGTACGTGTATTTCATGAATCCGATCAGATAGTTGGATCCGGCTCCCGGAAGCAACTATCGGACGTGTACTTTGACCCTTACTGCACGGTTCCCGAAAAAGGCCTCCTTTCAAACGTAAATGACATACAAGGCGAGTTAGAAACAAAAAAAAAGGCTTATTTTAGACTCGTACATGCAGTTACAGTAAAAGAACAAAAGGAAAAAGAAAAAACATAACAACCTGCACGAGGCCAAAAAAGGCTACTACGACATTTAAAAAAAACAAAATACCGCAACGCTGGTTTTCCGATAGGACCGTTGTGATGCCACGGGCAATAACAACACAAATAAATAAATAAACGGATAACGTACAATATTAAAATAGCACTAAATAAAAACAATAAAAAGTTTATTTTACGTTAATGTGTTACGTGTGTGTAAAATTATCAAATATTTAAATAATGTTAATTAATGAATTTCAGACAGCAAAATAATAAAAGGGTTTGTAAGCATTTCAGTAGGCTAAGGCCCGTTATCCACCAAAGCGGAGAGGAGAGGAGATGTCTCGATCAACCAATAGGATTGCGTTATTTTCAAATCTCTCCACTTAGCTACAACTCAAAACGAAACATTAGACTACTATTTTAACGACATTCTGGCAGTTGTCCCACCGAGCGAGGAAGCGACTAACTATCGGCTATTTTCTCGCTCAAGAAACGTACAATAGATATACATTCCGTGTAAACAAAAGAGATGCATATATTAATAGTTGATCGCTGACTGTTTACACTGCCGGCGAGGACTCGCTCCACAAGTTTGTCGCTGAGCGACAAGAGCTATCAAGAATAATACTCGCTCAGCGATACTTGCTCAGCGATGCTCGCTTGGCGGTCAGAACTTACGAAAGACCAACCAGCGGTCATTAGCGAGTGATGCGAGTAATCGCCCGTCGCACTCGCACACTCGCTTAGAGCCCAGCGACAAAACTATCGGACCTACACACTCGCTTCTCGCTAACTCGTTTCTAGTTTATAGCTCTACTCGCTTCTCGCTCATCGTTGGCGATGGGACAAGTGCCTCTAAACGCAGTTACTCGAATTCATTCTTTATCTTTCTAGTATTCACAAAATTCAACATAAATCAATATTTACAATGTCCCTACTTACCTGCTGAACCCGAATAAGAAAAAGAGCGTAAAGACAAATATCCCCCAGAATTTTGCTCAACCAGTATTTAAACACTCCAAAATAGGGCTTCAAACGAATTTGGAAATTTCAAACAAATGTCTACAGATCCTTTGTAAATAAAAAGTTGGCGTTTTATATGTATAGGACAGTTATCATTTTACCTAAAAGAGCACTTTGTACGATACTTGGTTTTGAATAAAATATGTGTGGTACAGATGCGTGGGTAGATAAAATTAAATAATATTCTGCTAATATTAATCCTTACTAATATAAATGCGAAAGTAACTCTGTCTGTCTGTCACGCCTAAACCACTGAACCGATTTTGATGAAACTTGGTACAGAGATAGTCTAGAACCCGAAGAAGGACATAGGCTACATTTATCCCGAAAACCGCGAAGTATCTACGCGATAGACGATATCCATGCAGGCGAAGCTGCAGGTGATCTCTAGAAATACCTAATACTTCGAAATAGTAATAAAGCAGAAAGTAGTACATAAAGTCAGTTGTTATAAGCACGACGTAGTCAGAGAAAATGCTATTCATTATTCTGAACAAAATTTTTAAATTAAATGTTAAATTTCATTAAAATATTAAATTCGTAATTTTTTCTATTGTAATTCTGTAGATGATCCTTGTGGACTGTTTCTACGTAACCGGGCAGTTATTGGCGAGACCTGAAGGGTCTCCAGCCAATGGTGGGGAAGTTAAATACTTAACCTAAGCTAACTAATTACATATACTATACTAACATCATGACTACCTGCAACAACACCACTAAGGGCGACCCCTAGTGGGACTCGAACTTTGGTTTAAAGCGTTGCTGGGGCTTTGGGGGAGAGACAGCTTGATGAGGGCTGAATTATCGATGTGACTGGCCAAAACTGTGTCGTATTGTACCTATGAACAATTTTCTTTTAACCCTTTAACCGCCCAAGTTGGATATATCCGACAAAAAACATGTGTTCTGTTGAACACATGTTAAACCTGTGTTTAAAATGTATTCATTTATTGACATAACATGTTTGTTAATAATCTTTACTACATAGTTTATAATATTATTTTGCCGATTTATGAGCTGGGCGCTAGGGGCACGGTAACTGTTAAAAACCAAGCGGTTAAAAACTTAATACCAGAGTAACAATACACCGATACAACAAATACTATTTGCAATTCTTCCAATCCACAAGATTCCTGCTAAATAAAAGAACAAAACAACAGCCGTCGGTCAGCGTCGACGTTCCTTTACGCTCCGTTTCCTCTATCCGTTCCTTTATACGCAGTGTAACTGCATTGATTTCATGTAACTGCTTTACTATTGTTTTCTTTGACGTTCTGAATGTGTTTTGGTATTTTGTAGGAATTTTCGATTCGGAATGAAGGTTATTTGATTTTTGGGGTAGCAATTTCGTGTTATAGTTCTTTTCAGTTCAGGAGTGCACGTGGGGAAGGCTTGAAATTGAAATGTTTCAATCGCGCTGTGAATTGGTACTATGACGATTTGAACGTGAGAGGATAACGTAGAGTTTATTGAACAATGTGTTCTATGATGTATATGGAACCGCGTACCGGAAGGCGCGGCGTGGGTAGGCCTGGACCGATGACCTGGTGAAGGTCACGGGAATACGTTGAATGCACAGGACCGGCCGATATGGCGATGCTTGGTGGAGACTTTTGTCCAGCAGTGAACGTCTTTCGGCTGAATGATGATGGTGAAGTATAAGCAACATTTCGTCTTTTCTTGCGTCGAAAGAAGTTGACGACAATATTAGGTGGATGAACAACAGCGTCCCAGGCATTATGAATTTAATAAAAAAGATCGCCAACTTTATTAACTTTTAAGGAAAATTCACGCTTGACCAAAAAAATTAATGAGCCAAAACAGTCTATATGAAAAAAAGTTGCAAAAGTTCCAAAGAAAATTTTACTGTAGCTCTATTAGTTTTGGATTTCCTCTCACTGTTCCAATTAAATAAAACACACTATATACCATGTTTGGAAGAGTATGTACCTGTAGTGCGGTATGGTAACCCGGGTATGGTAGCGTATGAGGCAGATTGCAGGAGCATTTGACAGCGGATCGCAAAGATACGTTGGTACATAAATTGAGCAGAATAGTTCCAAAATATGGAGTGCAGACTTGCAGAGAAATAACATGAAATAAGCCGCTGGACGTCTCCTCTGTTCTATATAATCGTCATTATCATCATTCAGCCGAAAGACGTCCACTGCTGGACATAGATCTCCTCCAAATAAAAAAAAGGGGGGGTTTGCCATAATCGTCACGCTTGGCAGGCGGGTTGGCGATCGCAGTATAGTTGTTAAAATACTCAGAGAACGCTGCTGCCCATCCTCTAGTGAATCCCTTAGTCGCCTTTTACGACACCCACGGGAAGAGAAAGAGTAGTGCTATTCTTTACGTCCGGCACCACACAGACGAAAATGACTGCTCTATAATGACATGTATAAAGGAATAAGTACCTGTAGTGCGGTATGATCTCCCGCGCATCGGAGTGTGTGAGGCAGATCGCAGGAGCATTCGGCAGCGGGTCGTGCAGACAAGCCAGGACATCTCCATTGCGCATCAACGGCGCTGTACCACGCGCACAGCACGCAAACCGCGCCCATTAGCCACATTCTGGAAAGAGAGAAGAAGTTTAAGATAGGGAAGAGTGTTGAAATCTTATGATATCCAAGGCATACAAAGGGAACTGGAATCTCCCACACTATCTTTTACCTTGCTTTTGTGGCAAGGAAGAATGATACACAATAATGGAATACTATACTAATTTCATCATCAGTTTAAAAATAATAAGGGTTAATGTACTATTCTGAACTGAGCTGCCAATGGCAACTGCATACAGCACGTGCAGCGGCTGCATGAAGTTGCACCACGCACGACTCTCGCCACACCAGTGTCACCTCTAGCCGCTGCACGTGCTGTCGGCAGTTGCAGTTGGCAGTTCGATTCGGAATGCACAATATTGAATACAATGCTGGACTGCCTCATTAGTCTAGTAGTCGGAAACGCTGCTGCTGAGTGTCAGGTCCTCTCTCAGTAACAGCCTGGTGTCTAGATTTGTACCCGGTTGGTGGCAATAGGCTCACCCCCTATTACATGGGACTTAACTCTTTGGCCGCCACCGACGTCCATGGACGTTAAATTAAAACGTGCTCACGACGCCTCCGATGGCATGGCACGTCGAAAACACCACTTTTTTATGGTTAATAAGTTTGACGTCCATGGACGTCTGTGGCGGTCAAAAGGTCATAACTGCGAAATGAGGGTGCACTATATACCTCAGCCTAACCCTTCAGGGAATACAGGCGTGATTCTATGTATGTTATGCCCCGCCGTCGTCCCAGGACGACACCCGCTTCAAGCGACTTTGAACTCTAATTATAACTCAAATTAGAGTTCAAAGTCGCTTGAAGCGGGTGTCGTCCTGGGACGACGGCGGGGCGTTCGGGGCGTTACCGGTTAAATTAAATACAGGTCATGGCACGTGATCTCCTGGACGTGCATGTAGAGATGATAAACGTAGTTTTAGTAAAATCCCTCATTAAGTTGCTCCTTCTAATGCTAATCATAGACGCTACATAATTTGTACTGAACACATGTGCAGGCAATAAAAATATTTGGCCTGCTACAGAACTCGTAACTACAGCATAATACCAATTGGATTGTCACAGTAAATCGTTATAGTTGCAATCATAAATTACTGTTTCTATTCCAGTCCAGAAATACTGAACTTATGTAGGCCACAACATGAATCAAAAACTCCGAAACACATTAACAATACGAGACGAAACTTAACAAAAAGTAACATCATACAAAATTCTCTAACTCGTTCCTATAAAGTTGTGAAAGTACTGCGAGTGGGGACGAGTGGGATCTCAAGAGGCAATTCCGGTCATAATCCGAGGTACTTATAGAAGAATAGCTGCTGCAATGCGTGCTTGCGACGTAATAGGACGTTTCCACTGAGTGACGACCGGACGAGGGGAGTGGGACACAAGTTGTGAGCGATTGGCACTTGTTCTTGCAAGTTATGGGTCGTGAAAATGTGTTTATCATTTTCGCTTGCGAAGGTAGCTGTAACGCCTTTTCTGGAAGCCATTGAGTGTTTTGGATAGAGATTTACGTTGGATGTAAGGTATCAGGGAGCCTACTGACGCTTCAAAGTTACGCTAAATGTGCAGGCCTATATAGAGGATATTACATCTGAAACTGTATCGCATTACTAGATTTTACAGAAAATCTGCAGTAGAAACTTCCGAAAGAGATTATGCCTTTGTAATTGCAGTACTCAGAAAAACTCCGCAGGTTAAACGAAATATTGTGGGCAGAATTTAGTCAAAAACGATTTAAAAGCCATGTATAGATAGATGGTTCGTTTATTTAGAGAAACTATAATATTTTGAGCACAATATATTACACTCTTTCATCTTAACAAGCAACGTCTTCTAATTCATGCATCCACCATTCGTCTCTCTGTATTTTTTATTCTCTACTTCCAGTTTATTCTTACTCATTCAATCTGTTTGAATACATTCACACATCTTAAATTTCCTATATAATTCGGATACAAACCCAATTCTACAAATTAATTGTCTCAAAATCCGCTGCAAGCTTATATCTTACACCTCAACTGGATACGTTGGGAACAAGAGCGAGTTACATGACTATTGATAACAGTGGGTGACGGACGGCCATTGACCCGCCACTCCTGGCACCTTCAATTTACTATGTTTATCTCACCTTTAGAATGAGAACTAAACTAAGCTGTTTTCCTTTAGCTATAGATTTCGGCAAAGAAGGACAGAAGCAACTGCCAATCCGTCCCTAACGGGCAGTTTCTTCATCAAAAGTAATAGCCAAAGTAACGTCACAAAGAACTTTCACTTTGACATTTGGCAATACTTGACAGTAAAATTACAGTGATGCCATCTGTGAAAAAAGCTCCCCACGATCTATTTAGAGAAATTACGGCGTTCGTTTTTGTTATGGCAGCTCCTTTGACTTTAGCTGTTACTTGAATGAAGAAACACATTTACCATAGTATCGGTAAAGTTCAAGTAAAAGTTAATACTTTTACTGATTACTTTAGCTATTGATGAAGAAACTGACTGTAAGTGTTGTTAAGGGTAACTAAGAGCTGAAATTCAAAAGCATGAACGGCAGTATCCTCCTATCTGCTAATAACAACGTTCTGCGATTTTCTATTTTTTTATTTGTGGGGACGAACTAGAATATAAAACCTCACCGCACGCTAGAAATAGACGCGTGTTGTAAGATTCAACAAAACTCAGCACGCTTGGTGGTAGGATCTTTACGGTCCGACTGGCTGAAACTGAACTGGCAACATTTATAAATTATCGTGAGTGGATAAGAAATTTATTACTTCACAACCCTCCCCGACAAATAAGACATACGGGGAAAGGGGGCATGGTATGACAAAAGTCGCAACGCCGCGTTCATAGGACTTATTACCATAGATATTTTTCGATTCGTGTAAATAATGAATATTTCGAAAATTAAGCTTTATTCTACAAACTATATCCTAGCTTTTCTTCTCCAAGTAGGCATCGGAATCGATGGTTAAAATCTTTCGGGTACCTGGGGCCCACGGTGTATAATGAAATCGTAACGATACTAAAACAGCACATTCGAAATTTTTTGAAAAAACTAATTGCAACGCATCCTAGGAACGATATTAAAGTGAAAAGTGAAGAATTTTTGTATGTTTGTATGTAGCTTCACAATAGTACCACAGTTTACCTATTTACAACATACAGTGGGTCAACGCCCATACATTTGACAGGTCCTATGAAATGTTAAAATTATGTAGGGGCGGAGGTTATGTCCCAAGTATGCAGTATGGCTACTCGGGACATAACCTCCGCTCCTTCACCCCGCAACCCCCCGCACGAATGCTCGGCGACAATGTTCTACCTTGACCGACTGTAAGGAGTAAGATATAAGTAGGTTATGGTAGTACTATAGGTCCAGATGATACTGGATGCTACTGGTACAGGTATAGATCCAGTTGAAATTTGGTAGCCACGGCCTTTATAGAGCAGTCAGGTTAAAGGCTACAAATTATCACGCTGTTGAGTGTGGGTAATGAGCAGTAACCATATGTTTCCGTAGGCAAGGCCGCAGCTACAGCTAGTCTGGAATAAAATAAATAAATCAAAGACAAAACTTCCTTTCATTTCCTTGTTACCATAGAAACACTTCTTACGCACATCGTTGTCCTTCAAAGATGTCGTACAAAAATCAAACAATGTATGTAGGTCGAAACTTTGGACGCCTTTTCTTGATAATCCTTTAGGCAAAAAGGAAACCACAAAGGTTACCGGTATGATTCAATAGAAGGGTTCGCCGAAAAATACCCTTTTAAATACCTTCAGGGCGTAACAGATGTTTTGTCATACGTGACAACTTTCCATCACTCGCCATCGAAAACATTTTATATTAGGTATAATATAGTCGAGCCATAAAAGCTCAAGCAAAGGAGGAGCTCGTGGCTAAATAATTACAGCCGCATAGACCGATCTTCCGGGTTAAGCCACGCTTGCCGAGGTTGGTCTGTGGATGGGTGACCATTTACCATAGCGAGTTTCCTCCGTGCCTCGGAAAGCACGTAAAACCGTTGGTCCCGGCTGTCATTTGTAGATCTTTGACAGTCGTTACTGTTGGTCAGAAGCCAGAAAGTCTGACAACCAGTCTTACCAAGAGTATCGTATTACCCAGTTACTGGGTTGTGGAGGTCTGATAGGCAGTCGCTCCATGTAAAATACTGATATTCAGCTGCATCCGGTTCGACTGGAAGCCGACCCCAACATAGTTGGGAAACGGCTAGGCAGATGATGATAGTCGAGCCATAAAAGTATGTATGAAAGGTAAACAAACATTTAATAGTAAAACATTATCTTTGCTTTAAGAATCCAACATGTTTAGTCAATTGTTTCTTTAACGATTCTTAAAGAAAAATGATTTTTTCAGGATGAACGGTTTGTTTCCCTTTTATACACAATTAAAATGGCCGGACCATACAATTGTTCAAATTTCTGCTAAATAGAAATTTAAAGATGATACCATCACTAATTGCTCTGTTATTGGGGTGCTAAGGTTAGGCCTATGTCCAGCAGTAGATTAAGATAGCCTGAGTTGATTGATTGATATCATCACTTCCCAAAATGGTGGAAAAAGAAAGAAGCAGTTTGCCGACCAGAGTTTATAGATTAAGGTTTTTCAATTTAGCCACCAATCTTGAAATTTACGGACAATTAATTCGAAATTGATGAATTTCGTTACTATCCGATTATGAATTCGTCAAGTACGATCCGACATACCATGGAATAAAGATTAGATAAAAAATATCTAATTCTTTTAGTCGTTTTTGATTATATTTGAACTTAAAACACACGTGGCAAAGAATATTTTAATTAAATAATACAATTATGTAGACTAACAGTAAATAATAGTACATAATTGTTGCCAATAAGCCTGGCATAGCAGTGATAGATTGATTAAAGCATTGCACAATGATTGTTTATATCACTGTCCTACATGACAAGAATCTTGTAAAAGCCGAAAAAGATAAAGAAATTTAATATAAAGACTTTACACAAGAGGTTGTCGCAATGTGGGATGTTTATTCAGCAGTCATTGTGCCGATAGTAGTTACGGCTTATGGTCTAATAGCCAAAAGCCTCAACCAACATCTGATGAGGCAGGCTCTCGTAAGGCGGCTGGATCAAGGATACAGAAAGCGGTACTCCGTGACGCGGTACGCATAGTGAGGAAATTTCTCTCTCTAGAGCCCTGACCGCTGGTAGCTTCGACCCTAATACCGATGCTAATACTTATTTATAATTTTTTAAACGTTTATTCATTTCCAAAAGAAATATATAAAAACCGAAGAATAGTATAATACTTAAGTCTGTTACCATAATACAACCAGCAACTACATTTTTACAATACGTAGGTATATATTCGTTGTCACCGTTCACAGCAACCGTTTATGTCGCTCTTAAGGGCAGGACACCCTTGTCACCCAATTAATTCTGAACCCTACAACACGGTAATCTCACCACTTCTGTAGATTTACGAGAGGTCAATAAAGACTGGTTGGTCTTTCTCACGATATATCACTAAATGTTAGTGGTTTTGACAAGGGACTGCCAGACTTTTGGGAGCAAACAGTGTTTTACTGCGGGTCAGTTATCATTTGCATTGTGATTTAGGTGTGACGCCTTTTAAAAGGCTTGGGTTTGGTCTTTTTATTATGATGGTCTAAATGCTTAAAGTCAACAGAATCGCGAAATCTGTTCCCACATCGAGAGCAGTAGGCCTAGGACGAAAGTGTTGAGATATCGATACCTCTGGGCTCAAAGGGAGTATAGCACAAAACATGGGTTTTCAGGAGAAGCAAAAAAAAAAAAACGTATTTTCGTTATAATTATGTGAAAATGTCATTATGACGAAAATGTGCTATACGCCCTTTAAGCCCAGAGGTATCGATATAGTAACGTAAACATAACGTTAAGATGAGATTTTTTTTACTCAAAGGTTCATCTAGGTGTCTTATGGCATTTTGGTTTAAAATTAAACGACAAGCATATTTACATCATAGATAGATATGGATAAAGTTCTCAATTTAATTCCATGCTATGTGCGAAACGAGTATTTCCTTATTTAAATTCACTCACATTAACGTTACGTTTACGTTAGTGTGGCGCCACATCATGCCGAAATTACGCGACCGAACTTCGGCGCCTATGTTTTTTGTATAGGTAAAACGCGACGTAATTTCAGCCTGGTGTGACGCGGGTAATTTAAAAAGCATTGCAGTCGTAATCATGCCGAACTTCGGTCGCGTATCTCCGGCATAGTGTGTTTAGACACTTACTGTACGTCACAACATTAGTGCCAGGTCTACTGTACATGGTGTTGTTAAAAGAATCTTCTTCTTCTTCCTGCCCTGTTCTCAAGTTACTTGGAATCATCGCAATGTTTTTCTCTTTCATTCTTCATCATTCTCACCATTTACCCCCTTTTCTTCCATATCCTCCCTAACACAATCCATCTATCTATTCTTTGATGTCCCTTTCCCTCTCCATCCATCGACATTCATATTCATCACTCTTTTAGTTACATGCGTTTCATCCCTCCTCGTTGTTAAAAGAATGATGTACTGTTTTTATTTCATAGTACATGAAGTTGAATAGAATAAAATGTTGTCGTAGTTCTTTTTTACTTATTTAATGATGTTGTAGATTGCACAAAATAATGCAAATTAAAATGCTTTGCTACCGAAATAATACAATCCAAGTTTCAGATAATTGGTTACAAATCTCGGCTTATTTTCCACCCTTAACCTGAAATAAAGAACTGACTTATCTAATCTTACTTATAAACGGTGATCCGAATTATAAGACGCTTACCCGTTTAATTACCAAGAACGGACTAATTAAATTATAACAGAGGTTTGACTTTAACAACGAAGCCATTTTTTGCTACAAAAATCACAAAAAAATATGTTAGTCTAAATTAGACAGTGTTCTGAACAGAATAATTGGCTAGAGGTAGATTATGTCTACTTTTTGCTTCATTAGTAGAAATGTTGGGATGTTATAATGTTGAAAAATTTTGAGAAAACCTAACTCTTGTGTGTCCTTTAGGCCCAGTACACACTGGCGGGAGGGTATGGCAAAGGATTTTTTTTGATTTAAGTAATTTCAATTCTTATTTTAATACCACTAGCACTTGTATTAGCTTAGCATACCGCGGGAGGCTTCGTCGTGCCGCGGCATGCCGAAGCATCCCGTGATTCGGGTATTATGAATTTAGGATTCATAATATCCGTAATAAATACTAATAAGGTTTAAAATTATTTGAACTTAAAAACATCCACTGCCGTGCCATCCCGCCAGTGTGCGCAGGCCCTTATCCAAGTACCTGTATCTAACAGTGTGCGTCATATGGCTTTCAATAGACCAAAGCCTTAAGGTTCGCGCACATTATGTCGGGCCGCAGCGGGTCGGGTCGCAGCGCAAAAATGCGCTCAAATCGCTCGTATTTATTTTATATGAACTGTCGCACACTATGCCGGGGCGCAGCGGATTTTGGTTGCGTGCGATGCGACCCGCCCCGTCTCGCAAGCGGATTGGAGTGCACGCGCGGACATGTTCATTTTACGATATTTGCGTTTTTTTTTTATATTTGCGTGCTCCTGTGGTATTCACAAGAATAGATGAAGAGCTTTTGATTAATTTAGTTCATAGACACAAAGAGCTATATGATTTGCAAGTCTGGCAGGGCACTGTACTCAAAATCCGTCAATACTACCCAAACGTGGTACCAAGCGAAGCTCCTGCTCGTGTGGCTTGAGCCTTATACTCTCTCTAAATGAGTTTCTATCTTTCACAAAAGAACAAGGGCATCGAGTTATTACAACGTCCAAAAAAGGTCACAACTTTTCTCAGCATCTGCCAACTTTATCAAAGTCGGCAACAGAATTAAGAAGAAATACAAACGCTCCTAAAACGCGCGATTAACTCAGAAGTGTAGCCGTTTCACCAATAAAAAGAAATCACCAATAGATAAATAAATACAATATCACTTTGCAATAGCCGATTCTGTATTGAGACAATAACATTGACGGAAAATCAGCAGTGAACAGTTCTGAATCCGTATCGGAGCAATTTACGGAATGACCCAAGTTCCGGACTTGGGTCCCAATCGCTTATCGAAGTCGTTCTGTCCTTGTCTTATTGTTTTTTTTTCTCGTGCCATCCCATTCGTAAGCTAATACAGTTATTTGCTTGATTCCGTCGTTGTTATTGAGTTCGGAAAGCTAAATTGTTTTAAAAAAGGTGTAAGTAAACTTAAAAGAAAAGATTTAATAGATAAACATTTGGTTGCAGCTCCTAAAAGCAAATAGCAACAGCTAGAAGCATCGGCTGAAACCATTAACAGATCTGCATCCAAAATATCTGTGCCTGTAAACAAATGGCAATCCATGATCGCTAGAGAATAGAAAGATGTACTGTAGTATCATTCTGTAAGAAACTCAAATCAATATCGACGGTTAGCTCGATATCCACAGTGTCACAGTATGGATAATAGAAGCAAATAACACACAGATAATCGACAGTATAATCAATAACGCGTAGTTTTGTTATCCACGCTGTGTCACGACAAGTTTCTAATTGACAGTCGCGATCGAGGTGAGATTCTTACAGAATTGCACTGCTGAATTGACATAAGCTTTCGACCGGTCAAGCGATCTGTTATGTCATTTCCATACATTTAATTGGCGTATCTATTCTCTAGCGATCATCGTTTGCCATTTTGTCTACAGGCACTGGATTATTAGTCTTTAAGTTTTTGACAGAAATGCAATAGAAGTAATGTCACATCAATCTAGATATTCTGGATAGAGTTTGTAATGAACGTTACTTTTTTTGTGTATGGCCTCAATTAATTTTTTTACTTAACATACCTGTGAGAGATCTGTGTTGCTGGGGAGTTTATTACGCCATTTCTCCTTCAAAGCATAAACACTAGAAAGCGGTGAAGGGCGGGCGTTTCTGGGGGCTGTTTGTGACATTGACGTTCAAAAAGATCTAATTAATTCTAGTCTATTTTGAATAAATGACTTTTGCGTTTTTAAGTTAATTTTCGATCGTTACTGCTCTCATCTTCATCATCATTGCTTAAATGTCCACTACTGGACATTTAAGCTTGCCACTCCTAGTAGACAAACTAAGCTATTTAGAAGTCCTTTATCAGGTTCTAAAGACCTTAAAGGCCTCTCCATATACCCGCGCGAATCGCGCGCGAAGCCGCGAATCACGCGCAATCCACGAGTGTGGATCCGATTCGCATATTCTTCGCGGCTTCGCGTTGCGTTCGCGCCTCGTTCCCGAAAATTGTCGGTTTTTTGTCCCGCGACAAAGGGTTCGCAAGCCGCGAACTTGGCGCGAAAGCGACTAGGCTCCACATTCGCATTCGGCTTCGGCCCAGTCGCGTCGAGTCGAGTGCGGCGAGCGGTTGTCTGTTTATACAGAATATTACGTAATAATACCAGATAGTGAATTACGCACGTAAGCTTTGAAAATGACCACAACTTGGTCTAACCAATTAGAACTAGCATTTTTATGCGCGAACTATACTGTGAACCTGGCGCGAATCTCTGCGAATGTGGAACTTGGCAGTTTTGCCGTGATTCGCGCGCGAGTGTAGAGAGTCCTTAAGAGAGTGATGAATAGTAAGATCTTATAGAAAGATAAGTAGGTTATTCTAGTGGGTGATACTTAGATGTTCTAAAAAAACTAATCCTAGTATTTGTCTACGGATTTGAACGGCCGCAGAAAAACAATTGGAATAATAAATCCGTGAGATTCAGGGATGGACACGTACTGTCATTGCTTATCTGAAGGTTATCCTAGGTGAGAGATAGGGCGAGGGATATAATTTAAGGATTAGGATTTCAAGGGTAAACTTTAATACCGAATATATATTTTCTTATTTTATTTTTTGCGTGCAGAGTCTGAAATATCTAACGGAAAAAATATAGAAAGAAGTAATGATGACAAAAATTTCATTTAGTAAATAAAATTAAAACCTAAGTTTGCTTAATTTTTAACCATTGTTTGTTCATTAAGGTGGGTCTTATGTGTTATACCTTCAAGAAATACAGCTATAATGATTCGTTAAAAACATTTACATAGGAATACTTTTCGAATCTTTATTTCAAGATGCAAAGACTCGTTTGAGCTTGTTTTCTTCATCATCATCATCATTCAGCCGAAAGACATCCACTGCTGGACCCCAAGTATCGCCACATCGACCGGTCCTGTGCTTCTCGCATCCAGCGGGAATCCGCTCCCTTGTTTTCTTATTTGATTCCAATTTCACTAAAATTTGCAAATAGGGATTGCAATCCGGAAAACCGGATCCGGTAATCCGGCGGATCCGGCATCATTTAACGTCTACCGATCCGGCATGAGTTTGCCGGATCCGGTCACCGGATCCGAGTCAGTACTTTTTACGTGTTACGTGCTCAAACAAACTGAGAAATAGCCATATATTCCAAAACTGATCGAAATGGACCTTTAACCTACCCGCTATTTTTTTTTCAATATTTCCAATGAACAGACATGCCAAGTCTACAGATTTATTAAATGTATAGGATTCATGATTGTTTGTTGATTATTACAGTTTAAATAAAGTTGATTGTAATTGAAATAAATATTTTTTATAAACTTTGTAATATACACTCAATTGAATATGTTTTAAAATGAAAAGGCAATATATGTTTGAGGTGACTAATCCGGTCGGATTCGGCCAGATCTGGTCGGATCGAATGGAATCCGGCCGGATTGAAGTTGGTGCCGGATTGCAATCCCTATTTGCAAAATCATTCATTATTATCATTTGCAATTTCTCAACCTACTGCTGAACATAATCCACCTCCAATTTAAGCAAAAATAATGGAATCAATATGTCTATTAATTTCAAAGCAACACCGTCACCCTCATACATAAGATTACAACACGAAACAATGCTAATCCCCAAGAACTGCCCAACTTCGACGATCCATTGTTAGCACACCAGAGCATAATATAACTAGATCCAATGTTTACTTCAGGTCTACAGGGAAATGGTGTGCTCCGTAAACTCTCAGAGGTCCAAGTCCGTTGTCCACTAGCTACATTGAATTTAGTGTTTGTTGCACCGAACTTTATGTGGTATACAGGAATTAGACTTGCGTTCTACCTGACCGAAGTTAAGTGCTATGTTTTGGTAAGATTTTTTGGTTGTTGCAACCTCTTGGTAAATCAATTGTAGGTTTATTATAAGTACTTGAACCATTAAAAACGTGCCAACTGAGTCATGAATCATTACGTTAAAGGAATGTGAAAATGTTGCGCAAGTTGTTATCGATAGTGAAAAAACACATCCTAAACAATATTTTGGATTATTTCCTTAACCTCTTCCTCATTACCTTTTATTGACTATCGACATAGCCTTTTTTACTATTACACACAACACTAGGGCAGTTCCTTAAGGCCTATAAGAGCAAGCGAGAGGTCTGATGATTTATGACTCTGTCGCACGTTTGTAATGGCTCAAGTATAGCATAGCATATCTTACATTGTTCTCACATTTATTTTTCTTATTCACAACTTTCGCGTGTATGTCGTTTATCGCATATCCCGCGTTTTAATCTACTATATTATGCATGTAATATACATATAAACCTTCCTCTTGAATCACTCTATCTATTAAAAAAAACGCATCCAAATCCGTTGCGTAGTTTTAAAGATCTAATCTATCCCCATATAATCTAGCCGCATAGACCGATCTTCCGGGTTAAGAGCCGCATAGACCGATCTTCCGGGTTAAGCCACGCTTGCCGAGGTTGGTCTGTGGATGGGTGACCATTTTACCATAGCGAGTTTCCTCCGTGCCTCGGAAAGCACGTAAAGCCGTTGTTCCCGGCTGTCATTTGTAGATCTTTGACAGTCGTTACTGTTGGTCAGAAGCCAGAAAGTCTGACAACCAGTCTTACCAAGAGTATCGTATTACCCAGTTACTGGGTTGTGGAGGTCTGATAGGCAGTCGCTTCATGTAAAATACTGATATTCAGCTGCATCCGATTCGACTGGAAGCCGACCCCAACATAGTTGGGAAAAGGCTAGGCAGATGATGATGAGTTTTAAAGATCTAAGCATACATAGGGACAGATAGATAGCGGGAAGCGACTTTGTTTTATACTATGTAGTGATGTTACTTTGTTATACATAACTAGCTGTTCCCGGCATGCGTTGCAATGCCCTTTTTCCTACTTATTACCTACCTACTACCTACCTACTACCTACCTACTACCTACCTACTACCTACCTACTACCTACCTACTACCTACCTACTACCTACCTACTACCTACCTACTACCTACCTACTACCTACCTACTACCTACCTACTACCTACCTACTACCTACCTACTACCTACCTACTACCTACCTACTACCTACCTACTACCTACCTACTACCTACCTACTACCTACCTACTACCTACCTACTACCTACCTACTACCTACCTACTACCTACCTACTACCTACCTACTACCTACCTACTACCTACCTACTACCTACCTACTACCTACCTACTACCTACCTACTACCTACCTACTACCTACCTACTACCTACCTACTACCTACCTACTACCTACCTACTACCTACCTACTACCTACCTACTACCTACCTACTACCTACCTACTACCTAAACAGATTAAGAATATGGATATACTGATATAATTTTTTTTTTTTTAAATATCAAAATGTCGAACGGGATAAAAAGTATCCTATGTCCTTCTCCTGGCTCTAAACTACCTCCCTGCCAATTTTCAGCTAAATCGGTTCAGCCGTTCTTGAGTTATAAGTGAAGTAACTAACACGACTTTCTTTTATATATATAGATTTAAAGATTCCATTTATGTTTATACTTGTCACTTTTTTTAACG
Source organism: Amphipyra tragopoginis (assembly GCA_905220435.1). NCBI lineage: Eukaryota > Metazoa > Arthropoda > Insecta > Lepidoptera > Noctuidae > Amphipyra > Amphipyra tragopoginis. The sequence continues at coordinate 11,848,494 of HG992015.1, read as the reverse complement.
TAGTTAGAAAACCCCGACGCTTTTAGAACTGAAATTGGCTGCAACAGTAACAGTGTGTTATTCTGAACACATCGACAGCTTTTTTATGTTTGTTGGTCAAAATTTTTCACATGGGACACTTATACATTTTACGCATTTCCTTTTTGTAAATATTTCATGAAAAAAAAGAGTAACCATGGAGTTTATTGCCTGTTGTTCTCCATAGGAATCTACACTTTGAAACGCGACAGTAACTTAATTTATTTCGACAATTCGTATATTTCTGTAAATGGTCAAATTGAAATAAATGCTTTGATTTTAATTTTGACTCTTATTCAGTCTAGTAACATAGTGGATTTCTTCGAAGAGCATAAGCTATAATAAGCCAGTCACTGGCATACTGCTGGGCACGAGGCGAGGCTCAAAGGTTTAAGCCGTATTCATATAAGCCTAGAGCTCGTAGATGGACTAAGCTCACCATTCGAGAACTTATTAGAGCCCACTCATATGTGAAGGTTTCCTCACGATGTTTTGCATGTGAAAATCAAATTCTGATCCGTATATAAATTGGAAGAAGTCAAAGGCTGGAATCGAACTCCAACAGTCAGGTAAGGATGGAAAGCATTTAACCGTTAGTCAAAGAGAGGAGACCGGGTTCCAAACTTACATCACTGAACATGGGACTGCTCATAAACCACCGCACTGAATTAGGGACCATCACCATAATCAGAACACGTGGAAATATGGATTAGTGATAGCAGCATGTTTTTATCAACGCAAAGGGTATTCCGCGGCAACTCATTCGTCTGACATAGTACCTAAATTGCCTTTTCAGGCATCCGCTGGACCTATAGATCTATTCTCTGTCACACACTAGTTCCACGGGGCCAATAATGGATCGCAATAGACTAAATGAAAGGGATGCAGCTGCAGTATTGTTAGGCTTGCGTACTCGTATGTCTTTTGTTCCACGAGCTTGTAGTTTCATGGTTGAAAGGACCTCAAACGTTATTTCGAGATTGAAACTCTAACATTCGCTTTCATATTTTGGTATAGGTTTTCGGATTCCAAAATATGCGGTCAGTGTTCAAACTGAATAGTTTCAATCCAAAAGCTATCCAAATTTTCTGGGGCTAGGAATTCATTCAACGGGAATGGACCTCTCAAATAGACATAAAAGCAAAAAAAAAAGGATCAACGAGTAGACACTATTTGTGTTACTTCACTGCAAACAAAAAAAAGGGGTTACACTTGTTTCATCGAAAAAAAAATTGCCAAATTTTCACTTCCCAAACAAGTTCCCGCATAATTTCATTTGCCAAATTACTACTCAGCAAATAAACTCTTCACAAATAAATTGTAACGCAAACCTAATGTTTGACAAGTGAACGTTTAAAGAATAACTTGCTTACCAACTAGTACTTTTACCAATTTTAATGTAGTCAAATATTTCAGTTGGTAAAACATATTTTACGCAAAATAAAAAATATGTTTCTAGCGTTGTGTGATCACAGTTCTAACCTAACCTAACCTAGCTGTTTCGATTTAAAAAAGATATAGGCGTGTTACAATAATTTGACTAAATGTTTATTGTCTAAAGATTGTTTGCTGTAATAAATCATTTAATTAAAGACCAAATGCCTTAATGATATTAACCTTGATAATATTTTGTCGAGTAAAAATTTGACCAAATGAAAATGTGCGTACTAAAATCATTCCAAAATATTGCTTTGGTATAAGAAAAGGTTGCTAAAATGCGTTTCGGTAATGAAATTTTGTCAAAATAATTTCGGCAAAACGGCAGGCTCCAAAAAAAAAAGATGGCGCGCAAAAACCGCAAACAAAAAACGGAATCTGCTCTGAACTTAACTAACCCGAATCCTCATTGCTTCCGAAAAGTAAATCCCTAGATTACGCTAAGCCCTCATTGGTCCAGGCTAAGTCCTAACTAAGGCCTGCATCTCGAACCATGTCACAGCAGTCCGAAGCTCCAGTTGTTAGTGCACGTCGATTTTAAAACGACGCAACATTGACAGAACATGTTTCAAGGATTACGTGCGGACAAATTGGGTACCATAAATGCCATAGAACAAATCTCTGGAAAGCGTTGACTTTTGGAATTAGAGATCAAGAGATTTGAGGCTTCGTACATTGGGGAGTTCTGTAATGGGGATGATGGAAGATAATTGAATGTGCCAGTTGCTTTAATTGGCGAGTTTTACAGATTTTGATGTTCTGTGCGGTTTTTCGCATCGTGGTTGATTTTTGGACCATCTATTAGGTTAACTGCCTCGTTGGTCTAGTGTTCGCAAGCGTTACTGCTGAGCGTGAGTTCTTGGATCGATCTCCAGGTTTGGCAAAGTTTTATTTGGTTTTTCCGTGTGGAATTTCTTCGTGCCCAGTTGATGTCAATAGGCTCGCCCCCTATTACGTGTGACTTTGAAATATTCTTTCTTGGTTGCTTTTTACAAGCTTTTAATTAACTTGCAATGTATGTATGTTTGTCCGATGGAATCTTGCAACTGAATTTTAAATCAGTTATCTTTAACCGATTGAGCTGAAATTTGGTATACACGCTTATTTTGGATGACAATGCATGCTTAGCTATGTGGCGTTATTCCAATTTCAATATGGCGGATCAACCAAGATAATGAAATAGTTATTTTTTCTGTACTACCACAGTATGGGTATCAAATGAAAGGGCTTGCTAAGGAGAACACGAAAACAGACTTAAAATATTCCCAATCAAAACTAAAAAATAAATTAATGATATAAAAAGCTTTTTAAATGAATTAAATAAAAGCTTGTTTTTAAAAAGCTTTTTTTTTCATTAATTTATTATTAATATGTTGTTTTGTTTTGTTTAATTTATTGGTTTGATAAAATATCACAAAACACTTCTTATTCTGAGAGGAGATATCATGCAAATGAAATTCGTTTCTTTCTATTTTACCATGTTCATCAGTTTACTATGTTGTTCAGCACTTTTTTATTATTAAACTAGCGAACCGTCCCGGCTTGGCACGTGTACGTTTTATAGCTTAAAACCTTCCTCTTGAATCACTCTATCTATTAAAAAAAACCGCATCAAAATCCGTTGCGTAGTTTTAAAGATCTAAGTATACATAGGGACAGACAGAGGGAAGCGACTTTGTTTTATACTATGTAGTGATTTGTTTTTTTCGATGTTTAAGATACCTTTTCATGACTATGGATGCCTCTTAGGTACCTTCTCATACGTCGACATCGGGTAACCGCTACACAATTTTTCCAGCACGGACTATTTGTACAATAAGAGCGATTACGCACTGCATTCATCCGATCCGAATCCGTGAAAATACGGATATAAAAAACTCGGACTGAATTCAGATATTGCTTTACGCACTGCATCCGATCCGAATCCGTGAAAATACCGATCTAGAGTAACAATCTCGGACCGAATTCGGATGTTGCTTACGCACTATTTTACTATCTCTGATTCAAATTCAAACAATTCAGGGTCCATCTTTGGCATATCCGTTTGACGTCTGATTTGAATCCGAGGTAATGCGAAAGCGTTCATACAAACAGTACTACGGCTACTTCGGTCCGTCAATTTTTCTTCTGAATTAGAAACTCACGGATGACGGATAGAAATCGGATGACGGATGCCGGATGTAGTGCGTAAACTACCATACAAATAGTTCTATGGCTACTTCGAAACGTATTTTCATGGATTCGGATCGGATGCAGTGCGTAACCGCTGTAACTCTACACCACCAAACTATTACAATCTACCAAAGAGCAACTTCCCCTTAAGCCCTATGCGTTACAATTGCGTGCAGTTTACTAAGTGGATAATTGCGCTTTCATAGCCATTGAACGCAGGGCGGGCAGACCGGTCGCTAGTGCAGTTAGTATCGAAGGATACCGCAGGAATATTAGGTAAGTGCCTAAATCGCCTTTAATTTAGGTATAGTATTTATTAAAATAAGAGGGAGTGTTTGGTTCCAACATTTTGAAACCGTAATATTTTCTGGATCCGTTTTTTTTGGTATCGTTCTTCTATATTTTTTGACGTTTCATAAGTGCTTGAAAATCTGTTGGAAATCCATAAATAAATAATAAAATGTTAAAAAAGTGCGTATTTAAAATACAAATCTTTAAACTTTGCTTAAATACACTGATTGGGGTATTTTGTCGCACCTATTTTAATTCGTAACTAGGTAAAGGTTTCGGTAAACTTTTGCATTATCTACTGCGAACGAAACGTAAACTTTTGAAATATCAATCAGAGCAATTTTACTAAATATTTTTATTTTATTTTTTGATGATCAATTAATTAATTTTATTCTAAACCACGTCATTTTATTTTATTAATAAATATTGAATCGACACTACATTTTTTTTTTATCTAAGTTAACCAACAATTTTTTACACATAACAATTACATTGCGATTGCCAGATATACATTAGCAAGTGTAACAAACAATCACTTAAAGGTTAACACCGCGTGCATTAAAACGGCTTAAATATACAAAATAAATAATTCATTATTTTAATATGTTTTCACAGCCCTAGCTAGTACGCTTAAAATATAAAATCGAAAGTTAGAACAACTTGGTACAACAATAGGTTTTATTTAACAGAGTTTTATAGCAACACCAATAACTGAAAAAAATACATATTTAAAAAAATATCGGAACAACACTTCTGAAAAAATGCAACGCCGAATTTATTTTAACGAACTATTTTTACACAAACAATTTTGATATAGCAAAACGGCCACTGGTTACTGATTCAACGATTCTCAATTAATTTTTCATTAATAAACTTACATCAAAATAAATAAACTGGTAATGCAATTCATTTTTCACAGCCAATGATGGAGTATTGAGCGAATTAACGATTCCATGCGGATTTAAAGCCGGAAATATAATTAACAAGCATTATCATGTATGATGCATCGTTCATCAAGTACAATTAACAAAAGTTGCACATCATTAATACAATGTAGTACATTATAATGACGATATGTGGTCGTTTTAGGATCATTCTATGGAAAACCTTAACCAAAATGAAGAACATCATTATCGGTGCCGATTTTTTTGTGCACAAACTAAATTTAATTTAGGCTATTGCCATCTTAAATAAATATAAAATATAATATAAAATTAACAGTTTCAGAAAACGGTGGCTTCTATTTGCTTCAGTGTAGAGTTGCACCGACTTCTGAAACTGTTAATTTTATATTATGGTAATTATTTTACGCCTTTTAGTATTTCTTTGAAGTCGGTTTTTACTTTTTTTAAAGTTAATTTTTATTTAATACGTTTTAGTGTCATAATTTTAACCCCCTCCTTCATAACCCTTCTTTTTGGCTTTGACGTAGTCGGGCATAAAAAGTCCTTTCAAATGATACCTTACACGATATAATGAAAACATTCCAAAGGGGGGGACACGCACCCCCTCCTCTTTTCCAGTAGTCAGTTCCCAACAACAAATATAAACAAAGCAATATTAGTAATTTGAGAATTTTGCTTTTATCCGATGAGGAGTTCCGTTCCATATCTCTGAAGTTCATGGTCTAATCATAACATAATTTATATGGGACCAATCGGGAAGTATACCCTTTCGAACAAAAAAAGAATTTTTCAAATTGGTTCATAAATGACGGAGATATGAGGTAACAAACATAAAAAATAAATTTTAAAAAAAAATACAACCGAATTGAGAACCTCCTCCTTTTTGAAGTCGGTTAAAAATAAGAAAGGGACAGACGTAAATAAGAGCTGTTTTTAATTGAACTTAAATTTCCATACAAATAGGACAGCATACGAATTGCGTATCACATTCGTAATTTCAATAGCTGACATTTTGACAATACAACAATATTCATTGCGTGGTACATAGTTGTGGAGAAGTCCGATTGTTAATACATACGTTGCTATGGAAATTGTTGACCTGTCTAAATCATAGCAATAGCGACTCATTTTTAGGGTTCCGTAGTCAACAAGGAACCCTTATAATTCCGCCATGTCCGTCCGTCGTCGTTAGCTCAGAGACTCTTAGTTCTAGAAAGCTATTATTTAGCACAGATATACATATAAATTACGCCAACAAAGTGGTAAAATAAAATCATGAAACATATTTTTTTTGAGGGTGCCTCCTGTACTTCTAAAATGGGGATGTTTTTTTTTCTCTCGTCTACTCCATTATGTGGGGTGTTGTTGGATAGGTTTTTCAAAAATGTTGTAAGTTTGTGAAAACAATTTCGATTAAGGGATCCGTTTCTGAAATATTAGCACTTTAAAGTGCTAATTTTTGTTAGGGTCAAGTGTCGTCCCCCCCCCCTGCCAGCTAAATGGCTAGTTTTGGATATGTGAAAAAATTCACGGTAGTAGTATAACAACGAAGTTAAAAGGAAAACTATCACAGCTGAATAGGCTTAACATGTTTACGAGTAATAGTCGATCAACCGGAAGAGTAAAAATTTCGTACAAATTCCATTAAAAAATTACTAAGCCCTCTTCTTAGTCCGCATTATTGTGCAACTACGGAACCTTATTACTGTGCGTGGCCCGACACGCAGTTGGCCGTTTTTTTTTTCTGTACTTACCTATTTCGATGCTTTTCTTTTTAACCCAAAGGTTAACTGGTAGAGGATGCCTTATGGCATTAAGTCCACCTTATGTACCACCATAGTGCATAGAAGTATTAATAAATAGCGATTATGAGTGTTGCGCAATTAGGATGCTGATCAGAACGTTTTTTCGACTAAAAACAGGTTGAAGTTCAAGGCGTAAACTATTTTGACAACTCTTAATTCTTATCTATCACCGTCCTTTTCTCGCGCTGCCTGTTAGTAAAAAATAGCAATTCTCTAATTTTAGTTGGAGAATAAGAGAATCGGCACCATTATCATCCAGACGTTTAAAACTCCAATTATGATAACGAAAACCCAAACTGTCATGAGAGAATGAGACAAGAATAAAACCAATGTAAAACTACTATAATATTAACAAGCTGATCGTCAAACATTAATTTTGCTATAAGAATCCATTCATACACATTCATCACAATATTTCGAAAGGCTAAAGTATTTAACTCTCCCTCTCTCTTGTCCCTACAAGCTGTATGAGAATAGCTGCCGTGGTGAAAAGATTGCCCAGAGTGCACCGAACGTACTTGAATACTCATGGAGGCTCCGTTAATGCACTACATTGTTATTTATTTTATTACATGTATATTATTTCCTCAATTTAAGGAGTTTAGCGTGGTATGGACTTGTTATGCGGAGGGAAGAAAGTCATGTTACTAGGAGAGTGTTAAATATTAATGTGGATGGATATACAAAGAAAGGGTAGGCCAAAGAAAAGATGGATGGATCATGTGAAGGATGATATGGATAAGAAAGGTAGGTCTTTGTATTCACAGAGTACCGAGATGACGGCTGATAGAGGAGAATGGAAGAGGAATACACGTTATACTGATCCCACTTAGTGTGGGATAAGGGCAGGGAGATGACAATGATTTTAAATGAGAGTAATTCATTAAAACTGTAACATTATTTGATACCTGTACAAAAACGTTTGTATAATCAAACCTAACAAAAACAACGGTATGAAAACTCTTTGATGTCGCACAAACAATGTTAATATTTCCTGTTCAGAAGTCGTGTAGTGAACTTAGTACATTTACCACGTTTTATTTGATAGTACTCCCTCGTTGCATTACTACTTACTACTGTTGGTTTCCATTGCACTAACCATTCTCCCAAGTCTTTATTATAGTCCGGACAAGACCGTGCGCGACCGTCCTACGGAGCGACAGACGTTGGGGGGACGCTGTACTCTAGATGTTAACGGGGGTGTGGTGCAGCGGGGAATGAAAGCGCGCGCTGCGCCACAAGTTACTAGGTGCAACCGCGTCTCCCCAACCTGTAGTCCCGTAGGACGGTCATGCACGAACGTGAGGGTCTTTAGATTCGACCAAAGCAGTTTCAGGCATTTTTAACCATACATATAAAAGGAGAAGCTGACTAACTGACTGACTGATCTATCAACGCACAGCCAAAACTGCTGGGGTTAGAAACTTGAAGTTTTGACAGTAGGTTCCTTTTGTAACATAGGCATCCACTAAGAAGGGATTTTTCGAAATTTTTGGGTGGCAAACTACACACATCATCGATAACTTTTTGCAGCCCTCTCAGGTGTGCAGGTTTCCTCACGGTGTTTTCCTTCACCGTTAACGCAAGTGATAATCAAATTATGATCCGCGTGAAGAATCCTACAAATATGAAAGCGCTCCAAAAACCAAGTTCTCGATGGTGTGTGTTGCCTGCTAACCCGCACCAGGCCAGCGTCGTAGACTAAGGCCTAAATCCCACACATTCTAACAAGAGGCTCGCGCCCAGCAGTGGGACAATAATGGGCAGATGAAGCTTATACTACTAAGGCTAAGTTATAGAGAACACTTCTACAAGGGACCTTCTCTGCGTGGCCACTCCTAACGCTATTAAAGTGGCCACATACTATTCAAAAACTATTTATGAACCAATGGTGCCGAGTCTCTTGTTCACCAACTAAACTAAAATTAGAGAATTGCTATTTTTTACTAACAGACAGCGCGAGAAAAGGACGGTGATAGATAAGAACTAAGTTACAGATGTCAAACTAGTTTACGCCTTGAACTTCACCGTGTTTTTAGTCGACACGGTGAAGTTTAAGGATTTTCAAAGGAAACAAGACAAGTTGTCAAACGTAACATATAAGATATAGATCAATAAACAAGGTATAAATATAATAAGAGATAATTTAAATTATTGTGCCGGAAGGGGACATAATTTTACAACAGGACGCTTAAATGTTCCGGTTGTAGTGGGCACTAACGCTACACGTGCGACTCCATCCCTTCCAGGGTATATTTGATGAATAAGAACAAGTGTACCTGGTACAATCGGTACATCAGGAGTATTCCATTTTTGACGTATTTGGAGCGTATGAAAGTCTACATGCCACCGCTTCCAATAACTCTGAACTAAACTATCCATAAGTTTCTTTCTACTATGGAGACATAGAATGGTCAATTTCGTACGCAAGTAACGATTGCAACGGTGTAGTATTTAAAAAATGTACAGAAGTCAGAATTGTATGAGGCTAATCTGATGGCAAATATAGCGGACAATTCGGCAGCTCTTATTTACGTCCATCTCTTTCCTGTTTTATCAGAGTGAAAAAGATGGCAATAGCCGAAATTAAGTTTATTTTGTGGACACCATTGACACGTGAAAGAAAAACACTACTGCCATAGATACTCACATGCCAGTCGAGACCGCCATCCTAACGAACTCTCGAAGGCTCGGACTAGTCTCAATATGCAAATAGTAGTTCACCATCCAAGGCTGTATGTAGTTCGTACAATTCGATTAGTCTCGTAGACCGATCACATAATTACCAGAGCACCTTCAGTGTTCAATACAAACGAAGTAACTAACTAGCCCACCTTCTGACAAGTAATCTCATTTGATTTGGTGAGATAATAGTAGATTGTTGCATCGAGCGCAAAGTGAGTTATTAATGCACGAGTGTTATGTTGGTGCCCGAGCGCATGCGAGAGTTCATTCGGAGTATGGTTGTTAAAGTACTCAGAGAACGCTGCTGCCTATCCTCTAGAGAATCCCTTAGTCACCTTTTATGACACCCACGGGAAGAGATGGGGTAGTGCTATTCTTTAAGTCCGGCATTACACGAGACCCTTCCTTTTAGAGCAAGACTTATAGGCCATAACAAATAGCCGTAACTATTTGAGCTAAAAGGTTTAGTTTTGGCAGAACAAATCCATTTTATTTGGAATTCAGGCCCCCTTCACAATTTCTTGCGTTTTTCTGGCCACAGATGTAAAAAGTATGCCACGCTTTGGTATTAGCTTCTACTAACAAGCGTGCCGGGTTTTGTTGAACCTTCAAACACACATCATTACGATTTAACAGTCAAAAGATGGTCCGTATACCAAAATCAACTTAGCAACGTAATAATGTAACGCAAGCCAGTGCAAGTTACAAGATCAAAAGGTCATTCAATCCATTGTACGGCTTAAAGCTCCCCCAACAGGCAAACCGTGCCGTCTAATCAATGCGCTCGTGCACTGCGCTTAGCACATATTAATTAGCAAGACTGATACCTGAGAGCTAATTTCAACGTGCCGCTGTTTAACGTGGGATCAGCTCACTGTGATTGCGGGCTCTCGGTGTTTAGACAGCGTATCGATTCGGAATAGGTTCTGGGAAGCGGGTGACTTCTTTGTTTTTGTTTTTAGTCTGTTTATTTTGCTGAACTCTTGGGTACTTAACAACTGCGCAGATCATAAGATTAGTAGTGTTAAGCTGAGCTTGCTGTGGTCAATTAGTGGATGGGTGACCGTTCGTCATAAATCAAGTCCCTTCCGTGCCTCGGAGAGTACTTTAAAGGTTTGCGCAGGCGAGGGACAATGCCGGACAATTCCCTTTATTCATCTTTAAAACTTATAATTTACATTATTAAATATTTCAGTATAAAAATAAAAAAAAAACATTTAAAAATATAAAAAATAGGGGTCCACCGGCATCGGGAGCAGTGTCCAAGCTACCGGTGGTTAGGGCTCCAGAGACAGGAACCTCCTGAAAATACGCGCCGTGTCGAGGAGGACTGCTTTCTGTATCAGGCCCTTGATCCAGCCACCCAACGAGAGCCTCTTGAGGTGTTGGTCGAGGCTCTTGGCCATTAGGCCATTGGCCGTAATGACTATCGGCACAATGGTTGCCGAATCCACATCCCACATGTTGACAACCTCGTGTGCTAAGTCAAGATATTTGATTTGTTTATCTTTCTCAGCTTTCACGAGGTTTTCATCATGCGGGATGGTAACATCAACAATCATTGTGCGGCCAATACAACGTGATATGACCATTTTCGAGAACTGAGTCGGGCACATACCTACTTGTAGTACGGTACCTCCGATTCCACAAGGTTATATTTCAAAGCAAGTTGCTGATGAATAATCCTGGCCACTTGGTTATGTCTATGTATGCAAGTACTCATGGCGGACAATTATTATTACTGTCATTACGTTGCACTTTGTCCGCATATACCGCTAGGCGACATGGGGTATTGCGCGGACAAAGTGCAACCCTATAGTAGTACTAATAAGAGCGCACCGCGGACATTTTGTCCGCCATTGTCCCTCGTCTGCGCAAGCCATAAGCTGTCGGTCTCGGGTGATAGTCGTTATGGGTAGTAAGAAGCCCGAAAGTCTGATAACCGGTCTAGAACATTAGGATATCGGCATTTGCCCATTGGTTACCATTGGTCTGATAGCAGTCGCTCCCTGTAAAATACTGGTATTCAGACGCATTTGGTTAGATTGGAAGGTGACCCCAACATAGTTGGGAAAAGGATAGGCTGTGTATTATGTTTAAAACGTGGAAAACACGTGACGCCTCTATAACAATTCTCCTTATAGCGATAACCACATAAACTTTCCTAGTTCGTTCTCTCGCTCAAAATATCCAAAAACAAATGCCTGCAGCGGTGTTCCGTTCTATAACTTGTTCTCATCCAGAGCAGTTAGGTGTGGCGCGCACTAGCGACTTTTTGTAATGGAGTATTTTATAGTAGAAAACTATTGTTTACTACCCAGGTGTCTACTCGACATCAAAGGTAATGGGTATGGTGCAACGTGTGTAAGATGGCCAATCAATCTGTGCAGTTTAGCCGCGATGGACACAGTCATGTCTTGGATGGTTAATTTTGCCTTGCCTTGAAGAACTTGCTAAGCCGTCAATCCCTGTTTTGTATACTAGAACATAATTGTGGGCCATAGTCGTACCCAGGATGAGGCGGATAAGCGCTTGCTCCACCCTGGCACAGGGAAAAATATGTAAATAGTCTACATTCAGCCAACTCGCTACCCATGTCTACTAAAATAGACAGACCAAGCCGGGCAAGGTAAACAGGTAGACCAATATACTTATTTGGGCCTCAAAAGGCTGGGCATAGGCAATTTTGTACCATAACCCCATTCTGCAGTTCCAGATTTAGTCAAAAAATAAATATTTCCTGTTTGTTTGAGCTGATTTGCACCTTAGACAAAATCCTGGTTACGCCCATATTAAAGGCTGACAGAAATCTGAGACTGACCGTTACTGGGTTGCAGGGAGATGGCTGTCACTTCATAATTGATCCAAGACCGTTTTAATTAAAGTCTCCTTCTGCATGCGCTTATCCCAAGTTGCTTGGGGTCGGCGCAAAATGTTTTCTTCTTTCATTCTTCCCTGTTATCCATCCCGCTATCATTTACTCCCTTTTCATTCATAAATATCATCTCTCATCATCCATCCATCTTTTCTTTGGTCTCTTCCTCTCCATCCAACGACCGTTTCATTTAAAAGTACTGTAACCGTTTCATCGCTTGCACGTATGACATCTACAAGAGGAGAAAGGTTTTCTAAACATCTTAGAAAAAAAGTTTTCGTACAAAAATCTGTAGTGTACGCAAGTCCTACCCACGTTTCGTTCCTGAACACAAAGAGTACCTCACTGGCTCATCGCTTTAATTGAGTTTCAAGTTTTTGATGCTACTGCTATTCCGTTGTTTTACACTGTGATTTTGTACGCTATTGTTCTGCATTACACCTATAGAAAGACTAGGATGAATAGGAATGTTCGTGTTTGTTCGTAATTAATGTTGGTTAAATATCAAAATATTTTCGAGGGTTGCTGGTAATTTGGCATTAGGGTTAGTCAGGTCACATAGTTTAATGTAAGTTAGTACTGCATAATCAGCCAATTACTGTCCCATTGTTCGGCACGGGCCTCTTCTCAGATTGGAGAGGCCTTAAGCTTTAGTCCACCATATCAGCCTGGTACGGATTGGTGGAATCTTCTTTTTTTTTCGAATCGATGGTAATAATCCTTTTTTTTACAGTACTTTGGCCCAATATGTAGCCACATTTATCGCGGCATCAGTGGCGCTTTTCATGTCCTCCAAAGTGCAAGTGTAGGGACACTTTGGGCACTGAAGCAAATGGGCCATCGTCTGGTCAGGAGCACCGCACTCGCACTGAGTGTCGGAGGGATCTATAATCCCCCATTTTGCTAAGTTATGTTTGCATCGGCCTACTTGGGTGCGCAGTCTATTGAGCGCTTTCCATATAGGCCACTGCAAATCACATCCGAGTGACAGGTGTTCCTGGGGTTGAACGAGGTTGGGAGGTGGTGGATGATTTTCCTCCCATGACTTACGTCTCACTGTAGATGGTCGATCTTTGATGGCAAGTGTGCTACGCAGAAAGCGGTAGAGTATACATACCGTTGAGAACTTTATGGAGCTCTCTCAGGTGTGTAGGTTTCACCTTGAGGCTACACGTTCACAAATGCGCGATTTTGTTCGGCGGGAAAGCGCGCGCGCGTCCCTTTCAAGTCGCGCCCTCCTCAGAACTTTGGAATTTAATAGTTAGTCCCTTGTCTTAAAGTACATTTTTTATCGATGTAAAGTACACGCGCACGCTCAGCGCCCGAATAGCTATTGCGTAGTACACGCGTCGCCATCGCGCAGCGCCCGCATCGCCTCCACCCTCCCGGCTAGGATGGCAAATGCAATTTGAGATCTTTTGTTGTGTCATTAGACTCAAATTATATATAACATATTTCAAAGCGACGCGGATGCTGACGCGCGTGGCATGCGCTTAGCGGGCGCATGTCTTCTGAACGCGCCTTTAACGCAAATGATAATTAAATTCTGATCCTATCTGTTGAACGCCTTCGAAACCGGCCAGCATCTCAGACTTTTCGAATTTGATTATCACTTGCATTATTAGGGAAAACATCGTGAAGAAACATGCACATCTAGAAGGCTCCAGAAAAGATGCCTCGAAGGTGTCTGTGTCTGTCTGACAATTCAATTCAATTCAAAGCCATTTATTCTCTCTTCACATTGGTTGCCTTAAAATTAAAATAGTTTAAAACTAATGTGACTAACCATATTTCACCGCTGTAAGAAACTAGTGCCTGAAATAGGTTTTGGAACAAAACCTGTGGTACAAGTCACCAGGGGCCCCCCGCAGCAATAAAAATAGTTTAGCAAATCCAAGAACAACTTTATGTGAGTAGGAACATGCATCGTGAGAGGTAGATAAAGATACAGGGCTTAAAATAAAAATACAGAAAAAAAAGAAAAATACAAAAGATAAAAAAAAGAAAATAATAATAATACTATACTACGTGTAGGTATGTTGATGAAAAAGTGTATGAAAGAGTGTACGAAAGCGAATAAGACTTGTGACACGTATAAGCGAATGAAAGAGTGTACGAGAGCGAGTATGGGGTGAGGATCAGTGATGGGAGATGGGGAATGGGGGCAGATTATTTGAGAACCTCTGTCTGTCCGGCAGTCCGTACCAGGGGAGCTCCGAAAACCGCACGTCGAAGTTTTTGATCGAAACGAAACAACAACGTACATCGAACTTATAAGTATACAATCAAAGTATTGTCAAACAACGAACTACTAGATGGCAATAATCATTTGAGAGCAGGGTGAATAAAAGACCTGCCGGGGTTGCGGTGCATGCAACTGTGAATCCCGCGACCCCGGCCATAGGTCATGAGAAGGAACACCGTAGGTTTTTAGCCGGTAAGAGTCCGGCATAACCCTTCACCTTTTCCAACCGGAGGGTATACATAAGATTTTCAAAAAATAAAAAAAATTGTGAATGAAAGTCAAAATGTCGGATCGCGATAATCGAATCGATCGTCGGATCCGTAACACTTTCGTGGTTGGAAAACGTGCGATTCGTCTGCCGGAACTTCGCAGTTCGATTTTTGTGGTGGGCCTCCAAGCAAGCGTACTGGAGCCCAATTCTACTAACAGAAACGTTTATCAATGCCAACTGAATCGTTCATTCAGACAGTTTTCGTTTACGGAAACTGTCAAAATATTTGATTTTGTTTTTGTCAAACAATTTGATAGTTTTTTAAACGAAATCTGTCTAAATGTGAATAAACGATTCAGTTGCAATTGATAAACGTTTCTGTAAGTAGAATTGGCCTCCTGGATTGGGTTAAGGGGCAACTCGTCTCACTCCAAAACTGGGCCGGCCCACTTGCCCCTTTTCAACATTGATAGTGGTTAGTTGGTTCCACATCTGTTTTGCTTTTGGGACGAGTCAGTCTACTTCAAATTATTTACAAATGGTCAATTAGCCAAATAAACGTATTTACTACATCTACACCAAAAAAAGATTCTGGGGCCTCGGTCGACGGAACTACCAGGAAAGCATAAATGAACTGGAGCTAGGTGCTTAAGCAACTTACTACTTAGCTCAATAATGGTAAAAATACAGATTTTGAAATTGAATCCAGGGTGACAGAAATGAAGAAAAAACATGCGCCTAAACGATCTCACTAAGTTGTGCACCAACGATTAAACACGAAGATGAATATAAAGTATTCTTTATTACTCACTATATCGATAGAAGTCTAAATTAAAACTGTCCTTATATCTTACCTATAACAGTCATGTCCTATACCGATAACTACCAGGAAAACAGAAATGAACTGGAAGCAGCTGCTTATGCGATACTACTTAGCTCAATAATGGTTGAAGTACACGCTTTAAAATTTTACCTTTACTTCCTAACTTCCTTCCAGAAACAAAAAGTATCCCCTTCGTGTTAGGTTACTTTAAACCCTGCAGACAAAAATAGGAGCGAGCCCCGCGCAACAGGGCTCCGTCGACCGTGGCCCCAGAATCTTTTTTTGGTGTAGATGTAATAAATACGTTTATTTGGCTAAAATGTACGTAATAGGCCGAGTCGACCATTTGTAAATAATTTGAAGTAGACTCGTCCCAAAAGCGAAACAGATGTGGGACCAGCTAACCACTATCAATGTTGAAAAGGGGCAAGTGGACCCTGGGCCCAGTTTTGGAGTGAGACGAGTTGCCCCCTAACCCCCTGGATTAAGGCCTACACGGCCTAAAGGCCCGTTCCCAGCAGTGCGACAGTAAGGAGCACGGCCAGTGTCATCAAAACCCTTAATCACAGCATAAACAATGTACATTTCCACAAACATACACTAAACTCTAAATGTATAGAGTTTCTCCAACAGCACATAAAATATGCATTACATTGCATCAAACTGTTGACACTAGAAACAAAAGCGTATATTTGCTATCTCACATACGCTGACTGCTGCAGCTTAAGGAAATTTCATTACGCTTGAGGAGATCTCTCCTTTCGTCTACTCAATGTTGTTGTTGCCATATTTATTTTGCGACGTTTTGCTTTTATGTGGTACAAGTACAGTTTTGTCGGATAGTTCTGACTTAGGTAAGGAATGAACAATTTTTGTAAGCTTTTCAGCTACGAAAATGTTGGATGAATGTGATCCCGTGTTTGAAGTGCCCTTTGAAAATCCCTACTTAATATTATATGATTTATATTTATAAATGCGAAAAAAATGCGAAAGTAAGTTTGTTTGTTACCTTTTCACGCCTAAACCACTGAACCGGTCATTCTGAAATTTTGCATATACGTTGTCAGGTGTACAGAAACGGACATAGGGTACCTTTTATCCCGAAAAAAAGTATTGTTCCCGAGGAAAACAACAATAACGTTCATAGATGGCGCCACGTGTCTTTCGAATCACGATTGAATTATATTATTATAGAAACTTTAGTAGTGTGTTAAGAGTTTTTTTTTTGAGATTAAAGCTAGTCTATACTAATATTATAAAGAGGTAGAATTTGTTTGTTTGTTTGTTTGTATGTAGGAGGTAATCTCCGAAATTACTCATCCGATTTCAAAAATTGTTTCACCAATAGGAAGCTACGTTATCCCTGAGTGCTATAGGCTATATTTTGGGATCAAAAAATTAGGGATCCGTAAATTAACGGGAGCGAAGCCGCGAGCAAAAGCTAGTTGTTTGATAAAACTTTGGTTGTATATTTATCGATCGAAGTATTGTCGCCCTATACAAGGTTAGTCAGAAAGGGGGTACTAATCCGAAAGGGTGTTAAAGAACCCATAATAATGAGTAACTTATGTTCTACCACTTTCCCCAAAAGTCAATAGTTTAAGAGAAATAGCTGTTAAAAAATTACATAAAAAATACGCCAAAATCTATCTATCCTCAGTTATGATCAGCTATGTTTACATTTTAGGTCATATTTGGGGTCACGAATTAGAAGCTCCATTTTCAGAATTCGTAACTAACGTAGGGACGAAGAATTTTTGAGAAAACTAAAATAAAAATTATTTTGCATGGAAATAAAAATGATCAAATTTTACACTTGCTTTAAAACCGTCATCAGTGATACTTTAAGTGGCCTGCGGATTAGTACTCCCTTTCCGACTAACCTTGTATATTCTTTGTATTGTCGTTTCATCCGTAACTTCGACGTTCGCTTTTCGGTGTAGGCTGGGCGACTAAGTTATTTCGGCCGTACCGTAGGTATATTATAGCAGTGAAACGGATTCATTGTAATTTTAGTTATTAAATCTCAGATTTATAATTTTGATAGTTTTGATATACCTACGTTACTTACATTTAGATGAAAGGATTCGGATCTTTGAGTACACTCTAATTTATCCTGAGTTAGCACATAACATACACACATCAAAAAATTATGTAGCCTTTTTGAAGCCGAATTTTCTAATCGGGATTCAAAGCGATAATTATCATGATAAATATAGATTGATAGTTATCTAGATAAATATAAATCAGATTTCAGTTGGACTTTGAATTCGGAATCTTCACATACATAATTATGCTAGTAGTCTATAAAATAGTTCTTATTTGAATAATATATCATTCTCGGAGTCCGAGATATTAAGGTGTACGTTGGTGACCCCAATTCATTAATCCCGAGTGTATAAAACAAGGATAGATTAAACAAATGATTTCTCTCCAAAAACATTAAATATTATTATTAAACCGAATTTCAACTGTGCACCCAAAGTTCAAATTTAGCGGCACCAACTAAAACAGTACATTGTGTGCGAGCTAGTGGAAAACAAAGCATTTTAATTAATAGCTAAAATTACATTTTGTCGTTAGTGTTCATAATAATGATTCGCCTGGAGTTTGTAACGTTATACCGTCGGAGTTAGTAACAGTAACTGACGAACATCTGCTGTACTAGTTAACATCTTTAATTACCAACACTGTTTCTAGAGACTATTTATAATTAAAGGGCTGACGTTGTCTCACCCCGGTTTCAGAAAAGCCGATCAATTTAGTTGTCAAATCTCAATCAGACCACTTGACATGAGATTTCAGAGCTGATTAGTGCGTTGATCAGCCGATGTTCATCATACAGACAGGGTGTAAAAAGACCCATCACATAGCCGAATTCTACGCACTCTGTACATCAAACTAAATAATTACATTGACCAAAAATAATTGCTGGGAAACGACTTTTATTTTTAGGCATAAAAAACGCTGATTTTCGTAGCGGGATATGTAATGAACTGTGCTTGTGTTTGTCGTGCAGCGGCTACACAGCTGAGCCAAGGCGGTCTCTCTCAGAATCTCGATGTTGAACATTCGAAATTTAGTAATTCGCAATAGTAAGCTTTCGGAGTTCCGTACATCGCGATGATGAACATTCTCAATGACGTAATTCGTAATAGTAAACTTTCGGAGTTCCGTACATCGGAATGATGAACATTCTCAATGACGTAATTCGTAATAGTAAACTTTCGGAGTAACGTACATCGGAATGATGAACATTCTGAATAAAGTAATTCGTAATAGCGTACCTTCTAACTCACGTAATTCGTACTATTAAACTTTACGAATACTGTACATCGGTATTTTAAACTTCGAAGTTCAGTAATACAGTCGTCTTTTTACACCCGATATACTAGTGTTGATGTTTTCTTAAAATTCATTTGGTATGTCTACACCAGTGCGCTTTCATGTTCACCTTGCGCTTTCAACTTTCAATTCCTCTTGCGTCAAGCGCATACAATATTAATTGCCATAAGACGTATGCAGCTTATGGTCAACACCGTTGCGGCTCGGCCAGTCGTCAGTATCAAAATAGACGGATTAGCGTGCGCTAGGGTCATGCGCTTTTGTCGAACTAGTATTAAGGCATGCGCTATGGCGCTTCACGCATGCTTCAGACGAAGACGCAAGATGAACATGAAAGCGCACTGGTGTAGACATAGCTTTACAGTGGAGAAGTACGACATCCAAAGATTGTTAGATCGATTTGTGGGATTATTTGGACCAGTATCCTTGTTGAAATTCGACCATTATTTTACTATTTTACCAGTCTTAACGGCAACATACACATTTATGTTTTTTGGCGCGCTCCGGCGCGGCCCTTTTGGTGGTTATAGTTTGTCGACTGAGCCTTAATAAACCCCCGACTTTAAAATGGGTAAAATGATTATTAACCGCTATTTGTGTTTAGCTTCACGGACTGAGCGATTCCTCTAGCGATCAAGACAGTGTATGTAGTCACCGCGCCATCTTGATCACTCGAGCGAACGTCCTGCGGGTTTGTATACCACCTTGATCGCTCGAGCGATCGCTTTTCCCTTCGGCCTTCGAAATCCGAAACATCGGTCGTTGTGGTCACAGTCTGGTGTCAGGAGACACCAAACTGTGGCTTACTAAATTGTGTCTCTAGGCATAACATGTGTTTCCAAACACAGTGTGCCGGCAACTTGAAAGTCAGTGTGCAGTCAGTCAACAAAAAGTCTTACTGTCTTGCTACCGTCATCATTTACTGAAGTTCGTACCCAGAGTCTTATATTTTCGACACCTTCTTCATCTTCTTTTCGTGCCAATAGACCAACAAAAATTTTCTTCGACACATCCATGTTGCTACATATTGATGTAGCAACATGGACGGCCCTGTCGTTTGCTTCGTTTAAATCCTGCCTAGTGCAGGTGGTTATGCATAACAGATACTAAAGAAGGTGAGACATAATCTGCGAAGGTGCTTTGCACACACACTGTGCTTAGGATGGATTGATTATACCCCATTTTGCCAGATTGTTTTTGCAGCGGCCAACCTGAGCCCGTAATCGGTTAAGAGACTTCCACATTGGCCACTGCAGTTCGTGTCCAGTAGGCAGGTGTTCTGCTGGAGTAATAAAGTGTGGAGGGGTAGAATGTTTATTCCTCCACAGTTCGCATCTTTCTTCTACCGCACTGTATGGATATCTTTGCCAAATTGTTAATATAAATAATACGGTCTCTTCCTCAGGATGGCACGTCCAACCCAGCTGGTGCTGTTGTTCGTGACGTTAGGCGTGGTACACACCTCCCAGGGCCACGCGCGCTCCTTCACCAGGTGCCAGCTGTCCAGAGAGCTGCTGCGGTACAACTTTCCGAGGAGCATGATACCGAACTGTGAGTATTATTAGTTTGGTTCTTTACCTTCAACTTCGAAACTCATTTATTCAAAATAGACAAGAATTACTAAGTTCTTTTTGAACTTCAATGGTACAAAAGGCAGCCCCCAACCCAGTCTTCAACGCTTCCTAGTGTTTATGCTGTGAAGAAGAAACGGCGCAACAAAGTTCCCTGCAAACCGTTCCGTCGACTCCCGTAGTCTTAGACTTTGTTGAATAAATTATTTCTTTACCATGAGCTACTTGATCTTTCAGGACCAAATATTATTTAGTGTTAATTTTTATGACACAGACTATTTTTGCAATAATTGTGTACTCGTACGTACCCTCCAATAAATAATTATAAACAAACTAGAGGCCACCCGCAGCTTCGCCTGCGTGGATGTCGTTTATCGCGTAGATATTTCACGGTTTTCGGAATAAAAGTAACCTATGTCCTTCTTCGGGTTCCAGACTATCTCTGTACTAAGTTTCATCAAAATCGGTTCAGCGGACAGAGTTACTTTTGCATTTATAATATTAGCAGAGATTAAATATCCCACGTCCATTACCATAATTTGGATATGGAATTGGATACAGAAACTTTGCTAGATAGTGCACTTAGCACTATCTAGCAAAGTTTCTTCTGTTTTTTTAATTGCATTTTCATTTATCCTCCATAAAAACTACAAACTGGAGATTTTCTAACTTTTCTTGACATCTCAATTTTGGGGACCCTAATTTTCAAATAAAAAAAATCTATAATCTACTACTGAATATTTATTTCCTTATTTAAAATTATTAATCTGGTATAACCGCTGTAACGTTACATGGATCGTCTCAAACCATACCTGATCTTCTTCATCTACATAGTAGAGAGCACACATGATTAACTCACTCTAACGCATCCTATACATTTACACGCTGATGCACATCAAAGACTCGTATTAAGGCTGTTGTAGACTTGCTGCACTTTACATTGAATCTTCAGTTATTATATTAAAATATTATAAAGGAAGACCTGTTCAGTTGTTTTGTTTGTAACTTTTAAAGTCCTGGTCAGATTTTGGAGGAGATTTTGCACTGTTGGGAAAGTAATAAGACTAAATTTTAAATGGTGGTCGAAATTTTCAGAATCGATCCTAACTTCTCCCTAGTTGGGGGGTCTGATGAGGCTTCTGGTTGTTTCTGTTACACATTGTATGAATTAAAAATAGTACATTGTAAATTAATCTCGAAGTCAAGGCTTGTATTGTTCTTCAATGAGAATTGGCGCTGCTCGCCGAAATACAGGGTACTCCCCTAGTTCGGCTGCAGAGGTAACCATAGTTATATAAAATCATTCTTAGCCAAACCGTTTTTTGTAATTTATTATGTACATTTTGAGAAACAAATTAAAATATTATTATTAATTGATAAACATAGAAATAGATCCTAGTTTGTTTAACAAAAAAATATTGAAAAGATACTAAGACAAATAGTATTTTGTTTATAGATTAAATAACAATGCCAAAATTAGTATGGCAGAGTGCTCCCAAATGTACAAAGATAAACTACGTGTATTTAAAACTTTAAACGTCACACAGCTTTTATTTAATCAGACTAATAAAATTTGAGGTTTTAATATACTCATACCTCATGTTAAGACACTATCCTGTACCAAAAAAGCAATAAACCTATAACAATGACCTTTAATTTAATATTATCTTAAAAATCTATTCTTCCTTCCTTCCTATAATTTCAAACCTTAATACCTAGATTTCTTCATATTCATAATTATTTCTGAACGGGTAGTATTTAAACGATCGAATATAAATTCAAAGTAAGGGTGTCAAAAATACTGATTATGGCGTACTGAAATACTAAGTGGGCGAAAGACTGAGGGCGAACACAAATATTGAAAACGGCGACTTAAAATTACGAATTTGAGGTACTAGTTATTCAGAACGATCAGCATAATCATTCTTAAGCGAAATACTCACATTATTGTTGTATGTTTGTAAGGTTGTTTGGGTTTCCAAAGGAGTGCCGACGGAGACCCATTGCCCGGGGCTCCTATTTCTATCTGCAGGGTTTAAAGTAACCTAACACGAAGTGGATGACGGGGGCTTCGTTCGCTAGCTTCGCTCGCTCACTCTAGCCCCCGTCATCCCCTTCGAACCTAACCTATCCGTGTCGGGGTAAGGAAATGTATATTTTCGCCCACTCAGTATTTTTTTCGCCAAAGTTAGTATTTAATTCGGACACTTGGAATTTTAGTTGCTAGCTTAGATTAACTGTTTCCCACTGCTAGTAGCTCATTTTACGAATTTTAATCATTCATAATTATCGCCAGTTAAGTTAATTTTTCGCAAATATATTTTAATACCGCTCGGTTTAGTATAAAAGTATCTCATTAGCAGTCTTCCATATATTATTTATTTGCCCGGTTAATAATTCCCCTTTCTGAACACCAAACTCAACCAAAATAATTATAACTCACTACAAATTCTGATTAAATTCTTGAACAAAAACTAGCAAGTCCAAGTAGTGCCTTAGCTAAAATTTAATGCATCGAAGAGTATATCAGTCCCCTAGAGGTGCTCGGAAACGATGGCATATAACCGTTGCATTAGCTTCAGCTAATAAGGTAAGACTCATGAGACGTTAGCGTTGCAAGTACAAGCATTTTTTTAATGTTCTCTTGCACAAAGACCCTTGAAATACAATAGGCATGTTGACAGCATCAATAAATTGCAAATCTAATTAGTCCGCCAGTTAGAGTTTTGAAAAATAATGGACATGTACTTTTTCTTTTGTTAAATCTATGAATATTTCGAAAGATAAAACTCATCAAAACTCGAGAATGGGGGCTTGTGACGTCAGAAGCAAGTAAAAATTGTACTTGCTTGTGACGTTTTGCCAATTTTAAAAGTGGCGTATCTTCGTCAATTTTGGTTTACGTAACAAAAGAAAAAATACGGGTCAAATTATTTTTTGATAATCTAACTGACGGACTAATTAGATTTTTCAGTCAAATACCCTATTAGAACTAAAGATGTTTAAATTGTTATTGTATTGCTGTCAATTTTTTTAAATTATTCGTATATTGCGCTAATTGTATTTAGTGATTTGTTGTGTAAGCGGACCTTAATGTTTACCTTTATGATAGTTGGAGTTTTTTTTGTCTGTTCTATGCTTTTCGATGGTTATTTTTCTGGATATGAAAAATAAAAAAAGAATTGCGTTATCTATCTATCTATACAAAAATTAAATGCTGTTCGTTGGTAAACGCATCACTTGAGAATTTCTGGAACGAAATGGCCATTTTTTAAATGTTCCTATTAGTTTTTATAGAAAAAAATTGGGAAAAGTTACCCGGAAAATGGGCAAATTCTGGAAGAACTAAAAGTTCTTTTTTCTATGGCGTTTATGACAGGACAACTTCTCAGCTAGTTAATAATAAAATTGTAGTCGACATTTACCAATTCGTTATGTTTACTGTAATCGACTTTGTTCTTTACAATCAGGATTATCGTCGATGTCATGTATACTTTGATAGGCATACATTTTTCTGTAATTCTACCTTTCCTGCTTAATTCTCACAATCATTGAAAACCTGGGACACTTGAGAAACGAATGTTGCCCTAACTTTAGGGAGATAACTAAGTTGGAAATTTTATTAAACAGAGGGTCATTGTCCAATTCCTTTACAGTTCTTGCAGCTTCCCTAAATCTTTATACTACAGTGAGCTAGAATCTTGCGAACGGACTCCTACAATTCTTTATATTTTTGTATTAAGAGCGTGTACGCCGTTCGGCATTTCACACAAATTTTCAAGTCCTTATTTTTCGATATGACTGAACCGATTTTAATGAAACTTCTTACCCATTAGCAGAATACATAGGACTAAATAGTTAGTAGAAAACATTTTCGAAAAAAAAGTGTTACAGTTAAATTAGACCGATTTTAAATTTTACATACAAACAAAAATTTCCAATTATCTTTTTTTAAGTAAGACATTTCGAAAATGTTTTCTATTAACTTTTTAGACCTAAGTGTTCTGTTTATGTGTGTGAAGTTTCATCAAAATCGGTTAATTCATAACGAAAAACAAAGACTTGAAAATTTGTATGAAATGCCGTACGGCGTACACAGTCTTAACATAACATCAGGCCTATATTTCTTGATGGGTTCAGCAGAGGTGTGTAAGTACACCCTCATTTCGCCGTTATGTTTTTAAGTCCCATGTAATAGGGGGCAAGCCTATTGCTATCAACCGGGCACAAATCCAGACTCCGGGCTGCTACTGAGAAATTCCACACTGAAAACCCCAATAACACTTTAGCTGACCTGGGGATCGAAAGCCAGAACCTCACGCTAAGCAGTCTCGCTTATGACTAGACCAACGAGGAAATAAATTTTTATTTTCTGTTTTATAGTCAATAATGTAAATTTTATTGTATGAGACAAATATTTTTACTTACTTATATTAACGAAAACTCAAGGCTAAATATGTCCCGTCAGTATTCTACCCTATCAACATGGTATCCATATTATATCAATCTCATAGGGTGAAGCATCCAATTCTTTTTCCCAAGATTCTTTTACGTTCTTTTGTTTTGTATATTCCACCACTTCCTCTCAAAATTTGGATCTTTACAATGTTGTAGTACGTAAGTGCAACCTAATTAATCTAATTTTTAAGGGTGTGAGCCTGGAGATCTGTCACACAGGTCCCGAACCCAGTATAGACTCCAGCTCTCACAAAGGTTTGAATCTCCTTGTAACGTAGATACTATGTACCGAATTGTACCTTTTTGAGAGAAATAAACTATATTATTATTATCTTTGTATCTCTTTTCAGTCACGGCTCATCTTCCTTGCGGAAGATGTCCGGTCCTTTGGAAGGCATACACGGGGACACAGGTCCAACGCGCAGAGGCTCCTTTGAGAACTTTAATCTAAAATGGGGTGGGGCACCAACCGGGGACTATCCACGGCTGCACTATTGGAGTACAGTCATGGACCGTCCCAGGTGGGTGCAAGACTATTGTAAAATATGCTAAAAATAAAATTGGTCTATGGGAGGGGGTGTTTAATGGACTGTTTAACTTCTATTGCCGGAAGAAAACGGCGTCTGCCTTTCAAGTTTGAGGTTGAATTTTGTTGGCAGACGGTGACTCGCCAGCTCACTAGCTGGGCCCCCTGAAAAGCCGCCAGTACATAGGCGAAGGGGGCAACAGACGTGTGAGCGGCTAGGGGTGTAGAGAGGTGTGGCCCCGGTTTCGCCGTCGTGGGTCTAAAAGACCCGGAGTGGGTTTCCCCGCTATTACGCCTTTAGACACTTCCACCCCCGAGCATATAGCTATGGCGGCCCCCCTCTGGCCGGCCGATAAAGGCAAGCCAGAGTTGAGAGTCCTGCGGGCACTCTTGGGGTTCCACTCCAGCCAGCCAATAAAGGCAAACTGGAGACGAGGCCCTGACCGACTCTCTGAGGCAATAAGGTACGCAGTGTCGCCACTCACCAACAGCTCGCCACAAGCTGCCCTGCGGTTTGTAAGCTTTTCAGTAGACCTCATGATACATTTTTTATTATATGATGGGGTTGTAGAAAGCTAGTCTAATGTTCCCTCCGGTTTTACGTTAATCTCATGATGAGGTAACGCTTTTCTCAGGGGGGTTTTATTATTATTATTATTGTATCTCTTTGTGATCACGGCACATCTTCCATGCGGAAGATGTCCGGTCCTTTGGAAGGCATACACGGGGACACAGGTCCAACGCGCAGAGGCCCCCTTGAGAACCTCAATCTAAAATGGGGTGGGGCACCAACCGGGGGCTATCCACGGCTGCACTATTGGAGTACAGTCATGGACCGTCCCAGGTGGGTGCAAAACTATTGCAAAATGTGGTGAAAAATGTCTGGTCTATGGGAAGAGGCGTTAGGTGGACTAGATAACTTCTATTGCCGGAAGAAAACGGCGTCTGCCTTTCAACATTTAAAATTGAAAAGTGTTGGCAGACGGCGACTCGCCAGCCCACTAGCTGGGCCCCCTGAAAAGCCGCCAGTACATAGGCGAAGGGGGCAACAGACATGTGAGCGGCTAGGGGTGTAGAGAGGTGTGGCCCCGGTTTCGCCGTCGCGGGTCTAAAAGACCCGGAGTGGGTTTCCCCGCTATTACGCCTTTAGACACTTCCACCCCCGAGCATATAGCTCTGGCGGCCCCCCTCTGGACGGCCATTATTATTATTATTATTATTTTAATTCTTCAGTTCGTCTGTAATCAAATTAATTTAATGAACATTGGCAACCTCAGCAAAGTTGTAATACCCGACTAAAATTTCAAATGACGTATCACAGATAAACACGATTTTCTTAACAGAATATAAACGAAAATATCTTCAATGAGCACATACACATTCATAGTTAGGTAATAAAAATACTATTAAAAATATACAAGCGAATTGAAACCTTGTACACGACGTTATAGAGTGTAATTTTGATGATATTAGTTGAACGTAAAGATAAAATTTTATGACTTGCATTCATGTAAGATCTTCGTCTTACCTGGATGCGCATATACCTTGGTTCTCGTCTTCATATCTATATGCGAGCATAAATCTTGTGAATGTTATAATGTATACCTTAAACGTTGATTATATCGTAACTCTAAAGTATAAAGTGAAATTATTTTTATAGTCTTTATTCTCATAAAAGCATTTTAGTATGCGGTTAGGTTGCTAGCGTAATGGTAAATAATATTTTACTTAAAAAAATCATGATAATTTTACAATTGCAATATACCGGGATACTTATATTTTCTAACTAATTATTTTTCATAATATTATTTTTGTGTGGTTCTATCACTCGAGATCTACTTTGCTCTTTAATAACTAAGCCAAATAATAAAGACATTTTCTGAAATTGTTAAAAATGTTGATTTTAAAAGAGTAACTGTTTAGTTTCTTGCCAGCTCGTCTCTATAGGAAACGACTAATTGGAACCGTGCACCTAAATTCGACTTTTCATAAGCGCTAAATGGTTTATGTGAAATAAAAACTTTTGATTTTGAATTAGATAGCACATGAAATAAAAAAAAACTATTTATTTAATAACGCTTTGGTTTCCATCTTTTTATTCATCTTCTCAATTTTAGAAATAAAAAAATAACGTTTTGGTCGAATTAATCCCATGTCAACGCAAAATCCACAAAAATATAGAAGACCAAACATCAGTGCGCTCACCCTATTTATTACGTCAATCTTCGGTAAGCAAAAGTAATACAATTCCAAAGATTGGTTCCGTACAAACGACGCTGTCATAGCTTTGACTTATTTCCGATCACCGCAGACGAATGTAATGAAGTTGGTAGCAATCCTACAGAATCTCGTAGCTTCTGCGATTAACAACGGGGTCGAATATGTCAATTTGGAGACAGAGATATAAGGAATGCAATATCTGCTTCTAGTTGTCGTGGAAGCTAATAAGACACAAATAAGGTTACTTGAGCTGGTAAATGTTCATTGAGCATGGGCTTTCAGGGTCCAATATCGGAAGTACGCAGATTACTAGTTTCAGTAAATACAGCATGACATTTGGAAACCATGAACACTGCTTAGCATTCTGTTCTACTTTTACTACCTACTAATGGGATAAACAAAAAAAGGGGACAATAAATAAATCGTAAAAAAACACATTTTTCACACATTTTGGTGAGCAACATTGATTATTTGAAAGGCACAGGCAAAGAACAGGGAATGTCACAATATTTATGTGTTCTGTTTAATTTTTAAATATTTTTAATAACTAAAAAATCCAGTGTCAACAACAAAAATATAAATATTTAATTAATTTTTAAGTAAAAGTTCCTTCATACAATGATCTCAATAAAAATAATATACTTCTAAACGTTTAATTGCGTTTTTCTCAAAATCTGTTCTTTAGGGCATTCCCTGCTCTTTGCCTGTACCCTTCATTTTATATGGACCAGCAGATTTATTTACGTCATTTCAATTTTGGTCTCATAGTAAAAGTAGTACAAAATGATATCAAAAAGTCACCGAGTATATTTCCTGTGTAACAATTAAAAGTTAAAAAGGAACAACGGGCTTCCATCGATCAACAAATACAAACTCGTATTTAATTTTGTTTATTTAGATGACATCATTATTATTTTCGTGAGAATATGGCTTTCCCAGAATTTCATGAAAACTATTAAATGTCTTTTTTTTTGTTTATAAGGGACCATCTCTGTTGGAATGCTCTTTTAAAGAAAAACCTTAATCCTAGATCAGCGTTAAAAATATCCAATCACAATTGGATTTATCGTATTTAAGTTTTATGTTTGAAGCTTTCTATTTCTGATCAATTCGTTTCAGTCGATTAAATGAAAACCCATTTTCAACTAACTATCAAACTAAACTTCTATAACCACAAACTCCAACCTTCAATTCAAAATTCTCACTTTTGATTCAAAATCGGTACATGTACAAATTAATTCGGATTAAGCGATCCCCCAGTTCTACGGCATCAATTAAAATGTCTCCAGCAATTTTAAACTTAAATGGGAAGGGGGATCTGTGGATGTTTTGTCATCTGAATGCCTCCTTTTTATGCAAATAGAATCTCTCCGCCGAAAGTTTCGCGTGAATTCTTATTAAGGTCAGAGCCGATTCATTTAGTGTACCCGCCTTTAATGTTATTATCTGAATTAAGAATTTCGAAGTCAACGAATTTAATTTGACTAAACAACGATACGGTTTTATTTTATACCGTTTTTTAAAATAAAATATGCTTAAGTTTGTGTTCCACTGTGATTTATGTCAAGTCGCCCAAATCATTTTAAGATCTTCATTCCACGAACGTCTGATTGGCTCCGCAGCATCCTAATTTCGCAAAACACTCGTAATCGATATGGCTTTGATTTTGACTGGTCAAGAATTTCCATAGCAACGGATTACCAATCCGACCTCTCCACGACTATGTACCAATTTATAGTGTTATATTATGAAAATGAAAGCTATTGAAATTACGAATATGATACTCAATTTGTATGCTGGTTTCTATATTAAATTAAACTATTGTATCTTTTTGGTATATCTGTATCTATTGTAGCGTTGACTACCAGGTAGATGGGTAGCAAAATCCACCTATATTTCGATCGAACGGATTCTGCGAACTCGAATCTGTCTACAGCTACGTAGTCATTGATTATGACATTATTCCGCCAAGATCGTTAGCTGTAGCAAATTATGGAGTAGAGCAATGTTAAGCAGTGAATATCGGGTTGTTATATTGCTGAGTCGTCTCAAACTTGGATATTCTGATACAGTAGTAGTATCAGAATTTCCTTGTTATTTCATTGTATTATTAGCATGTAACGCTTGCAATATTATATCATCTGAACAGAATTGCAAGGGCAGATGTTATTAACCGACTTTATCCTTGTTTTGAATTTGGTTTACGTAATAGAAGTCTACTAGATGTTTAGTTCTTGTTTCTGTTTTACTCGTGAATATTACACTAGATTTTATACTTTCGCACAAATTTTGTACAGAGGCGGTAACCTTATGCATTTTCTTCCTATTATTAAGTAGAAATTCTAGATATTGTTATTTAGATAAGTGATTATTAGAATATTACTGTTTTGTGCTATTTGAGACATTTTTTTATATTCCTTTATGTTCAGTATTTCAATTTTAATTACGATTTTTTTAGCCACTGGAGATTCGTTTATAATTTACTTTTCCAAATATTTACTTTCGACTTAAAATTTCTTTCCATTCGTTTTTCAGTAACAACAGGTTCCCAGCTCATTGTTACTCCTAGTACATTATCCTATTCTTTTTGCCACACGCACACACACATTGAATATCCTCTCAAATCAGATTAACATAAATCTGCTTATGGATTAGCTATAGTATTTCATAATCATCTAAAATCTGTAATGTCAAAGTTTGCACGAAAACCTTCCCCTTATATTTGTTCTTCCGGATTTTGCATTTTCTGGGATTTAAGGAATAATTTGTATTTTTGGCGCAGTTCAACAGCTTCACTTTTTTTCACGTTGCTATGGAAGATAGGCCTTGGGATTTGTTCAGGGTTTGGTTCCGAACACTGTCGTTGTTCTTACCATTATATTATTATAATCACAATGGTATTATTACACTGGAGTAAAGTGGTTTTCGGGACAGTGTTTGATAGTTTTTGAGGCCGTTAGGATGTCAACATTATTAACCCCTCGCGTTGGACGACTGTGCTATTAAGAGTATTATGCAATTTTTTGACTCTAAATTATAGGTAACATCTATAATGTATGGAGAAATTCTGGTCCTAGGAGCCTTCGAAAGGACCAAATTTCTTCTTACATTACATGAAGAAGCTCCTTTGTGACTTTTCATCTAAAATAGAATAGTAAACAGACCATAGCAAATTCTCTCCACGGCTGCAATAAATAAATATAGTTTCCATGACATAAACAATGAATAGTAAAGAATGTACTTTATTATTCGTTTTAAGTGACAAAAGAATTACTTTGTCTTTGAGTTAGTTATCTCTTAGTCTCTTCCAGGTTTTTTACTGTGCTTATTATCTAGCAAACACATGCTATTCGTTTGGCTCAGAAGAACTAGTTTCATTTTTTATTCTTTGAAATATAATGCAGCATAATATTTTTTTTATTTTGTTCTAGGGGTTTGCCTAATTGAGCATGCGAGTGGCAGAACAACCGACAAAGTGACGAATCACAACAACTCTTACACCAGCTATGGACTGTTTCAGGTAAGATAACACAATATTCTTCGTGACATATCGTCGGTGCGTTGCTAAAACCTATATGTGCACTGCGTAAAAATCTCAAGTGTGCACGAAAAATACAAAAGAAACATGTTATGAGCTCATAAAAAATATTTTTATCACGGTATTAAAACAAGATGTTTTGCTAGCGTTTTAATTTTTTTAGATTTTTCTAAAGCCGCGTACAGACATCACGAGGCGTTCGTCGCGAGTGGTTCGTCACGCATGCCTTGGGCTGTGAGGACGTGTGTGCTCACTGTGAGCATTCGCCTCATGCGATCGTTGCGAACGCCGCCTCAGTGCGAGCCGTGCGCTCCGTGTAGACGGATGGGTGTTATTTGCGTTGCGAGCTCATGAACACCGTGCGTGGTTGTTTGCGTGCTCTGCTTGAGCATGTGTCGTTGGGGACGCATGCATAAATGTATCGTCGTATGCCTCAGGTTGAAGCATGCGTGACGAACCATTCGCGACGCACGCCTCGAGATGTCTGTGCGCGGCTTAAAACTTATTAGTTATCAGATAAAAAAGTCCGCTTCCTAAAAAGTTGATAAAATTTACATATGGGTTTTGGCAAGCGCACGGGCGATATAACCTCTTTCTACGAAAGATGATCTAAGAACAACTCAGGTTTTAAAATAGCACCCTCTCTCTTCGAAAGAGATGAGTTTAGTTTGCCTTAGTGCGTACACGTAGAAAGCAGGTTGCCGGCGCCGATCTGCCAGCGCTTGTCGGTGCTGGTCCACGCAGATAGTCGGCGCAGGTAGTCTCTATATTGTATGGCGAACTAGCGTCGACAAGCTCCGAACTTCGCTAACAAGTTCCGACCTGCTTCGATCAGCGCTGGTAAGCCGTCATATGTTGCCGTATTTGCAAGGAAACAAGGCGTACTTTGGTTTAAAAATGCCAGCCCCTGCTTCTACCCGCTTCCTTTATGTAGCGGTTACCTGCACGGACCAGTACCGATTAACGCTGTTAGGTCGGCGCTGGTTACCTGCTTTCTTTGTGTATACGCTCTGAGTCGTGTTTTAAACCATCTTTTGTAATAAGGAGAATAAAGTTAAAGTCAAAAATTACCGTAGCATTCCCTGCCAGGTAAAGACCAAATCTATTCGGTAAAAAGTGTCTTTTTTATGACATTGTTTGCAATCATGCCGATGCGATGGTCTTTATAATAGAAAGCGGTAACCGTCGCCTATATAGACCTGCAACACCAAGAGAATTGCTGTTGCGTTTCCAACCTTAAGGAGTCTACACACCAAAGCCGCCGACCCGCCGACACAGCCCGGCGGCTTGATGTCGACGGCTTTATTTCAAAAGAATCATGTCGACGACTTGTATCCGCGCGTGTCGCCCGGCGACTTGTGGCAACATGTCCGCGGCATGTCTGCGACTTGCGTACGCGCTCATTTTCCCGCCGACATTCGAGCTATAGTGACGTGTTAGTGTTTTTTTTACAATTTTGTGCCGCTTTTATTAGATCAGTATCACTGTCCATGTTTAGGTAGGTAAATGTAGCCTGAATTATTCGAGAAACACAACACACGTCACTTTCCTATACGCGGCAGTCACTTACTATCAAAAAGTTACTGATTTCGTGCCGCCGACAAAGTTTTACTACTTGAACGAGGTTTGAAGTCGCCGACTAACCCGCCGACAAAAAAGCCGACGACTGATGTCGGCGGGTCGGCGGGTTTGGTGTGTAGACTGCATTATGCAGTCTACACACCAAACCCGCCCACCCGCCGACTTATGTCGTCGACTTTTTTGTCGGCGACTTCACATTTCGTTCAAGTAGTAAAACTTTGTCGGCGGCACGAAATCAGTAACTTTTTTGGTAGTTAGAAAACACTAACACGTCACTATAGGTTGAATGTCGGCGGTCAAATGAGCGCATTTGCAAGTCGCAGACATGCCGCCGACATGTTGCCACAAGTCGCCGGGCGATACGCGCGGGTACAAGTCGCCGACATGTTTTTTTTTAAATAAAGCCGTCGACATTAAGCCTGGGGCTGTGTGGATGGGTCGGAGGGTTTGGTGTGTAGACCTTTAGATGCAAAGTTGGAAATTCTCGTGTGCCTGTAATTTCACCAGCACCAGGAAACAGCAATGCTGCTTGACATCAGTAATAGGTATGGTGGTAGTACCGCTATGGGGATTTTATCAACAGAATTAGCAGCAGCATTCTCATCGCTGATAACATACCTACCGCTATCAGCAATCCATTTGCCAAGCGTGGTTTTCATGACAATATTCCTTCACGATAGCATTTTATTCTAGCCGCCTACCGTCCGCGAGGCCTAAGCTGAGCTTTGCATATGTGTGAGAATGAATGCAGACGCGTCCTTTGCTTGCTTTAAACCGGTTTATACAGCTTTTTGACAATCGATTCTATGGCACTCACACAAATGCAAAGCTCAGCTTACGCCTCGCCAGTTGTACCTTGGTTTAGACTGCTGCAATAATATTCTTCTCGGAAACCATTGAAGTAGAAACACATGGACTAAGGGTTTAGTACAAAATTCACAAAAATAGGCCTGAGTTTACTTACACCAACAGAGCGCTCGCCAAGGCACACCGCTTTATAAACTAAGAAATACCAAGAAACTAATTTAAGTCCTTTGTCGTCATCACAATGCCTAATTTAGCTTACAACCATACGAGGATTCGACTTTTTTTTCGTTATAGGGCGACAAACGCTCTATAACGTAAACGGTGATGGCGGCGGTGGACAAACCGGCCGTTTGTCCACCGGCCAAAATACGTAAAAGTAACTGCAAAAACGTTTAAAGAATTCATTATTTCGTCAGAAAATTACGACATAACTAAACTAGACAGCAAAACGCCATCTTACCTATAACCACATCAGCCCCGTGATTCAGAACAATTTGATTAGTCAGTTGTCGAAAGATTCAGTTAGCTATCTCTTTTTCTCTCGGTACGAGAAACTAAGTGGTCAATCAGACTGCACTAGCGGGTGCGGAGGCGGGCGCGGGCGCTTCGGTCTTGGCGTCTGCGTGTTCACAGTAGTGCCGAACGAGCTATCGCACGACACTTCGGCGGGTGAATCAAAATGGTTCAGAACCACACGCGCAGTCATCTAACAGACGCTATATCACTGTGAACGATACGGACGGGCTGAGCCATTAGAAACACCCGCGCCACCCGCGCCCGCGCCCGCCTCATGCAGACGCGTAGCTCACAGGAACACTGTGAATGCAACTGGCGTCTACATACATATTGATTTACACGCGCCCGCGCTAGCACCCGCTCCCGCGTCCACTCCGCGTCCACTCTGAAAGAGTACGGAACGAGATAACAAACCGAATCTGTTGACAACTGCTTATCTAAAAGATTCTGAATCGGGGGCTGATCCGGATATTTAAAATCTTTCCCGAGGTTACAATATTACCTAGGGTTAGGGGGAAACTCGCCTCTCGTCCGCGGCCCAAATTACACGCAGTAGGAACAGTAGTGGAAAAGTTGGTCGAATGCGTGGGCCAGAATACCATGGGAAAAAAGTATCGTAGTTAAATCGACCCATTTGGATTTAATTTCATTAAAACGAAAAAAAAGGTGCGAAATAAAACGTAAGTATCAAAATATGGGGTATTCCTCGAAGCGCACCAACGATGAAACATGGAGAAGAGCATGAAAGGATATCGTAATAAATGATATTGATAGACGTTTTAAAATTCAACTGTCCTAATTATTTATTTATTAAAACTACCAGAAAAGCAGAAATGAACTGGAGCTAGGTGCTTAATTAACTTCGCAAGCTTCGAGGAATACCCCATATTTTAATACTTACGTTTTATTTCGCACTTTTTTTTCATTTTAATGAAACTAAATCCCATCGGGTCGATTTAACTACGATACTTTTTTCCCATGGTATTCTGGCCCACGCATTCGGCCAACTTTTCCACTACTGTTCCTACTGCGTGTAATTTGGGCCGCGGACGAGAGGCGAGTTTCCCCCTAAGCCATTACCTACACCATTCGTTCTACTAGACTTTTCTCAACTATGTAGGGTTCAGCTTTCAGTCTAACCAGATGCAGCTGAATACCAGTATTTTACACGGAGTGACTGCCATCAGTACTCCACAACCCAGTTACTAGGCAATGCCGATATCCTTGTTAGACCGGTTGTCGGACTTTCAGGCTTTGGACTACCTGTAACGACAGTCATAGGTATACGTATGACACCCAGGACCGACTGTTTAACTCTCTGAGGCACGGAGGGTTCTC
This sequence comes from Amphipyra tragopoginis, assembly GCA_905220435.1. Classification (NCBI taxonomy): domain Eukaryota; kingdom Metazoa; phylum Arthropoda; class Insecta; order Lepidoptera; family Noctuidae; genus Amphipyra; species Amphipyra tragopoginis. The sequence continues at coordinate 11,813,127 of HG992015.1, read as the reverse complement.
GATGTCTCTAATACACATAAATAACAAAATATATATTTAAAATTACCTCCGCCCGTGTGTCACTGCAAGGGTACTAACCGAAAATCAGCTCTGGGAGTTTGATGCCCAGCATATGCTGAATTGGTGACCCTTTCGGCATGGGCATGCTCGACAGCATAAAATGTGTATGTGCTTATTTTTTACTAGCTTTTGCCCGCAACTTCGCTTGCGAGAAATTTTTGAACCTGCAAGTGACGATTTTCCGTACAAACTTTCATGCCCTATTTCCCCTTAGGAGTATAATCCCCTTATGGGTTGGATTTCGAAAAATCGTGTCTTATTCCTTGTCTACATTATAATGGGAACCTCTGTGCAAAATTTCAGCGTTCTAGGTCCAAGGGTTTGGGCTGGGCGTTGATGAGTCAGTCAATCAGGACTTTTCTTTTTATTTATATAGATGCTTTCATTGTGTCCTTGGCTGAATAAAATGTATTTTCTTTCTTCTTTCTTTCTTTTCGTAACGACCGGTCACCCATCCACGTACTGACCGTGGCAAGCGCGGCTTAACCTTACGAACCATATGAGGTGCGGTCGATAATTAGCCATGAGCCACTCCGAGCCCCAATATTACCTTATACCATTAATACCTACATTTTACACAGCTTAATACATAATTTAAGATGATTATGTAAGGGAGCTCTGATGAAATTAATTCACATTATGCCGTTAACATTATTACTTGGTAACTTCATTATTTTGTGCTACAACGAGATTGCAAATTATCAATAAATAAACTTACGTAATTAACTTGGATCTCGTCTGGTTTAGTGTGAAATATTGTTTTAGGAAATATTGGATTTGGTAATTAACATGTGTAGCTTTGTTCATATTTTGGGGGTTTATTTTTCCAAAATGTCGGTGCCGGTAATTTCCACAAAAAGTGGGGTGTTACTTCTGTAATAGACGGCCTTTTGAATTGTACTTATGACCATCATTCAAATTGCACAACACACTCGTAATCGCTATGGCTATGATTTTGCAAGGTCAACAATTTCCATAGCAACGTTTATATTAACAACCCGACTTCTCCACAACCATGTACCACGCAATGAATATTGTTTTTGACACATCAGCTGTCATGTCACAATTGCCCTGCTGTTCCGTGTGGGAACGAGCTAAAATATAAAATTTCCTCAGCGCTCGCTCGGAATTCACATCGATAATTCAGCCCTCATCAAGCTGTCCCGCCCCAATCTCCCACCAACAACGCTCTAAGTCGAGGTCCGAGTCCCACTAAGGGCCTGCCTCAGTGCTATTGTTGCAAGTAGTCATAATATTAGGGCCTTATCACAGTGACGATTTGCAAGCGGGTTCAAAGCGAGACGAGAGCGCAGCGGGCTAGCCGCGAGTTCGCTACGAGCGCGCAGCGAACACGCCGCGGGCGCACAACGTTATCGCCGCCTGTGCGCGACGAGCACGCGGCTTCCGATCCGCGTTTTGTACAATCAGTTTCAGAATGGATTCGGAAGAGTAGACACTGCTGGTAGCTTTGTTACTTAGACGCAGGAAAGGTTAACGAAAGCAGGTAGAACAACGAATTTGGGAGGATCCATTATCAACCAATAAACTGGAAGAGAGCAACTACTAAACTCTAGATCCATTGTATCAACTTTTGCATCCGCCGGCGATGCCTTTGTTTGATATTTTGAGTCGCTCTAAATATATTTTTTTTAGAATCACTTTGCCCCACACTAGGATTTTTCTTGTAGAGTGCGCGCCACGAAAGAAGTCTCTTGGGCGCTATGTTGGCACCACTGATTTTTCATTGTTTCGGGCGCTTTTACAGTGAAAAATCAGTGGTGCCAACATAGCGCCCAAGAGACTTCTTTCGTGGCGTAGACTCTATCGTGGGTGCGTTTACAGACGCAAATCTCACATACCCAAACGCCCAGACCCGAAACAACTATCTGTAGGCCATACAAATTTTTGTTTCGTGTGAGAACCGAACCCACGACGCGTAACGCCAATCGCTCAACCACTGCACCAAACGTGTCGTCTTTGCTACTTGAATTCGTGTGCTTCATCTTCGATCCTGGGTTCTACTCCCTAAGCACGAAGTCCGTGGTTTTGGCCTTAGTTACGAGCGTTTCCTACTCCCTATCACCTACGGATATACGATGATTTCGGGACCCAAACTAAGAATGAATGACAACACGATTTGACAGTTGTCCCTACTACCGATGTATTTTTACTCGTCCGAAAAGTTGAACTTGTTTTGTTCACTCCTACGTTCCGGGCTACTTTCGTTGACGGAGTAGGCCCCCTGTCTGCGCTTACCATCAGTGCGACTATGGTACAATACGAAATAAAATAAAACACGAACACAAAGATTTGAAGGTATCATTCTTTCGGTCCGTCCTTTCGACCAAAACCATTGTTCAGTAACAATCCCGTTTGCATGATTATCTTCAGTAATTGTATTCTCACACATGACTAAAGGAAAAAGGGTTCTAATACGAATAATCTTTAGATCTATTTTAAATTTCCGTGAAGCTCACTGACTAAGTAATTAACTGATATGACTCGAATGAATCACTGAGTTAACAGTTCAACTATTTGCCTTTTTGATTTAAAATTGTTTCGTAAATTATTTAGAACTAGAAGCCGCTCGCGTGGTTATCATTTATCGCGAATTCCGCGTTTTTCAGGATAAAAGTAGCATATATCCTTCTTCGGGTTCCAGACTATCTCTGTACCAAGTTTCATCAAAATCGGTTCAGCGGTTTAGGCGTGAAAGCGTCACAGAAAGACAGATAAAGTTACTTTCGCATTAATTATATTATACTAGAGGTTTATCGCGTATTCCGCGTTTTTCTCTACTATAATATGCATGTATTATACATTTAAACCTTCCTCTTAAATCATTCTGTCTATTGATGAAAACAGCATCAAAATCCGTTGCGTAGTTTAAAAGATATAAGCGTACAGACGGCGGGAAGCGACGTTGTTTTATATGTATTATGTAGTGATTATCGGTTTACGAATTGTTGCAATTACTTTGTATCAGAATATTAATTTAATTACATTATGTTATTAATATTCCGATACAAAGTTTTGTTCACATGTCATAATACGGTGAATATAATTTTGATTGATATACATATAGCAGGTTATAAGGGGCTTGTGGCTCACACCGATAATTCAGCCCTCATCAAGCTGTCTCCCCCCCCCCAAGCCCCCGCCAGCAACGCCCTAAGCCGAGGTCCGAGTCCCACTAGGGGTCGCCCTTACTGCTGTTGTTGCAGGTAGTCATGATGTTAGTGCAGTACAAGTAGTCAGCTTAGGTTAAGTATTTTACTCCCCCCCCCCCCGCCCATTGGCTGGAGACCCTTCAGGTCTCGCCAATAACTGCCCGGTTACGTAGAAGGGGTCCCCAAGGACCATCTACAGCAGCCCAATAGAAAAAAAAGGGGCTTGTGGCTATTAAAGCACTGCGGGGACCTTTCGATTTGCAAGGGCGAGGAGAGTCCTTAAGAAACACCTGAAAAGGCACTTACTGTTTTCAAAATTTCTATAAACTCTCCGCATGGCATTACATAAAAAAAATAATGAAGAACCTTAATAGATGTGCCAACAGTTTCACCGCGAGATATTTGCGAAATCATCATTCATTTCGAGAAAAAAAAATGTTAAATTCCCTCAAAAACATCTAAATCGACCTTTTCTATTTGCAGAATTTACTTAATTTTAAAGGACTATATAAAAATCTATTTAGTTTAATCGTGACACAAAAGTATGAATAACAGGTCTACCGTTTTATTATTTTAATAAATCAAACCAAATGAGAGTAATCTACGTCTGAACATTGTTAATTTTTTACGGAAATTGTTTTCCGTTCCCCATACATTTTAGTATGGAGCAATACTCTCCCGTAATTTGTTTTATAAAAGAGTACACACGCGAAAAATTTTCAGTGCCATCCTAGAATCCAAGGTGACAGCACGTCCGTTTATAATTCGAACCGAGCTCTCGAAACATCTACGCACAAGGCATAAGGGTGGGTTGCGAGTGTCGTGACATGACTGCATTTTTTCACTCTTTGAACAATAAGACAGACGACTCGGACAGTGACCGAATTGACACATTTTAATTTCAATATTTTTTTCACTGAATATTTGGACACCATCAAATTATTGAAGCTTTAGTACAAAGTATATGTGACAAAAAAAGCGTTACCAAAAAAACTATTTGTGGCTTTAAGGTGGCATTTTTCAGTAATAAATAGCTTTGTGGACTCACCACTTTGAACTGCACCAAAATATTCCTCGAAACGCACCAACGATGAAACAAAGAGAAGAAAGAGCATGAAGGATTCGTAGTGAATTATATCGATAACGTTTTAAAATTCAGTTGCCCCTTATTGTTTATTTATTAAAACTACTAGGAAAGCAGAAATGAACTGCAACTAGGTGCTGAAGCGACTTACCTCCGGTTTCTGAATTGAGAATTCTAGGATAAGCAGTACCTACTTAAGTAACATTTGAGTACAGAGTTGTCAAAAAAATGACGGATTTTAAAGCATTTTTTTGACAACTCCGTACTCAAATACTACATAAGTATTGTGATCTTGAATTCTCAATTCAGAAATCGGAGGTTACTACTTAGCCCAATAATGGTAAAAATATAGGTTTTGAAATTGATCATTTGTCGTTTTCAAAAGTACCAAGGTGACAGAAATGAACAGAAAATGGGCGCCTAAACGATGTCACTAAGTTGTGCACCAACGATTAAACACAAAGAGGAATATAAAGTATTCGTTATTATTCTTATATAAAATAAGATAGAAAACTTAAAACTGTCCTATATATCTTACCTTATAGGTCACTGTCACTTAGTCAGATCGTCTAAGCGCCTATTTTCTGTTAATTTCTGTCACCCTTGTACTTTTCAAAACAACAATTGATTCAATTTCAAAACCTGTATTTTTACCATTATTGAGCTAAGTAGTAGTAACCTCCGGTTTCTGAATTGAGAATTCTAGGATAAGCTAGCAGTACCTAAGTAACATTTGAGTACGGAGTTGTCAAAAAAATTACGTATTTTAAAGCATCTTTTCGACAACTCAGTACTCAAATACTACATAAGTATTGCTTATCCCGAATTTAATTCAGAAACCGGAGGTAAGTCGCTTAAGCACCTAGTTCCAGTTCATTTCTGCTTTCCTGGTAGTTTTAATAAATAAACAACAGTTGAATTTTAAAACGTCCATCGATATAATTTATCACGAATCCTTCGTTCTCTTCTCTATGTTTCATCGTTGGTGGGTTTCAAGGAATACTTTTGGTGCGGTTCAAAGTGGTTGCGCTTCGAGGAATACCCCATCTTTATTTACCTGACTGCCAAAGCACGTATCTATCTATGTATGTGGGTTTATAATATCTATATATATAAAAGAAAGTCGTGTTAGTTACTTCACTTATAACTCAAGAACGGCTGAACCGATTTAGCTGAAAATTGGCAGGGAGGTAGTTTAGAGCCAGGAGAAGGACATAGGATACTTTTTATCCCGTTCGACATCATGTAGGTAGGTAGTAGGTAGGTAGTAGGTAGGTAGTAGGTAGGTAGTAGGTAGGTAGTAGGTAGGTAGTAGGTAGGTAGTAGGTAGGTAGTAGGTAGGTAGTAGGTAGGTAGTAGGTAGGTAGTAGGTAGGTAGTAGGTAGGTAGTAGGTAGGTAGTAGGTAGGTAGTAGGTAGGTAGTAGGTAGGTAGTAGGTAGGTAGTAGGTAGGTAGTAGGTAGGTAGTAGGTAGGTAGTAGGTAGGTAGTAGGTAGGTAGTAGGTAGGTAGTAGGTAGGTAGTAGGTAGGTAGTAGGTAGGTAGTAGGTAGGTAGTAGGTAGGTAGTAGGTAGGTAGTAGGTAGGTAGTAGGTAGGTAGTAGGTAGGTAGTAGGTAGGTAGTAGGTAGGTAGTAGGTAGGTAGTAGGTAGGTAGTAAGTAGGAAAAAGTGCATTGCAACGCATGCGGGTACAGCTAGTTATTTATTAAAAACGGCTGCTTTAGTTATAATCTGGTTAAAAACTGTTTTTTTTTTTATAACTATAGGCTAGGCGGAGAACGGATTTCCACAATTATTAAGGTATCGTTGAAAGTTTTTTATCTGACTGTACAAAACAGCTTTTTTTATTGGTGTCCGAATCATCAGTGAAAACAATATTGAAATTAAAATATGTCAATTCGGACACTGTGTCCGAATATATTGTGAGTTTTATATAGGTATATATATTTTTCACTTTGAGATCACGGCTCATCTTCCGTGCGGAAGATGTCCGGTCCTTTGGAAGACGGGGACACAGGTCCAACGCGCAGAGGCCCCAGTGAGAACTTTTTCACTTATTATTAGTATAATGATTTCCTTATTTTACCACGTTTCGTAGTTACGTCAAGGCCGTGGGCAGACTTGTAAATTTTGACGTTTGATAGCTTGTCAGCTGAAGGGTTCTCTATTTCTTGTTAATATATTTTTCTGCATATAATTACTATTTCAGATAGAAATGGGAAAACGTAAAGAAAATTACAAAAGTTTCATCTTGATTGTATGCTTCCGGAAATAACAGATTCAAGATTAGACAGAAAAATGGAAATAAATGAGCCCAATTATTTGATTGAGGCAATTAAAAAACGAGAATCTGAAAGAAAATCAAAGAAACGGAACAGCGAAAATGTTTTATCTGATGTCAGCAGCCCCAAGCAATAAATAAATAAATTAAAGAAAATAATTTTATCAAGCATTAATTTTTGTATGTACACACGGCTACACATCAAGCTATAAATTTCCAGTTTACACTGCCCTCTCATTGTAATGAAATCCTATACAATGCGAGATCAGCTTATACTGAAAATGTACAGCTTGATCTGTAGCCGTGTGTACTAAGATGTACCTATAATTTTTTTATAATAAAATATAAGTAATTTTAAAATATCAAACTGAGAAAAAAAATTACTATACCCAGTAATTGAGTTATGTAGGTACATTAATTGTTTTTCATTACAAATCAATCACACATTATCTCGTTTTCATTTTTATGTTGGCTCTTATCTTCCCTCGCAACATTTACATACCCTAAAATATTCCCAAACAAAAATTATGTGTCATTATATTCGAAAATAGAAACACAGAAAATCAACAATAATATATTACAGTAATTATTCTAAGTTTAAATCTGTCAATACCGATTACACTGTGACCCCACCCTTTGTTCACGACACCAATACTATGGGCACGCGTGCCTCGCGGTGCGGTGAATAAATAGCTAATACATTGCGCGTTTTTTGCAACATACTTACTAGTCCTTCAGAAGCGAACGCGCACTGAAGGTTTATTTAACCCGGCGCGCCACAATATAAACCTTAGGTGCGCTTTTGTTTTTTGGTACGTGTACACTACATTGTGTGATGCAGCTGTATTAGTAGAAATGTCGAAGTGTGGGTTCGAAAATAAGTTCTCACGCTCGCAAACCTCCCTCTTAAAGTATGCTCCGAGACCCCTTCGTTATAGATAGTCAGAAGCCCGAAAGTCTGACCACCGGTTTAACCTTAGGATATCGGCATTGCCCAGTAACTGGGTTGCAGAAGTCTGACGGCAGTCGCTCCGTGTAAAATGCTGATATTCAGCTGCATCTAGTTAGATTAGAAGCTGACCCCAAAATAATTGGTAAAGGCTAGACAGAAGATACATAATTATAGCGCGTTGAAAATTATGTGACCCTCGGCTAAATCCCATGTGATCATAAAAATACCCCTGCTGTGTCACTAGTTCGAAAAAGGAAGGCCCCGCCTGCTACCCAGCGTAGAGAATACGGGCAATATTTTTCTTTTGAGGACCACGAGAGTTTGAGATATGGTCCTTCGAGTCGAATGCATATTTCGATAAGAAACTTAATAAAACAAAAAATATATTGCTAAAATTTTCTAACTGAACTTACCTAATAGTGCAGATTTTGTTATCCACAAACTTATCTTAATTTAAGCTATTTCCATCTTTTTCGCTGATAAAATAAAAAAGAAATGGACGCAAATAAGAGCTGTCAAATTTAGTTGAACTAAAATTTCCATATATTTAAACGACACGTCAGCACGTTTCGACTAAAAACACGGTGAAGTTCAAGGTGTAAACTACAAGTCTAGCGCATAACTGAGTCAGTGTCTGAGGTAGTTGCGCGGTGCGGGAGGGTGAGAGTTGTCACAAGTTGACGAATCAGTGAGCTCCCGCACCGCGCATCTACCTCAGGCACTGACTCAATTATGCGCTAGATCTATAATTTGACATCTCTAACTTAATCCTTATCTAAGGAGGAGCTCGTGGCTACATAATTACAGCCGCATAGACCGATCTTCCGGGTTAAGCCACGCTTGCCGAGGTTGGTCTGTGGATGGGTGACCATTTACCATAGCGAGCTTCCTCCGTGCCTCGGAAAGCACGTAAAAGCCGTTGGTCCCGGCTGTCATTTGTAGATCTTTGACAGTCGTTACTGTTGGTCAGAAGCCAGAAAGTCTGACAACCAGTCTTACCAAGAGTATCGTATTACCCAGTTACTGGGTTGTGGAGGTCTGATAGGCAGTCGCTCCATGTAAAATACTGATATTCAGCTGCATCCGGTTCGACTGGAAGCCGACCCCAACATAGTTGGGAAAAAGCTAGGCAGATGATGAACTTAATCCTTATCTATCACCGTCCTTTTCTCACGCAGTCTGTTAGTAAAGGATTCTATAATTTTAGTTTAGTTGGTGAACAATCCACGGCACGAATACCAACATCCATAAAATAATTAGTGCAGAGTTGATTTAGATGCAGCAACCATAACTAACATTAATGCAATTCTATTTAAACTCGTAACGTCATTAAAATCATCAATCAGTATTAATTATTTGACGCGGCGGGACCTGCCATGTTGTTTTGCAGCAGCCAGTCGTATTGTGTGATGCATTCGCTTTAAATCAACTAATTAATACTAGGTTGATAGACAGCAGTATATTTTGCGAGGTTAAATTGCGCTTGCCACGGACAATTCGTGGATGGATCACCATTCCTTGCGGGTAGTCAGAAGCCCTAGAGTCTGACAATCGATTTAACCTTAGAATATCGGCTTTGCCCAGTAACTGGGTTGCGGAGGTCTGATGGCAGTCGCTTCGTGTAAAATACTTGTATTCAGCCCAGTGCTTCCAGATTCACTGTAATTACAGTAGACTTACTGTATTTTAGGCTTTCTACTGTATACTGTAATGAATAAAATACGGCGCCGGATACTAAATGTTACAAAGACAAAAAGTCAATGGGCAACATAGTCCTAGTGTCAAAATGTACAAATGTCTTAATGTATATGAATGTGCAAATGACAAAAAATAATTGTGATATAATGCGTAAGGGTCTAATTGTTAGATTGTCAAAATGTACAAAAGATAAAACACAATTGTGCCAAAATGCATCGTGGTCCAATTGTCACACAGTCAGGATTCGAACCCGCAAACCGGGGCTTCGAAGGTACGATCACTAACGACTGAGCCTACATACACCTATCTGCTACTTGATATCAACATAATTCTCTGCACTGGATATCTAATTAAAATCTCTTCTCTATCTAATCTCTTTGAGTATAAATACTTCTTGAAAGTCCGGTATCCTTGAAAAAGATGATTGAAATGTCATTTCATTTGTTCTATCATAGCGGCATTTGAGCAAAATGACATTTTGGCACTGGGCAATTTGTACAATTGAACATTACAGCTTTAATGTATTCTATCATAGCGGCATTTGGGCAAAATGACATTTTGGCACTAGGCAATTTGTACATTTTGACACTAGGACTATGTTGCCCATTGACTTTTTGTCTTTGTAACATTTAGTATCCGGCGTCTAAAATACAGTGTATGAATTTGCTGTATTTAATTTTCAATAACTCTAACACGTAAAACGAAACGCAGCTAATCTAGGACCAAAATAGCATAGGATTGTCATAGAGTAACAGCAGGCCATTCATCGAAATTCCGAAAACTGCATGCAATTTAATCCAAGTAAAGAAATGATTTCAAGGATGACGGCAAAAATATATGAAAATCATGAGCAAATTATTCTTGAGTAACCTACAATAACTTGGGTTTACAAATAAACTAATAAAACAGCTTGTTTTTGTTTTATTATTTAAACAAAGTTTTACTATATTGTTACTGTAATTGATTTTGATATCTACTCTACTGTTTAAAGAAACTACTGTACTTTTTAGCTGACCACACTGTAATTTTACTTTTGGGATCTAGACGCACTGATTCAGCCGCATCTGCTTTTACTGGTGACCCCATTATAGTTGGGGAAAGACTAGGGGGAAGGACGACAGCAACATATTCTGTCTGACTAAGTGAGTTGCGAACGTCAATTTGTCAAGAATGCAATGATGATTCCCAAGAATATATAAGAATAAGCACTATTCACACCAATATCTGTATTACGGTTTATTGGTGAGATCTTTATTTAAAAACACAATTATTATAACGTCTTTGGGATCGTAACACATTAAAGAAAATCGTCCTATCTCCATGAAACGTCAAGGAAAGTTCCGTCTCTAAGGACCTGAACAGACGACGGACTTTTTGTCTGGTGAATGAACGTGGTAGGTAGTTGTTGCCCGTCGCGGCATTCGGCAAGGACTCAACGCACACGACGGTCATTTTATTCATAGTTGTCATTATAACTTTAGTGTCCTCTCTGGCAACAACTGCCAAACACGGTAATTTTTGCCAGTCTGCCTGATAAAAAGTTCTTTGTCTGTCCCGTGCCTAAACGTCCCTAATTTTAACACAATTTACATTTTCATGAATAAGGATGGGATCCAACTTCTAATAGAGCCATCCTAACTTACCTTAACACGTTTAAACATAGGTGTGCATATTTAAGACTTCTGCATCGGATCCAACATCTTAACATAGGATCTTGAAGACTTGTCAACATACCTGAAACAAAATAAAATTGAATTTAGAAATAATAAAATATATTCCGCCATTTTTGGCAGTCCGCCATATTGGATTTAGAATGACGTCATTTAGCTAACCATGCATTGTCATCCAAACTAAATGTGTATGCAAAATTTCAGCTCAATCGATTGGGGATAACTGTTTTTAAATTCCGTTGCAAGATTTAACCTAAACAAACTAACATACATACCTACAAACATTGCAAGTTAAATAAAAGCCATTACTTAAATAGTTTAAAATAATTACTAGTTACCATAAAGACAGTAAAGGTAAAACTAGTGTCATAGCCAAAGAATATCACCCAATCGTTAAAAATATTTTATATTTCACTTGTTGTTGTTGTTGTTTCACTTGCATCCTAGGAGAAATACTTCATGTCCTAATCTAGGTCATGATCTACCTGTGCGCCAAATTTTATCGAAATCCGTTCAGCCGTTAACGCGTGATTGATTAACAAACATTCAAATTCACAAACTCAGAAACATCCAAACTTTCACGTTTATAACATTAGTAGGGTAGGATAGTAGGATAGGATACGATAGTAGAATAAGGTAGTAGGATAGGATAGGATAGTAAGATTCCTTAGGCTATAGAAAAAATCTGCTTCAAAGATAATTGGTTATCTCAACCATGTTGTCGAACGAAAGGATTTCAATCTGCATAAACATATCATTAGGACCTATAGTAATTACTGCTAGGCTAATTCAAGTACCGAAGGACCACGAAATTACAATCACCAACAGTTTGCAACTAATTTCGGAGCGCTCATTACTCTCCAAAATCATGTAGTCTGATCTGAACATTTCAAATTCAAGTTTTGGGCATCAGTTAGAGTGGCATAATGTGCGAATAATGTCCAAACCGACTGATTAGTGCGAGTGATCATGCAAATATGCTGGTACCTAATTGTAATGTAGATTTATGAATGGGAATACGAGATTTCTGTGTGGACGAATGATTAGCGCTCGTGGGCTTTTGGTATGAATGATTGTAATTACTGGCTGAGGAGTTAGTGCTTGATTTCCGGAAGATCAACTGGCGGCTTTATATCAGATTATTGTGGTTACGTCTGTGTACCGATGAGTTTTAGTATTCCGTGCTGGTTAGTAATTTTCTTTACAAGAAAAAACACAAATTATTTTTTCATGCGTTTTGTTGAGCAATATCGATTATTTTGGATGGAACAGCCAATTTTTGAATCATTTAAAAAAAAATGTGAAACATGTGGGAGATTGACTCAGCAGTCGTTGTGCCGATAGTCGTTACGGCCAATGGCTTAATAGCCAAGAGCCTCGACTAACATCTCATGACGCTCTCGTTAGGCAGCTGGATCAAGGGCTCGATTCAGAAAACGATACTCCTGGATTCGGCGCGTATTGTTAGGAGGTTCCTCTCTCTGAGGCCCTGACCACCGGCAGCTTGAATCCTATTCCCGATGCCGGTGGACTATTATTTTGTATAATTTTAAATGTTTTCGGTTTTTATAGACATATATTAAAATGTATAACGAGGGTAGTTCACCCATTGGGGGTACCTCGTCATCAGAGTCCAAGTTCGACTTGGTGTAGGCAGGAAATAATAGTCACAACACTGATTATAGTCCTCTATTTATTCACTCTCGATAACAAAATAATAAAATCTCTAATGATCAAACTGATGGAAATAGATTAAAGTACGGAAACGCGGTAAGTTCGGTGCAGGCTGGCAAAACGAACTCTCGCCCTCGTGTCTCACTCAGAAGTGACTTCACTCAAATCAAATGCATCCAATGTCAAAAAGGATGACAGCTGACAGCTTGCTGACAGCCGTCAAACAAGACATGCCACGCCCCGCACCGACCTCACCCAAGCACACTGCTTGACGTTTCCGACAAATGATAATAGGTGGCGTTGTACTGCATTAACAATAATCAATAGTGATTCTTATAGTTGTGCTTCTGTGTTGATTCTGCGACATGTATTAAAGATGGAAGTTATGATAAATGAATAAACGGACTATAAATTACACAGGATAATGAGCAGAGTTCATGATTTTCGCAATACGACGACTAAAGAGTCACGGAATATAACATCATGCCTGTATTTCCCGAAGGGTTGAGCAGTGGTGTATAGTACACCCTCATTTAGCCGTTTTCTTTAAGTCCCATGTAATAGGGGGCGAGCCTATTGCCATCAAACGGGCACAAATCCAGACTTCGAACTGCCACTGAGAAATTCCACACGGAAAAACTAAATGACACATGGCCCGACCTGGGGATCGAATCCGCGCTTGCGACCACTAGACGAACAACGCAGTCGGTAACATATAAATAATTAAATTCTCCTTAGTAACGTTCTGTGCTTCTATCCTGCTAACGTAGCAGTAGCACGTTCGTGTAATAAAATATATATTACGATCTAAGACTGTAAAATAAAGCATGGAGTACAATGAATTTTTGAGATACGGACTCCGGGACTAGGGTTTAAAAATGGTAACCGTTACCTTAAAATGGCTTCGCAATAATATTATTTTACCGATAAAACTGTCAGAGTATTATATTATATTCAAGGCAGATGCACACTGGACTTACATGTCGTGTCGTGATGCATCAGTAGGTACATCAGATGCGATCTGACGTCACATCAGAATAGTGTGCACGTGTTTAAATACAAAATATCTGACTCCGGTCATACACCTTGTCATACATGCACGCCAGTAGAAAGTACTATGCACCTGTTCTTTTTGAAGAACATCACTAATATCATCGATATATGTCCTCTACTGGCGTTTCCACTGACATCCGCCTTATAATTTCCTTTTGTTAATCGCCGTTCACTCATTCTTTCTACATGACCAAACCACCTAGCATATTCATTTAAATGTTTGTCACTACATCATCTTTTAAACCGCAACTTTGTCTTATCACATCATTCTTCAATCTATCATTCAAAGTTTTTCCACGGCATTTTATTCTACTGCCAAGATGTATGGACGTGGACGAAGGGAAAGGAGTATGTAAGGATCGTAGCATGTGACGTTCTACAGTTTCTGCCTACTCCCATGGGAAAAAAGCGTGAGTTTATGTATGTATGTACGTACTTATGCATTACGAGACGAAGTCTAGTGTAAATCTGCCTCTAAATAATATTTAAATACGGAATTACCAAAAACAAATTGCAATAGTGTTGTCAAAGAATACAACATTCACCTTTATTACTCTAATAATATCTTTTACGAAACGGAAAATGAGAAATTCCGAACATTTTGGAAATAGTTAATACAAAATTGACTGGGAAACAGTGAATTTATCTAATTAAATTTAATTTATTGTAGACAATGAAAATTTATAACAGAATGTCTATTTTAAGTTATATTGCTATTCATTGTTACCAACGAGTATTTTTTCCGAGAATTTTATCAATTCAATACTCTGACTGTTCTGTATAAAATTCGAATCAAGACAATGGATCATACCATAGAACTCTTAATTATTGAAATTTATTTCATTTATTTCCTAAAAACAATGATTTTTCATTTCTTTTTTCGTGTCGGCATGTGCCATACGAAATTACTCATGCCATAGTAAAAGATTAGCCAGTCAGCAAGGTTGGTAGCGGGACTGACTGCCCAGGGTGCGCCGGGCGTACTTAAGTATCGTCACTCGTGGAGGCTCAATGCACCACACCCAATAATAGTTATAACACGTTTTTCATCTTTCTAACGTAGGCATATTCTAGCTTTAGGTTATGAGGCATTACGCACTGTCGACTGGTCGTCGGAGACTTGGTCTCTCGGCGACCAAAACATAAGCATAGTCGCCCGGGCGACCGGCGACCAAGTGCGTAAACACCTATTTAAACTATAGAAAGTCACAGTCGCCGTCGACCAAGTCTCCGGCGACCAGTCGACAGTGCGTAATGGCTCTATACCTACTAATTATCCATCTACCTAACCTTTTCCCAACTATGTTGGGGTCAGCTTACAATCTAACCAGATGCGGCTGAATACCAGTATTTTACACGGAGCGACTGCCATCAGACCTCCGCAACCCAGTCCGCTACTGGTAAGTTTAGACCGGTTGACATGCCGTGTGCCGTATGGTGCAGTACGTAAAGACTATCCCACCAAAAACATTAAATGTAAAAAATGCCAAGTCTCTGTGCAATCTTTCCACCGTAAAAAGTTTTGAGATCTCATAGAAGCCAAGCCCTGTTCAATTTATTTTGTAGTAAGTTATCTATCGAGTGACTGTATCAATAGTTTTATTTCTATTATAATTATAGTGACTTGGCAATGAGCACAAGAAGAAACAAATATAAAACGGCATATTTGGAGGAGGTGACAAAATGATGTAACTTTGATCGACGATAACTCGTAAAGTATAAGTTTAAATACCATGGAATTTAGAAGTTTAGCTAGTTATAATAATTACTCTTGGTTACCGAAAGTTCAAACTGCTAGCTTTGTCCACAGCGAAGATATAGGAGGGGTGAAAAGGCCGCGAATGGCTTCGAGAAAAGGATGGTACGGCCGTGCCTGCTTTGCTCGAGCCTTGGCAGGGGCACTGCCGTGCCCCCAGATCACTACCCCATCTCTTCCCATAGGTGTCGTAAAAGGCGATTAAGGGGTTTACTAGAGGATGCGCAGCAGCGTTCTCTGAGTAATTTAACAACCATACTACGATCGCCAACCCGTATGCCAAGCGTGGCGATGTATAGCAGTAGACGTCTTTCGGCTGAATAATGAGACCGGTTGTCAGACTTTCGGGCTTCTGACTACCCGTAACGACTGTCACTGGTATTTGTATGACACGCGGGACCGACGGCTTAACGTGTAACAAACGTTCACTCATCCACGTCAACCTATGCAAATCGTTTATCCGCACGGTTGTCAATTAGCCACAAAATCCTCTAATAAATAAAATAAATAAATATGAGCCTGTAACTGTCCCACTGCTGGGCAAAGGCGTCTTCTCATTCAGAGAAGGAACGAGCATTGATCACCACGCTTGCTCACTGTGGGTTGGCGATTTCAGAACATGAAGTCCAGGTTTGAACCCGCAACCCGGTGCTTAACAAGCGGGTCTGCAACCTCCGGGCCACCACGACATCCTCTAGATTATACTAATTAATTGTCAGAATATGCTGATAAATTGACAGCCAATTGTCAGCACCGTATTATAAATAGTCGGATAAAGAACCATGGTAGCCGGCCTACATTCAGACGATTACGTTGCAATCACTAGTGGACCGGATGAGGTGTATTACAGACAGATCTACTCGTGTTAATTTAGACAGAAGTGGGACAGAGCTAGTGTTGTAACTTGTCCCGAATATGAGGGACATCCCGGGGCTATAAAAATTAGAACGTGCTTTTCGATTGTGGTGAAACATGAGTTCTAAAGTTTGTTTTCAAATTGATTTATTTAATAGCGGTAAATACGAGTATAATATTAACATGAGACTTTATTGCGTCTTCAGCTCATGGTTAAGAGCTACGCATAGGTCTAACCTCCGGTTTCCGAATTGAGAGTCGGGATAAGCAATACTTTAGAAGTATTTGAGTACGGAGTTGTCCAAAAAATGCTTTAAAATCCGTCATTTTTTTGACAACTCCGTACTCAAATGTTACTTAAGTACTTCTTATCCTAGAATAGGAGGTAAACCTTGTCTGTCTGTCCCGCAAAATACACATGCGTAAACCGTAAATAATTAAGAATGTGTCTCACGAAAATTATAACACGAAAAATAGATAAAATCTTCACTCGGCCAGTTATTTTTTTTTCTCTTAAAAAAACTAACACAACATTGTTGTAGATACTTCGTAATGCAATTTAGTATTATTCTGAGTTTACTATGAGCGTAAAGAATACTGTCACAATAAAACAGCTACACTTAACTTTCACATAACCGCATTGGTCGGGAAGCGAGTCTAACGGAATGCTTTGGGTTTGAAAGGTTGAGGAAAATATATTAAAATAATACCGTGTACGAACTGTTTGTTCTGCCTTTTTCTTCCTATAACCCTATAAACGGCAGATTTTACATTAAGGCAGGTATGAAACTACAATAACTTAGAGTCATTGGCGATCATGTTAGCTAAATACATGTTGGTGGTCGCGTTTGTGCGCTGTACCCGTTTAAGGTCGATACTTATTAAGCACTAGCTTTCGCCCGCAGCTTCGCTTGCGTGAAATTTTGAACCGATAAGTGACGATTTTCCATACAAACTTTCATCCCCTATTTAACTCCCTTAGGGGTTGAATTTCGAAAAATCCCTTCTTAGTGGATGCCTACGTTACAAAAGGAACCTACTGTCAAAATTTCAACTTTCTAACCCCAGCGGTTTAGGCTGTGCGTTGATTGATCAGTCAGTCAGTCAGCTTCTCCTTTTATATGTATAGATGAGGGTGATCATTCTTACAATAGTTTCGATTAAATCAACATTAAATTCAGACTAGAGGCATCGTTACAAGCGCTGTACAAATTTCATTTCTGCCCTATAAACATAATATAGCCCTATTTAGATCTGAAACCACGATCGCAGCAATAGGTTATATTATAACCAAAACAGCCCTTCAAAGCACAGAAGCACTAGTCATACCATATTCCGGGCTTTCAAATCCCGTTCCCGCAATATCCCGCACGCTACACACATCACTACACACCGTCCCGCGGCCACCCGCCGCTGTAGGCACAAAGGCCGGCCACAAACGTGTGAAATTATGGTCCTTTGAGTTAAACTTAACGCAATTCCAGTGGATTGAGCTGTGTTATCTACAGAACTTAAGTGATAACGTGACTGTTATTTGAAGGAATGCGTATGGAAGGACCAAGTATTATGGGTGGATGGAATTGTTGCATGTAGTTTTGATGTCGTTTTTGTTGGGGATTACTTTGCTTTCTTGTAAGATGTTTAGCAAAGAATTATTAGCCACCACTTACTAAGTAGTTATCACTTAGTGGTGTATTACTAAGTGGATGGAGATAGAGGAAGATCAGGAGATAATATCAAACGCACAAAAGTAAATCTAGCAGCTAACAATAGTGACATTGGTAATTTTATATATCTACAGGGTGTTAACGAATTCGTGTAATTCCTTAAAACCACATGATCTACTACTGATGTAGACAAGCCCCGCATGGGACTTAGCTTGATTAAAAAAGAAAAACTTTTTTTTCATGCGGCTTTGTTACCGATCGTATCTAAATCACCTAATAAGGATTCAGTAAAAAGATAAGAATTTATTTTTTTGCAAAAAAAATGTTTTATTTGTGTGAACATTTCGATGCCACGCATAAACTAATGAAAGCACGGCGACACGGTTGGCAGGCACGACTAACGCGATATCGCGATATTGCAGTCAGATAACTCAAGGCTCTAAAATGATTCAGAAATAGAAAATCAAGATTTTATTTAGAATTCTTTTTATAGTTATTTTTCAAAAAATCCCATTTAGGGTAATCTGTGTCACCAGTAGATCACGTGGTTTGAAGGAATTACACGAATTCGTTAACACCCTGTATAGTTTATGATTAGTTACGGTTTACTCACATACGTTTTTCGATATTGCCCGAGTAACTTCGGACCCCTCGTGACCTCGCGACCGTGTTCAGCTCATGATTAAGGGCATCTTTTGTGACCTAAACTTGTCGGGCAATCCCAAAAAATGCACGTGACTATAGTCCGTTTCAAAATCTTTAAGACTGAATTGACATGCGCAAAACGTCAAATTTGAAAAAAATGATCCTATTTACAAGTTTCACATTTGCGCCTGTCAATTTTGTCTCAGAGATTTTGAAACGGACTTGGAGGAGGCCTATGTCTAGTAGTGGACATCTTTCGGCTGAATGATGATGATGATGATGAATGTGAATGTGTCTGACGCGAGTTACAATATACAGCATGTAAGGGTAAACACCGTTATCACTCAAACCATGGGTAGTTGACGTGAACACAAAAACATAAGACCGAGTAAAAAAAAAAAAGTATACACGCGCGAGAAATGAGCGGTGCGGCGGCGCTACAACGCGGC
The DNA here is from genome assembly GCA_905220435.1 of Amphipyra tragopoginis. Lineage (NCBI taxonomy): Eukaryota > Metazoa > Arthropoda > Insecta > Lepidoptera > Noctuidae > Amphipyra > Amphipyra tragopoginis. The sequence continues at coordinate 11,794,115 of HG992015.1, read as the reverse complement.
GTACACGCACTCGCTAGCGAGATAGCTGACTGGCTGAGGTAGCGAACTGTGCGGGGCCGTGCGTCGGGCCACGCGGCGAGTTCCCCGAGCCCCCTCCCGTAGCTTGTTGCCCCCGCGCGTAGGGTGAAATGCTTGTGAGGAAAAATTAAAATATTATAAAAAAAAAAAATTGTTATTTTTCATTGATTTTACGTTCTATAAATGAAACCAAACCACTGGTTTCAAGGATAACGGTGTTTACCCTTACAGCCTGTATATAGTTGCAAAAGATTTGTTTTTTTTCACCTAGAACTACAAACAGCTAAGTACACTGTATGGTAGGTAAACCAGTTTTTTAAGCACACTGAATTCTCTTAGGCAAAAATAATATCCAAAAAGATCCTACAGTAAAGAAAAAAAACAAATTCCCATTCGTTCAGATATCTTCTCTCTATCAGCAATTCCTTTAGTTGCCTCATTGAGAAGCAAACTCTAGACAGAATCGAAAATAAACATTGATCTACATCAAACACATCCTTCTACATCTCATTTGACGAAACGAATTTAAGACAAATACCCGAAAACGAATTGCCAAACACTCAACATCGTTCGATCTTCAATCACCGTTTCGATAAAAACAAACAGAGTACAGATAAAATTGTGCCTCCACAGGGATCAGATCATTTACTAAGGATAAACATGGATCACCTACGGGAGATGTTCGTCAAACGACACAGGCTTGAGATTAGCAATCTCATGGGAAAGTATTAGTTCGCAAGACGTTATTTACCGAGCGCCTGATTTCAATCGGAGCTTCGATTTGCAGAGTGGAAAGCTCCTTGAGAGTGATGTGGTTAAGTATCGATTTTGTAGTCTATCGATACGTGTCTATTATCGAATTACTTACCTATACAAGCTTAGTTTTAGTGTATAATATAGTATAGTTATATACTAAACCTGAAACTAGTTTGTTCAGAATCACTAGGAGAATCGATTGACATATTTTTTACACAACTTTTCTTTTTTTTCATAAATTTCAGTTTCGTTTCCGTAGTTTTCTACCCATAACAGTTGACGGGAATAGACACCTTGAGGGTTGAGACGGTCCTCTCGGTCAGTTTCCATGTATTAGACAACCCCTGCATAGCACATCTTAGGCATTTCAAACTTTTTTAGGGAACTTAACGCGACATAAACTAAGGTGTAACTTGGAGATTTACTAAAAAAAACACATATTCAGGCAGTTCTGATGAAAATCTTGTTGGGGTGTCTCGGTTTTCGTATAAAGTAAAAATGAGGTTGTATAAAACACATTTCATTAATAAATGAACATCGTTAGTCACAAACACAAGAAATATTGTCAATTGACTTATGATAAAACAAAATTTTCTAAATTTGTTAATGTCTGGCCTGCTCCTCTTTTCAGAACCTTTTCGAAAAGCAGTTTTCCGTCTAAGATTTTCGTAATGGGAGAAAAAGAGATACCTTACTGAATAGTTTGACAACTGACTAATCGAATCGTTCTGTATGGGCTGGTGTAATAATTGCAAAGTTGATTTTGGTTGTAACTATAGCGACGTTTTTAAAACCGTTACCAACAGATATAAATTATTAGATACGTAAATTAGATAACTATAATTTGATATCCGATTCACAAACAGCACAATTCTATTCTTCGTACTTTCCTTACATTACATCATATGGTTAAGTTTACTTTCTACTGCATTACACACGCCTGAATTCCATAAACAATATAAAAAAGAACTTCTTTAAATAAAACGAAAAATCTATAACAATCAAACAAAAACTATCGACAAACCCGCACAATTGAATTACTTTACGTCACTACTGAGTATATCTCGATAGAGGAATAGATCTGAATTGATCCCGCCGCGGCTCGCGGTAACGAGCGCTGAGGCGACAATGCAAATTGCACCTTGCCGTCGTAACGTGCCTCTGCACTTATAATTACGTTGATATATTATCGATATATGAAATGGCAATCTCTAGAGGAGACGTTTAAAGTCTTGTCAGACGCAGGTCGTTACTCAATACTGTTAGTGGAAGGTCTATCGTCAAAGAGTCGTAGTCATGATGAGCAACGCTCTCCAATTTCCTTGGAATTGCTGCAAAACCTCATCGAATATAGCCACTTTGCTGGTATTGAGGCAGCGTTATATGATACTAGCTGTTCCCGGCATGCGTTGCAATGCCCTTTTTCCTACTTATTACCTACCTACTACCTACCTACTACCTACCTACTACCTACCTACTACCTACCTACTACCTACCTACTACCTACCTACTACCTACCTACTACCTACCTACTACCTACCTACTACCTACCTACTACCTACCTACTACCTACCTACTACCTACCTACTACCTACCTACTACCTACCTACTACCTACCTACTACCTACCTACTACCTACCTACTACCTACCTACTACCTACCTACTACCTACCTACTACCTACCTACTACCTACCTACTACCTACCTACTACCTACCTACTACCTACCTACTACCTACCTACTACCTACCTACTACCTACCTACTACCTACCTACTACCTACCTACTACCTACCTACTACCTACCTACTACCTACCTACTACCTAAACAGATTAAGAATATGGATATACTGATATAATTTTTTTTTTTTTAAATATCAAAATGTCGAACGGGATAAAAAGTATCCTATGTCCTTCTCCTGGCTCTAAACTACCTCCCTGCCAATTTTCAGCTAAATCGGTTCAGCCGTTCTTGAGTTATAAGTGAAGTAACTAACACGACTTTCTTTTATATATATAGATGTCATACGCAAGCTAAGGTAATATGAAATGTTGCTCGAAACATCTAATCTTATTGCCATAGGAAATGAATTGTTGGAGTGGCTCGTAGTCTAAAGGGAACTCGCTCTTTTTAAGTACAATAAATAGAAGTAGTTATAAAGAATATCGAGATGCAAAATACAGAAGATAGATTCAAAATTTTTGAACCATACAACAGCAAAACCAAACACAAACCGTTATTATCACGCAATTGAAGCAGCTGAGATTGTCAGGGCAATTAATAGAGGATTCATGAGTTACGATGCTTATGTGTGTACCCTGGGCAGTCAGCCCCGCTACCAGCCTTGTCGACTACTAATCTTTTCACCACGGCATGTGCTATTGTACATCCCTAAGGTCTATAATTGCTTGCACATTACTTTTTCATAAAATCGCTCGGTCCCTCGCAAAGAATTGACAGAGCAAAGATATTTTTTTAATTGACAAAAAAAGGTTAAATTAAAGAGGCTATTATACTACGTGGCATAGAAAAAGAAATCAACTTATTAAGTAAATCCAATCAATTTCGCTCTATACAACTTTTGACTAGACACACATACAAAAAAGAGTTCATAACATCAAAAAGTGGTTAATAGCCTTTTTGCTAGTATCGACGCTTCACAGTTTCAAAAACTAATACTTATGTAAGTTGATATGGCATCTTGCACCTTATTGCGCACAGGGTGAGAAGGAAACGAGGAGCTCGTGGCTAAATAATTACAGCCGCATAAACCGATCTTCCGGGTTAAGCCACGCTTGCCGAGGTTGGTCTGTGGATGGGTGACCATTTACCATAGCGAGTTTCCTCCGTGCCTCGGAAAGCACGTAAAACCGTTGGTCCCGGCTGTCATTTGTAGATTTTTGACAGTCGCTACTGTTGGTCAGAAGCCAGCAAGTCTGACAACCAGTCTTGCCAAGAGTATCGTATTACCCAGTTACTGGGTTGTGGAGGTCTGATAGGCAGTCGCTCCATGTAAAATACTGATATTCAGCTGCATCCGGTCCGACTGGAAGCCGACCCCAACATAGTTGGGAAAAGGCTAGGCAGATGATGAGTGTGAGAAGGAAACGAATTTGAAATCTGATAAACATTTCGAGTCCGCGGCTGAACAGGAGAAAAGATCAGGCAGTGCAGAGTCTGTCTATATTTTAAGATTTTTTATCATGCTTACAACTCTCAAAGAATTTAAAGAGATACAAACGCCTTCTTAGCAATATAGTCCATTCCGTTCCTCCAGTCTACACGAGAGTCGATGCTTAAGTACTTCCGGCGCAACCTGGACAGGCAACCCCGCTAACAACCTAGTTGACTGGCAAATCTTTTCATCACGACATAAGCCTAGCTCGTGCCGACACAAGAGAACAAGTAATAAACTTCCTTCCTTCAAGACTACACGAAGCCGCTCCAGTTCCTCGATATTTTATGTTCACATCTCTAAATTGTAATAACTTCAAAAGTTATACGCTACGGATATATTGGTTATCGGTTATAAAAGTCGTATTAAAATGTCGAGGACGGTCTGATACGCAGGGATGGCGAGGTTGTTAAAGTCTACAAATCCCTGATAGGTACTAAAGTGTACTGATATTATAAGTCTTGCTGACGTAGTTTTGTATTTATGCTAGAACTTTAAAAGGCGATGAAATTATGTGAAGTGGTAGAAAAGAAGTAATTTCTACTTCAAAAACTTCAAGACTCATTTATCCCTACTAATATTAGAATGCGAAAGTAACTTTGTTTAGGCCGCTTGTACACGCTAAGAAATTTCGCCGTGTCTGCTGCAGATAGGACCAATTTATCATGTATACGACAAGAATTTTGTCGGATCTAGGCACGAAAACTTCTCGTGTCCACTGCAGACAAGACGAATAGGAACGTGTAAACGTTAAGATTGTTTTCGGGCAGTCGTGCGTCTACGTCCACGCAAACACCGCGCTCCACCGCATCGCAGTGACGTTCATGCGTCGTGTCTAGCGCCGGTAAGATTTTTTCTTGATCAGCGCCGAAGTAGTGTACACAGTTCGTGTGTAGAAACGACACGAATTCTTGCATAGGCCCGGCGACTTTTCTTAGCGTGTACAAGCGGCCTTACGCTTTCACGCCTAAACCGCTGAACCGATTTATGAAACCTACCTACCTACCTATAGAGATGGTCTGAAACCTGAAAAAGGACATAGGCTACTTTTATCCCGTAAAATACGGAATACGCGATAAAAGACATCCAGCGAAGCCGCGAGCGACTTCTAATTTAAAATAAACTAGAAATTACTTCGTTCTACTTGAACGACAATTTTACAAAAGGCAGCTTCCAAAAACGCCCGCCCTTCACCTCTTCCTAGTATTTAACGTTAACATTAGGACGACTTGACGTGACTGAGCAATTTTTTTGTGTGCTAATCCCAACATACTGAAATCTTCAATCCGTTTGCTAAGCGTGGTTCCTTATTTAATCAAAATCAAAAGTTTTTATATCACATAAACCATTACAGGCGCTTATGAAAAGTCGAATTTAGGTGCACGGTTCCAATTAGTCGTTTCCTATGGAGAAGAGCCGGCAAGAAACTCCATGGTTACTCTTTTAAAATCCATAATATATCTTTAACAATTTGAGTTTACAGTTATGACTTAGAATAGTTATGACAGAGCAAAGTAGACTTAAGAGCAGGAACCACACAAAAAATAAAAAACAAAAGCCATGCAACCCGGTGCCTAACAAGCGGGTCTGTAACCTCCGGGCCACCACGACATTCCATAAAACCTAAGTCTCCTTAAACCACACCCACGACTGGACAAGAGGTGGGTAATTTCTAGCTATAATATCAGGTAGCATCTCTAATACACTGCACATTATTCATGTCAAACCCACCTTTCACCAAATTAATACAGACATGGATTATGCAGATAGTGCTGCGAAGATGACGTTCATTCGACACTTGATTCCCGTCGACGTCAGACTGTTCCCGGGGTATAACAAGATCGTCGCGACTCGATAATACGGGGTAGCAATGCAATTCAATCGCTATGTTCATCGATTTAGATGGATCTGGTTTAATGTTAGATATATATTATTTGTTTCATGTTTGTTGAGCGTTTGATCTTCGCATAAGTTTATAAGATTTCCATTATAAAATCACTACATAGTATAAAACAAAGTCGCTTCCCGCTGTCTGTCCCTATGTATGCTTAGATCTTTAAAACTACGCAACGGATTTTGATGCGGTTTTTTTTGATAGATAGAGTGATTCAAGAGAAAGGTTTTAAGTTATAAAACGTACACGTCCGTCGAAGCCGGGGCGGGTCGCTAGTTTAATAATAAAAATATAAAAACTAGAGGTCACCGCAGCTTCACACGCGTGGTTATCGTTTAACGCGTAGACATTTCGCGGTTTTCGGCACAAAAGTAGCCTATGTAATTCTTCGGGTTCCATACTATCTCTGTACCAAGTTTCATCAAAATCTGTTCAGCGGTTTAGGCGTGAAAGCGTAACAGACAGACAGTTACTTTCGCATTTATAATATTAGTAGGGATAGTAACCCACCGGTATCGGGAACAAGGTGCAAGCTACCGATTCTCAAGACCTCAAAGATAGAAACTTCCTAACAATACGCGCCATCTCAAGAAGTACTGCTTTCTGTATCAGGTCCTTGATCCAGCCGCCAAACGTGAGGCTCGTCAGATGCAAGTCGAGGCTCTTGGCTATAAAGCCATTGACCGTTACTACTATCGGTACTATCGGCACATTAGTTGCCGAATCAATATCTCACATGTTGACAACCTCATGTGCTACGTCAAGATATTTGATTTATATATCTTTCTCAGCTTTCACGAGATAGTTACAATTATTGTTAGTGTTAAGACTTTCCTTCCATTGAATCTCAACCTAATAGTAGTTTAGTTGTAGGTAAGTTGATACAATTCCGGTTGTATTGTGATTGTTATGTTGCTAAGCTCTTCGATAGTTTAGTTCATATTTTATGTGAAAAAAAACAGAGAATCACATGCTCTATATCAGACATTTATTCTGCTCTCGTGCTTGCACGAGCCGTACGAGAATAGCTCATGCTGTGGTAAAAAGCTTAGTAAACAATAAGTCTGTAGACTTAACAACATCTATTATTGTGTCTGGAAAACGGAAATATTTGAAAGAAAAACAACGAGCGGGTTAAGGGATAACCAATAGAGTCAATTTTCATAATTATTGGAATTTTTTGTCTCTGTTTGTTAGTTTTTTTGTGCACGCACCACGTAATACTGACTCAATGCATTTGACATTATAGACAAACATTTTTCATATCTCAGAGTAACATTTAGTTTTTGTTTCATCGTAATCAGTTCGCTCAATCAAAAGACATTAGAATTTATAGTTATCAAGAAGAAAATTATTGCGACATAATATTGGTTTCTGACTTCCACGCAGACAAAGTCGCGGTCACAACTAGTATTAAATAAGCAATATCTCGCATTTTAACATCACAAATCATACCTTTATTTAATGCCATTTCATATTATTTCCTCTCAGAACAAAACAAGAAAACTGCATTCGCAAACAAAACAAAAATAAAATCGAGGGAATGCCTTTAGCATTTTATTTTACAACTCGATACGGTACAGTAAATAATTAATTAATCACTGAACAGGCAGCTCATATTATGACGCGATCAAAACAATACTGTCATTGGGAATTTAATATTGCTAAATTAACAAGCCGACAATACGCAGAGAAGTCAGTAGAACAAGTTTCATTGAGTTTTTTTCGGCTCAAAGAACCACAGCTCCTACAATAGGAAATACTATGGTCTTTAAAGCAAACCTTTAATTCCGTGGCTGACGTGAATATGTTGACATATCAAAATACAAGTTTTTTTTTTTCGATTTCTTTATACGCATTCCACGCCTATGGTTTTAACGGGTTTTTTTGCTTAATTTCTGGAGATTACTCCATAACCTATGCATTAACGGAGACGTAATTTTTTTCCTACAAAAGCATAGGCGTGGGAAGCGTTTAAATAAATAGAAAAAAATATCGTGTAAGTATATCGGATGTCAACATATTAACGCCAACCACGGATTATTTGTGACACAATGAAAACAATACTGTTTTTTTGATTATTATTATTTGGATTGTTCGCATTTGACCCTAGTCTCGCACCTGATGGTAAAGTCAGCAGAGTCTAAGATGGAGCACACGAATCCAAATAACGGAGATATGTAGGGATTCCCCTATACCCCTCTGGCTCTCACATTCACACGACGGAGCACAGTAAACTGCTTGGCGCCGGACTTTAATATGAGGGTGGTAGCTAGCCAGGCGGACCGTATAGATCCTACCACCAAGCGTGCTGAGTTTTTTTTAATCTTACAACATCTTATTCTTATCTTATTATTGTAATTATCTTATCCTATCTCACTGGGAATTTAATTCTGCTAAACTAATAGGGTATCATACTCCACGATTGACAATACTTAAGTACGTCCGGCGCACCCTGAATAGTCAGCCCCGCAACCAACCTTATTAATCGACGTATCTTTTCACCACAGCATGAGCTATTCTCGTACGACTCGTGCTGAAACGAGAGCAGAATAAATGGCAAATATGTAGCGTGTGGTGATTCTGTTTTCTTTCACATTAAATATGAATTAAATTACCGAGGAGCTTATAGGTAAATATGACACAATACGTAACTAACTACAATATTTTAAATACCTACTTAAATACAAATATAAAATGACGAAGCTTCCCCATTGTTGAATATTAATTAAATATAATAATTGTATGTGCATTATTATGGAAATAAAATATGTTAGAGTATATAATAAAACTATAAATGTGTGTGTATCTAACAAAATTGAACCCTGTCAGGGCACTGCAACATTTTACTGTTGAGTACAGTAAAATGTTGCAGTGCCCTGACAGGGTTCATGTACCTATCAATTTTACATTGTACTTGTTGTTATACATATAATTCAGAAGTGTTTTGTATTGTGTGTAATAAGCATTTGGTGTATGATTTGTGATGTTCATGAAAGCAATAAATAAATAAATAAACCGCCGTAAGCTTGGCCCTCCCGATCGTCTGCGAGACGCGGGAGGGGAACGAATAGCCAATCGCCTGTTGGCCGTCAGCAGCGATAGACAACAGCGGACTGGCTGATTAGTCGAATCATTCTCCTTCCGCCACCCGCATACTATTGGGGGATCCAAGCTTACTGCAGTGCACCTCTTCGATAATTGATTTCATATTTAATGTGAAAGAAAACAGAGAATCACCACCTTCTCCTCCAGGAGGCGAGTAAATCGACCAGCACAATACACAACGTCCGCCGCCGTCCGGCATACCGTCCTCGCCGACGAGGCCCGTCGCGACGTCCCACCGCCGCCGGTCACGATCCACTGAGCTCTCCCGTCGTAGAGCCGGTCGTCTCTTCAGACTCCGCAGTCACACCGATAATTCAGCCCTCATCAAGCTGTCTCCCCCCCCCCCCCTATGTCCACGCCAGCAACGCCCTAAGCCTAGGTCCGAGTCCCACTAGGGGTCGCCCTTAGTGCTGTTGTTGCAGGTAGTCATGATGTTAGTGTAGTACAAGTAGTTAGCTTAGGTTAAGTATTTTACTTTTCCCCCATTGGCTGGAGACCCTTCAGGTCTCGCCAATAACTGCCCGGTTACGTAGAAACCGTCCCCTAGGACGACTTACAGCAGTCAAATAGAAAAAAAAAAAAAAAGAGAATCACCACCGCTACATATGTATTTTCCATTTATTCTGCTCTCGTGTCGGTACGAGCCGTACAAAAATAGTTTATTACCAAGCGCAGTTGTGTGTTAGTATCTGACTGAACAATTGATTGTTGACATCTTTAAGCTTTAGCATGTCGTGAAGAAAGTTTTAAGTATGAATGTGGATGGTTATAAGAGTAGAGGAAGACTAAAGAAACGATGGATGGATAATGTGAAAGATGATATAACTAGAAAGAGGGTGACTACTGAGATGACGGCTAATAGAGATGTATGGAAGAAAAACACATGTTGTGCCGACCCCGAATAAGTTGGGATAAGGGCAGGTGATGATGATGATCCTTAAGCTTCTGCAGTATTACCTATCATATGTGTATTTCTGTTGATGTCTAGGTACGTAGTAGATCATTTATAAAATAAAATAATCCTCATTATAGATTTTGTGTCAGAAAATTGTAATGCTATACCAAATTATTTATTTAAGAATTGATGCGTTTATATTTTATCGGCTAGAAAGAAGATATCATGATTTATGATATAGACAGTTTGAACCCAAGCGTCCTCTATTGAAAGTCTCTCAATAGATACTATAATATATGGACACAGCGTTCACTATCAAAAAAACGTACTTAGCCAAATTTTAAAATTAACATTATTAAATCAATTCAAAGGTGTGTTTTTATTTATTTAATAATTTCAATACACAACACTTAATAAAAATAAGTTAATCAGAAAATAGCGTACACTGCTTATTTCTTAAAGAAATCTCTTACAGCAGACCTGTGAGGTGAGAATTTAGAACAGGAAATGTTTATTATTATTTTAATTACATTATTTGCAACTTAAACTTAAAAATCTTGGGTGCAGGGCGTTGTCGTTGTCAAAAAGATATGAATGATTAATGATTACATACATCCTAACTAATATTATAAATGCGGAAGTAAGTTTGTTTGTTTGTTACCTTTTCACGCCTAAACCACGGAACCGATCATCCTGAAATTTTGCATATACGTTGTCAAGTGTATAGAATCGGACATAGGGTACTTTTCATCCCGAAAAAAAGTACTGTTCCCGAGGAAAACAATCGATAAAAGATGGCGCCACGTGTCTTTCGAATCATGATTGAATTATATTATTTAAAAACTTTAGTAGGTAGCAGTGGCGAAGGGTGATTTTTCTTAAAAGGGAAGCCGGACCAAAAAATGCTTACCTTGCTCAAGTGTGATGCGTGAATTCCAGTTACTACTCGTTTCGAAAGGGAAGCCGATAGGAATCGAGTTGTATGGAGCCTTCGCCACTGGTAGGTAGTGTGTTAAGAGTTGATTGTGATTCATTGCGTGTTCATTGCGATGCAGTGCCTATTTCAGGCACCAGTCTCTCACAAATTATATTTATCCATTTAAGTACATTAACTTAAGCATTATACCACTGTAAATTTGTGAAGAGAAAAATAAATTGATTGTTAAATTCTAAATTAACGTGAGCGAAGCTGCGGGCAAAAGCAAGTACATAAATATTAACAGTAGCCTACTTCTATTAGCACAGAGGGTTTACATTTGACTAACGAAATAATTTTCAGTATTCGAACATACTTGAAAACTTACTCCGCAAATGTAAACGGGACATACATATTAACTGAAGCAACATAATATCATGATGTATTGTACCCAATAATCGATTGTATCATTGTAATCCATATTGTATGATCGGCAAAAATCTGCGTTTTCGCTCATTAAAGTTGTGGCGGCGTTATTAATAGCTCGCCACAATGCCATTGAATTAGTTTACATTTTAACACGCGCCGCGAATAGATACGTTACTGAGTTGTTTAAGAGTTGATCTTGTTGATTTTCAGCAGTTTTAAGCAGTGATATAACAAAAAGACATGAAAAAAGTTAATTAAAAAATCAAAAAACCCGCCTGCATAAAAAGCGAACTAAAAAGATGTAAACAAGACGTACTTCTAATAATAGCATACATAACATAACGTCAAACTTACGTAGGTTTTCAAAAAATCATGCTATCAAAGAGTCACAAGCAGTCGGAGGCTACGTATGTTTTTTTTGGTTAGTCAGTTTGTGAATTACATAAGTCTTAGGTAGCCTCCGACTGCATGCAAGTGATACATTACCATATTGACGTACTAGAGGCTGGTATTCGAAACGGGTAAAAACACTCGGAAGTTAAAAATAACGGATAAAGCTTATTTACTTATAGTTATTAGCTAGTAAAGTATCTAGCTAATTAGTGGCATGCCAATCATATAATTCAACTGCGTATCCAAAAGAAGTTTAATCTTTTTATTAATTTTGTTATCAACACTGTTAAATAAAATACTTCGTTTATGTATTGTGTAAAGTATAACTGACATAATATTTGACAGAGATGTTTCTTGGATCATTTTACTGCGACAACGTCGATATGTGATAAACACATTTAAGGCTGATTTTTCAATCGCCAGACAACTTTCATCTGAAGAATAACTAAATAAAGTTTGACATATTTTCGATACAAAAGCTGTCAAACCACCATAATATATATTCCTCAAAAGAAAAGTTAACTAAGGATTAAAAAATCAGCGCTTAACGTTATAAATTAGCTTAAGAGGTACCTACGTACCAAAGGACCAATAATTTTAGGGGTTCAAAACACCAAATAAAAATGCAATAAGCAGGTACCTACTTTCCTTCCAAAATATTAAAACATTAACCGTTAGCTAATACCTAATACTCAAACATGTTCACACAGCTAAAATGATTTGCTAGTAAAACATCAAAACACAAATAAAGTCTCAAGGCACTCATTAGTGGGTGTAGTGACAATTTGACTAAACAAACAACATAAAATGACCGCCTATTTAACACTGTACTGTTAACAAAATCAATACACATACATACATGGACATTTCTACTGTTAACAGTAAAACAACATCTAATGAATAAAAATAAAAGATTGGAGGCGTGGATGCATCGAACATGTCTGTCAACTTAATTAATTTGCATACATGTCGGGGAAGTGGAAACGACTAACTTTCACAATAACCTAAAAAAAAACCGCGTATGTTGACGGGCTACAAAACTTCCTCACTACACGCAGGTAATTGACGCGTGTTGTAAGATTCAACAAAACCCAGCACGCTTAGTGGTAGGATCTAAACAGTCCACCTGGCTTAGCTGCCTCAACATTAAAGTCCGGCGCGCCAAGCAGTTTACTGTGTTTCGTCGTGTGTATGTGAGAGCCAGAGGGGTATAGGGGAATCCCTCATATCTCCTGTGCTCGACAAACTAAACTTAATTTAAGCTATTACCATCGTTTTCACTCTGATAACTTATAAAGAGACGGACATAAATAAGAGCTGTCAAAAGTTCAACTAAAATTTGCATCTTTCAGACGACACGTCAGAACGTGTCGATTAAAACACGATGAAGTTCTTGAACTTCCATGTTCTTGAATGACATAGAAGCGACGTAAGGTGCAGACGCGGCGCAGGCGCCTCGCTTTCATACATTTTGTGCGAAAAAGATTTGAAGCGGCACGACAAAACGTATGAAAGCGACGCGCATGCGCCACGCCTGCATCTTACTCCGTTTCTATGTAATTCACACTTAAAGTACATATTTTGACATCTCTAACTTAGTCCTTATCTATCACTATCCTTTTCTCGCGCTGTCTGTTCGTAAAGATGGCAATTCTAATTGAAGTCGGTGAACAAGAGAATCGGCACCATTATATCGATAAAAGGACCATAAACTAAATTCATTGAAATAAAACATGGCGGCAACACGTTACAACGAAATATTGTATCCCCGTACCCGAATTCAGTTGTAAACCTTAAACCATCTAATTACATTCCTAATGATTTTTACTTAGCCAACAAAAGCCAGTCAAAAATTCGAAACGAAAGCGTAAGCAGCAAAAAATGTACATTTTGATTCGCAATTAACAAATCAGTATTCACGTCGTGTTCTGCCCAAAAATCCTTTACGCGTTTATCCATAAAGCGAGCGATGTAAATGCAAATTTTCGCAGCGACACGGCTTGCCCACAGAGTCCTGTATTTTGTCAGCAAACACGTTTTTAATTAATTCGCTTATTTATTTGAGTCACTAGTGATGGGAACGACACTATTTTTAACGGGATCCTGAGTTTGAACTATTGGCGAGGGCAAATGCGGGAGATCCGTTACTATTAATAAATTACGACATTTAAAAAAAACCTGTCATTCGTATGATTTATTATTCTGCTCGTGCACAGAATGTTGAATTTGCGTTTCCGTACCCTTTACCAATATCGATGAATTTTGTGTCGTTGTAGCTACGCGACTCTGCAAATCGTTTATTGTACTATCAATACACAACAACTATCTACTAATAACCGGAATATAGGGACAATGTATTATTTATTGACTAGAAGTTTTTATTTTTACACTGTCCTCATTCATAATTATTTAAAATTCGTGTCACTTCGTTTAGATTTTGACTAATGATATTATGTTCAAGCACTTCTAAACTAATTACCTAGATTTTTACCCTTATCTTTCAGATTTTATTAATTTTACGCTTACATGAGAAAAGTTGAATTAATATAACAAAGCTTTCATTTAATCAAGTTAGCTTTTTAATAAAGTCAAAGCGAACCAAAGTTTTTATTACTTACAGTCGAGATATTCTACTATATTTTAATTTAAATAGAAAAAGTTAAAATAATTTTAAAACTATTTCAATTTAATACATAAAATTCCAATACCTTTTAATACTAAAATAAATCGTTTCAAGTTGAACAACATTACAATTCCATGAAATGTGTTCGTTTAAAAAATATTGAAATACATGAATCTGAAGTTCTGATCCCGATTAGGGCTACAACGTTTTTTTATCGTCTCTATTTTTTGTTCGGATTATCTACGTATCATGAATCAAATAAATATTTTCACATATAAAACAAAAATAAGCGACCCATTCTATTCGAAATTCTGACACTAGACGCGTGGTTTGTTTCGGGCACAAATCCCGCGTTCCGCTTTTAATTTTCAATCCCGGTTTTTTTCCAGCACTCGTAACCACTAGTGTCGATATTGACGGTGGTGGCCGCTGGCGATATTATCCATTTCGCTACTTATTTGCGGCGTGTTGATTGGCTGCTACCACCCGTGGCATGATTATGATGTTTGCTATAATTCTGTCATAGAATATTATGTCAAACGCGTTTATATCAACAGGTTTTATATCGGATTTTTTTTTAAGTAACCCGTGGTCGGTTTTTTTTTAATTCCTTTTCTTGGTCGCATTTGACCCTCGTCGCACCTGATGGTAAGCGCAGACAGGGTCTAAGATGAAGCACACGAATCCAAGTAACAAAGATATTGAGAGATTCCCCTATACCCCTCTGGCTCTCACATACACACGACGGAACACAGTAAACTGCTTGGCGCCGAACTTTAATGTGAGGGTGGTAGCTAGCCAGGCGGACCGTATAGATCCTACCACCAAGCGAAAGGTTGTCACCTGATTGGCACCACCATGCGGTTTCGAACTAAGGGTGCCTTCCCACGGACGAGGGTGACTCAGCCCCCTTGTAATTAAAATCCATCTACAGGGTGTAAAAAGACCCATCACATAGCCGAAATCTACGCACTCTGTACATCAAACTAAACTACATTGACCAAAAATAATTGCTGGGAAACGACTTTTATTTTTTGGCATAAAAAAAACCGCTTTTTTTTGTAGCGCGCAATGTGTGGTTGTGACGATGCCGTGCGTTTGCATGCGTGCAGCGGCCACACAGCTGAGCCAAGGCGGTCGTTTGCGTTTGATATTCGTTGCGTTTTTGTAACTCTAATGCGTAATTTGTGAAGAAAAATTGAAAATGTTGATAAGATTGTTTGGAAGAAAGTTTAGTATTATCAATTAGGATACGTTTCCGGAAAAAACTAAAATTAAAAATGTATACTTTCACCTTCAATATCTCCAAAACCAATGGTTTCCCAGGTATGGTCTGGTAGAGAAAAATTATCCTAATGATGGGTAGAATATGTGGTTTTCGTTATCGTTAAGGGTCTTTTTACACCCGATATATGTTATTTTTCAACATCGTAGGTGCTGGTAATTTATATTTCCACTAGCTGTGCCCGCATCTTCGTCCGCGTGGAAGTCGGAAAACAACATTGTGTCACTACAACTAAACAATGTAAAGGAACTCCATTTTTTTAATCTACTTAGTTTTATTTCCAACAATAAGGTTACTGCTCATCACCCACGCTCAATAGCGTGATAATTTGTACCTTATCACCTGACCCGCTCTTTAACGGATGTGGCTAACTTTCAACTGGATCTGTCTAATAGCACTGGCCTCAAACATACAAACGGACAAACAGAAAAAAAACTTTTTTTGATGTCGGGTTTTACTTTTTTTTAAAGTTATTTTATTTTTCTATTTTAAGTGACATAAACAATACACAAACATGCACCCTTTGTTACCTTAACTGTTATTTGGTCAATGTTTTGAATATTTAATAGAAAGTGTTATTTATACCTTTTTGAATAGCTAAAGAGACGTGGAAGTTTTTAAAATTATTTGCAGAATAAATTCCATACATTTTTTTTTTAAAAAAAGCTCTTCTATCTTAGAAACTCTTAGTGAAAACACTTTAATTCTAACCGTTGTCGAGCAGTATTTTTAAGCTGTTAGTAGTAGGTTCCGTTTTTGTTAATCATTTTTATTAACTGACATGCCTTCTTACAAGATACATAAATAAAGGAGCTCCTAGGAGCCCAAAAAAATCGATAAAAAGCCAAGAAAAAAATGTTTTTTTCAAAATATCTTTAAAATTTTATATCTCCATAACGGTTAAGTTTCGGACATCATATTACAAAATCAAATCCATCAGAAATGACCTGAATAATAACGTCCTTTAATATTCAGTACGACTTTCCCTGTAACCCTGTATATACACCGTGTCCCAGAAAGTAGTCTCAAGCGGAAGTCCAGAGTTAGAGCACTCTTAGAGGTACCCGAATCACCCCCATGTATGTTCCGCGATTTTTAATAGTTTTCGAGTTATGAGCGAGTGAGTGAGTATGAACTTTAATAACATTTTTGATGATAGTGACGTGAATAGCTATTTTTTCTAAACTAGTACAATAGAGTACGCATTTTTATCATGTATTCATGGCACAACGATAAAAAATTTCATTAAAGTCAAAATTTTTTTGTTTGTCGTTATCGGCATGAAAAGAAATCATAACTCGAAAACTACAAAAAATCGCGGAACATACATGGAGGTATTTCGGGTACTTCTAAGGGTGCTTTACCTCTGGACTTCCGCTTGACACTACTTTCTGGGACACGGTGTATATAAACATCCGAATTGAAAACCACATCCTTTTTGAAGTCGGTTAAAAAATGATTGAGTTCTCTGTCTTACCACAGAATAAATAAGAACAGGAAAGCAAGCAATTAAGGAGCAATACACCTAATACCGTACCGTTATCCGTTGGTTTAGGCCCCCCGCTGATTGTGATTTTTTGTCACGGTGACACCAAGTCGATTGCTATGACGATATATGGGAGTGCGCTCACTATGGTGACAAATAAATATTTTCATAGCATTCGACTTGGTAGCAAAAAGTCACCGTGACAAAAAATCACAATCAGAGAGGGCTTACTATTCACTATTTGCCTACTTTCTTTCTTCAAAAGTTACACTCCTTTAATCTTAAAGAAAGCCAACTTTTTTCTTTAGATAAATTAATAAATAAACCCCAGCTACCTTCTCCAAAAAGAATCGAACTAATTTTAGTGATAACACCTACTCTAAACCTACTTACCGCCATGCTTGACAGATGGATTGACGATCGCAGAATAATTAATTTCAGGTTTCAGTTGCTGCTGTCAATCTACCCGATATCGTTGCTTTATGGCCTCTAACAACAGCCACGGGGAGAGAGAAGGTAGCTTATTTTTACCCCAAGACCACCAGCACAGAATTATTAATTACTTACTAATAGATATTATTTTTTCACAGATCAACAACAAGGATTGGTGCAAGAAGGGCCGGAAAGGTGGCCATTGCAACATTAAGTGCGAAGGTATCACTGATTTGATTTGGTTTTGTCATTCACTGTTTAATTAATGAGTGTTCGTGCTATACTTAGCTTAGCTTGCACAACGCCTTGTTAAATACAATTAGTGTTAAATTGTTTAAAGTTGAAGAGACACATCGACATTTTAAATATATATTTAACACTAAATGTTTTTGCGAGTCATAGTGCAAGGGAGCTTAGGTAATGGTGATTTCAATATCGAGTTCGAAATAGGTATGTGTATGTAACTTTTAAATCGCTTTATTGACATCGATAAATAGATTATTGAAAGAAATGAGAGCTTTGTGGCTCATTCTTTTGATACGTATGTTATTGTCACTTATACGTGCCTAAACCTTATTACTTTTTGAGTATACCTCAGTCACCTCTCATAGCCTTGACCATTGACGCAGAAACACATGGTATAGTACAAAATTCACGAAAAAAGAGTCCTAAGTTTACAGTAAGGTACCACTTACAAAAAAACGTAGAAAAACCAACAAACTAATTTAAATCCTATATAGTCATTGTAATGCCTAATACACACCGACAGTATTTTTTTAAACTTTTTGAATGTTTCATAAGGCAATGTTTTTGGTCCTTTTATCCGCGAGTCCATTTTCGTTGTTTTTAAACGATAATTCATTAATGAAGTAGTACCTTTAATGTTTGTACGAAATGGCTCACTTATTGGCATCTTTGACCAAACTTTATGTAGATACAGCAAATAAATGTTTGTCTCTTTTCCTGATGATCTTTTTCTGTCGGAATTTCATAACAGTTCACCTCGTCAGTAAGTTATAGTAATTCAATTGGTATACCTCTCACAAACTCGAAAGGTTCTTTTCAACAATTCTTGTTTATTATTTGGCGAGTTTTCAAAGAATTCAATATTCTTTATCATTATTATAGAAAGAAAACTTTCCAACTTGTTACTGCTTGGTGTCCGCTTTATTTCGAATAAAAACTTTTTTATTCAATTTCAGTTTCTCGAATTAGGTTTATTCCATCCAAATAATAGGCAGATATAAGTTTCATTTTTTTATTCTTTTACTACTAAAAAATGAAAGCATTACTTTTAAGTTATTCAGATTTCTTTATCGTTGCGAAAAGTTCAGTTACTATTGTAGCTGAAATATTTATCATGGCTCAAAAAACTTCTGAAAATACAGCCAGAAGGTTTAATTTGTATCATCTAATTCTTCTGTATGTCATTTGAGTGTCAAAGAAAATCATCTAAAATAATCTCAACGATATCTAAAAGACTAGTCAAGATGCGTACGACAGAGTTAATAATAATGTTTCAATTTCCAGATCTCTTGAACGAGGACTTGGCCGACGACGTGCGATGTGCCAAGCGTATCTACGACCGCGTCGGCTTCAAGGCTTGGCCGACTTCCTTCTCTTACTGCAAGGAGCATAGCCTGCCAGATCTGTCAAGATGTTAAGAAGTAAAACTTGGTCCTTATACCCGCGTGTTCGTTAGTTTGTAAGATAGTTTAAAAAACGTTCGTTTTGACAGAATTCGAATTATTTTATATGAATAGGTTTTACGTTAAGATTTATTTAGTGAAACCAGAAACTAGCCAGATCGTTGAAGCAGAATGAAGCATAATTGAAGGGCTTACCATAATATCACACAGTTAAAGTACCTTTAATGAACCTTCTAATTCATGAATTAAATACTGTGTTACATAGGTACACCATTATTTTGACGTGGAAATCAAACAATAATTTGAAACTAGTTAAAAGAAAATTGTATCTCATATCCTTTGAATATAATTATTAAACTCTGCTAAATAAGCTGGGACAGTACTAACTAGTATGAAGATTTTTTTAGATTTTATTCTTAAGATATTTTTATTAAAGCGAGAGGATGAGACAGCATTGGAAGCTGATAAAAGAGGAAGCAAGAAGCAGCTTCATGTAGATCTATAACAATTCTCTAGCCTACTATTGATCTATCTACTATCTTGATAATTTGAGGGTCGTAAGCACCTGATTGTGAAATTAATAGATAGGATTAGATAGTTAGCTACACAATACATGTATCTTAATGAAAACATAATTAGTTCTCGGTATAAAACAAATGAGTCAAAGTAGAAGAGCATTACAAAGACTCTTCTGTAAGCCTATTAAGACAGAATAATCTGGAATCTTAATCTAGATTAATAATTAAAGCAGATAAATGATTTAGCACACGAGGTTGTCGGCATGTGGAATGTGGACTCAGGAGTCATTGTCCCGATAGTTATATGTATATAAGGTCCATCTATTCTTACACGAAATATTTTAAGGGCGTAATGGATGTTGAAAATAGTAATGAGCCAGTATTTGATAAGCGTATCAAGTAAATAAAAAATATTTAATTAAAACAAAAATATACTTAGTTTTTATTTATTTTTATTTATACGGCTTCTTTACCACCTATAGATGTATCCCTTAAAATATTTCGTGTATGAATAGATGGACCTTATATAGAATAGCCAAGAGCCTCGATCAACACCTTATTAGGCTCTCATTGGCCAGCTGGATCAAGGGCTTGTTGCAGAAAGTAGTTGGTACTCCTCTGGAGCCCTGACCGCCGGCAGCTTGGACCCTGTTCCCGATGCCGGTGGGCTACTATTTTTTTATATTTATTGTTATTTTTTATAATGTGTAAGTACAACTTCAATGATGTACAACGAATAAAAGAAAGCAGATAATAACATAATGATGAATGCTGTCTTCTCTACCTTATTTTAACGATTCTTTTCGCTTTAATGAGACCAAAATATATGATTAAGTTTTTTATTTAGAAATATTCCGTATATATCTAACGTTTTATTTCAGAAATAAGTTCGTAATCTTTTGAATTAATTACCCTTGGAGTAACTCTAAAAAGTTTCTTGAATAGGTACAGTCAACGAAGGAGGCAAGTATTGTTAGAGTGGGAATTATACTCACTGAACACACAATAGATAATTACAACTCGGATTGCACAGTAATTAATACTTTTGCAAACATTTCGGCGGGAACCGCTAACGTCAAGTCTTTCGTCCGTCACTCCGGTCGAAGACGACTAGTGTTGTGTTGTCCCGTTGCCGCTAGGAATGGGACGCGTCATAGAAAAACCGCTCATCAGTATACACGCAACTAACTACATTCGTATTTTAAGCATTTAACCGCTTGAGGCTTTAACAGTTGCCGTGCCTCTAGCGCCCATCTCATAAATTGGCAAAATAATAACGACTATGAAAAGAGTATTATAAACATGCTATGTCAATAAATAAATACATTTTAACACACAGGTTTTTTGTCGTATTTATCCGACATGGGCGAAATGGACACCATTTTTTATGTCGGATATATCCGACTTGGGCGGTTAATGGGTTAACAGAGTAATGCGTGTATTAAGAAGCCAAGTCTTTGCTATCGCTTGTCTGGGCGTGTCTTGCGTATAAAAATATATTACGCTCACAATAACAATGACAGTTGTTTGCGTCGTATATTGATATCTGTTGCCTGTATACCTAACTCTTTAGGTGACTGTACCTACGTACAAGTATAACCGAATTGATGATAATTTTGTAGTTTAGTAAAATTATGTACGTTTTAATAATATCTATGTAAATTAGGATAAGATAAAACCAAAGTTTTGTATATTTATACTTTTAGTACTCATTTGTTATAATAAACGTAATTTACATTTCTTAACAGCGTTTTTATTATAGCCTTTTCCCGACTTAGTTGAAGTCAGGTGGTCTACTCCCTAAGCACGAAGTCCGTGGTTTCGGCCTTAGTTACGAGCGTTTCCTACTCCCTATCACCTACGGACATACGATTATTTTGGGGCCCGAACCTCAGAATACAGTTTATGTATTCTGAGGCCCGAACTAAGAATGAATGACGACACGATTTGACAGTTGTCCCTACTAAAGTGCGCGCAAGATAAGTCTGCGCGCGGCCGAAATCGGAACTAATCATGGTCCACCAAAGTGTGTGCCGTTTTATCAATTTTGATAGTAGAACTACCTGATTGTAGGAATATTTAACGGGAAAATTATGTTAAGCGATAAAAAAGTTAAGCTTAAAAAGCGGTCATTTGGATTTTTGCGATCACGGCAACGTTTAGCACGCCCTCAGTCGCGCGCAGAGTTATCTTGCGCGCACTCTACCGATGTGTTTTTGCGCGTCCGAAATGTTGAACTTGACACTTGTTTTGTTCACTCCTACGTTTCGGGCTACTTTCGGACGGGTGACTAAATTCGTTGACGGACTTAGGGAGTAGGCCCCCAGCTTTCAGTCTAACCAGAAGCGGCTGAATACCAGTATTTCACACGCCTGTCAACCCATTTACTGGGCAATGCCGATATCCTAAGGTTAGACCGGTTATCAGAAATTTGGGCTTCTGACTACCCGTAACTACTGTCACAGGTATTTGTATGACACCCGGTGTGCTCTCCGAGACACGAAGGGGTATTGTTGTGTATCGAACGGGCACCCATCCACGGACTGCCCGCGGCAAGCGAAGCTTAACCTCGCAAATCATGTAAAAAGAAGAAAAGAAAGAACTTTCTTACTTTCAAATCATACAATCCGCGCGGTTGGTAATTCGCCACGAACCCCTCATTATGATAGCAGGTATTCCACAAAATAATAAGATGCCTATTTTAGTTGTACGGTTTCTGGCAAGAATAAGCCAGGCCTTTTATTTCCCCAGGTGGTTTAGACAAAAGGATTCTGACAGTAGGATGACCACCTCCTTTGAGCTGATAGCAGCATACTGACATCACGTATCCGTTTGCCAATCGTGCTGATTATGGCAATAGTCACTAATGTCTGATTGAAGCAGTTTATTTTGAAGCCCATTTGCAGAAAAAACATCGAGAAATAACAAACCTTTAAGATCGTTCTTCACATTACTTTCGTATAAATTGCTTTTTGAAAGAAAGAACAACATTCCTCCATAATAAATCTTTATTTTTGTACGATTACTCGTTTTTCACGTAAATATTTTGTGAACGTATATTTTCCTACGCGTTTATTAATTGCCGTGCCAAACTTCTCCGTAACGTAACGCCTGAAAGAAACTTCATTCAAATTACTCGTGCGTGTAATGTTGCTATGAGTTGTCACGCAGGCGCTCGAAACTCGTTTTACTTAATGTTTTGCCTACCCAATATTCTAGTAAACACCAAAAATGCTTTCGATGTGGAATATATATTAGAACTACGTTTTTCAAATAGAAACAGTTTTATATTTAGGTATATGTATTAGATTTTTAGATTGATTTTATACTGTAGCGAGCCGAATTCAAATTTATAGGAACTGTCCATGAAAAAATATTTTCAAATCATCTTATATAAGTTTTGATGTTCGTAAAGCTACTAAGTTCGCCACTCTGTTGCACTTTTAACCGATATAATACAAATCTGACTGAATATTCTTCATGCGATGCCAAAGATATCACCGTAGGCCTGAGGTATCCGAAAGATTTTAACCTTCGATTCCGATGCGGAATTGTCAAAAAAATGCTTTAAAATCCATCATTGTTTTGACAACTTGTTGACTTGACTTGACTTGTTGACATTGTTTTGATCGTATAAAAAACACAAAAACGATAAACATATTTAAAGTGAAGCTAAAACGCATGTTCTTAGAAAAATGCTATTATACCATTAAAGAATTTATGGAAGATAAATTATTCTAAAAATAAATATTCTACTATGTATGCCAATAAATAAAAAAATGATCTAACTATGTTCCTATGTATAAAATAATATTCCTATTACACCTAAGTAATACCTATAATGTGTATTCGCCAATGTAACCTAATTTTAATGTGTTGTGCAATAAATAAATAAATAAACTCCGTACTCAAATGTTACTTAAGTACTCCTTATCCTAGAATTCTTAATTCCGAAACCTGAGAATAGGCTCTGAAATAAAAGCACCATTTAAAAGAAACAATCGCTACAATCTACCTTAGACGAGTAGGCATGTATTTTTTTGCAATGAATGTTGACTTTTTGCTAATACATAGGTAATATACCCTGAAAACATTACAGAATTCCTCTTACTTTTATATACCAACGTAAAGGTACTATTAGGCGAAAAACTGGCCCTAAATACAACCGTTAACATACTGAAAGAAATCCCATTCAAAACAGTCATGTAAATAAAAAGGCCAAGTCTCGTAACTCTTTGCCCTGAAAATTTCTGAGACCATGTTTTTTTTACTTTTTTGTAACTTTCTTAGACCAATTACAAAAAACCGGTCAAGTGCGAGTCGGACTCGCGCACTAAAGGTTCCGTACCATTATCTATAAAAACGACAAAAAATCACGTTTGTTTGATGGGAGCCCCCCCTTAAATATTTATTTTATTCTGTTTTTGAGTATTTTTTGTTATAGCGGCAATAAAAATATAATACATCATCTGTGAAAATTTCAACTGTCTAACTATCACGGTTCATGAGATACAGCCTGGTGACAGACGGACGGACGGACAGCGGAGTCTTGTAAAAGGGTCCCGTTTTACCCTTTGGGTACGGAACCCTAAAAAAAGGCCAAGCCTCGTGACTCTTTGGGCCTAAAAATTTTCGAGACCTTTTTTTTTACTTTTTTTGTAACGGTCTCAGACCAATTACAAAAATGAAAGATAAAAAGAAGAAGAGGAATACAAGATACATACAATACACACCTCTTTCATAAATCCCTTACAATGCTTATAATGTAGAACCAAGTATACATATTATACTATCATTATAAAAATAATTTTTGGACTTGGCAATCACACAGCATGTTTTCAGGCTTTCGCGCTCATCTGTTACAAAGATGTAGGGGGGCTTAAAAGTGCCTTGAGGTGCTTCGAGAAAAAGTTAAACGCTATCTTGCGTAAGAGAGTCGCCTCAGTTATGAGTAGTGTGAGGGAGGGTCCCAATACTATCTTGAAGACATTGAGTGGCAAAGTCGTACATTTGCATACGCGGTGTCCGTTTGTGAGGGCGCGGTTGGGTTGAAATGGTGGTTGGTGAGTGAAGTTCTGACTTATGTTGGTTTGAATGTTATTCATTGGTCATGGCTTTGCCCAATCAACGCCTATTTATTATTATTACTAACAAAGTTTGTAACATTGTAACTAACCAAAATATGGATGTACCTTGTCTGAATTAAATAATTTGAATTGAATAAACGGCTGTGTCTGCTCGACATTGGCGGGGGCACTTCCATGCCCCCTGATATTTCTCGTACCTAATTATTATAAGCACTAGGTAAAACTTTTTCGACGTTGCTTATTTACGACTAAGTAACTAAACTTTCACGTAACATTAACATAACTCAACTGTAACTTATGTAAGAACCTATCGGGGTATTTAGACCTAAGAAACTGTAATCATAGGCTCGAAAGAAGTTTCCAAGAACGCATTTATGTTTCAGAAACGAATCCCCCGTTTCTGAAATATTAACCATTAAAGTGCTAATTTTTGTTAGAGTCAAGTGTCCCCTCCCCCCTGCCAACTAAACGGTTAGTTTTAGATAGGTATGTGAAAAAATTCACGGTAGTAATAATTATACAGGGTAAAATTGTAAACACTCGACAAACCGAAATGGGAGATTGTACTCATCACTATGAACAATTTTTACTATGAGAAAAAACCTGAAATCGCGAAAAAAAAACTGATGTTCCCTACATTTTGACAAGTTATGCGAACATAAATGTAGGGCCGATTGTGTATTACTTTTCCAAGTACATTTTATGTTGGTCAACTATTGCTCGCCTACTCAGCTGTGATAGTTTTCCTTTTAACTTCGTTGTATACAGGATGAAATTGTAAACACCCGACAAACCGAAATGGGAGATTGTGCTCATCACTATGAACAACTTTTACTATGGGACCAAACATGAAATCGCAAAAAAGCAGCTGTTTTTTTTTGCGATTTCATGTTTGGTTAGCACTTTAAAGTTTAATATTTCAGAAACGGATCCCTTAATCGAAAAATTGTCACAAATTCACAATATTTTTGAAAGACCTATCCAACAACATCCCACACGATGGACTAGACGAGAAAAAAAAAACATCCCCACTTTAGATGTACAGGAGGCACACTAAAAAAAATATTTTTCATGATTTTATTTTACCACTTTGTCGGCGTGATTTATATGTACATCCGTGCCAAATTATAGCTTTCTAGTACTAAGAGTCTCTGAGCTAAGCTGCGGACGGACGGACGGACGGACTTGGCGAAACTATATGGGTTCCTTGTTGACTGTCGGAACCCTAAACAGCCACATCTCGCGTTTATTTTGCCGTGAAAAGTTCTACAGCCAAGTCGGGCATTTCATTTACAAATAGATAAATAGATGTTGCTTATGTTTCATAAGAAAGACTGTATTCCCTATTGAAGTTACCAGATTTTTTAAAATAAACAGTAGGAAACGTATTTTACAAAGACGATACAATAATTTTATTTGGAGGAACAATGTTATTTAGGGAAATCTTGGGAAATACTTATACCCATCTTAACATCCTTAGGTAAGGGCCATTAGACGCTACGAGCCGGAGTCTTTAGCAAAATTGGGTAATTACGAAAAAAATACTTTAAATTCTTGGAACAAGTAATATTCCATATTAGATAAATATTCCTATTAATATTCTCAAAGCAAAAATGAGTTTTATAATGCCCGGTTTCTATAGACAAAAACGAATCGTTTTGCTTACCGACGGTAGCATTTTTATTGCCAAACTGTTGGCTAATAACACCGGGTCTCATCATCATCATTCAGCCGAAAGCCTGTTGGGAGGGGGGGGGGGGGTTGCCATTATCGCCACGCTTGGCGGGCGGGTTGCCGATCGCAGTAGGTATGGTTGTTAAAGTACTCAGAGACATCGCCACGACGTGAGATAACACGGCCATTGAATTTCTCGCGCAAAAGAGCCATTGTTTCGTTGGCTGTGTGGCAAGTGGCACCGTTCTGTTAGAACCACATATCGTCCAGCTCCATATCCTCCATTTCGGGCCGCAAAAAGGTTACTAATTATTATGCCTCAGCGTCATTGAAAATATGGACCATCGGATAGAGGTACGCCACCGAAGCCGTGGCGAGCATTTGGCCGATATTTTGTTTCACACATAATTGCCATAGATCATTCTATCAAAATAAAAAAAAATAAGATAATTCTCTGAAAACTTTTTGTTTTCTTTACAATTAACATCGTGCGTTATGATTGGACCACCCTTTATGTACTTTCTAAGCTTATCTGAATCTGACACACAGTAACGGAAAACATCGTGAATAACCAGGATAGTCTGAAATCACCAACAATGAACAAACGTGGTGATTAATGCTCATGCCTTCTTTGTATGAGAAGAGGCTTCGGCCTCGCAGAAGGATAATTGAAGATATTACTATCATTATAACCCTTATTTAGACCCCATCAATTCCCCAACAAGTTTCAATAAACCCCGTAATCCATCAATTTCTCATATCGCTAAAACGTTTGTATGTTCGGTTATCAAATTAAAAGCTCATAGCTAAATCCTACACTGCTCGTCTGTCGGTCCGTCGGTACGTCGGTTCACTCGTTACAGATTTCAAGCCGGCGGATATTACTGCATGCGGTTATTTTCAGTTTTATTTTCATACTCCTTCTAGGGTTCGCGCTGGTATCAAATGTTTGAGTTTGGGCAAATGGAATTTTCTGCTGGAGATGATTGAAATAGATTCAGCAATCGCGCTGTGTGGTTTTTCGCTTCTCATAGGACACATAAAAGTCGGCTGATTCCTCGTCCACACTGAGCACATCTATCGCGTCGTGAAAGCACACATCGACAGCATCCTAGCTAATATTATAAATGCGATAGTAAGTTTGTTTCTTTGTTACCTTTTCACGCCTAAATCACTGAACCAATCATTACGTTGTCAAGTGTACAGAAACGGACATAGGGTATCTTTCATCCCGAAAAATAGTACTATTCCCAAGGAAAACAACAATAACGATAATAGACGGCGCCACGTGTCTTTCGAATCATGATTGAATTACATTATTATAGAAACTTTAGTAGTGTGTTAAGAGTTTCTTAACGCGAGCGAAGCCGCGGGCGAAAGCTAGTGGGTATAATAAAGCATCTATTTATGGTATTTATTTATTTATTTATAATAAGCACACCAACAGCACTGTTACTCACAATTCAAATTAACTAACATTTAAAATCGGCATTTCAGTAACCATGCAAATAACAGGTACGCATGACATTGACATACTTACTGTGTATTAGAGACAAGAAGAAAAAATAAAAAGTGTGTCCAGTAGACCTAAATCAAGAACACTACAAAAACTAAACAATTTAAACTATGAAGGCGTACATTGTTCGCTCTGTTTATACAGGGAACGTCTGTATGAAGCGAAACTCATACAAAAAACATCGACCATTATTACTGGTATGGTATTACCATAGTCAATCTGTTAGATCGACGGCGAAATAGTCATAAGCCTTGTGAGAATAGAAATGTATAAACTACTAGCAAAGCCCGCGATTTCGTTCGCGTGGAAGTCGAAAAACAACATCGTGTCGCACAACGAAACAATGTATTTGAACTCCATTTTTTAAACGTAATCACATTTATTTCCAATAAGTTTACTGCTCGTCACCCACACACAATAGCGTAATAATTTGCCCTATAACCTGACTCCCTCTTTAACTGTAATTTTTGCCAAATTTCAACTCAATCTGTTCAGTAGTATAGGCGTGAAGTTCAAACAGATAAACAGACAAACAGACAGAAATTCGAAAAACGTTTGTTTCGGTATCAGTATCTTTTCTAGTGCACGTAGCAATTATTATTTTTCAATAACATCCAATGTACAGTTTTTGCTTCGTTACGATTTTATGATATGTATAGATTTCTACCATAAAAAACCGTTGTTTCAAGAGGCATCCTTAGCTTAGATCCGCTATACCGTGTGATGGAAGCTGCGGGATAACCGTCAGGCGCGGACGTCGACCAGCAATACTGCTACGGGTTACATATAAGTCACTGGTTTTAATAATCTCATGTTTCTCTGGTAAAACTATTTCATTTTTGTAGTATGAGCAAAAGAAATGTGACATGTATACCTACTCGTACATACATTCAACGGATAAAAATATTTTAACAAAGTTATGCGCGTGGTGGCCCGGAGGTTACAGACCCGCTTGTTAAGCATCGGGTTGCGGGTTCAAACCCAGGCATGTACCAATGTGACTTTTTCAATGTCATATGTACTTTCTTAGTTAATCTAAGACGTCACTGACATACGGTGAAGGAAAACATCGTGAGGAAACCTGGACTTTAATAGTCTGAAATCGCCAACCCGCAATTAGCAAGCGTGGCGATCAATGCTCGTTCCTTCTCTGTACAAGAAGAGGCCTTTGCCCAGCAGTGGGACAGTTACAGGCTAATATTTATGCGCGTGTTCTTCTGATCCAAACCCTCAATCAGATCAGCTTAATGGTACCTTAATATCGTATTGTTACTAGGTTTACACATGTATGTAAAACCGCGTACAGACATCGCGAGGCGTGCGTAGCGAATGGTTCGTCACGCATGCCTCGGGCTGTGTGGACGTGTGTGCTCACTGTGAGCATTCACCTCATACGATCGTTGCGAACGCCGCCTCAGCTCGAGCCGTGCGCTCCGTGTGGACGGATGGGTGACACATGTGTCGTTCGGGACGCATGCATAAATGTATCGTCGTATGCCTCAGGTTGAGGCATGCGTGACGAACCATTCGCGACGCATGGCTCGCGATGACTGTACGCGGCTTTAGACAAGTCAATTTGAATTTGAACGAATGTGAAAGAAATACCCATTGCTTAGCTGAAATGTCTACACCAATTGTGAAAAGAGGTGATCATTTTGAAATGGTAAAATGATTTCCATTAAACGTAGCCTATAACCGTAATGAAACCATATTGAAATCGGTTCATCCGTTTGAGAGTTACGATGCCACACACACAGATATAGGCTTCAAACTTATAACACCATTTTTTCGTCGGAGGCTAAAAACACAGATAAAAATAAACACCAATCGGAATCAAAAATTAATTCAGAACATGTCGAACGAAACTGATGGACGATTTTTTTTCCGTTTTATTTGCTCACTCGATACAAAATGTTTCATCGCTGTGTGACGTGTCAATCATCCGATCATATTTGAATATTGGTTTTTTTCTACCGATTTCCGATCTTTGGTATCTTCTTCTCTCGTGTCAGCACGAGCTATACGAAAATAACTCATGCTGTGGTGAAAAGTTTTTTTTTGTTACTTGTCTTTGTCGCCTTTGACTCTCGTCGCACCTGATGGTAAGCCCAGACAGGGTCTAAGATGAAGCTCACGAATCCAAGTAACAGAGATATAGAGAGATTCCCCTAAACCCCTCTGGCTCTCACATACACACATCAAAAAAAGTTTGCGATCACTAGCATAATTATGCATGTGAAGATTCCGAATTCAAAGTCCAACTGAAATCTGATTTATATTTATCTAGATAACTATCAACGCCGCGGTCGGCCCAGAAAGAGATGGCGAGATGACTTAGACGCTTACCACGAGGGCTGGTTTGAGGTAGCGCAGGAAAAAAGTACATGGAAGGACTTGGGGGAGACCTTTGCCCAGCAGTGGGACAGAAGAGGTAAAAAAAAAAAAAAAAAAAAACTATCAATCTATATTTATCATGATAATTATCGCTTTGAATCCCGATTAGAAAATTCGGCTTTAAAAAGGCTACATAATTTTTCAAAGTGATCGCAAACTTTCGCCGGACTTTAGTGTGAGGGTGGTAGCTAGCCAGGCGGACCGTATAGATTCTACCACCAAGCAAATTTTTGAAATGATTAGCCAGTCAGCAAGGTTGGTAGCGGGGCTGACTGCCCAGGGTGCGCCGGACGTACTTAAGTATCGTCACTCGTGGAGGCTCTTTTCATGAACCTCTTCTTTGGTATGTAGACGGTGGTAACAACTTTCCGCGTGGTGGGCCGCCAGGGTTTGCCAAACTTATTCTGCCTAGCCTTTTCCCAACTATGCTAGACTAGAGTCAGGTTACAGTCCAACCAGATGCAGCTGAATACCAGTATTTTACACAGAGCGACTGTCATCAGATTTCCACAACCCAGTTACTAGGTAATGTCGATATCTTAAGGTTAGACCGGTTGTCAGACTTTCGGGCTTCAGACTACCCGTAACGACTGTCATAGTTATTCGTATGACACCTGGGACCGACGGTTTAACGTCTTAAGATATTTTTTTTTTATTCACTTCTTTATAGTTTTATTTTATATCTGGAGGAGCTCGTGGCTAAATAATTACAGCCGCATAGACCGATCTTCCGGGTCAAGCTACGCTTGCCAAGGTTGGTCTGTGGATGGGTGACCATTTACCATAGCGAGTTTCCTCCGTGCCTCGGAAAGCACGTAAAGCCGTTGGTCCCGGCTGTCATTTGTAGATCTTTGACAGTCGTTACTGTTGGTCAGAAGCCAGAAAGTCTGACAACCAGTCTTATCAAGAGTATCGTATTACCCAGTTACTGGGTTGTGGAGGTCTGATAGGCAGTCGCTCCATGTAAAATACTGATATTCAGCTGCATCCGGTTCGACTGGAAGCCGACCCCAACATAGTTGTGAAAAGGCTAGGCAGATGATGATAGTTTTATTTTATAAATGTATCGTACCTATTTATGATTACCTATCGTTGTAATGAGACCTAAACAATTCTATCTACAGACACCTCATTTAATATATCATCACTCGCTCTAGTCCGCAATGTAGATCCTACACAACTTTCAGGGAGCATATAGCTGTAAAATGGTCAAGCAAACATCATATTGATTTCAAAATACCTATTCAGCGATACTCAACATATTATGGTAGGCAACAATTTTTTTTGTTTCGCCCTCCTTTTCTTATTTTACGGACGACATTTTGGTTTCATAAAAACAAAACTTAGCCGATAACCATCGCACGGCTCAGACGAATCGATAGACACCTCATTCATTAAAATCCATCCAGCCGTTCGGATGCTTTGAGGGTGTAAAGAGTCCCACATACATAGATACGCGTGAAAAACATAACCCTGTCTTTGCTGTCGCGCAGTCGGGTAATAATTAGCTTGAGATCGACCATCTCTTCGTTTTCATACGATTTTACAATACGAAAATTGATAAAGACGTTTTCTAAAGGTTGATTTTCGTCGGATTCTCGTTCAAAAGATAAGAGGAAGTCAGATAGATGCAGGGATCGTTCCCGCTACTCAAATTTCCGGCTAGTCAGAAAGGAAATCGATATGAGGGTCAAGATACTCCTGTGTAGCTGCTCACTTGAATTATACAGGGCTACTGGTAATTCGACGTATTCCTTGCACCACGTTGTAAGGGGGCTAATATGCAATAAATTTAACCCCACATATGTTCTACGAAATTCAATGGATTTCGAGATATTGCAATTTTTATATTATTTTGAATAATACCCAGAATTCCTCCTTAAACATTATTTATCTATAAAATATCAAATTGATTGGCTTTGATTATGATATTAGCTTGTAGCTGATACTTTTACGAAGCTTTCTGCGTATTTAACTGTTCTTAATGACCATCCAATTGAAAGTAATCATTAAAAGTTAAATAAGTGTATTAGAAAATCATCGAGGTACCCGACAAAGAATGATATTTATCTCAAAAATTTACTATGACACTAAGTGTACAAAATGCAAGACAAACATCCTTATTTAATCAGCTATCCAACGAGGTATAGACGTTCAAAAAATATTTAGAAACTAATGTAAAAATGTCTTATAATACTGACAAAGGCGATTTCTGAAAAATCTCTACAAGCACGCAGGTGGCCCGTTAAGTGCAATTCATTGCATAATCCTCGCGTAGAGATTAAACAGCAGTCTGTCGGGCACCAACTGTCCTCTAAATGTCAGGATTAGATTAGGTCAGGTCGTTAGGTTATGTTTGGTCAGGGTTAGGTAGGTTAGGTTAGGACCTACGTGTGCGAGGGAACACCGGGGTGGTTTTAGTCAGTAAGAGTCTGACAGACCCGTCTGCCCACCCCCAGGACGGAGGACATCCATGAGGATATCCAGTAGGCAAAAAAAATATGGTCAGGTTAGGTCGTTAGGTTAGGTCACGGTTAGGTTTAGGTTAGGTCACAACTTCGATGCCATCGGATCTGGAGGCGAGGGCCCTCGCGCTGAGATATCACCAAAGCGAGGAGGCGCTTGAGCGGAGTGGTTTCCGCCAGATCCTAGTGGCTGTGGAGGGAACGACTTGCGCAACCCAGCGCAGGGCACGCCGCAATAGTGGCGGTAAGACCCGTAATGGAGGAGTGGCTGGAGAGGCGGCATGGCAACCTCAGCTTCCAGATGACGCAGGTGCAGATATCTCAGCGTGGGGGCCCTTGCCTCTAGATCCCAGGGCATAGAAGTTATGACCTAACCTAAACCTAACCGTGACCTAACCTAACGACCTAACCTGACCATATTTTTTTTGCCTACTGGATATCCTCATGGATGTCCTCCGTCCTGGGGGTGGGCAGACGGGTCTGTCAGACTCTTACTGACTAAAACCACCCCGGTGTTCCCTCGCACACGTAGGTCCTAACCTAACCTACCTAACCCTGACCAAACATAACCTAACGACCTGACCTAATCTAATCCTGACATTTAGAGGACAGTTGGTGCCCGACAGACTGCTGTTTAATCTCTACGCGAGGATTATGCAATGAATTGCACTTAACGGGCCACCTGCGTGCTTGTAGAGATTTTTCAGAAATCGCCTTTGTCAGTATTATAAGACATTTTTACATTAGTTTCTAAATATTTTTTGAACGTCTATACCTCGTTGGATAGCTGATTAAATAAGGATGTTTGTCTTGCATTTTGTACACTTAGTGTCATAGTAAATTTTTGAGATAAATATCATTCTTTGTCGGGTACCTCGATGATTTTCTAATACACTTATTTAACTTTTAATGATTACTTTCAATTGGATGGTCATTAAGAACAGTTAAATACGCAGAAAGCTTCGTAAAAGTATCAGCTATAAGCTAATATCATAATCAAAGCCAATCAATTTGATATTTTATAGATAAATAATGTTTAAGGAGGAATTCTGGGTATTATTCAAAATAATATAAAAATTGCAATATCTCGAAATCCATTGAATTTCGTAGAACATATGTGGGGTTAAATTTATTGCATATTAGCCCCCTTATAACGTGGTGCAAGGAATACGTCGAATTACCAGTAGCCCTGTATACGTTTAGATATAAGTAAACATTGTATCATAGATGAAGTGCAGCACCGTGGGGCGCAGCTAGTTGTTTACTAATAAAATAAAAAAACTTTAAAAAAAGTAAAAACCGACTTCAAAAAAAAACTAAACGGAGTAAAATAATTATCATTTAATAAAACTATCAGTTTCAGAAATCGGTGCCTTCAATTTGGTTCAGCGTGGATTAGCACCGACTTCTGAAACTGATAGTTTTATTATAATGATAATTATTTTACTCCATTTAGTTTTTAATTTGAAGTCGGTTTTTACTTTTTTTAAAGTTTTTTTTATTTTATACTTTTTAGTGCCACAAATTACAATTACAATAGTGTACAAATTCTCGGACCAGCACTACAACTAGAACGTCGTCCACATACGATTTGTGTACTTTTTCTGTACTTTTTCTGTTGTTTTTATTGATTTTTTCAAAAAGTGCTGAATCAATTTCAATAAAATTTATATGGGACCACCTCTGAAGTATGGCCTACCAAACAAAAAAAGAATCATCAAAATCCATTCGTAATTGGCGGAGATATCGCGTAACAAACACACAAAAAAAAAAAACAGACGAATTGAGAACCTCCTCCTTTTTGAAGTCGGTTAAAAACAGTAGTATAGCTCATCGCTTAAAATTGTTGAATACCTACTTAGGCTAATTTAATTTGGTTCCGTGGATGTTATATTGGATATAAGCTAATTTAATAGGCTAACTTACAACAGCAATTGCCGTCAACACTAGTAAGAACATACAACCTGACTGGTTAGTCACTTTACATCCAAGAAACCGACTTCAAAGATATACTAAAAGGAGCAAAATAATTACCATAATATAAAATTAACAGTTTCAGAAGTCGGTGGCTTCTATTTGCTTCAGTGTAGAGTTGCACCGACTTCTGAAGCTGTTACTTTTATATTATGGTAATTATTTTACTCCTTTTAGTATTTCTTTGAAGTCGGTTTTTACTTTTTTTTAAAATTTTATTTTTTATTAAATACGTTTTAGTGTCATAATTTTAACCCCCTCCTTCATGACCCTTCTTTTTAGCTTTGACGTAATCGGGCATAAAAAGTCCTTTCAAATGATACCTTACACGATATAATGAAAGCATTCCAAAGGGGGGGAGAAGGGGACACGCACCCCCTCCTCTTTTCCAGAAGTCAGTTCCCAACAACAAATATAAACAAAGCAATATTA
The DNA here is from genome assembly GCA_905220435.1 of Amphipyra tragopoginis. NCBI lineage: Eukaryota > Metazoa > Arthropoda > Insecta > Lepidoptera > Noctuidae > Amphipyra > Amphipyra tragopoginis. The sequence continues at coordinate 11,758,997 of HG992015.1, read as the reverse complement.
GTAATTTGAGAATTTTGCTTTGATCCGATGAGGAGTTCCGTTCCATATCTCTGAAGTTCATGGTCTAATCATAACAAAATTTATATGGGACCAATCGGAAAGTATACCCTTTCGAACAAAAAAAGAATTTTTCAAATCGGTTCATAAATGACGGAGATATGAGGTAACAAACATTAAAAAAAAATACAACCGAATTGAGAACCTTCTCCTTTTTGAAGTCGGTTAAAAACTATGAACAATGCTCATCATTCTGTACAGCTTTTACTTTGGTAAAAAACTCTGAATTCATGAAAAAGATATCTGTTCAACACATTTTTATTACGATCAGGTGCCATCTTTAGGATTAGGAAGCCGTAGTTCAACAGTCTACCAGCTAATATCTTACCTTCCAGAGGTACACATAAGTACGGCCGCGGACTCGAAATGTTTATCAGATTTCGAATTCGATTCCTTATCACACTGTACGCAATTAGGTTTAAGATGTCATATCAACTTATGTCATATCGACCTTATGAAAAAGTAATATGCAAGCAATTGTAGACCTTAGGGTGGTAAACATTTTAAGTCCCCGACTGTAAATAAACTGAATCACAACAGTATAATAAGACAGACACAGCCCTGTCCATTGACTGTGACAGCTAGTGATGACCACAGACCACTTATCGTGTTGTATCGCATCACTCGCTTCCGGAAAACCTGGCCTTATACGGCGAAACTTATTCATTAACCAAGGGCTTTTATTTTTAGACTTTCTAGAAAGACGACACGTTTGGTGCAGTGGCTAAGCGATTGGCTTCTGCGCCACGGGTCGTGGGTTCAATTCCCTCACGGAAGAAAAATTGGTATGGCCTACAGATGGTTGTTTCGGGTCTGGGCGTTTGTGTATGTGAGATTTGTGTCTGGGGGCCTACTCCCTAAGTCCGTCAACGAAGTTGATCGCCCGTCCGAAAGTAGATCGAAACGTAGGAGTGAACAAAACAAGTGTCAAGTTCAACTTTTCGGACGAGCAAAAACACATCGGTAGTAGGGACACCTGTCAAATCGTGTTGTCATTCATTCTTAGTTCAGGCCCTTAAATAATCGTATGTCCGTAGGTGATAGGGAGTAGGAAACGCTCGTAACTAAGGCCGAAACCACGAACTTCGTGATTAGGGAGTAGACCCCCTGTAAACGCACCCACGATACAAGAGAAATCTTAGAGGGGGAAAGGTTTTTTACAAAAAAAATGTGTATTTGTTCGTGTGAAGAAGGTCTAGATTATTTATTTTTATTATTAGATTACAACGCCACAGATTCAAACAAAATACCTGGGCAAATTTCGACAGATCTTGATTTAAAAAACAGCTGTTGCTAACATTTTGGTCGTGTAAGTATTGCACTTTTGTACGGAACAGCTGTTTTTTTTGTATTTCAGTGTTGGTCCCATAGTAAAAGTTGTTCATATTCATGAGTACTGTGATCTGTAGAAGTTTTTCCAGGTATTTTGTTTGAACCTATATGTATGTGTATATAGCTATGTCTACACCAGTGCGCTTTCATGTTCACCTTGCGTCTTCGTCTGAAACATGCGTGAAGCGCCATAGCGCATACAATAGCGCATGCCTTAATACTAGTTCGACAAAAGCGTCTATTGTATGTCGACTGACGACTGACCGAGGCGCACCGGTGTAGACGATAAGCTGCATGCGTCATAAGGCAATCAATATTGCATGCGCTTGACGCAAGAGGAATTGAAAGTTGAAAGCGCAAGATGAATACCAGATGAATGATTTCGGTAAAAAAAACACTCCCTTTTCTGAAAAGTGAATCCGGCCCAAGGTCAACTGGTAGACATACCGTCTCCATAGAAAATGTGTGAATAAAATATATATCAAATGAACATATAACGCTCGTGTTATCAGAATGAGGAAAGTGACTGCCCAAAACGTTGGCATAATTGGCATAAATAAGGTAGTTAACAATGACCCAATTTCCGTATAAAAGTCGTATCCGAATCCATAATATGCGAACTAATTTGCATTTGGACGCTATTAAAGGCATTATCTCAGGTCCCATCTAATTGACATTAATTAAGCGATCCCCCCTTGAGATAATCGATACCGCCTCTAATTAATTGTTTATCTATATTAAATTGAATAATTAAGGTAAATTCGTAATAAAATCGGTTGAACTGTTTACTTTTAGTTTATCGATTTTCTTACCGATTGTGTAGGACGAAGTTACAAATTTTACGTAAAAACCATTTTTAACCGACTTCAAAAAGGAAAGGTTCTCAATTCGGACGTTTTTTTTTTAAATGTATTTATGTTCGGGCATAACACCGTCTTATACAAGGTTAGTTTTAGTATATACTAAACCTGAAACTAGTTTGTTCAGAATCACTAGGAGAATCGTTTGACATATTTATTACACCACATTTTTTTTTGTTTTTTTTTTTTCATAAATTTCAATTTTGTTTCAGTAGGTTTCTACCCAAAATAATTGACGGGAATAGACACCTTGAGGCTTGAAATGGTCCGCTCGGTCAGTTTCCATGTATTAGACAACCCCTGCATAGCACATCTCAGACATTTCACACTTTTTTAGCGAACTTAACGCGACATAAACTAAGGTGTAACTTGGAGATTTACTAAAAACAAACACATATTCAGGCAGTTCTGATGAAAATCTTGTTGGGGTGTCTCGGTTTTCGTATTAAGTAAAAATAACGTTGTATATAGACGGATTTGCAAAATTCTTTTTTTGTTTGAAAGAGTATTCTCCCGAAATGGTACCATTTAAATTTGGTGAAGATCTGATGAAGACCCTCGGAGATTGACAATGGAACTCTTCAATGGATAACAGCAAATTACCCGGGATTGCTGCAATTGCATATTTAAAAACTAAAACCGACTCCAAAAAGACTAAAAAGAGTTAATTAATTACCATATTATAAAACCAACAGTTTCAGAAGTCGGTGCCTTCAATTAGGTTCAGTTTGAAATTGCACCGACTCCTAAAACTGTTAGTTTAGTTTTATAATATGGTAATTATTTAACTCTTTTTAGTTTTTTTGAAGTCGGTTTTTACTTTTTTTTAAGTTATTTTATTATTTATCCTACAAGATGCACAGACAACAAAAAAATAATATGTTTTTTTATTTGAAATATTAAACATCAACATTTAAATTATCCATTTCAAATAGTCAAGTGATGTTAAAGTTTTCTATTAATAGAATAGGTAGCTTATTGAAATAACAATATAATGCTATGAACCATCATGAATATTATCTATGGATAATAATGTTAAAAGTGGATAACAAATCCCATTGAGGGAATAACTAAATCCGTATTTCTCATGAATAAAAAACTTTAATTAAATCAGCTACTTTATCACATAACCGTTAACACTAAATCGATTCATCGGTATCAAATGGAAAGTCATCGGTAAAACAAGATAAGTACCTACCTATATCAAACCTACGCGACCCAACATTATTTTAAAATTGACCAGAAATCGTTAATATTCAAATTTCACTACTTTCCCATAGGAAAATAACATAAACTTACGAAATGCATACAAATGTAGTGACGCGAACAAGTTTATTCGAGTTAATCGAGTGACTTTATTCCGAATTCAATTGTTTTGTAATCGAATTAAAAATTGTGTGCGCTTGATTGGTTAAAATAATCGGTGAAGTTTATTTTGGAAATGGCTTCAATATTTTAAAAGTAAATAGTCAATAGTTTTTAAATGTGGTTATATTAATCAAATTGCACTGATTGGTAAAACAATAACAACAGTTTACTTTAAAGTTTTCACATTTATCAATTTATATTGTCACTGCTCGCGTTTTTGTGGGATTGGTCATAGGGATTAGATATATCAGAAAAATAATTTGCTGTATCTTATACAACGTTATTTTTAGTATATACAAAAACCGGGACTCCCCAACAAGATTTTATCAGAACTACCTGAATATGTGTGTTTTTTTTTAAGAAATCTCCAAGTTACACCGTAGTTTCTGTCGCGTTAAGTTCCCTAGTAAAGTGTGAAATGCCTGAGATGTGCTATGCAGGGGTTATCTAATACACGGAAACTGACCGAGCAGACCATCTCAAGCCTCAAGGTGTCTATTCCCGTCAACTGTTATGTGTAGAAACCTACACAACAAAATAGAAATTTATGAAAAAAAAAATGTGTAAAATTATGTCAATCGATTCTCCTAGTGATTCTGAACAAACTAGTTTCAGGTTTAGTATACCTATACTAAAACCACAGTGTACCTACTGAAATGTCAAAATTATGTAGGGGCGGAGGTTATGTCCCAAGTATGCAGTATGGCTACTCGGGACATAACCTCCGCCCCCTTCACCCCGCAACCCCCGCACGATTGCTCTGCGACAATGTTCTACGTTGTCCGACTGTAAGGAGTATTCATATTCATTTATTTTGCATTCCATATTGTAAAAAGATGTTACAAAGGGCTTAAAGCTAGGTACATAAATATGGACCCTGTAAGGGCACAGCAACGTAGGAGACTGGGAAGTAAGATATAGGTAGACTGTGCTAAACCTAAGCTTGTATAATCGTATCATCCTATCCTAGTCCTACTTTCCTAATAATATTGTAAATAATTATGAAAGTTTAAATGACTCGTGAATTTGTGAGTTTGGATGTTTTTTAATCAATCACGCCGTAACAGCTGCTCGGATTTCGATTCGATCAAAGCAACATTGACCATTTTATATGAAACAATAGTTTTTTTTTTACGAATTTAGTGTTTGTGCATGAGCTCATGAATTTTGGATACAAAGTGACTAACCGTCATGCTGTAAGTCGAATAAAGACTATCAACTATACGAAATATAATAAAACCCACTACGTTTCCCATCACTAAACGTCATGGCAAAACATTGCTTCAAAACACCGTTTCCTGCCTACACACAAATGTTAAACTATTATTTTATTGCAATAAGTCACATGGGGAAACCACATTATAATTGTTTTTTAAGATGTAGCACTTGAGATGGGTGGATATTCAGGCTGTTAAAATTTTATTTGGTACTAGAGTCAGTCCCCGCCTTCGTCCATGTGGATATCATTTATATCTATTCCGTATTTTCCGGGATAAAAGTAGCCTAAGTATGTCCTTCTCCTGGTTCCAGACTATCATACATCAATCGACGATCACGACTATCTGGTACAGATACTGGTGACACTGATTGACTCAGCATAGGTTTTTATCAGAATCAACAAAAAAAGTTTTCAAAAAATTTACCATGGTATTCTGTATGTGAGTAATTTTAGCATCCCAAGTTAACTGACTGCGTGGAGCGATATTTTGCTACTCGTGCCCGTCAGCTGCGTCGACGAGCACACACACACACGGTACGGAATATACGGTACGTCATGCTGATACTCCCAAAACAAAAACTCAGTAATGTACTCTTGCGGCTTTGTAGAAAGCACTGATAAAATTTATTTCTCAATTAATTCCGACGTACTTATTAACACCACAGGCGGTACAGACGTGATTCCCATATACCTTCGGGAAACCGAAAAACCGAATACTGCATCCGGTCTTAACAGAACAAAATCTAAAACAACGACTCACGGAATTGCAATGAAAACCCTGACGCAACAGGGAGTACCTTAGTAATACAGCCTTTAATTGGGAACCACAAAATTCTGAGGGACTAAAAAGGCACCCGTTATAAGTGGCGCCCGAGACGCGCGCAAAATACGCTGCATTTCAGGCGCTTAATAGAAATTTATGAATTTCTATGCAACTTGAAGTGTGCCTTTCCACCAAAGATGTGCAATGCAACGTTGCTATGGATGCGTTTGATATCCACCAATCATATTCATCGGTCTAAATAGCATAGCACTGGTAGAAACTGATTCAGCTAAGCTACGTTTTTTATATGGAAGGATGCGTGATGTAGATTTGTGCTATGGATGGTCACAAGTGGTGTATCACCTTCCCTATTGTTGATACGTCGCATAGCTCGAGCTGCGCATCTTCCTCGCACAGCTACATAGCTTAGCATCAGTGGAAACGGTCACATAGTTTAGTAGCCTAGCTGTTACATTCTCGCAGCATAGCTACATAGCGCATCTCTGGTGGAAAGGCACCCTAAGCGTCCGACGCCCATCGAGTGCGCGTCATACGAGCGTGCAAGGCGCGTCACTCCCTTTTTACTATTGTTCCTTATTATTTCCTCTACATCAATAATAAAGTTAAAAGAAACAGCACTAAGTATGTTGACGGTTCAAAAGTTGCAGCAAAAATGTGGACATTTTGTCGCATTTGACGCTCGTCAGGCGAATGTACAATCAGCGTCCAACGCACGCACGGCATGCGCGCAAAACGCAGCGTACTGGGCGCGCTCTCTTTATCTGTTCTGTGGGCGCGCTCCCCGTCCGCTTGTTTTAACTAGTCCCTAAAAAATAAACCAAAAACCTTCATTTTGGCATCACAAGGCTTTTTTTGAAAATATTTTTGGGAGCAAAGAAATCGAGCCACTTTTTTCACGTGTCCTAGTTATTCGTTTTAGTTTCATGAATTATGTCATTCAAAATACAAAAAAACTACCCTCATTGTAAAGATTATCAAATAACCTTTTATGCGATATATGTTTATAATTGAGCTGTTCCATAATACCAAAAATAACAACAATTATACCTACGTGAAAAATAGAAGTGGCTCGATTTATTTGCCCCCAAGTATATATACCAGCATTTCCAAAAAATACGACATAAAGTGCTCTCGAACGGATTCCAATATTTTAAATTCCAATTTGTTTTTTATTTAAATAACAATATTTTTAATATCGAACGATGCCAATTCAGAGTTCATGCCAGTCATCGGATCATCTGTTTCCAAGAAAGTCCAAATAATATATGAAAATACCACGTTTCTAGTGATCCGCACCAAAATAGGAAAAACGGATCATTGATGCAATCACTTCGATGTCTGTCCGTCCATCCGTCCGTCCGTCTGTCGAACTGTCATAGCCATTTTTAAGTAATGTTTTGGCAAACAGGCCTACGTGATAGAAAGTGGTTACCGCCGCTTATACACACCTACAATACGAAGAGATTGCTGGTGCATTACCAACCTTATGCGGGCTCTACATTCGCGCCGCAAAAGCCCGCGAAGGCCGCGAAACGCGAGTGTGGATGGTTTCGCGGCATCGCGATCGTGCTTCGCGGCGTTCCCCGTCCGATGGCGGTTTTTTGGTCCGCGTCAAAGGGTTTGCGAAGCGCGAACGCATCTACACTCGCGGTGTGTTCGTAGTTGTGTTCGAAACGCAGTGACAAGCGGACGTAACAAAAAATGAGTATCAAGTGGCGTAACGATCGCGAACTAGTGTTCCTTGAGTGTTATCAAGCAGAACCCGTGCTTTGGCAAGCCCAACATGCTAAAGCACACAGTATCAGAGCAGCAGCAACAGTAACTTCCACGTCCATTTCAGTCAAATGTGCGAACGTAAATGCGAAAGGTTGCGAGTGTAGAGGGCTATACTTATTTTTCGAGCCGTGCTCAAGCGCGAATCGCGGCCGCGGTTCGCGGCCGAGTGTAGAGCCCGTTTTAGAGGCAAAATTAGAAAGTCTCATCATAATCATCATCATTATTCAGCCGAAAGACATTCACTGCTGGACATAGGCCTCCCCCAGGTGGACCGATGAACTGGTGAAGGTCGCGGGAATCTGCTGGATGCGAGAAGCACAGGGCTGGTCGATGTGGAAAGTCTCATGTAGCTATAATTTCACCGGCACCAATACCCTTCTAACCGGAACAGCTGCTTGGCGACAGAAATAGGTATGGTGATAGTATTTCCCGGTCAAACTCTTTCAGAAGGAGCTGGGGTGCATGAAAAGAGCCTCCACGAGTGACGATATTTAAGTACGTCTGGCGCACCCTGGGCAGTCAGCCCCGCTACCAACCTTGCTGACTGGCTAATCTTTTTACCACAGCATGAGCTATTTTTGTATAGCTCATGCTGACACGAGAGAGATAAGGAGCTCTATTACTACTTCTTATCGTTAGTCCTTCCATATTACTTTACATTTTTCTTATATCGTGTCGGCACGAGCTATAGAAGAATAGCTCATGCCGTGGTGAAAAGATTAGCCAGTCAGCAAGGATGGTAGCGAGGCTGACTGCCCAGAGTGCGCCGGACGTACTGAAGTATCGTCACTCGTGGAGGCTCTTTTCATGCATCCTATTACATTACTTTACATTAGGGCTAACTAAGTTAGTGCATTGAATTTTGCATCATCGTCATCATCAGCTCTTTTCAGAATAAGAAGGATATAGGCCTTAGTTCTCCATGCTGACCTGGTGCGTGTTGGCGGATTACACACACCATCGAGAACTGTTTGGAGCCCTATCAGGTGAGCAGGTTTCCTCACAATGTTTTCCTTCACCATTAACGCAAGTCATAATCAAATTATGATTCACACATGAACTCAAAAAGTCACGGTTGCGAGCCGAGATCGAACTCAGACCCTCCTGCAGAGAAGGCATGCATTGAGGTGCATGAAAATAGCTTCCACGAATGACGATACTTAAGTATGTCCGGCGCACTCTGGGCAGTCAGCCCTGCTACCAACCTTGCTGACTGGCTAATCTTTTCACCACAGCATGAGCTTTTTTCGTATAGCTCGTGCTGACACGAGAGAAGAAGAGAAGGCAAGCCCAATCGCTAGGCTAAATTTAGCATAAGTAATGTAAAAAAACGCTTCAGAAGAAATCTACACTGATACGAGTATCTTTAAGAACCTGTTTCTAAATACTGACTACGAATAACAAAACATACATTACATGTATAGAACCTCCTTTTTGATGTCGCCCAAAAATCAACAATGATGACTCACAGAATAACAATGACGGCGTCCTGTTTACACCACAGGGAGTACATACGATACTTCTCCCAGCCGAAAAGCCAGGAGCTAAAAACTCGAACAATGACACCAAAAAAAGTCGTCCAGAAATTACGCATTGCAAGGACTTTGCAACTTACAATTATGACTCACAGATAGGCAATGAAAAAGGTATCATAAACTTTGAAATCTAATTCAACTTCCATGCTGTTTCGACGCTGAAAGCGTTAATCTATCTGCCTAGCCTTTTCCCAACTATGTTGGGGTCAACTTCCAGTCTAACCAGATGCAGCTGAATACCAGTATTTTAAACGGAGCGACTGCCATCAGACCTCCGCAACCCAGTTACTGAGCAATGCTAATATACTAAGGTTAGGGGAGCGGAGAGGGAGGGAGAGGCGACGGCCACTCTCTCTTCCCGTGCCAAACGCACCGGGCGCCGCCGGAGGGCATGCGACAATCTCCACGGCCACTCTAGTGTGTGGCCTGCGGGCGACGAGTTAGGGGACATGTCGCCCGACCAATAACAGGTCCGAGAAGGCGACGCGCATGTGTTCCGTGCGCGCCTCTCAGGAGGACATGGGGCAAGGCCCCACAAAAGGAGAGGTCCGCCAATGGCGGACCGAAGGCCTGCTGGGGTTGCAGTGTATGCAGCTGCGAATCTCGCGACCCCGGCCAAGGGTCAGGAGAAGGAACACCGTGGGCGTTCGTGGATTTCGCATGATAAAAAAGGTTAGACCGGTTGTCAGACTTTCGGGCTTCTGACTACCAGTAACGACTCTCATAGGTATTCGTATGACACTCAGGACTGACGACTTAACGTGCTTTGTGAGGCACGGAGGGTCTTGATGTGTAACAAACGGTCACCCATCCACGGACTGACCGCAGCAAGCGTAGCTTAACATTGCAAATCGTTTTCAATCCACGCGGTTGCTAATTAGCTACAAACACCTTCCCTGAAAGCGTTTGCCGTTTTAAAATAACAAGAGAATTAATAGAGCAGTGAATTAGTGCTTAACTGACCGATAATTCGTCAGTGAAGTTCTAACAGTGCGGAAGTAAAAAATGGCTACTTTACAAGAGAGTGACAAAACTATTTAAAACGAGCGTAACCTACGCTGAACGCAATATTGTTTTTAATTATAATTAAAAATAAACTCTTTGATGATTTAATAAACCTTTGAAAATCCTAATAATCTTTTTCATTTCAAGTAATATTGCTTTCGCAGTGTTGTCTGTTTTTGTCACAAAATGACTTACGCACTGAGCTCTACTGACGAATTATCTGTAGGCTCTGTTTACACCACAGGGAGTACGATATTTCTCTCAGCCTTCAGAGAAGCCAAAAAGCCGGACAATGCAGCCAGTAATGTCACTCAGGCAAGATTCCCACGTCTCCATAGGTCATTGACGTCGATTCGATTATCGATTGGCTCGCAATAGTTTTTGCAATCGATTCCAGTGATTCTTCGGCCTACCTCGACTAACGAGAGGTTGTTTCGATACCTATATTTTTGCTTCGTAATTTCATGATTTCTTTGAAATGCTTGTAGAATGTGAGTATTGTTTGCTGTTGCTGTTAATCTCTGTATCGAGTGGGGTTTAATTTCGCAATAAATGTTGTAAAATGAAAACAATATGGCAGTTGATTTTATGATTCTGTAATGACCGGGGTTCCAAATAAACTGACAAAAAAACATAGGTGGCATAAACAGTTTAATACTAACGGTTACCATTTACATTTGGTACATATGTAACACCTTATCAACTAAAACAATCTACTTCGATTAGTTGGCCGTACGAAAAATAAATTATGACAGCGGAAAACTAAAAAAAATGTAAACAAAGTGTTATAAAATATGTTTAAACAATACAAAAAGATTCGCATTCAGTGGGAATCGAAGCCGAAGATAAATTATGTAAGTCCGGTGTTTTGCCTCGAGACCAATCGGTTTCTTAATGACCGTAGCGAATATGTCCTTCTTATGCCGCAATTATCAATATGCTGCCGTATCGATTTACTTGAAGTCGGATCTTTATCCGCAATATGTTAAGCCTGGACAATAAGGGCGTTTCCGCAAGCTGAGGACAAAATGAGAACAGTCAGCCCTGCAAAACATCTCCAATTATCCAACCTACATTTCGTTAAGTAGACGCAAACACTTACCCCGTTACTTCCACTATTCGCACACAAACTCACTATATTGCACCAAAGACAATACGTACTATTTATTTTCTACAATAATTTCCAAATTATTATTCAATTTCCAGAATTAAAACAATTAATTACGGAGCAATCGTTAGGTAGTTCCTTTCTGACTTTTCACCAATTCGCATCTCGATATTATTTATTTTTACTGCCATCGTCACTTGTCAATCGTCTAAAATTATGTTAAGACAACTACTGTGGCGAGCCTAGTAACGCCATCTCGTATTGTACTTGACAACTAATCGATATTGATCATTACAATTCATTAAAGAGGATTTGTTAAAGATTAAACAATGAATACCTAGAGGTATTATTGCAATATTACTAACACTTGAGAGTGGAGGTATTATACAATGCGTCCGGTCATAGACTAGCGATATTCTAGGTACTTATACAGGCTGTAAGGGTAAACACCATTAACCTTGAAACCAGTGGTTTGGTTTCATTTATAGAACGTAAAATCAATGAAAAATAACAAACTTTTTTTTATATAAAATTTTCATTTTTCCTCAAAAGCATTTCACCCTATGCGCGGGGCACAGAATAGACGCGACCTACTATCTCGCGCGGCTGCAATCGGCCGCGATGCACGGAATTGTACCTTAAGGTGTAATTGATTAACAAACATCCAAACTCACAAACTTTCACATTTATAATATTACTAGCGACCCGCCCCGGCTTTGCACGTGTACGTTTTATAGCTTAAAACCTTCCTCTTGAATCACTCTATCTATTAAAAAAAACCGCATCAAAATCCGTGGCGTATTCTTAAAGATCTAAGCATATATAGGGACAGACAGCGGGAAGCGACTTTGTTTTATACTATGTAGTGACTAGGAATTAGGATTTGGGTACGAGTTCTCTCCATCCCACCAGTTGAATCCCATGTCGGAGGTTCTGAGTTCGATACCAGCCCAAAACTCTAACTTTCCTAATTCGTGTGTGAATCAGAATTTGATTATCACTTGTGTTTAACGGTGAAGGAAAACATCGTGAGGAAACCTGTAGGCCTAGCACGAATGTTGTGACGTATCGTAACGTAAACGTAACGTTAACGCGAGTGAATTTTGAATTGGAAATACTCGTTTTGCACATAATATTTAATCGATTTGAAAACTTTATTCATATCTATGTATGATACAAATTGGGGTTGTTGCATAAACTTTAACTAAAATGCAATAGAATAGTTGTATTTTCGATTCAAAATTCACTCACATGCCAGCGTGGTGAACTAATAAAGCCTTCTCAATATAGCCTGTGCCCAGTAGTGGGATTAATATTGGCTGATTATGCTAAGTCCTCTCAATACTTATTCTACCTATTTCTATCATACAAGGTTAGTCAGAAAGGGGGTACTAATCCGCAGGCCACTTAAAGTATCACTAATGACTGTCTTAAAGCAAGTGTTAAAATTTCAAAATTCGGTAAAAAAAAATTCAACGCAAAATGATTACTTATTATTTTCGTTTTTTCAAAAATTCTTCATCCCTGTTTTACTTAGTTACAAATTCAGAAAATGGTGCTTCTAATTCATGACCCCAAATATGATCTAAAATGTAAACACAGCTGATCATAACTGGGGATAGATAGATTTTAGAGCTTTTTTTTTTTAAAATCTTTGATCACCTATTTCTCTTAAACTATTGACTTTTGGAAAAAGTTGTAGAACAAAAGTTATTCATTATCATGGGTACTTTAACCTTTTAAAAAAAAAAAAACCTTTAAAAACCTTTCGGATTAGTAACCCCTTTCCGACTAACCTTGTATACAACCGTTTGGTACCAGGAGTTCATAACATTGACGGAGTAACATCGAACCGATCGAACCTAACACATCTTTTCAGTCACTCACACAATAAAGTATAAATTATTCATACCACGTACTAATCATTGCAGATACCTTATTATTACAAGCGATTGTGTGTGCTTGTCCATATATCTTCAATACAAGGCAATGTATTGAACAAGCATCTATCTGCTATCAGTAGGTGCTTAGAGTATGAAGACAAGCTATAGAGCGTTAATGCTCATGTATTAAGTCTTTAAGTTTCATGTATTAAAGTGCAAGTCTACTGAGCGTAAACCCAAACTCAATTATCACTTGACAACTTGGCAATCGAACACAAGGCTACCCTCTTGCCTGGTACAGAATTGCGTTTGGTTGACTTAGTGTAATGACGAGAGGTAACAGCTAAAAGAATGATTGTTGCTATTAAAGATTGCCTTGCAGATAAAATACATTTGCTTCGGATGCTTGCTCACTGCATCCAAACCACGAAATATTAGAAATTCAGTGTTTCGTGCTCCAAACTATATTTTGAAATTGGCTTGCATTTAGAAAGAAGTCTTAATTATACAAGCACACATATGCTGTGCCCGCGGTTTCACCCGCATCCTACAAAAACTCCTTCATGTACCGGGATAAAAAGTACCCTATGTCCTAATTCAGGTCATGGTCTACCTGTGTGCCAAATTTAATCCAAATCCGTTCAGTCGTTAAGGCGTAATTGATTTACAAACATCCAAATTCACAAACTCACAAACATCCAAATTCACAAACTCACAAACTTCCAAATATTTTTAGGAAATAGGATAGTAAAATTATATGGGATCAAATACCGCTATCAGTAAATTACAATTTGACACACTTCGAGGAATATAGGAGTGACATTCATGTAGTGTTCAGTTCAGTAAGCAGTCATAGCCTGGTGGTTGCCTTCTATGCAGGAGGTGAATTTGATCCTGCCCACACCTCTGATTGTTCGAATCGGACCCGGATTAGAATTTGATTATTACTTTTGTATCGTTTATTAAATAACAACATTATTACACCCATTTGTTGAACGTATCAACATACCAACACAAACCATTGTGGCTTTAACAGTGATATGTCAGACGCGGCAATTCAGTGCCAAAACATACTTTTAAATGAACAGTAGGTACTTGAAGCTCGTCATTTAAAAATACACTTTCAAGATCGCATTGAAATCTAGAAAGTATCTTTTCTCTTGAGCAGTTCTTTGCATTAATTGCATTACAGATTTCCAGAGGTAAGTCATTGCATTAACGGTTAACCTGAGAGAGCTCCCAAAAATTTGTCAATTGTGTGTGTAGTCTTCCAACCCGCACCAGACCAGTGTGGACATTGGCTTAAGCCCTTTTCATTCTGAGCAGAGGCCCGTGCCTAGTAGTAGGACATTAACACATTCGAGTTCACTACACTTTTCATTAGAGATGGGTAGCTATTCTACTAACAAGCCAAATAGCGGCTATTCAAAAAATAGCCACGGCTATGATATCCGTCAACACGATAACTAGCTATTGGCTACTGGCTAGCTAGAGTAGCTAGAATAACCAACAAGTTTACGGCACAGCGCGGCAGCGGGAAGCCACCACAGAGTATAAAACAACTACGTTTTGCTTGCAGCCGCCCGGTAGCCGATAGCTGAGTAGCTGGCTAGCCGGAGTAGCCGGACTAACTACGTCCAATTCTAGCCGAAAGCTTGTTTTTTTAGCAAAAACCATACGAATAACGAAGGAAAGAAATTTCTTTAAAAAAAAGTATCAATAAAAACGAAATCTTACAATAAACTTATTATTATCATCTAAACTTATTGCCGCGGTGAAGATCGAACTCGAATCGCCTAGCTAGTGTAGCTACGCCGCCGCAACCGCTAGTCGGTTAGGGAGCCATTTAATCAATAGCCAAATAGCTGAATAGCTGGCTAGCTAGCTGGCTATTTCACCAAAAATAGCCGGCTAGCTAAGTTATTAGAATTTCGGCTAGTTACCCACCTCTACTTTTCATAGAGCTCATACGCCATGCCGTCATCCATATTGCTGGTGGACCTTCCAGGAGGGTCCACGGCATTACGTCTGCGCTAAGAGTGAACCCTCGAGGAGGGTTCCTGGCATTAGGTTAAAAACACGCTACTTTATAGTAAAATAGGTGTTTTCAGAAGGTGTTGTTGCTTGACGGTGTATTTTCCAACATAACAAAACCTACATTTAAAATGAGCCTTCCACGAGGGCACCCGGCATCGCGAATGCGACTACACAGTGCCCTCCTGGAGGGCACGCGGCACTGAACGTGTTGTATTGATTATGTTCATGTAGTGTTACTTCGCAGAAGCGCTCTATAGCTGGGCATTCATACTTCAGCTAAGGTGCATGCGAATCAATCGAACTGTCACATTGTAAACTGCACAACCATAGAAGGAATGCCAATGTATACTGGGATCGGGTTTTCTTTATCTTTTTCTTTTTGTAGCAAAGAAAAGCTTCTCAGGTATGCGTTTGTGTTAATATGCATTTAATCAATTAATGTTTGCAGTGGTGGAGAAAAATAAACATCAGGAATTCTAGAAAATAAAGCCTTATTTCTACGAGTTTTATTATGCCTAACTAACCACTATTCAAGGTATTAAATTTATATTGGGTAATCAAGATTGAAATCAAACAGAAGGAAAGAAAAAGCATTATTTCTACGCCAAAGCGGACGCACAACGAACAAATATATTTCTTAACACTAATGTACATAAATCTATCTATGTATATAAAAATGAATCCCTATTTCCCTTGGTCACGGCATCACGCGTGAGCGGCTGGACCGATTTCGCAATTATTTTTTTTTGTTGCTTTCCTAATTGTCATGAGAAGGTTCTTATGAAAGAAAATATTGATATTTAAAAAAGAAAACGAAATTATCTCAGTATGTCCATATTCTTCATTTGTTTACCGCATGCATGAAAATGGTTTTAAAGAACAACGGCAAACTCCCAAACAAACTATTGTTGAAATAATCTTTTGCGTCTGCTATTGAAACATATGTAAAAGTATAGAGCTTGAATTCCTGAACAGATTTGTCTTCAGGCTTACTATTAAAGAGACTCTCGAATTCAAGATATTCTAGCTTGAAGTTTTGCTTAACTAGAAATAGAAAGAACAATGGCGAACTTTGATACATCACTTTATCTCTATAAATAAATTGTAACGTCTTCGTTTCATCGTAGGCTTTGTGTATTCGCAATTATTTTTTTAATTCTTAATGAACTGAGCCGTTTCTGATGAAATGAGCGATTCGCCACTTGTCCCTAGGATTTGAGAAAATAGCTCATAAAGTATATTTAGGTTAGAATATTTTTATGATCATACTCGTACGAAACAAATTATATTTTTTATTAAGTAGGTAATTTCATTCTATCTTTCATCAGAGCAGCAGATCTCTCTAAAAAAATCCCATATGAATATCACTTTGGTAGTCTAGCCGTCTAGCATGCCTGGCCCTAACCAACAAAACATCATTCTAAAAAATGTTGTGAATTCAATGAAATCCATATAAACATCCTAGCCTATGCAATAATTAGCGAACACATCCCTCGGTTATAGTTTTGTGTGAACATAGGTGTACGAGTTTAGTAAAAATTAAAAAAATCTACTTTATAAGATGTAGGGTATAAATAAAAGATTTCGTGTTATTATATTTATTTGTCTTTTGCTCTTCTTAATGAGTAACACAACAATTCTGATGGTGCTGCTTTATTTCTTTGATGCCTTGGTTCCTTTGTAACACACCAATGTCATGACAATGAACATTTTAGTAAGTTACTTCCTCCATGATGACACGGGTTCACGTACCATGATTTTATTCTCCTTCTTACTAAAGAAGTATTTCCACTCCCTCTGAGACTATACCTACTCAGAGAAATTCACTTGGTCAATCACTACACAGAAAAATCCACAAAATCCATGTGCCACTTTTCACTTCTCAACTCCAAATCGAGGAGTGAAATCGTAGTCCATTAATGAGTAGTACAACGTAACGTTAACGCAACGTAGAAGTTTTAAATATTTTTCAGAAGCCGTAGCACTATCACCGAATATAATAGATAGTAATTATAATAATTATGTCCAACGACAAAGCGTAGCCGTGTAAGCAGTAAAGTTAGGCCCCTTGCTGACAACACTGTTTTTAGGACCGTGGCTACCGGCTACGCACAGTTTCAAACCGTAGTAAGTCTGGATGTCGGATATGCATGGGACAGTATGGAGCTATTTTGACGACACCGTTGCTACCGATGGCCCAGCTTGCCGCCGTGATCGGTTACGACGTGGCTACCCTGTGCTCAAACTGGTACGGTGGCCTATGTGCACTCCTTGCGGAGGCCGGTTGTACGCACGGCGCATCCTACATAAGTGGCACTTAACCCGGCTAGCTAGCGGGTACAAACCATATCATCTACGAGTTTGGCCGGGGTTCACCCGGCGCCTCGATCTCGTCTACTAGGGGCTTAATAATATACTGATATTTGACAACTCTAGGATCGACAGTGACAGTTTTTGAAAGAAAGCATTGTCATGTTTGTGTTGCTATACTTATTTTTTCATATACTTCTATTAGGTAAACAGGATTATAGAAAATCTATTTCTTTCCTAATATACGCCAAGCTTTGCTGTCTTTATTTTCTTATTTGTTTCACGAATTATTGAATAATAATTCATTAACCGAAATAAAACATCTAATAAAATAATTAAGTATTAAATGTATTAACATAGCTGGTAAAAAATCTTCGGAATTAATTATAAGGGCATCTCTCAAAATGTTGCAAAATTAAAGAAGCATGGAGAACAAATAAAAATTATTCGAGTTAACGGGAATATCAGTAAAACTTTGAAATGTAATATATTTTTTTCAGAGAGTTCGTTTTTAAATGTTAAAGCTACAAGAATATCTAGAAAAAAATTAGGCTTTTTTTAATATACCTCTTAACATCAGACGCTAATTTAAATCTCAGCAATGATTTTGCCATTGTTCTTTGTGTTACTATTTTGATTTTGTTTCTGAAGGTAGTAGGTGAGTAGTAGGTAGGTAGTAAGTAGGAAAAAGTGCATTGCAACGCATGCCGGGTACAGCTAGTATTATTAGGTATATATTCTAAACGTATAATTGAACTTAACATAAAATTACCTAGTAACCCAAACACTCAAAAACTAAAAAAAACTATGGTGCATTAGTCTAAGGCGTGAACGTATAAGAACAAACTACAAAGAACTACTCTCTAACTAACTTATGATTATTTACGGTTTACTCACGTGCATTTTTCGGGATTGCCCGACTAGTTTCGGACCCAAACTAACTAACTTGACTTAGGAACATCTAACTAAACAAAAACAATTAAAACTATGATTATAATTATATGATCTCTGAACAAGTTACCTAGGTATCTAAATATCTACTAAAAATAAAGTGAATGTGTTGAATTTGCGCGTCGCATGTGCATAAAGAAGTTATTATAAAAGTTTTTCTTAGAAAGCCGTGAAACACTCCACTTGGTATAATCCTAATCCTATCCAAATCCTAACTTCCTAACTATCCTAATCCTAACTTCCTAACTAATATTATAAATGCGAAAGTAAGTTTGTTTGTTTGTTACCTTTTCACGTCTAAACCACTGAACCGATCATCCCGTAATTTTGCATATACGTTGTCAGTTGTACAGAAACGGACATAGGGTACCATTCATCCCGAAAAAAAGTACTGTTACCGAGGAAAACCACAATAACGTTCATAGATGGTGCCACGTGTCTTTCGAATCATAATGGAATTATATTATTAGTGTGTTAAAAGTTTTTTTTAATCTAAATTAACGCGAGCGAAGTTGCGGGCAAAAGCGATACAAAATATCATTCCGAAACTAAACGACTTAAATCATTTAGATAAGATTTGCCACAGTGTCACCTGGGCTATTGACTCGATTTATTTATTTTTTAAACCGTTAGAAAAAGTAGGTACTAAATCGATACTTCTGAATTTTATAACGCAGTTGTATCGGGTAAACCAGTTAGAGACGCGTTGGCAACGTTTTATTGTTACTGTTTTTAATAAACTTTGATCTAAATAAGTACTAGTTTGAAAATAGGTCGCGCGGTCACTCCAGGCCTCACGCACTGAAGTATGTTAGGCCTGCCAGGGTCTGCAAGTAACACGCCAGCCAACCTAACATGCGCAGCGCGAGCAAATTTTGTTGTCAAATTATCTCGTCCCGAGACCACATAATGTATGGCTTATCTCATCTCGGCACGAGATAATGTATCGACAAAATTATCTCGCTTTTCAAGTCGTGTGATAAAAGTTCTAAATATAGAATTACTTGGTAACCCTTTCTAAAAACGATTCTAAAAGCTATGATCCATAATATATTATATGTTGAGAGTCAAACACTTCATCTCACTCATAGACTGATATGTAATTACTACATGATAATGAACACGTAACCCACTCACATTTTATATATTCTCCCCGACTCTCAAAAAGAGCTAAGCAGAGAAACAGCTACAACAGTTTTTAATCTCATTATTCATAGTTACAAAGCGAGTAACTCATTATACATGATATAGCATCTAAAATTGGAAAGTAAAGGTGCTGCCTCAAGTTGCCGCCGCCCACACGTGCGTAGGCGCTGACTACAATGACAGAACGGTCGTGTTTCTGCTTGAAGGCAACGGTGAATTGTATGAGACATAGTGATGGGCGCCAGCGGTTAGGTATCACTTACTTATTGGAGATGGAACAAACGAAAAAATGTAAATCGTAAATGTAAACAAATAATATTTATAATTAATATTGGAATTGTTTATAAAGTGAACAAGAACAATTATGCTGGAAGACAGATTCTTATAACAAACATGATTGATAACTGGGATAAAACGAAGGAAGAATTGGGATGAAAATTAAAAATGATGGACATCACATAACATCACGCCTGTATTCTCCGAAGGGTTGGCAGAGGTTTATAATACACCCTCATTTTGCCGTTACGTTTAAGTCCCATGTAATAGGGGGCGAACCTATTGCCATCTACTGAACACGAATTCAGACTCTGGGCTGTTACTGAGATATTCCACCTGGAAACCCCCAATAACACTTTGCCCGACCTGGGGATCAAACCCAGGACCTCAGCAGTCGCTAGCGCGACCGCTAGACCAACGAGGCAGTCTAATTAAGTAGACTACAGAAAAAATCCAGACCGAGAAATGTTCGATCCATACCCCTGACAATAAAGCTTATCCTTATTCAATGAAGCCATAAGTAACAATCAAAAATCATAAAAAAAACCCTGAGATAATTTCCAGCCCGCTACCGCTTATGAACAAAACAGCAGTCTCTAAAAATACATAATTATTATAACAAATATCCAACAATTTATTTAAATATGTTAGCCAATACATTCTCTACATTAGAAGGCAATCGTATGTAGACCAAACCAAACATGGAAGTTATTTTGCATAAATAAACTTTAATTCCAAACAGGTTGTCTTCGAACATCTGTTTCTTTGTTTGCTCCATTGAAGAGCAAGTTTTATCGTCACATTAATTGTTAATTAGTATTTAAGTTTTATCTCTTTTTTTAATTTATGTATAGCTAGCTGTGCCCGCGACTCCGTCCGCGTGGAAGTCGGAAACCGATACTATGTCGCAATAACTAAACAAATTCTTGGTAACTTTAAATTCTAATGTCTTTTGATTGAGCGAACCAACTGTTGAATTTTATTTTATTTATGCAAAAATTAATTTATATTTAATTATAAATTATTTATTTTATTTGCCCATTAACAAATTATGAAATCAATACGCAATCAATTTGAGAATCTATAAAACAATATTATTTTATAAATATCGGTCACTCTGTATGACGGACTTACAGTGAACAGACGTATATCAGATTCCTAGTGTAATATAATAAACGTTATTATTATTCAAAGCAAGTTTGTTTCTATTTTAGTCCTTAACTTGCAACACCAACTACGATGAAACAAAAACGACATGTTACTCCAAGATACGCACAATATTAGTCTATAAAAGCCAACCGCATTGAGTCAGTGCGTTTAACGTGATACATGCACAAACAAACAGATAAACATACAAAAAAAAACAAAAATGATCGATATGGATCCTATTTGTTATAACACCGCAATTTTTTTTTTAATATTTCCTATTTACAGACAAGTCTACAGATTTATTATAAGATAGATATGTATTGCTAAAGATCTTTCATTGAAGATACGTTAAATAGTAGAGTATTGAACTTTAAATATGTTACACTATAATCTGTTTTTTAAATCTGGGATAGGTACTTGACAGGCATGATTGTCAAATTTATTATCAATTTTAGGAACATTATTCTCTGGGATTAAAAAAATATGATAAGGCACTTCTTTTACTATGGATCTCTTCCTTTGATCACAGATCTTTAAAAAAGGAAAGATAAAGAAAATATCACATGCTTACCGATGAGAAAAGTAAAAGTGTTGAACTTTAGAGAGACGATACGATGAGCTTTTAAGCAATCACTACACTTTACTTACGCCGAATATAAGTTTGACCATTTCAAGAACTGTTTTGACAGTAATTCCAACTCTTCTGAACTAGTCATGGGTCATGAAATTGTTTGTAACTGTCTAAAACACAAACTCAAAAAATAGAATAGTTCTTTATTATACCACATAATAAAACAAACAAAATTGGTAAAAAACAGTATAAAAGGCGGTCTTATCGCAAAAAGCAATCTCTACCAAACAACCTTTGGATGGATCTGGATAAAGCATAATCTTTGCAACAGAACTTTGGAAATTCTCAGAATTTCACCTAAAGAATGTCATATCTCTCGCCTCATCCGTTTCAAAACCCATAAACTAACCACTGCCCTTCTTTTTGATAACACGAATACTTGTGTTTCTATAATGTTAAGGTCACAGCTCATTAGAGCCATCCGGCACCCGACCCGCATCGCCTCGTCGCTCGGCGTCCACTCGTTGTCAGCAGGTGGTTCACGGGTGGACGCCGCGTGGTCAACCAGAGGAGTCGTCGGAGGAGTCCACACGATAGCAGCGCGCGTTTCACTTGGGACTTGTGCCTTGGCAATGCGCAGCAGCGCAAGGCAAGCATGCGAGCAGCGAGTTGTCACTGAGTAGTCAACTCGTCGTCCGCACGTGGACGGCATATGCCCGAGGCGATCCGGTGACGCTACGGAGTTAATGTAGTAAGCTCATATCCATACAAGTTCATATAAAGAATACTAACTGCACGAGGCGAGGCGATGCGGGTCGGATGCCGGGTGGCTCTAATGGGCTGTGACCTTTACCCCTCGTTTACACCCGGGTATGAAACATGTATTCTACATGAATCTGAGATTTTTTCAGAAAAAATAATTGCTTTAACAAGATCTTTAAAATGCTTATTTTAATAATTATTTTAAATCATGCTCGTTACACGTTAAAAATCAGTAACTTCTTTTAAAAAGATCTTTAAATAATTTCTTTACAACTTGTACCACAACTTGTTTTTAGGTGTAAACGAGGGGTTATACGTTCTAAATTGTAGACTAAGGCTGACAGGTCTGACATCTATGGCTAATTCAACTAACTAACTGATTGCTTGAGGCTGACCAAATGGCGTCGTGTTAAGCCACAAACGAGATAACGGTGAGATGGACAGAATTAGTAAGGATTATTCAATGCTAGATTTGGACATATAAATGTAGCAATCATATTACTTCCTTCACTGCAAGACAACAGAAGAAGTCGTTGGCAATACGGCAAGCAATCCACGAACATAGTTCTTAACTACACTCCAAATAACCTAAATATCATGTATCAATTGGTATTTTCAAAAATAAATATTTAAATTGAAAAATAAAATCGCTCATCAAAAAAAATCTACTCAGAGTTTGACATTCGTTTTTACGGAATCCCAAACTATTTTAAGCTAGATTCGTCTCTGGCTTTGGACTTGAACTAAAAGAAATTTAAACAGGATACCTCCAGGAATCTTTAGCAGTCATTAAATTCTTCTTCTTCTACCTGCCCTCATCCCATGTTACTTGCAGTTGATCCAAAATGTTTTCTTCTTCCATTCTTCCCATTATCCGTCCCGCTATCATTTACTCCCTTTTCATTCATATCATCTCTCGCACAATCAAACTCAAACTCAAAACTCATTTATTCAAAATAGACTAGAATTACTTAGTTCTTTTTGAACGTCGGTTTTACAATATAGACATCCCCCAAAGAGCCCTCCCTTCATCGCTTCCTAGTGTTTATGCTGTGAAGAAGAAACGGCGCAACAAACTCCCCAGCAACACAGATATGTCTGTCAAGTGAATAAATTAATTGACTCTATACAAAGAAAATCATAATATTTTTTACAATAATAAAATTATGCACATAAAGGAAAAGTAAAAATTAAAATAGTACATAAGTAGGTATATAAATCAATTCTGTATGAATTGAGATAAATCAAAATCGTATCTAAATAATATAGATACTTATATAAAACAACACATAAAAACTAATGGTTTCCAGGGAAGCCACATGTGCAGAAAAGAACTAGCGCCACACGTGCCTATCGTCAACATATTCGTTTATCTTATAGTATGCCTTTTTAATGAGAACTGATTTAACGTGAGATTTAAATTTGCCATCTGTGAGATCCGTAATTGATTTGGGAAGCTTGTTATAAAATCGAACACAGTTTCCTAGGAATGACTTATTCGTTTTGGATAATCTAAATTTAGGGACTACTAATTTATGTTTGTTCCTAGTATTTATATTATGAACGTCGCTTTTTACACTATACATTGGCAGATTTTTACGTACAAACATAATGTTTTCAAAAATGTAAAGGGAAGGCATCGTCAGAATATTAATCTCTTTAAAGAAATCTCTAAGGGACTCCCGAGGACCCATATTGTAGATCGCGCGGATTGCCCTTTTCTGTAATATAAATATAGAGTCGCGATCGGCCGCTGCCCCCCACAGCAGAATACCATATGACATAATGCTGTGGAAGTATGCAAAATAAACAAGTCGGGCAGTAGGTACGTCAGTTAGCTGTCTTATTCTTCTGACTGCAAAAGCAGCAGAACTTAACCTACTAGAAAGGGCAGTTATATGAGCACTGTAATTTAGAATCTATTGTTATGCCTAGAAATACAGTTTGTTCTACTATGTCCAGTTTACTGCCGTCAAACGTTATGTTTACTCCTACATGGGGAACGTTTGGCAACGAGAACTTTAAACATTTCGTTTTAGTAGCATATTTATTAAAGATTATTTGCAGCAAACCATTTAGAAAGAGCGGATAAACTACTATTTACATTTAAAAGATCCATGTCTTTCCTATTGATTTTAAAAATAAGGGAAGTGTCGTCCGCGAACAAAATTATATCAGATAGTGCCGACATCATGTAAGGAAGATCATTAATATAAGCTAGAAACAGAAAGGGGCCCAGAATTGAGCCCTGTGGCACGCCCATTTTTACTAGAGACCCTGAAGATGTTATGCCAGATATGCCTACTTTTTGTTGTCTTTTCGAAAGATAGGAAGACCAGTTCCAGAGGACGTCCACGAATACCATAGTGATTCAACTTACAAATGAGCGTTTTATGATCCACGCAATCAAAAGCCTTGGAAAGATCACAGAAGATGCCAACAGCATCCTGTGACCCTTCCCAAGCCTCCAAGATATGAGTGACTAATTTCGCACCTGCATCTGTCGTCGATCTACCCTTCGTGAAGCCAAACTGTCGATCGTGTAAAATCCTATTTTTATTAAAATGTGACAACATCTGTTCAAGCATAATTTTCTCAAAAATCTTACTTATTGATGGAAGAACTGAAACGGGTCTATAATTAGAGGGATTATGCTTGCAGCCTGATTTAAAAATTGGAATAACTTTGCTGTGTTTCATCAGATCAGGGAAATTACCGCTATCTACACTAAGATTAAATATTTTTGCAAGAGACGGGGCTATACAACCAATAATGGATTCAAGTACTTTAATAGAAATACCCCACAGGTCTTCAGTGTTTTTAACATTTAAGCTTTTAAAAGTTTTTATAACTGCAAATGGTGTAACATGTTTAAACTCGAAATTTGGAATATCTTTAGAAAAGAATTGTTTCAACAGCGATTCTGCTGCTGATGGTGATGAGTCAAGTGACTTCGTGACTTCGATCGGGATATTTGAAAAAAATAATTCAAATGCATTAGCAACTTCTACCTTTTCCGATAAAGTTTTATTTTCAATTTTCAAAGATATTTCAGGATCCCTAGGATTCACTTGACCAGTTTCAGTGTTTATAACTTTCCATACCGCTTTTATTTTATTTTTAGATTTACTTATTTTGCTACTGATTAATTTTGATTTTGCAAAAGTACATACCTTCTTAAATAATTTTGAATAGTTTCTGACATAATCATGAAAAGATTTATCAGAACTAAAAGACTTTTCATAATATAAGTCATAAAGCACATCTCTACTTTTTCTTATACCTTTTGTGGCCCATTCATTGAAGCTACATTTACTGTTAAATTTAATATTCTTTAAAGGGCACGATTTATTAAATTCTTGGCATATTATATGAAACAACTTATTATAATTTTGGTCAGGGTCATCTGATGTAAAACGAGTAAGACACAATTGAGTTTCAATATTATCCTGCAATGATTGCAATTTATTTTTAGTCATTAATCTAATTTTAATATTTTTAGTTGTTAATAACTGTCTATTTATTTTAAAGTTTACAATTTGACCCATGTGGTCAGATCTAACGCCACTAATTACGGATGTGTTGTTTACTACACTATTTGTAAAAATATTATTTAAACATGTCCTGGTAGCGGCAGTAATTCTAGTGGGTTGATTTATAATATGTTTTAAATTAAGAGAATTAAATAATGCTAAGAATTTACTCTTGTCGGGTGAGTCCACTAAAAATCCATCCATCTTTCTTTGGTCTCCCTCTTCCATCCATCAACATTTATATTCCTCCCTCTCTTAGTCACATGCTTTTCATCCCTCCTCATCACATGCCCATACCAAGATCATCGGTACCCTTTCAACTTTTCAACAGCCGTCATATAATTCGTAGAAGGAAAGAATCTTAAGTAGACATCTGATCTAGAACAATTCTGGAACATCACACTATAATCCATCTGGTACACAAAATCTCAAGGTTAATACCGTTAATGATTTAGAGATTAAATTAAAGTGTCTAGACATTATTTATGTTATTAATTTAAAAACTGATGAATGAGACAGTCGATTACTCATAGCCTTTTACAAACAGTTCTATATTTTAATTCAACTTTGGTCTCGAATTCTGAGAACATTTGTGACCTAGGATGCCCAAATGTGTGCATCCTTATATTCTTGACTGTCTTGATGAATGATGACATTATAAACGAACAGTGCACATTAGACAACACCACAATCTCTACTTGAAAACCAAAAATTATTGATAGTGGTTTAACTTAGTATCACATAATAGGACATGGGTTCCATCGTTCAAACATATTGGGTATGTGAATTAGCAAGTAAGGATAAATATTTCCTGTCTTGAATTTTCTGTTCAATCCTAAAGATTATTTAGACTTCGCACCAAATATGCAACATGGATTCCAAGATATGCTCCCAGATGATAGTAATGTGGAGGAATATTTAGACGCCTAAGTGCACTTTTAATTTGTTTTATTTTGAACTGTGATTTTATAGTATTTATAACTAGATATGATATTTAGATAATTTATTTAAAGATATTTAAATGGCAATTGGGATGGATACTTCCTATATCGCGAGGTGGAATCATAATAATAAATTCTAAAACTTTTGCTACGATGTCATATCATCATGCTGGTCTTTTAGTCCTACAAAAGGACATTTAAGCGATAATGTTTTACGACAATGTGTCGCTGGCAATACTCAGCAACTATTTACAGCATTATACATTCAACCTATTACATTAGTAATAGATTGAGTGTATAATGCTGTGAGTATTGCCGGTGACATTATAGTATACAGTATTGCTAGCAATGTACGGCTCGAAGATTATAATTATTTGCTGTCTACTAAAGATAACCATACTCGGCAACACTCAGCCATATCAGCAATAGTGGAACAATATTGCCGAGTAATAGAATCATATTGCCGAGTAATAGAATCATATTGCCGAGTAATAGTCGTTTATCAGCTTCTTTAGGATATAAGGTTTTTTACCGCTATTGACATCAACCGTGTGTTTCTCAAAAAAAAGCCACTACCTTCTTCAATCCCACTTTTATGACACCCACACCATATAGTGGGTGTCATAAAAGACAACTAAGCTATTACGTCATGAAGATGGGCAGTAGCGTCCTTCTGTCTGCTAATATCAACAAACGGCGATCACCGGTTCATCTAGCAAACGTGGTGATTATTGCAATTTCCTATTTGATAGGAGAATTGCACTGGTCGATTTTCGCCGCTCGGCTAGGCCGCATGGTGAAAATCGATCGTCTAAATGACAATTCAACTGGGCTGCAAGTGACTAAAATCGCAAGCCCCAAAGTTGGGTGCCATCCGACTTTTGCCGTGCGACGACAAGCCGCATGCGGCGGGTGACTAAAATCGACCGTGTACAATGGTCAGTTGCAGGCGATCGCCCGCCGCATGAAGTGTGTTTTGTGTTGTTCTTCTACGTTGTCGGTATCTTGAATAATTGAACTACGAACTATTTCGATGCCGGCACGTAAAACACCTGCTCTGCTCAACATGTTCTTCGGAAATAAACAAGTCGCATGTGATTTTTGTTGGCCGGTGTAAACGGGGTGATGATTCGATTTTTTCGATTCCACTTACCGCACGGCTAAAATCGACCCGTGTAAACCCCCCATGACCGTTTATTGTACCGGTCATTGGGATTCATTGTTCAGCAATGTACGGTTTCTGATGAATATGATGCGGTCAAGCCCTAAATTAAAGTAGGTCAATACAATTATGAGCTATTTATAGTCCTTAATTAGTGGTCAATTAATTATAGTTAGTATTACATTAATTGCTATTCGCGATTGCCTCAATACCAAGCAATGTACTTTTATTAATTGCTTGCACTAATCGAACTGCAAACGGGCCTTTCAGGTCACGATTTTAATGAATGAATGTTTACATTGTATAGGCAAGGATTAATATTGGTAAAGCTTGCCCACGTAGTGAATATGGCAATAATAGGGATTGCCTGCCGTTTTGTGAGGCAAATGTCCAGGAGCGAACTTCAATAGGCCAAGTCACAACTTTCAAGCCTATTTAGTTTTTTTTTATCTATATAGTCGAGTTTGTACTTGCAAGGCGACGTAAACGCGACAGAGACACGACGGAGACGCAACGGAGTCGCGACGGACACGCGATGGCGACGGAGAAGCGACGGCGAGGGCACTAACAAAATTATGTCACCCGACTCATAAGCAATGTGGCCACCACAATTTAATTATAGAAGTTTGTTTTAGTGATACCGCCGTCGCATCGCCGCCGTCATTGCGGCTGCGGCCTTAAAGCTCCATTGATCAATACATACCTCTATTCTGATAATTTTACTAGCCCATAAAATCAAAGAATTTACTTGTTTATCTTTGTAATATATTCGTAGTGGTATAGATTGTACTAATTAGCATATTAACATTATTATTCCGATGTTACTAACAGTCAAAGCTATACAACTAAAGCTAAAGTAATATACAATTTTATTACTTTTTTATAACAATTTTTTATTGTCAATGGAACTAAAAAATTCACCGTGCTACATACCGAACGTAAAATCGGGATTACAACACTAGGTTATGGTAATCCGTTGTTATTCTGTATGCTTAATAGTGATGTGAAATCATCGATAAATGGTTATCGAGAGACGATCTATTCAAATTGCGTGGTGTCAATTTTTATGTTTTTTTGAAATAAAGCGTTGTCGATGTTCTTTGATTTTGATGGTTAAGTACCTAATGCATATGAAATTTTGTTCAATTTATACTGCACAGTGATTTAATTTTATTTTTACTCTAATACTATGCACGATGAATAAAACTCTGATCATGTCTGTAATCTGTTTATATAAGACAAAACATGTCACCTATTCTAATCCTAACTAATATTATAAATGCGAAAGTAAGTTTGTTTGTCTGTTACCTTTTCACACCTAAACCACTGAACCGATCATCCTGAAATTTTGCACATACGTTGTCAGGTGTAAAGAAACGGACATAAGGTACCTTTCATCCCGAAAAAAAGTACTGTTCTCGAGGAAAACAATAGAAAGGAACTTTAGTAGTGTGTTAAGAGTTGATTGACAAATTCTAAATTAACGCGAGCGAAGCCGCGGGCAAAAGCTATCTAAGATATTTTAATATAGGTATATTATAATTATAAATTTATTTGTGCATTCTTTACGGTTAACGCTTCTTGTTTTC
This sequence comes from Amphipyra tragopoginis, assembly GCA_905220435.1. Lineage (NCBI taxonomy): Eukaryota > Metazoa > Arthropoda > Insecta > Lepidoptera > Noctuidae > Amphipyra > Amphipyra tragopoginis. The sequence goes on along the minus strand of HG992015.1, from coordinate 11,729,643 downwards.
TCGTATCGAAACGGGTCATACGAAAATTGGTTATGCCGTGGGGAAAAGATTAGGCGACCATTAAGGTTGGAGCGCCGGACGTACTTAAGTATTGTACATCCTGCATTAACACTTTATAAACGAATTATCAATATTATTGAATGAATACATTCAATATCAAACGAGAGGATAGCTCTGCTGTTTTGTTTGTAAGAAGACTTTTAAGAAGACAAACCGCAAGCAATGAAATATTTTTTCATCTTCATATTCTGCCTCCACAATCCCACTGCTGCGCATAGCCCTCCTCTTTTGTATACCACCCACCCCTACCCTGCCAGTTCCATCCAGGTTACCCGCGACAGGTTTGATGTCGTCAACCCATCTTGCTGCAGGGCGTTCCTTACTTAGCTTGTATTATTCCACTAGCTTTACCCGCAGCTTTGCCTATGGAAACATAAGGTAACTCATCACTCACACTCAATAGCGCGATAATTTTTATCCTATAACCTGACTCGCTCTATGACGGACATTTTTGCCAAATTTCAAATAAATCTGTTCAGTAGTATTGACGTGAAGCTCAAACATGCAAACAGAAAAACAGACAGGAACTCTAAAAACTTCAGTTTAGGCATCAGTATCGTTCCTAATATATATTATTTTTCGAAACTATTTAATATTCAATGTACAGTGTTAGCTTCGTTACGATTTTATAATATGTGTAGATAACTATAGGTATTATATTGGGTGTCGCTCAAAACTTGCAAGATACTAGACATTCTTATGGAAATCTTCTAAGCAAATAAATCAACATAAATTCTATCAAACACTATTCACACATCCAAACCCAGCTACGAAAACCATACATCACTCACCAATCCGACCGCAACAAACAAATCGATTCCCATATCGATAAGTACAATCGATACCTACACCGATAACTACAATCGATTCAACAACACACTATTTTCATTGATCGTTCGCCGTCGCCCATTCACCGTCTCTTACAGTCGCGTAGGTTTGACGCCCGCGGCCATTGTGTGTGTGTGTGGGCGGCATTATAATCATCTGTAATTACATACGACCCGTTGACATGTAAATTAACGCTTTTAAGCGATATGAACAGGAATCACGATTTCTAGTTCAATCGATATGTAATTGATTAATTGGGCAGCATTTTCCCACGAGTTTTGTTGTGATGTTTGTTTGTTTTTTGATAGTTTTAGCGCAAGCATTTCAATATGGTAATTTATTAAACAGCATTCTAATCGCGCAACAGACTCGTAATCGTTCTGGCCATGATTTTGACAGGTCAACAATTTCCATAGCAACGTTTGTATTAACCTAAGATCAAGTTAAGAAGTTGAGATGTTCGCATAACTCGTAAAAATTTTGGGAAAAGCAGTTTTTTTTTCGCGATCTCATTTTTGGTCCCATAGTAAAAGTTGTTCATAATGATGAGTACAGTGACCCCTTAAGAGGTTGTGCGTTATTTAAGTTACACCTTGTATATACAAGGAGTAGCTGACTGACTGACTGATCTATCAACGCACAGCCTAAACCGCTGGGGTTAGAAACTTGAAATTTTGACAATAGGTTCCTTTTGTAACGTAGGCATCCACTAAGAAGGGATTTCTCGAAATTCACGCAAGCGAAGCTGCAGGCAAAAGCTAGTGTGAAAATAAATTGACAGCCACAAAAGTATTAACATAGATTCAAGTAGAAGTATTGTTTACAAACGCTCCACACTCCGTTATGTCTATAAATAAAACTATAGAACTGGCTAGCTACCAGCTAGTCTTTAGTCTTTAGCTCAGAACATACGTGTCTATACTTAGGACTTCAAGGAATGCTTTGTGCCGTTTCGGAGTTTGCAGGTTCGCTTCACCTGTAAGGTAGGAGCTATAGATATTTATATATGGACAGATACTGTTCTTAGTGTATGATAAAACGTATCTATCTATACATGTAATAAATCTGTAGACCTAGCTTGTCTTTACAAAGGAAATATAAAAATAAAATAGCAGTGGTGTTAAAGGATAACCAATAGAATCCATTTCGAAAAAATTTAGAAGTTTGTTTGTGCACGCATCACGTAAAAAGTACTGACTCACTGCAGTTGGCTTTTATAAAAAAAATGTGATGCGTATCTCGGAGTAACATTTAGTTTTTGTTTCATCGTAATCAGTTCGCTCAATATAAAGATATTAGGGTTTGAAGTTATCAAGAAGTTTGTTTAGTTATTACGTTATACGAGTAATATTGGTTTCCGACTTCCACGCAGACGGAATCGCGGGCACAGCTAGTACAGAATAAATTTTCAAGATGAGAATTCAGAATCAAAACCTTAACAGTGACGGGGCAATGGATTTTGTTGAACAAACCTTTCGGAACTAAAAACTTTTCACGTATCTAACATATAAATCGACTGATTCGATAAATGGATTTCGATGTACTCATACCTGTACTTCTACTACTGCATATATTACCAATTTTACAGACAGAAACGTTGATCAAACGCAACCGAACCGAAGCTGAATCGTTCATTTCGACAGTTTTCATTTACAAAAACTGTCAAAATCGACGCTTCTTACGTATACTAGTGCAAGTGCAAAAACACAACTTTACAAAGAGACTGGTTTTTGCACTTGCATGGGTATACGTAGAACACATCGAATAGTTTGACAACAAAAACAAAACCAAACATTTTGACAGTATTCGTAAACCAAAACAGACTGACTTGGATTCCAGTCCAAATAAATATTAAACGCATCCAATATTATCTATAAACAACACACACAAATTCCATTCCCATTCATTCTTGTATTTTAATGAGACACGCAAGTTTTCTCTCCGTTTCGTCACGGTGGATGACGTCATTGTGCCCACGCGCATTGCATCGTTGCGGAAGTATGCTCTCGTAGATTTACATTTGTAGGTACATACGTTGTATAGAGTGGAAGGTTATAGCTGATATGGCTGGGTGACCTGTTGTTATGTATTCATTAAATATTATCTACCATAGCCACAATGGTCCAGAAGTTGCAAGGACGGTCTAGTTGACGTCTTTGGGTCGTTCTTAGGTGCTAGAAAGAATAGAGGCTTGTCTTCTTTCACATTTTTTATGTTATAAATTGGCAAACAAACTGACATCAAACGAGGCCTAGTATGAAGTACCATCCAGCCAATTAAATAATGTATAAAAGGTCAACAAAATTTTTGTATTAAAAAAATCATCTCGCGTAAGAATTCATTCAAAATACACAGGATTTTTAATGGATTCTTAAAGAAAATTGAATATTATTTTCACGATCAAAGGTTTGTTTGCAAGCAAAATATAAATAGCTGCACTATAATGCGCTCTGTCATTGGAACAATGCGTTTGTAACGCAGTATCCTCTGCCTATCTGATTTGATAGCAAAGTTATCAGAGTCAAGATAATAATTGGCATACTCATTGTTAAAATGATCAACTCTCAGTGTCGAAACATCAACTTTCAGCGTGGAACCATCAACTCTCAATGGGTTCCCTATCCATTTCCATAAAATTTTAAGACCTAATATAACTTAGCATAATTTTGTTTGGCATAATTATATTTTCGCATAATATAATTACGCATAATTTTTTTAAGCATAATTTCTGTAACCATAATAATGATTAAGCATAATATTCTAAAGCATAAATTTATAAAGCATAAAGTTCTAAAGCATAACTTTTTTAAGCATAATAAATATCCTAAGGCATAAATTTATTTATGCATAATGATATTAAAACATATTTTTATAGGTATAACAATGAAATAATTATTAACGGTTGCATATTAGAAAATCAAAACTTTCCTGAGCAAATTTCAAAAGAACAATCGTCTCACGATTATTCGTCACCTACTTTCATTTTCACAATAAAAACTTAAGGGGATGTTTGTAAGGTTGAGGCTCCAAAGCAGAGTCGACGGAGCCCCGCTGTGCGGGGCTCCTATTTCTGTCTGCAGGGTTTAAAGTAACCTAACACGAAGGGGATGACGGGGGCTTCGTTCGCTCGCTTCGCTCGCTCACTCTAGCCCCCATCATCCCCTTCGAACCTAACCTATCCCTGTCGGGGTGCGCCTGCGACTAGATTATTAGACAATGGTAAAAACATTTCTGATTATCATAACTAACGTTATGCCAATAGTCATTAGGCCTACTAACGTTATGCGAATCAAATTTATGCCAAAACAAATTAGTCTTTAAGATGATTATGCCAACATAAAATGTATGCCTAAAAAAATTATGCCGAAGTATTATTATGCCAAAACAAATTGTGCCAAAATCGTTATGTCGAAGTATATTAGGACAAAGAACATTATGCGAAAAGAAGGTATCCCCTCTCAATGGCACGACATCAAATCTCGGTGGCGAAACTTCAACTCTCAGTGTCGAGACATAAACACTGGTCAATCTCTCATTGTCGTGACTAGGGAATCCAATCCCCCAAACGCGGGATCCCGCAGATGCTGGTTCCCGCACCTTTTTTGCGGTATCTGAAATGCGGGATTACTCGTGCGGCAAGTTTGCGGGATGGAAAAAACAAATACATATATGAGCTCAGACGACGTTCTGATTATTTTTAAGACCCAGCACTACCTCATTAATAAGTGATTTAACAACTTTCCCATGAAACTCGTGCGTGACTTTACTATAGCATTTGTATGGAAAATACTTTAGTTATCAGTTTTTAATTAAAGCTATTTTTTTTTTTAAATAAGCTTCTTTTTTATGCCTCTAAGGGCCGATTTTTCAATCGTCAGATAACTTTTATCTGGGGAATAAGTTTGACGTTTTGACAGCTTTTGTATAGAAAATATGTCAAACCGTCATATTTATTCCTCGGATAAAATTTATCTGACGATTAAAAATCGGCCCTAAAACCAAAAAACCAATAAAATTAAATTGTCAATACAAATCTAAAAGATGAAAGGTTGAAAATTGTATTATATCGTTTCTTAAAAGAAGCTGATTATTTTTACCTCTAAAGCATCATTCAAATCAATTGTTGATTAGTAATAAATAATAACTCTATTTAATAATGATAATAAATATTAAAATTTACTTGTCTCTATTTTTTTTTAAATAACTATTCAAAGGAAAAGAATATAAAAAAAAATCTCAATCCCGCTAATCCCGCGGGATCTGCGGGACCGCAATTTTGATGCGGGATTGGATTCCCTAGTCGTGACATCAACTCTCAGTCTAAAGTCATCAACTCTTAGTGTCATCAAAATGTGTGTTATTTAACACATGAGTTATTATTTCGATACCTACGCAAAGATTACATAATATTTGAACAAGTGATGCTTGGTGCTTACTATACTAACAACTGTTTACACGTTGGTTAGTAAGTTATAATTCAAAGTAGGTACACCAATCGTTACAAGCGCTTAGCACATGCAGTTGCTTCATCTGTAATACGCAATATACTAACTAATCATTCGTTAATCAAAGTAAAGCACTTAGCTTGTTTATAACACACTAGTGGTCGCAGTTTTTCGAGATAAACGTAGTCTATGTCCTTCTCCAGGTTCCAGACTATCTCTTCACCAAGTTTCATTAAAATCGGTTTAGCGGTTTAGGCGTGAAAGCGTCACAGACAGACAGAGTTACTTTCGCATTTATAATATAAGTAGAGATCAGCGTAACATAATCAGCCCATAACCGTCCCACTGCTGGGCATGGGCCTTTTCTCACAATGGTTTAGGCCTAGGAAATTTCTGTAAAAATACCAGTACCCTTACGTCCCAAGTTTGCAAAGCGAAAAATATGGAATAAATCGAGTTCATAGAGATTTATGTAAATAAAAAATTAATAAAAATAAATATTAGCCTGTAACTGTCCCACTGCTGGGCAAAGACCTCTTCTCATACAGAGAAGGAACGAGCATTGATCGCCACGCTTGCTCATTGCGGGTTGGCGATTTCAGACCATAAAGTCCAGGTTTCCTCACGATGTTTTCCTTCACCATTTGTCAGTGGTGTCTTAGATTAACTAAGAAAGTACATATGAAATTAAAAAAATCACATTGGTACTTGCCTGGATTTGAACCAGTAACCCGGTGCTTAACAAGCGGGGCTGCAACCTCCGGGCCACCACGACGATCATGTAAATATTACAAGAAAAATAAAACGATGTCTCTAACTGCCTAAGTTTTTTTTTAAATCAAACTAAATACCGTTTAACTAAATAACTTTTTATACGTTTCCTTCCAAGGTACGGAACCAACGCCACGCGAGTCCGACTCGCATTTGGCCGTTTTATATTTCGGTTCGGTCACTCACTAACATTCGGTTCGAGTTTCTTTTGTGTACCACCCATGTTTTCATACCAAAACCGCGGAGTGACATAAACCTCATAATGCATCAGCTATAACAGGGTATCATCAGTTGCAAGTAATTATACACTATGGAACGATCCATCAATATTTTAACATTTTGCAACAGGCACATATGAACAGTTTGATCGATCGTCACATTGTAGGACAAATAACTCTTTTGTACCGCTATCAGTTCTTAGGAAAGATTACATTATTGTAATTATGTCGTGATGTCGTGACTTGTGTCGCGGATATGTCGTGTTAATAAGCTTAAAACTAGGACGTTGAATAAGAATTAATACATGTATCAATGACGGCAATATCGGTCAGGGGGCGGGGGGTAATAACGTCACACGTGGTGAATCATATTTCGTTTCATATTGCCAACTGGCAAATGCAGCTTGAAAGCAATTAAGATGCAGTCAGTGCAACTGAATGTGCAGTCCACTTGCAGTTATTATTATGAAAATGAAACGAAATATGATTCAGCCCGTTGTTAGCCCCCCTAGTATAAAAGTTTGAATGTTCTAGTATCTTACATCTACGTATGTATATTTTATTTATGATACTACATACCGTCATCAAAAATTGTGGGTGTAGGTACATTGTACAAAAGAAGGTAAATTCTATTAACAAAATTGAACTGCAAACGAACCACAACTTTCAACCAGCTTTCTTTTACGAAATCCGTCAAAATGTTTGATTTTGTTTTCGTTGTCAAGCAATTTGACAGTTTTTGTAAACTAAAACTGATTGAATGAACGGTTCGGCTTCGATTCGGTTGCAATAGATCAACGTTTCTGTTAGTATAATTGACTCCAATACTAATAATATATCGGACTTACCCTAACGCACGCTGCGTCAGGGTTAGTCCGAATATAAGTTATGTTTATCCAAATGGATTTACCTCAGGTTGGGGCAATATTTTTAATTGCTGGCTAGAGTAGAGTGCGACGCCATTTTATTCTACTCCTAAGAGCGGTTACGCACTGCATCCGATCCGGATCCGTGAAAATACGGTCATAAAAAACTCGGACCGAGTTCGGATATTGCTTTTCGCACTGCATACGATCTGAATTCGTGAAAATACGGATCTAGAGTCTAAAAATCTCGGACCGAATTCGGATATTGCTTACGCACTAATCCGATCTCTGATCCAAATCCAAACAATTCAGGGGCCATCTTCGGCATATGTCCGATTTGAATCCGAGGTAGTGCGAAAGCGTTCATCACAAACAGTACTACGGCTACTTCGGTCCGTCACCATTTCTTCCGAATTGGAGACTCACGGATGACGGAGAGAAATCGGATGACGGAAGTCGGATCTAGTGCGTAAACTAACATACAAATAGTTCTATGACTACTTCGGAACGTATTTTCATGGATTCGGATCGGATGTAGTGCGTATCCGCTCTAACTCATTTCGCCTCGTAATATTTAACGACACATTCTACAGCTTGCCCGAACATCCCTTATGTCTGGATTTACCCCATATCCAGACATGCCTCAACTCACCCTACACCTCTGCCCACGCCTTCGGGGAATACTATGAAACTGCCTCCTAGTAAGGTCCAAGAATAACAAAACATAAACTGGTATTAAAGCAAGGTAAACAGTAGTCCTAATTACTAAACCGAGCATTTTGTTGTAACAAAATAATCATTGGAATACATTATTAAAACGAGTTCTACATTATCAGAGACGGACTCCGAGTTGTAAAATAAAAAACTATGTAACTTATTCAGAGGACCGATTCATTGTTTTTTTTTTTGTGTATTCTCTCTCGAGCCGCGTCCAAAATCGTTAGTTCAGACAATTGTCGTTTGCAAGAACTGTCAAAATATTTGACAACTAAAACAAAACTAAAGATTTTGTCAGTTTTCATACAACACGCATAAAACAACTTTGCTGCTCTGAAACCAAGCTTTCAACTTTCTGTTCCTTAGGTACTTCAGAGGGGCAAAGTTATTTACTATGGGACCAAAACGTAATCGCGAAAAAAAAATCTGCTGCTCCCTACGTTTTGACGAGTTATGCGAACATAAATGTAGGGAACAGCCGTTTTGGGGTGCATGAAAAGAGCCTCCACGAGTGACGATACTTAAGTACGTCCGGCGCACCCTGGGCAGTCAGCTCCGCTACCAACCTTGCTGACTGGCTAATCTTTACACCACAGCATGAGCTATTTTCGTATAGCTCATGCTGACACGAGAGAAGAAGAAGCTGTTTTTTTTGGCGATTTCAGTTTTGGTCCCATAGTAAAAGCTGTTCATAATGATGAGTACAGTGACCCATAAGAGATTGTGCGTTATTTAATTTACAGCTTGTATAAACGAAAACTGACTGACAATTATTATTGTGGGTCGTTATTGCCATTTCGTAACATTTTTTTTTAGTACATAATTATTTCCCCAGTATCTGACTCCTTGCATCACAAGTAGTGGTGGTTAATAAAACGTATAGCGCCAAAATATAACAGACTATGTGTACATAGCGTATAGCATTTGTTATAGCGGCTCTGACTTCGCGCTATATTATAACGCCTCAACCTACTCAACGAATAAAAGTCTAAACGCGCACAGCGGGGCCAGAACGAGATAGCAAGATAGCGTAGCGACTAACAACAGCGCGTAAGGGAATGAAGTATTATTATATTCTTTAGTGTACAGCGCGTTGCGAGGTAACAGTTATCGCGCATCATCAAGTCCGTTTAGCGTGTTGTTAAATAAAATTATAGCGTCTCCGCGTTCAGACTGCGCCTGAGTTTTGTAACACCGCGTTATAATGATAGCGTATAAAATAACAGACTATATGAATATATTTTATAGTTTATAACACGTCTACAGTTTATAGCGGATTTGAACATCACTAATCACAAGATACAACGGAAGGAAACACTAGATATTCAAATCATGTGCATTCCCCATGAAATTATAAAAGTAAAATCACACTGCAAATAGCAGCCATCGCTTCACTATCGCACTAAAAACGCAACAATTCTATAGCTCATTACATTGAAACCATGGACCATATCTCCGGTGCTCCGACCCAGTACTTAAAAACTTAACTAGACTAATTTATACATACTAATGAGTGGTCCGTAGGCGACCGTTCATCATCTATCACGTACTCTCATCATCATATCAACCCGCACTCCTGAACATGGCCTACCCAATGACCAGTCAAAGACAGTGGCGAATTATCCTTAAGGCAAACTAGGCACGCGTACCGGAAGCCGCAGCGTGGGTAGGCCTCCCACAAGGTGGACCGATGATCTGGTGAAGGTCGCGGGAATCCGCTGGATGCAAAAAGCACAGGACTGGTCGCTGTGGTAATACTTGTGGGAGGCCTATGTCCAGCAGTGGACGTCTGTCGGCTGAATGATGATGATGATGACGATGATGAAACTAGGCACGTGCCTGGGCGCGAGATTACAAAGGGGCGCGCGCGGAAGTTTTTTATCAGAATCAATATAAAAACTTGTTCTGTTTCTGGTTAATTTTAGCGCCTCGAGTTAAACTGACTGCGCGGAGCAATATCACGCTAGTCGTGACTGCCAGCTGTGTCGCCTGGTTTTCATTCATAAAAATATGTTCTACAATTTTTTTTGCTTAGTTTTTATTGAATCCTTATGAGGTTTAGATGAGACAACTTACCTATACCAAAACAAAACAAAACTTTTCATCTATCTATATCCCCTGCTTTGTTAATCTATACCAGTAATAGATCATGTGGTTTTAAGGAATTACACGAATTAGTTTACACCTCTATAAGCCCTGTCTTGTATAGGATTTTTCCGACAAGTTGAACTAAAAACGTAGCAGGCGTCGCCCTAGTTTACTTGTATTACCAAGACCTCGTACAAATTACTCCAAAAGAAACATCACCTATGAAGGAGCAAATATTTATAATAATTTACCATCTAATATTAAAAATGTAAGCTCGTTCAACATTTTTAAATCTCAACTGTCTAAATATATAACAGAAAACTTTTCGTATCCAAAGTACATTAATCCAAAAAAAAAAAAAATGTTGAGCGGGTACTTAATTAACATTACGCATTTTGTCGCTTTTAATGTTTTAAACTACCTACCGGCTAATGATATTACTTATTAAGTCTCTAATGATGTTACGATTGTGTTACGTAAACAGTTTTTTACTTACTTATCTCGGTGGCGGTTAATTTGATAATTAAACTAAATGTTATTTTGTATTCTCATGTAAGTGGCCTTATTGTCTTTTTGAGAATAAATGATTTAAACCGAAAAAAATGAATATTTTTATCACCCACATCAAAAAAGCCTAATAATTCCGGCTCTGTACAAAGTATACAGCCCATAAATATAAATATTATTTCACTACGTTACTACATATAATCTACAGGGTGTTAACGAATTCGTGTAATTCCTTCAAACCGCGTGATCTACTGGTGACACTGATTGACTCAGCATACATTTTTTTCAGAATCAACAAAAAAAAGTTTTCAAAAAATTTACCATGGTATACTGTATCTGAGTAATTTTAGCGTCACAAGTTAACTGACTGTGAGGAGCGATATCTCGCTAGTCGTGCCCGTCAGCTGTGTCGCCGTGCCTTCTTTGATTTATGCGTGGCATCGAATTTTTCCATCAAATTAAAATTTTATATGGGGAAAAAAAACTTTTTTTTCATTTTTAATCAATCTAATTCCCATGCGGGGTTAATCTATACCATTAATAGATCATGTGCTTTGCATGAATTACACGAATTCGTTTACACCCTGTATAGAACAACCTAATACTTAACTCGACTAATTTACACATACTAATGAGCGGTCCGTGGGCGACCGAGCTCCATCCATCACGTACTTGTAAGTGGGTGATATGAACTACCAATTAGAATTAGGTAATATTTGAGGTTAGTTGCTTAACTTTGATTGGCCTATTGTGTGTTTATTGTGTCAATATTTGTGGGTATAAGTAAATTATGACGTCTGTGGAGGTTTCGGCAAAGAATAGGTAATTCCGGTCTTCGCGTGGGTGTTGAAAAAGACAACGTAATTATAGCCGGATCTTATGGCAAATAATGAGTCGATTTGCTTACCAATAGTAGCATTTTTATTGCCAGACTACAGCTACTAACGTATAGTACGCGCCTTGCTATCTTGGCCGCTCTGAACATAGGCTTTTCGATCTTTCGCGCATTCACCAACTAAACTAAAATTAGAGAAACACTCCTCCGATTTCTGAATTGAGAATTCAAATCCGACATTTTTTTGACAACTCCGTACTCAAATGTTACTTAAGTATAGGAGTGCGATTCACTAAGGCAAAACATCTTTACAACCAAGAAATCGTCGTTGAAACATCTGATGAAAACATTTCGGTATTCTTTAGTTAAAACTGCGCGATCGTAGCGCCTCAACGATGTCGACGGCGCGACATAGAACTAAAATATGTTTCCGTTCATGTTCAGCAGATCGTCGACGAGCATAGGTAGCTTAGCGAATACGGTTTTTATTAACGTTGTTTTTAAAAGCGATATTTACGATGAAACATCAGTGAACTCGTCGTTGTTCACATCTATGATGAGTCTGTTAGTGAATCGCATTGCTGCTTATCCTAGAATACTCAATTCAGAAACCGGAGGTATATGTTTTTCTAAGTTAGATATGTCAAACTAGTTTACACCTTGAACTTTACCGTGTTTTAGTCAACATGTTCTGACGTGTCGTCTAAATTAGTATGGAAGAGTTCAACTTGAAAGCTCTTATTTACATTCGTCTCTTTCCTATTTAATCAGAGTGAAAAGATGGCAATAGCCTAAATTAATTTTAGTTTATGTACAATAGTTATAACTAAAAAATAAGTTATTAAGTTGTTTTACATCATACAGTATGGGAAAGTAGGGTAGAACAGGGATGCTAGGGCAAAAATTCAATAAAACACAAGTTTGAAGGAAATTAAACCAATTTTAATAGGCTATATTTAGTTTAGTTTATAAATCACATATTTAGCACTTGAGATCACTTTTTTCTTAATTCTAAAAGCAATGTTTTTACGGTTTTACCCCACCCCTTGTCCAAAACCGGGTATACCCAAATCTTATACTCGATTTTGGCTCATATCAGTGGTAGAAATGAAACTCATCAAGGTCTTCGGGTTCCCAATCCGTACCGCCTTCATGGGCCCTGTTCTTACATTTAAGAATTGCACCCATGCATCGCTCCTTCTCGAGTATAAAGATACACTTGTTAATTCCAAAGAATATTAGATCAATTGACCATAAAAGCGTTTTTCTTATTTATTGTTGTCGAGCACGCACCGACGCCATTGAAAGTTTGTTGGCAAACTGATCAGGGTGGCCAAAAGCAGCTAGCGAACGCGCGCCTAAATTGGACACGTGTAAAAAGGTCATACTGCCTTGTCCCGGTTTTACCCCCATACCCGGTTTTGAACTAATCTCCCCTACATTCAAAATTAGGACAACAAGAATCATACCGTCGTGAACAAATACACACATCTACCTCAACAAATAAACTATTAAAGGTAACAAAAGAAAAACCGTGCTCACCGACCCGTGGGGAACAATCGTGGGCTTACCAGTCCACTATTAGAACTATATTTTTCTATTAATCCCAGCTATGGGATCGTACCAGCTGAATTATCGTACGAGTCTTTTCACTCGGAATACAACTGAAAGTGCACGGGGCAGTAGAGTTACAGAAATGTAGAGTACGCGTATAGAAGGACCAACTATCAATACCTAATATTTAGATAGAGCAACGCCAACAAAGAAATACAAATTATATAAAAGCTTGTCATAATACTATAAATTATAATAATAACATGAATTAAGCTGCATTACAATTTTAAGCTTGAAAGGCAGACGCCGTTTTCTTCCAGCAATAGAAGGTATCCAGTCCACTTAATACCCCCTTCCAGACCAGACATTTTTCACCACATTTTACAATAGTTTAGCACCCACCTGGGACGGTCTATGACTGTACTCCAATAGCGCAGCCGTGGATAGTCCCCGGTTGGTGCCCCACCCCATTTTAGATTAAATTTCTCAAAGGGGCCTCTGCGCGTTGGACCTGTGTCCCCCGTATGCTCCAAACGACCGGACATCTTCCGCACGGAAGATGAGCCGTGATTCAAAAGAGATACACATGAATTATATAAGTGACAAATATAGTAGAAATAATATTAAATGAAATGAATTTATTTGCTTAGTTGTGCGTACAAATAGATGTCATTACAATATAAATTTAGCGCATTTACTATTTGCATAGCATACAAATATATTTCAATTATCATTATAAAATTGTGTGTCAGACCCATGTAGATTCCATATAGTCGAAAAGTATTGATATGAAAGTTGAATTATTACATAATATATGCAGCGTAACAATAAGAGCAAAGGACCAAAAAGTGTGAGATAAATGTTGCTACTATTAGATTAAAGTTCTCAAAGGAGCCTCTGCGCGTTGGATATGTGTCCCCCGTATGCCTTCCAAAGGACCGGACATCTTCCACGCGGAAGATGAACCGTAAATTTACAGAGAGCAAAGGGCCAAAAGGTATGGGATAAATGTTGCAACTATGATAACTTAAAAGTGAAGCAAAGTCACTGCCGAAACACGACCAGTTTCCAAAAGAAAGAAGGTCTTTTCGGAATAACGTCCTTTTTCTGACTTTAACTTCGTGCGTGAGGTAAAAAAACGGTTGATCAGTTAAAAAAATACCAAAGAAATATCAAGATTTCTTACAAATAATATGCAAATACAATTTAGTTTTAATTCCGCCAAACTAGATCGCTAGTTTGGATGCCGCGTGCAGCACTTCCGCAGTCTACAAATATATGCAAATGCAGAAGGTATGAAAAAAATGCAACATGCAAACCAATACATACATTTTGATTCATTTTGCACGGCGGGAGGGTGGTGCCGCATACTGCATCCAAACTAGCCATCTAATTTGGCAGAAATAAAACTAAATATTTTATTTGCATATTTGTATGTCATGGATGTCGGCAATGTAACGCCTGATTCCATTATTTGTATCAAGACTAGCTTTTTTCCGCGGCTTCGCTCGCGTTAATTTAGAATTTGACAATCAATTCGGATTGTACAAAAAGTTTCCATAATAATATCGAAGGACACGTGGGTCCATCTATTATCATAAAAACGTTATTGTTGTTTTCCTCGGAAACAGTACTTTTTTTCGGGATGAAAGGTAGGTACCTACCCTATGTCCGTTTCTGTACACCTGACAACGTATATGCAATATTTCAGCATGGTCGGTTCAGTGGTTTAGGCGTGAAAAGGTAACAAACAAACAAACTTACTTTCGCATTTATAATATTACTAGCGGTAGGTACCCGGCATGCGTTGCAATGCACTTTTGTCCTACTTACTACTTACTTACTACCTACCTTCAGAAACAAACACAAAATAGTAACAAAAAGTTAAAACCATTTTCATGCATGCGGTAAACAAATGAAGAATATGGACATACTGAGATAATATCGTTTTTTTTAAATATCAAAATTTTCTTTCATAAGAACCTTCTCCTGACAAATAAGACACAACAAAAAAAAATTTTGCGATATCTGTCCAGCCGCTCAGCCGAGCCGTGATGTCGTGACCAAGGGAAATAGGCATTCATTTTTGTATACATAGATAAAGTTAGGATTTCTTTTGAAATTAAATCAACATAAGTACTTCCGCCTAACACCGCGGTCAGGTGGCTAAAGCTTAGACACTTATGACATTGCTCCGCCCACTCGCTAATAGAAGGTTGGTCAATACTGACAGATGGTGATGTGATGATGTAAACTAATGAGGGGTTAGATATGAAACGTAAATGTCATACTTAGTTCACCCAATCAATAGAACTATTAACCGGTTGACGTGTCAAATTAATATTTAAATATTTCACGTATTAATTATTTCCTTTATTCATTAAAATACATATAAAATTAATTTTTTTAATACGTCCATACAAAAAAATACAAAAACATCAAAAATATAGTAGCGCACCGGCATCGGGAACAGGGTCCAATCTACCGGTGGTCAGGGCCTCAGAGAGACGAACTTCCTAAAAATACACGCCGTGTCCAGGAAGTACCGCTTTCTGTATCAGGCCCTTGATCCAGCCCCCCAACGAGAGCCTCTTTAGATGTTGGTCGAGGCTCTTGGCTATTAAGCCATTGGCCGTAACGACTATCGACACAATGATTGCTGAATCAACATCCCACATGGCGACAACCTCGTGTGCCAAGTCTTGATATTTAATTTCTTTATCTTTCTCGGCTTTCACAAGGTTCTCGTCACGCGGAACCGTGATATCAACAATCATTGTGAGACGCTCTGATCGATCTATCACCACGATGTCAGGCTTATTGGCAACAATAGTCCTGTCGGTGATGATAGATCGATCCCAGTACAATGTGACATGACCATTCTCGAGAACTGGGTCGGGCACATACTTGTAGTATGGTACTTCTGCGTCCACAACGTTATTTGTTAATTATTTTATTATTTCACTCCGCACTCCCATAAGGGCGTATACATAAAGGAAGTGGGTAACCGGCGCCGCTCAATAAATAAATTTAGAACTAAAAAAATTCGCAGCAAATCTCGCGTTCAAATATGATGTTGATTTAAATGCAAATGAATTATGTCTGGAGATTGAGAGCTACAAATATCAGATAAAATCGTTACTGGCTTAAATTTTTTACCAAATTCGTAATTAAATCATTGAAAACCAGTTTCAGAGACACAATAGATGAACAATAGATGTCGGCGCTAACCGGTGGCGCTGGGACATTAGCGGTTTAATGCCTTTTTTTATTTAGCATATTTTTTGGGGGGTGCGATATTTGACCTTTTTTTTCCTGGGAAAATCCTCATGATTGCCCTTTGCCCGGGGGAGGCACACTGCGCGCCGCCTTCTCGAGCCTGTTACTGGTCGGGCGACGGGTCCCCTAACCCACCGCCCGCAGGCCAGACACTACGATGGCCGGAGACCGTCGCGCGCCCTCCGGCGCCCGTTGCGTCTGGCGCGAGAAGGGAGAGTGGCAGCTGCCTCTCTCTCCCCCTCCACTCCCTCTTTGGTCGCCATCACCTCCTCGCAGAAGGAGGCGACAGCGTCCCACGCACTCTCACAATCAAACGTAAAACATACCTCTCTTGTCTGCCACATTCATGCATCGTTTACATTCATGCTCATCAAGATGCAAATATTACGAAACGCACCTGACATTAAAAAAAAACATCAACACACAACACCTTTGCCTGCTGGGTATTTAATTTAAACCGGTCACACTTGACGTCACAACTCACTTACTTTTAAGTTGCAAGCAGTTTATACTGTGTGTTTGATGCTACACTACCGAAAATTTCACAACAACATGTAGTTAAACTTTCGGTAGTGAATAAAATAAAAATGAAGCCTATACTACTCCTAGATGCAAACAAATTACATTATTAATAGACACCCACATTACAGGATAGATCAAAAATCAAAATGGCTGCCATTCGGAAAAGAGCGGGTTATAGTTCAACCAACGTAATAAGTTAGATTAAAATTTGACGTTTGCATGAAAGCACAAAACAAATGTCTACAGAAGTTGCGAGCCTTTGATTTGAAAGAAAGTCGCTTTTTTATTTTACCTTAATATCGCGCACGCACGTCAAAATGAAAGTAAATACTTCCCACGCATTGGAGTAATTATTACTAGTGCTGGCATTACTCCTAGTATTTTGACAGATGTCAAATCCAACCTATTAGATTGAGTCAACTGTAGTATTACAAAAGGGGGTATATTTGTCAATAAAATTAAGCGTATTAAACGTCGTTAAATTTTCGATAGTGTAACACTAACACACCGTACAAATAACATCAAAGTGGACATTTATTTGCATAAACTCTTACTACTACAAGTATGGCAGGCAATCAATCAACTCTCTTAACAAATCAGCCTAAATATTTCTTAAATCAACTCCCAAAAAACCACTTAATCTTTCAAAGTATCACTCAATGACAAGTTTGATCACGCCCACTGTTTGTGAAAGCGCACACAATCATGAATGGCCCACGATTTGGTACACACGGCAAAAGAGATACGTGTTCACTTCACTATAGTGCCCAATTCCCCAATCGTGCATGTATCAGGGCCCGCAAGTGGGCTGTCACAATTTAGAAAGCTGTCCACTCATTAAAATGAAGTAGAAGACTGCCTAGTATATCGTGACAGGAGGCGAAATAGGGAAATAAATTTCAATCTTCTGAACTTTACATATTTGTTGATATTTGCCGATAAAAGCAGCAGTTTTGATCTGTCAAGATTATGCGGTGCTCCTTGTATACAGCAAACAACAAACAACTATGCAGTACACAAGGAACTCATTGGTATTGTGTGAATAATAGCTTTTTGTCACAAGACTTGTTCAGGCAAGCAATGACAAAGCCTTGGCTACTTAGCACAAGTAAAACTCTGCTACGCAATAGGTCTAGCACGCACTACGCAACTTAACATGGCATGAGTTGTGTCGTCAGTGACATCTCATTCAACTTCGTTCCAAATTCATGTCTTGTCACTTTAATGCCTGCTAGGCTTGCAGATGTAATTAGCCTGCGCACTTATTTCCTGTGCCCACGGTACATAGTGGTCGCCTTGAGACACAATAGGCCAATCATAGCTAGACCGCTAACTGGTAAATTCGCAGTGTTATGTGGGATGTGGACGACATTCCTTAGATCTACGCAAATTGTTCCTATTGTTGAATGAGATAGGTGTTAGGTGCTGTAAATCAAACTGGGTATCGAAAATGTGGAACGGAAGGTGCTAATAAAACCCAGGAAAACGGAAATTTAAATACCTTTATACTTATTTACGTGTGATAAACTTGTTTCCGTTCAGATATTTTCTACATTAAGTGAGAAATGAAGAACTGAGAGAGCTTCCAGCCCCTTATCATCATCCACGACATTAGGTATCCCACTGCTGGGTTTAGACCTCCCCTGGACTATGACATTAGCCTCGGTCCTGTCCAATCGCATCTGGTTGCGATTGGACAGCCCCTACAATCAAGAATTATATTAACGAATTTCAAAATAGAAATCGATGCGGTAAAGGTGAGAAAAGGGAATGCATACGCACTCCCTTTTCCTTCAGATTTGTATTTGTTATGAATCTTAAAGAAAAATAAAGTCAACACAATCACATCCATGGTATTAAAACACCGTGTTATAACACTCTTATCCCAACATAAGAAGAACGTCTGAACATAAAAATGTCTCATGGATGCTATTAAACAAAACATAAACGCAAACTTTATTCGGGATTTGGATCCTGAATAATTTTTCATTTGAATTTTTAGCGATTATTTCGATGGTAAAAACGTATTTAAGTGAGAATTTTGTATATGGCTGTTCAATTTTTATGCGATACCTTTAGAGATGAATTATTATTACCTTTAATTTTATACTATGACATCCTCACAGTTGCTATTTCCTGATTCATTAAATTGTCATTGTTTATCATTCACAAAATGCATAATTTAATTATTGTAATTTAACATTACCTTTTTCTGTGTATAGACTTAATTAATTAATTCACTTGACCGACAAAGGAGCTCGTGGCAAAATAATTACAGCCGCATAGACCGATCTTCCGGGTTAAGCCACGCTTGCCGAGGTTGGTCTGTGGATGGGTGACCATTTACCATAGCGAGTTTCCTCCGTGCCTCGGAAAGCACGTAAAGCCGTTGGTCCCGGCTGTCATTTGTAGATCTTTGACAGTCGTTACTGTTGGTCAGAAGCCAGAAAGTCTGACAACCAGTCTTACCAAGAGTATGGTATTACCCAGGTACTGGGTTGTGGAGGTCTGATAGGCAGTCGCTCCATGTAAAATACTGATATTCAGCTGCATCCGGTTCGACTGGAAGCCGACCCCAACATAGTTGGGAAAAGGCTAGGCAGATGATGATGACTTGACCGACAAAACTGTATTGCTGGAGAGTTCATAGCGACGTCATCTTCACAACATAAACACTAGGAAGCGGTGAAGGGCGGGCGTTTTTGGCGACTGTATTTTAAACATTGACTTCACAATGAACCAAGTACTTAATTCTAGTCTATTTTGAATAAATGATATACCTCCGGTTTCTGATTTGAGAATTCGGGATAAGCAAATACTTAAGTAATATTTGAGTACAAAATTTTCAAAAAAATGCTTTAAAACCCGTCATTTTATTGACAACTTCATACTCAAATGTTACTTAAGTATTTGCTTATCCCTAATTCTCAATTCAGAAACCGGAGGATAGTTTGGTAATGGAAGAATGTAACAGCCTCCTTAATAACTAGCCTACTAAACGACTAGCTAGTCTATAGAAAAGGTTATGAAAAGCCAACAAAGTTACAATAATAAACAAAGTGTCTGCGCGGTCATAGGACATTATATTCACATACACCATTGTTTTTGCGCGCCCCTGTTCTAGCGAACAATGGACCGCCACCCGATAGTGACGTCGACGGAATGCGGGATGCGGGATTCGAGTGGTCTTGTTTTAGTACTTGGAGATGCGAAATTTTAATAAGTAATTCTATTCTACAGGTATTTCACGAGAGACATTAGAATTTTATGTAATAGCAATGATGAGGGGATCGTGGCTAATTAACAACCGCGTGGATGGGTGACCGTTTGTTACACGTCGAAACCCCTCCGTACCTCGGAGAGCATGTTAAACCGTCAGTCCCGGGTGTCATACGAATACCTATGACAGTCATTACGGGTAGTTAGAATCCCGAAAGTCTGACAACCGGTCTAACCTTAGGATATTGGCATTGCCCGGGAACCGAGTTGCGTCTGATGGCATGATGGCAGTGGCTTCGCGTAAAATACTGGTATTCAGCCGCATAAGTCTGGAAGCTGATTCCAAAATAGTTGGGAAAAAGGCTAGGCAGGACAGTATTATGGTACTCTACTCGTCAATGATACGACAGTTTAAGGGGGTATTTCACCAACTTCATTAAGCTAATTCGGTCTCTAAACTTTTCAATAGCTAACATTTGCATTTCACCACATATCAATAGTGATGATTGATGATGA
The DNA here is from genome assembly GCA_905220435.1 of Amphipyra tragopoginis. Taxonomy (NCBI): domain Eukaryota; kingdom Metazoa; phylum Arthropoda; class Insecta; order Lepidoptera; family Noctuidae; genus Amphipyra; species Amphipyra tragopoginis. The sequence goes on along the minus strand of HG992015.1, from coordinate 11,709,218 downwards.
CAAGATTATTAAACACATAAATGTCATATATCGGCGTTGCGACTTTAAGACCTCTTATGTGTTAAAATCACTTATATGAGAAAATCGATAAAAACCGTCGACTGAAAATAATATAATGAAACCAAAAAACAAAGGTATCAGCCACATGATTTCCTGCTGTTTACTTTGCTATTGTTGGTTGAAATGAAAAGTAATGTCATAGTAAAACAATTTAAAAAGAGATTTTGCCAAAAGTGTAAATGACTCAACAACGTAATCGTTCAGGGGTGATTCTATCATTACAGTTATAGCTAATATCGGTATGTCAGGATTGCGAGCAAGGTAAACACAGTAAATAAAACCAACATAGACTCTCCACCACTGAGAGTACTTGTATTTGGGTTAGTATTAGTAACATAAACTAGATCACAATATATTACTTTACACAATTATTAGAAGATCATAAAATAAGGACAAGCTAGTCAGATATAAAAGGTCAGACTTCTTCAGCTGATCAACACGGAATGACCTCTCTTCGTCGAATGACCGCCGCCTTTATAACCTCGGGTGCGTTGATCCATATCGACGACTACCTCCCTTTATCAACATTGCCCAGTGTTACCCACTAGCGATAACAAAAGTGACACATAAGAGGTCTTAAAGTCGCAACGACGATTTGTAGGTTGCACATTTAGCTTATCTGGTCAATAGTTACGGTCTACTTATTGATATGTTGATGAAATACGGCCTAAGTCTTTAATATGGGTGAGCCTAATAATTGAATGCTAGCTTATATTAAAATCAACACTAATTGTAAACAATCTCTCTGTTATAAGTAAAATGCCAAATTCATAAAGAAATATTCTGTCATTATTACTGTTGTAATCTTTAATGACAGTATGCTAATGATCATGCAGTTTCAAATTATGCACTTTAAGCTTGAATGTATCCACCCACACTGGACCTGCTGCCCTTGGATGTAGCCTAAAATTAAACTCTCACTGTACTTATGATGCTTACAAAGCGTTAAAATATAGGTATCACAATCTGCTTCTGCCTTTATTGAGCTATTACTGAAATCCTATTCAGAATCCTTTCGAGTACTTTTTTTATGCTCATTTGAATATTGTTATTTTCCAACCATTCCGCTCGCCAAATATTGTAATTTTAATTGTGTTGTCATGTAAGTGAATATAATTCTTTATGAGAACAACGTTTCTTGAACACGAATCTCGATAGCACAGGGCAAAACTTGTCATCACTAGAGATCGGATATTTGGATGCATATTCACCTAAACTTGCGATATTGGCTAATATGGAATGGCTAGTTTATCTAACACATACCACTCCTCTTCTTACAATCTACATACACACATATTTGCATCGAGGGTTAAACATTAATTTTAAATAATTTGCATTATGCAATCTAAAAATCCCGGGTTGTTTTTTTACGGGTTGTTTTTGTCACCCCTCCCGTGCCGCTCCCATACCCCAAGCACTGCCTCAGTTAAGCGCTAGACCTATAATCATAAATATCAATATGTCTCACGAAAGTTATAACACAAAAATGAGTAAAAAAAATACAAAAATAAAAAAGTCCCGCTTAACATAAAATCCCGCACAAAATCCCGGTGTCGCAAAACTTTGGCAGCACTGTCCTCAATAGGTTCGCTATTATAATATTTTCGCGTCCCCTGGGCCAGCGTTGATTGGATGCAGCGTGAGATAAACTCGACCATGTTTATGCTGGTAATGGCGCGTGGCCAGACTTTAGCTGTAGCACTTAGGGTTAACAGGTTAGTTCCTGGTTAATTATTTTATTAAATCTTTTTAAGTTGTTTAGCTGGTGAGAAAGGTGACGCCCTGCTTTTGTGTGTTACAGGTCGCTTTTTATTAAGCGGCTAATTGCGCGGGAATAAATAGGGTTATAACATTTCTCTTTGAAACTGGGTTTCACTAAGTATGAAATGTCTTAGGGGGATCATATAATAGGATCATATCTCTTAAATGACCTCTGAAGTCATATCTGTGTATAGAGAAATGATTGATGATGATATATAAATCCTTAATACATTGTCATATATCTATGACTCTCAGATCTATGGGCGTACCTATACATAAAGGAAGCAGGTAACCAGCGCCGACCTAGCAGCGCTTATCGGTACTGGTCAGTGCAGGTAACCGCTACATAAAGGAAGCGGGTAGAAGCCGGAACTGGCATTTTTTAACAAAAATTCCCCTTGTTCCCTTGCAAATACAGCAACAAATGACGGCCCACCAGCGCTGATCGGAGCAGGTCGGAACTTGTTGGCGACGTTCGGAGCTTGTCGGCGCTGGTTCGACACACAGTATAGAGACTACCTGCTCCGACTAACTGCGCGGACCAGCGCCGACAAGCGCTGGCAGATCGGCGTCAGCAACCCGCTTTCTACGGTATACGCACTAACTGTTTACACTGAAAGCCAGATTTGTTAAAACCTTCAGCAGCTTGCGGTAAGTCAGACAAGTCGGTAAATCTTCAAGAAGTCGACTTACTGATGTGTCCACAGTAAAAGTCGGGTGCAAAAGTCAACTTGCACAATTGAACTTGCTTATGCTGCCGATTCTCTTGTTCACCAACTAAACTAAAATTAGAGAATTGCTATCTTTTACTAACAGATAGCGCGAGAAAAGGACGGTGATAGATAAGAACTAAGTTAGAGATGTCAAACTAGTTTACACCTTGAACTTCAACGTGTTTTTAGTCGAGATCGAGACGAGACGTTCTGTAGTATGGAAATTTTAGTTCAATTAAATTTGACAGCTCTTATTGACATCCGTCTCTTTCATATTTCTTTCTTTATTTGCTACTAGGCCTGCGTTTGACCGCTATCTCGCGATGTTAAGCGATGATGCGGTCTACGATGGAGCACGCTTGCCCGGCAAACCGATTCACTCGTGACTTGAAGACACCCAGATTATAGCTGTCGGGGAACACCCACTCGGGCAGCGCATTCCACTGTTTGGCGGTTTTCACAATGAAAGTGGAATCAAAGCGCTTCGTTCGGGTTTTTGGTAGGTATATCAACCATGAACCGATGGCGCTTTTTCCGGCTTCTGGCCGTCCGATAGAAAAAAAGGCAGGGGGAAGTTTACAAAGCAGAACCTGCACCCGTGAGAGGGCACTGTTCACCAGTCTTCAAACTAATATGTAATGCATGTCTATTTAAAGAATAAATACACCAAGTCCCAGTACCTCAACATGTGTAATAAGTAATGTACAAATGTAGCGAGGGAGTGCCGTGCACAGAACAAGTTAATACGGTTACTTGAGATAACAAAGTTTCCACGACATTTTACATTTATGCCTCCAAAGACGTACGAAGAGAAGGTTCAACGGTCCTACTAATTATTAATCTAAATAAATACAATTTTGTGACCTCAAAATTAATTATTTGAGCTTTTAAATGTGGGATTGTGATTGCAAATGAAATAGGTTATTCCAGTCAAAGAATGAGATTAAAACCCTGACAAATGAGACGAGCGCAAGAATCTGCAGGATACCGTTGATCCATTCATTGTTAATGACACCACTAAATGATACCCCCAGGGGTGTGGTTCACAGAAGGAGAGGTCCGCCAGGGGCTGGCGGACCGAGGCCTGCCGGGGTCGCGGTGCATGCAGCTGGGAATCCCGTGACCCCGGCCATAGGTCAGGAGAAGGAACACCGTGGGTTTTTATCCGGTAAGAGTCTGGCATAACCCTTCGCCTTCCCGGGCCGGAGGGAATCCATGAGGATTTTCCCAGGAAAAAAAAGGGGTGTGGTTGCCAAAAAAGATTTGTTAATGACACCACCGTAGTGTTGGGATCCACAATTAGTAATAATATAATATGAGAGTGCCTTAAATATTCATTTATTCATTTACATAATATATACCATTCCTATATACATTATTCTTATAATATTTACATAATTACAAATAAAAGTATATACAAATAAAATAAAAATATCCTAATAAAACTATAAACTAAAATAGTGCGTCAAAATATTCCTCCGCATCGCTGTCGACTGGTAACGTGCCCAGAAGGCTGGCAGCATTGCCACGTTGTATGGCAATGCTTATCCTTTGGCCAAGGTAGAGGCCAGCCTTCGGGTCACGGGTCGTATGAGAGTTAGTTTACACATACTCGTTGTTGCCCTGAAAGGCAACAACACTATTCATTAGTGGTGTCTTTAACAAATCTTTTTTGGCAACCACACCCCTGGGGGTATCATTTGGTGGTGTCATTAACAATGATCCAAATGGGAGGATGTTATAATAGTAAAATCACCATCATCGATCAATTACCTAAGCCTTTCCACCGCTGACAAAGCGACACTACGACAACGGTTGCTAATTTTGAGCATGCGGAAGATTCACTGAACAGCCACGAAAAGTTATCTTAATAATTACTTTAAAAATGAAAGAAAAACCGACTTAAAAAAAATTTAAAAGAGTAAAATTATTACCATAATTATTATACAACTAACATTTTCAGAAGTCGATGCTAATCCACGCTGAATCAAATTGAAGGCACCGGCTTTTGAAACTGTTAATTGTATAATACTAGCGACCCACCCCGGCTTCGCACGTGTACTTTTCATAGCTTAAAACCTTCCTCTTGAATCACTCTATCTATTAAAAAAACCGCATCAAAATCCGTTGCGTAGTTTTAAAGATATAAGCATACATAGGGACAGACAGCGGAAAGCGACTTTGTTTTAGGCACTTGTCCCACCGCGAACGATGAGCGAGCAGCGAGTAGAGCTAGAAACGAGTAGGCGAGCAGCGACAAGCGAGTGTGTAGTTCCGATAGTTTTATCGCTGGGCTATAAGCGAGTGAGCGAATGCGACGGGCGATTACTCGCAACACTCGCAAATGACCGCTGGTTGGTCTCTCGGCGTGTGTTCTGACCGCCAAGCGAGCTTCGCTGAGCAAGTATCGCTGAGCGAGTATTATCTTTGATAGCTCATGTCGCTCAGCGACAAACTAGTGGTGCGAGTCCTCGCCGGCAGTGTGAACAGTCAGCGATGAACTATTAATATATGCATCTCTTTTACACGGAATGTATATCTATTGTACGTTTCTTGAGCGAGAAAGTTAGTCGTTTCTTCGCCGGTGGTGAAACAGCTGCCTTATACTATGTAGTGATAATATTACCTATGCTTTAGAAAATGCTCGCATAAAGATGATGCTTCCTCTGTCCCCATCTACTCTATGCCCACATAATATAACGTGTGCATATATGAACTGCCAGAATAATGGTGTTCATGGTTAAAAGCTTTTGCGGATAATCGCGTCGTTAATTATTAGGTACCACAGTTATAGTGTAATGAAACTCCATTATATGCGGTGTGTGTGGTAAAATATTGGTGTTCTCCTACAGGAAGTTAGAAGGTAATGGGATCATGTTTTAATTATGTTTTAGGGAAATATTTTGCTAATAAAACAGCCTCCATGTGTGACGATAGTTAAGTACGTCTGGCGCGCCCTGGGCAGTCCCGCTACCAACCTTGCTAACTGGGTAGCCTTTTCATCAAGGCGTGAGGTATTCTCGTTTAGGTCGTGTCTACACAAGAGAAGAAGAAGTAAACAAAAAAGCGAACAAAAAAAATAAGTACTGAAAAGATGTAAACAAGACGTAACTACTTCTAACATAACATACATAAAGTAAATTAAATTAATTGTAAAAAGACTTTTCACAAACAAGCTTTTGTTAAAAAGTTTTTTTTTACCATTTATTTATTTTTTGCTATGCTTGGAAATGTTTCTAAGTCTGTTTTCGTGTTTTCCTCAGCAAGCCCTTTTATTTGATACACATACTGTGGTACTTAGTACAGAAAAAATAACTAGACCGCCATCTTGGATGATCCGCCATATTGGAATTAGAATGACGTCACATAGCTAAGCATAAATTTTCATCCAAAATAAGCGTGTATACCAAATTTCAGCTCAATCGGTTAAAGATAACTGATTTAAAATTCAGTTGCAAGATTCCACGACAACATACATACATTGCAAGTTAAAAATAAAAAGCTTGTAAAAATATAGGTCGGTTTTCAAAAAATCATGCTATCAAATCACAACACGCAGTCGGAGGCTACGTACGTTACTGGTCAGTTAGTTTGCGAATTACATAATTCGTAGGTAGTCTCCGACTGCATGTTATGATTTGATAGCATGATTTTTTGAAAACCTATGTATATTTTACGTTATCTATGACGATAAGAAGTAGTTAGACTGACCAAAAACATACGTAGCCTCCGCCTGCGTGTTATGATTTATAAGTATGATTTTTTGAAAAGCTACGTACATTTTCTCTATGCTAGCCACTCTCTGAAGGATAACAACAGCACCTACATATACAGTAACATTTTAAAGATTTGATTATAACCTAGAGCATAACCATCGCACGACTTAGACTAGACGATAGACACCTCATGCATTAAAATCCATCGAACCGTTGGGATGCTTCGAGGGTATAAAGACTAACAGATACGTAGATACTTAGAAAAACATAACCCTATCTTTGCTGTCGCGCAGTCGGGTAAAAATAAATACATCTTCGCTTTGGAACAAGTAAGATTGAGCACAGACCTACACACCTTTAAACAAAACTAACTTCAAATCACCTGAGTGAGATCCAATACATTCAAACAACACAGCCAGGGCCGGATTCAAACGTTGGGAGGCCCTGGGGCCACGAAGAAGTGGGGGCCATTCGAAATGATTTTAAAAAAGTACCTCGTGATTGTGTACATTTTCCTCTCTGTCAGGACGGGTGTCATTTTTTTCTAATACAGCATGACTGTTCCCTAACTTTACATCCTAAAAAGTTTAACTTTGTTCATCTTTTTGTACAACTTTTACTATGAGACAAAAGCAGAAGTCTTGAAAAAAAAACAGATATTTTTTTCACGCTTTTCGAATTTGTCCCATCGTAAAAGTTATACAGAATGATGAGCAGAGTTTATGGTTTTCAGATGTAAAGTTACGAAACAGTCATGCTGTATAAAATGTTCATAAACTTATATTACAGAGGCCCCTCTCTTCTGAAGCCCCAGAAAAAGGCCCTATCCCCTAAATCCGGCCCTCAGCACCAAAACATCAACAACAGTGAACATTCAACGACGAACTTCACAAACTTTCATTGATATACAATGTACATATATGTACAAAGCTAGAATAAGCTGTATACAATTATGTATAGGTTGACAAACTTGAACGAAGCTAACTGAACTCCGAATAACTTGGACTTTGATATATTATGAAGATTGTTCGCCTGTGAATGGTAACTTTGGAGGGAACAACATAGGTTGAGTGTGAGGCGACGTTTAACCGATAATAACTAGGAGTACCTTTATATTTTGATATAATGAGGATTCCATTTGAAGAAGGAATTGTATTCTATAAGAGACTAATTATATTAATCAGCATTATAGGCGGATTTCACACTACTACGCGTCAGTTGCGCGTTGCGCGGGGCGACGCACCTACGCGCGCGTCTACAGAGGTGCAGATCTGCACCATCTTGCGGTTTTATCTGTGTCTTCGTACGGGGCCGCAGATTCCGATATCCCCGCACAGAATAAAGTATCTTTTCTATTTCACAATATTAAAGTAGTAAGCATATCTTCTCAATTTCACAATATTACAATTCTGAATAATTGATAAATATTAAATAATTTTTATATGAGTTATTATTTTGAAACAAGTAACATTTATGATAATTTCTAATTTTAATTTACTGATTTTGCCAATTTAATTTGTAATTAATAATGAAATAGGATGTTGTGTTTTGTTTTATTTTTATTTATTTTTCTAATAATTTATTTAATGTACTTAATGATATTGTATGATCCAACTGTTGATTGAAATAAATGAATTGAATTGAATTTGAAAGTTCAATTCACAGTCTACCACCGCGCCTGTGCTGTGTACAGTCAATTAATCTGCGCGTTAATGCAGATCCCAGTGTGCCCTTGTGGGACGCCACGCGCCCCAGCGCGTTATCGCGTGATCTGCCACCACGCGCGTCGATGCATTGTCGCAGTGTGTTGCACTCTGTGTGTTTTATATACAAACTGAAGCACTTACGGTCAACGTTAAAAAACGCACCGAAGCGTAGCGCGTGGTAGTGTAAGTTCCGCCTTAATTCGCAATAATCCGGATGATTTAGACATTACTATACTCTATCTAGTGCTTCTACCTGCGAGAGCATTCTACAGCATACGTTGGCACGCTGACGCATGCGAAAACTGAATCGATGCGAAAATACATGCTTACACATGTTCATATAAAATTCTAATTTTCTATGAATGAAATGTGAACGTGTTGTCAAAGTCAAAGTATTTATACAACGTTCGTTTTTCGGAGAAGGCCCCTAGGTTCGAACTCAGAGCCTCCTGCATGAAGAGCAACCGTCACCGCTAGGCTATCACTGCTGTTATTTAGGGGTACTTAGTTCTTTTCCATCAACTTTTCTTTCCACTTCCTGTATGAACAAAAACTCAAACAATACAGGGTGTTAACGAAATCGTGTAATTCCTTCAAACCACGTGATCTACTGGTGACACAGATTAACACTAAATAGAAATTTTCGAATATCAATGAAAAAAAAAATCAAAAAAAAAATTTTGGATTTCAGTTTCTGACTCTTTTTAGAGCCTTGAGTTATCTGACTGCAAAGAGCGATATCGCGTTAGTCGTTCCTGCCAGCCGTGTCACCGTACTTTCATTAATTTATGCGTGGCATCAAAATGTTCACAAAAATAAAATTATTTGTTTTGCAAAAAAAAAATTCTTATTTTTTTACTGAATCCTTATTAGGTGATTTAGATACGATCGGTAACAAAGCCGCATGAAAAAAAAAGAATTTTATTTTTTTATTTTTAATCAAGCTAAATTCCATACGGGGCCTGTCTACACCAGTAGTAGATCATGTGGTTTTAAGGAATTACACGAATTCGTTAACACCCTGTATACATAAATGTTGAATATAAAACATCACCCAAACTTGTAGGTATAACCTGTTATATTTATATGTATATCGTTTTTACGTAGGTTGCGCAGGTTACCAGCGCGTCGCCTACGATATTACAATAACCTAAATTCTCTTGACTCACACCTACAGCTTCTACGAGATAAGAAACAAATGATACTTTAAGTTTTCTTATTAATAAGTAAATTAACTTTTATGGGGATTAAAAAAGAGGTGTCTTCCAATAACAGATTGCCAATCCAGTGAGGATTGAACACGCGCCTCAAACTGGGGGTCACGACTGCCATTTTAAATAAAATGACGTACAATTGTCATCCCACCGGCACACTATTGAGATTCCATTACGATTGTGACACCGCCTACTCCCTAAGTCCGTCAACGAAATTATTCGCCCGTCCGAAAGTAGCTCGAAACGTAGGACTGAACAAAACAAGTGTCACGTTCAACTTTTCGGACGGGCAAAAACACATCGGTAGTAGGGACAACTATCAAATCGTGTTGTCATTCATTCTTAGTTCGGGCCCCGAAATAATCGTATGTCCGTAGGTGATAGGGAGTAGGAAACGCTCGTAACTAAGGCCGAAACAACGGACTTCGTGCTTAGGGAGTAGACCTCTAGATTAGATATTCTGCTAAAACTTCAATGTTTACTATTTAAATAATATGTAGTTCAACGGCAGTTTAATGGCAGTTCAATGGAAAGTGGTTTAAAATAACCAGCAGAATACCAAATGTTTAAAGTACTCTTTAATTATTGTAATTGGACCGTTTTAATTAAAGTCATCTGCCAAGCCTTTTCCCAACTATGTTGGGGTCGGCTTCCAGTCGAACCGGATGCAGCTGAATATCAGTATTTTACATGGAGCGACTGCCTATCAGACCTCCACAACCCAGTAACTGGGTAATACAATACTCTTGGTAAGACTGGTTGCCAGACTTTCTGGCTTCTGACCAACAGTAACGACTGTCAAAGATCTACAAATGACAGCCGGGACCAACGGCTTTACGTGCTTTCCGAGGCACGGAGGAAACTCGCTATGGTAAATGGTCACCCATCCACAGACCAACCTCGGCAAGCGTGCTTAACCCGGAAGATCGGTCTATGCGGCTGTAATTATTTAGCCACGAGCTAAATAAGTAAATAAATAAATCGACACACTATCGAAGCGTTCGTAGATTAGCAGACTTGGGCCCCTGATACACAACGCGTCGTACCCAAACCGAATATCGGCATCGCGTCGAGTCGCGGCGTCCACACGCCAAATGAACCGCTTAAGACTACGAATGTCACAAAGATTGCAACGGGGGTTACGAGCGATGTAAGTTATCCACACTAAGGGAGTATACAGAAAGGTGGCCAGCGCCGACCTACCAGCGCTTATCGGTACTCGTTCGTACAGGTAACCGTTACATAAAGGAAACGGGTAGAAGCTGGGGCTGGCATTTTTTAACAAAAATACGCCTTGTTCCCTTGCAAATACAGCAACAAATGACGGCTTACCAGCGCTGATCGGAGCAGGTCGGAACATGTAGACGCCGTTCGGAGCTTGTCAGCGCTGTTTCGCCACACAGTATAGAGACTACCTGCGCCGACTAACTGCGCGGACCAGCACCGACAAGCGTTGACAGATCGGCGCCGGCAACCCGCTTTCTACGTGTACACGCACTAACTTTGCGTTTTATGGCAAATAAATGTCTCTATTTCTACAAATAAATGCGAAAGTGAATTTGTCTGTCTGTCTGTTTGTTACCTACGTCTTAACGACTAAACTTCTGAACCAAATTCGATGAAACTTGTCACATATAATAACCTGAAACCCAGGAAAGGATATAGGACATAGACGTACCACGTAGATATACCACGTGAGCGAAAAACAAATGCCCTGGGACCAAAGGACCAGGGACAAGGTCCAGTAATAGAGGAACGACCCAGTCGATAAAATACTTTAGTTCCGAAAAAAACACAAAAAATGTAAATCTCTTATTTCTTTATCGTAATGCTGTAATGTTATATGTGTCGTTTATGCATTAAAATCACGACAGTAGTTTTGTACCGTTCCGTTCTGATGTCGATATGTCAGATAGAACTTACACTCTCGCCCAAATTATGAATCCGTCTCCAAACTTTAAAAGCTTTTCCTACTTCAACACGTTTAAATAAAGCCATACAAATAAAAACCATATAAAACCCATTCATATAAACTCATATTGTTTTATTAAATTATACTGATACCATGAATATCTTAGTCTGGGCGCATTATTTCGAAATGTCAAGCGGTACGGTCTATTATTTTCACCCACGCGGTTTAACGCAACTAAGAATGGGAACCGTGTGTGCCCAAACCAGTTCCATGGCGGCTTTTTAACATAAAACACTGTATTTTTCCTTATAAATACGCGATTTACTTAAGTGGGTATCAAGAAGATGGGACGTATCGAGATGTCGCGTCGCGGCGATTCGGAAATCGTTCGATGAATTGCTACGTGTGCGAGCTAACGATATTTAGGAATGTTGGTATGCGATTTGGATCGATGATTTCTTTCTTTCTTTCTAATTCCTAACTACATTGTATTTGGTGAGTTTTATTAGAATACTACAGCTTTTTTTCGGGATTTGCCTTTTGGATTTGTCATTTATTTTTTACTAGAGGACGTTCGCGGCCCCGCCCGCTTTGATATCGTTTATCTCGTATTCCAAAATGTTTGGGATAAAAGTAGCCTATGTCCTTCATAGGCCACGTTCCAGACTATCTCTGTACCAAGTTTCATCAAAATCGGTTCAGCGGTTTAGGCGTGAAAGCGTAACAGACAGAGTTACTTTCGTATTTATAATATTAGTAGAAATTGCTAACTGCATTGTGTTTGGTGAGTTTTATTACAATACTACAGCTTTCTTGGGGGTTTGCTTGCGTAGAAAAGGTTCTGTTATTTGTAAATTCGTGGTCATTTATTTTTGATTGTTTGTCTTTCATTGTTCGCACAGCTAAGGAGTGGAATTCCCTGCCGGAGTCTGTGTTTCCTGATAGTTACAACCTTGGGGTCTTTAAGTCAAGAGTGAATAGGTTACTTCTAGGCAAGCGTGCTTCACCGTCGACCACATCATCGCTTACCATCACGCGAGATACTGGACAACGCGAGCCGATAGCTAAAAAAAAAGATTTCCGGGAAAATTATCGTGAACATTCTTCACATTTATTCTCGAAATATGGATTGTTTTTTGGAAAACCGTATAGCATCTTACACAACGTGTAACAGAGATATTTAAGGGGGTTGTTTGGACTCTTATTTAAAGCAAGATGAGATAGGTCAAAATAAAAATCGGCCAAAAATTTTTCGGCTCTCTATAGGAATTAACCGGATTACCTGATGCCACTTGTATGAGTCGTAAAAAATTACCGAATTTTTCTGTTTAACCTTTCTAATGTTGCTCTGAATGTTCAAACAACCGCGTTAAATATTATAAAAATACTGATTCGGATCTAATCGCATAGAATATTTGAAAAGGCACAAAATACCTTTTTTATCCCGACTGTGGTCACACCGGCCATGGTCACGAGTAGGCTCCTTAAATATGACCACACATTGTCTACCAATCGTAGCATCAATTATGAAACAACTGAATAAAAAATAACACTGCTAAATAAATAAGCATTTTAACGAAAGTAAAATTGCAATTTCACGGTTTAATGTCAATATTTCCATATTTAACACGTACCGCTACATTAATAAATAACATATAAAATTAATGTTAACAACAGCCGCATCTGGTTTCATGACCAATATTTTAACCGAGCGTTTAATAAAATAACTAGATCTATTTGAACAATGCCGACTGATATAATTATCGCAGCTTTGGCCGCGAAAATATTGAATTAAATGCAACTATTAATTTTGGGAACACCGAGTGGTGCAATGAAATTCATATGGACTAACATTTCCACAAAATGTTAATACTGCGTTTAATGCTAGTAGGTTAAACTATTTAAATTAGGCTTATGTTTAACTTACCACCAGATATAGTAACATATAACAGACAAAAATAGTAAATGGTCACCAAAATTAGACCCGCATTTTAATATAAAATTACAACCAACGTTTTAGCATCTCGCTATCCTATTAAAGCAAAACGACTCCAAATAAATCATTTTTAATCCAAAAGTAGTAAATGTTGTAGTTAATGAACATCAAATTGTCACTTGTTTGGGTTTCCAAAGTAGAGTCGACGGAGCCCCGCTATGCGGGGCTGATATTTCTGTCGGCAGGGTTTAAAGTAACCTAACACGAAGGGAATGACGGGACGAATGACTTCGAACCTAACCTATCCGTCTCGGGGTGCCACGGGGGTGCTTAGGCAGAAATCGCGCATTAATTTGCTCGCTAAGATTTGGTGATCATTTACGACATTTGGTGTTCGAATACAATTTGAAGTGCAGTTGTGACTAAAATAGCTGGTACTATTGTAATTTTAGACTTTATTTTTCTGTAAGTATATATTTTTGGTAAAAGAACTAAGGGTATCAAAGCATGTTATGGTGGTCATTATATTTAACCCCTTTAAATTATAACGTTTGAGGTTCGTTGATAAGAGTTTAAAATATTAGTCTCCCATTGCATTTGAGGAGTGCCCGACCAAAAGCAGCAAGAAATACCTACATCTCAAAAAAAATACTTTCTTTATAGGGTTTTTTTTAATCCTATCCCATTTGCGATCTCTTTTTTTTATTTTTTATTACTTGACATAGTCGCGTTTAACCCTCGTCGCACCTGATGGTAAGAGCAGACAGGGTCTAAGATGGACCACATGAATCCAGACAGAGATATAGAGGGATTCCCCTATAACTCTCTGGCTCTCACGTACACACGACGGAACACAGTAAAGTGCTTGTCTGTTGCTGTGTAAATGTGAGGGTGTGGTAGCTAGCCAGGCGGACCGTATAGATCCTACTACAAAGCAAATCTTAAAATTGCACCAAAATTGGCTGTTCCTCAGGTTTCTCTATGAAAAATGTCCCTAAAATTGTTATCATTTAGCCAAAAGACGTCTTCCGCTGGACGTAGGCCTCCCCAAGCATCGCCACATCGACCGGTCCTGTCCTTCTCGCATTCAGCGGATTCCCACGATCTTCACCAGGTCATCGGTCCACCTTGTCTACCCACGCTGCGCCTTTCGGTACGCGGTCGTCAATCCAGAACCTTGCCCCATCGGTCAACCGTTCTGCGAGCAATTTTGGTCAAAACAAGCTATGCTCTACAAAAATATATGATTTGGTAATTTCTGAAAATCAGTGTATGACGTAAAAATCCACTTTTGATCAGACATTCCTCAAATATATTATTTTCAGCCTTATCAACCTTCAACCATGTTTGTTAAACACCGTTTTCTTTTCAGGTGTTTGGAAAACCAGAACGTATACAGAAAAAAAATTGTAGGTAGGTACAGTCACATGTAATAATATGTATATACAGTGTGTTAACGAATTCTTGTAATTCCTTCAAACCACGTGATCTACCGGTGACACAGATTAACCCTAGGGAATTTTTGAAAACCAACTAAAAAATAAATTAAAAAAAAATCTTGATTTTCTACATCTCAGTCATTTTAGAGCCTTGAGTTATCTGACTGCAAAGAACGATATCGCGTTAGTCGTGCCTGCCAGCCGTGTCGACGTGCTTTCATTAATTTATGCGTGGCATCGAAATGTTCACACAAATAAAACGTTTTTTTTGCAAAAAAATAAATTCTTATTTTTTTACTGAATCCTTATTAGGTGGTTTAGATACGATCGGTAACAAAGCCGCATGAAAAAATAATATTTTTATTTTTTATTTTTAATCAAGCCAAATCCCGTGCGGGGCCTGTCTATATCAGTAGTAGATCATGTGGTTTTAAGGAATTACACGAATTCGTTAACACCCTGTATACATAGCGAACTTAAAAATCTAATTTCTTTGAGAAAATAGCTTCCAATTAAGAAATATCCGAAACCATAATTCGTATGTATTTATAGAAATTATGTGTGGGATATTTTGTTTAATTCTGATAGAAATTTTAAAAGAAACACGTGACTGCTGACTGCCGTCGTTTTTCGGAGGAACACCGTGGGTTTTAGTCGGTGAGAGACCTACATAACCCTCTGCCTTCTCCAAGGTGGAGGACATCCGTAAGAATTTGCCCATGTTAAAAAAACAGAGTAGGTATTGAGATTCGAATCGCTATCAATATACACTGGGGGGCAAATAAATCGAGCCACTCCTTTTTTCACGTGTCCTGGTTATTAGTTTTGGTTTCATGGATTATATACTAAGTTGACAAAAAACTACCCTCATTGTAAGGTTATCAAATAACCTTTTAGGCGATATATGTTTCAAATTGATCTGTTCCACAATAGGTACCAAAAATAATAACAATTATACGTAAAAAATAGAAGTGGCTCGATTTATTTGCTCCCAAGTATATTTCAATTTCTTTATTGCATTCCTTATTGTAACAGGTGGTAAGCTTAAGACTGTGGGATCAATTAATGGACCCTGTCGGGAACAGCATAGTTTAGTAGAAGAGGGGAAGAGCGCTTATTTGTTTAATTGCAATTCAATATTTTATTTAATGTTGCTAGATATTTTAATTGCAATTCAATATTTTATGTATTGTTGCTAGATATTTTAACTGTATGTAATTAAATAGTTTATTAATTTATGTTATAAAGATTACTACACATTTTATCATCTAGAAGCTGGCACTCTTTTTAAATCAATTACATGCAATTATGTTTTGTTGGTGACGTAGTCCCTAAAAAGTGTTCTGAACTTCTTATTAAATTATTCAATCGAAATCACAAACTAATATTCTATACAAATAGACAAAGACAAAATAGTTAAGTACCATTTTATTCTTTTGTTAGTTAAGTTTCTTTTTTGTATCTTTTAACGAGGAGAGGGAGTAAGAAAAAAAAATCTTACGCTGGCGGAGCCGTGACAGCTAGTTTTAATAAAATAACTAAAAATATAAATATTAAAACAGATAATTTGAAGTCTAGCTAGCATAAATGTTGTTCAAACGCAGTAGCTTATTAACTTATGACTCTGTTTGCAAAATCCCACAAGTCAATCGCTCTGTTCGCAATCTCCAACGTCCATCACCGCATTTGCATACAAAGCTTCCGTCAATCCCGTTCTGTCTGCCATCAATGGACGATAAACACCAATACAAGTCGTTTTATTTACTTAGGTGTGATAATTTTAATAGTAAACAAACGTAAGTCGACTTATACAATTTAGAGCTGTGGTACAGTCTTTATATCTCACGAAGGTGGGTGTTGTAGCTTTTATGTCTTTGATTATAAGGTTCTAATTTTAATAACTCATCTTCGTCAGATAGAATAACTCTACAGTCGAAATAATTTGCGTAATAAAATGTTCTGTGATAAAATTAGTTTTTTTTCTATTGGGCTACTTGTAGATGGTCTTTGCGGACCATTTCTACATCATCATCATTCAGCCGAAAAACGTCCACTGCTGGACATAGACCTCCCCCAAGCATCGCCACATCGACCGGTCTTGTGCTTCTCGCATCCAGCGGATTCCCGCGACCTTCACCAGATCATCGGTCCACCTTGTGGGAGGCCTACGCACGCTGCGTCTTCCGGTACGCGGTCGCCACTCCAGAACATTTCGTCCCCATCGGTCATCCGTTCTGCGAGCAATGTCGATTAAATTCTATGTCAGTTATTGGCGAGACCTGAAGGGTCTCCAGCCAATGGGAGGAAAGTAAAATACTTAACCTACGCTAATTACTTATACTACACTAACATCATGACTACTAGCAACAACAACTAAGGCGAACCCTAGTGGGACTCGGACCTCGGCTTAGGGCGTTGCTGGCGGGGGGTTGGGAGGGAGACAACTTGATGAGGGCTGAAATATCGGTGTGACTACGGAGTCTGAAGAGACAACCGGCTCTACGACGGGAGAGCTCGGTGGATCGTGACTGGCGGTGATAAAACTAATAAAGAAAGAAACTACAGCAAAGGCTAGTTCTACTAACAAAATTGCTGTCAAACTGCAAATGAACTGCAACCGTTAGTCAGTTTTCGTTTACGAAAACTATCAAAACGTTTGTTTCTGTTTTTGTTGTCAAAAAATTTGACAGTTTTTAAACGAAAACTGTCTGATTTTTCGGCTTTGCTTCGGTTGATCAACATTTCAGATAGTGGAATTGGCTTACAGGCAACAAGTAAATAAATATCTACAAAAGAGAATTGTGAAGAAACTGCATCAGTATAAATATCAAATTAGAATTATACATGATCTTAAACTGCATCTACAAAATATACGGAACAGCTGATTTTTTTTCGCGAATTCTTTTTTCGTTCCATAGTTAAAGTTGTACAGAATGATGAGTAGAGTTCTTGTTTTTCGGATGTGAAGCGATTAAGCAGTCATGCTGTATATTTGTCCCAAAGTTATTGTTGTACATACCACAATTACTTTTAAACATCTCGTATTAATTACCTGTAAAAGACATTCCAAGAAGTCGTAACTAAACGTAAACATCCACATAATCATCTAATTACATAGCTTTATTTCTAAACAGTTAATTAAATGAATCGGTAGCAGCCACATAATAGGCGGATACAAATATTTTCTTAACTGTAATGAGTTAGTCATTAGTTCAATACACTCACCTTTCCCCTCTAATGAGCGTTCATTGTCAACAAATCGCCCACCGTACGGAGCGCAGGCGCAGACACAACACTATGCATGACGTAACTTCCTATTACACTTCATTCATAAACTAAATCGATGCTCGATTTAGTTTCAATCGTTGAACGCACTATTAATACAATCGAACTATTTCAAAAATTCGGAACCCACTGTCACTGTTTTCGAAATTCGAACGCGGCGTATTATTTTTTTTACTTTTTTTTGTTGTTTTTTTTAGTAAGCGCGTGTGTGTCAGTCGGAGCGCGCGCGCGTTTGAGCACGCGCCGAAGCCTCCGAGAATCGCCCCCGCGATTTTTGACGCGTGGGCGCAAGCAGCCGGCCCCGAATTTGCGTAATATATTAAAGCAATAAAACAACTCAAATATTACTATTTATTCTTCACTAGCTTATCTTATAATGTCAGTTCAGATCGAAACGACCGCCGTCAGCAGGGGACCACATGAAAATGGCAAGCTTTCTTTATAAGCGTATGTTAGAATTTTAAATGAGTATCGAATAATGCATTCGACATAAAAAGCTATCGGCGTCTGCTAACAATATTATGTGAGCCGGTGCGTTGGGAAGCGACTTGTCGAGGAGTACCTTGTATGGAGAAACGGGTTCGTCTGCAGTCCCACACGTTCGACTTTTTGCCGTTCGGTGCAGGAAAGAGGCAGGGACTATCAGCCGCCGTAAGTTGACCTCCCGCGTCCCTTAACCAAATACGTAATGTTCGTCGTAAAGCAGTAACAAAAGGAGTAGCAAGGATCTACTTTGAATGGACGTTTTCTGCTAAGGAAGGAGCATTGTACAGATCGTGTGCTTGCAAGCCACGTTCTGGCTTCAGCTTCATACATTTGTAATGAAATCGTCGAGTCGCTTCGAGTCCTAATTAGACGTCTCCTATGGTGCCGCGAGAACTCTCAAGTAATGTTTTGGCATCCTAAATAGCTGGCATTTTCGCTAAATGAAATCTTTTTGCTGAGACTGAGATAATAAGCTGAAAAAATACTTTCACAGAACTTCGCGGAGCTTAGGACCAGATTATTGTTGAGATAAGTTTTAATACTCCAAAAGGCGCAGCTGTGGAATGTGCTTCTTACTATCTGTGAGTCGCTAGTTCCATTCTTTCTTCGGAACAAGTATTTGTGGCTAACAGTCATTTGTTTCGTGTTTGAAGCTACATCTTTGAACGTAAAGGTACGAACACAATGGAGTTATGAATGTAAAAGTGTATTGCTTTCGACTGCTATCGCTTCTGAAGTCCATAGATTTTGAAACGAGGGTACTAAGCTGCGGTTAATTAACAGTACTAATTACTGTTTTACAGCTAGTGTTAAAATTGCAAAAAATGTTTATTTTAGTTTCCATACAAAAATTTAACACCAGTAATTCTTTAAGAATTCACTCAATAGAACTACTAATCCGTGATCCCACATAAAGTCTACTAGCCTGGGTCTATCCAGCAGCACTGGCGTGAACCTCAAATATACAAAGGGATAAACAGACAAAAAAAAATTAAGTCGAATACTTTTGCTTCATTGTCGTTCCTATTATGCATTCAAAGATATTAAATATGTAGGTAAATATTGGAAAATTAAAAACTTTGATCCCATTCTGCAGTAAAGCCATCTAGTGACAAATAACAATAGTAGGTACGTAACTTTGATATAAGCGTTGCATTTACTTTTCTTCATAAATATTTAATGTACAGTGTTATTACGATTTTATAAGTATAGAATAGATCAGCGATTCCTAAAAGGTGGTCCGCGGAATCCTGGGGTTCCGTCAATTAGTCACAGGGGTTCCGCGGTCTGTCAGAGAGTTAAATAAAATGTTCGTGGAAAAGACTCATAACCGCACTGAAATTCCAGTCAGAAGATTCTAATCGGAATGACTTTTGGATTGGACTTAAAGATGAATACCCTGCAATCGTTGAGAAAGCTATTCTGTGTCTGCTTCCGTTTGTGACGACTTACCTAAGACTTACTTAAGACTGGTTTTTTGTTTACGCTTACACCAAAAACAAGTACAGAAACAGATTAGATGCAGTTCCAGATCTTCGCGTTCAATTGTCAGGCATAAAGCCCAATTTTAGTGCTATTATAAGAAAATACGTGAAAAAATTTCATTCTTCACATTAAATAATTACCTACATTGTATTTCTTTGTTACAATAAATGTTTTGCAATACTTATAATGATTATTTTTCATTCATAATTTGTTCTTTCTTCGAGTCTAACATGAATATATTCAAACTACAAGGTAAACACTTTCGTTATCAAAATAGCAAGCTAGGATTCCGCCAAAAAAATATGATCAATTAGGGTTCCATGGCCAAATAAAATTAAGAACCTCTGGAATAGATAACCTAAAATTTAAGCTAATGAAGCAGCAGCTAGAGGGTTGTTTTTGCGTATTTTTGTGAAATCTTTGCTCATTGGCTTTTAGGGAAAGTTGTAAAAGAAAAGTTAGGGATTCATAATTCATCATCTGCCTAGTCTTTTCCCAACTATGTTGGGGTCGGCTTCCAGTCGAACCGGATGCAGCTGAATATCAGTATTTTACATGGAGCGACTGCCTATCAGACCTCCACAACCCGGTAACTGGGTAATACGATACTCTTGGTAAGACTGGTTGTCAGACTTTCTGGCTTCTGACCAACAGTAACGACTGTCAAAGATCTACAAATGACAGCCAGGACCAACGGCTTTACGTGCTTTCCGAGGCACGGAGGAAACTCGCTATGGTAAATGGTCACCCATCCACAGACCAACCTCGGCAAGCGTGGCTTAACCCGGAAGATCGGTCTATGCGGCTGTAATTATTTAGCCACGAGCTCTCCAGAGTTAGGGATTCATAATTATGGATATTTAAATACCTTTTTGGATTAGTACCTTCGACTAACATATTAGAGGCGACGAAGGGATTGTATCAAGAGAGATAGATTGAGATAGAGATAAACATACTGCGATTACTAATCCATTTACGAAACGTGCCAATTAATGACAAAGATAGAAATCTAAATAAATCCAAAATAGATTTATTTGATGACAATTAATATTGCTCCACAAATCGGCTGTCCCATTTTAAAACCCAGTAAGGGCTTAAAATTAAATTTTACAGGAGAGCGCATAAACGATAAATCGGTCAGCCTTTGAAAAGTATTTATGTTAAGTAAAACCATGTGGTTAAAATGACTTACTAGGTTTAAAATGATCAATGGCACTTACTAGGTATCGATGCTTAAATATATCTGCTTATTATGTGAGTTTTCAACGCTGGTGTTTTTGTGTTTGGTAGAGACTTTCTAGATTAGCAAGATTATGCAATAAAAGTATTATACTAAACTTTCTTCCAAACAAACGTTTAAAGTTACAAAAACGCAATGAATATCAAACGCACACGACCGCCTTGGCTCAGTTGTGTAGCCGCTAGGGCATGCAAACCGATAATCGATTATCGATAATTTACCGATAATCGCTTCATTTTAGCCAACGATAATTATCGAAAATTTTCGATAAAAATACCGATAAACGATAAAAGTAAAAAATATTAAAAAGGATTCAATTAATTTCGTTACGACGCCGCGTGTCGTTCGTTTCGTTCAGATTGTACGCGTGCAACGATTTGCTGCGGCTATCGCTATGCTGCTACCTCATCCTGTGCTTGCCTATCCGTAGCATTCCACGCTCGCCCGCCGTTAGGCATGAGTTCGATGTATTAAATCACATCTAAAATCGGTTACCATCCAAATCGGATGACATCTATGTGATGTTTAGAGATAACGGTTTTCACCACATCTAATCAAATACGAACAAATCTCGAGTTCACATTCACCAACCAACCGAATAACGAAATCGTAGGTAATAAACACACGATATTGGTTTTAGATTCATCTAAGGGCTGATTTTTCAATCGTCAGATAACTTTTATTTGGGGAATAAGTTTGACGTTTTGACAGCTTTTGTATAGAAAATATGTCAAACCGTCATATTTATTCCTTAGATAAAATTTATCTGAGGATTGAAAAATCGGCCCTAAAATATAAAATCCAAACATCAAAACCAACTAGCAACCGAGTTACATATTTGCCTCCTCTCTTTTCAACTTTACGTAGTCCCGGCCGTGAGAAAGAGATAAAGCGAATATTGCGTTCGTTAATCCGTTGCGCTACGAATGTATCGTTGGCGCTATTCTTTAAAATACCTTTGCTCAGAAAATATTTTAAATATAGTTATTGTTGCAGTGAAAAAAGGTCACATTTTCTTTTTCAAGATATGAAAGTTATTGTTCAAAATTATTTGTAGTTATTAACCAGCATTTGCAATAAATTTACTTCGGCTAAATTATAAATAGTGCCTATCTGAAGTCAGGATTTATTCCATTTACAAAAGAATTATTTTATTATTATCAGCCTGTTGTGTCCCACTGCAGGGCAAAGGCCTCCCTTCCCTCTTTCCATTTTTCCCGGCCTTTTGGAATATCTGGCCAATCCTTTATGTAGAAGTCCAGTTCGTCACGCCATCTCCTTCTGGGTCTACCGCGTCGTCGGTTCCTGTTGTTCGGAACCCAGTCAGTGGCTGCTTTTGCCCAGTTTTGTTGCGACATGCGGCAGATGTGGTCTGCCCAGTTCCACTTTAGTTTGGCGGCTGTGTTACCTACGTCTGCGATTTGAGTTTTGGAACGAAGTATACTGTTCTTTATACGGTCTGTAAGTTTGACTCCAAGAATACTCCGTTCCATTGCTCGCTGGCAGACCCCGAGTGCGGACTTTTGACGTTTCGTTAAAAGTTACAAAAGAATATTATATCGAAATATCTAAATTAATACCATCTAATAACTGGCACCAACCAATCAAACGTATAATTTGTACTTTATAGTTGTATGTCAATGTCTGTAGACATTGACATCTGAAAACCGATGTCGACATCGATGAAAAATCTAAATATCGGATGAACAACCGTTGCCGAAAAATTCCGATATTACAAATCTCTACCCGCCGCTCATTCATTTCATCGTCATTCAATTTATTTAACTTTAAATTATCGTTTTACGTTTTTAGATTACACTGTAAGAAATAAGAAAATTACTAATTAAGTAATAATCTTATTAGATTCATAATGTTAACGAATAATACAAAATGACAAATTGAAGAAACTTATATTTTTTTATTTTTAAAGTCCTCTTAAAATTAAGTAACTTGGATAAACATTCACATTTTATTGATCAAAACCTTTTTTTAATGTTTCGGGTATTCATAGAGGGTACTACCATCATTTTAATCAGAGAAATACAAGTTTTCATATATTATTATAAAAACCGGTAATTATCGGTATTTATCGGAAAATAGTCCGATAAAAATCTGATTATCGATTATCGAAAACTTTCGATAATTGCATGCCCTAGTAGCCGCTGCACGACACACGCAGGCACAGTCGGTTACGTGCATTACATTGCGCCTTACAAAAAACAGCGTTTTCTTTTATGCCTAAAAATAAAAGTCGTTTCCAAGCAATTATTTTTGGTCAGTGTAATTTAGTTTGATGTACAGAGTGCTATGTGATGGGTTTTTTTACACCCTGTATATCCGATCTTGACCAAAAGGCATGTTATAATATTAAGTCAAAAATCTAAGGGCAGTAAGGGCATACGAGCCCGTATTGCTCGCAAAACGGATGGCCGATGGGCGGAAAGGTTCTGCCATGGAGTGGCGACCGCGTACCGGAAGGCGCAGCGTGGTTAGGAGGTAAAAAGTGCACCGATGACCTGGTGAAGGTCACGGAAATCCACTGGATGCGAAAAGCACACGACCGGTCGATGCGTCGGCTTGGGGGAGGCCTATGCCTATGTTCAGCAGTGGACGTCTTTCGGCTGAATGAATGAATAAATTAAATCAAAAATCGAAATTACAAATTCGAATGAATGACGATTGAGTCGGAACCTTAATTCCGTAACTGGAGAACAGTTGTGGGCGTAAGAAAGTGTTATACACCCACACGTCTTAATCCGGGGATTATTTGGTTTTAACATACGTATAATACATGACTGTGATTCAGAATTTCATTATCACTTGCTTACAAAAATGCAAATAGAATATCTAGCTTTAATTCCGCTAAACAAGATCGCTAGTTTGGATGCAGTATGCAGCACCACCCTCCCGCTCACAAATATATGCACATGCAGAAAGAGTGAAAAAATAATGCAACCAAACCAATACACGACACGTGTTTCGCCCCTGCACGGGGCATCCTCAGGATATGTTGACTCCTCGACCGCTAGGACGCGAATAAGGATAGGATGTCATGGATTTCCGCAAAGTAACACCTGATTCCATCATTTATCTATTATCACTTGCGTTAAGAGCGTGTATGCCGTACGGCGTTTCATACAAATTTTCAAGTCTTTGTTTTTCGTAATGACTGAACCGATTTTGATGAAACTTCACACACATAAGCAATATAGTTAGGTCTAAAAAGTTAGTAGAAAACATTTTCGAAATGTCTTACTTAAAAAAAGATAATTGGAAATTTTTGTTTGTATGGAAAATTTAAAATCGGTCTAATTTAACTGTAACACTATTTTTCGTAAATGTTTTCTACTAACTTTTCAGTATTATGTATCCTGCTGATGGGTATGAAGTTTCATTAAAATCGGTTCAGTCATATCGAAAAATAAAGACTTGAAAATTTGTATGAAATGCCGAACGGCGTACACGCTCTTAACGGTGAAAGAAAAACATTGTGAGGAAACCTGCACAACTAAGAGGGCTCCAGAAAGTTCTCAGTGGCGTGTGCAGTCTGCCAACCCGCACTAAGCCAACGTGGTTAAGGCCTTAGAGCGTTTGTCTACCGCCGCCATCACCGAGAAACGAGATTATTTCGGACCGAGTTCGGAACGACATGACGGCGATCGTGTGTCCGCCGCGACCGATCTCGGTGGTTCCCAACATAAGACAAAGAGTTCTAGCGGTAGCGCCGATTTACTGACAATCTCGGTGACCGAGATGACGGCGCTCGGATGACGGACGTGCGGTGGACGGGTACACCCTTTATAGCAAAACTTTTTACGTCATAATTTTATTTTGCATAACAACTGATAGCATAAACCTCTTTTCGCAGAAAATCGTTTGGCATACACTCATTTAGCATACACTAAAATCCATAATTTTGTAAATCAGAATTCAGAATCATCTTTAGGCATAAATTTCATATCCATAATAATCAAAAAGTATAACCATCATATCGCAGAAAGTTCACAACTAGAATCATCTTTTGGCATATATTTCATATCCATAATAATCAAAAGTATAACCATCATATCGCAGAAATAGTCGACGGAGCCCCGCCCAGCGGGGCTCCTACTTCTATCTGAAGGGTTTAAAGTAACCTAACACGAAGGGGATGACAGGGGCTTCATTCGCTCGCTTTGCTCGCTCACTTTAGCCCCCGTCATCCCCTTCGAACCCTACCTATCCGTGTCGGGGTGCCCCAAATTCCCGAGCTCGCTTCGCTCGCTCTTGAAATTAGTCAGTTGGAAACCAAGCTATAGTGTTTAGCCAAAAATCCAGTATGCCAAGTGAAATTGTACCAAATAAAAGTTATGCTAAACGAAATTATGCGGAATGTTAAGTTTGCCAAAAGTAATTATGCCAAATAAAATTCTGCCATCTTAAAAGTATGCGAGTGTAAATTCGGACATATAAACATTCGACCAAGAAATAAATATATTAAATATTTTTTATGCCTTAAAAATGTTCGTTTAGAGAAGTTTATGCCAAGTGAGTTATGCCAAATAGGTTTCGGAGTATCAAGTTTCTGCCAGATAGAGGGCACCCGCGGTGGACACGCGGTCATAGTCATATCGTTCTCGGTAACGGCGGCGGCGGACAAACAGCCTTACTCCTACTCATTCTGAGAAGAGGCCCGTGCCTAGCAGCGGAACGGGCCTCACTGACCGACCTACTAACATAACATAACATCACGCGTGTATTCCCCGAAAGTTTGAGCAGAGGTGTATAGTAACACCCGCATTTCGCCGTTGGGATGTGATATACTTGCAAAATTCAATACCTACCAGGGCTTCCAAGTACGAGTATGTAAAAATACCAAGGGCCTAATTCTCCTAAAATAAATCTTGATAAATCACAACCGAACCAAGGCCGAACCGTTCATTCAGACAGTTCTCAATTTCAAAAGCTGTCGAATTGTTTGACACAAAAAAACAAAATCAATAATTTTGAAAATTTTCGAAAACAAAAACTGACTGACGGTTGTGGTTCGATTGCGTTTGGCAACAATTTATTTTAGGAGAATTGGGCCCCAGGGTTTAAAATACTTGAAGGTATTTGGCAGTATTAGATCTAGTTCGTACCGTATGCACTCAGGCATCTTCGGAATACTTCGGGCTCGGCCACCGAGCCCCGAACTCATAACCAGCGTCAGACCGCGCCCCACCGCAGCGCGATGTCACCGAGCCCTGCGCCCTCGGCTTCTTACAGGACGACATGGATAGATTTCCTATGCAAGTATTTTTAATTCTGGTGTGTTTCACCTCTGCCGCGCTCGACTAACAAATACTTTCAAACTTGCAAGGGGCGCCCTACTTCGAACTGAAGCCCTGGTTTTAAAACCTGGTAGCGTAAACACGTCTCATCCCTATTTCGCCGTTATGTTTAAGTCTCATGTAATAGGGGGCGAGCCTATTGCCATCAACCGGGCACTAATCCAGACACGGGGTTGCTACTGAGAAATACCGGACGGAAGAACCCAATAACACAGCCCGACCTGGCGATGAAACCCAAGTCCTCACGCTCAGCAGTCGCACTTGCGGCCACTAACCCAACGAGGCAGTTAGTATTTTGTCACATAACCTATAATCTTTAAACTCACAACACACGTGTAACAATGCAGTAACAAGTATTCCCAGTAGGTTAATTAATCTATCGTAATTGCAGATACAATGTTTTAACCCAAAAAGTTCCCACACAGTTACAATGGTAAATCAGAATCAACAACAAAATTAATTCAATCCGCCCAAATTTAGATGTACCTCATCAATATTACCTTAATTAAATTATTCACGATTTCAACTTACACACCTTTTAAGCAGCTAAAAGATATCCACATTACCGTGTTGTGGATAAAATCAATAGATTTGTAAATGTCATAGGTTGCGCCGAGCGTAGGCGTGGATAAATACTTTAATAATGCGTAGAACGGTGCGTTTAAATCATTTGCTGAAGAACTTTGTATGTGCCACTTAGGAGTTTGTACTTTGTAAAGAATCTTTCTTATGTTAGTCGATGTGCACGGTGTTAACGATTCGTGTAATTCCTTCAAACTGCGTGATCTACTGATGATACAGATTAACCCACGGACACGGACCGATATCACGTTAGTTAACAATAGGCGAAAGTGTGATTGATAATAATGTGTTTTGTTGTACACAAAAAATATCTGGACTTAGATTCTGGTAGATATCGCTATCAGCGATAAGACCGCTATTGTACCCTTCAAAATCCTATGATATTGTATAAGAGCTGTGTTACAATTTTGGTATACAATAAAGTAGATTCTATTCTAATTCTACGAAGTAAGAATAACCCAAAAACCGCACAATTTTATTGCATTTTCGAAAGGTTCAGCTCTTTTCTTCTAGAAAAGTTTACTTCTAACATTATCAAAGAATAGACCAACGTCATCCATCAGTTCATTAAATAAATGTACTTAATTAATTATAACATATACATAACATCACGACTGTATTCCCAAAAGGGTTGGGCTGACGTGTAGTACACTCTCATTTCGACGTCACGTTTAAGTTCTATGTACGAGCCTATTGCCATCCTATACTGAGAAATTCCACACAGTAAAACTCAATAATACTTTGCCCGACCTCATACTCATTCTGAGAGTTGCCCGCCAGGCATAAGACTCCGCCTAGTTGGAGGATCCTCCCTTTGCTTGGAGGAACACCACACCTCTGGACGAATGGAGCAGGAAGGATAGCACTATCTCGCCATAATTCACGTCTTGCCTGTGAGAGTCGCCAATAAGGACTCCTCGGACTTCCTCCACATAACCATCGACATTCATACTCAAAACTTTCCTCACGACCTGCCTCATTCCTCCGCATCACAAGCCCATACCATGATAACCGGTTTCCACACAATTTCTCAGTCACCAACTGTCAACATTATTATTTAATAAGTGTAGTTATAATTTCCAATATGTCTGCTTAGGTGATTATTGCAGTAATGGCCAGCTAGATGAACTATGACATCTAAAAGACCAACAAGTTGGAACTAGACCAAAGACCCGGTTTTTGGTCCTTTTGTTCAACTTAAGCTTATGTAAATTTTGTCATTATGCACACATATTTAACGATCGCGTTTAAAAAGTGTATATGATCTTAACTTGATAAAATATAATGGTTTCTATAACGAAGTGTTCGATTTATTTTAAAAGAGCGTCAATAAATATTATTAAATACGTTAAGAATGCATAATAAAATATATCACTGACTATTTTGTCGCACGTTCCCAATACTGGGAGAATATTAGTCATATCATTAGCCTAACGACCGCCAGAGAATACAATCATCTTGAAAAATGTTCTGGAAAAATGTAGTTGAATTTTAGGTAAACGATTGTTTAACCAGAGATTTTTTTTTTTATTTGACTGCTCTAGATGATTTCTACGTAACCGAGCAGTTATTGGCAAGACCTGAAGAGTTTCCAGCCAATGGGAAGGAAATAAAATACTTAACCTTTTTTTTTCATTTTTTTTTTTATTTATTTTTAACTTGGGAAAATCCTCGTGGATACCCTTCGCCTGGGGAAGGCAAAGGGTTATGCCGGACTCTTACCGGCTAAAAACCTACGGTGTTCCTTCTCCTGACCTTTGGCCGGGATCGCGGGATACGCAGCTGCATGCACCGCGACCCAGGCAGGCCTCAGTCCGGCAGCCCCTGACCTCTCCTACTGTGAGGCCTAGCCCTACGTACTCCTGAGAGGCGCGCGAGGAACACTGCGCGCCGCCTTCTCGGGCTTGTTAAAATACTTAACCTAAGCTAACTACTTATACTATACTAACATCATGACTCGGACCTTGGCTTACGGGGCGTTGCTGGCATTTGCCGGGAGGACACGGCGTGGCACACGCTGGCAGAGTGTGCCGCTTGGGAGGAGCCGCGCCGTGCCCTCATCTCAGGAGTAGGCGGTGACCTGTCGCTGTCGGCCGTGGTCGAATCCATGGTCGACAGCGAGGAGTCCTGGGACGCGGTGGTGTCCTTCTGCGACACGGTAATGTCCCAGAAGGAGGATGCGGAAAGGGTGAGGGAGATCACCTCCACTCACCCGGCCCGCAGCAGACGCACCGGGCGTCGGCGGAGGGCGGACAACGCCCTCTTCCAGCCCCCCTAAATGGGTCCAGGGGCGACGGACTTGGGGAAGTCTGTCGCCCCCCACACATCAGGACCCGAGGCGGCGGCGCGAAGTGTTCCAAGCGCGCCCCTCTTAGACGGCGCGGGGGGAGTCTAACACCTCACTCCCCCCGCTAACCCGAGGAGGCCCGCTGCGGCGGGCCGGCACCAGCCGGGGGTTGCGGAAGTGTCGTAAGTTCCCGCGACCCCCGGCGCAGGTGTGAGATGGAACACCGGGGTGGTTTTAGTCAGTCCTGGGAGGATTCACAGGATGCACTTGGCATATTCTGTGACTTGTCCAAGGCTTTTGATTGCGTACATCATGTTACTCTCATTAAGAAATTGCACCACTATGGAATAAGGGACAAGGCTCTCAACCTTCTGACTTCTTATCTGAGCAATAGAATTCAGAGGGTTGATGTAAATGGTAAGAGATCTCCAGGATCTGCGGTCACCATGGGCGTTCCGCAGGGTTCAATTCTAGGTCCTTTCTTGTTTCTTATTTACATTAATGACTTGCCTTATTACGTAAGGGATAAACATGAGATTGTATTGTTTGCGGATGATACGTCGCTTATTTTTAAAATCAAGCGACAGTTACTTAATTTCGACGAAGTAAACAATGCTCTCTCTAAAGTGGTCCAATGGTTCAATGTAAATAATCTTCTCCTTAACGAGAAAAAAACCAAATTTATAAAATTTTCAACGCCAAATGTTATACAGTTACAGACCAATGTACAAGTAAATGGTGTGGAGTTGGACCCTGTTGAGTCGACTGTTTTCCTTGGTATAACCATAGATGCCAAATTGCAATGGGGTCCACAAATAAAAAAGTTGTCGGGTAGGCTAAGTTCAGCCGCCTATGCTGTAAAAAAAATTCGACACATTACTGATGTGGATACAGCCAGAATAGTCTATTTTAGTTATTTCCATAGTGTTATGACATATGGAATTCTTCTCTGGGGAAATTGTGCAGACATTCATACCATCTTCGTTTTGCAGAAAAGGGCTGTTCGAGCCATTTACAATCTGGGTCCAAGAGTTTCTCTAAGAGAAAAATTCAAAGAGATAAATATTCTGACTGTAGCTTCGCAGTATATATTTGAAAATTTATTGTATGTTCATAAAAACATATCAAATTTTATGAAACTATCTGATGTTCATACTGTAAACACTAGGAACAAACACAAGCTTGCTGTACATGCCACTCGTCTCCACAGAGTAGGCAACTCGTTCATGGGTCAATGTATACGCTTTTACAACAAACTTCCCATTGACATCCGAAATTTATCTCTTAAGAAATTTAAAAATTTCATTAAGCCTAAACTTTGTAAAAAGGGGTATTATAAAATTTCCGATTATATCGATGATAAAAACGCTTGGGATTGAGCTGCTCGCTTGATACAGAATTGTCATTATGCCTTTGCATATCTTCTCTTTTATACACATTGACATTATATTATGAAAATTGACATTTTAATATTTTTATCAATTATTATTATTTTAATTATTTTATACAATTTTATACAATTTCTGATATTAAATACCATTGTGGCATTATTAATATTGTAATAATGCCTAAAATTGTGAGTGTGAGCATTATACAGTTTTAATAGTTTCAGTATTTTCATAACTGTCTGGCGGTTTGAGTATTGTGTGGCCTACTTTCATGGTCCTGGCTGGTAGTAATGTTGTGCGTCGGGTCGTTGAGCTCCCTAAGATAGGGTTGAGCTACACGATGGCTGATGCATGCGTGCCATCTGTTGGGACAGGTCCTCTCAAACTGCTCTGGAACTTTCCTCAAAAGGCCAGTCCAGGCATTGCACTGCATTGTCCTCACACAAATATTTGCTACAGAAAATATGTCTGGACTTTAAAAGAGACTTTGACCCCTGAGTTTGTTTCGGCCTTTCTTCTCAGAGGTAGTCAGATAGGAAACGCCGACGACATCTAGCTTTAAAAAAACAAACCGACATGTAAAAGTGATTTTAAATATCCAATTTGCAGAATAAACGATTTCATTTCATTTCATTTCATTTCATTTCAGTAAGAGTCTGACAGACCCCTCTGCTCTCTCTCCCCGCCCTGGGGTGGGCGGAGGACATCCATGAGGATTTCCAAACCGAAAAAAAAAAAAACAAAAAAAAAAGGGCGTTGCTGGCGTGGGTTGGGGGAAGACAGCTTGACGAGGGCTGAACTATCGGTGTGAAACCAGAGAAGTATTTCTGGTGACATTTATATCCTACGCCTCCCAGCCGTGCTAACATTCGCAGCGCGAGATCATTTTCAAAATCATGTCGCGCTACGCATGTTAATTTTATTTGTGGCACAAAATTGTCGACAATGTTCCACTATGGCGATCAGTATTGAGCTTCGCGATTTACTGATCAACATACATAACATAATTAGCCTATATTTGTCCCACCGATGGACACAAGTTGGATCGAGTTGGCGAACTACACACACCATCGAGAACTGTTTAGAGCCCTCTCAGGGGTGCAGATTTCCTCACGATGTTTTCCTTCACCGTTAACACAAGTCATAATCAAATTCTTAGTGCAAATATGAAATATTATCATCTCGCAATGGCGTAGAACATTGCTATAAAACGTAGTAAAATCTA
Organism: Amphipyra tragopoginis; assembly: GCA_905220435.1. Lineage (NCBI taxonomy): Eukaryota > Metazoa > Arthropoda > Insecta > Lepidoptera > Noctuidae > Amphipyra > Amphipyra tragopoginis. The sequence goes on along the minus strand of HG992015.1, from coordinate 11,677,471 downwards.
GTCTAGAACGATTACATAATCATCGTTAGTCATAAGTTAGAATTATGACCTAGACTTGACTAGGTCAAACTAACTCCACTATATTCATAGATAAGCAAATCGTCCAGCGATCCTTCAATCGCCAATCCGTTAGTATTCTTTCAGAGTGGAGGCGGGCGCGTGTAACTCAAAATGTATGTAGACACCAGTCGCATTCACTCACAGTGCTCCCGCGAGCTGCGCGTCTGCATGAGGCGGGCGCGGGCGCAGGTGGCGCGGGTGTTTCTAGTCTGCCCGTATCGTTCAGTGATATAGCGTCTGTTAGGTGACTGCGCGTGTGGTTCTAAACCATTTTGATTCACCCGCCGAAGCGTCGTACGATAGCTCGTTCGGCACTACTGTGAACACGCAGACGCCAAGACCCGAGCGCCCACGCCTGCCTCCGCACCCGCTAGTGCAGTCTGATTGACCACTAAGAACATTGCTATAATCACTGCGTTTATCTAAGTCGATCGATGGATGTGCAGTCTACTTGCAGTTATAATTACGCTTAAACATAGGTACCTTAATATCACATTTTATAAATCCGAGAAGAAATAACGTGCCGAATGTACCACGTCTACTAAAGACCTACGTGTTATAAACACTACCACAATGGTAAAGGAATAAGAAATAACAAACAAAGCATGTTTTTATTTATCTAGGATCGTTTGCAAAGCTCCAGTCGTAGATTCTCTTTTCCGTTCCCCGAGAGCATCTATTTTTCGTGAAAAAATAGCCTGGATGTCCCACTTTCATTGAAAGTGTGGTATCGTGTCTATCTAACGCGTATCGCTTTGATACCTATCGTTTTGTTTTCTGTGTTATCTGGAAATATAAACCACAATAATCTCATTGTTCCGTCACATGTGGGATCCGGCAGAGAAGAGACCACGTCCACTCTAATCGTGGGGTGTATTAGAAGAGCGTCCCTTTCCCTTTGTGGGGATGGGCTAGAATATAAAACTGAGAATAGACGCGTGTTGTTAGACTCCGGTCACGATCCACCGAGCTCTCCCGTCGTAGAGCCGGTCGTCTCTTCAGACTCCGCCCGCAGTCACACCGATAATTCAGCTCTCATCAAGCTAAGTCCCCTAAGTCCCCGCCAGCAACGCCCTAAGCCGAGGTCCGAGTCCCGCTAGGGGTCGCCCTTAGTGCTGTTGTTGCAGGTAGTCATGATGTTAGTGTAGTACAAGTAGTTAGCTTAGATTAAGTATTTTACTTCCCTCCATTGGCTGGAGACCCTTTAGATCTCGCCAATAACTGGCCGGTTACGAAGAAACGGTCCCGTTATAGTTTTTTACTTTATTTTTTATTGACCTGTCCACATGGTTGCTCTTTTAGTCCACTTTCTGTCAGCACAGCGCGCTACGTGCCCTGCCCATTTCCACTTCAACTTCTGAGAATGTTGTAAAGCGTCTATCACTTTAGTCTTCTTGCGAAATCTTAGCCATACTATTACTAGCCAGTAAATCAATATTCAATATGACTTTGACAATACCGCCAAGCGTGCCTTTCAAAATTCTACAAATTCTTTACACACCGTAACATACGCGCTAAAAACGAACAAAAGCATAAAAGTCTTGCAGAAATTCTAAGTTCTCCTCACGTGAGGATCCAATTGAAGGCTCGAACAATAGCTACCTATTAAACATTGTACGTACTGTTTGACGTTCTGACTCACAATCGCATTTATTGACAAAGCCCCGACATCTGGCCCCCGTCAGATCAGTCCAATTAAGTATCTGCATGCAAATTTAAATGCATACCAACACAATCAATAATGAACTGTGTTTGGTAACGGTTAAGGTTGGTGTTGATGATAAATGAAAGCGTTGTAGGATTGCCGCTTCCCTCATTCTGATGCCAATTTGCAATATGAAAATGTTATTGTGAGTTATTAGTTGGTTGTCTGCTTTGCATAGTTTTGTGATTGAAGAGGCGTCAAGTTGATTGTTTCTTGGAATATGTAACGCGACACGTCGTAATAAAGACATGTTGTACGATTCTTGGAAGAGCCTTCGAGAGAAGTTTAGATGAATACGTTGTTATAGGTAGAAGACATAGTACTATGAACTTGTTAGAAGGTACGTGTGTACCTGTTGATTGATGTTGTTTGAGCAGTCGTGTAAAAAATCTACATCATATATGTGTATATATGATGTAGATTTTTTACACGACTGCTCAAAAAAGGAGTGTTATGTTTTCAGGGTTTATATAAGTTTAAAACCTCAAGCACGGTAATTATAGACAAAATAGATAAGAAAATTAAGTGTCGTCCTGGGACAACGGGCGGTACGCAAGCGGTTAAGCATTTATTTTCTCGTGTGAGTTTCTTTATTCTACCATAACTTCTAAACGCCGGAACCGATTTGGATGTAGGAGGTATCGTTAGAATCCTTGCATTACTTCGGGTAAAAAATGGAGACAATTTAAAAAAAAATTGTCCCCCGAATGCATCTGAATTTCAGATACATACAGAATGTGCTGTTTTATGCTGAAATGTTCAACGGAACTTATTTATTGATTTTATTGTTCAGTCACTATGTATTTTTTGAGCAGCCGTGTTCTTATTTTTTTATATTATTCTACTACTAGGTTTTGCTCGCGGTTTCGCTCGAATAAAAAAAAAACTCTTTACACAGTACTAAAGTTTCTATAATAATATAATTCAATCATGATTCGAAAGACACGTGGCGCTATCTATTATCATAAGCACGTTATTTCTGTTTTCTTTGGGAACAGTTGTTTTTTTCGGGATGAAAGGTACCCTATGTCCGTTTCTGTACACCTGACAATGTATATGCAAAACAGAATGATCGGTTCAGTGGTTTAGGCGTGAAATGGTAACAAACAAACCAACAAACTTATGTACTTTCGCATTTATAATATTAGTGATTGGGAACACCTCTTTGTTAGTTTTCTTGTAAGTATTATAAATCATATTGTACTTTATTTCTGTGAAGTGAGAAAAAAAAAACACACATCATTATTCTTTTTACCATATCGATGGCAATCTAAATTGTTTCAGCCCAGTACTTAGCTATGAGCACTGCATTTTCTGTAGCATCTATAAGTTCATCTAGCGCGCAGGGGTCAAGGCACGTAGGACATGATATTAAGTGTCCCATTGTTGGTGGAACAGCACCACATCTACACTACAGGTTGAAGTTATCAATGAATCCCCACCTGAACAGGTTCTTCTTGCTTCGAACCACCTGAGTCCGAAGTCTAAATATTTCTAGATTGGCCAAGGCAACTCACGTCCAGATGGCAGATTCTCAGAATGTGGGACGAATGGAGTAGGAAGGATAGCACTTTCTCGCCATAATTCACGTCTTGCCTGTGACCGATCGCCAGTAAGGAGAGGATACACTTGACAAAGCTATTACAGTTTTTCAACCTTTGCGACACAAGGCTTTTATCCCGTCTGAGGATGGGCTAGAATAGGAAACTTTCTCACCGCATGCTAGTAACAGACTCGTGTGCGGAAACCCGGCACGCTTGGTGGTAGGATCTATTCGGTCCGCCTGGCTAGCTACCACCCTCACATTAAAGTCCGGGCGGCGCCAAGCAGTTTACTGTGTTCCGTCGTGTGTATGTTAGAACCAAAGGGGTATAGGGAAGCCCTCTATATCTCTATAACTAAGGCCCGATATCCACGAACGCGATGTCAGCTGTGCGTAGCGGAGATGTAAGCTGTAAGAGCTCGAAATCAGTCAGTTCAGGTGTGCGAGGCGCAGGGAGAAGGCATCGGAGAAAGGGGCACGGAGCGCGGACGCCGCCCGGCCGCCCGACTACACACACATCTCCGCTCTGCCGCGCCGCTTGCTCGCTCGCGGCACAAAATTCTATAGAAAAATGAGACATCTCTTCTCCTCTCCGCTTGATCCATTTCCACCTATGCCAAGCGGAGAGGAGATGTGGAAATAACGAAATCTGATTGGTTATTCAAAACACATCTCTCGTATCCTCTCCTCTCCGATTTGGTGGAAACCGGGACTGAGGGTGCCTTTCCACCAAAGATGTGATATGTAGCTATGCTGCGAGAATTTAAAAGCTAAGCTACTAAACTATGTGACCGCTTCCACTGATGCTAAGCTATGTAGCTGTGTGAGGAAGATGCGCATCTCGAGCTATGCGACGTATCGACAATAGGGAAGGCATGGGGAGCGGCGGGCATAGCTACGCCACTCGCGACCGTCCATAGCACGCATCCATAGCTCGCACCCATAGCTCGCATCCATAGCACGCATCCACATCATACATTTTTCCATATAAAAACGTAGCTTAATTGAATCAGTTTCCACCAGTGCTATGCTATGTGGACGAATGAATATGATTGGTGGATATCAAACGCATCCATAGCAACGTTGCATAGCACATCTCTCTTGGAAAAGCACCCTTAGACTTGTGTGCTCCACCTTGTGTACGCGACAAGATGGAGCACACAAATTGTGTGCGAAAATGGTCAAAAGTGACCAAGTCAAATAGTAATAGAAAAACACTCTAACCAATCTTGATGATAATGATGTTGGTGTGGTATGTTTGGTGATCTGTATAAACCATTTTCATCCACCAGATAAATATAGTTTCTCAGTTGTCTATGAGAAGCACTCCTCTAGAGACGAGATAATCTTTTAATAGCCAGAAGCGTAGTTATATCTACAAGCACCTCATTATCCATAAAACTTAATGACGACGATTCTAATAACATCATTGTTTCAAAAATAATTATAACAGTGTCATCATCATTATCTTTAATGACCCAAAGTACCTAGTAGCTGCGTTTCCGAATTGTGTTTACGGTGAAAATGAACTAAATGTAGAATCGTCGTCCGATCGTAGAATTGGACGCATCTTGATGTGTGTAGATATTTCCTGAAACGGCGCCATTACATGGAATACCTACAATGTACTTGATATACAGGATGCAAACGAATTCGTGAAATAGATATCCACACAGGGAATTAGGACAGAAAAGAAATGCAATCCCTACTAATATTATAAATGCGAAAGTAATTCTGTCTGTCTGTGACGCTTTCACGCCTAAACCGCTGAACCGATTATAATGAAAATTGGTACAGAGATAGTCTGGAACCTGGAGAAGAACATAGGCTACTTTTATCCCGCAAAATACGGAATAAGCGATAAACGACATACACGTGGGCGAAGCCGCGAGCGACCTCTAGTATATTATAAATTATGTGATAGAACATTTCAATGCTACGCATAAATTAATGGAAGCCGGCGATACAGCTGGCAGCCACGACTAGTTCGATATCGCTCCGCTCAGTCAGTTATCTCGGGGCGCTAAACGACCCATGTTAAGAAAAAAAATGTTTTTTTTTCAATATCTCACGCATCGTCAATCTGTGTTACCAGTAGAAAAGTTTGAAGGTATTACACGAATTCTTTCATAAAATATATCATGATGTACAGTCAGAAGCAATAATATCTACCTACCACCGACGGTTTTAAAATCATCAACCATAGCTATCTGACCATGGATAAAACGTTTAAATATGTGCCTCTTTATAGAAAGGATGGCCGTACTATCCGTACTCACGTGTTTTACTGTCGTATCTTGGGATCATACATAACATAATCAGCCCATTACTGTCCCACTGCTGGGCACGGGCCTCTTCTCAGAATAAGAAGGGTTTAGGCCTATAGGACCACGCTGGCCTATTGCGGTTGCGGGTTGGCGCACTACACACACCATCGAGAACTTAATGAAGCCCTCTCAGGTGTGCAGATTCCTTCGCGATGTTTTTCCTTCACCGTTATCGAAAGTGATAATCAAATTCTGATCCACACATAGTTCAAAAAGTCAGAGGTGCGGACTGGGTTTGAGCTTAGATCCTCCTGCATGGAAGGTAACCGTTCAACCGCTAAGCTATCAGTACTTGGATCACATAACTATTATTGGCAGTTTTAAATCCGTTGCTGGGCAGATGTAACTGCTTCTGACTGTACCCAATTAAAAGTCCGACGGATTGTCGATAAAAATTTTGTCGATATTCCTAGCTTAACGCTTTGCCACATCATGATGACAATTAAATGACGATATGCTCGCTGCTATCACATGGAACCTAATTAGATAACCTTGATGGGTCATAAGAGTGAGTCATATCAGGCGTTTGACTGCCAAACATGGGCTCCTGACCGCTACAGTGAACGGTTTTGGGTCATCACTCTCAGCAAAGGGATTGGTCGCAGGAGCAGGATGATGCTGCGAACTCTCCTGGCATAATCAGCATTCACGTTTTACAAGTGTGTATGTATTTATGATGTATGATGTTCTAGGATCATTTATGTAAACTTAATGCCATAAGGATCCTCTACCAGTCAACCTTTGGTTTAAAAAGAAAAGCATCGAAAAAGGTATACAAAACAAAGATGTGTTGATAATTTAATACTCAATAGACTACGAATTCATAGGATTACGTGTTCCCAAACAATTAACCAAATCAAATCAGCCCCAGAGATATCCATACAATAATAATTTAGAATTTTGCATATGCGGGTCACCCCAACGAAACAAAAAGTTTGTTCATATTGATTCAATTAACCAACCCATGGCTACCATGCCCTGACATTCAACATTTTATTATTATAAGTATTAGGGATCAAATTGCGTGTTTGTAAAACCATTCCCATGTAATTTTTACTCATCTTTTCATAGCTAAAGAATATCAGAATAGTTTATCAACTGCTCATTATTGTAAGCCGAAAAAGTTATTTTTTATTGGAAGAGATTAAGGTACCGTACAACACAACTAATAAACTACCTTTTAAAGCAGGAAAGAAGTTGCCTGGAAGTTGAACTGCCCTGCTTTTTTGTACTATGACATCAAAATAAAATCAAATCAAAATTTTTAATTCACATGAACCAATACAGGCGCTTATGAAAAGTCGAATTTAGGCGCACGGTTCCAAATAGTCGTTTCCTATGGAGAAGAGCCGGCAAGAAACTCCATGGTTACTCTTTTAAAAAAAGGATACTTATCTTTAACAACTTCAGTAAATACAGTACTATGATTTAGGATAGGTATGAGAGAACAATGTAGTCTCGTAGTACTTATTACTTCTATGTGTAGTCTTGACCACAGACCTGTGAGTAATGTAATACCAAATCTTGAGTACAAAAATTAACCAAAAAGAAAAAAATAACACAATATGAAATACTTATAGTAATTTACACAATTATATGAAGCAAGTCCACGAAGTTCAAACATTTACAAAAGATAAAATGAAGCTAAACTATATAAAACAATTGACATGATTAAATGTCATCAAATCTTTAGAGAAAATATCATTGTAAAATAAGATAAAAGATATCTTAAGAGTAATGATAGCAATAAAAATAAAAAATAATCATAATTGAGGATAGTTAATAGACATACACATACGTCGTTAATGTATCGTCATCGTTAGGGCAGGCCTGCGGCGGGCCTGCTACGTTGACGTTTACGAAATCCGTTCACCTTTTTTTTGTATAGATTTTCGTACCATGAACAAGCATAACCGTTCAACTTGGTTCAATAGTCGTTCACCTTTAGTACTGTCATGGTACGATTTTTAGCGATTCAGAAGAAGGCCTGCTTTTGAACGGAAGTTGACTGGCTGGCATTTGAGCGTTTTCATAAGAGGTCATGGTAAGCCCGCTGATGGAACAACCAATACCAGTCGCTAATTTTCGCCCCATTCAAACTTATTGCGTCAGCGTAAAGATATTTTTTTACTGCAGTTAGTATAGGTACTCTGTTCATCCAAAGATGAGTCCTGAGTCCTGACATAGCGGTCATTTCGGACGATTTTCGGAAGTGATCGGTTTTACGAAGTTGTGTCATCCTGTACTGTAGGTATTTTATTTCTCGACTAGCTTTTGCCCGCAGCTTCGCTTGCGTGAAATTTTGAACCCGTCAAATGATGATTTTCCATACAAACTGTCATCCACTATTTATTTTAACTCCCTTAGGGGTTGAATTTCGAAAAATCCTTCCTTATTCCTTGTCTACATTATAAAGGGAACCTCTGTGCAAAATTTCAGATTTTTAAGTCCAAGGGTTTGTGCTGGGCGTTGATGAGTCAGTCAATCAGTCAGTAGTCAGTCAGTCCGGACTTTTCTTTTTATTTATATAGGAAACAGCGGGCAGTGGAGTGGCAGACGCAGCAGAAAGATGGTGGGGCGCTTGCAGTGAGATTTAACCTTGGTAATTTGTGGCAGAAGAAATAAAGAGGTAGCCCTCTTACACAAATGACACTCCAAACCTCCTCAAGGCTGGCCGAAAATAGAATATATTATTTAAACAAAAAATAGAACACTACAATTTAATCGTCTCAATGCTAAACTTTATCAGAAAGAAGGCAATATTTAAACAATATACGTCATAGGTTCTTGAACCCGTCGAGTTCCTCATACAACTAATAATATTTAAAACTGATTGTATTTCATTCACTCGTTGATATTGCGACACATTTTCTGATTCATCGATCATGAAACATCTGCTGATTTTATAATATCAATTTAATTTATTACATTTTGCAATTCCCAATCGGTAGTGACGGTAGCAATGTTCTGTTGACAGGTTGTGAGGGTAGGTAGCGTTGGGTACCATACGAAACAAACTTACTGAAAAGTAGCTAGGCGTATAGTGAACATTTATGAGCTACATATTCGGCCTATTACTGTCACATTCGATACTGAAGTACGTCCGGCGCACCCTGGGCAGTCAGCCCCGCTACCAATCTTTCTGACTCGCTAATCTTTTCACTACAGCATGAGCTATTTTCGTATAGCTCGTGCTGACATGAGAGAAGAAGAAGACTGTCTCATGGCTGGGCACATGCCTCTTCTTAAATTTAAGCCTTAGGGCGTATACAAAAAAGGAAGCGGGTAGAAGCAGGGGCTGGCATTTTTAACAAAAATACGCCTTGTTCCCTTGCAAATACAGCAATAAATGAAGGCTTACCAGCGCTGATCGGAGCAGGTCGGAACTTGTCGGCGAAGTTCGGAGCTTGTCGGCGCTGGTTCGCCACACAGTATAGAGACTACCTGCGACGACTACCTGCGCGGACCAGCACCGACAAGCGCTAGCAGATCGGCGCCGGCAACCCACTTACTACGTGTATACGCACGTAATCCATCACGCGGGTTGGCAGTATACATCCACCATCTAGAACTCTTTAAAGCCCTCTTAGATGTGCAGGTTTCCTTCACGATGTTTATCCTTCACTGTTAACGCAATGATAATCAAATCCGTTTTTCGATCTTTACCGTTTTACCCATCCTTAATAGACAGGCCTTTTTTATGTATGGGAAATCATCATGTGACTCCTTCCGCTCTGGGCGGAGCGGAAGGGAATGTCAGACTCTTACTGACTAAAACCCATCCGTGTTCCTTCTAATTCCCTTTGCGTTCCAGGGCCGCGGTAACTCTTTCGAACAAATTCCGCAACCCTGGCAGGCACTGGCCCTAGCGGGCCCCGTGTACAATGCTGACATCTCTTTGAGGCGCGAGTGGAACACAACGCGTCGTCGACCCAGGCCTGGTTCTGATCGGACGGCGAGCCACCCAACGCTCGCCGTACGCAGGCCCGGTGCCCGGTGGCCCGGCCCGGTGGCCGGGAATCGCCCTGTGACTCCCAACGCCTGGGGCGTCTCCTTCTGTTGCGGCGGCTGGGGCGTGAGGTTTGCCTCTCCCTCACGCGTTCCGCCTCCTCCTTCGCTAGCATTACTGCTTCGCAGAAGGAGGTGATTGCTTCCCATGCCCCCTCGCTCCGGACCATGGATTGAACCAGGGCCGGACGCGAGAGGTCGCGGCAGCCGGCCGTCTCTACGAGGACACGGAGGTGCTTCGCCCAAGCAGGGCAGACCTCCACCGTATGCTCCACCGTGTCCTCCGGGCGATCCTCACTGTGATGACACCCGGGCGTGTCCTCCCGCCGAATCCGAAACAACCGTGTCCGGAGAGTACCTGCGTTAGGTGGAAGGTGAGGACGCCGTGGCGCCTCTCTAGCCACTCGTCAAAGAGGGGACTTATCGCCGCAATTGTGGCGTGCCCATAATAGACAGGCCTAGGGCTAATTCTCCTAAAATAAATCTTGATAAATTGCAACCGAACCAAGGTCGAACCGTTCACTCAGACAGTTTTCGTAAACAAAAATTTACGGTTGTAATTCGTTTGCGTTTGGTCGATTTTGTTAGTCGAATTAACTCTCTGTAAGCTTTCAAGCTGTTTTAAGTTTAACAGCTAATGACGTCATAATTAATTTGTATCATTAACATAAAGCGTTAAACTACTTACTAGTTATTACTTAATGAGCAATAGAAAAACATAATTAACTAAACAAAACCGGATTAAAATCATACGGGACCCAAACTGCGCTCAGTCACACATCAAACCGCGTCGTAACTTGATCCCTAATATCCGCTGTCGCCCTCGACCTAACCGCACGATTTGCATCGTACAATATTCAACAACAAATTATAATTAATACATCCAGTCAGTTCCGTGGAGTCGATAATGGTCGATAATATTGTTTGTCCCGACCCAACACTTTGACCCTTAGATAACGCATCTTGGTTCATGTTATTTGGTGTTCGGCGTGCGAATAGGATAGTCTAACATGGAATAATGTGCAACATGTTTTTGTGTGTGATTTTTCTGTGTTTGTGCGTCACAGGAAATGTGTACGGATTGCCCAGTAAGTACCTGTTAATATTATGTAGTAAATCCCAACAGAATTAGGTCTCGTAGTAGATATTTAAATCAATGAGAAAAAAAATGAGTCAATTCCATGTCTTCTGTGGTAGTCGGAAATACATACATCTCTAGGTGTTCACTTGTATTTGCCAAAACGTGTTTTTATTATGTGATTCATAACCTTACCACCTCTTTTATTAAAATATTTATATTATCTGTACTTAATAGAGATAATAATCACTGTGAAGTTACGTAATTTAAAATCAAACTATACTGCATTACACATAAAAAATAAAATAAAGATAAATATTAGTCTGTAACTGTCCTACTACAAGGCAAAGGCCTCTTCTCATATAAAGAAGGAACAAGCGTTGATCACCACGTTTACTCACTGCGGATTAGCGATTTGAGACCATTAAGTCCAGGTTTCATCACGATGAATTCCTTCACTGTATGCCATTTCATATGAAATTAGACAAAAGTGGCTCACGAAGCCACGAATATCTTTTGAACCAGCTCATCTTGATTGATCGTTAAGGTTCATCATCATCACCATCATCATCATCATTTTTCAGCCGAATGACGTCCACTGGCGGTCATAGGCCTGGGTTTGCCGTAATCACCACGCTTGGCAGGCGGGTTGGTGATCGCAGTATGGTTGTTAAAGCACTCAGAGAACGCTGCTGCTCATCCGCTAGAGAATCCCTTAATCGCCTTTTACGACCCACGGGAAGAGATGATAGTACTATTCTTCTAAGTAAAGCATAATACTGTGTTGAATCCCTACTGTAGGTAAGCAAATACATTGCTTATTTCTGTACATTTCATTGGTAAATTTCGTCTTATGTGTTTAAAGTTATATTAAATAGTTTAGGCATTGTTTAGTTACATATATAATTTACTAAAGGTCGCCAGCGGCTTCGCCCTATATATTATTATATTAGATATTGTTTATCGCGTATTCCGCGTTTTTCTCTACGATAATATGCATGTGTTATACATATAAACCTTCCTCTTGAATCACTCTATCTATTAAAAAAAACTGCGTCTAAATCCGTTGCGTAGTTTTAAAAATACATAGTGACAGACAGACAGCGGGAAGCGACTTTGTTTTATACTATGTAGTGATGCGAAAGTAACTCTGTCTGTTACGCTTTCACGCCTAAACCTCTGAACCGATTTTGATGAAACTTGGTACAGAGATAGTCTGGAACCTGGAGAAGGACATAGGCTTTTATCCCGAAAATTACGGATACGATAAACGACATACACGCGGGTGAAACCGCGAGCAACCTCTAGTATAATCACTACATAGTATAAAACAAAGTCGCTTCCCGCTGTCTGTCTGTCCCTATGTATGCTTAGATCTTTAAAACTACGCAACGGATTTTGATGCGGTTTTTTTTAATAGATAGAGTGATTCAAGAGGAAGGTTTTAAGCTATAAAACGTACACGTGTGTAGCCGGGGCGGGTCGCTAGTATATTATATTTGTCGGTACTTCCATGGTTTCGTTAACAATAACAAATATCTACCTACAACATGAACATTGTAATTAATTGCGTATTAGTAGCTACACGTACAGGGCAGGATCTACACAATTTTCAAGTTATCATTACATAACTATGTAAAACTTTCTCATTAATTCAAAGTTCAGTTATAAATAGAATACTTCTCTGGTTAATATCAGAGAGAAATTATCAGATTGTAGGTCGTTTGTAACGTCTTTCGTTCTAGCCTTGGCGGTTGCGGTTAAAATCTACCTACAGAAATAGTTCTGCGCAGTTGACTGTTATTTATCTTGTTAAATCTAGTCTAGAAACAGATTTCAAAACTTTATAATTAATTTATATTAAACCGCACAGCATCCAATAAAAAGTTTTATTTAATTTGATAACTGTAGTTGGTTTTTTTATTAATAAAAACTTTATATGCGAAACGTAAATCAACTGAAAGTTGAAAATTATATGTGGAAAATGAGCACAACTCGTTTTTTTTTTCTAATTTAACTGTTCATAATATGTCGATATTAGGATGTTACTACACTAATCGATCGATCATCGATCGATGCCATCGAACGACATAGGTCGACGTTTAGTCGATCGATTGGTGTTCGGAAAGAGAACCGTCGTGGCTTCGTGGCGTAAAACGGATATACCGAGTTACATACCTTTACATTCGTTAACGTTTCAAGCCATTTAGTTAACTATTTAGCTATAGCAGTATTAAATATTGCCGTTTTTGTGTGCAACAAGACAATTAATAAACGGCACCTAATTAAACACAGCGGAGCCTTCAAATCCACGACGATTCTCTTTCCGAACAGACTCTAGAAACTATCAATTGACGTCGACTAATCCATTCTACTATCGATCGATGGCATCGATCGACGATCGATCGGTTGGTGTAGGAACACCCTTAAACCCATCGTACAATAGGTACTACGGCCGACGTATCTTGGCGAGTCTGAAGTTAGTTGTTTGGCTGCGCAATGAAACTTCTAGAAACGAAATTGTCTACTGCGCAGCTAATCAGCTAACTATAGACTCGTCGGCCGTATTATATAATTATGCTACGCTAGGTATTCTCGTCTCACGATGTACCAAGACTACGTCACGAATGTCATGATCAGTGTTGTCATTGATCAACATCTTCAATACAATTAAGGAGATTTTTAATTCATATAAAATAAACTAAAGGTCGCCAGCGGCTTCGCTCGCGTGGATGTCGTTTATCGCGCATTCCGCGTTTATCTCTACTATTATATGCATGTATTATACATACAAACCTTCCTCTTGAATCATTCTATCTATTAAAAAAAACCGCATCAAAATCCGTTGCGTAGTTTTAAAGATCTAAGCATATATAGGGACAGACAGACAGCGGGAAGCGACTTCGTTTTATACTTTGTAGTGATTGGTAACTAAAGCCTAACTATTTGCTATTTCGTGTTTTTCTGGTTTGGTTATGGTTTAAGTATTTCGGATTAATTCAAACGAAGTTAAGAAATTATAACGCTAAAGTAAAGAAATGAAGAAATTGAATGGAGTGACAATTTGATGCGTCGATCGAGCATAGTCAATCTCTCGCCCAAATTGAGAATAACAACGCTTTTTGTCTCAAAAATATGATTAAACTTACCAATGAACGTATCAGATCGTACTAATGACCCCGATAAAATGCTCTAGAAGCTATACTAAGATAAAAGCATTTAAAAATACTTAAAATGTTAAAGACTAGATGGCGCCAGCGGCTTCGCCCCCGTGGATTTCGTTTATCGCGTATTCCGCGTTTACCTCTACTATAATATGCATGTATTATACATATAAACCTTCCTCTTGAATCACTCTATCTATTAAAAAAAACGCATCAAAATCCGTTGCGTAGTTTTAAAGATGTAAGCATACATAGGGACAGACAAACAGCGGGAAGCGACTTTGTTTTATACTATGTAATGATGATACAAGAACGATTGCTACAGTATGATAATCAGGAGGTCGCAGCATGAGGATTACTGTGATGCAAGATACCTTGTTAATTTTATAAACAAATCTGTACCACGGTAAACAAATAGTCTATTATACTCGTATCCTTATGCTGCGTGATTGCCTAGTCCGAAAAATATCATAATAAACGAAATGTCCGCCTTGGCTTTACATTAGATCTCAGTATAGCACGAATGTTTTGAAGTATAGTAACGTAAACGTAAAGTTAATCTGAGTGAATTTTGAATCGAAAATACAACTATTCTAGCATTTTAGTTTAAATTTATGCGACAACCACAATTTGTATCATACATAAATATGAATAAAGTTTTCAATTCGATTAAATATTATGTGCGAAACGAGTATTTCCAATTCAAAATTCACTCGCGTTAACGTTACGTTTACGTTACGATACGTCACAACATTCGTGCTAGGCCTACTGAACTTTTCACGGTAAAATAGTCGCGAGACGTGGCTCTTTTTACTTGTTTTTGATGAGATCTTATTTGCCAGTCACATCCTGGGGCCTAATTCTCCTAAAATAAATCTTGATAAATCACAACCGAACCAAGGCCGAACCGTTCATTCAGACAGTTCTCAATTTCAAAGGCTATCAAATTGATTGACACAAAAAACAAAGTCAATCATTTTGAAAGTTTTCGAAAACAAAAACTGACTAACGGTTGTGGTTCGATTGCGTTTGGCAACAATTTATTTTAGGAGAATTGGGCCCCTGTTATTGTTGTATTGATTTGACAGAAATTTTGGTAAGGTTACGGTTACACTTAGTTGGTGCAACTGGATAGACACTGATTTGAAATCAAGGGTCAGGCGTTCATGAGATCAATCACTAAATTGATCTGTCAGCCGTAGTTCCGTTGGCGCCTGTTACACATTTTAATATTATGAACCGCCGACGGTCTCACTGGTTTAAACGTCACATAGTACCAAATAACTTTGCCTGTCTGAAGTGAGGAAACGACCGCTTCTTCTTCTCTCGTGTCAGCAAGAGCTATACGAAAATAGCTCATGCTGTGGTGAAAAGATTAGCCAGTCAGCAAGGTTGGTAGCGGAGCTGACTGCCCAGGGTGCGCCGGACGTACTTAAGTATCGTCACTCGTGGAGGCTCTTTTCATGCACCCCTGCTGAAAGCCGTCCGCTGAAAGGCATTTTCAGAGTCATCATCATCAGTCCCACTGCTGGGCACGGGCCTCTTCTCAAAATGAGAAGGATTTAGACCTTAGTCCTCCACGCTGGCCTGATGCTGGTTGGCGGACTACACACCAGTGGCGAAGGGTGAATTTTCTTAAAAGGGAAGCCGGACCAAAAAATGCTTACCTTGCTCAAGTGTGACGCGTGAATTCCAGTAACTACTCATTTCGAAAGGGAAGCCGATAGGAATCGAGTTGTATGGAGCCTTCGCCACTGCTACACACACCATCGAGAACTGTTTGGAGCCCTCTCAGATGTGCAGGTTTCCTCACGATGTTTACCTTCACGTAATCAAACTACGGTCCCCACATGAACTCGAAAAGTCGGAGGTGTGGGCCGGGATTGAACTCAGACCCTCCTTCAAGGAAGACGAGGCTATCACCGCTGTTTAAGAGTGGCAAAATTATTTTACGCGTACCAAATAACTTTACCCCTCTGAAGTGAGGAAAAGAACGCTGAAATCCTAGTTTCAGAGCGGCACAGTTATTTTATGCGTACTGTACTCGAGTAGTCCAGACTATTCCAGATGTTTAATAAGAAATAGTCTATAAAATTATTTAAAATTTATTTACGAGGCAGCTGTTTTCGTGAAAACAAATCCGAAATTATTTAATAAGCTCTCTGATATAGTTACGCGTAACCGTAGGGATAATAACAGATTATGCATAGTGAAATCGAGCACGGCACTAATGCACAAAAGTATTTTATGTTTGGCACCAATAATTTTTAACAAAATACCGAAATCGGTTAAACAATTACACATAATACATTTTAAACAACAGCTAAAAAAATCCTGACCGACAGATGTTATTATAGTTTGACTGAATTTTTGAATGATTGCGATTTTAAGTGATAATAATACGATTGTGACATTTAGTTTTTGTTTCTGGCCAAATATTTCTGTAGCTCACTCGATGTACCTAGTTCTATATTGCAATTATGTAGCTCAATTTTAATTAGCAATTATGTAGCAACCTTTTTCTTTTTTAGTAAGCTTCGTAAGCTTTACTTTAATTTGTACGCCATAATGTGGCAAAACATGTTAGGTCGATATACAAAAACCCAACATCTTACATTGCAAATCTAATTTGTACTGTACACTCATTTTTTCACAAATAAATTATCTTTATCTTTATAAAGTTGATTTTGTTGGATTATTCCGATCTGTCCCGCTGATCTGTCCCCTCGTCGGTAACAGGGAAACAGATCGAAACTTTTTATTTCTATTTGTCCCCCTAAAAAACAGCAGGGGACAGACCAGAAACAATTCGTTCGATCTGTCCGTTCGTCTTGATGACAGGGGAACAGATCGATTTTTTATTCCTGATTGGCCCCCCGAAGGGGACAGATCAGGGGGACAGTTCGGAATATTCCATTGGTTTCTGGTGGGAAGTTCTATATCCTAGTAGTAGTAATAGCCGTAGATGTTCCCTCTTCTTGTCGTCATCCTAAGTAATTCTTTGGATATTATCCAAAGTAATTCTTGGGGATAAAAGATGTCAGGAAAGATTCAATTCCAGGGCGACTACTTCGAAAAACGAATGTTGAATATTCGGATCGAAACGACGACGAAATCGAACTTATAAATGTACGATCAAAGTATTGTCAAACAACGAACTAGTAGATGTCAATGAACATTTCGAACTAGGATTAATTCTTTCCATCCAATGGTTGTCTGGAAGAAATTACTTTAAGCGATAAGACTGCCATTTGTACTGTTCTTGATTACGCGTATTCCTTCTGTTTTATTTCTTTTAGTGTACAATAAAGTATATCTTCTTAACTCTTCACAAAATGTCAAATTGCGAAAGTCTAATTCATTGTAGGATCCGAAACACTTTCCTGGTTGGAAAACATGCGATCAGTCAGCCGAAGATTCGTAGTTCGATTCGGAGAAGGCCTCTAGGTCGTTTCCGGTAAAGAATACGCCAGGCCTCAATGCAGAATGTCTAGAAATAAGCTTGAACGAGTAGCCGGACTCTATTTGTTCCTTCCAAGTTTATTTGAAACTAAATAAACAACTTTATCTTTAGTATATATGTTACGGTTAAAAGCCGAATGGCGGCTACACCTAGTTTTAGCCGGGTACAACTAGGTGCAGCCGGCCACATGCGGTTAAACTTAAATCTATCCTACTTATCTTCGGTTAGAACTAGGTTTAGCCTTCATCATAGCGGCTAGAACTAGGTGCAGCCGCACACCGATGGTTAAGGGTAACCCCGACACGGATAGGTTAGGTTCGAAGGGGATGACGGGGGCTAGAGTGAGCGAGCGAAGCGAGCGAACGAAGCCCCCGTCATCCCCTTCGTGTTAGGTTACTTTAAACCCTGCAGACAGAAATAGGAGCCCCGCGCAGCGGGGCTCCGTCGACTTAAGCTCCACCTAGTTCTAACCAACTGCTACTGGTTGCACCTAGTTGTACCCGGCTAAACCTAGGTGTAAACGCCATTCGGCTTTTAACCGTATCATATACAAAAACCGAGACACCCCAACAAGATTTTCATCAGAACTGCCTGAATATGTGTTTTTTTGTAATAAATCTCCAAGTTACACTCAGTTTATGTCGCGTTAAGTTCCCTAGTAAAGTGTGAAATGCCTGAGATGCAGGGGTTGTCTAATACACGGAAACTGACCGAGCGGACCGTCTCAACCCTCAAGGTGTCTATTCCCGTCCACTGTTATGCATAGAAACCTATTGAAAGAGAATGGAAATTTATGAAAAAAAAAAGGAAAAATACATAATGTGGTGTAAAAACTATGTCAATCGATTCTCCTAGTGATTCTGAACAAACTAATTTCAGGTTTAGTGTATACTAAAACTAAACTTGTATACCTACATGTTTTGTAACATACATAGCATAGGATCGATAGCAACATGGATTCTCCATCAAACAGCAAACAAAGTTTGCGATACGCCTGATAGGATTTAATCAATATTTTTTTAATAAAAAACCCGAACTGTTAAAAAACAAAATTCGTAGAAAACGTTATCAATAAAAAATTTCATGAATTCCGGTCATCAGACCATGTCTGTGAGTCATTAATTTTCGTAGTTGTTTACAAATAGGCAACATTTTAGAACGTTCTATTGCTTCACTTGGGGGGACCAATTCTCCTAAAAGAAATTTTGATACGAGTACATCGCATCCGAACCAAAGCCGAACCGTTCGTTCAGCCAGTTTTCAATTTCAAAAGCTGTCAAATTGTTTGACACAACAATAAAAACCGACGTAGTGCGAATCGGACTCGCGCACGAAGAGTTTTGTACCATTGTCTATAAAAACGACAAAAAAATTACGTTTGTTGTTTGGGAGCCCCCCTTAAATATTTGTTTTATTTTAATTTAATTATTTATTTTTAAAGTGAATATAAAGATACAGCCTGGTGACAGACCGACAGACAGTCGGACAGACGGACAGGCGGACAGACGGACAGCGGAGCCTAAGTAATAGGGTCCTGTTTTACCCTTTGATTAAGGAACCCTAAAAACCCAATCATTTTAACAGTTTTCGTAAACAAAAACTGACTGACGGTTATGGTTCGTTTGCTATTTTCTACAATTTTGTTAGTCGAATTGGGTTCCTGGTGCCGCGATTCTCTTGTTCACCAACTAAACTAAAATTTGAGAATGGCTATCTTTTAAACAGACAACGCGACAAAAGAACGGTGATAGATAAGAACTAAGTTAGGCAGTTGTCCCACCCGGCGAGAAAGCGACTAACTATCGGCTATTTTCTCGCTCAAGAAACGTACAATAGATATACATTCCGTGTAAACAAAAGAGATGCATAGGTATATTAATAGTTGATCGCTGACTGTTTACACTGCCGGCGACGATACGCTCCACTAGTTTGTCGCTGAGCGGGAAGAGCTATCAAAGATGATACTCGCTCAGCGATACTTGCTCAGCGATGCTCGCTTGGCGGTCAGAACTCACGCCGAGAGACCAACCAGCAGTCATTTGCGAGTTGTGCGAGTAATCGCCCGTCGCACTCGCACACTCGTTTATAGCCCAGCGACAAAACTATCGGAACTACACACTCGCTTCTCGCTGCTCGCCAACATGTTTCTAGTTTCCAGCTCTACTCGCTGATCGCTCATCGTTCGCGGTGGGACAAGTGCCTTAGAGATGCCAAAGTAGTTCACGCCTTGAACTTCACCGTGTTTTAATCGTTCCTGATGTGTCGTCTAAAGTATGGAAATAGTTCAATAAAATTTCACAGCTCTTATTTACGTCCGTCTCTCTTTATTTTATCCTAGTGATAAATATGGCATTAGTCTAAATTATGTTTATTTCGTGCTTAATACAACTGGCACCATTTCACGATCCACCGAGCTCTCCCGTCGTAGAGCCGGTCGTCTCTTCTGATTCCGCAGTCACACTGATAATTCATCCCTCATAAACTGTCTCCCTCCCAATCCCCGTCAGCAACGCTCTAAGTCGAGGTCCGAATCCCACTAGGGGTCGCCCTTAGTGCTGTTGTTGCTAGTAGTCATGATGTTAGTGTAGTATAAGTAGTTAGCTTAGGTTAAGTATTTTACTTCCCCACCATTGGCTTCAGGTTTCGCCAATAACTACCCGATTACGTGGAAACGGTCCTCAAGAACCATGTACAGACGCCAGTAGGTCAAGCTACCCGAGACTGTCAAATATTCCCAATCAACCTTGAACCTAATGCTTTCGCGATAAAGATGAAAATCTATTATAGAAATTTGACAGAGTAGGTTGATGTGCTGGCGTCTATCGGTACATGCAGTCCAATAGAAAAGTGAAACCATTAACTCGCTGGGATTGTGACCCGAGATTCAAGAGGGTGAGATAAGGATCACTAAAATTCACTATTTATCTACTCGACTAAATCTGTGCACATCATCCTCTGATTTATTATGCGTCGTAAATAACGGGCAAGGACATAGGGCGCATACTACCCATACCTCTACGCCAACTTTCGTTGGAAACGAAGTGCCTATTTATTAAAGTAACTAATCTTCTTCATTCTAGTGTTTTCATAGGTCTTTGTCAGCTTAAAGAAGGTGATCATGATTAATAGTTAGGGGCCAAGTTTTCAATCGTGAGATACATTTTATCTGAGGAATAAATGTGGCGGTTTGATACATTTTCTATACAATGAGTATATAATAGCTGTAACTGCACTGGTGCGTTTTCAACATGCGCTTCAACTTGCGCAGATGCAGGCGTCATGTGGGCTCGAAGTAATGCATGTATTGTGGCATGTGTTGTGGCTGCATTGTGACATGCGTTGTGGCATGCGCTAGCGCAAGCGTCTCCGCATGCGCTGACGTGTGCGCTACCATTACGCGTCAGTGTTACAAAAGTAGGCAATTGACAATTCATATTTTCAAGGTGCTTATATTTTTATGTTACATTGCAGAACATACTAGAGTGCGTGCACTATTGCATGCGTAAATTGTTTGCGCAACAGGGTTTGATGCAAAGGCAAGTCTGGGTAAATAAGGCATGCGTCTAGCGCAAGTGGAAAGCATTATGTTGAAATCGTACGAAAGCTGTCAAAACGTCAAAATTATTCTTCAGCTATAAGTTATCCGACGATCCGACGATTGATAAATCGGTCCTTATTATAATATTTAGTTAAACCTGGCCTACTATATACCTACATGTAGACCTTATTTTTCATACAAAATCTTTGTCCCATTCTGCGTGACAGATCGAACACAAATGAGATTTGGCAAGGGGTAAACTGACTTTTTTTCCTGCTTGTAGATAGTCCTTTCGGACTACTATTACGTAACCGGGAAATTAGTACAAATGCTGCGACGTATAATAACGTAAACGTAACATTAATGTGATTGAATTTTGAATCGGAAATACTCATTTAGCACATAGGTATTTATTTAGTTAAATTGAAAACTTGATTCATACATACCTCGTATCTACGATACAAATTGTGCTTGTCGCATTTTACACCAAACTGATAAAGGATAGTTGCATTTTCGATTCGAAATTCACATTAACGTTACCTTACATTATTATTAGATACTATAGGTACGCCAAAACATTCGTACTAAGAGGACAATTCGCCCGGTGACGCACGTCGGAGCGACACGCGTCGGAACAATAATTTTAGTATCGTTCTGCATGGTAGATAAGGAGTCGCACGGCACAGCGCCCACGGCTGACGCATTGACGCACGGCACTGTAGCACGCACACGGACTTTGTCCGGCCTATAGCTATGCCTAAACTGTCAACATTTGAATATCTTTGTTAATAGGTATCTAGCACTCGGCTAGTAGGTAGTTTTGTTACTCATGTTAGTAAGTTTGCGGATTGCGTAGAACATCTACCAGGATGGGTCGTGAACCATGGCTGTTTAAAACAAGGTCTTCCGGTCCCACGATGGGCCACGACTACGTCATGTTTTGTCTAAATAACTATATTGAACTGATAACAATATTTGACAGCTGCGTCGATTCCTTGTGATACATTTGACCCTATGACGTAATCTTGACTCCATCACGTGATCTTTTTTTTGCGTGGGGAATTCTTCAAGAATTTCTCCAACCTCGGGAAGGCATAGCTTACTCTTACTGACTTGGTAAATCTACCGCGGTGTTCCTCCGAGCGCCTATGACCAGGGTCAAAAATTCGCTATTGCATTTACTGCAACCCATTACGACGAAAAAGTACTTGGCACCACTTGGCACATTGTACCTATATCTACAATGAACTATACATACACAGCCTAAGGGCATATTTCATTGGATCATTATCGAAGTACCTAACTTATAATCTTATTAACTCCAACACGTGTTTACATTCATTAATTATCGTCTCAATGAGGATTTATAGTTAATAACTATTGAATGGGCCAGGTTCTTGCGATAAGAGTATGACTTGTGACTTGCGATTATGTCTGTAATGAAGGATGCATAGTTATCGCCTACAATTTGTCCGTGGCATGTTTGTGTCACTCTATTAGCTGTTTATCTATTTTCTCGCGCACTGAGAATTGATATTTGAAATAAACCATGTGTCTTTGGTTTTAGAACTGGTCTGAAGGCAGGATTATACAAGCACAGTAATGATACAGTACAGTAAGTCAGTTCAACGCTGACTTGCAACTGGGCTCGTGTAGACACTAGTTTCAATCCAATCCAGAGGGCTTACCATGACCTCTTATGAAAACGGTCAAATGCCAGCCAGTCAACTTCCGTTCAAAAGCAGGCCTGCTTCTGAATCGCTAAAAATCGTACCTTGACAGTACTAAAGGTGAACGACTATTGAACCAAGTTGAACGGTTATGCTTGTTCATGGTACGAAAAGTCTATACAAAAAAAAAGGTGAACGGATTTCGTGAACGTCAACGTAGCAGGCCTGCCGCAGGCCTGCTCTAACGATAACATAGTACAAAAAAGCAGGGCAGTTCAACTTTCAGGCAACTTCTGTCCTGCTTTAAGAGGTCATAGTAAGCCCCCAGTACTGGGCTCTTGTAGACACTAGTTTCAACGCAGTCCAGTGCTGACTTCGCGCCCTCGAGTCAGTCCAGTTGACTAGCCTTCCCGCCTATTTTCGGGCCCAGTAGCTTCCCCTGCTACTCCACGCAAGTCAGCCCAGTGCGTCTACATGAACCCAGTGACTGGGACCGAAATTCCGAGTCACTAGGTCAAGTCACTGCCAGCGTATAAACCAGACTTTAGTCTAGTGACAAAGTCCAGTTCAAGACTATCACATCTACAGTTTAAGGGTGCAATCAGATTTTATACTGTGTTCAATATTCATTTATCAATATTGAAATCTTCACAAAACTTTTCCAGTGCGTTTCCATTTACGGTATTATTTCACAGCGTAAAATGAACCGTTTCAACGAGCTGTCAGTCTGTCATTTTGACATTAACTTATAGTTCGTTGTTTGCACAGACTAGATAGGGATAGAGTGCGCGCAAGATAACTCTGCGCGCGACTGAGGGCGTGCTAAACGTTGCCATGATCGCAAAAGTTCAAATTACCGCTTTTTAAGCATTACTTTTTTATCGCTAAATATATTTTTCCCGCTAAACATTCCTACAGTCAGGTACTTTTACCATCAAAATTAATAAAACGGCACACACTTTGGTGGACCATCATTAGTTCCGATTTCGGCCGCGCGCAGACTTATCTTGCGCGCACTCTACAATCAGACGGCGCACTCCCTAACAAAAAAATGGACATTTTGCTTATCTGTGGACCTCATTCCTAGGCTCGCAAATTTTTTACTTTTTAATTGTGGGCGTATCAGTTTTCGATAAACTAACATAAACACAAGTCTTTTAAGCTAATATTCATGTGGATTCGAATACTGGTCTTTTGAGCTCTCTATTTTTGCTGTACGTAGCTCCTTATTGATTTACTAGTTCTTGTTGTATTTCAGGAAGAGGTATATTATAATAAACAAAGAAAAGACAATGCATTTTGTTACTGTAAAATATATTTATTTTTTAATTTTACAACTTACTAAACCAAGCCGTGTAGGATAAAGTGGCTGGTACTGTTTTACTGTATACTCCAATGCAGTTCTTTACCTAAAACAAAGTAAATAACCGTTATTAAATTACTAATACCTTTAAAGATATACGAGTGGAAAGAAGTGTAGATACCAGTTAAAAAATACATACATATATGTCATGGTTGTTTGATGATTTGTTTGTATTGCTATTGGACACATAACGCAAATATTTACATGAACTTGCCATGAAAAGTAATGCTGTTAAGCATTGAATGTTGAAAGTTTTATAATAATATCATTAGAGACCATGACATTGCAACTGACTAAAACTATTGGTTCTCGTGACTTGAGGTTTTAGTCTGCAGTAATTAAATACATACATACCTTCATCTATTTGATTTTTTCAGGAACCAAGTGTTGATCATTTAATTTATAAAGCAATCTCACATTATTGTGACTGCAGTCCTTTGTATACTTATACATCTACTATGTTACTCCATTTGGTGATTATTATGTTTTACATTCTTTGTGAGGAAATTATTTCAAATTCCTTTTATCTGGTAAGGTGGGGCGTAGATTATATTTAATGAATCACCATTCATCACAATGACATCATCTGGAAGAGGAAAAAATATTAGTTAATAATGTTTGTTCCAATATGTACAGTATTTTGGATAATTATGTTCCTGCACATGCTTCTTATTCACACATAATTGCATCTTGAACTTTATTTAGGTAAATATGTATAAGTTTAATTGTGAAAATACAAATAATGATTGGTTGTTGTTTATTATTCATTCTTACACATTAGTAGGTAGCACTCACCACCAATTATTTCACTAGCACCAGTTTGGTCACTCCTTCGTCCTCCAGAAGACTTTTCATTGATGATTGAAAGACCGAGCCTTGATCACCGAGCTATTGGTAGTCCTTCCGGCATTGGAAACTCTTGATGCAGGACTGCATTGAAAATTAAGTTGTTGCAGTTGTTGGAAAGTCAAGCCCTGTGAATGTTCCAACTTGATGCACTTTATCCAGAGTCGTGTTTGTTATTTGAAAAAACATGACGGCCTTTGCACTTCTTTGACAACCCACAGCACTTATTGCACGTAATTGCGGCTTTTCAAGGTATATTACAGTAAGAATATTTAGAAGTTAAGCTAAATACGTAATTATAAAACGTTATTTATTAATTTGTTAGTTTGACAGATCAGTCCATAGACTTCATAGAATAGAGGTAAAAGTGACGTCATCGCATCACGTTGGCGTCAAAGGGGCGAAGTATGTGTCAGAGGGGATGAGGTAGTTGTCAGAGCCTAGAAATGAGCCATAGAGACGACGGTCGAAAAATTTTGTTCGATGTGAACCCCCCGTGCAGTGTTGCCATATATACAGATTTCTCCGTATTTATACAGATTTTCGATGTGTGATACAGATTAGCACTGGATACAGATTTTTATACAGAATTTTCTAACTCTATTGATTAAATTACCATATTCAACTTAAAACAGAACTTAGCAAAATAAATGACGTATTTACCGCGATACACACACCATTGTATGATTCTATTCTTTATGGTTAATTTATTTTGTTCACAAACAACGTTAATTTTGAGTCTGGCAGCATTATAAGTTTCACTCGCTCTGATCGGGAAATCCCCAGAGATTTTTGCGTGCTCTCCAGGGTACTTCGCTCTCGCATTCGTCGTGTCGTACGTACGTAAAATACATCAATAATTAATAACATAGGTACAAACTTTTATTTAATTTAATATTAATATTGATTGTGTTTTTGTGAACCATTATGACATCTAAAAAACCATTAATATTCTATTTTGGTTTATTTGATTAATTGATTATACAGATTTTATACAGATTTTAAGTTTAAAATGGCATACAGATTTAATACAGATTTTAACAGTTTCTACTACAGATAAAAGGTTCAAGGCATCTGGCAACACTGCCCCCGTGGTTGTTTGTAAACAAACAAAACTTTCTCCTGGACAAACTACTACTTTAATAATTAAATACGCATTCTTTCTTCTTTACAGATTCACTGAAAGATCCGTACATATGTGGACCACCAGCTTGCGCACGTAAGTAGTGTTTTAATATAGTTTTTGGAGTATTTTGATCAGTTTTAAGTCCGTCACAGTTAAAAGTAATCACTAAGTTTTTTTATAAAATCAGTGACGCTAAGAAGTTTGTTTCTATCCTGTTATTGGTATCAAGATTTTATCTAGAACAACCAAATTGTCTGTTTAGATCTTTTACACAAAACACAAGTATCAAAACCTGCTCCACAACATAGGTTATAGTTGTGTTTCTCAATGTACAGGTTTCCTTATTCTGGCTATTGCCAGGATTTACTTTGCTAAGTAGATCCTGGCTTAACCTTTTCTTGGCATGATCACACAGCTGGCATTATCTGTTACACTGTTTATCTGTAAAACCAGTCTAAAGTTCAATTGCAGTGCTGTTAGGTTTCAATAAAACAACGCTTTTTGTATTCTCTTAATCGGCGAACGCTGTCAGATATGCTCTTAACTGCAGCGTCACTGTAACTTGATCTGTGTGTCATGAAATTATGTGAATTAGTTAATAGCCATTTATTCTTATAATGTTGTCTTTCTGTTTCCAGCATCAGAGAAGTTTAAGTATTTGTTAGATATAATCTACCACTATGAGTACAAAGTTAATGTTGAGACGTACTTTGCTGGATCCAGTAATAACCGCTCAACGTTGGATGTCCGAGCTGTGGTAAGTAAAATTTGAATACATAAAAATTTGATCATAACTGTCCCACTGCTGGGCACAGGACTCTTCTCAAAATTTCAGGCCTTAGTCCACCACGCTGGCCTGGTGCAGGTTGGCGGAGTAGCAATAATTCCATTAATATTTCAAAGAAATGTTTTTCTAAAGGATACTTAACATGAGCTGTAAATAATGGGATTGTCAACCGAAATAGTCAAAAGCTATGAACATTTCATATTCACCTTTCCAATAGACTCCTACAATATACACATTTAACAAAAATAATGCCATAATGATCAAACATTTAACATTATATTAAAATAAATATTTTAAGAGCCGGTGAACAAAAGGTATAAATACACAAAATTAAATTTTACTGAAGGAGCAAGTATCGTAATGCCATATTTAGAAATCATACCAAACTCCAGAACTTCTGACTCGATTTTAGCATCTACTCCTTCTTCCATTTTGATTGAAAAGAAGTACAAAATTAGACACATGGGGCGAGAACAGACAAAAAAAAATGGACTATAGTTTTAATGACATTGTTTTGTTTGCCAGCTCCCCATTTACTAATTACTAGTTTGTGTTGTCATAGCACGAAGCAAAAAGTGTCACAGTAAGTTCTATCTAAGTTTATTTTATATCTCTACAGACAAAGATCCAATTCATAAGTCCGTGTGAGGGTCTTCTGCGGCTGACAGGCGTCACCCTCTTAGATCAGAATGAGAACTACCCAGTGGAGAGAGCTGAGAAGTTTATTCATGCTGTGTCATTGCATGATCTCAGGTTGGTAATCTTACATTTGTTTCTTGCCTTCTCACTGATGCCATTAAGTTGGCTTTAGACTAGGTATGCCATTGATGTTTACTTGTGAATGTAGAACTAAATACTGCTTTTAAAAATAATAAAACCTCCCCAGTCATTAAGGCTGCTGAAATGAATCGGTAGACAACTGACGAAGAAGTTGATAAGTCACGAAAGAGACCTGCCCCTGATTCGGAACCTTTTTGATATGAATTTGTCCATCGATTTGGTATATCTACACCAGAAGCCCAATTCTCGTAAATTAATTTGAAGTAAGACTGAAGGTTGACCGAATTGAGATTAAATTATGAATTGAATAAAAAATGGTATTCTGGTACACTTAAAGTTCGGTCCGGTTTCAGTATCATCTCAATCTATCTCGATATAATGTCAATTCAGTCAACTTAAAATCTATTACCGATAGCATACCGATATTAACAGGCAAAGACTAAAATTCTAGAAATAAATGAAAATTCCAACTTGTCAAAATGGCTCAGTATATAATGTAACCAGAATGCCCTTTTGGCTTCAGTCAACTTTCAATCTCATTTCAATATAATCTCACGTTTGATGTTGTTTGTTATCGAACAAGAATACCATTTGTCATATTTATGAGATTGAGACTAGATCAAAACTATATTTTGAACATTTTTAATTACGAGAACTGGCCTTCAGTGCGCTTTCATGTTCATCTTGTGTTTTCGTCTGACGCATGCCTGAAGCGCCATAGCGCATGCCCTAATAGGTACTAGTTCAAGTCTTATGGCAATCAATATTGTATGCGCTTGATGCAAGAGGAATTGAAATTTGAAAGCGCAAGATAAACATGAAAGCGCACGGGTACACACATACCAATTCGGTTTGTTATCTCGTTTCGTCTTCGATTCTCGTAACGATGGAAAGCGAGAATCGAATCGTTCGACATCTGACCGACAGAATCTTATAGAATCCATCGGCAGTTTTACTTCATCCATTTTAATTTCGGGGTTTTTTTTGTCATGATTGGCTAGACAGCAATGTTAGTAGCAATTCTGACTGCCCATAGTGCATCAGAAGTACTTAATTTACACATACTTATTAAATACTGGAAACCATTTTATCTTCTCAGATTTGCGTTCCACGATGGCATCATATCAGAGATTTGCCCAGAGGAGCTGGAACAAGATTGGGTGCTTAACTTCAAGAGGGCCATACTGGCTCTCTTTCAGAATACCATGAAGAGATTTGATATCAACTTCAAGGGAGTTGAGGTACTGTAAATTGATTTATTTTCTTTGTTTCATAACCGGAATAGTTTATACAAAGTGGGATGTACATAGAACATTAAATGATACCACGTTTTATATGATGTGTTTTAGGTACAGTCAACCAAAAAGATAAGTATACAGGCAACTAATTACATCGTAGTTTAACAGAGATAAGCGTGTTTCGAGTTGCCAAGTTTTTGGCATCGCTTGTCTGATCGTGTCTTACGTATAAAGTTACACAATTACTATAACAATTGCCTGCATAGTGCATTAATATCCGTTGTTTGCCTGTATAACTAACTCTTTGGTTGACTGTACTTACACAAAAAAAACTGTTATTTCAAGGATGTTCTCATTCAGTGTAAACTTATGTCGTGTATACGTGTAAATAAAGATCATTTTGGTTTAAACACGTCACAAACTTACATAACTTCGCAGCTTCGCGCAGAGATCTGCCTTTCCTTTGCTGCGATGCCTGTGACTAAACTATTGAATTTCCTTGATTGATACTTTTTAACGTTATTATGTATGTGTCCACAGTCAGATATCCACGGCACATGCAACGTAGACTACACGGTCCGCGGTCAGGAGAACACGAGTCTAATACTAGTGAAGAAGAGGGACCTATCTCAATGTACCAACAGATATAAGTACATGTCTATACTGCAGACTGTCAGATATGACTTTCAAAGTGTAAGTATTAGTAATAAGATAAGTTCATTAGTTCATATAATTGTCGTTGAGTTTAAAAATACTAGATTTTTGTAGCAATTGTATTGTGCCCAGAGACAACTTAAAAACCCTTTTTTTATCTTCTATCTTTTGTATCCTGGCGTTTTAACATAATATTGCCAAGGTCGGATTCAGTTTGCACCTAGTTTCTGTATCCGTATATTGAGATGCTGATTGTAACTATAAACCTTTGACTATTTCAGCTAAAGAATTGACTAAAGAGAGTACTTCTCAATCGAAAGCCGAGAACCCATTCACTTGTATAATTGTGTTGGAATCCAAAATAAAAATAAAGTTTTTTTTTTAAGTTTTTGTCTGTGGTAACTTGATTCTTTTCTGTTTCTTTCTTCTTCCCTCCTCGCCGTTCGAGAATACACGAATTTCAAGTTATCAAGATCCTCAGTCTTCAGCTACAGTCCACACCACTGAGGCAATATTTTGTTCACTCTGAGTGCTCTTAAGTCACCAGAGAAATCGACCATGCCTTCCCTTAGTAGCCAGCCCACTGTTCTTGAATCTTTTCCGTAATCAGTTGTCCAGCTGAACCAGACAGCAGAAACAGTCCCCAATTACTTGTAACTTTAAAATATAACTCACAAATATTGTTGCAGAAATTCCAAACCTGGCCGGTCCTAAAATCGGAGAGCAAGTGCCGTATAACAGTGGACCACCACATCTACAAAGCAGTGACCTGTCGAGAACGTCACCTGTTCGAGCCGTTTTCTGGCAAGAACTCCGGTGCAATGACCACAGTGGTACAAGACCTGGTACTGATAAGAGAAGTCAACAAGACTGACACTGAAGTTATAGAGTCACAGCCAAAAGGTAGGTTACATAGATAGCCTGTAAGAACTGATCTACATTCACTATAGAACTCTATCTTTTACTAAAGACCTTCGCAAAAAAACTTGCTACTATTCTGTATATAAGACCTGGCGTATTACAACGATTGCGGTCTTAGGCGGAACTCTAGATTTAGGTGATAACTTGGATATTGACCCTTTCCAAATCTGGTCCCAACTTTGAAAACAAAATCCACGGCTAAGGTCAAAAGGGGCAACAGAAGGCTCCTATGCAGTGAGCATTTCTGGCCTGAATTAACTGTATTCCTAAAATAGGTTCATCAAGGTTCCTATACGATGAATGATGATAAGACGATCCCTTGGACTCTTTAGACAAATTAGAGAAGTTTTATAAAAAAGATTGCATGTAGCAGAGATGAGAATGTTGAGGTGGATGTGTGGAGTGACTAGAATGTATAAAGTTTAGAAATGAGTAAGTAAGTTTTTGAAGTAAGTCCAGGGATGCACAGACCGTGGCCCGCGAGCCGCATGCGGCCCTCCGTCGGTGTACTTTTATGCGTTTGTATGAAAATATTGCAATATTCTATCAATAATGGCCAGCTTTAGCTTCTGAATAAAGATTTTGAATTTTATCAAATGCCCACACTACGATTTATTTAAAAAAAAACTAATTTCACCTTTTTTGATGGTTTTTAATTTTGGTGGCCCGCCTTTAGCCCATAGTCCGATCGAGTGGCCCCAAGTCCTGATAAGTCTATGCATCCCTGAAGTAAGTGAAGTTTGAAAGTGTCGCCTGTTTCAGAAAAGTTGAAAGGGAACCGATTATCTTGGTATGGGCACAGTCTACCTATATCTTACTCCTTACAGTCGGTCAACATTGTCACAGAGCAATCGTGCGGGGGGCTGCGGGGTGAAGGGGGCAGAGGTTATGTCCCGAGTAGCCATACTGCAAACTTGGGACATAACCTCCGCCCCTACATAATTTTGACATTTCATAGGACCTGTCAAATGTATGGGCGTTGACCCACTGTATGTAGTAAGTTGGTACACTGTGGTATGGGCATGTGACTAAGAGAGTGATGAATATTACCAAAGAAAAAATGGATGGATTGTGTGAGAGATGATATGAATGAAAAGGGAGTAGATGATAGCGGGACGGATAATAGGGAAGAATGGAAGAAGAAAATATTTTGCACCGACCACAAGTATCTTGGGATAAGGGCAGGCAGAAGAAAAGTTCAACGTTTTTAAAATTATTTTGACATAATGTATTTTTTCTTACAGCTTGGGCAATGATACCTCGACGTTCGAACTTGTTACACCATCATATAGTGTACGTGGGAGATGACACTGGTGGTCTGAAATCTGCTAGAGATGTACTCAAATTACTATGCATGTAAGTTAGATAATATTGTATGGACTTCATTCACGAGTCACCATACTTTTTATGTGCAATAGGATATTTGACTATTATTTTTTTATTACAAATATCGAAAGTATTACAAAAATATTAAGCAAAACTGAAAAAACCAATGAAATATTTAATAAAATGCTCAAACTATAAACAATTTTAAATTGTTCACGAGACAGAGACAACACTACTTAAAAATGACGTCATACCTTAAAAACTTCATAGTGACTTGACATCAATCTGTACGATATCCGTTTCGTATGACAAGGACAGATAATGAAGTTATAGAAAATTCTCCACAAACATCGAAAGCATGTATAATTCCTCTACAGGGTGTTAACGAATTCGGATAATTCTTTCAAACCACGTGATCTACTGATGACACAGATTAAACCAAAGGAGAATTTTTGAAAAAAAAAAAAACAAAAAAATCTTGGTTTTCTATTTCTGAGTCATTTTAGAGCCTTGAGTTATCTGACTGCAAAGAGCGATATCGCGTGAGTCATGCCTGCCAGCTGTGTCGCCGTGCTTTCATTAATTTATGCGTGGCATCGAAATGTTCACACAAATAAAACATTTTTTTTGCAAAAAAATAAGTTCTTATTTTTTACTGAATCCGTATTAGGTGGTTTAGATACGATCGGTAACAAAGCCGCATGAAAAAATATTTTTTTTTTTTTTTTATTTTTAATCAAGCTAAATCCCGTGCAGGGCCTGTCTACATCAGTAGTAGATCATGTGGTTTTAAGGAATTACACGAATTCGTTAACACCCTGTATGTTTTCATTGTTTTTTCACATACCGTGTTCTTTCTATACTTTCTTTAAAATAATACCAAATGATTGTACATTTTTAATAGTAGTCAAATACGGTATTTCAGAGTATAACTCTTTTGTAAACTTTCAGGGTAAAAGACACAACAGCTGAAAACCATGCCACAAATATTGACGAAAACATGGATAGTAGTTCAACTGTCGGTCTATGGGGTCGTCTAGTGCGCTCGGCGAGACCTCTACACTACCCCGCGCTGTCGCAACTGTTGGCACGTGCACCTTCCATATGCGAGGCGGCTACGTAAGTGTTAATAGATGTGTCACAACTAAACATGGATAGTAGGGATATATAGGGTGGAAACGTTAAGCATCAATAGGCGATTATATCGTCAATATAACAGGTATTGAAAAACTTTTAACTATTATCAATACTAGGTTACCTAAGGAACAAAATGATCATACCTATCCTAAATCATAGTACTGTATCTACTGAAGTTGTTAAAGATATCCTTTTTTTAAAAGAGTAACCATGGAGTTTCTTGCCGGCTCTTCTCCATAGGAAACGACTAATTGGAACCGTGCACCTAAATTCGACTTTTCATAAGCGCCTGTATTGGTTTATGTGAAATAAAAAAAATTGATTTGAAACTAAAATCTTTTTTTTAATCAAATCGCTTTATGACCATAATGAGATTTTTACTACGTCCATACATTATGCATAAAATATGGTTTTTATGAGATTATTCTGTCAAAGTACAAGCTATTCCACGTTTCCACCCTGGATATTTAGACAGTTTCATTTAAGATTCTGCTCCTACGCATCATCTGGTGCAACCCACGCAGGTGACATTCACGTTCAAGCTGGATGAAAACATTCGTTTTTCTTTTACACGCCACAAATAATTCTACATCACCGGCCCATCCCACATAAAGGACCTTTTCGTATAGTTATTAGAAAATGTGATTATACTCTTCTCTAGAACTAAATCAACACAAAAAATGTTGTTTGAACTGTTGCAAAATGAATTATGCGTAACATATATTGGCTGCCGGTTTTGCCTCTGCAGCCAGGGGGCTGAATCAGGTGATTCAGAACATTTGGATAAACCGGCTGTCGATCAATCTGGTTTGCTATCTCGTTGGGTCTACGATTCTCGTAACGGGAGAAAACGAGATAACAAATCGTTCGACAACTGACTTATCCAAAAGTTTTAAATCAATGGTCTGGATCGGCTGGGTACAGAAGATTACTCCCACGTTATTGCTTTTGCTAAATGCATTTTACAGGTAGTTCAATCTACGAAGACGCACAATACTCTTTGTCTAAATCGCTACAGTGCAAAAGAATGCATTATAAATTGCTATTGTGTTAGTTTTATCACCACACAATAGTTAGATGTATGCATACGCACACTTACATAAGATAATAATGAGAGTTGGGTGCATACGAACCACGCGGCTACCGACCGCAAAAAAGAGTGGGGTGCGTCGTAATGGATTAAACGCATTGTACTTACCTATAGTTGTTATATATGTTTTCAGCAAGCACATTTTAGACGCGTTACCATACATCGCGAGTCCCGGCTCTGTGGAACTGATCAAAGACATGATAATGAGAGACGCGGTCGACCAGGAGACGAGACTCGAGTGGCTCATGTCCATGGCTATGATACCCAGGTAAGATACTAGAATAAGTCCAATTTTATTTGTATGACTACCTCATTGGTCTGGATCGCCAGCGCGACTGCTGAGCGTGAGGTCCTGGGTTTGATCTCTTCGTCGGGCAAAGCGATATTGGGTTTGTCCGCTTGGAATTTCTCAGTAGCAGGCCGGAGTCTGGATTTGTACCCGGTTGCTGGCAATAGGCTCGCTTCCTATTATGTGGGATTTAAACATGATGGCGAAATGAGGGTGTACTGTACGAACAAACCCAATAACACTGCCTAATCTCGAGATCGATCCCAGGACCTCACGCTTACAGCGGTTACGCACTGCATCCGATCCGAATCCGTGAAAATACGTTCCGAAGTAGCCATAGAACTATTTGTATGGTAGTTTACGCACTACATCCGGCATCCGTCATCCGATTCCTATCCGTTATCCGTGAGTCTCCAATTCGGAAGAAATATTGACGCTTCGCACTACCTCGGATTCAAATCGGACGCCAAAAGAATATGCCAAAGATGGCCCCTGAATTGTTTGAATTTGGACCAGAGATCGGATAAGTGCGTAAGCGATATCCGAATTCGGTCCGAGATTTTTACTCTAGATCGGTATTTTGACGGATTCGGATCGGATGCAGTGGTAAAGCAATATCCGAATTCAGTCCGAGTTTGTTATATCCGTATTTTCACGGATTCGGATCGGATGCAGTGCGTAATCACTCTTAGCGGGAGAACTAGACCAACGAAGCAGTCAAATAGATTTTCTTCAGTTTGAATTCGATACCTAAAGCATGTGGTGAACCTTTATCGATAGATGACACAGCCCTTTAGAATCCACCTAGAAATATGGTTGTCTGAAATGTTAAAAGTATTTCATACTTTGTACAATGTTTTAGACCCAAGAAGCAGATGTTGGACAGTATGCTAGAGTTGCTTTTAAAACAGAAAAACAAAAAAGTGATAAGTTTCACCGTGTCTTCTATGGTGCATTCGTATTGCAAGCACAGCGGAAAAACATGTAAGTATTCGCTGTATATCATCTTCCTACAGTGTTGTGTCGTTTCATGGAAAACAGTTCACAGAAATATATTGCGCTCAGAGTCGTCACCACGCTTTGTCGTGTTGTGTCCGGAACCAAATGAAAACGACCTAAGTATCAGCATTTTAGGCGGAGTGACTGCCATCTAATTGCACTGGTTATCTGTAAACGCATACATTATTCTCAATATGATTTATGTTAGCTTGCCCCTAATGTTTTGGTAATTCTATCAGAAGTTTCTTCAAATATAGATTTTAGACTACCATAAAATGGGGGTATTTGAAAACCATGAAGCTAATTGGCACCAACATGGTATGGAAGATTTTTTGACATATTTTTAAACAATCGACAATTTCAAAAATACTGAAATCGTAATTATACGTCCCTTATTGCTATAATGGTTTAAAAAGCACGTTCCTTAACTGAATTCCAATTAGCCCCCGGGATTTTCTAATATCCCAATTTTACCAGTATTTACTTTAAATTTTCAGTACGTGAATGTTCTGAAGAAGAAACTCCCAAAGCTATCTTAGAAGAGTTTGAAGGTATCGTCAAGGAGATAGCTAGTAAGGGAGTGATAAAAACAAGGGAAGACAGGAATAATGTAAGTAACGTAATTTCTTTACATCTTACTATCTTGTGCCTATTCAAACTGATGCAGACCAATGTTGGCTATAGGCCTGTCCCTATAAGAGACTTTATTTTGTGTTGGGTAAGCTTGTTGGTGATCGTAGAGCAAGTACTTTTGCACCGATGACGCTTCCCAGATCCTAAAGGGTGGGCTATGCCTTGCCGAGATCTTATTCTCATAACCACTGTTGGACAAGCGTGTTGATGACAGTAGAGCTAGTACTTTCCCACCGATGACGCTTCCCGGGTTGCCCACGGTGAGGAAGGGGTAACCTATTCTTTACCAGGATCTACTCATAATAGACATGTTGACAGCATCAATAAATCGCAAATCTAATTAGTCCGCCAGTTAAGGCGGGTCCGCTTTAGAGTTTTAAAAAATAATGGGCACGTATTTTTTCTTTTGTTAAATCTATGAATATTTGGAAAGATAAAACGCATCAAAACTCGAGAGTGGGGGCTTGTGACGTCAGAATCAAGTAAAAATTGTACTTGCTTGTGACGTTTTGCCAATTTTAAAAATGTCGTATCTTCGTCAATTTTGGTTTACGTAACAAAAGAAAAAATCCGGGTCAAATATTTTTTGGTAATCTAACTGACGGACTATTTAGATTTTTTCAGTCAAATACCCTATTCTCAGTTCAATAATTGTTTCACTTAACGTCATCCTTGTATCTTCTACAGATTATCATAGCGATCAAAGCTTTAGGAAACATTGGCGGCTTCAAACAAGACTTCGCTGACGTGTTGATGAACATTATAGGCGACAGTTTTATACCTGTACCGGTGAGATTGACGGCTGTGGACGCGTTTAGAAGGACACCTTGCGATGAGACACGGTAATGTATTTTAAATTATAGTAACAGTCTTGCAACTCCATATTAGTTTAGTCTACCGCAGTACATTGCTAAACATAAATTATTATCTTTTTAAAAGGCAAGATAACTTCCCCAATTTGCAATTACCAAGTAGTTTGAAAATCGCAGAGCTCGTTTACTTGTGTTTAATTAGTACAATTTGCTCTATAAGATTATTAAGATATCACTCCATTTGTCGTCAGCGGCAAAGTGCACCGCTGGCATTAAGTCGGCGTTCACACGTCCCAAGCTGTCATACTGCAGTTCGGGACATCAAATTCAGACTAACGCGTTTTGATTTTGAATGCAATTGACTGTTTAATACTTGAAAACGTTTTAATGCATGTTGTATGAAAATTCTGTGGAAAGAGGGCTGTTAATTTCAAAGGCGATGTACTACTGTAAATTATAGTAAATTGTGCTAATTCTAAGCTGTCTGTTACAGTGAATACTTCCTAGAAACATTCCGCGCTGACTACATGAATATTGAAGTAAGACTAGCGTCCTACCTGCAAGTTATGAAGTGTCCCGACCTTGGGACGCTACGGAAGATATTCCATACGCTTAGAGATGAACCTGTTAATCAAGGTATGAAATTTTCTTCTTTTTCCTTGCTTTGTGACTTGAATTATAAGATAAGCTCCCATTTAGCAAGATAATGTGATGTCTGACAAGACTGGTGAAACAAGCACAGTTTTAACCTGTATGTCGTCTTATTTTGATGAATCTTACAACACGTGTTTATTCGCAACGTGCGGTGAGGAAGTTTTATATCCTAGCCATATTCATTATGTTCTGCGTAGACTTTTCCCAACTATGTTGGGGTCAGCTTCCATTCTAACCAGATGCGGCTGAATACCAGTGTTTTACCCGGAGCGACTGCCATCAGACCTCCACAACCCAGTTACTGGGCAATGCCGATATGCTAAGGGTAGACTAGTTGTCAGAATTTCGGGCTTCTGACCACCCGTAACGACAGTCATAGTTATTTGTATGACACCTGGGACCGACGGCTTAACGTATTCTACAGGGCACAGAGGGGTCTCGATGACAAACGGTCACCCATCCACGGACTGACCACGGCATGGGCAACTTAACCTAGCAAGTCGTATGATCCGCGCAGTTGTTAATTATTCATTATTATGAGTACTTTAATACTCTTCTGAATTCGTAACCCATCATAGTACTACAGCATTCAATTAAATAATTATATTTAAGACTAGCTTTCGCCCGCAGCTGCGCTTGCGTGAAATTTTGAACCCGTCAAGTGACGATTTTCCATACAAACTTTCATCCCCTATTTAACTCCCTTAGGGGTTGAATTTCGAAAAATCCCTTCTTAGTGGATGCCTACGTTACAAAAGGAACCTACTGTGAAAATTTCAAGTTTCTAACCCCAGCGGTTTAGGCTGTGCGTTGATAGATCAGTCAGTCAGTCAGTCAGCTTCTCCTTTTATATATATAGATATGTATATATTTTTGTGTTACAATATATATTTATACTTAGTGATTTGGTTGATTCCCGATTTTTATTACGTTAAATATTTGTACGCTGCAAACTGCCCTTTATATATTTCTTAACAATTCTTTCCATCCTATGGTTGTCTGGAAGAAATTGCTTTAAGCAATAAGACCGCCATTTGTACTGTTTTAATTAAGTGTATTCCTTCTGTTTTATTTCTTTTAGTATACAATAAAGTATATCTATCTATCTACAGCAATCACCTCAAACATCAACTAAACATAATCTAATCAAATAAATCCATCAACAGTAACGACCTTCGTGTGGAGTCACCTCAAGAACATGGCGGAGTCTTCTCTCCCCTCCCGCGTGGAGATCCAGGGTCTTCTGTCAGGCAACCAGATCCCGCATCTAGAGGACAGTCCAGACTTCAGGATGTACTCCAGGAATTATGAGCAGGGCATGTTCTTCGATCAGTATAATGCTGGTAAGTTGATTATTATTATCAAAAATCGTGTAATACAGGGTGTAAACGAATTCGTGTAATTCCTTAACCGGTTGCGTACCGCCCGTCGTCCTAGGACGACACTTAACTGTCTTATCTATTATGTCTATAATTACCGTGTTTGATGTTTTAAAACCACATGATCTATTACTGGTCTAAATGAGGCCAGCCCGGAATTTTGCTTGGTTAAAAATAAAAAATAATAAAATCTTTTTTCTTGTGATAGTGGTCGTATCAACCGCTTGATAAAAGTTTAATAAAAATGAACTAATAAAAAATTGCAATAAAAATTATTGACGTTTCTATGCTACGTGTAAATAAATGGAAGCATTCCGACACAGCTGCCTGACACAACTTGCCCGATATCGCTCCACGCAGTCAGTTAACTCGGGATGATAAACTGACCCACGTAAAGAAAAAATGAATGTTTTTCTTTTTTGTGTGTGAATGTTTCCCTTGCTTGGTCAATCTGTGCCACCAGTATACCACGAGGTTTGAAGGAATTTTATGAATTCGAATACACCCTATACATATTAGTTGAAAAGCATGTCAAATGAAAACATGTATTTTTTTAGTCAAATGTCGTGGTGGCCCGGAGGTTACAGACCCGCTTGTTAAGCACGGGGTTGCGGGTTCAAACCCAGGCATGTACCAATGTGACTTTTTCAATGTCATAGTACTTTCTTAGTTAATCTAAGACGCCACTGACATACGGTGAAGGAAAACATCGTGAGGAAACCTGGACTTAATGTTCTGAAATCGCCAACCCGCAGTGAGCAAGCGTGGTGATCAATGCTCGTTCCTTCTCTGTATGAGAAGAGGCCTTTGCCCAGCAGTGGGACAGTTACAGGCTAATATTTATTTATTTATTTTATTTTTTTAGTATCCGTCGCCCCCTCTTTTCCTATTCTTGGTCGTGAAACTCATAAAGTTAATATTTTGTGAACAGGTGGCAACTACGAAGCGAACGTGGTGTTCACGCCAGACTCCTACATACCGCGGTCCATATCTCTCAACTTGACTATCGATATGTTTGGAGAATCTATCAACTTGTTTGAGGTAAGTTAATATCCTTCTATAATATAATTCTTCTGATAAGTGATACATAATTTTATTACTGTTAAGGCTGATTAACACGACGCGAGTTTCTTGAAGCAACTCTCATGCTATCTCTGTTTTTTCGCTAAGAAAGACAAAGACAGAACGAATCTTGCTTCAAGAAACTGGCGTCGTGTAAAATCAGCCTAAAACTAGCCCAAAACTTTGTACAAGTATTTTTTTATGATTATCTTAAGTGCACCTACTAGAGAGCTTTTTACACTACACCGCATCTTCTTCTAAAATAAAGCACGAGGAAGCGGTGAATGTGTTTTGTTATCTTGGCACTAAAAAATAAGTAGTTGTTAGGCTATATTGAATCATAATGTTCATGCTACATTTACCTGCCTGACGACCAAATAGCAGGGAACCTACTATTTTGATCAAACGTGGAGGAGGTCAAAATCTAAAAGCTGGCTATGATTGTAGTCTGATTGCATTGTCTTCCTTCGTTTTCGTAAGCCACACTTTATTGGGTCAAACAATTTCCCCTTTCCAAGTTAAGGCCTAAGCATAAGTGAAGTGAAGTGCTTCTTTATGTCAATCCCGTCATTATTATCGTTAATATGTATATTATTGATATTGTATAAAATGGTAAAAAACACTTGTTAGTCAAGATTTTTTCATATATACTTTGTCAGCCTATAGCTCTTATACCCCATCGATATCGGCATTGCCCTTTCGGTGGGTTAAATTGTGCATTATAATGAAACTACTGGTACCCATTTAGTCCCAATCGAATCTAGGTTTTTGGTCCACACATTATGGACCATCTCCTTTCAGACCGCTGATACATTTCTAAAAATCGGCGTCAACAAAAGACGCCTAGGCGGCTTAATAAATTAGCTGTATCATATGACCTGTTTATATTATAATATTCCCAATAGCCCATTCTCTTAAACAACAACTAAAATTAGAGAATAGCTATCTTTTACTAAGAGACAGCGCGAAAAAAAGACGGTGATAGTTCACGCCTTGAAGTTCACCGTGTTTGTAGTAGACACGTTCTGACGTGTCGTCTAAATCTGTATGGGAATTTTAGTTCAACTAAATTTGATCCCTCTTATTTACGCCCTTCTCTTTTTTATTTTATCGGAGTAAAAAAAAATGGCAGTAGCTTAAATTAGGTTTAGATTGTGCACAGCAAAATTGGCATCAATACATGTTATATTTAGTAACTTCTTTATCTAAATACAAAATAATTTAAAAGACCTGTTCACTTCTAGATGAAAGCTCGCGGTGAAGGCTTTGAGCGCTACTTCGAACGATATTTCGGTAACAACGGCCCCCTCAACAAGAACAAACTGACGGAAAAGATCAGCAACATTCGTGTCTTCCGGTCAACTAATGAAGCAGATGAAGTGAGGGAAAAGATCGATAACTTGGAGTATAAGAACGAAGCTCTGAAACATAGGTATGAAATTGAGAGATCATGAAATAAAATTATGAGAGAGGAGACGAATTAAGCCGGGTCTGCAGCGACCTTTTTGTTAGAAATAGTTCCTAATATGTTTTTCTATCAAAATTGGGGCGTGGCCTAGCTGTTTACAGTGTTGTAATTGGTCTGAGGAGTTCACTAAACATGTTTTGTTAGTTTATTTTGTTTTTGTCGTAGCAGTCCCGGTTTTACATGTACTCTCACTGATTACATATTTGAATAGACAACACGTATACACTCCCAAACATGCACTCACGCACATAATTACGTAAACAAATGGATAAACTCGCTCCTACACATAACAAAAAATAACTGCTTTATAAACAAAAAGTTTGATGTATCTCATGTATTCCTAGGCACAAGTTACGGTTTCCTATGAAAAACTTATGATTAACGTGATATGACACTGGTTCAGTTATTAGTTACACCTTTTTGAAACGTTCATGATTCCAGCTCGGACATTTTTTTTTTTTTTAAATATTTTGTACATTTTTTACACAGCACCATCTAGTCCCAAACTAAGCAGAGCTTGTACTATGGGTACTAGACAATGGATATAATACTTATATACTTTTTTTTGTAAATACATACTTATAATATAGTAGGTGGCCATATTATTAGGGACAGTGTCAAGATTTTTGTGTTTTCTAGTTAAAATATTTTTTTCAGGCAAATGAGTTGTTGTAGGCCCCACGGGTATTTTTTATTTAAAGACTTTATTAATTGAGATAATAAAAACAACAAATCTGTGGGCGAAAATATAACATTTATGTTTGGAAAAAAAAAATGCGACAATAGGTTGAAAATTAATATTTATCTCAGTATTTCGTGACGACACCCTTTGCTGTAATGACAGCTTCTATTGGACGTGGCATGCGCTCTATACATATTGCAGCATGCTGCTGTAGGTTTTCATTATGATGCCATTCTATAATGAGAGCTGCAATCAGCTGGTGCTTGGTGGTGATCACTTCCTTAGCGATCGCCCGTTTGGTAAGCTCCAACATGTTCTCTATAGGGTTCATGTCTGGTGAATTACCTGGCCAGGGCAAAACATTAACATGTTTTTCAGCCAAAATTGCAGTAACATCCCTTGCTTTATGGCACGGTGCAGAATCGTGCATAAAAATGTTCTCTTCGTCACCAGGGAACCATTCTTCGAGCTGCGGCAGTAGTTGACTCTCTAGGACTCGCTTGCACTGGTCTTGCTTCATGGTCCCTTCCACGATATACAGGCACCCTATACCCTTGGATGAGATCACAGACCATACCATGTTACTAGTTGGGTATTTAACCCTCTCCACAAGGCAGTCTGCATGGAACTGTTCTCCGGTGCGTCGCCGCACAAAGGAACTTTTATCGACCAAAATCTGAAATGTCGATTCATCGGAGAATGCACCTGAAAAATATTACATAATCACAATATGTATAGTGATAAAAACAACGTACTTTTATATTTAAAGACATATTCTTCCCGAATCCAGTCTGCAATAGTCATATTTCGGTGTTGTCTGGCCCATTGCAGTCATCTCTTCTTCATGGCCTCGGTGAGGCGTGGTTTCTTGGTTGGCCGACGACCTATCAAGTTCTCTTCGGCCAACCGCCGTCGTACTGTCCTTTCGGAAACTCATATTCCTTCGTCGTTCATCATCGTAGTCAGACTTGCAACACTCGGTTTACGATTTTTAAGGCAGATATCTCTGATTTTACGATCGGTACAAAGAGTGGTGATCCTTTTTCTGCTACATTTTGTCACACGGTTTGCTTCCAGAGGTTTATTGTTCTCAGTTTTTATTTTGATTCTGCTAACTACTGACTTAGAAATACCTGCAGGGTCTTTAGGAATGTGTAGAATGCAGTATTAATGTTTGTATTTCTCTACATTTTCTGGGAGACGTGTCTGAAGCCTTGCCCATACTAGAAAAAAAGCAATTTTGAGGTTTTCACGTTGTTCCTTTAACGAAATTAAATCCACGTAGGTATTAAGTTTAAAAATAGTGACGCAATACGAAACATTACTTACGTTCTGACGTACCGTTAGCGAAACAAAACTTCCAATAACACTGAAAATATTTTTTTAACACTGACGAAACAAGAGCAATTTTCAACAAAAGTCATTTAAAGAAGAAGAACGTCACTTATTAAAAAAAATGGCGCGAACTCACTGTATTGTCGGTTTTCAAAAACATTATATTAATACCAGTAGTAATATCAAGTAAAAAAAACCCCATATAAATATATTATTTTGTTTAAAAATAATGTTTCAACTAGAAATTACATTTCTATGAGTGCTGTCCCTAATAATTTGGCCACCGATGGTACATATGAAACACCCAGACCAACACAAACACTTTGTTCATCACATAAATATTTGTGTCCTGTGGGAATCGAACCCACGACCTCGTGATCAGCAGTCCGACACTCGAACCACTAGACCACAGACGTCGTCTTTTACGAATTTACGAAACCTGG
This sequence comes from Amphipyra tragopoginis, assembly GCA_905220435.1. Taxonomy (NCBI): domain Eukaryota; kingdom Metazoa; phylum Arthropoda; class Insecta; order Lepidoptera; family Noctuidae; genus Amphipyra; species Amphipyra tragopoginis. Next base: position 11,633,891 of record HG992015.1, on the reverse strand, counting down.
CCAAACCCACCCCGATTCAGAACCTTTTCGGTAATCAGTTGTCGATCGATTTGGTTGTTATCTCGTTCTGTCTACGATTCTCGTAATGAGAGAAAAAGAGATAGCTTACCGGATCGTTCGACAGCTGACTCATCGAATCTTTCTGAATCAGGTGACAGCGTCGTTTAATCCTAGCTTATAACAAATACAAGTATTTGTCGTATCTATCTTTTAGGTTCCCTATGGCCGAGTTAGGGATCAAAGTCTTTGGCAACGAGATTTCCTATTGGAATGCTGAGGGCGACGAGGAGATTATGAAGTCATTGGCAAGAATGAACCCGCAATTGAGAGTGCTGGAGATTCTTTCTGGCAAGGTAATGTGATTTATTACTAACAGATCATTGTCTTTAAGGGCGTTTACTAAAATACCAATAGGTTTTGCAGAATGAGGAATTATAGGAATGTTTCATCAAAAACTGTCATAGAGAGCTTACAGAATTGTGTAGGAGTGAATCTATCATTTCATGCAAGCATGGTAAACGTAAGAAATGAAAACAAACATAGACTGTCCACCACTGAGAGTACTTATATTTGGATTAGTGGTTATTAACATGAGCTAGTTCACAATAAATATATTAATATACAAGTTAGGTAATAAAGGTCAGACTTCGGACGGAAAACGAGCTCCGTCGAATGACAACAGCTTTTATAACGTCGGGTGCGTTGATCCATGATGACGACAACCCGTTTTTATCTTCTGAACGTTGCCCAGTATTGCCAGCTACGGACAAAACAGAAAACTCAATTAAAAGTATATTATGCTAGTTAACTACGATATATCGGGTGTAAAAAGACCCTTAACGATAACGAAAACCACATATTCTACCCATCATTGGAATCATTTTTCTCTACCAGACCATACCTGGGAAACCATTGGTTTTCGAGATATTGAAGGTCAAAGTACACTTTTTTTTTTTAGTTTTTTCCAAAAACGTATTTTAAGTTAGTACATTGAAGACAGATGTTGGAGGGGCGTTGTCGTATTTGATCTCTACTCACTAGGTATTTTTGAAGAAAACATACTTAAAGAACCAACGTCACAAATCAATTTCATAATCTATTTACTCCTTAAAAACTCATGCAATAAAGAAATCTTTCGTCTCTCTCAGGAAATATCATACAACAAAGCGTCCCTATTCCTGGACACCACATTCTCCGTGCCCACCGGTTCAGGGTTACCAATGAACATGAACCTCATGGGCACCAGCTACGTGAACACCAAGATGTCGGGCACAGTCACCGATAAATACCAGCAGTCGGGCAACTTAGACTTCGAGGGAAAGTTGAGGCCTAGGTGAGTTTATTAGAAGATTCATCATCATCATTCAGCCGAAAGACGTCCACTGTTGGACATAGGCCTCCTCCAAAAGGGGTGGGGGGGGGGGGGGGGGGGGGTGCCATATTACCGGGGGGGCGATCGCCGTATGGTTGTTAAAGTACTCAGAGAACGCTGCTGCCCATCCTCTAGTGAATCACTTGTTCGCCTTTAACGACACCCACAGGAAGAGATGGGGTAGTGCTATTCTTTAAGTCCGGCACTACACGAGACGTTATAATAGTAAATTAGAAGATTATTAAGCGTCAAATCCAAGTTAAAATTGACGCCAAATCCAAGTTAAAATTGAGGAAGTTGCCTTCTGCAACAGACTTTCACTGTAGACACACACGCAGCAAGTCGACTTCTGGAAGTGTTACCAACTATTTGGATTTGACGCTTTATAAAACTTTAAGAACCTCGTTATCACTGTATTCGGACTATTTCGGAAAGGCAAAAACAAAGTGTTTAGATCTTTGGCAGGAGTATTTCGATGAAAGATCAAAAGAAAAGGGGATATGGTACCGAACTATCCAGCCAGAGATTTCTCGGGTTCCGTGGATTGATTGTGATCTTAACAAAAACTTAATGACTATAGCCTTAAGACTTCGTTCCGGACATATTCCATCAAATAAGTTTTATTATTTAATGAAAAAAGTTTCGTCACCAAATTGTGATTTATGTGGAGTGGTTGATGATGTCCTTCATGTCTTGATGGAGTGTGCCCGGAATGAAAATACCAGGATAAATATTTTTGACCGTTTAAAATAAATGACATTGGCATTTTTAACACCATTCTTGCTTTTCTAGTGTCCGATAAAGCAAAACTTTTGTATAAATTAGTGGTTAGTAGATCGTAAGCTAGTGATAAGTAACGTATTTATAAGTTATCAATTATAATTTTTTCCCGCAATAGGCGATGTGGTCGCTAAGCGACAAAGCCCTGTAAAAAAGTAAAAAAAAAAACCTCATTGTCCCAGAAGAGACCAATGTTTGCTCAAACTTCAGGAGTATTTCTTTGTTAACAAAGAATTGGCAAGTATACTAGACGTAAACTTGACTTTGTGTCGATTGTCGGATAATGATAGTGTTATTTTTCCCTTTATTCATTTACATTCTTACGTTTACATTTTTAAATGTAATTCTATAAAAAAGAAAAAAAAGAAATACATTTAAAAATATAAAAATAGAGGTCCACCGGCATCGGGAGCAGGGTCCAAGCTACTGGTGGTTAGGGTTCCAGAGACAGGAACCTCCTCACAATACGCGCCGTGTCGAGGGCTGCTTTCTGTATCAGGCCCTTGATCCAGAAATATGTGTTATTTTTATTATTATGCTGACTAGGTGAATGAAAATTAAAAAATAGTTACTGCAGTATTTGAGTTCATTTCTGACACTTTTTCTTTAAAACCCTTGGCAGTTTCCTTTTTACATAGTTAGAAAAATCAGTACTTATCTATCATTTTCTTCCAGCGTGGCCGTAAACATAGCAGCAACAATGAGTGTGGACGCTGGCGGTCTTAGTTCTAGCGGTATTCGAGTCAACTGGCGATTATACACCGCTACCGCTGTAGAAGCGAGGCTGAGTATCAGAGGACTGGCTTTATTGAAACTGGACCTATCGCTGCCTATTGATAAACAAGAGATATTCGCTGCCAAGTAAGTATGCAATAGCGATGGGCGATTATCACTAAAACTAATCGATTGTTCAGTCCAGTCGATAAAAGTCGATAACAATTGATGTTAGTCGATTGTTATTGACTAACGGCGCGCAGCAGGCGACAAGCACTGATACGGTTACCGTATCAACTTTAATTACTAATTTGTATTGAATTGTGGCGCAGCGCACGTACTACCATACCCGTACTACTAAATAAGTAATTACTAAAAGGTGGTGCGTGCGCTGCCGCTGCGCCACAATTCAATAGTTAAAAGTCCGTGCGCCACTATTTACAAGTACAACTGCAGTTATCATGCGCACACACACTCACATGAATACCGGATTGCAGTATACATTTAGTAGTTCGTCGATTGTTATTTAAATAATTATGGTGAGGAACTACTAAATCGAAAATCGAACGCGCAACAGTACAATTTTCGATTCAGTCGATTGTTTTCTTTTCAACAATCGCCCATCGCTAGTATGCAATAGCACCTTCTACTTATAGATTTCTCTCAACAACAAAGGAGCGTTCATAATAATTTTAGACGCAGACTGGGCTGATTGCTGGCCTCTAGCACCGTTGCTTACAGCACCATCCGTTACAGGCTTGGAGATTTAGGTGTTGGTAGTTTAAGTTAGATGACCATCCAGAGATCTGTATACAAGGTTAGTCGAAAAGGGGGTAGTAATCCGAAAGGGTGTTAAAGTATCTATAATAATAAATACCCTCTGTTTTACAACTTTGCCCAAAATTCAATAGTTTTAGAGAAAAAGTTGTTCAAAATTTCATAAAAAATATTCTAGAATCTATCTTTCCTCAGCTATGGTCAGCTGTGTTTACATTTAAGGTCAAACTTGGGAACATGGATTAGAAGTTCCATTTTCTGAATTTGTAACTAAATCAAGAACGACGAATTTAAAAAAAAACCTAATAATTGCGAATTTTGAATTTTAAACACTTGCTTTAATACATTCATAAGTGATACTCTAGGTGGCCCGTGGATTAAAACCCCCTTTTCGACCTTTTACACAAGTAAGATGTTCGCTTCTACATTCTACACACAAGAATAAGAGATATGAGCCATACATGCCTTATTTCTTCAATTTTCTTTTAGATCCGAACTAATAATCCTACACGGCGACAAAGAACAACAGCAACAAGGTCTAAACAAGAACAGAATAGAACAGAACACGTGCAGTTGGTCCACCTTCGACAAAGCTATCGGTATCAAGATGTGTGCTTCTTATCAGGTGTGTATATTTTGATTAATGATCTTTTTAATACAAACTTCTTCATCATTCAGCCGAAAGACGTCCACTGCTGGACATAAGCCTCCCCCAAGCATCGCCACATCGACCGGTCTTGTGCTCCATGTTGGGAGGGTTTGCCAAAATCGCCACGCTTGGCAGGCGGGTTGGCGATCGCAGTAAGGTTGTTAAAGTACTCCGAAAACGCTGCTGCCCATCCTCTAGTGAATCCATTAGTCGCCTTTTACGACACCCACGGGAAGAGATGGGTTAGTGCTATTCTTTACGTCCGGCACTACACGGACGAACTTCTTAGACTCTTTTAACCGGTTGCGTACCGCCCGTCGTCCCAGAACGACACTTAATTGTCTTATCTATTATGTCTATAATTACGGTGATTGAAAGTTTAAATGATCAATGATACAAATATTTTGATAGACTGCCGTGTTGCGCTAGTGGTCGCAAGCGTGACTTCTGAGCGTGGGGTACTTGCTTCGATCCCTATATCGCGTAGTGTTATCGGGTTTTCCGAGTGGAATTTCTCAATAGCAGCCCGAAGTCAGGATTTGTGCGCAATAAGCTCGCCGACTATTACATTGGACTCAAACGTAAGGGCAAAATAAGGGTGTACTGTACACCTCTGCCCAACCCTTCGGGGAATGTAGGCGTGATGCTATAATTCGATAGACTATTTCAATGACCTACGTTTTTCTCTTAAGTAAGTGAGTTTTGTGATCTCCCGATTAATAGCAAAGTTTATCTCTAGACCTTTTTCGCGAATCGGCTCCTATCAGAGAACTAAAGTACTTTTAAAATCCTATTAAGATTAGAATTAACTTGATATTTCCTACATATCAGACAACACTATCTTCTGATTTTAATGGCACCATATATGCTGTAGTCTAAGAAAGATGTGATTTTACCAACTCTGTGGTGTTTTCTTTTTTCCTTATCTATTTCATGAATGAAACCTCTTTTGACTCAAAGTCAAGTCAGTCATATTTTTTTTAATTTCATGGAAGGAAAAGAAAAGGACGCTCTTTAAAAAAAATGGTTTGATAATTTTCATTAGAGTAATGTAAGAACAATGCAGAACAACAAAATAAAAATCAATGAGAAAATTAGCCTTTTAAAACGATTGCCATAGCAGTTACAAGCTGACCAATCCCAGCAGACAGCACCCGTTCACGAGCATGACGTACAATAAAGCGTATTTTTGTTTTTGTCTGTAACTAACTGATATTTGCAGTTCCCGAACATGACGAACCTGCACGACGCCCCATACTTCCTAATGAGTGGTCCCGCTAAGTACATCTTGTCTCTGGAGAAGGCGGACCCTACAGCCGACACGTACGCCTTCCAGTACAGGTGGGACAAGAATGAGACCAACAACGTCGTCAGCTTTTCATTCGACACTCCGGATAGCAAAGTAAGTGAAATGTTATAACTGAATGATTCGAGTATCCCCGTAGAATTATTCAATCGATTTAGCGTACTGTTGTGTTGAAATGTTTTTGTTTTAAGTCTACCTTTTGATTAGATTTTAAAGTATGAGGATATCAACATCATAGCTGGTAAATGTCCGTTAAAAAATTTCATCCTTCCCTATTGGGCTATATCGGACAATCATTGGTAGTTTTGCCATATCGATGACACTTGAATCTACTCGTAAATGCAGAATTATGTTATGCATATGTATTCAATCCACTACGACGCGCCCCAATCTTTTTTCTGGTCGGTAGCCACGTGGTACGTGCGCATACGCACATCTAACTATTGTGTGGCGATACAACTAACACAATAGGTATTTAAATGCATACTTTTGCACTGTAGCGGTTTAGACAAAGAGTGGGGCGTGTCTTCTTGAATTTAACTATCTGTAGATAGAAGAGTGATAGGTAAATATTTATCCGAACACGTGATAATAGTATACATATAGAGAATAGTGTCCAAAGACTAACTCCCAGTTTTTTAAGGTTTATTAATTTAACCTTTTGTACATTTTCACGTCAACGAATGTAATTAATCGACATACTAACAACAAAACGCAGTGCTGTGTTTTTCGGGATTTGACAGCTCATTAATTATTTAGTTTTTGCGATGTTCAGCCTTTCAGAAACTCGGAAGTTAGCCCTGAAATGTGTATAGGTACTATAGATGAATTAGATCACAATAATCCACGAAATGTTAACTTCTAAAACGATTGTACCAAACAAAACTCTTTCACAGGAAAAACGAATGATCAACGCAGTCCTATCAATCTCAAACACATCCAGCACAGCTTTACTAACACTCCAATCCGAAAAAAGCACTCTAAAAGCTAAAGCGATGTACCGCAACATGCCTTACGACAAGTCTCTGTCAGCCAGTCTGGACGTCGACGGTCGCGCACAGTTCGACACTGTCATGTCGGTCAAGAGACACGATATTAAGTACGGCTTCGTTTGGATCCCGCACGCATACTGGATAGTCGACAACGAGCGAGTGGCCGAGCTGTCCGGTAAGTGTTACATATTAGCAGATTAGAAATAAGGTATAGATACATGGAGTCATCTGAAGAAAGTGGATAGGGGAGACTGGAAGCTGAAAACCGAAGAAGAAAGACAGGAACATTATGTTAACTTTGCTGCAAAAAGAAGACTACATCTTGTGTCTTTTAACATTGGAAGCCAAGATTATCTCTGTGTTGCTAAAGGCTCATTTATACGTGTTCAGATATATGTAGAGTATGTCTACGTATAAACAATAGGTTAAGGTTAATTTAGCAACATACCCACCCAGTCTGCTGGAATGATGTCGTCCAGAAAGTCTGCAACCAAAGAGCTCTCCAAAGAGCTTATTCGCGAGAAGTGACGTTAGATAGGGATGACGGAGGCCCAGATTCTTTTTTAATCATTTCACACAACGTATTAGAAGGCATTTTATTTTAAAGATGTATCTGTATTTATACAGTGCAATAAACAATTATTTACAAACAAACATCTAAGTACACTACACTAAATGGTTGAGGTACTCTTAGATAGGCTACAGAATAGCCTGTGGTAAAGAGAAACGGTGCCGTAACCCACTGGTTCAACAATAGTATTATTAGAATTGTCGCAAGCCTCAGCGAAATATTAGCTACTTAAATTACAATTTAACGATAAGTGTAAGAGAGTAAGTGTGTGAATGTGTGTGTTCTGTTTATGTGCGTATGTGTTGTGCATGAGAAGAGAATAGAAAATAATAGTTTATTACTTTTATAAACTATTATTTTCCCACCGATTAAATCGAAGCAAGCAGATAAAATACAACTCCAAATTCTCTTCCAGGTATAATAAAAGTAAAGACAAAAGGCAGTGTCACCCAAAGCGACATAGAAGCCGAATTCCAAACAAAACAACTCGCGAGCCACCTCCTAGGATACTACACCATCAACGGACCGACGCACGGAACGAAGCTACAGTTCGACTATCAGTTCTATAAGAGTCCGAGGCAAACAATCAAGATTGAAGGCGTTTATAGTGAGAAGACGGGAGGGTTCAGACATGATTTGTATGGGGACTTGTCTATGCAGTTTACGGCGTATCCGGGGTATAATTTCTATACTGTGCTGAGGAATATTGTGAGTGGAACTCTTTTTATTTTTTATTAAATAATGATGGAATTAGGGAGTGTTAATGATACTAGGGATCTGTTTCATAATCATCGGTAAGCTCTTGACTGAAAGATAGATAGGGCAGTTTGACAGTTTTGTATAGAAAATTTGCCAAGTCGCTATTTATTTCCTAGACAAGAATTATCCGACATGCTGTAAAAATCATTCTAGTAAATTGTTTATCTTGGGGCTGATTTTTCAATCGTTCGATAACTGTTATCTGAGGAATAAGTTGGATGTTTTGACAGCTTTTGTACAGACAACATGTCAAACCGCCATATTTATTCTTCAGACAATAGTTATCTGAAGATAGGAAAATCAACCCTTAGAAGTCACTTTTTGAGAACTCGATCTATAAGATAAGGAATATTTGAACCTGAATCACAGTAAATCTAACTCATTCAGGACTTTAGTTTGCTAAAGTAAATTCAACGCCGAATTCAACATCCTTAGCTCACATACAAGGCGTAAGCTGAGCTTTGCATTTATGTGAGTGCACATAGAATCGATTGCCAAAAAGCAGTATAAACCGGTTTAAACCAAGCAAAGGACGCGTCTGCATTCATTCTCACACAAATACAAAGCTCAGCTTAGGCCTCGCGGACTGTGTACTAAAGTCAAAGTCGGCGCCCACAGTGACGTTTTGTTTTCCAGTTTTCTTAAATAATCTAACTGAAATGTACTTTCACAGAAAACCCAAACCCACGTAGATATAGGCTTCAACGTCAGCGCGTCCCGTGATACCAAACTAGACCCAGCCTTCACATTCGGGTTCACTCGCGCAGAGCGTCTGACCGGCATGCGACTCGACACGCGACTGACGCTGAACCGACCCCGACTCATCGACATGAGATTCCAGTTCGAAGGTGTAAGTATTTGCGATTCTTCTTCTTCTTTTCCAATACTACTTGGGCCCAGTAGGTGGCCACGCCAATCTCGGCATCGGTGGTATTCTTTATCTCCTCAAATGTGAGCGTACGGTCACTTTGGACACTCCAGCAAGTGGGACATGGTCTGGTCGGGAGTGCCGCACTCACGGTTACGTATCATAGGCAACCGGCGCCGGCAGCGGAGGCACTCCCTAAGAAAACACAAAAACCGTTGAATCATAGTTTATTTACATATAATCAGATCATTAAGTTGAAGCGACCATTAGGTATTTCATACATAGTTGAAATATCCAATATCTTAAAAAATCATTAGATTAATCGTTCGTTAGTGCAATTAATTTTAGTTTAATCAAGATTAAGTAAGTTAAACTATAGTTGAGTCGACCAATATGCGTTATGAACATAAGTGAATCAACCGTAGTTAAGTTGAAAATAGTTAGAATAAACATAGGTATTGTAATACGTAACCGCACTCACTTTTCTGAAGGGTCTTTGTGATAGAACTACAAGTTTTAGCGGTCAAAGTCTGGTTCTCTCGAGCTGGATGACGTCATTCGATTCACGTCGAAAGACTGAAATCCTATTTGAAGCTTGAGGATGTAAACAGTTTAACTCACGTGTATATTTCGGAAAGGATCGATTCATTTCGGACTCAAGTGGAGCTCTCACTCACGAGCTCTTGTCGTGGTGATGTCCTCAGTTCGAGACAGTTTCAAACTTTCAAGGCTTAAAGCAAAACTATTGATAAAGTTCTTATAGTAGCAGAAACATGAACTTTATAACAATAGAGCTACAGTTGAAAATATAAATTGTATGTCACTTTATCAAGTGCTTTTATGACGGCATTGTAAATAACAGAACAAACAAAATACCGCACGCACAACTTCAAATCAAATAGTATAATAAATAGCGCAAGATGACCTGCTTTGCGTGCCCGGTAGGAGTAATCCTCCTACATTTCACGCTGCTAAATCAGTTGGCTCTCGATCGTTTCCGTCTCTGCAAGTGCGAATGGTCGCAGGCTGCATGTGCACGACCTTTCATTGCTCGGATGTGCGCGAGGTGAGCTCAACGTTTCCTGAGGATAGTTGAAACAAAAAGTGTGACACGTTTGTTTTCATACAATTTGACAAGCTTCCGGTAACAATTTAACTCAATATCTATGGTACCAACCATAACATCACTTCTATTGCTAATCACAATCCTTAGTAAATGAAGATTACCATTAAGAAATAATACAAATAAACTAAGTAACCGCCTAATAAACCACTTTTTATCAACAGATCGGACCAAAATACACAGCGCTAGCCCTTCTAAACTTCAATCCTAAATCTCGCGAGATTCTCGTCTCGGGATACTTGTTCTTCCCGCCGGGTACTCAACTGTATTTGGACGCAGAACTCAATATGACGCTGCCGACTTTACATCCGTGTGTTATCAAAACGAAAGTGCATGAGAAGCAGCCGAATGATTTTCAAGTGAGTATTGGCATTGAATGTGACTTTTTCAATGCCCTACGTTTTGTAATTTAATCTAAGACATCTTTCGGTGAAGTAAAACATTGTAAGAAAACCTGAATTTAATGGTCTGACATCCGGTTTCTCAATTGAGAATTCGAGATAAGCAATACTTAAGTAGTATTTGAGTACGGAGTTGTCAAAAAATGCTTTAAAATCCGTAATTTTTTTGACAACTCCGTACTCAAATGTTACTTAAGTACTGCTTATCCTGGAATTCTCAATTCAGAAACCGGAGGTGAAATCGCCAACACGCCATGAGCTAGTATGGTGATCAATGCTCGGTCTTTTACACTGCAGTGGGACAATTACTGTGTGACGTATAAATGGCCGGCGCTCACTAACGACACAGCATGGCATAGCATTTTTTTTTTAATTCATAGATTTAATGAACTTTGTTTTAAATTACATTGTTAAATCTTTAGGACTTATTTGTACCGTACCGCGGGATGCGTGGCACGACGAATTATCCCGCGGTTTGCTAAGCAAATACGAGTGCTAAGTGTATTAAAATAAGGCTTTAAATTATTTAACCTTAAAAAATATTTTGCCATGTCGTGCCTTTAGTAAGCGCACAACACACGTTGAGTGTATAGGCGATATTTCTATCCCCATCGGGGTTAATTCTCATTTACTCTCCATGTAAGACATATCATTGACATAATACTCTTCCTAACGTCCATTTCTATCCCAGGTAAACGCAGCAGGCGTATGGTTCACAGGCGTAGACTTCAACGTGGACGCCTCCTACCAAGACCAGTCGAAGACCAATATAGCGTCGCATCACCTCAAGGCTTTAATTAGCAGTACACACTTTAAGAACATTGCTGTGGATGGACGCTTTACACAGGATAACAGACATATCACGTTTATTGGACAGGTAAATAGCCCAAAAGAACTTCCATGCGTGACGACACATAAAATCAATATTTGCGCTTATGAAAAGTCGAATGTAGGTGGTCGGTTCCAATTAGTCGTTTCCTATGGAGAAGAGCCATGATTACTCTTTTAAAAATCAATATATTTAACGATTTCAGTAAATACAGAATATACAGTGTGTCCGGCCATGGACTAGCGTTATTCTAGGTACTTATATAGCAACTATTCTAGTACACAAATACACTACACACTAGGGTCCAATCCACTTCCCCGCTATTTGGCAGCCATTTTGCTTTTTTGTTGTGATTTTGTCTACAACTGTATGTCTTTATGTGAACCCATTGGATCGTAATGTAAACGATAGACAATATTGTTGCCCTCCGAATAAGTCTACTTTTATCTCAGTAGGGCCAAAACTTTGAGAGATATGACTTTTTTGTACACAACACACGGACAGAATATCTCAACAAAAAAAATGGAAGTGGATTGGACCCTAGTGTATAATGTATTTGTGTACTAGAATAGTTGTTAAATAAGTACCTAGAATATCACTAGTCCATGACCGGACACATTGTATAAAGTTACGTACAGCAGATAAAGTTACGAACGGCGCACTCTACGCAGTCAACCCTGCTACCAACCTTGCTGACTAGCTAATCTTTTCACCACGGCACGTCTTACTCTCATATAGCTCGTGCAGACCCAAAAGAATAAGTAGAAGATTGGAAAACGACTTATCACTTTGAAAAAAAAAACGTGTTATTTTGAAGGAGTAATTATCTTCTAAATTAATACTAACTGGTTTAATTGGGATGATTCTTAACTATTTAATGATAATCACTTTAACCATTTCAATGTCGGGGGTCTTCAAAAGTTTTTTTTATTTTAACCCTAGAAGCCTAATCTATTTTGGACGTACACAAAGCCTTAATATACGTCTCAGAGGCGTACACACATAAATTACGATCTGTATGCAAAAATAGCCCTATTTTTGAAATACATAATATTTCAATATTTGTATTCAATATTTTTGAAATATTATGTAGCGGAAATTTAAATTTGGAATATAAACTAAAACTAAAACAACACTATTATGAATTATAACTATAATCACAGTTATTTATTACAACGAAAAAACAATATGCATAAATTGTAACAAAAAAAATTGACTCCTTCAAAATCAACTGAAACATATATTTTTTTTAGTAAATCATTTTTTTTTACCGCTAATTAGTTATTATTTAACGGAATCAGTCATATAATTCTTTTCATCTTCGCTTTGAACGTCGTCGATAATCTGGTCATCCTCAACTTCGGAATCTGAATCTATCAAAGAAGGACTATCTTCCTCGTTTAAAATTGCTAAAATATCGTCTTCGTCTAATCTTTCAGACCATGACATATTTATACCTGAAACAACGCCGAAAATACACATAAAATATACGAAAAACATATAAAAGTAAAATCACACAAACCTAGCTGAAAGCCTAAACATACGTCTCGCAGGCGTGCTATACTTCAAAAATGGCGGGACTTACCTTAACGACATGGACACCGTCCGCTAGCTCCCGTCGGCCACTGAGTTGGCGAAAAAGCACGACGCGCTAGCTTCAACCGTTAGAAAGATACAAACGATATTCGAATGCGTGTACGTCTCGCAGACGTAGATTAGGCTTCTAGGGTTAATTTGTTTGAAAAATACAATGGTTTGTTCAACAGGGAGAATACAACGACGACCACTACAGAACATTAATCCGCTACATCCTTCTCTCTGAACAAAACTTCACTACGTACGTCGAAGTCGACGTCGGAGGCAAAGCATATAGCGTGAACTTGAACGCGGATCTCAGTAACAATACCAATGTTGACATGGACATACATTTTGATCAGTGAGTATTGTATTTTTTGTGAGTTCCAAAAAGCTGCTTGCTTTGAAAGCAGGTGATGTACTAACGGTTTCTAAGCCTTCATATCTAGTTTTATCATATCTAGACCATACAGTGGCGTGCCTTTCATATAGACAGAAAGACACTGCCTACCCTAACTAACTCAGATAAATATTTATAATTATGTTCTGATATCTAATATTATTTTATCTACGAGCACTTACTATCATAAACAAAACAATCATAATTTAGCTCCATATTTCGAGTTTCGGGTATCATTGTACAAACGAGCTAACATCTGGCATAGGTACCTGCTCTGTATGCCAGAAGTCAGCTACAATTCGACGCAATTTCGCATTGTGCTGCGCTAGCGCCGCTGAGTGCCTCGGCAAAGACACAAACTATTCATGGCTAAATGTATATATGTGTGCTCTCGTCATCATGCGGATTTAATGAGTGTGCGTTCCTATATATACGAGGCACACAATGTCACAAATAACGCACACAACCGCACAGGGTAGGCAATGTCTTTACAACACGACAAATTACGACCCTTACCGAAGTTTTCCGAACCGAAGTTAGCTATGCAACTATTTTAAAAAGTTGCATTGTTTCATTCAATTTTTGCTATACATAAAACACCATTTTTTGGTCGTATTATTTTTTATACTGAGCATAATACTGTGTCGAGTCGTAATTTTTGTTTGTTTTGTTTTGGGTGTGATCTTTGTTATCAGATATTTAAGATTTTAACGTTGAAAATAGTGTGAATAATGGATAACATTCACTGTGAAAGTTGTTCAGGTGGTATATGTATAGAGAAAATAACAAAATATGCGTTTTCGAACCTATCTTTCGGTGACAAAAAACAAGTGATTGTGAAAGGTCGGTGTACACCGGATTTGCAATTAATACAAACTAAAGGTAAAGTCAATCGTAAATTCAATACACAACAATATGATTCAAATTATTGGCTCGCAGGTTACACAGTAATCGGTTGTTCTGCTTCCCTTGTGTACTATTTTCAAACAATAAAACCGTCTGGAACAATGCCGGTTACACCGATATTCATAATTTTCCTAAGGCAGCAAAAAAACATGATCAATCTGAAAAGAAATACATTGTAGATCCGTATACACACACCACCATTTTTTCACTGCTATTATTTAGTTTGCAAATATGGAACATCAAAAAAACGCATCGAAAGGCCACTTCTAATATCCGCAAATTGATGTCTATAAAATCAGTCAATCTTTATTGGATATTTGAGGTGGCAATTGCCTACATCAGTATTTAATAGACAAGAATACGAACCAAAACCGACATGCAGTATTTTTGGTAAGAAAATAGCTTTTAAATTATTTTTTCTGCCTACCCTGTCTAAAAACTCTGTGCACGCCGCTGAGACCATAATATGTATTCAGAAATGTAATAACTACGAAGCTATTTCAACGGTTTTTAGCGGTAGACACGGTAGTAGGTAGGTAGGGTGTTCCCCCCTTATTACAAACGATGGTCTAAGAAAAACCCAGGTTTTAAAATAGCCCCGTCTCTTTTTGTTATATTATGTTAGAAAGTGATGGGTATATTTTAAATCTAGGTTTATCTTAGTCTCAGTTTAAACCACCTTTTGTAATAAGAGGGGAAATGTCAAAGTGTACTTCAACCAAAGTATTTGAGCACTTTCACCCTTACATATAAAAGATTTTTAAACACTAATTAAATTATACCTGTTTACATTTGTTTGCCAATGAATAGAGATGGCAATAGGCAAACTTAAAAGCCATTTTAACCAAATAACCTTTAACTATCGTTTATAAGGAGTGTTCTAGTATTGCTAGAAACTCGAAATTTTAACTGTGTGCTTGTATAGACAACTAGCTTTTGCCCGCAGCTTCGCTTGCGTGAAATTTTGAACCCGTTAAATGACGATCTTCCATACAAACTTTCATCCCCTATTTAACTCCCTTAGGGGTTGAATTTCGAAAAACTCCTTCTTAGTGGATGCCTGCGTTGCAAAAGGAACCTACTGTCAAAATTTCAAGTTTCTAACCCCAGCGGTTTATGCTGTGCGTTGATAGATCAGTCAGTCCGTCAGCTTCTACTTTTATATGTATAGATAATTTGTAAATAAACAAGAAAGTCCAACATTTTAATAGCGTGTTACTGTAACTGTTATTACATAACCATTTTTCCCACCCAGACTTCGCGACCTCCACATGTCGTTCCAACGCTGGGTGACCGCTCGTCAAAAGCGTCTCAGCGCCGCCTTCAACTGGGACGCGAACCGCGATCCGTCGCAGAAAGTCAGCGTCGACATACAACTGGACAACAAGGGCACCTGGCACCATGCTGGTCATGTATCCTTGTATTACCCGGGCAGAATGGTCAACGGGGAGTTCGAGTTTTTGTTGAAAGGTAAGATAAATTATGAAGTGCTAGAGGTCGCTAGCGGCTTAGCCCGCGTGGATGTCGTTTATCGCGTATTCAGGATAAAAGTAGCCTATATCCTTCTTCAGGTTCCAGACTATCTCTGTACCAAGTTTCATCGAAATTGGTTCAGCGGTTTAGGCGTGAAAGCGTCGCAGATAAACAGAGTTACTTTCACATTTATAATATAATTAGGGATTGTTGCTTTTTCCAACGTTGGCGTTGATTCAACAGTTAACTAAATACGGGAAATTTAAAGGGCATCGAAGGAAATTGTACACAACATACAGCCTCCCTCTCTTTATCTGCATGCAGTCCAGCCTACTACCTTCAGACACTAATGACCCACAGACGATAGGATAAATAATCATCCAAACTGTCCCACTGCCTGGAGTGACCAGAGAGGCCGTGTCCAGAAACGGGCCACTTCTCACAATGAGAAGGGTTAAGCCTTAGTCCACAACGCTGACCTATACTATACATACACACTACTACTATACACACCATCAAAAACATTTTTAGAGTCCTCATGGTTATGACAGACAACCTTAGAGACTAAATTTTAATGTCTCATGTGCTTGTAATTTCACCATCGCCTATATTCTTCAAACCGAAACACATCAGTGCTGCTTGGTGCCAGAAATAAGTATGGTGGTAGAACTTTCCGGGAGGAACGTTTTTCAAAATAACTTTTTCTTCCAGATTGGTTCTGCCAATGGCACGTGCGTATGGGCTGGTCGAGCCAAGCCAACATTTTGTGGCGAGTGAAGATGTACTCTGAAGCTCATAACGAAACGGTGTACGCTTTAATGTCTAGTATGACTACACCTTTGGCTGGATGGCGGGACACTAGTTTCAATGTCATGTAAGTTACTTTTACTGGTTTACGCATAGAAAAATGCATCTCCATAAAGCTCAAATTTAATGACCCGCTTCAGACCTTGCATGACGCCCTGCAGTGTAGACTATTAGACCTAAAATTATAGGTAAGCGACTGTTTAACCAGAGAATTAATGATGGTTTAATATTAAATAGTAGTGAAATACTACTGAAATAGTCTAGCCATGTTAATCGAAGCATAACAGATTGAGCGTTTTATTTATAAACATATTGGAAACTGTGTTGCTAAGATATATTGACCACTTTGGATGCTTAAAGCATTAAGCATATTCGGAATGCGCCCTTCTGATCTTTTTGACGGGATGCTTACATCAATTTGACGGTGACTGTACCTTAAGAATGATAATGAAAACCTGATATTCAGTTACATGGGTATTCAGTTGATTTTACATCAATCATGGTACAATAAACATTTTGTAGTTAGAGTTTAGAGTTGTAAACGAAACATCAACACACCCTAATGTTAAAGATTATTTAAATCCCCCAGGTGGCGTTACCACGACAATCTCCAAGCCCTAAATGGCAGCATGAACTGGCAAGAAGACTACTTAGCGTTCAGCTTATTAGCAGACTACCTGTTCAAAACTAACGAGTTCTATGGGG
The DNA here is from genome assembly GCA_905220435.1 of Amphipyra tragopoginis. Classification (NCBI taxonomy): domain Eukaryota; kingdom Metazoa; phylum Arthropoda; class Insecta; order Lepidoptera; family Noctuidae; genus Amphipyra; species Amphipyra tragopoginis. Next base: position 11,616,884 of record HG992015.1, on the reverse strand, counting down.
AAATTAACGCAGTAGTCAACTCCACTATACCAACGTTACCGAAGGCGGCTGCTATAGCCAAACATAGAGTCGTTTGGAAGAAGAGTGCTGATACGCTGTTGAGTTTCCAGGTAAGGCTGAACTTAGAAAACTATTATTCCTTCCTATTATGTATCGCTTAAGAATCACGCCTCGTCTTCCGTGCGGAAGATGTCCGGTCCTTTGGAAGGCATACGGGGGACACAGAACCAACGCGCAGAGGCCCCTATGAGAACTTTAATCTAAAATGGGATGGGGCACCAACCGGGGACTATCTACGACTGCACTATTGCAGTACAGTCATGGACCGTCCCAGGTGGGTGCAAGACTTTTGTAAAATATGGTGAAAAATATCTGGTCTATGGGAAGGGGTGTTAAGTGAACTGGATAACTTCTATTGCCGGAAGGAAACGCCGTCTGCCTTTCAAGTTTAAAATTGAAAAGTTTTGGCAGACGGTGACTCGCCAGCTCACTAGCTGGGCCCCCTGAAAAGCCGCCAGTATAATAAGCGAAGGGAGCAACAACGTGTGAGCGGCTAGAGGTGTAGAGTCGCGGTTCCTTCTATTCCTTCCTATGTTATTAGAAGTTAGACAAAAGGTGACGTCACGGTTGGTGCAGTTGCTGAGCGATAGGCTTTCTGCCCTACGGGTCGATTCCCGCACGGAACACATATTTGTATGGCCTACAGATAGTTGTTCCGGGTCTGGGTGTTTGTGCATGGGATTTTTTTTGTCTGTAAACGTACTCATGATACAGGAGAAAAAAGATAAAATTAAAAAAACACTAATAAGTTGACGAAAGCGTCTCGAAACCTTGGAGTTTCCACCGTTTATGGGCTTAAACGTTCATGCCAATAATTATATATTATTATTATATTATAGTTTAATTTCGGCCGATTCCGGGTTAACACATCACCGCCTGAAGAGCTCACTATTAAATTGTTTACTATCGGCTCCGGGCGAGTCTGACCTTCGGTTAAAATACCTTTGCCCCTCTGAAGTGAGGATCAAAGCCTGTTTTCAGAGCGGCCAAGTTATTTTATGAGTACAAAATAACTGCAGCTCTGAAGTATGAAACAGAACGCTCAAAGCCCGGTTTTAGAGAGGCAAACTAATTTTACGCGTAGAGTAGACGTACTTCTTCGCTTTGCTTCGAAATATTTTGTTATCCTGGGGCCTAATTCTCCTAAAATAAATCTTGATAAATCACAACCGAACCAAGGCCGAACCGTTCATTCAGACAGTTCTCAATTTCAAAAGCTATTAAATTGTTTGACACAAAAAACAAAATCAATCATTTTTAAAGTTTTTGAAAACTGACTGACGGTTGTGGTTCGATTGCGTTTGGCAACAATTTATTTTAGGAGAATTGGGCCCCTGGATTATCCTGACACTGAAAGGCGAAACTGCGTGAAGGTAAGTATCATTCCCTTTTCTATTCACAGCGATAAATATCAACCTAGCGATGGGAATTGTAGGTATAGTATAATATTCAGTCTCACCAGACTTGTGCAGCCAGGATGTTTGCGGCGATCCTATAATTGTTTTTATGGCGTTGGCGCTTTTTGGCAACCCATTTTGAAACAAACCAATGTGCTAATAACAACATACCTACTGCAATCACGAATTCATTTTTAGGCATCTATTTTGGGGCTTGTTTTAAGTTAAGCCGCGTATGAATACAAACAAATATACCGCGACACGTGTCACCAGCGATGTTCGCCAGCATTGTGTGACGTTGGACGGACATCGCGTGACATGTCTGCCAAAAACGCGCGATTAGTCATAACAGGAAATATCGCGGAAACAGATGATGTCTAGCGCTGTCTGGCGACAATGTACAATATCTGGCAACATTGAGAGATGTCTGTCGACGTCTCATGTTGTCGCAGACGACAAAATCTCGCGAAATTCGTCCTCTAGTGAATAAGCGGCTTAAAGGTAAATGTAGAACTCTGCAGTTTCCTGAGAGAGCCCAATACTTAATAGGCACCTAAGGACTGGCCACGGATTGCTAAAATATGAGATTAAATGAAATAAAAAATTATGACAGTATGAGTTTTAATGATGAAATCCTACCTAACCTGTGTTTATAATAACAGTTTGTTTACACATTAATAACACACTAAACATTTAATCTAACATTTATAAAGGTTGCTTAAAAGATGCTATGCATGTGTAAAGAATATTTATTATTCTTCTGTAAAACTTTAGCATAGCATCCCAAATGTATAAATTTTGCTATCATTCTAATACCAAATATTCGTAACATACATATTCAATTGTAAATATTTAAGAAACTGTTCATATATTTAAAGGATTACTGTAACAAGAACTACAATCATTGTTACATATTTCCACAGTCATTTTATGCTAGATAACCAGAGTTGATTCATTTATCAACTCAAGATATTATTGTTACACGTTACAAACACTACAATTAATAGGTTTACATAACCATGAACTTAAAAAAAACAGAATTCAAGCATTTACATTACTTGCAATGCTGACCATGAATCACGTTAACCCATTTCAAGACATCACTACATAGTATAAAACAAAGTCGCTTCCCGCTGTCTGTCTGTCCCTATGTATGCTTAGATCGTTAAAACTACTAGTGTTGAGTAGGACTTACAAGAGGCGGTACATTCGTCCCGTACATGACGTCAAAATGTAAGAGCGGCTCGAAAATTTAAATTGTACTACTTCAACTTTTATGTCGTGGTAGTCGCGTTACTCGTTACTCTCGGTAAGTAAACTATAGGGTGAGAAAGAGAGGGAGTGAGGCATATACTACAATAGCACGTCATTCATTCTGCAATGGACATTACGTGACCGGGCCTCGAGAAAGACGTAATCAGTACATCGAAACCAATGACATCAAATGTCATATTCATACTCGTTACTTCAAACGTATCACCGAGCTTCAGTACGCCTCACCTCATTTGAAGTAGTACATTCTACTGGCTCAGAGCAAAAAAGAGGCTACTCTTACAAACTCTTTTTCAAGTCATGTCCTACCCAACACTAAAAACTATGCAATGGATTTTGATGCAGTGTTTTTTAATTGATAGAGTGATTCAAGAGGAAGGTTTATTTATGTATAATACATGGATATTATAGTACCCATGTGAAGCTGGGGCGGGTTGCTAGTACCTGATAAAGAAGGTTATTTAGGAACTACAGTGCACAAACAACATAGCATAGGATACTATTTGTCATTTTTTTCATCTATTGTATTGAAATCATACTTAAAATACACAGCACCGTTCAGACACATTCCCGAATTAATTCCTATTAGCCCTGTGGTTCTCAAATAACCCCATTTTACAGTAGATAATTATTAGTACAGTTAAAAATATCAAATCCTAACCTCAGAAGGCTTCAATATTTCAAGTGGATTCCGATGCTCGACTGCTGTACAAAGTGCACAACAGTCAGGCATTCGACTATGCTTGTGCAGTATGGTATTTTAAGAGACTAAACACATAAATCAACATCAATATGCATTATGCAGAGTATGTGTTTTAATGTACTACTCTTGTTTCGGACAGTGAATACACAAAATTACATATATTACTTATAGGCTTGTGAAGATATAAGATATAGAATACTTTTCTATAGTCAGGATAGAGATTTTATAACTTAAATATTTTACAATGAAACATTGGTACATAGTTTTCTTAAACAATTCACGACAAAAACATGAATATAGGCACCTAAAGTGTTTATTATCACTCGAGCAAGTTTTACACCTTATTCGTCCCACTTTTAGCTTTTCCTATGTGTGTTGTGAGTACTTCAGGCACAACAGACTTAGGGAAAACTAAACATATCGCATCAAGTGGCCACCTCCTCATTGTTTGACTCGAACTCCAGCTTGACATCATCATTTAGCCCGTCCACATCAACCTCGTTCTCCGAAGCGTTCAGCATGTTCAGGGTAACCTGACGCACAGGTATACTTGCGTCTTCGAACGCTTTTTTCTTCAATGTAGTGCGAATTTGGTTGACAGTTCTCCCTTTAATGTGCTGGCTGAGACTGTTGAGGTCGACGGCGAAACGATGCACGCAACCTCGCAGCATCTCGATTTCGTCGTCCGTCCACTTTCCTCCAGGCTGGGAGTCGCCCATAGGGTGTAATAACTTCGTCATCTCTGCTAATTTGTTGAATGCGGTCCCGGCTTCTCGGAAAATTTCGCTTACTTTTGCGGCGGAGTTATTCATGGTTGGATGTGAAAATTAACTCGCACACTATACAAAATGTTATTTTTTGATTAATTTTGCTTTAAATAACACTGAAACGGTTTTAATAATTAATATTTTTACATGTTAGTCGGAATCAAGCATAGTTTTTATCAACTGACATTTAACGTTATCTGTCAATGTCAAATGTGTCAACGGCCAAGACCGCGAAGCGCGTTCCATATTCCTGTTTCGTATATATGTTCATATTTTTAACAAGTTTTGTCAATTCCTATAATTTTTAACACACGTTTTTAACTTTATTACAATTTCGTAAACGTTGCATTTGAGTAACACACATCTTAATTATTTATGCAGTCAACTAGGAACAAAATACACGGAACCAACTGACTAATTACTTGGAATGTTATAGGGGATTCGGCTCTGTTTCTAAACAATCACGTATTCTTTTCTCCTCTTGCAGGTCTTGCTGGAACAAAATTCTTAGAGAAATAGGCAGTGCCTTTGTACACTACATTCCATTGCACTTAATATGTATATAGTAAAATAAACGAAATGGTGTTTCATTTAGTTCTTTTACAATAAAAATCTTTCTGTTACAGTACAATGAAGACGGTCTACTAATGATCAACTCATCCTGGACATTAGATAGAGGTCCCAAAGAGAACAACATCACTGGCCGAGTTAGACTTATTACGCCTTTCCAAGTACGTATCAACAACACCCTCCTATCCTACCAGCGTCAAGTGTTAGATCTTCCCTTTACAATGGAAGAACAGCACTCCTCGAATTGGTTTCATTAAGAACAAGTACATAGTAACTGCCTACAGAGCCGCATTTAAGATCTGCAGACCTTTAGGCTGCTTTTCCACTAGAGATGTGTGCTACGAATGTGTGTCGAAGCTACCAATAAGATCGCTTGATTTTCAAACATGACATGTGTCAAGGTTAGTAAAATAAAACGATCCTATTGGCTGGTTTGAAACACATCCGTAGCACACATCTCTGTTGGAAAAGCTATGCAACGTTGCTATGGATACGTTTGATATCCACCAATCATCATTGGTCCACATAGCATAGCACTGATGGAAACTGATTCAACTAAGCTACGTTTTTACATGGAAGGATGCGTGCTATGGATGGTCGCGAGTGATATTTTATAGCTATGTGCAGAGCAGTGTACCTACAATAGTCGCGCGTTTGTCACCGAAAGTAGACATTTTCATAGCACATCTTACTCGCTCCGCTACATAGCTTAGCATCAGTGGAAACGGTCACATAGTTTCGTAGCTCAGCTTTTACATTCTCGCAGCATAGCTGCATAGCACATCTCTGGTGAAAAGGCACCCTTAAGGCTGATTTACACGACGCCAGTTTCTTGAAGCAAGAATCGTTCTGTCTTTGTCTTTCTCAGCGAAAAAATAGAGATAGCATGAGAGTTGCTTCAAGAAACTGGCGTCGTGTAAATTAGCCTTTGATCTAACTTGTAGTGTGGGTCCTACTGGGGGGAATCAGGATTCCGAACAGGTATCATAGTATTACTTCTGTTGTTTCTGGCAAACTAGGCCACTACATCCCTCTGCGTAGGTATCCTTATAGGCCATCGATGGATTATATCATGCTGGCACTTCACATCGCTATTTGTGTTCGCGTATTTGTCTTATTCGCCCAAATACGACGAATCACATCGTAGTATTTGGGCGAATAAGACAAATACGCGAACACCGAATAGCGATGTGAAGTGCCAGCATCAAGAGAAAGAGAATGGGCAATAATACAACATTACATACACACATTTTGATCACCAAGTCTTTTACTAAATATACGTATCTTTATAGGGGTACAGAAAAGGTTTCCTCCGCACGGAGTTCGTGTTGGGTCACAAGCGAGACATTAATGGCATCACCTACCTGGACCTCGAGGAGAAAGTGCTCAAGATTGTTGTTAACGGTAAATTCTTTCTTAATTATTGATATTGTTTTTACAGTTTGATTATGCCAACTTTGGCCTCTTCGGCGCCAAATCTAGCAAATTAATTCGCGCGAGTTATTCCAGCAAGTGCTCGCTTAGGCTGAAATCTATAAACCGCACTTAAACTTTGCTCAAACTTGACTTACGTAAAATTTACAATTTTTTTTTTGGCTTACCATCCTTGTTTCTGGTAAATATATAGTACATTTCCATAATAAGCATTCGTCGGCTGCGTAATAGCATCACGCCAGCCGCGACCACTGGCCTGTGTAACAAACCATGGCCTTAAGCATTTTCTAAGCACGCACTCAGAAGGATTCGAAAATTGCTATATAAAAATCGACTTTGAAAACTCGAAAGTAAAGTCTAAGCACGCTAATCTCAGCCTTAGTTAGTAAAACTTACAGAAATCGCCTTGCTGCGGGTCTGACCACAATTGAAAGTTGATTGCAGAAGTCAACTTCAAGCTTTACGAAGTCAGCATAAATAAATGACGGCTGTTCTCATGTTGATAACTCCCTGATTTGCTACACAGTATACCATAATTACTTAGATCCTTTTCTTCAGGTCACATGCGTCGCATAACTAACTGCATGTTAGTCGTCAACGTAACGAGTCCAATGGTGGAGTTCCCGCAGATGACGGCACGGTTCGGCTTCGTTGAAGCGGACCGACATTTGGTTGCTATGGTGGTCACCACTAATTCTACTACAGGTTAGTGTGTAGTCAACTATGTGTAAAAAGTTCGATGGTAGAGTTCCCGCAGATGACGGCGCGGTTCTGCTTCGTTGAGGCAGATAGATATCTAGTCGCTATGGTGATCACAAAAAATTCTACTACAGTTATGATTTGAAACATGTTATATAAGCCTAGAAACGTCCACTTTATGAATATGGGCTTCCTTTTAGACCACGCTTGTGTCACAGTAGACATATAAGCTAAAAGCAGTACCTCAACTTACTATAATCTCATGAATTGAAACACCCACACAGACACACACTGTATACTGAGTAGTTTTTTGTTTTTGTATGGAACTGTATCCCGAAAATACCTTATTTGTCTTGTTGCAGTGCGTGTCTGTGTGAGTGTGTCAAATCGGACGATTGTAGGTAGTTGAAGTACTGCTTTAACTTATATGTCTACCGTGCTTGTGTGCAATAAGTTGGTATAATACGTTACTCTGCCTTTACAAAACCTACGAAAAGAGGGAAGTTCTTTGTCAGGGATCACACATTCTGTTTGTAGCTTGAAACCAAAGACATAATTTCAGCACCCCTGCTGAATATAGGCCTCTTCTTTGTTAAGCCACTCAAGGGCTCTAAACGGCCTTGCGCGCTCCGTATCCACTCTTTTCTAGCTAGCTTCACAATATCTACTGTCCACAGACCTTCGACCCAGTCCAGACCACCATTCTACCGAATACCTGTAATCCCCGAAGGATTGGGCAGAGGTGTATACTACGCCTTCATTTCGTCGTTATGTTTAAGTCCCATGTAATAGGGCACGACTCTATTGCCATCAATCGGGCACAAATCCAGACTCCGGGCTGCTACTGCGAAATCTCACACGGCAAAACCCAATAACACTTTGCCCGACCTGGGGATCGAACCTCTAGACTAACAAGACAGTTGATACTACTAGTTTGCTAATATTACTCATGTCAAAATGTTCTCTTTCCCCCTCCCAGGTATCGAAGTGCTCCTCAAACTGGTGACGTTGCAAGACTTCCACGTATTCGGTCATATTGCACTGCCGATACAGTACCTCAACAGAGCTATGATCATCGCTAAACGATCACCCGAAGAGGTAATGTATTATATCATATCTTACTTATCTAATATATGTATAAAACCCAATAGTGGTGTGATGTACCAATCCAGTGGGTCTGATCGAATTTAAGATTTAAAACCCAACCCCCTTATTACAAATGATGGTCTAAGAAAAACCTAGGTTTTAAAATAGCCCCGTCTCTTTTTGTTATATGACATAAGAAAGTGATGGGTATATTTTAACCTGGGTTTACCTTAGTCTTGGTTTAAACCATCTTTTTTAATAAGTGGGAATAAGTTATAAATTAAGAAGAAACTCATCAAACAATGCAAACAAAGTATTATCTGTATTATCACCAACTTAAAATAGTTTATTGGTGACCGGTACCTAAAGTTCTAGGTCACCTCTAACGGCAACCATAGAAAGAGAAAGTCCTATTATTTCTCTACATTAGAGATCAACTACGATAACATGGCACTCCCCTTCATTGACACTGCAAGTAAAAATGTATGAGAAAGAATATTTACAACGTGTCATTCGTTCAACGCAGATGTGTACATTCTGCAACTGTAGGCCAAACTTAAACATGGATCAGTCGCTCGATAGATTTGACGTCGCTAATTAACAGTATGGTACCGTTTGGAGGTTTGTATGAATGACACACGTGCGCCTTGTCGAACGGTCACTTTAACTATGCAATAGTCGAGCAATAAATCTACTAAATATGAAACATGTCAAGCACTGACAAACACAAACATGGTGACTTGTTGGCATATGCACAGGGGCGTGCCATGTTACCCGTCGCACAATCAGTAACAGTCCCGAGATGGCGGCGCGCATGTGTTCCGTGCGCGCCTCTCAGGAGGACGTAGAGCAAGGCCCCACAGAAGGACAGGTTCGCCAGGGGCTGGCGGACCGAGGCCTGCCGGGGTTGCGGTGCATGCAGCAGCGAATCCCGCGACCCCGGCCAAGGGTCAGGAGGAGGAACACCGTGGGTTTTTAGCCGGTAAGAGTCCGGCATAACCCTTCGCCTTCCCCAGGCGAAGGGTATCCATGAGGATTTTCCCAAAATAAAAAGGGGCGTGCTATGTTATCGTAGTTGGTCTATACAAAATATACCTTGCCATGATGACTTCGTCATCACAGCCAAAAGAACTTTCCCGACTAACTATTACAAAGGCTAAATGGAAGCTCCTTGCAGCTAATTACTTGAGCTTCACTTCATACTAATTAGTTCTTCTTCCTCAGTTGGACTTCAGAGTGGGTTGGGGCAAAATGGACTTCGGTTTCACCGGCATCTGGCACTACCGGTCACCTATCAACTTTGTGTACTTGTACAAGCTGTACACGCCGCTCGAAGGATTTGAGGAGAATGGACTCGTGTTGAAGAATATATACGGCGATGGGCTGGATACTGAGATCTCGATACGCTTGTCTACGCATAAGGTAACCACTAAGCATTCATATATTTAAGGTACAAGTCCGAGACGGACTGCAGACCGCAAACTGCAACAGTAGTATCGCTTGCGGTGCGATCTGCGGCTGCGGTCTGCGGCTGCAGTTTTGCAGTCGCTGTCGGAATAGCACCTTTAAAATGCACACTTTAAAGGCGCTATCCGATGGCGACTTGCGGTCTGCGGTTGCAGTCTGCAGTTTGCAGTCGCCGATAGAATAGCACCGTTATAGTATTTATTATCAAATCATAGTATCACTTCTAAGATATCTACCCCACTGAAATATGCACTGACGACACACATTGGTGGAAAGAACATTCACCTTGGCCATGCACGCCGGCAGGGTGGCGCAAGGGGGTACACTTGCAGCTTGCCATGCATGGCTAAAGACTCATTTACACGAGGATATTTTCTCGAAGCGAGACTCGTTCTTACTTTGTCTTTCTCAGCGGTGAAAACAGAGACAACATGAAACTCGCTTCGAGAAACTCTCCTCGTGTAAAACAGCCTTAAGGCTTAGAATAAAAACCACAGAATAATAATAAAAATACTAGGTACTCTAATTTAGTGTAAAGTCACTAAGTGAACTATGTGAATATAATTATAATCCATACAATTTTGCCGCCCAAACGAAGAATACAATAACTCGATTTTGGACGATTTTGAGTTGCATATGTATTCGGAATCAGCCAATCAAAATCTACTAACTTTCTCGAAGTAACTTTTTAGAATCCTTCAGGAACTCGATTTTTCAGTAAGTAAGAATCCAATAACTAAAACAGTTCAAAACTTAGAGCGCGTTGAGCGAGTTTTTTTCGGAAGCGGGAAAATCGAGTTATTGTACCTATTCTTCGTTAGCGCGGCAGAATTATACCCATAATTTTTTTTCTAATTACAAGGATGTAAAGTTGCATAGCTATCAATTATATCATGTCATGTGTAGATGCAATCTCCTGCAAATAATCCTTCGGGTGTCCATGAACTTGGCAGCTTCAATTCCTCAAACCGACGAAGGGCAGCAACATTATCAGTACAGAAATGCTGGCTGAGTGCCATGTTCACTGGCCTTGAGAAGTGATTCTAGGCATTACTTTACTTTTCAGCAGAGCCTGGGGCCTCCCTAAATCCGTCAACGAAATTAGTCGCCCATCTGAAAGTAGTCCGAAACGTAGGAGTGAACAAAACCAGTGTCAAGTTCAACTTTTCGGACGGGCAAAACACATCGGTAGTAGGAACAACTGTCAAATCGTGTTGTCATTCATTCTTAGTTTGGGCCCCGAAATATTCGGTATGTCCGTAGGTGATAGGAAGTAGGAAACGCTCGTAACTAAGGCCGGAACCACGGACTTCGTGCTTAGGGAGTAGACCCCTGAAACCGACGTTTAATCCGAAAGGCTAAGCAAAGTTTTCGAATTAGCCCTATCCAAAATAATCTGATTACGGATTAAGTGGCCAGATTACACCTTTTAAACTAATATGTAGGCTCGTTCTAAAGGACTCCGCTGCAGGCAGCACATAAGCCTCGGTGCTAAACACCAAAACCTTGCGTTAGCGACACTACAATTTAATCGTTAAGGAGTGATTCTATCATTACCGTTATCGCTAATATTGGTATGTCAGGATTGTGAGCAAGGTAAATGTAGTAAATAAAACCAACATAGACTCTCCACCCCTGAGAGTACTTGTATTTGGGTTAGTGTTAGTAACATGAACTAGATCACAATATAATACTTTAGATAATTTTTACAAGATCATAAAATAAGGACAAGCTAGTCAGATATAAAAGGCCAGACTTCTTCAGCTGATCTACACAGAATACTCTAGACGAGTGTTCCGTCGTGCGGTCCAAGAAGCAATCCCCCGGGCGCACCGAGCGAGCCGGTCTCCTCCCTCCAACGGGCAGTGGTGGTCCGATGTTGACGTCACGATTAGTTAGGTGGCGGACAACAGATGGCGCTCACTCCACGAAGTTCCCGACACTTGAAATTACTTCTTCTTCTTCTCTCGTGTCAGCAGTAGCTATACGAAAATAGCTCACGCTGTAGTGAAAAGATTAACCAGTCAGCAAGATTGGTAGCGGGGCTGACTGCCCATGATGCGCCGGGCGTACTTAAGTATCGTCACTCGTGGAGGCACTTTTCATGCACTCCAATTGAAATTACTAACATTGCTTACTTGTCCCCAGTTCGGCATAGCGATACTCCTAAAAGACGACGGCAAAGGTCTTATCGACGTGATACACGACAGATTAGAGGGCAATTCTCAAGCCGGCTCGGACATGTTCATAGAGAACTTTGACACGAGAGCGCGCGTCGTGCTCGACACGCTTTACTACCCCACTATAACATTCAACGCTCATATTATGAAGGTAAGTTTTTATTTTTTACAAGCTTTTATTTAACTTGCAATGTATGTATGTTTGTCCGGGTGGAATCTTGCAACTGAATTTTAAATCAGTTATCTTTAACCGATTGAGCTGAAATTTATTATACACGCTTATTTTGGATGACAATGCATGCTTAGCTACGTGACGTCATTCTAATTCCAATATGGCGGATCACCCAAGATGGCGGACTAGGTATTTTTTCTGTACTACCACAGTATGGGTATTAAATGAAAGGGCTTGCTGAGGAGAACACAAAAACGGACTTAGAAACATTCCCAATCATAACTAAAAAATAAATTAATGGTAAAAAAACTTTATAAAAGCTTGTTTTTAAAAAGTTGTTTTTACCATTAATTTATATTTATTATTATTTGAGTTGGTCGCGTTTTACCCTAGTTGCACCTGATGGTAAGCGCCGACGATCAAAGATGGAGCACACGAATCCAAGTAGCAGAAATAAGGATTACCTATACCCCTCTGGCTCTCACATACAGACAACAGAACACAGCAAGTTGTTTGGCGCCGAACTTTAATGTTCAGGTGATAGCTAGCCAGGCGGATCGTATAGATCCTACCACCAATCGTGCTGGGTTTGGTTGAATCTTACAACACGCTTCTATTCCCGTACGATGAGGAAGTTTTTCATTCTAGCCTGTGTGGGGGGAATACGTGGAAAACTGTTCACCGACTGTTGAAAATATGACCGAGAAAATAATAGAACTTTTGAGGGAACGCGCGTCAAAACAAGATGTATTGAGTCTATTGAGAATTGGATACCGACTAATACTAATATTAATAGTCAAACTGTTGAGCACATCATTACGCGCCTGGGCGACCGCGGGTGGTAGACGAGGGCGTGGAAACGGCAGCGCCCGCTCTCACCGACCGGCACTCTGGACTGCGTCATCGTCCACCTCACTAAAATCACCTTATTTGTTACTATTTTGAATATTACCGTTTGTTACTATTTAATTATACAGTCCACTATAAATTATTAACCGTGTTTCCATCCTATTACCACCCATAGGTGGTAATAGGATGGAAACACGGATACTATGGGACACGGATCCTATGGGATAAGCTCACTTCTTTCTACAAACTAATGACCGATTAAAATCGGTGCATTTGTTATTCTTTCTTCCAATAGAAAGATGCTTACTTATTTATTTCTGTTGCAGTTTGTCGGAGCAGACGAGGAGGATATAATGGAAGTCAACGCTACACTACACTTGCCTGAAAAACCACCTATTGTGTTGACTGATGTGTTTGTACTGGAGGTGAGATTCTTGTACATTTTTTTTTATATTCGTTTCAAATTCAGTCCCTTATTAATTGTTTACTTTGCTGTGTAAACTTACTAGATTAAGATCTAGCACATTTAACATAGCCGAAATAAGTTTATGCTAGCTCAGTCATCATTATACCGATGCCTAACAGCCAAAAGCTGCAACGTGTTACAAAAATACCACTAAAGCCGAAAGGGGGTTAAAAGGTCCCTTGTAAAGAGTCTATTGACAATATTTGAAACCCGTATATTGTCCCAAAATATATTGTACTTAATTTCCTCTGAGAGGTAAATGACAACTCAAACTCAAAACTCGTTTATTCAAAGTAGACTAGTATTACTTAGTTCTTTTTGAACGTCAGATTTAGGTACAAAAGACTGCCCCCATAAAGACCATAAAAGACTACTTGATTAACATTATCTTTTTTAAGGGGAATTATGTAACACATTGTAATACATCGTTGGAATCTTTATTTTTTCTGCCTCGATTGGTCTAAGTCTCGTGACTCTACGATATACTTTTTGTCGCTTAGACGGTTCGTAAATTAAAGTCCTTAGCCTAATTTCTTCGTCGTAAACGAACTTTAAACCACTCTCCTGGAAAGTTTGTAAATTGACGGTTATCCTTTTTTCTGTTAGGCATCGATATGTTGCACCAGGTAAGGGGCCGTCCATTAATCACGTGATGTTTTTTTAGCATTTTTACCCCCCCCCCCCTCCCCCTTGGTGATACGTGGTGAAGTTTAAGACTACCCCCCCTCCCCCACCCAAAATCACGTGTATTTTTTTGTACCTAAAAAGAATCTTAAAATTTTTAGAATATCATGTTTTAGGCATAAAGTAAAAAATAAATACACGCGATATCTTACTACACCCCCCCTCCCCCCTTGTGATATTTCGTGATTTTTGCCAAACCCCCTCCGCCCCCTTTCGAGCCTCACGTGATTAATGACCATGACGAAAACCAGAATGCTAAACAACAACCAAATAAAAAAAGCACTACTTACGTGGCTGAAGACATTGGATTATGACGCTACTGAAAACCTGTTAAGAATATTAAAATGAACAAAAAAAAAAAAAAAACTTTCATACACACGCACGCACACACACACACGCTCACACATACACACACACACACTCATGTACACACACGCAAACACTTACATAATCTAAATTGCACGTCCGTACTTAAATTGTATTTTACTTAAAAAAAAAAAAAAAAAAAAAAACATTCTTGGTTCTGCTGATTTTGCTGTTGGCATTACTGTGTAACTATTATAAAGGGAATACACTGGCTCCTGTAATACAGTATTAAACTAGCTCAGGGGCCAGGGATTTCAAATAATTGTATGTACGAAAAATGACTGAATGATGAAATTTTAATTTAATGGACGGCCCCTAACGTATATCCAGAAAAGCTACTTTAATACATACGACATTACGTTTTGTGCGTAAAGTATTATAAACTCTACATGATACACAAAAGCTTGATGAATGGGATGAAGGTTTCTATTGCATTTAACTGCGTAATAAATTAGAAATCCTACTGCAGTACGCCACCATCTGAGACGTATCGAAGCAGCACTTCTGCGTGTTTTCCGTTTGGAAATCCGTTCGTCGTGATGTATTGAAGTAGCTTTTCTATACACCGTGGGTCCGAAGTAGCCGAAACATTTTAACCTTCGATTCAAATGTCTAAATGGAGAAGAAATGCTATCTATATATTGTTTGTTGAAAAAAGCTTAGTTTTCGAAATATTCATTATTTAATGAAATTCACAACTCGAAAAATATCTATAGTAACAAGTCCCAGGAACGCGACGTTGCGACTTATGTTTGTCATACCATACTCCTCTCGCCGTATATCTTATTTGACGGGGAGGGTTGTGAAGTGAGAAGTTTCTTATTCACTCACACGATAATTTATAAATGTTGCCAGTTCAACCTAAGATATTGTTTACAAGGAAGCACTAAAGTTAATTTATTTATTAGGAAAAGAAAAACAAACAAAAAAAAAACTTTTTTTCACTTTTGTTGATATAACATTTGACTCCTAATAGCATCAGAAAGGCGTGCTTAAAATCTTTCGGGTACCTCGAGTCTACGGTGTGCCTTTGTTGTCTTTGTGACCTTAAAATTTTGTGCTTCTTTCACAGGAATACACAGTAATGAGGAACACATTAAACCTGGTGACTCCATTCCAAGCGGTGAAGGAACTAAAGTCAGTGTACACCGTCGACATTCTGTTGGGAGAGAAGATCAATGTTACCTGTCTAATTCTGTTGTACAACGGGACTTATTGGCATGAAGTGAGTAATCCTAATCCTAACTAATATTATAAATGCGAAAGTAAGTTTGTTTGTTTGTGATCTTTTCACGCCTAAACCACTGAACAGATCATCCTGAAATTTTGCATATACGTTGTCAGGTTTACAGAAACGGACATAGGGTACCTTTCATCCCGAAAAAAGTACTGTTCCCGAGGAAAACAACAATAACTTTCATAGATGGCGCCACGTGCCTATAAATCACGATTGAATTATATTATTATAGAAACTTTAGTAGTGTGTCAAGAGTTTTTTGAGCTAAATTAACGCAAGCGAAGCTGCGGGCAAAAGCTAGTATTAATATATTATAGTTGATTATTTAGGTAGTAGGACTGTTTGGGAGAAGCTAGCTTCCCCATAACTACCCTACGGCTAACCGTTAGCTAAAACGAAGAATGAGAAGATAACTATCTATCTTGCTCACCCAAATACTCTAAGCTGATGACAGTACAGTTCCGGTGCTAGAGAACAGACCTTCAAAGAAGCCTATTATATTAAGGATCATATTTTATGTTCCATAGACTGCTGATGATGATGAACAGATTATTTCAGTACGCCACTATTTTATGTGCTTTTCTAGTGGTTACACAGATTATTGTCCGCCTGGGAAAGAGGGGGAATGTTGGAGTCTTACCGACTAACAGCCGTTTTCAATAACCTTGGTTTGCCTTACACACAGATATTATAATACATACTAGACATAGAAATCCCATCTCGAGACGAGAGGAGCTCGTGGCTAAATAATTACAGCCGCATAGACCGATGTTCCGGGTTAAGCCACGCTTGCCGAGGTTGGTCTGTGGATGGGTGACCATTTACCATAGCGAGTTTCCTCCGTGCCTCGGAAAGCACGTAAAGCCGTTGGTCCCGGCTGTCATTTGTAGATCTTTGACAGTCGTTACTGTTGGTCAGAAGCCAGAAAGTCTGACAACCAGTCTTACCAAGAGTATCGTATTACCCAGTTACTGGGTTGTGGAGGTCTGATAGGCAGTCGCTCCATGTAAAATACTGATATTCAGCTGCATCCGGTTCGACTGGAAGCCGACCCCAACATAGTTGGGAAAAGGCTAGGCAGATGATGATGACATAGAAATCCCATCAAAAACATTCATGTAACAAAAAGACATGTCTCGCGACTTGCCGTGAAAATTTCTGAGATCTAATATACAAGATTAGTCGGAAAGGGGGTACTAATCCGCAGGCCAATTAAGTATCACTGATGACTGTCTTAAAGTAAGTGTTATAATTTCAAAATTCGGTACTTAAATTTTTTTTCGATGCAATGTGTTTTTTTTTTTTTCAAAAGTTCTTCATCCCTGCTTTAGTTACAAATTCAGAAAATGGTGCTTCTAATTCATGACCCCAAATATGACCTAAAATGTAAACACAGCTGACCGTAACTGGGTATAGATAGATTTTAGAGCTTTTTTTTGGAGATCTTTGATCACTTTTGGGTAAAGTTGTAGAACAAAAGTTACTCATTATAATGGGTACTTTAACACCCTTTCGGATTAGTACCCCCTTTCTGACTAATCTTGTACAGCCACGTCGAGCATTTTATTCGTACTTATAAAGATATTTTTCGGACTTGGCAATCGCGCGTGACTGATTTGACATTGATATGGAGTTTATGTCAAATTTCTATCTTCATTAGGGCAAACTGTCGCTAGATAGCTTATTGAAAATGGCTGTAAAACAACCACGGCGTTTTTCCTACTACCCTTGGCTGGAGGCACATTCTGCATTCACCGCATTTCCGGCAGACAAGCCTAAAGGCTCATTTACACGAGGATATTTTCTCAAAGCGATACTCGTTCTTACTTTGTCTTTCTCGGCGGTGAAAACAGAGACAACATGAAACTCGCTTCGAGAAACTCATCATCTGCCTAGCCTTTTCCCAACTATGTTGGGGTCGGCTTCCAGTCGAACCGGATGCAGCTGAATATCAGTATTTTACATGGAGCGACTGCCTATCAGACCTCCACAACCCAGTAACTGTGTAATACGATACTCTTGGTAAGACTGGGTGTCAGACTTTCTGGCTTCTGACCAACAGTAACGACTGTCAAAGATCTACAAATGACAGCCGGGACCAACGGCTTTACGTGCTTTCCGAGGCACGGAAACTATCCACTTCGAGAAACTATCCTCGTGTAAATCAGGCTTAACACAATTCTCCACCCCCCAGATATCCTATAAAGTATTCTACGAATACGAATGCGGGGAAGACGACACGTACCAATCATACATCGCGTCAGTGGGTATAGCGACGCCTCTGACGGTGCTGCCGGCTCTAGAAGCGCGCGTCGCCGCCCGGCTGGAGGACGCGCTGTGGAAGATGACAGCCGACATCGCTATGCCATCATTTACTATCACTGCGCTCGCTAGTTTGGAGGTAAGCAGAGTGTTAGATAGCTACATAAGTGTCGCTAAGCTCGGGTTTGACTAAACTAAACTAACATACGACTGAAATGCGACCCCCGAACTCCTCAGAATTGAGCGCCTTCGTTTGCTAAGTTAACAGTTAACGATCCTGCCCCATAAGTCAGAACTTTTCGATAAGTCAGTTGTCGAATGATTCGGGTTGTCATGACTTTTTCTCTCGTTACGGGAATCGTAGACAGAACGAGATAGCAAACAAAATAGGTTCGGCCGAATTACACCGGCCGTGATGTCGGGATAAAAAGATATTTTATGCCTCTTAAAGTTTTTACGCGCGTAGACCCGAAACTATATTTTTATAATTCGAAACAACCTTCTATATCCCGTGTGTCCCCATTATCAACCCCTCGACTCGTCCCTACTTAAGTATTCCTCATGTTAATACATGTCTAAAGCTTTTCTAATCGCCAACAGCTAGACGACCCGTTCGTGGAGACTTCGGGCAGTCTAAACTTAACGTCACCATACTTAGAGGACTACTTCATCAAGATGCAGTTTAAGAAAGACTTCTCAGATGTTGAAAATGTTGTCGGCGGCGGTATTCAGATACAGCAGGGCAATCAGAATAACTATGTGAGTATTGTTACCCGACTGTGCGACAGCAGGGAAAAGGCTATTTATAATTTCGTTGTATAAGATGCAGCATAGATTTTATCATAGCAAGGTACACGTTTCTAAAATACAAGTGAAATAAATATCTTTTTAAACTTGTTATGGTCTACTTTGGCTCTTGAATGTTTGGCATCAACTTTGATTCAATCTCAAAAAAATATAGTTCACACGTCAACTGATACTTACAATATAGCAGTGTTACTCCATAATTTATGCGCTTCGGCCATCTTCGTGTATCTTCGGAAATACGAACACGCGGAGACGGTATCGTAATAATACATACAGTCAGCGTCAAATATATTGAGACAGTTCATAATTACCTAAACAACAAAGAATATTAAACTCTTTCTCAACGTGATAAAATTCTTGTCAGAATGACAGTTGTCGTGTATTGTGTTCAATCTGAAATTTTCTGACAGAAATTTATTATAATGTGCGGCCAGGCTATAATTGGTCGCATAATTCGTACAAATTCGGAAACGAAGATTCCCAAGGCACATAAATTATGGTGTACTGTACCAACAATATTTAAAAGTGACAAGATTTTATGGCCCAAAATGAGAGATTAATCCAGGATCTGCCAGCTATTTATTCATAACTCATAGAACACAACTCATAAAAAGTTGTTCCTTAACCCTTATCCAATTCCAGCTGTTCGCGGACGTGGTGTGGCGTCCGGCCCCATCTCGCCACATCCGCTTCAAGTCCCGCGGCGCTCTGTACCCAGTACTACCACCAGCAGAACTGAGCATGTTGTACAGCGAAGAGAACTCACGTGCTTTGACAGTAGACTTCAATTGTGAAGCCAATTATTATTCGCTGAAGGCTGACCAGAGTCAAACGTCACTTAGTGTCGCACTTAGCAGTCCGCATAAAGGATTTAGGTAAGATTTCGAAGTTTGTATACTATGACTGCTTAAAAAAGCGCTGGTATGAGTGTGAGGGATTATTTGAGAGTTATAGAACGTTATTCAACCATGACTAGGGTATTTGACTGAAAAAATCTAATTAGTCCGTCAGTTGGATTATCAAAAAATATTTGACCCGTATTTTTTCTTTTGTTACGTAAACCAAAATTGACGAAGTTACGACACTTTTAAAATTGGCAAAACGTCACAAGCAATTGTACAATTTTTACTTGCTTCTGACGTCACAAGCCCCCACTCTCGAGTTTTGATGCGTTTTATCTTTCCAAATATTCATAGATTTAACAAAAGAAAAAATACGTGTCCATTATTTTTCAAAACTCTAACTGGCGGACTAAATAGATTTGCAATTTATTGATGCTGTCAACATTGCAGGATTATAAATGAACGCTGCACAGATTGATCCAGGATCGGATTTCAGGGGCTTTATTTAGTCCTGATGCCTCTGCCAGAGAGTTTTTGTTATTTTTTTTTTTAGGAGAGTTGCTGGGACCGTTCTCTGCTCACTTCTCACTTATCTGAGACCCTTCCGTGTCATCGAAATTTAGAAAGCAGGATTGATGTAGACGTTTTTGTATAATTAGTACTTCCATCTTAAGATCTATCTATCTCCCAATAGCTAGCTTGCAGATAGCAATCAGTCCAAGTAGTTTATACCTATATACTTGGGTAAAGACATCTAGTAGATAGATAACAATTAAGGCTTAGCCCAGAACGTAGAAATAGTCTAATCTAAAACTGAACGCCCCTCCACTAAACGTGATTTGTTTCAATGTGTGTGACTGAACGACCAATGATGAATACCAATTTGTGTGTATTGCGTCTGTACACCTACTTTGCATGTGAGCGTAAACACATTGGAGGGGCGGTCAGTTTTAGAGTAGATAATCCCTAACACGCAAATAACACGGCCGGCATTCGAATTAGCAATCTAAAAATTTGAGTTTTCATTTGAAATGTACTAAAATTTACATATTAGTGTCCCAAGCACCCATAAAAATATAATCGTAACGCGGTCGAGCTATTTCCATGTTTTTCTTAAATATCATAGAGAATAAATGCCCTGGATTGAGCACAATGCTATATTCAGTAATTATACTGGGCCATTTGTTACAGAGCAATAAAGATAATAGGGCAGTTTGAAGAAGACGATGTCAGAGGATCCTTTGTGACCGACACCACTGAATACAACATCAACGGCAAAGTACTCAATAGGAAACCACTTGAAGTAAGCCTAAATTATATTATCCGTAGTATCCGTACTAATGTTTATACCTAAATGCGAATGTAACTCTTGTCTGTCTGAGACGCTTTCAGGCCTAAACCGCTGAACCGATTTTGATGAAACTTGGTACAGAGATAGTCTGAAACCTGGAGAAGGACATGAGCTACCTGGACGCGATCCACGCAGGCGAAGCCGCGAGCGACCTCTAGTTCTATATAAAGTACCAACATTTTATTTGCAGTAATGAAATTCTGCAGTGCTAGCCTAGCTTTTGAACACTTGGCTTCCAAGCAGGAAGGTTTGAATTACATACTGGCCCGCATCTCAGACTCCTCGAATTCTTGAACTGATCAGAATTACAGTTATCACTTGCGTTAACAGAGAAGGAAAAAAGTCGTGATGAAATCTGCACAGCTGAGAGGGTTCCATAAAGTTCTCGATGGTGTATGTAGTCCGTCAACCCGCACCAGGGTGTCTACTCCCTAAGCACGAAGTCCGTGGTTTCGGCCTTAGTTACGAGAGAGTTTTCTACTCCCTATCACCTACGGACATACGATTATTTCGGGGCCCGAACTAAGAATTAATGACAATGTGGCAGCATCTATCTCGCCACATGCGAACTATCCTACATCGCGCAATCAAGATTTAACACACAGATAGTATACAGGGTGGTAATTTGAAATGGGGCATGAAGGGTAGCTACCTTAACCATTGTAGCTATAGGAAAACGTTCTTAGAAGACTACCCCTAACTTTTGGGATAATTACAATCGGCATTCACAGATTTTGGAAAAAAAGTACAGTCAGCGAGAAAAAGGGCTGTTTTCACAAAACTTTTTTATGATGCCAAACGATCCCATTTCCCATAAGGATCAAAAGACTCTTGCGGAATAACTGAGGTTCGAGTACTAGAAAAGTCAGAAATAACAAAAAACTATTTCAGATGGGTTAGTTATAAGAGCAGCTACCTTAATCGTTGTCGCTACAAGAAAATGTTGATGGGAGACTGGCCATAATTTTTGAAATTAAATCGAAATGCACAAAAAAAAAGAAAAAAAAAATTGGTACAGTCAGCAAAAAAATGGTCGATTCTCACAAAACTTTTTTTATGATGCCAATCGATCCTATTTCCGATAAGGATCAAAATACTCTTGGGGACCTACTGAGGTTAGAGTACTAGAAACATCAGAAATCACGAAAAACAACATTTCGTTAAAAGTTAGGGTCACGAAGAAAAAAATTTTTTTTTTCTTTTCAAAATCTGTGAATGCAGTTCTAAATATTTTTAAAAATTATGGACAGTTTCTTAAGAACATTTTCCTGTAGCCACAAAGATTAAGGTAGCTGCCCTTATTACTACCCCATCTCAAATAAGTTTTTTGCGATTTCTGACTTTTCTAGTACTCGAACCTCAGTTGGTCCGGAAGAGTCTTTTGATCCTTATGGGAAATGGGATCGATTGGCATCATAAAAAAGTTTTGTGAAAACAGCCCTTTTTCTCGCTGACTGTACTTTTTTTCAAAATCTGTGAATGCCGATTGTAATTATCCCAAAAGTTAGGGGTAGTCTTCTAAGAACGTTTTCCTGTAGTTACAATGGTTAAGGTAGTTGCCCTTCATGCCCCATCTCAAATTACCACCCTGTATATACAACCTCCCAACATCAACCGTTGGGCAGTAGCCCGCCAGGCACAAGACTCCGCCTGGTTGGAGGATCCTTCCTTTTGGTTGGAGGAACACCACACCAAGTTTCTCCACAACAACATGATTTGACAGTTGTCCCTACTACCGATGTGTTTTTGCCCGTCCGAAAAGTTGAACTTGACACTTGTTTTGTTCACTGCTACGTTTCGGGCTACTTTCGGACGGGCGACTAACTTCGTTGACGGACTTAGGGAGTAGGCCCCCAGGCCAGCGTCGTGGACTAAGACCTAAACTCTTCCCCCCTTATTACAAAAGATGGTTTAAACCAAGACTAAGGTAAACCCAGGTTTAAAATATACCCATCACTTTCTTATGTCATATAACAAAAAAGACGGGGCTAACCTAAAACCAGGGTTTTTCTTAGACCATCTTTTGTAATAAGGCCCTTCTTATTTTGATAAGAGGCCCGCGCTCATCCGTGGAACAGTAATTTGCTGATTATGTAATCAATTTCTAACCCCAATATTCATTCCAGATGGCGCTTACCCTAGTCCCGAAAGGCCAAGGCGAGAACATAAACATCCGCATCAAATATGAAAACACTCCAACAGTTTACACAATGTCTGCGCACCTCGTAGGCTCAGTGTCAGCCACGCTACACGCTAAAGCGGAGATGGACGGCAACTTTACCGATATCAACGTCAAAGTTAGTGCAATATTATATCTATAACAGTTTATAATAGTCTGAACACTTTGTAGGCCCGCTGTCAACCATGCTACACGCTGAAGGCAAGATGGACTGCAACTTTTCCGATATCAACCACCAAGTTTATAGTTTTTTCAGCACAAGTATTCTACAAAAGAGAATGCTCAAAAAAAACCCAGAGCGAACAGACACAGCATGTAGCTCAGAATTTTAGTAATATTTAGTGATATCATTCTGTAAATATTTCGCTATAAGATTCGATGGCTAAATGTGTGATATTGTGCTTTTTGTTTTTCATCAGGAATGGTTTTTTTCTTTAATATATCTTCGAATTGGCTGTACCCGACGATATATCGGTTCGCTCTGGGTTTTTTTTTTCATACTTGATGATCATTCTCCTTTATAAGCAACAATGGCCCTTTTGACCATTTGACCTTAGTCAAAAAAGATTACATTACTTTCATTCTCCGAAAAAGTCGACAAACATTAACTATCGACGCTGAAAACTAAAAACTAAATATGACGATGTCAATTCTAATGAATGTGTGAGCATACCATTTATCGGACGTAATTTTGGGCCACTGAGAAATTTCAAATAATCCCACTAACAATACCTCGGACTCCCCCGAGGTTTCTGAAAGCTGTACAACGTAAACATACTAATCAACTGTAAAATCTCATGTCAAGTGCTGTGTTTGGCTGTCAGTATTTTGATCGACCAAAGTAGTTGACATAACCCACAAGATAAGCAAGCTAAAGTTGCATTGGGCCGGCCGTATTAGCTATAGAACCGATGACTGCAAGGGTAGACGTGTTCTTGAGTGGGGACCACGAATCAGTAAACATAATGTGGCGCCCTTAGGCTGGGTGGAGTGACGATCTTTGTAAGGCGGCTGGTAGTAGCTGGAGCACTTGGAGAGGCATATATTCAGCAGTAGACTGCTGATGATGATGATGATTTTGATCGATCACTTACATTCGTGGACATGAGATTTGACAACAGATTAATAGCCGCGTACTGCTCGCTCAGCCGGCCAGGACGTGGCTAGCCCAAGGCAAAAGCACACGCTGCCTCGCTCGAGCGTGCCCCGGCCAGAGCCGAGCGTTGTCGATTTTTGTCGATGCTTAAAGGCGCCTCAAGGGCAATCATTACCCTATATTATATTGTAATGGGGGTGCATGAAAAGAGCCTCCACGAGTGACGATACTTAAGTACGTCCGATGCATCCTGGGCAGTCAGCCCCGCTACCAACCTTGCTGACTGGCTAATCTTTTCACCACAGCGTGAGCTATTTTCGTATAGCTCGTGCTGACACGAGAGAAGAAGATTGTAATGTAATCTTTGGTATGAATTCCTTGCGCACTTAAGATGGTTGTGTTTTGCCTCGCTCTCATAGCTCGCTCGCCCCAAAGAAAAGTTAGGGCGAAACTAAAGATGCGAAAACAGGTTGGCTTGGCCTTACCGCGCGTGGCAGCCTCGTGTAATAAA
Organism: Amphipyra tragopoginis; assembly: GCA_905220435.1. NCBI lineage: Eukaryota > Metazoa > Arthropoda > Insecta > Lepidoptera > Noctuidae > Amphipyra > Amphipyra tragopoginis. The sequence goes on along the minus strand of HG992015.1, from coordinate 11,592,427 downwards.
TCTTCAAACCGAAGCTGTTTCGCGCGGCAAACGTCCGAGACTGGCTCTGGACGTTGCTCTCTCAGTCAGGACGCGGCTAATGATCTGCCTTTCAGAACTCGGTAGTTCAGTCCACTACTTGGTACCTACTATAACTACAACTCCTATTTATCCCCACAGCTGGACATCCCCAACTCAAAGTACAAGGACATTTACTTCAAGTCGCGAGTGGACAACTACCCGGGACTTAGGAAAGTGCTCAGCGTTCAAGCAGCAACTCCATTGCAGAGGATACGATACATTAAAGGAAATACTGACTTTGTGTGAGTATAATGATTATCATATTGATGAGTATTTAACACGAAAGAGTTAAAATTTCCATATTATGGAAATATTTCCAAAAATAAATTGAAAAGACCTTGTGAATTTAGGTCCTAGGTCAGTTCAGGTCCTAAAAAACTTTACATCATATTCAGTTTTGTCATAACCGCATAATCAAAGTTTATTGCCGACTCTTGCGGTCAAAACTAAAGCTAAATCGCGGTTAAGGTTTGATTTATTCCAGAACTAAAGATAAATAACGATTAAGGATTGATTAACTCCAAATCTTAATCTAAATAACGATTGATTAATTTCAAAACGAAAGCTACACGACGATTAAGGGTTGATTAACTCCTCAACGAATGCCAAATGGTGGCTAAGAATTGTTTAACTCCAAAACTAACTCCAAAACTAACTCCAAATAGCGGTATAGAATTGATTAATTCCAAAACGAATGCATAATGGCGATTATGGGTTGATCTTTCCCAAAAATATACCTAAATTACGATTAAGGATTGATAAGTTCCGTAACTAATTACAAAACTAAAGATAATCTAATCGTCTCATATTTGTCTCTTAGGTCCGTATCACAGAATATTCCTCAAGTCCAGTTTGAACTCTAATCACTTGATCATTGTTTATGTATAGAATCAGTACTGGAGCATCGGCCTTATTCCAGAACGGTAATTGAACTATACTCAGCTGAATAGAGACTCTTATCGAGCCTCAAGCAGAGTTACGATCTGTCAAAAGTCAAACTGTTTGACGTAAATTGACAAGGTGCTCTGTGCTCAAGCGCGGCTTCGACCATGCTTGTCTGATTAAAGTTCAAATCTCTGCTTGGGTTCGAAAAGTCAAACTCAGTTGAACTATGATCGATGAAGCTATGCTTGAGGAATGTTCTAAAATTTAAACTCGATTCAAAACTGGTTTTAAACAGAGATCAACGTTTGAGTTACCTTCTGTAATACGGACCTTAGTCTTTGTATTGGATCTAGATCCTATTACAATCTTTTTAATATCTTTGCTTTTAGATTCGGTCCGAAAACTGGTTACCTGTTGTGCAAGTACGAGCTACCGGACATGCAAGGCGAAGGCGATCTCAAATGGAGTTTCTTACTCGGCGATCTGTTTATAAGGGTAAGCCAACTTCTATTCTAATTTTTGATACTAGAAAAACATGAAATGTATAATCTATTTCACGACATAGGTGGTGCTTATTATTCCAAGTGTTTGACTTTATTTTTAAATTAGAAATCTCGATTCTTTCCCACTCCACAGAGTACAAAGTACTACTACTATTTTTATGGTTTTTTTTTTACCTATCGTCTTGTTTCTGTACTTACTTTATTTAAAATAATATTAAATAGTTGTATATTTTTTATAAGTCGAATACCGTATTCGTCAAGTTTTGGTTACTATGTCTTATGACATTATTTCTGTAGATTTTTTGACAAATTGTTGTCACTAGGAAGTTAAACCGCTTATAGGCGGGTTATTTAAACAACTATCAGGTCTTCTTTAAATTAAAATCCTCGTTGTACCACAGGCCATAGGACACCAACATGTTAAGGACATAGAGAAGAGCGTGGACCTAGACATATACTTCGGTAACAGTACCACAATGGACATGATGCAGAAGACTAACGCTGGGTTCAAGATGGACCTCGACCATGTTTGGGTGTAAGTATATATCTAGGATAAGGGGGTTAAAGAACAAGACCTTTAAATACACTCGGTAGCAACAAACCCGGGTTACCAACATAAACCTTAATACCTTGAAAACTAAGAATGATAGCTTTTTTTTTACTATTCTTTTGACTGTCCCACTGCTGAGCAAAGACCTCACCTTTCGTCTTCCAAACATCTCTATTTTGTGCCGTTTCTGACCATGCTAGCCCCGCAAACACGTCTAGATCGATAGAATGATAGCTTATTCAAATAAAAAGTATTTTATAGACTACTAACTGATCCAGCGAACTTCGTACCTACTGCTCTAAATATTTTTTTGTTTTTTTTTTTTAAATTTTCTATTGTGCATACCTTGCCCTCACAATAACAAACACACAAAAAAAAGAATTCTCTAATTTGGTGCAGTCGTTCGGAAGTTATGCGCGTATGGTCGCGGACTCGAAGTCGATTCCTTCTCACACTGTGCGCAATAAGGTTTAAGACGTCATATCAACTTATGTCATATCGACCTTATGAAAAAGTTATGTGCAAGCAATTATAGATTTTAGGTTGATAAACATTTCAAGACCACGACTGTGTATACATTTCGACGATTCATTTTTATTTATATAGATTTAACACTATAAAGTTAATAAAAAAATAACTTTCAAAACATAATCCCTCTTATTACGAGAGGTGGTCTAAGAAAACCCCAGGTTTTAAAATAGCCTCTTCTCTTTTTGTTAAATGACGTTAGAAAGTGATGGGTGTATTTTAAATCTGGGTTAACCTTAGTTTTGGTTAAAACTACGTTTCGTAATAAGGTGGTATACATTTATCTTACAGAATTGGCGGCAACGCGTCCTTCGGCTTCATAATGAACAAGCGGCTCAACCTGATGATCAACGCGATCCTGCCTAAACCGAACGTAGACGTCCACACGTTATACATTGACGGTGACATGGGCACGCCCAGCGAACCGCTCAAGACATTAGAAGCAGAGTACCGGACCGATGTCACGAAGATTGTTGTTGGTGTTAAGGGCGATGTAAGTAATCCACATTAATATTACAAAAGTTTGTTTGTCTGTCTATCTATGTGTTATGTAGACATAGGTGTCGTACAACCACGCCTTTGCAGTCGCGCAATCAAGTAAATAAAATTATAATATTTAATATTAATTCAATATAGACCCGCAATTTTTTTTAAATGTAATAATATTAAGATTTTGACAGTTATGGCTCAGCCGATCATTCACCAACACAACCACACAACACAGTAGTAATTTGTTATTTTGTTTTATTAAGATCTCCAACAAAGAATACACGTTACATGTTATATTATAAAGGACAAAAACAAAAATCCATGTGCTCCTTCAATAATAGGAGACCACATCATGCAATAAAAAACAAACAAACAGTATGAGATGCCTAAATTACATAATTTTAAATGGAAATAGCACTCAGAGTTAAAATTATATAATATTATTAAAGTTAATAAACTAGTGTATTATTAAAGTTGAAAATTTGAATTTAAATTAAATTAAAAAAAGATTAAAAAGCAAAGAAACATATTTAGTAGAAAAACTATACAGATAAATAAAAATAGCAAACAATACATCACTAGGCAGGTAGTTCAACACTTACCTACATTTAAAAACATTAAAAAATGTGTTGATACTACACACACTACACCAACTCAATATTAGAATAGGGTATTTGACTGAAAAAATCGAATTAGTCCGTCAGTTAGATTATCAAAAAATATTTGACCCGTATTTTTTCTTTTGTTACGTAAACCAAAATTGACGAAGATACGATACTTTTAAAATTGGCAAAACGTCGCAAGCAAGTACAATTGTTACCTACTTGCTTCTCGCCGCACCACTCTCCAGTTTTGATGTGTTTTATCTTTCCAAATATTCATAGATTTAACAAAAGAAAAAATACGTGTCCATTATTTTTCTAAACTCTAACTGGGGGACTAATTAGATTTGCAATTTATTAAAGCTGTCAACATGCCTATTACTGCTTCAGGACTACACAGATGGAATTGATGGATTTATAAAACATTTCAGATACTACAATTAGCCGAAACTTTTGACACGAACTCCACAATAACTTGGACATCGACCTCCAAATACGAACACATAGAAAACATAGTTAAATACAAGTGGGACGTAAATGGGTCCAACCACGTGGACTACACGCTGACGTCACCGATGTACGACGATGTACCCACGCTCAAAGTTAAGGGCTCCTACCAGATAGATATGGTACATCACTATCATATTGTTAAGTAAGTACATTCATCATCATTCTAGTTTTTTTCCGAGTCCGTGTGGGCTTGACAATCTGTTCGTCGATGTAGTCAGAGTTGAAGAATGATAGCTCCAGCTGTGAACAAAATAAACGAATATACTTTGCGATACTCCGTGGGGGGACGGATTAAGGATACAATTCTCCTCTGTCACTGGGCAAGTGAGTCGTAAGAGGCAACGAACCTGGGGGCCTACTCCCTAAGTCCGTCAACGTAGTTAGCCACCCGTCCGAAAGTAGCCCGAAACGTAGAAGTGAACAAAACAAGTGTGAAGTTCAACTTTTCGAACGGGCAAAAACACATCGGTAGTAGGGACAACTGTCAAATCGTGTTGTCATTCATTCTTAGTTCGGGCCCCGAATTAATCGTATGTCCGTAGGTGATAGGGAGTAGGAAATGCTCGTAACTAAGGCCGAAACCACGGACTTTGTGCTTAGGGAGTAGACCCCCTGGCACCGTAATTGTGCCCGAAAAATGGCAATAGGCTCGCCACGCCACGTATTACACGGGACTAAATACAAGAGGCGAATCGTGGTTGTACAGACTCCTGTAATAGGTGAACACCTCTGTTTACACCCTATCGAGGATTACAGGCGTGAGTATAGGTAACTAAAGTCCCCGTCACGAGAAGCTATAAATTTTGTAAATAAAGAACTTCTACAAAGTTACGTAGCGACAATTCAATCGACAACAAATAATCCCAAATTCAATCAACTCAAAGTTACATACGTGTAATACGAAACTAACGAGCAATTTCACTTAGTCGGGTTATATTTTAGCGATATAAAGCGCTATCGTCTAATGTTTTGTGGTACCGGAACGTGTCTGACTCATGGAACGTCAACATTTGGCCCGCCATTTTGAAGTAAGTTCACACTGACGCTGTCAATGCTGTCATTTGAGTTTTGAATGCGTTTCAGTTTGTTTGTGTTGTTTTCGTAGATTATTATTTATTATTATATAAATTAAATAAAAACCATTACATAAAAATTAAAATAATTACAAAACTGTTTTTTTTTATTTGTTCCAAAGGTTGCGAACCCCTGAATGTGTGTTTACAAAATTTATAGCTTCTCGCGACGGGGACTTTATGTATGTCTAGTTTTTAGGGTTCCGTACCCAAAGGGTACACTGTCCGTCTGTCACCAGGCTGTATCTCATGAACCGTGATAGTTAGACAGTTTAAATTTTCACAGATGATGTATTTCTGTTGTCGCTATAACAACAAATACTAAAAAACAGAATAAAATAAGTATGTAAGGGGGCTCCCATACAACAAACGTGATTTTATTACCGTTTTTATAGATAATGGTACGGAACCCTTCGTGCGCGAGTCCGCCTCGCACTTGGCCGGTTTTGACGACTTAAAGTCAATTAAAGTTGTAAAAATTACGCTGTTTAAAGCATATTGCCAATCGTTCTACACGAGCGTTCTGTGGGTAAACCATACTAAGAGATCGCTAGACGCCCTGCGTGTTCAGTATAATAACTGCTTCAGGATGCTGTTGGGACTGCCGCGTTATTGTAGTGCGTCCGGTATGTTCGCATTTACGCACTGATGACTTTTACGCCATAATGCGCAAAAAAATAAATTAAATTTTGACAAGAGCGCGGTCTAGTTCTAACGGCATCCTGTGCATGTTAACAGAAAAGTACGACGCACCTTGGTTGTCGCACGCTGTGGAGGTGCTGGTGAGAAGACCGCACAGATAATTAATTGTTTTTATTTTTTGTTATTATCTGTTATTGTTTACTAACATAGTTTTAAGAACAATGTTACCAACAATTGGGCCTAGTTGCCACTAATAAACAAATATTTAATTTATTTAATTAAAACAGCAAGTCCACCTGACTGCCAGGGTGGTAGATTCAGGCCTAAACACTTTTCATTCTGAGAAGAAGTCCATGCAGCATTGGGTCGTAATGGACGGATTAAGCTTCAGTAACCTGAGTAAAACACCTAAAGCACTGTTGAGTTGGTCCATTTACGGCCGTTTTCAACAACCTATCTATCGGCGGTTTCGCCTACCAGAGATAGAAATTTGACATAAGCTCCATAGAAGTAATGTCAAATTTCTATCTGTAGTAAGGCAAACCGCCGATAGATAGGATATTGAAAATGGCGGTTAATTTACAGCTGCAACCAAACGACGATCTTTAGACAGTACGAAGAAAAATAACATAAAACATTAATGTTCATAGGGGCGACATGCACCTTCCAGGCGACAGTCAGATCGGTGAGATAGATCTGCGTTACGGCGGAGTCAAGCACACAGATGGACACTTTAACTTCACTACTCCCTTCAGAAGATTACCCTGGTTGAAATCTATATTTGATGTAAGTTGTTTTTAGATTATTCTGATGATAGTAGTACCTTTTGTGATGTTAATATTCAGAGTGGATTTGGACAAGAACTATGTACTATACTGGGTGTAAGGGACGGTGTACCGAAAACTGAAACAGTGAATTTAGCCCATGATTCTGAATTGAAAATAAGTGGGTTTTTTTCTCGGAATTTTCCGAATTTACTGGATATTGCTAATTTGCCTATGTTTTATTGTATTTCAATAAGTGTTTTGACAGGAAAATAAACTGGGTGTAAAGGACGGGTTACCAAAAATTGACACAGTGAATTTAGTTCATTATTTTGAATTGAAAATCCGTGGAATATATCAACGAAATCTTTCGAATTTTCCGATTTATAAAAAAAATACTTTTTTTTTGCAACGTGCTGTGTGTTTCCTAATAGTATTGTTTATTGGTGAAAAGAAAAATCGGAAAAGTCGGAAAATTCCAAGCAAAATTTCCACTTATTTTCAATTCGGAATAATATATGATAATAGGCTGAATTCACTGTTTCAGGTTTCGGTACACCGTCCCTTATACCTGGTATAACTTTATAATCAAACATAATGTACTGTTTCAATTTATTTATTTGTAACACAGATGTTAGCAACCTTGTGTTTCCAAGCGACACTCATTAGCGATCGGCCCGCAAGCCGCGCTCACCCCCGCGAGACAAAGAAAGACTCTTATTTTTCGTCACGCTCGCTCGCAAACGACAAACCTACGGAGAAGCACGAACTGATACGATGAATCTACAAAGAACTCCACCCAATACCATATTAATGAGCGGAAGCGAAAGCGGTAGCGGATCTGTTCCGAACTTGCCCACATACAGTGATGAGGACTTTTATAATAATATTAATTCAAGAAAGCGGAAGGAGCGGACAGAGGACATCGATTACAAAAAGGACTTTAATGAATTTCGCACAGAAATGATGAAATTCTTACAAAGTTTTGGCAATACCCAAAACGAAAATCTAATCCACATTAAAGAAGAAATATCGGAAATAAAAAATGAAATAAAAACAATAAAATCGACAACGGAAAATTTTACACAACGGTTTGAACATATAAACATAGAAATCGCAAACATTAAATCAAACACCACTACAACAGAGGATAAAATTAAACACATAGAAACCGAAATATCCCTGATCAAAAACCAACACGAGAAAATTACGATCGCAGAATCGCCAATCTTATCACACGAGAACCTCATCCTTGAACTAAAGGAAAGAAGCGAGCGCGAAAAAAATGTACCTAGTGATCGTGGGTATATCGGAATTAAACGATAAAAACTTAACTCTCAGGCGAAATCATGACGATGGGGAAGTGATTAAAGCAATAAAATCATTGTATATAGACTGTCCCAAACCAATAAAATCGATTAGACTGGGAAAATATATACCGACAAAAAGCCGACCAATAAAAGTTTATTTCAATAACACCGAAGCCCCGAAATACTTGTTGCGAAACAAAATAAAACTACCTGAGAACATACAGTTATTCTCCGATCAAACTCCAATGCAAAGGAAATATTTACAATCACTGAAGGAGGAGCTGAACAAGCGTACCGAAGACGGTGAAAAGAATCTGTCCATTAAATATGTAAAAGGAATACCAACAATTATCGTCGCAAACCAAAAAAACCAGTAACCACCACATTACAAAAGGCTACATTTACGAAGAGACTAAGTCATCAATTAGTAAAAACATACGACGAAATACCAATACACCCGTCCTCTTTGCGTTTTTTCTACGCCAATCTACGTAGTATACGCAAAGCGGGGAAGTTAGATGAAATTAAGTGCATAATAAAGACTATCCAGGCGACTACACATGTATTAATATTTACTGAGACATGGATTAACTCGGAATCAGATGCAAAACTTTACCAATTACCAAACTATAAACATGTATACAATTATAGACCGAACCGAAAAGGAGGAGGGGTTTCTATTTATGTACACAACAGCATAACATATGACATAACAGACGAATTATGTGAGAACGGGAATCATTACCTATGGATACATATAGATAAACTGTCGCTAAATATCGGAGCAATTTATAAACCTGGTGACACCAATGTAAACAACTTTTTAGAAACATACTCACAGCAGTTGGAACGACGAAAAAGAGCAATTGTCTTTGGAGACTTTAATATCGACTTGCTCAGTACGAACGAGAACGGAACAAAATACCTAAAGGAAATCCAAGAAACCGGTTATGAAATATTAAATAAAATCAACAGATTATACGGTACACGGGAAACTAGCACGACAAACACAATACTGGATCACGTAGCTACGAATATAAACAATCATTCATTTAGCATCTCAATAATAGAATCATGCCTTTCGGATCATAAACAGATTTTTGTCGAAATTGGAAATTTGCCACCACAAATCAATAAAAAAATCCGGTATAAGGCGCTTGACTATGAGAAATTATACAAGAACACATTGGAAGCGAACTACAGTAACGAAAATCACGACTACGAATACTTAGAAAGTTTTATAACAGAACAGATACATAAGAACAAAAGCGATAAGATAAAAATTCAAAACCCGCCACAGAGAGACTGGATAAATAAAAATATTATAAACTCAATTAATTTACGGAACAGGCTGTGGCAAGAAACGAAGACCGATCCAAGGGATGAAAACCTACGTAAGAACCTACTTATTGAACAACAAAAAGTGAAGACTCTAATTACCACACATAAGAAAACATATTACTATACCTTATTCCATAACAGCTATGATCAACCCAAGAAAATGTGGGAACTAATTAATAACCTAGGATTAAATAAAATAAAAGACAGCAGTGCCCCGCCCAAACTTATGTCGAATTCTGGACTTACTACTGAAGGTAACGCAATATGTGACTTATTTAATAGTTTTTTCTCATCAGTAGGTGTAGATTTAGCTAGTAAAATACCCAAAATATACCACACAAACACGGGCAACATACTTACGTACGACCATAATTATAGCCATGACATTACGTTAAATGAACTATCACCATGTAATACTCAAGAAATAACAAAAATTATTGACGATCTCGACAGCGACACCAGCACTGGTTTAGATGGTATTAGCACAAAAGCAATTAAATGCCTAAAAAATATAATTGCTGAAAGCTTGACTAACTGTATAAATAAGTGTTTATTAAATGGTATTTTTCCCGACTCGCTCAAGGTTGCCAGGGTCAGTCCTATTTACAAATCTGGATGTAGAACTGATCCTGGTAATTACAGACCAGTGTCGGTGTTACCTGTTATATCTAAAATTTTTGAACGCATTTTGTATATTCGTTTAAACAATTACTTGTCCCAAAAAAAGTTCTTAATAGACGAACAGTATGGTTTCCGTCCGAAGTCAAGCACTCTAACAGCTGCAGTTGACCTAATTACGAAAATTAAAACCAATATCGACCAAGGGAGCTTCGCATTAGGGATCTTCATTGATCTAAAAAAAGCTTTTGACACGGTGAGCCATCAAAAGCTCCTTCAAAAGTTAGACAATATAGGTGTCAATGGCAAGGCTCACAATATGTTTAAATCGTACTTAGAAAATAGGCGACAAGTTGTTAAAATAGATACCCACACGAGTTCGATCCAAAATTTGTCATACGGCTGTCCACAAGGCTCAATTATCAGTCCATTACTTTTTTTGATTTATATCAATAACATTAATAAAATCGGGCTTACAGGACACCTAACGTTATATGCAGATGACACCTGTCTGTTTTACTTTGATAAATCGATTCACAACATCATATTGGACGCTCAAAAAGACCTTGACATGCTTAATGAATGGTTAAAATACAATCTTCTCACAATTAATACAGCAAAAACTTCATTCATGATCTTTTCTGCGAAAAATAAACATATACCTGACGTCGTACCTCTCAAAATAAATAATGATATTATAAAACAATCAAGCCACGAAAAATATCTAGGACTGTGGGTAGACGACAAACTAACTTGGAACTTACACATTGACCACGTTCGAACAAAATTGGTATCAATACTAGGATCATTACGGAAGGTTGTGCACTGTATTCCAAACAAAGTACGCACTATGATATATAATTCTTTAATTAAATCCCACTTGGAATACTTAATTGAGATATGGGGAGCAGCCGCTGCAACTAATCTAAAGTCACTACAAAGAACCCAAAATAAAATAGTTAAAGTATTATTCCATTATGATTACCTTACTCCAACAAAACAATTATATGAAAAAACTAAACTTTTAAATCTGAATCAACTTTATATTTATTACACTTGTATTCTCATTAAAAACATAACGTCTAAATCCGTACAGACTAAAATACAGTTACATAAGAAAATAATGTCACATAATCTAAGGAACACAAATAAACTTCAGCTAATAAGTGTCAGGACCAATTATGGTAAGAAGACGATTTTGTTTGAGGGAGCACAGCTGTACAACAAATTACCAAACGACATTAAGAATTGTGATAACATGAATGTATTTAAAAGTAAACTCATGAAATATGTATGTACACTATAACTTCTAACAACCTGAAGGCGAACACTTTAATTACTGTTATGTAATCACATTGTATCTCATTTTAAGTGAACTGTAAGTTCTTATGAGAAATAAATTTCTTTAAACCTATGTTATATTATAATACAGTATACAGTTACAAGCTTAATAGGAGGACTTCGTGTAGTTCTTTCAAACCTCTACTGGTGCGCGAAATTTTAGCGACCCAAGTTAACTGACTGTAAAGAATGATAACACACTAGTCGTACCCGACAGATGTGTTGCCGTGCTTTCATTCATTTTTGAGGGACACAGAAATGTACCACGAGATTTTTTTAAACCTTGTTATCTCGTTAAGATACCCCTACCGCAAGTAGGCCAGTAGTAGATCATATGGTTTTAATGAATTACACGATTTCGTTTACACCCTGTATACACAAATATTATAAATACGCTACTATTAAACAAGTGCTAATAAATGCCAAAGTGTATGTCTTGGAATAAAATAAAGTCCAAATTGTAGAAAATTACTAACACGTTTTAAAAATAATTTTAGATACTGTTCCAAACACTGAAACATACATACCCCTCATTAAAAAGATGGTTTAAACTAAAACTAAGGTAAACCCAGATTTAAAATATATCCATCACTTTCTAACATCATACAACGAAAAGAGACGGGCCTATTTTAAAACCTGAGTTTTTCTTAGAACATATTGTCATGTCAAAATAACGAAAATAAAAAGAGAAATATCTTCTACCTAGTATTATCTAGGCTTTCTTTCTAGATTTCGCTTTTAATAGTTTCGCTTCTTGTATTATTTATTAACCGTTCCATCAACAGATAAACAACGTAGAAGAACATTCAGACAACAAAGTAGACCTATACTGGCCGAACAAAACAGCATCAATCAACACAACACACCGCTTCCACAAACAAGAGCAAGGGTTCACACAAAACGGTCTAATCTCCCTCTCCGTTCCACTGAGCCGTCAGCATCTCGTCAACACAGAGTATTACTACATACAAGGTGACAAATGGAGCAATGGAAACGCAACAATAGATTTCGATCGCGAACGATTCGTGAAAGGACGTTTTAATCAGATTTTGAGTAAGAGTGCCAGGAATTTGGACCTTGCTACTATGGATATAGAGGTGGAAAACGTACATACGCCTGTTGGTATTAAGTATATTCATGAGTATGATGGCACTGGAAATATTGTGAGTATAATTCTGATTTATTTTCCAACTTGATATTGTACCGATGAGAACCATTTGTAATAATCTCCTAACATAATCATCATCATGTAATCATCTAATGTAAATTAATTATTTAGGTTCTGACAATCGAAAAGATAGTTTAGATTTATTTTGTTCGGATATTTTAATCCAACCCTTTTCTGCAAAAATCTGTAGTAGAAACCAATCAATACTCATAAAATCCAGGTCGAACATTGGTGTAATCGAATAGACAACGTGAGAGTCTACGATTGTTAACGAATAGAATCTGAAATAAAATATAGGAAATTGAATTGATAATAATTCACACGTTTAAGAGCGGGTACGCACTGCATCCGATCCGAATCCGTGAAAATACGTTCCGAAGTAGCCATAGAACTATTTGTATGGTAGTTTACGCACTACATCCGGCGTTCGTCATTCGATTTCTATCCGTCATCCGTGAGTCTCCAATTCGGAAGAAATATTGACGGACCGAAGTAGCCGTAGTAATGTTTGTATGAACGCTTTCGCATTACCTCGAATTCAAATCGGATGCCAAATGGATATGCCAAAGATGGCCCCTGAATTGTTTGAATTTGGATCAGAGATCGGATAAGTGCGTAAGCGATATCCGAATTCGGTCCGAGATTTTTACTCTAGATCGGCATTTTCACGGATTCGGATCGGATGCAGTGCGTAAAGCAATATCCGAATTCTGTCCGAGTTTATTATATCCGTATTTTCACGGATTCGGATCGGATGCAGTGCGTAACCGCTGTAAATCTAAACGAAAATTTGGTATTTTTAGTTAATGCTGTCTGTAACATTCGTCTTGAATTCATAAAATGTAGAGACACCCACAGTTCTACCTTTACTTTATCTAGCTAAATACCTACCGCAAATTTAATTACGATATGGGCACGTAATACACGTTAAGAAACTTTAAAATTTCCCCAAAAAATATATTTTCGTTTAGATTTTAACGTGCGCTGTTAACGTTCAATTACATGGTCCCGAAATGTCGATTCTAAACAAGTCAAAGTGACAAATAACAATTTTGCTCGCAGGGCTGTTTTTCTAAACGAGTCAATGAATCTGTTAGAACTTAAACTATCAACCTCAATAAACATTTTCAAAAACTTTTTTGTCGATAACCACCTCTTTGTCAATAATTTTCTAGGACGTAAAACAAGCAACAGTCTTCCACCTCCACAACGCCACAAAATTCAACGTAACTGGTAAAATGGACGTATACACGTACGATATAGGCAAGGATTTGAAACTGACCGCTATACACGGGAACAGGACGCTGACCTTCGACAATAAGTACGAGGCGGTCGACAAGGAGCTGAAGCAAGGCAGCAAGATCAAGTGGGCTGAAGATGTGTGGTTTAACTACGATCTGCATGTTACTAATATGACTACGGTGAGTTTTATTGGAGCTATTTATTGTAAAGACTTAGGTGTGTTAGGTTTAGCTTCTATTCTTACCCTCTTCCTCCTAGCTTTTCCCCAATTATGTTGGGGTCAGCTACCAGTCTAAACATGGGGCCTACTCCCTAAGTCCGTCCACGAAGTTAGTTTCCCGTCCGAAAGTAGGCCGAAACGTAGGAGTGAACAAAATAAGTGTCAAGTTCAACTTTTCGGACGGGAAAAAACACATCAGTAGTAGGAACAACTGTCAGATCGTGTTGTCATTCATTCTTAGTTCGAGCCCCGAAATAATCGTATGTCCGTAGGTGATAGGGAGTAGGAAACGCTCGTAACGAAGGCCGAAACCACGGACTTCGTGCTTAGGGAGTAGACCCCCAGATGCGGCTGGATACCAGTATTTTACACGGAGAACTGCCACCAGACTTCTGCAACCCAGTTACTGGGCAATGCCGATATCCTAAGGTTGTTAGTTGTCAGACTTTCGGGCTTTTGAAAAACCGTAACGACTGTCGTAGGTATTCTTATGACACCCGAGACCGACGGTTTAACGTGCTCTCCGACACACGGAGGGGTCTCGATGTGTAACGAACGGTCACCCATCAATGGACTGACCACGGCAAGCGCTGCTTAACCTCGCAAATCGTATGATCGGCACAATTTACACACAATTTACGGATTTGACGACACGTTTGGTGCAGTGGCTAAGCGATTGGCTTCTGCGCTACGGGTCGTGGGTTCGCGTCCCACGACCCGTAGCGCACCACGGAACAAAAATTTGTATGGCCTACAGATGGTTGTTTCGGGTCTGGGCGTTTGTTTGTGATATTTGTGTCTGTAAACGCACCCACGATACAAGAGAAATCTTAGTGTGGGGCAACGTTTTAAAAAAAAAAAAAAAAAAAAAAAAAAAAAAAAAAAAAAAAAAAAAATTGTTAACTAGCTACGAGTTCTTCTATTCTTACCCGACGAAAACGAATTAAGTTATTATTTAATGCCTTTGTCTATAGTTCCAGAGTTTGCCTGTAGTGTTGTGGCTTTTAAATGACTAAACCTTTTATAATGCGGTTACTTTTAACCTAAAACTCTCTTAGGTACGCTGCAATGGAAGGTATTATCAGAAGGGTAAAATATCAATGCTGTTAATACTAGCTTCATCCTAGTTCTCGTCGATGATAACTATCCAACATACATTCTACTTCTGGACTCATTCATTTCATACATTCTATTTCAGTTGTATGCAGTACATGATGAAGCTTCAAACAGACATCGAAACGTTTTTAAACTTTCGCGATTTGTACACATTTTAACAATACAGATTCGGGTCTAGTCGCGTAGAAACTTAAAAGAACGTCGGGATGAAAAAGGTATTTAATGCCTTTTAAGTTTCTATGCGACTAGACCCGAATCTGTATTGTTAAAAAAACATCGAAACGTTCCCCATATATTTGTGAAAACATAATCGTTATCCACAGGCCGACACCGAGTCCCAACAGCTAGTAATGAACGTCTGGTACCCTCTCCGAACATTCAACTTGGTGGCTCTATACAACCTGCAAGACACGCTCTTAGACGGAACAGCTCAATTACACTGGAATGTGAAGGCGGAGAACAAGACGGCTGAACTGAGGGGGCGGTGGGAAAACCCCCCCGTGGCTGAGGGGAACTTGCATCATGTGGACCTGTCGCTTGCGCATCCCTCGTTTAGAAAGGTAAGAGCGACTAACCGCCAAAATGTCAAATTTTAATACACAAAATTAACCTATGTCTTATGCTTACGGATTTCAAGTATAGAGAACTGATCTGAAAGGTATTTTACCTATTTATAATATTTAAAAGTTTTCACTCCTTGTAAATCAGTAATTATATCAAGTTATGGAAAATTAAACTGTCACATAGACATTGGTGCCGATTCTGTTGTGCACAAACCAAACTTAATTTAGGCTATTGCCATCTTTTTTACTCTGATATAAAAAATTAACTTTAAAAAATAGTAAAAACCGACTTCAAAGAAATACTAAAAGCAGTAAAATAATTACCATAATATAAAATTAACAGTTTCAGAAGTCGGTGCAACTCTACACTGAAGCAAATAGAAGCCACCGACTTCTGAAACTGTAAATTTTATATTATGGTAATTATTTTACTCCTTTTAGTATTTCTTTGAAGTCGGTTTTTACTTTTTTTAAAGTTTATTTTTTATTGAATACGTTTTAGTGTCATAATTTTAACCCCCTCCTTCATAACACTTCTTTTTGGCTTTGACGTAGTCGGGCATAAAAAGTCCTTTCAAATGATACCTTACACGATATAATGAAAACATTCCAAAGGGGGGGGGGGGGACAAGCACCCCCTCCTCTTTTCAAGTAGTCAGTTCCCAACAACAAATATAAACAAAGCAATATTAGTAATTTGAGAATTTTGCTTTGATCCGATGAGGAGTTCCGTTCCATATCTCTGAAGTTCATAGTCTAATCATAACAAAATTTATATGGGACCAATCGGGAAGTATACCCTTTCGAACAAAAAAATAATTTTTCAAATCGGTTCATAAATGACGGAGATATGAGGTAACAAACATAAAAAAAAAATACAACCGAATTGAGAACCTCCTCCTTTTTGAAGTCGGTTAAAAATGAGAAAGAGACGGACGTAAATAAGAACTGTAAAATTTAGTTAAACTAATATTTCTATACAAAATTGGAAGACACGCCAAAACGTGTCGACTAAAAACACGGTGAAATTCAAAGCGTAAACTAGTTTGACATCTCTAACTTAGTTCTTATCTATCACCGTCCTTTTCTCGCGCTGTCTGTTAGTAAAAGATAGCAAGCAATTCTCTAATTTTAGTTTAGTTGTTGAACAAGAGAATCGGCACCATTTACTATGTAAACTCTTGAAATAGATTTACAAAGTAATAATATGGTCTGCAAAAAGCTTAAACAATTCAAGGCTGTTTAAATGTATTGCCCATATTTTATGTTATTGTATTTCCATCGACACATCAATATAATTCACTAATCTATATTCTACCTCTACCAACCATACGCTTTCTCTTTCAGGACGTAACCCTCAGAGGACAATACCTATCCACTCCATCAGTAATGTCAAACATCTCCCTAGAGCTTCAATACTCTGACTACGAGAACGAATACCTAAGACTGAAGTCAATACTGACTGACAATTCAAACGGTCCAGTCCGTGACTACAAGTTTGCCCTCACTTGTAAACATCCATCAACGAATTTGGATCTAGACATGAAGTCAGACATTCACATTCACAGCCGCTGGTATTACTTCAATAACTTCTACAGATTCCAGAAGTCACTTTTCTATGAAAAGTTGAGGCATAATAAGTTTTTGATCGATATGGCTAACAGTGCTATTCATTGGGAGGTGAGTAGATTTGGATTAAGTTAGTTTTACTTTGCCTACTATACAGGAGGTCTTAGTTCGAGGACCGCACCTCCGACTTTTCAAATTCAAGTGCGGATCAGAATTTTATTATCACTTGCGTTAACGGTGAAGGGAAATATCGTGAGGAAACCTGCACACTTTAGAGGAATAAGCAAAATAGTTCTCGGTGTGTGTAGTTCGCACCAGGCCAGCGTGAAGGATTAAGGCCTAACCCTTCACATTCTGAAAAGAGACCCGTGCCATGCAGTGGGATAGTAATGGGTTGAGTATATTATGTCATGCTTGTAATTTTACTTATACCCTACAATTAATTTATTGGTCTCTTCAAATTTTCATTAGCATCACCTAGCCCAGTGTTCCGCAAAGTGTGTGCCGCTGCACACTGGTGTGCCGTGGTCGTCAGTTGGTGTGCCACGTAAAAATGGCAAGTTTTGTCATAACTATATGAAGATAATTATAATACCTACCTACCTACACTACACAGCAGTACTATGGTGCACCTCTAAAATTTTCAGATTTTGTAGGTGTACCTTGAACACAAAAAGTTTGCGGAACATTGCCTTCTGAAACTATGTTAAAGTCGGTTTAAAACTATATTCCCGTGTATCTCAATAAAAATCGGTAAATCGATATATTGGGGATCTAAAAGACCAAATAAAGCAGAATCAGGGATGTTAAAGACCAAGCAAACTAGAATGTAAGTCGAGAGGCCTCGTCAAATTTCGGGGTCCATCACAACAGGCAAACAAAGAGGAATCCAAATACTTTAAACTTTCGATAATCCAGGTTTTATATCAATAAAATAAATCGTTTTAATTTAAATCTCCAAATAAATAAAATAAACAATTCTTCAGGATCTATTGCAGCAAAATCCAATACTACAAAATAACAAATACTTACCGGCCTGATATTTAAAGCGAATTACTCCTGTTCACCATAAAATGCTGCTATTCAACTAACAATCTCTTGCCTTTTCAGCGCGCAAACGAGACATACTTCTACAAAGCAAACGGCACATGGGAGTTAGTGTACCCCGAGTACAAACTAAAGGCTTCTGTAAGCCGACCAACTGGTAATGATACGGGTACCGCGACGCTTTCTATGAAGAACAGATCATTTGTGGCGCATTACAATAGTACTGATGGTAAGTCTAAGCTAGCGTATTCATAATATTCGGGTTAAAGATTATTTATTTATCCAAAAGAACAAGTTCACTTACGAATAAATATAAAAATAAGTTAGGTACAATGATAGCTGTAGTAATCAAATACAGAGGTGTTTTGTATTCATTAGGAAAATAAGTCTCTAATTATACATGCCAATCAACAAAATAAGATGTTAAACAGAACCAGCAATGGAAAAGTTGGTTTTTCACAAGAAATTGTCACTCTCCGCAGGCAGTAATATTAAAAAAACAATATAAAGCATACTATCTTCCATCTTCGTTTGTTTGAAACGTCATCATTAACAGCCCATTAGAATTCACTCCTGTCCTGATCTTCCTCAAAGGAGGCCAATTATCTCAGTCGTCATTTGAGCAAAAATGTGGCAGTTCACAGAATGAGTTCTTTTGTAATATTGGCGCTATTGCCCGTCACCTTCTTAAGACATTTGAGTTCGAAGGCCATAATGTCATCTGTTGGTCGTTAAGGACTCGTAATTAGCAGCAAGGTGCACACCCAGCATAGGTTTGAGTCTACTGTACTCTGATTCCTTTACTAATAAACGCAGAATAAAGTAATGCCTTGTTTAACGTTAGAGAAAACAATGAATTTTTCGATGTATACGCTTGTTATAACTATATTCATTTATACCCTTATTCATAAACGATGGTTAAAGGTTGTTTACCTAAAATGGCTCTTAAGTCTACTGCCATCTCAATTCATTAGCAAACAAATGACAAGGACAGGAATAGTTTAATCAATGTTAAAAATGAGGATTTATATAAATGCGGGAATTAGTTATAAGTAATTCACAGACTTCCACCGATAATATACTAATAATATAATATTTTTCGGACATTTTTCTACACAGCACCATCTAGTCCCAAACTAAGCAGAGCTTGTACTATGAGTACTAGACAATGGATATAATACTTATATACTTTTTTTTTGTAAATACATACTTATAATACATAAGAAACACCCAGACGAACACAAACACTTATATTCATCACATAAATATTTGTGTCCTGTGGGAATCGAACCCACGACCTCGTGATCAGCAGTCCGACACTCGAACCACTAGACCACAGACGTCGTCGGTCGATAAAGACGAGGAGTATTTCTTCTACCAACTCAAATCGAAAAGCTATTACATAGATCTTAAACTTTTCTTCCAGATATCTCATACCACATGATAGGCCAAATTGTGGACACGAGATACGCGAGATTCGACTCATGGCGTAACTTTGACGACGTTGCAACCGTCGACCTTGCTTCATACATCCGTCTCAACCATTCTCGCCTACTAACCAGCTCTGTTAAATGGAGACCACAGATTTTCAGCGAAGTTAAATCCCAAGCCGTCTATACATTGAAGCTTTTGTATGGCCAAGTCAACGATACGCTTGTTATAATAAAAGAAATGCCCATGGAAGCTCACTTAGCTCTCAAAAACATCTGGACGGACGCTAAACCTAGGATACGAGACTTTTTGGACGATTTGAACGATCTACACGTTATTAAAGACGATTTGGACGAATTTGAAAAGTTTTTGAATCACTCTTACAGCGGCAATGACTTCTACGTGAAAGATATTGTTGAGTTTACTTATTATGTGTTAGATGAAATGGCTATAAGGAACCATTTGGAGAGTTTGCCAGGAATTGTAAACGATATGTGGGGTATGATGGGGAATACGAGTCAATCTATCAAACAAAGTTTGACGTACATCGTCGATTCGATCAAAAAAGCTTATGCAAACTTCTTGGAATCCGTCAACAAAGTTCTAGAAGCTGATTTCATGGAATTAGTATCAGACAGACTTGAAGCGATGATTTTGCAATACGACACCTTCATTCGGGACTTGCACATGAAATTCTTGGAATATTGGGAGGAAACTTGGGTAAATGCGACAAATAGACTTTCGAAATACTGGCATGAAGTCTTGAAGTCTATTGAGCCGTTGTTCTTCAAAGTCTTGCATTACACTGAGTCGTTCGTTTTCACTGTTTGGAAGAGTGTTATGGATTTCTTCTATAATAGGACTCAAGAATTGACAGACTCGCCGTATTTCAACTATGTGTCGACGTTTGGACATGAGATGGATCGGTAAGTTACATGAATTCCGATCTTTGAGCCAGTACAAATTTTCTATCTGCAACTGCCTTGAAATAATGTTATGTTTTCTCTAGCTAATAATAGGCTAGTTCATCGACTCCTCGAGTTATTTTATTGGTTATAAAAGATTGCTTTTATAGCACGTGAGGATGCTAATACCTACAATCACATTACTCTTCTTCTCTCATGTCGGTACGAGCTATACAAGTACAGCTCGTGCCGTGTTAATTTTTTATTTCCTGTAAGCAAAATTTGTAGCAGAGCTGACCGCCCAGGGTGCGCCGGACATACTGAAATATGGTCACTCGTGAAGGCTATCCGATTACTCTAAGAATGGGATTGAAAATAGCGGCGCTTTTATTGTTGTCGTTACTTGCCTCTTGCTCACGCACGTTTTCTGTGAGCGAAAGGCAATTATTCGATCCGCCATTTCTAATCTTTTACTTTAAGTAATCAAGTTGTATCTTCTTTTCATAATCCTTTGGTCGGTTTTTACGACACTCACAAAAAGAGACTGAATAATATTCTTTGCTTTGTTTTCTTTTTTTTACCTTTGCTACTTTATCCTACCTTTTTATCCGTATTTATTTAAAACAAATATTTTTCTTCTCAGCATCTACAAAGATCTAATGAACAACGACCTAATTACCAACATAAAGAAATACAGCAAAAAGTTCTTCAACGTAGTATGGAGTAAGATTGAGAAGTACATACCTTTCAAGGACGAATTCACTCAGTTGTACGCGGAGTTCAAAAACGCTTGGCAAAACTTCTTGAAGACTAAGCAAGTCGTCTATGTTAGGGAGAAGGTAAGATAAATTGAATTTTGTAACTTCTCATTAAGGTTGAAAATAGAATAAATATCAAATGGCAAAAATTACTATCTTCATGAAGGATTTTTTGAACTGTATGTCATTGTAATAAAGTCTCAAGCTGGCTGTCAGTGTAAGGAGTTTTGTGATCTTATTTGATTAGTATAACATTGTTTTATTTTAGTCAATGGTACAGTCAGCTTCAAATTCAGGATGAACAGACTGTTCATAATTACCTAAACAACTAAAGAAATAAAACTTTATCTCAATAGAATAAAATTCTTGTCGGAATGACAATTGTCGTGTACTGTGTTCATTCTGAAACATCCTTTATATCATTGAGATATAGTTTAATTTTCTTAGTTGTTCAGATCATTTCGTAGACTGCACGCGGTGTTAAAAACCCAGATTTTTCAACGCTTGTACTTTTGCTAACTGTATTTCTCTGTTCCAGTATCAAGAAGCCTACGTCCGTCTCAAGTGGTGGTATGATTACTTCTTAATCGGCGAGGCGTTACAAACCGTCGGGGAGATTCTATACGCTAAGTTGACTGACATGGCCAAGACCGCGCTGAAGTATGAAGAACTGTGAGTTTAACTCATTATGTAGTAGGAATATAGCATGCAGTTAGAATATGACAGAAGCTTTTTTTTTATCGTGGGAAATTCCTCATAGATTCCCTTCGCCCGGGGAAGACGAAGTGTTATTCCGGACTCTTACCCGCTAAAAAAACCCACGGTGTTCCTTCTCCTGACCCTTGGTCAGGGTCGCGGGATTCGCAGCTAGGTACATGCACCGCAACCCCGTCAGGCCTCGGTCCGCCAGCCTCTGGCAGACCTCTCCTTCTGTGGAGCCTTGCCCCACGTCCTCCTGAGAGGCGCGCACGGAACATTGCGCGGGCGCGCCGCCTTCTCGGGCCTGTTACTGGTCGGGCATCGGGTCTCCTAACTTATCGCCTGCAGGCAGAATATGAAAGAAGCCATTATACACCCACCGGCCCCCTGATTCAGAACGAATAGATTTGTCAGTTGTCGAACGGTTCGGTAAGCTATCTCTTTTTTTCTCGGTACGAGAATCGTAGACGGAACGGAATAACAATCCGAATCGGTCGACAACTGCTTATCGAAAAGGTTCTGATAAGGGAGGCTATTTTCTCCTGTAAATTAACTTGACAAAAAGTATAATAAACTGAACTATTTATTTATGTTTGTCAATGCTGTGTTATTCAATGTTTTATCAGGCGATAACTGCCTTAAGATACTCAAATTGATTTAAAATGAGTAAGACTCCAAAGTTATACCAGAAAAAATATTTTTACGGAGTTTCTTGCCGGCTCTTCTTCATAGAACATACCCAATGGATCCGTGGACCTAATTTTGACGTTTAAAAATGCCTCAAATCTAGTCTATTTGAAATAAAAAACTTTGATTTTAAACTTTTAATTTTATAATGTAGAACTATAGGTAAACCGCCGTAAGCTTGGACCTCCCGATGGTCTGCGGGAAGCGGGAGGGGAAGAAGTCGATCAATCAGCCAGTCCGCTGCTATTTATCGCTTCTGTCGGCCAACAGGCGATTGGTTACTCGTTTCGCTCCCGCATCCCGCAGACCATCGGGAGGACTAAGGTTTTTCGCACTCTTTTTGGAGAACTGTAGTTTGTCAGCCATTCTACTGCTTCTTTTAGCAGGTCCATAGACAGCAATAGCCGTAGACTGATTGATAAGATAATTATACAAGGTTAGTCGGAAAGGGGGTACTAATCCGCGGGCCACTTAAAGTATCACTAAAGACTGTTTTAAAGAAACGGTTAAAATTTAAAAATTCGATAATTTTATTTTCATGAAAAAATAATTTTATTTTAGTTTTTTCAATCATTCTCCGTCCCTGCTTAAGTTACGAATTCAGAAAATGGACCTACTAATCCGTGACCCCAAATATGACCTAAAATGTAAACACAGCTGATCACATAGGATAGATAGATTTTAGCGTATTTTTATGAAATCTTTGGACGGCTATTTGTCTGAAAGTATTGACTTTTGGGGAAAGTAGTAGAACAAAAGTTACTCATTATTATGAGTTCTTTAACACTCTTTCGGATTAGTACCCCCTTTCCGACTAACCTTATATAATACTAACTACATAAATAATTTCAGACATCGCACCCCAAAAACTAACTTCATATTCGACCCCCGAGTGGGCGCGATACTCCTAGAACAAAAGCTACCGATGTCTTGGCATGCCTTCAACCGGACTCCGGACTTCACGGAGATTTCCGAATATCGTACGGTGAAAGATTTCATGGACGAGTGGCTGACGACTAACAAGAGCATCTGGTCGTTCTACTATGACATCCGACCCTATATGGACTTTGATAATTTGATGCCGCCGTTTGCTGGTGAGTTTCTTCAACTACAATATTTTTCAGTATGTTTTCTGTTTTCTATAGTATTCATGTAAGTGTTGTGTGGAATTGTAGAGTTGATATAGGTTGAGAGTAGACGCTCCCTTTTCTTCATAGCAGTTTCGGGTGATTTTTTGTAGGTTACTAACGTCCCAAACAGCCCCTAGATTCAGAACCTTTTCGATAAGTCAGTTATCGACCTATTCGGTTTATTATCTCGTTTTTTTCATACACTGGGGACAGGTAGGGTCCTTAAAAATCCTGTTAACATTGCCACATACAATGTCCAAACTCTCTCACAACCTGTAGCTGTCTTGGAAAGGACGACTTTATTACGACTGTTTTATCGTGATATGTTCTTCAAACTTATACCATAATGCTACAGAAACGTAACCGATGTTAGGATGTGTAGGAGGTTAACACCAAGAACTTACTAATCAGAATAGGTGAAGGAAAACATGGTGAGGAAACCTGCACGACTGCGAGGGGTTCATACATTTCTTGATAGTGTGTGCAGTCCGCGAACTCGCACTATGCCAGTATAGTGGACTAAGGCCTTAACCCTCCTCATTCTGAGAAAAGACCCGAGCCCAACAGTGGGACAGTAATGGCACAGTAGACATATAAGCTAAAGCAATACCTCAACTTACTATAATCGCATGAATTGAAACACTCACACAGACACGCTCTGTATACTGAGTAGTTTTTTGTTTTTGTATGGAACTGTATCCCGAAAATACCTTATTTGTCTTGTTGCAGTGCGTGTCTGTGTGAGTGTGTCAAATCGGACGATTGTAGATAGTTGAAGTACTGCTTTAGCTTATATGTCTACTGTGGTAATGGGCTGATTATGCTGTATGCTAATAGAGCCATGCATTCCACAAATTCAGTGTTACTAATTTCTTCATCCAGGCATGGCAATGATGACTGGCCAAGGTACTCTGGTAACATTCGACAAACGCGTCTTCACGATATCTGAAGCGGGAACATTCTTACTAAGCAAGGACTATAGACAAGACAACTTTACCGTACTTATGGAGAGCAACGATCAAGGAAGATACAACCTCGTCGTGTTGACCAGACGCAGTCTTGTGCACGTCGATCTGTATAGAGAGGTAAGTTATAGCAAGAGGGGAGGGGATCAAGTTTGATTGAGTGTTAAAGGACAAACTACTTAATCACAGATTGAAACTTTTTTATAAGAATAGACTTCCAAAAATCTTTATTAATCGCACCACGTATATTGGGGTGCATGAAAAAGACCTCCACGAGTGACGATATTTCAGTACATCCGGCACACCCTAGGAAGTCAGCCTCGCGACCAACCTTGCGGACTAGCTAATCTTTTCAGCACAGCATGAGCTATTTTCATGTAACTTGTGCCGACACGAGAGAAGAAAACTAAGTACATCCAGAAAGTAATAACCATAATACTTTTGATATTTAAAAGAAATAGTTGTGTGGTTGCTAATCAATGCAAACACTAACAATGCCAACGTAATTATCAGTCATCGGAAAAAGGTGAGCTAATTTACCTAAACTTCAAAGAACAGAAACAAAAACTGGAGACTTCCTCACGACAACATTTTTTTTTCATGAAAATTATTCCGGGTTTCGGGACATCACAAAAGTACATTTAATATTAACGTTAATAGTACAGAAAACAATTAAATTCGTTTCCTATTTTGTTTCCCAAAATTGTCACAAAACCAGATGACACGTTTTTCATTGTTTTCAAAAAAGGAGATTGTCTTTTATTTTTTTAAAACAAATGAAAGAAAATCTCAGAGAATATTCTCCCGAAAAAAAAAATTTGTCGTAAGGAAGTCTCCAGTTTTTGTCTCTGTTCTTTGAAGTTTAGGTAAATTAGCTCACCCTTTTCCGATCACTGGTAATTATAGACTAACAAAAAAATATTAATTTAACTATCTTATCAGCTTAAAGAAACCATGAGCAGAGCCAAATGTAGACTTTGAAAGAGGAATACATTATTAAGCTTAAAACGGTGATGATAATTATTGCACTTTATATTCCGAAAATTCTTACTTAAACTACCAATTTGTTCACAGGAAGTATCTATCGATCGCACAGTGCTAAGCCTGCCTGCGCTGGTTGACGGACTGATAATAGACAGACAGACGGATACGCTCACCGTTAACGGACACAACGGCCTGGAAATACAGTGTAACCTGCTGTTCCATACATGCAAACTACAGGTTTCAGGTACGTGTTGGTAACTTAACATAAGACTCTTACAAGAAGAATAGTTTTTTTCATTTCACAGTGACGAGTGAATCGTTCCAATTTGATCCTTATGACAGTGTCATAAAACTCATGAGCGCGTCGTCATGAAATACATTTAATGGGGTAAAACTTGCAATCTTGGAAAAGTGCTTAGCTAGATAAAGAAAGTTCACTGTTGGGTATAAAGTGATATTATGTGTTTGTATTATAATGCAGCCATAGTCCCTGTAATATTACATTATAAATTAAACTTATAACGGCTTCTGTGGTTCGGATCTGCATATAAACCTACCAAAAGACTTACTTCCTTCTTAAATAGAATTACTCATAAAGCAAAGACAATAATTATTTCTGCCACATCTGGGTAAATGCCTCTCCCCTTGATTTCCAAGTAGTTTAAAGGCCGGGTATAACGCCTATTGACTTACACCCGCGCGGCAATAAGCCGGCGGCATTGTATGTAGGAGCCTTTAGGTTTCATTCGCTTCATTGATTTTATAATGTGGGTAGTTTATTTTGTATTATGAATTATGGGTGGTAATTTGACGAACTGTCACATTTCGATATAACGAAGGAGGGGACACGGCAAGTTGGGTCATTCGGTTGTTAACAGTCGAGGTGGACGGACGTGGAAAGGTAAAAGTGTAACTGTGTCACAAAGTTTTAAGAAAGAACGGAATTGAAATGTTGAACCTAGAAGTGTTTTATTGGAAAAATTATTTATAGTAGCGGTTAAACTATTAACATTTTCTCCGTAGGCTGGTACTACGCAAGTCTCGGCGGCCTTCTCGGCACCTACAACAACGAACAATACGACGACCTACTATTGCCCAACAACACGTACACGACGTCGATCCCAACGATGGGCCACAGCTGGAACATCGTACCCAGTGCTAACCCCACTAATATTGAGAACAAAGACCTCAAGAACGATACTCAATGCAACAAGTTCTTCCAGAACAAAGTGTCTCCATTGCATCCGTGCTTCTCTGTGGTAAGTGGTACATTTTTTTTATTTACTTTTAAGAAAGCTTACAGACTAATGTTATAATAGTTACCAAAAATTAAATAATCTAATTGCTAATTACAAGCCTCCACAGCTGGATATTAATTACCTAATTGTCGAAAAGAATTATTAATTATTATTAACTCTTTGATTTGCTGTTGGGTAAAACTGGATCATTCTAGTTTATAATTACATAGGTTAACTAGAGGTCGCTCGCGGCTTCGCCCGCGCGGATGTCGTTTAACGCGTATTCCGTATTTTTCGGGATAAAAGTAGCCTATGTCCTTCTCCAGGTTCCAGACTATCTCTGTATCAAGTTTCATCAAAATCGGCTCAATGGTTTAAGCGTGAAAGCGTAACAGACAGACAGAGTTACTTTCGCATTTATAATATTAGTAAGGATTAAACTGACTGCCTCGTTGATCTAATGGTCGAAAGTGTAACTGCTGAGCGGGAGGTCCTGGGTTCCCCAGGTTGGGCAAAGTGTTTTTGGGTTTTAACGTGTGAAATTTCTCTGGGTCTAAATGTGTGCCTGGTTGATGGCAATAGGCCCCCATTTACATGCGACTGAAACATAATGGCGAAATGAGGGTGTACTATAAACCTTTGCCTAACCCTTCGAGGTATACAGGCGTTATGTTATATAGGTTAACTAAACTACCTTATGCCGTTTGGTCATCGGGTATGAGTAGCCACCTATCTCTCTCTCTCTTTCTATCTCTATCTCAAATCAAGACCTGATATGGTAATGGCATAATAACCCACTAAGATCTAACTTTGTAAGGTTCTAAGCCGTATTTCAGAGTGGAGTAAATCAAATGTGTGTAGACGCCAGTTGCATTCACAGTGCTCCGCGAGTCGCGCGCCTGCATGAGGCGGGCGCGAGCGCGGTGCCACGGGTGTTTCTAATGGCTCAGTTCGCCTGTATCGTTCACAGTGATATAGCGTCTGTTAGGTGACTGCGCGTGTAGTGCGTACGACAGCTCGTTCGGCACTACTGTGAACACGCAGACGCCAAGACCCGAGCGCCTGCGCCCGCCCCCGCACCCGCTTGTGCAGTCTGATTGACCACTTAGGATGTTTACGTTATTAATCTGAGTCCTTGAGTGTTTACCACAACACAGCAATAAATTCAGGTGGACCAATGACCTGAAAAAGACTGCTTGGGCGGATTGCATTCAGAGGACAGATATTGCAAGAAGACTTTGTCCAATAGTGGACTGTGATGCCTGCTCATAGTGTGGCTATATTGTACGATAGTTAACCAATATCCTGCATTAGGCAACCTGCTAGCCTAACATATGCAGCGCGAGATAATTTTGTCGTCGAATTATCTCGTCCGAGACGAGATAAGCCATACATTGTCTCGTTTCGACACGAGATAATTCAACAGGCTAGCGGGACGTTAGGCTAGCGGGCCAACCAGACTATCATTAACAATTGCTTATAGCTTGATTACACCTACCGAGTAGAGAGGCGAGACAGTAAAATGTCACTCGACCGAGACAGTGCTGTGGCCGAGTGAGTGTTTACACGTATTTTTGAAATTGCGGCGAGGCAGTACGTTTTTAACTAAAACACTGAGAGCAACTTTCGCGGGAAAATCTGACGTGTACGCAGCGAGTGGCGAGTGGTCGCCGAGTGCACGCCAAGTGCGTGTTCAGATCCACCGAGTGAGCGAGCAAGACAGTGCGGGGAAGCGGAAGGGTGGGTAGTCGGCCTAGTAAATAGAACGGGATCCGAGTGACTCTCTCGGCCTGTTGTTAGGCCGAGCGCTCAGCCGAGCACTCGGCCATGTGTTTACAAATACCGAGTGCTCGGCCGAGGACACTGTCTCGCCACTCTACTCGGTAGGTGTAGTCAAGCTATTACTGTAGTCAAGCATTCATAATGGTAGATGTTCAAAAACTAAACTAATGTATTGATTTTTTCGTAGATACCATCTCTACCGTTCAACAGCGAGTGCATGTCGGGCGGTGCCGCGTGTGCTCTAGCGAGCGCGTACCGCGAGCTGTGCATGCATCAACACGTACCCACGCATATGCCAGACCACTGCCACCAGTAAGTTACTATATTATTATGTTTCATTTTAGCTATACAGGATGTTAACGAATTCGTGTAATTCCTTCAAACCGCGTGATCTACTGGTGGCACAGATAAACTCTAAAAATGATTTTTTGAAAAACAACTGGAAAAAAAATGAAAATAAAATCTTAGTTTTCTATTTCTGAGTCATTTTATAGCCCCGAGTTAACTTACTGCAAAGAGCGATATCGCGTTAGTCGTGCCCGCCAGCCGCGTCGCCGTGCTTTCATTCATTTAATGCGTGGCATCGAAATGTTCAAGCGCATGAAATTATTTTTTTGCAAAAAAAAATCTTATTTTTTTACTGAATCCTTATTAGGTGGTTTAGATACGATCACTTACACCTGCCGCATAAAAAAAAAGATTTTAATTTTTTGATTTTTAATCATGCTAATTCCCGTGCGAGGCCAATCTACACCAGTAGTAGATCATGTGGTTTTAAGGAATTACACAAATTCGTTAACGTTATAGAGACTCTAAAGTCCCCGTCGCGAAAAGCTATAAATTTTGTAAACACACATTCAGGGGTTCGCAACCTTTGGAACAAATAAAAAAAACAGTTTTGTAATGATTTTTATTTTTATATAATGGTTTTTATTTTATTTATATAATAATAAATAATAATCTACGAAAACAACACAAACAAACTGAAACGCATTCAAAACTCAAATGACAGCATTGACAGCGTCAGTGTGAACTTACTTCAAAATGGCGGGCCAAATGTTGACGTTCCATGAGTCAGACACGTTCCGGTACCACAAAACATTAGACGATAGCGCTTTATATCGCTAAAATATAACCCGACTAAGTGAAATTGCTCGTTAGTTTCGTATTACACGTATGTAACTTTGAGTTGATTGAATTTGGGATTATTTGTTGTTGATTGAATTGTCGCTACGTAACTTTGTAGAAGTTCTTTATTTACAAAATTTATAGCTTCTCGTGACGAGGACTTTATTCATTAAATGCCGCTGTCAATCCTTGACCATTCGTTATACATCGAGACCCCGTGCCTCATAGAGCACGTTAAACCGTCGGTCCCAGGTGTCGTACGAATATCTATGATAGTAGTCGTTACTGGTAGTCAGAAGCCCGAAAGTCTGACAACCGGTCTAATCTTAGGATATCGATATTGCCCAGTAACTGGGTTGCAAAGGTCTGATGGCAATCGCTCCGTGTAAAATACTGGTATTCAGACACATCTCGTTAGACTAGAAGCTGAACCCAACACAGTTGGGGAAAGGCTACGTAGAACATCAAACAGCGTAAAAATGGCGAAGCACCGTGTGAGAAATAAATTACTACAGGGCTTCTGAAAGCGGTTGCGGAGGAGCTCGTGGCTAAATAATTACAGCCGCATAGACCGATCTTCCGGGTTAAGCCACGCTTGCCGAGGTTGGTCTGTGGATGGGTGACCATTTACCATAGCGAGTTTCCTCCGTGCCTCGGAAAGCACGTAAAGACGTTGGTCCCGGCTGTCATTTGTAGATCTTTGACAGTCGTTACTGTTGGTCAGAAGCCAGAAAGTCTGACAACCAGTCTTACCAAGAGTATCGTATTACCCAGTTACTGGGTTGTGGAGGTCTGATAGGCAGTCGCTCCATGTAAAATACTGATATTCAGCTGCATCCGGTTCGTCTGGAAGCCGACCCCAACATAGTTGGGAAAAGGCTAGGCAGGCAGGCTTCTGAAAGCGGTTGGAAGACTGTACTAACAGTGCCTCATAGAATCTTTAATTCTGTCCTATTGGAAGATGCTATGCCGAAAGAGTAGTAAATATAGTATACTAGTTTGTTGCCCGCGGCTTCGCTCGCGTTAATTTAGAAATTGACAATCAACTCTTAACACAATACTAAAGTTTCTATAATAATATAATTCAATCATGATTCTAAAGACACGTGGCGCCATCTATGAACGTTATTGTTGTTTTCCTCGGAAACGGTGTTTTTTTCGGGATGAAAGGCCCTATGTCCTTTTCTGTACACCTGACAACGTATATGCAAAATTTCAGGATGATCGATTCAGTGGTTAAGGCGTGAAAAGGTAACAAACAAACAAACTTAGTTTCGTACCCGCGGCTTCGCCTACGGAAACATAAGGGTACTGCTCATCACCCACACTCAATAGGGTGATAATTGGTATCCTATAACCTGACCTGCTCTCTAACAGATTTTTTTGCAAAATTTTAACCAAATCTGTTCAGTATTATTGCCGTGAAACTCAAACATACAAACAGACAGAAATTCTAAAAACTTCTGTTTCGACATCAGTATCGTTCCTAGTACACATGGCAATTTTTTTTTCAATAATTATCAATTTATTATTTTAGCTACGTTACGATTTTAATGTAAGTAATTGATATAATGTTATACTTTTAAACGCATTTCAAAACATTTCACCCACAGATGCACGACCCCTCAAGGCGACATCATCGAAGAAGGCTCGTTCCACCTCCTGCAATACGTTCCGAACTCCACCGACGTGGTCTTCATAGTGGAAGCGCAGCATTGCAACAAGAACTTGCGCAAGAACAAGAATATGGACCTCTTTATTGAAGCTTTTGACATTAAACTGCAGGCGAATGGACTGTCGGATAATAGGTGAGATTGTTGTTTCGAATTGAATAGCTGCAAAGTGGTTATAAAGTATTTATGGGGTACTGCCTGTTGTCCGTGGTTTTCCTCGCATCCAGGAGGAACTACTTCATGTACCCGAATTAAAAGTATCCTATATCCTAATCCAGGTCATGGTCTACCTGTGTGCCAAATTTCCTCCAAATCCGTTCAGTCGTTAAGCCGTGATTGATTAACAAACATCCAAATTCACAAAGTTAAAAACTTTCGCATTTATAGTATCAGCAGTTTACTATTAATTATAGCGGTCAACGTAGAACATTGTCGCAGAGCAATCGTGCGGGGGGTTGCGGGGTGAAGGGGCGGAGGTTATGTCCCGAGTAGCCATACTGCATACTTGGGACATAATCTCCGCCCCTACATAATTTTGACATTTCATAGGACCTGTCAAATGCATGGGCGTTGACCCACTGTATGTAGTAAGTGGTGGCCCAGAGGTTACAGACCCGCTTGTCAAGCACCGGGTTGCAGATTTAAACCCAGGCATGTGCCAATGTGACTTTTTCAATGCCATAATTCTGCCATAATTATTTTTTCGCTTATCTAAGACGCCACTGATATACGGTGAAGGAAAACATCGTGAGGAAACCTGGACTTAATGGTCTCAAGTCGCCAACACGCAGTGAGCAAACGTGGTGATCAATGCTCGTTCCTTCTCTGTATGAGAAGATGCCTTTGCCCTGCAGTGGGACAGTTACAGGCTAATATATATTTTTTGTTATAGGCAATTTTTTTTAGATATACCAGAAAATTATCTAGGACAATAGATGAAAATATAATAATTTACCCGCCAAAGAGTGCAGGACCTACCAAGATCAAAAACAACCTCGCTGGAAACGCTCGTATACAAAAAATGTCTAACAATATAATTTTTGTCCCAGGTACGCGGTTGTAGGCTTCGGTGGTCGCGGAGTGTACCGTCGTCCGCGCGCTCTGTACGTCAACAACAAGGTGTTCACCAACTCTATAGACATATCCCAGCACTTGGACAACTTTATCATTGGTAAGCATAAAACTGTGTACACTGCGCATTATTCTTCTACATTCGCGAATAGTTAACAAGCTAGTCGCAAATGCATCAATAGTGTTTGCAGAGGGCACGCGAACTGTTTTCGAACGAGTAGTAGTTTGTTTGTTTCGTACACGTACTCTGACGTAAAGAGACACGTCAACAGCGTTCGTTGCGAATCTAATGCACGCTTCGGGAACGTTTACAGTACGTGCGCAAGTGTGGACACTTCTTCATTATCATCATTCAGCCGAAAGACGCCCACTGCTGGACATAGGCCTCACCCAAGCATCACCACATCGACCTGTCCTGTGTTTCTCGCATCCAGCGGATTTTCGCGTCCTTTACCTGGTCATCGGTCCACCTTAGACACTCCTTATGAACTATTCATTTTCCGAACAATTAAACGTGTTATACTTTAAACTCATTAAAAGCACCGTGTCAATTCTATTCCGGATAGGGTTACCATCCGTCCAGATTTGTCCGGACATGTCCGGACTTCTAGACTTTTGTCCGGCTCTTTAATTTGTCCGGATTTTTTGACTTAGATGGAATACGAGTAATGAAACTTACTTGGTAATATCAAATAACTTTTTAATCTTTATTAACTTCTCATTCATCTATAAACAAAATATAAATCTTTAACAATCAACTTAACGAGATCAAACAATAAATCTTCGTATGTTTGCATTTTGTGACTAAAATGTCCGGACTTTTATTGAAATGTCAGGCTTTTTGTCAGGACTTTTCAAATTTCTAAATGGTAACCCTAATTCTGGAGCATATTGTGGATGATAAGACTGATCTTATTAAATTATTACTTTGACTTTACAAGTTGGCTATATGGCGTGAATTATAAAGTAGGGTAACTATTTTATAGTTTACAGTTACCAACTTATGACGTCATCCGCTACTACAGTATAAACTACTTTTAATGACTTTCTCTTCAAAAATAGGTCCGTATTGTTTCACCAAATTCTGGACTCTGATTAAATCTAGGGCTTATTCGAGTGATCAACTTCTGGACTCTCTCTCTCTAGGAGTACTTCGGGTTTCATAATTACTTGTAGGTAACCTTATTATTTTCTCGTAGACAAGTCGGACCTGGTCCGCGGTAACCGCTCGACTCGTACGGACATGTTCGCGGCGCTGAGCTTCGCGACGCACTTGCCGTACCGCGCCGCAGTGCCCCGGACCTTCATACTGATGCCCTGCTCCAGGTGTGACTCCGCCTACATGAGGGTGAGTACAGCTCTGGAACTTGCTAATACTTTGGTCTACTACCCCAAACCCAACACTCATGTTATCGCTAGTGGGTAACACTGGGCAATGTTGATAAAGGGAGGTAGTCGTCGATATGAATGAACGCACCCGAGGTTATAAAGGCGGCGGTCATTCGACGAAGCGAGGGCATTCCGTGTTGATCAGCTGAAGAAGTCTGACCTTTTTTATCTGATTAGCTTGTCCTTATTTTATGATCTTGTAATAATTGTGTAAAGTAATATATTGTGATCTAGTTTATGTTACTAATACTAACCCAAATACAAGTACTCTCAGTGATGGAGAGTCTATGTTGGTTTTATTTACTGCAGCTATAACTGTAATGATAGAATCACCCGTGAACGATTATGTTGTTGTGTCTTTTACACTCACC
This sequence comes from Amphipyra tragopoginis, assembly GCA_905220435.1. Lineage (NCBI taxonomy): Eukaryota > Metazoa > Arthropoda > Insecta > Lepidoptera > Noctuidae > Amphipyra > Amphipyra tragopoginis. The sequence continues at coordinate 11,558,075 of HG992015.1, read as the reverse complement.
CTCCTCCCTGTTTTCGTTAGAATTCTTGTAAACTATAAAAGCTTTCACTGATTACACTAAAAAAAATAAGTTCTTATTTGGAGAAAAGGTGAAGTCCTTGGTCAGGACAACCTGCAAACCTGTATTTCATAACTAGAGTCTTTATCTTACGAAGATACGTCGTATGACTTTTATTACAAAGAAATAAGGTTCATATTGCAATGAATCACGCGTCTTCGTGAGATATTTAATACTCTACCTAGTTGCTTACAAACCAACTAACTAACCTGACAAGTAAGGTCCCAACAAAAATGAGAATTAAAAAAAAATCTCTCGTCTAAATTAATTTTAGTTTGTGCTTAACAGAATAGGCTCCAATGTTATTCTACAATAATCTGTGTAAGACAATTAATTAAATAAATAAATTATGTTTATGTGTAGTTGGACTACTCAACGATCTACCACAACCTGATGGAAAGCTCAGTGACTCTGCACATTCTGATGGACGATGACTTCATGTTATCCAAGAAACGAGCTGCCAAGTACTTGTTCGGTAAGTACCAACAAAGTGTAAATAAATGATAAATGATTTTTGATAAATGATGACAAGTCAATGGTGCCGATTCTCTTGTTCAACAACTAAACTAAAATTAGAGAATTGCTATCTTTTACTAACAGATAGCGCGAGAAAAGGACGGTGATAGACAACATCTAAGTTAGAGATGTCAAATTAGTTTACGCCTTGAACTTCACCGTGGTTTTAGTCGACACGTTATTATTTAGTTGACATGTCGTCTAAATTTGTATGGAACTTTTAGTTCAACTAAAGACAGCTCTTATTTACATATGTCTCTTTCTTATTTTATTATTATTAGAGTCAAAAAGATGGCAATATCCTAAATTAAGTTTAGTTTGTCCATAACAGAATCGGCACCAATGTTATTATTGTTAAGACTAGATGCGCCGGCATTTCCTGTTTGACTAACTCTGAGAAGAAAAGCCGAAACAAACTCAAAGATTAAGGTCTCTTTTAAAGTCCAGACATTGTGGTATAAAAACTATGTAGGGCAACGTCTGGAATGGCCTTTTGAGGAAAGAGTTATAGCAGGTTTGAGTTGACCTGTCCCAACTGACGACATACATCAGCCATCGCGTAACTCAACCTAATTTTAGGGAGCTCAAATTCTTTAATTTATGATTTTAATTTATTCCCCATCCCAGGCGTGGACAACACCCTAGCTTACACTAACAAGGACTACGAGCGCCTGGTCGGTGACGCAGCACTCAGGAAGCAAGTGAAGCTGCCCAAAGAGAAGCTCGGACTTTGTACCTCACTCGCTATGGAGACCAACGGTATAGTAACTCTTTATAACATAACATTACCCCTGTAATCCCTGAAGGGTTCGGCAGAGGTGTATATTACACCTTCATTTCGACGTTTTTAGTCCCATGTAATAGGGGGCGAGCATATTGTCATCAAACGGGCACAAATCCAGACTCCTCCGGCTGCTTACACAGGTTGTCCCTGGAAGTACGGATCAAATCGAATAGGGGCGTGGGCAAGGTCATTTCAAAACTTGTAGTAGTAAAAATTTGAGTAAAATTTTTGCCAGAACAAAAAAGCCTTTGCAGTAAATGTTTTTTCTTATTGAACACATGTTTTCTAGCTGCGTAAAAGTATCACCACAAGAAAGGCCTACTGTTCGCCAAAATCCTGAAGAAAAATGATAGCTCTGATAGTTTTTTTTATGATTTTTTTCTATGCGAAGTGATTGAAAAAAAAAACAATACATAATTTTTTATGGTTGTTGTCATTTACCTCTCAGAGGAAATTAGGTAAGAATGTAAATAACTTTCTGGGTAGTCTACTCTTCACTTTTATGTTTTCAGGGTTGCGTTTCAGCGATGATTTATTTTATGTTTTATCCACGTTTTTTTTTTGGGTCATACTACTTTTTTTCAAATTTTGCCAAATGACTCTTTACAAGGGACCTTTTAACCCCCTTTCAGCTTTAGGGGTATTTTTGTAACACGTTGTATAAGTAACTCTTTATATAAGCTAGAATTTTCAGTAGTTTAGTGATAGCCTGTGCTTGAAGGATTGTCTTTCATACAAGATGGTCTGAATTCATCCTGACAGACACCTCCGACTATTCGAATTCATGTGCAGATCAGAATTTTATTAAAATTTCGTTAACAGTAAAGGAAAATATCGTGAGGAAACCAGCACACCTGAGAGGGCTCCAAAAAGTTCTCGATGGTGTGTAGTCCGCCAAACGGCACTAGTCCAGTGTGGTAGACCTTGACCTACACTCTTTTCATTTTTAGAAGAGGTCCAAGCCCATCTTTGGGACAGTAATGGGCCGATTATGTCATAAATTTCTTAAGGTCAACCATTGGAAGACCAGGGACTCAGGAATTAAGTTTATACAGGGTTACTGAGCCACTCCCAAACGATTTATTTCAGGAAGGGGAAACATGGATGAAAAATGGATTTCATTGACTTTCGGTAGAACATATGGGGGGTTAAATTTGTTATATAACGTAGTGCAAAGAATACGTCGAGTTTCCACTAACCCTATAAATATATTAATTTTACTGGCTATCGTCATTCTAAAATTCAAAATTAATCATTATATTGTTCGGTATCCAGGCACAATATTCGCGGGTGCTAAGCTGCAAGGCGACCGTCCGACGGCGCGTCGCTTCTCGACTGTGGTGGGAGCCAGGGTCGCCACGGCCACCGCGCGCTGCGCGTCCCCGCCCCGATGCGAGTGTAGCGAGGGAAGACTCACGTGCCGCCCCTGCGCCGACACACAGAGACTGGTAAGTGATGCTTTTACTGTTCAGGATATACCAGTTCACTACAGGAATGGAAGAACTAGGTCCCAGAAAAAGAGAGGTAATGCCCGCCATCACTACTCAGGATAACAACAGGCCTTCGACCGTTGCTAAAACGCGTTGAACCTACTTACATAGAGGTAAATACAAGGTTAGTCAGAAAGGGGGTACTAATCCGAAAGTGCGTTAAAGTACCCATGATAATGAATAACTTTTGTTCTACAACTTTTTCCAGAAGTCAATAGTATAAGAGAAATAGGTGATCAAAGATCTCAAAGAAAAAGCTCTAAAATCTATACCCAGTTATGATCAGCTGTGTTTACATTTTAGGTCATATTTGGAGTCATGAATTAGAAGCACCATTTTCTGAATTTGTAACTAAAGCAGGGATGAAGAACTTTTGAAAAAACTAAAATAAAAATCATTTTGCATTGAAAAAAAAAATACCGAATTTTGAAATTTTAACACTTTCTTTAAGACGGTCATCAGGGATACTTTAACCGGTATCGTCCCGCGCGACGACCCGGATCGTCAGTGCCATTGTTTATCTATTGTCTATAATTACAGTACTACACAGGTTAAGTGGCCTGCGGATTAGTACCCCCTTTCCGACTAACCTTGTATAATAATAAAAGGTCATTGCTGTTTATTGTAACCATAAACACAGTGTACCTACTTACTACATACAGTGGGTCAACGTCCATACATTTGACAGGTCCTATGAAATGTCAAAATTATGTAGGGGCGGAGGTTATGTCCCAAGTATGCAGTATGGCTACTCGGGACATAACCTCCGCTCCTTCACCCCGCAACCCCCCGCACGATTGCTCTGCGACAATGTTCTACGTTGACCGACTGTAAGGAGTAAGATATAGGTAGACTGTGCCATAAATTAGCCCCGTGTACCATTTAAAGTAATAGGCTGGCAATAAGTGAACGGTTCACCTGATAAAAAGTTACCGCCGCCTACATACACCGTAAACACCAAGAAGATTGCTGAAACGTTGTCAATCATGGAAACAAACTTAAAAGGTTTTATGCGCCTGTTATATCACTGGCACTGATGACAGTAATTGTCTGGACGAACTTTTGTACAAGGAGCTCTGTTCTACTACTTAATGAATCGTATCTAATTTTATTAACTTGTTATTCTAAAAATTGGCTCGGAAACACTTATCTAGAAAACCTACCTACCTAAATTCAATTGTTACATAATTTTACAATATCAAAATAATTATGACAATAATTCTAAATTAAAGTCTTTAAAATCTCGCGTAAGTAGTAGATAATGGTAAGTATGACCTAGAAGGTTATCAAGTAGTTATTACGCTTAGTTTGGATCCATTGTTCAATAAACAACATGTAACAGGAATATCGCAAACATATCAGAATATTCAGTTATAATCATAATACATACTCCTTAATTTTATGTTCTTAAATATTGTTTATTTAAAAAAGAAAAAAAACACTTTTATTGCATTTAAAATTCAGTCTTATGGCATTGACATAAGCCTCCATTTGCTTTATATCACTTAATAGATTGACAAGTTAAAAGGACGTTTAAAAAAAATGGCTAAGAACGATTTACTTGCGGATTCTTAACAAACTACTTACAGGGTTTGCGTTAATTATGTTACACGTAGTATACAATAAACTAACGTATCGTAAATCGCTAAGTACAGCGGTACTCACGCCTGTTATCTCCGAAGGGGTAAGCATAGGGGTTTTCCTATTACAGGAGTCTACACACACACGTGTTGCCTCTTGGATTAAATATTAGATGGCCATTTTTCGGGCACAAATACAGTGCCTACTGCGAAAAACGATCGTCAAAGTCTCGGATCGAAACGAAACAACAACAAAGATCGAACTTAAAAATACGATCAAAGTATTGTCAAACAACGAACTACTAAATGTCAATTAACATTTGAGAGTAGGGTGAACGAACGACAATGTCAAATCGCGAAAATCAAGTCGATCGTCGGATCCGGAACACTTTCGTGGTTGAAAAACGTGCGACCCGTCAGCCGAAACTTCGTAGTTCGATTTTCGGAGTAGGCCCCCAGGTTCGTCGGCTCTTGAATCGCTTGCCCGGCGAAAAAAAAATGGGAATTGAATTCTTAATCCATTCCCCCACGGAGTATCGCTAAGTAATTCGTTTATTTTGTTCACAGCTGGAATTATCATTCTTCAATTCTGACGACATCGACGAACTGATCGATATGGCGATGGAACCCCCTACCCTGCCTTCATTCAGATGATAAGAACCATGATTAGAATAATAGCATTAGAATACTCCCTGTAATGTAGAGACAAATACTAAAAGATGAAGCGAAATGTTGTTTTGAAGTCTTCCAAACAAAGCATTCAAGATACCTTGAAAACATTCCATATATTTGAAATTTCAACCTATTTGTCATAGCCCTGTCGTGCCTAAATTAATATCGGATTTCGATACTATAGTAACCATTACCGAAGACAATGTAAAAAAATGAACGAACATGAAAAAAAAAATGAACGTTACACAAAATTCAATTTTAATAGCATGTTAACTAAGTAAATTTTAGAATGACATAACCTATCAAAAAGTAATAAAACAGTGGGAAACTGAAATTTAAGTAAATGCCAAAGTATATTTTATGTTAGAATATAAAAAGAATCAGTTCAAAATAGTAGTTTAATAGTTCAATATATTTTAACGACAAAATAAACTTTAAAATTAGATTCATTAATGTATTTGTTTCGTATTGTTATAAGAAATACAACTTATTTGAAACATTATTTACTTAATAGTAGTGTTCGTTTTAAAGCAGACGGTGTAGACTTGTACAAGTGTGTGTAAATATTTAATTATTTATAAGTTTGACATTCAATAGAATAATGAGGCAATTAAATATTTTTATAAGTGACTGTGTGGTTATATTTTAACAACATTTACAATACGGTATTTGACTGAAAAAATCTAATTAGTCCGTTAGTTGGATTATCAAAAAATATTTGACCTGTATTTTTTCTTTTGTTATGTAAACCAAAATTGACGAAGATACGACACTTTCAAAATTGGAAAAACGTCACAAGAAAGTACAATTTTTACTTGCTTCTGACGTCACAAGCCCCCACTCTCGAGTTTTGATGCGTTTTATCTTTCCAAATATTCATAGATATAACAAAAGAAAAATACGTGACCATTATTTTTGTATACACCTTTAAAATGATAAGTTATAAGCAGTGATCGGAAAAAGGTGAGCTAATTTACCTAAACTTCAAAGAACAGAGACATAAACTGGAGACTTCCTTACGACAACATTTTTTTTCGGGAAAATTATTCCGGGTTTCGGGACATCACTAAAGTACATTTAATATTAAAGTTATTAATACAGAAAACAATTGAATTCATTTCCTGTTTTTGTTTCCCAAAATTGACACAAAACCAGATGACATGTTTTTTATTGTTTTTAAAAAAGAGATTGTTTATTGTTTACAAAAAAGGAGAATGTCTTATATTTTTTGAAAACAAATCAAAGAAAATCTCCAACAAAATTCTCCCGAAAAAAATGTTGTCGTAAGGAAGTCTCCAGTTTTTGTCTGTGTTCTTTGAAGTTTAGGTAAATTAACTCACCTTTTTCCGATCATTGGTTATAAGTTTACCCGCTAAATGACTGATACGAACAACCTACCGCTTGTGGTGTATCCAGTCGTCGATTAAGGAAGAGTTTTTAAGTCGCCGAAAGGCGCTATACGATCTCCGTCCACCATAGATAGTTGCCGTTGGGCGGCGGGCCCCCATCACCGTCGCGTCGTCCGACCAGGGATAGGCTCCTTACGCGCGGGCCTGTCAGAAGCATGTCGGACAACAGGTAGGTAGGAAGGGTCCACCAAAGAGAGGCGTCTGCCAACCAGAAGACTGCCGGGTTTGCGGTAAATGCCTATTGAATCCCGCGACAGCGGACATAGGTCCTCGAAGGACCATCGTGGAGGATCAAGAGTTGTTAACATCAAAGTTATATGGTATCAGTCGTCACTCCCTTTTCTGTGCAAATAAATTTTTCTTTCTTTCTTTCCCATCGATCAGCGGCAGGGAGCACCGCGAAAATGGGATTATCTTGATAGAGCCTGGAACTTGAGCTTTGCCTACTTAATTTCGAGGTAGGGCAAACCAGCAATATGAAGTATGATATTGAATTAAAGCAACATATTATAATAGGAAGACTTTATTATTTACTACATAAGGCTTATACTTAAATGAAAACAAAGTTTATCACAATTTCCTACTAAACTATTTCTAGAGTAACAACATAGCTTAGATCTTCATAAACTTTCGTCGCTTGCGCAACAGAAATACTAGATATTATAAACTTGAAGGATAAAATTGAAAGTTTTTTTCTTCATAATTTACCTACTTGTAATATACTAACTCCCTTATTTATAAACATTATAGTATTGGCTTGTATCAGTAGGTCTGCGGAGGCCCTTATCCAGCAGTATGTCCGCGGAGGCCCTTATCCAGCAGTAGGTCTGCGGAGGCCCTTATCAAGCAGTAGGTCTGCGGAGGCCCTTATCCAGCATAAGATCTTGGAGGCCCTTATCCAGCAGTAGGTCTGCGGAGGCCCTTATCAAGCAGTAGGTCTGCGGAGGCCCTTATCCAGCAGAAGATCTTGGAGGCCCTTATCAAGCAGTAGGTCTGCGGAGGCCCTTATCCAGCAGAAGATCTTGGAGGCCTTTATCAAGCTGTAGGTCTGCGGAGGCCCTTATCAAGCAGTAGGTCTGCGGAGGCCCTTATCCAGCAGAAGATCTTGGAGAACCTTATCCAGCAGTAGGTCTGCGGAGGCCCTTATCAAGCAGTAGGTCTGCGGAGGCCCTTATCCAGCAGAAGATCTTGGAGGCCCTTATCAAGCTGTAGGTCTGCGGAGGCCCTTATCCAGCAGAAGATCTTGGAGGCCCTTATCCAGCAGTAGGTCTGCGGAGGCCCTTATCCAGCAGAAGATCTTGGAGGCCCTTATCCAGCAGTAGGTCTGCGGAGGCCCTTATCAAGCAGTAGGTCTGCGGAGGCCCTTATCCAGCAGAAGATCTTGGAGGCCCTTATCCAGCAGTAGGTCTGCGGAGGCCCTTATCCAGCAGAAGATCTTGGAGGCCCTTATCCAGCAGTAGGTCTGCGGAGGCCCTTATCCAGCAGAAGATCTTGGAGGCCCTTATCCAGCAGTAGGTCTGCGGAGGCCCTTATCCAGCATAAGATCTTGGAGGCCCTTATCCAGCAGTAGGTCTGCGGAGGCCCTTATCAAGCTGTAGGTCTGCGGAGGCCCTTATCCAGCAGAAGATCTTGGAGGCCCTTATCCAGCAGAAGATCTTGGAGGCCCTTATCCAGCAGTAGGTCTGCGGAGGCCCTTATCCAGCATAAGATCTTGGAGGCCCTTATCCAGCAGTAGGTCTGCGGAGGCCCTTATCAAGCAGTAGGTCTGCGGAGGCCCTTATCCAGCAGAAGATCTTGGTGCCCCTTATCCAGCAGTAGGTCTGCGGAGGCCCTTATCCAGCATAAGATCTTGGAGGCCCTTATCCAGCAGTAGGTCTGCGGAGGCCCTTATCAAGCAGTAGGTCTGCGGAGGCCCTTATCCAGCAGAAGATCTTGGAGGCCCTTATCAAGCAGTAGGTCTGCGGAGGCCCTTATCCAGCAGAAGATCTTGGAGGCCTTTATCAAGCTGTAGGTCTGCGGAGGCCCTTATCCAGCAGAAGATCTTGGAGGCCCTTATCCAGCAGTAGGTCTGCGGAGGCCCTTATCCAGCAGTAGGTCTGCGGAGGCCCTTATCAAGCAGTAGGTCTGCGGAGGCCCTTATCCAGCATAAGATCTTGGAGGCCCTTATCCAGCAGTAGGTCTGCGGAGGCCCTTATCAAGCTGTAGGTCTGCGGAGGCCCTTATCCAGCAGAAGATCTTGGAGGCCCTTATCCAGCAGTAGGTCTGCGGAGGCCCTTATCCAGCAGAAGATCTTGGAGGCCCTTATCCAGCAGTAGGTCTGCGGAGGCCCTTATCCAGCATAAGATCTTGGAGGCCCTTATCCAGCAGTAGGTCTGCGGAGGCCCTTATCCAGCAGTAGGTCTGCGGAGGCCCTTATCCAGCATAAGATCTTGGAGGCCCTTATCCAGCAGTAGGTCTGCGGAGGCCCTTATCATGCAGTAGGTCTGCGGAGGCCCTTATCCAGCAGAAGATCTTGGAGGCCCTTATCCAGCAGTAGGTCTGCGGAGGCCCTTATCCAGCAGAAGATCTTGGAGGCCCTTATCCAGCAGTAGGTCTGCGGAGGCCCTTATCCAGCATAAGATCTTGGAGGCCCTTATCCAGCAGTAGGTCTGCGGAGGCCCTTATCCAGCAGAAGATCTTGGAGGCCCTTATCCAGCAGTAGGTCTGCGGAGGCCCTTATCAAGCAGTAGGTCTGCGGAGGCCCTTATCCAGCAGAAGATCTTGGAGGCCCTTATCAAGCTGTAGGTCTGCGGAGGCCCTTATCCAGCAGAAGATCTTGGAGGCCCTTATCCAGCAGTAGGTCTGCGGAGGCCCTTATCCAGCATAAGATCTTGGAGGCCCTTATCCAGCAGTAGGTCTGCGGAGGCCCTTATCAAGCAGTAGGTCTGCGGAGGCCCTTATCCAGCAGAAGATCTTGGTGCCCCTTATCCAGCAGTAGGTCTGCGGAGGCCCTTATCCAGCATAAGATCTTGGAGGCCCTTATCCAGCAGTAGGTCTGCGGAGGCCCTTATCATGCAGTAGGTCTGCGGAGGCCCTTATCCAGCAGAAGATCTTGAAGGCCCTTATCCAGCAGTAGGTCTGCGGAGGCCCTTATCCAGCAGAAGATCTTGGAGGCCCTTATCCAGCAGTAGGTCTGCGGAGGCCCTTATCCAGCATAAGATCTTGGAGGCCCTTATCCAGCAGTAGGTCTGCGGAGGCCCTTATCCAGCAGAAGATCTTGGAGGCCCTTATCCAGCAGTAGGTCTGCGGAGGCCCTTATCAAGCAGTAGGTCTGCGGAGGCCCTTATCCAGCAGAAGATCTTGGAGGCCCTTATCCAGCAGTAGGTCTGCGGAGGCCCTTATCCAGCAGAAGATCTTGGAGGCCCTTATCCAGCAGTAGGTCTGCGGAGGCCCTTATCCAGCAGAAGATCTTGGAGGCCCTTATCCAGCAGTAGGTCTGCGGAGGCCCTTATCCAGCAGAAGATCTTGGAGGCCCTTATCCAGCAGTAGGTCTGCGGAGGCCCTTATCAAGCTGTAGGTCTGCGGAGGCCCTTATCCAGCAGAAGATCTTGGAGGCCCTTATCCAGCAGTAGGTCTGCGGAGGCCCTTATCCAGCATAAGATCTTGGAGGCCCTTATCCAGCAGTAGGTCTGCGGAGGCCCTTATCAAGCAGTAGGTCTGCGGAGGCCCTTATCCAGCAGAAGATCTTGGTGCCCCTTATCCAGCAGTAGGTCTGCGGAGGCCCTTATCCAGCATAAGATCTTGGAGGCCCTTATCCAGCAGTAGGTCTGCGGAGGCCCTTATCAAGCAGTAGGTCTGCGGAGGCCCTTATCCAGCAGAAGATCTTGGAGGCCCTTATCAAGCAGTCGGTCTGCGGAGGCCTTTATCCAGCAGAAGATCTTGGAGGCCTTTATCAAGCTGTAGGTCTGCGGAGGCCCTTATCCAGCAGAAGATCTTGGAGGCCCTTATCCAGCAGTAGGTCTGCGGAGGCCCTTATCCAGCAGTAGGTCTGCGGAGGCCCTTATCAAGCAGTAGGTCTGCGGAGGCCCTTATCCAGCAGAAGATCTTGGAGGCCTTTATCGAGCTGTAGGTCTGCGGAGGCCCTTATCCAGCAGAAGATCTTGGAGGCCCTTATCCAGCAGTAGGTCTGCGGAGGCCCTTATCCAGCAGTAGGTCTGCGGAGGCCCTTATCAAGCAGTAGGTCTGCGGAGGCCCTTATCCAGCAGAAGATCTTGGAGGCCCGTATCCAGCAGTAGGTCTGCGGAGGTCCTTATCAAGCAGTAGGTCTGCGGAGGCCCTTATCCAGCAGAAGATCTTGGAGGCCCTTATCCAGCAGTAGGTCTGCGGAGGCCCTTATCAAGCAGTAGGTCTGCGGAGACCCTTATCCAGCAGTAGGTCTGCGGAGGCCCTTATCAAGCAGTAGGTCTGCGGAGGCCCTTATCCAGCAGAAGATCTTGGAGGCCCTTATCAAACTGTAGGTCTGCGGAGGCCCTTATCAAGCAGTAGGTCTGCGGAGGCCCTTATCCAGCAGAAGATCTTGGAGGCCCTTATCCAGCAGTAGGTCTGCGGAGGCCCTTATCATGCAGTAGGTCTGCGGAGGCCCTTATCCAGCAGAAGATCTTGGAGGCCCTTATCCAGCAGTAGGTCTGCGGAGGCCCTTATCCAGCAGAAGATCTTGGAGGCCCTTATCCAGCAGTAGGTCTGCGGAGGCCCTTATCCAGCATAAGATCTTGGAGGCCCTTATCCAGCAGTAGGTCTGCGGAGGCCCTTATCCAGCATAAGATCTTGGAGGCCCTTATCCAGCAGTAGGTCTGCGGAGGCCCTTATCCAGCAGAAGATCTTGGAGGCCCTTATCCAGCAGTAGGTCTGCGGAGGCCCTTATCCAGCAGAAGATCTTGGAGGCCCTTATCCAGCAGTAGGTCTGCGGAGGCCCTTATCCAGCAGAAGATCTTGGAGGCCCTTATCCAGCAGTAGGTCTGCGGAGGCCCTTATCCAGCAGAAGATCTTGGAGGCCCTTATCCAGCAGTAGGTCTGCGGAGGCCCTTATCCAGCATAAGATCTTGGAGGCCCTTATCCAGCAGTAGGTCTGCGGAGGCCCTTATCAAGCAGTAGGTCTGCGGAGGCCCTTATCCAGCAGAAGATCTTGGAGGCCCTTATCAAGCTGTAGGTCTGCGGAGGCCCTTATCCAGCAGTAGGTCTGCGGAGGCCCTTATCCAGCAGTAGGTCTGCGGAGGCCCTTATCCAGCAGTAGGTCTGCGGAGGCCCTTATCCAGCAGTAGGTCTGCGGAGGCCCTTTTCCAACAGTAGGTCTGCGGAGGCCTTTAGTTAATGAAGTTTTTTATAAATAAGGGAGTAAGCTATATTAGTTTTAAATTCAAACAGTGCAATACAAACAATCTTTTCCAAATCACTTATACATCTTATAAGCTACCACCACTCCGGCAAACACAAAGACAATTGCAGAAAACTTATACAACAAGTTATATAAGACCTTATTCTGACCACCAACAGAGTACACAATCAAGTTGTTCATAACAAACACTTGGTTACTCTCTTCAATGAATGCTTCTTGCTCTTCTTTTGTCATTTTGTCTGCTATCTCGTTCATGGCTTGTCTGAAATCTTTCTTTAGTTGGGGGATGTCTGTTCCAGTGAAGTCTGTCAATTTGTCTGTGTATGTTTCTTCTTTTGAGTTTTCTGAAACAAAAGTGAGCATTTTATAGAATGGTTTTGGTAAGAACAGTTGAAGCTAAATTAATTCATCAATAAAAATGCTACCTACATATAGAGATTTGAGAGCAAGGTGTTTGGTCTCCTAGGTACTAAGTGGGTCCGCCAGAGAGTATACTACCCAGCAGAGCCACAAAGAAATGTTATATCTCGTTTTCTTGTATACAAGGTTAGTCAGAAAGGGGGTACTAATCCGAAAGGGTACACATAATAATGAATAACTTTTGTTCTACAACTTTTCCCAAAACTCAATAGTTTAAGAGAAACAGCTGTTCAAAAATCTTAAAAAAAAAACTCTAATATCTATCTATCCCCAGTTATGATCAGCTGTTTACATTTTAGGTCATATTTGGAGTCATGAATTAGAAGCACCATTTTGTGAATTTGTAACTAAAGCAGGGATGAAGAATTTTTGAAAAAAGTAAAATAAAAATCATTTTATTCGTTTTTTTTTATCGAATTTTGAAATTTTAACACTTGCTTTCAAACAGTCATCAGCGATACTATAAGTGGGCTTCGGATTAGTACCCCCTTTCCGACTAACCTTGTAGATACAATAATTAATGGTATATGTACATTATGTAACTTTATATTCCACTATGATTGATCTCTATTAATTATGGTGGCTTTGTTGCAGAGCAGCACACATACTTTCTCAGTTTGCTATAATGGTAAAGTGAACATCAAGCATTATATCTTTGTAAAGGACATCATTGCTTTTGGGCTAAATTTGAAAGTGCCAAAGTAAAAGAATGTTATATTCTGTTAGAATATTTTATACTATTAATTTGTTACTATGGCACAAAATCTGTCGGGGTCATTCTCTGCCAAGTGAAATAAGTACAAAAAAAAACATACTTTTTAGATAAAGGCATAACAGTGATGTAATAAAATTAGTAGGTTTTTATACAGGGAAGCATCATCATGAGTATGTTATATTAGGTCTCTGAAGTTTAAGTCCATTGTACTAACTAGTTATATTTTTGAATAAAATGTTGTTTGAGTTCATTTAAATGTTTGTGACAGTGGACACCATTTCCTAAAACTTGTTTACAACCATGCATAAACAAATGTAGGTATTCCTGAAAACCAGATCAAAATCCATTCAGCAGTTATAGGTAAAATTGTGCATGGACAAACAGACAGAGGAGGTGGGGGATTTTGTTTCATAAATGTAGTGATCTTAGTTTATTCAACTAACTGAACAAATACCATAATCCTATAATTACCATTTCCAAACATCCTCCGTTTCTTGGCCAGGATCTGTCCTCCACTCAGCAGTCCTAGGTACAGATGGTAGACATACGCCATCAGCAGCGTTGGGTTTGACCTCTCCAGCTCTTCTAAATGCTCAATATAGTTCTCCAGGGCTAGGGCTTTGGGTATTGTGTGCCAGTCTTCACCTAAATAGTGTGCTAGATCCTCTTCAAAAGCTTTCTTTCTGTAATATAAGATAGGTTTTGAGTTTATCATGTATTAACTGAAAAATTCAGTGGAGGTGATCTTTATCAATAACTGAGTATGAATTCCAGATTGGACAACTGATTTCCTAATGTTATCATGTCATGAGCTACTAAAATAATTACTCATCAATAGTTGGTCTCAAGACAGAATACAACCTGCTGAAGCTCATGGGTAGCAAAAAATAAAGAGGTGATATGTTTGTCGCGTATGCTCTACCTGGTGCGTGTGTAAGGCATTAAGAGAAAGAGTAGGACTCTTAAATTTATTAATGCTAGGCATTTATCATATACAGGGTGTCCGGTAAAGAATGGATAATCCAGCATATGATTGAGGAGGGGGTCAAGGCCTAACCGAAACACCCCCCTGTATGTTCTACTTTTTTTTTTCGATATTGTTGCATTCAAGTTTTTCACTTTCCCTACAAATTGCCCCAAAATAGCGTACAAAAATCGCTTTAACTTCTAAACCACAGATAATCGTAGAACATACATGGGGGTGATCCAGATAGGCCTTGACTGCCTTCACAAGCACATGCTGGATTATCCATTCTTTACTGGACACCCTGTATAATTCATACCCCATAAGGGTATTGACAAAATTTTTAGATCTCTTGACTGTGACTCTGACCAGCCTTGGCCATGACCTAATTTCAAGGCTCGATCTATGCCTGAAGGTGATGGATGTGCCATAAATTATATTTAATTTAATAATTCTACAATTACAAGCAGTGGAATTTCCTGCGGAGTCTGTGTTTCCTGATAGCTACAACCTTGGGGTCTTTAAATCAAGAGTAAATATGTTACTTCTAGGCAAGCATGCTTTACCATCAACCACATCATCGCTTACCATCAGGCGAGGTAGTGGACAAACGCAAGCCCACAGATAAATAAAAAAATTATAATAAGTACAAACCTGTAGAGAGCCTTATTGACAAAAAGTTTGTCAAAGTCAGGCATATTCAGCCTCTCCTTAGCATCTTCGAGGAAGCCGAAAATGTGGTAAAATATAAACAGTCCACCACCCCATACTTCTTCATCTCTTAAAGCTGAAAAACCAGTAGTTCAATGTATTGAGAAATAATTTACATCCTTTTTTGTTGGATGGGGTACTACGCTTGTCACAAAGTCAGAGGGGGGGCAAGGAGAAAGGTTCATTTCAGATTTTGATTTCAGCTTATCACTTATGTTAATCATCAAACTCAATCAATATTCACTCTAAGGCGGTTCCCCCACAGTGATGCAAGTCAGATCGACAACAACCACTTGTGTACTACAGATGCCACAGATTTGTGCAATTCAGTGAGACAATGCTAAAATCGTTCTGACACATGTTGCACTGACTTGCATCACTGGGGGAACCGCCTAAACATGGATCTCCACTAACCACAACAATAGATGGTAAGAAAGATAGGTATAATTATCATAAAGGTCCAGTTACCATCACAAATTTTGAGGCTTGAACCTTTTTGCGCAGTAGTTGATTTTGTATGCAATATTGCTACTGTGCATCAGTCAGCACTCAAGGTCCATGCCAGTTATTGTGCTATACTAACCTTATTCAGGGAAACAAAAAATTGAATACAAACATACAACTACCCACTTTTTAAATAATTCCTTTGTTTGGTGTCAATTACATGAAACACAATAGCAATTCTTGGTACAGTGGGTAGTTTACTTACATTAAGTCTCTTGTTTCCCTGAATACGGTATAGGGGAACAATTGGTGACAGTTTTATGTTGCTTCAGCAATGCACACATGGATGCTGCAGACTGTTCTCTTAAAATAATGTGTTATTTATCTTTTTTATGCCAGCTGTACTCTCGCCGAGAGAGTCCGAGCCGCGCTATCGCTGTCCATAACGTTTAACACCAAACAGCAAAGTACAACATTCAAAACTCGGGCTATCTCGAGAAGACTGTACAACCAACATCACTAGTATTCTTTGCCGAGAACCACGCGGGTACCGTACTTATTGTACCATTCTTTTAATAAATCAAAATTACCGGTGGGAAAACCACAAGTCTACAACTGCGTAGACAATATTGAACAATGACTGTCCAAATCATGACAAAGAATATCTAGACAAAAATACATCACCAAATATTTTCCTATATTTCTACAAATATTACAAAGAAGCTTATCAATCACGTAAAAATTATCATAAAACTTACAAAGAGCGAATTTTGCGTTGACTAGAGCATCACTGATATTGTGTATTTTTCTCGTAGCTTTCCGCATGCGGGTTGTAAATAAATCACCATTTTCCGACATATTTTAGTCTAGAATCGTTGTTAAAGCGCTCAAAAGTTGTCGCACTCGCGAAATAATGAATTATCGAAACTGAATAGTAACCCTAGGTCACCAGTATTAATCAAAGTGATGACAAAAAACGAGATAACTTTTTGACTTTTGAAAAATTGTCTCAACCCTTTAACTGCTGCGGGGAATTCGACAACTTTCACGACTAGGAGCGGGTCGTTTCGACCTATTCGCTCAAATAATATATTAGTTATGTCACATCACATTATCAGGGGGCTTACCAATAATAACCTCTTAAAGCAGGACAGAAGCAGTGTTGCTAGCCGTGTCTTGTCAAAAGTAACCTGAAATGGATAAAAAAGTAACCTTTTAGTGTGAAGTAACCTTTCACTTTTTTTTTCACACACACACATTATGAAGATTAAAGGTTGATAGACAGATGTTGGTTGTGTTAACTTACAGAAATATGGATAATTTAGTAATGTTATCTATTTTAAGTTGCATTGACCAGCTATTTTTTCTAAACACCTGAAATTAAGGACACAATGTAATGTGTGAAATAAAAAGTATAGAAAATACACCTACCGATTCAAAACATTCTTACAAGAATCATTTAAAAATGTTTTGTAAAAAAATACATCAATAGATACATACCTTCGCCTTTGTAATCCTTGTCATATTTTATTTAAGTTAATTTAAGTTTTGAGCATCACTTTCGTTGGCTCAAATGATGTCGCATTTTTTATGGTTCCTTTGTTCATTTTACAAATTCCGCAAAATCACCTAAAAGTAACCTTTTGAGTTGTGCAACCTCGAAGTAACCTGAAGGAGTTAAAAAATCACCTAAAAGGTTACAAAAGTAACCTTCTGGCAACGCTGGACAGAAGTTGCCTGGAAGTTGAACTGCCCTGTTTTTTTGTACTATGCCATCGTTAGAGCAGGCCTGCTACGTTGTCGTTTATGAAATCCGTTCACCTTTTTTTTTGTATAGACTTTTCGTACCATGAACAAGCTTAACTGTTCAATTTGGTTGAATAGTCGTTCACCTTTTTACTGTCATGGTACGATTTTTAGCGATTCAGAAGCAGGCCTGCTTTTGAACGGAAGTTGACTGGCTGGTATTTGAGCGTTTTCATAAGAGGTCATGGTAAGCCCCCAGTTTCTTACATAATCACATGAGTCAATATCACTACAGTAGTACGTATAGTTTATTGAGTTAATAATTTGCATTTTGCTTCATTTACTAACTTATTTTATTTCAGCACAGCATCCTAATTGTGTAACACACTCGCAATCACAATAGCTTTCATTTTGACAATACAACAATATTCACTGTGTGATTCATAGATATTGCGAAAACGAGTTGGTAAAACATACGGTATACATTTAATGTAAACATTGTTTAACTGTCAAAATGAAAGCAATACTACGCACGATCGCCAGGATGTTTTACAACTAGGCGTCGTGTCGTCCTAAATTGCAACCAGTCGCAAGAACATGCGATCGTACAATTAATGCTCAATCAAACACCTTAATTCATGAGTGAGATTCAATAGTGTTTTAATGACGAATTTTTTTATTACCTACTCAAACAATTTAGGGCCGATTTTTCAATCGTCAGATAAATTTTATCCAACGAATAAATATGACGGTTTGATAGATTTTCTATACAAAAGATGTCAAAACTTCAAACTTATTCCCCAGATAAAAGTTATCTGACGGTTGAAAAATCAGCCCTTAGTCCTAAAAAGCCGTCGTAATTTCAATAAAAAATATTATAATTGATAAGATTTGATTAGGCATTTGTACAATCACATCGATTGGTCGTGCAAGTATGCAAGTTAGGAGTGTTAAGACTATCATTATGCCTCTCTTATTTTTTGTTAGATGTGTAGGTTGGTAATAGAATAAGAAAGTAAATGTTTAAGTTTTTTCAACTAGCAGTCTAGCATGTCAATAATGTTTCAAACCCCAGAATAACCCATGACAAAGAATGATTGGACATTGGACCATACATCTGTAGGAGATCTAGTTGGTCATTCATACACCTACTTATTTTACTTTGACCAAAGCTTAAGCAAGTTAGGGTTAACGACTCAGCTGTTTGAACTATTAATTTGTCATAATTGACATTTGCGTTTAATTACTGCAACAGCAAAAGTGTATAAAATAACCAAGTATAACAACAAATATTCGTATTATAATGGAAGTGCGATATTATTTAATAAAAATGATATTTCATAATTTGATTCCAGTTGATAAATATATGAAAAATTAATGAGGGAAAGTTTTTCTATGAGATTTGCAGTCGGTAGTAGTCAACAAAACGTGCGACCGGTTACACTAATATTTTTACACTGTGGTCGTTGTAGTTTTTTATAGAAGTTTATTAGATTGATAACAATAAAAATTTAAATTAATGAACATTACAAGGCCGGCTCTGTTATTCTTAGCACTTTACTACCGTAACAAAATTTCTGGTTGTTCAGAGTTTATAGTTTATTTACAATAATGGGTGATTCTCCTAAAATTAAGGTAAATACATGACCCTATCTTGGTAATAATTTAATATGTTTCTTCAAGTTCTTTAAAAAACTTTTACATGTAATAATTACGAAATAATTATTCAAGACGACTCAAGGGTATTGAGTTTATTTTTTCGACTATTTGATTTAAAAGTATGTTAACGAATTTGTTTATATATTGATAAAAACTAATCAGTTTGACTTTGACATTTCCCGAATTGTTATCTAACCTCACTTACTCGTTCGTATCTAAATTAATAAATCGCAATGGCTTATGACTTAAAACAAGAAGAAGATGTGAAGGAATACATAGAAAATCTCGGTATCGAGTACCGCTTCGGTTGCTACAAAGAGAACAAACCAGAAGTTTGTCATCTTTTGGGCGACTACTTGGAGTCCATAAAAAAGGATTTCGATAAGGCAGCAAAGGTTTACAAAAGCAACTGTTTGGATTATAAATTCGGAAAATCATGTCTAAAGATCGGGAACTACACGCTAGTGGGTCGTGGGAGGGAGAAAGGTGACGCTAACGAAGCATTGAACTACTTTGAAAAAGGGTGTGAATATAATGAGCCGGGAGCGTGTTTGCACGCTGGTATGCTGCTGACCGCTACCGGTCCCGGCATTAATGTGAAGCGAGATGTTCCTAAAGGTAAGATATTGATGTATAAGCAGTAGTTACTGTCAGTAGCAAGGTTTAATAACGCTATTCGTTGGGAAGCTGTAAGGCCCACTTTCCCAAAAGAAAATTTGTTGGTCAGAGGATCGTCTAGGGGCGTTTAGTTAGCCTAGGCTGGTGAAGTTTGTATGGCTGATGACAGGAATTGTGTTGGCTAGCCCTGGGTTATTACTATTCTAAATATTATATTGCATAAGTCAACCTAAGGATACTAAACAGATGAAATATTATCTAAAGTATTCGAGTTTTGCCTAATATGGTTTAGGTATGTTAAATATTTTGATAAGTTATTCAGACGGTTCAATAATTTGTGTAGAAAAGTAATTTGTCAATTAGTTTTGTATGATGCAATCTAAACAATTTTCATGAAACAAACAATAAAAATGTCTGAAACATTTAAGCTGTTACAATACCTGAAGATACACTAGTCCAAACTCAGACAAATAAAACATTTACCCCCTTACTTATAAAATATTGTCATTTATAAACACATTTTTAAATTATACTTCTTGTCCTTGTCATTTGTATACCAATGAATAGAGATGGCAATAGATGTTAAACCCATTTTAGTTAAACAACCTTAACCATTTTTATAAGTAAGGGTGGAAATGTTAAAACTGTGCTAAAAGAGAGTAAATTATATTCACATAGAAAAACCATTAAGTACACACTTTCTAAAACAATTCTATAGTTAACTTGCTAACAATAACTAAAAATGTCAACTATATTTTCAGGTTACAACTACCTCAAGAAGAGCTGTGACTACAATGACCCCATGGCATGCCACTACCTATCCGGAATGTACCTGACCGGTGTCCCAAAGAACGTAGAAGAATTCAACCCGCACAGGCCCGACAAAAATAAAAACATTGAATTCCTCATCAAGTCCGATAAAACGCAAGCATTTAACTACGCAAAGAAAGCTTGTGAACTCGGTAACATGTACGCCTGTGCCAACGTTAGTATGATGTACAAAAAAGGTGACGGTGTAGAAAAGAATCAAGATGAATCTAAGAGATACTTTGATATCGCACAAGCTATACAGAAAGCGCATGAAACAACGAAAGAAGTTAAGTTCCAGCAAGGATTGGATGGCAAATAGTATTATATGTTCATCAGAATATGCATTTATGTTGAACGTTGCATAGTGTTAGGTTTTGTAGATAACTTCAAATGTACAAAATAAATTATTGTTACATAACACTTTGTTTCTTGTAAAGCCTTTGAATTAAACAAATTTAGTTCAGTCCAAAAAGATAAGGCGATAGTGTCCTCGTGCATAATGATGACTGTGAAAGTTTGCGCAAAATTTTTTTTTTTTTTTTTAAACGTTGCCCCTCACTTAAGGTTTTTCTTGCATCGTGGGTGCGTTTACAGACACAAATCTCACATACACAAACGCCCAGACCCGAAACAACCATCTGTAGGCCATACCGCCATACAACTTTTTGTTCCGTCTGGAAATCGAACCCACAACCCGTAGCGCAGAAGCCAATCGCTTAGCCATATGCGTCAATAATATTATACGCATCGTGCTCGTACTGTCCATCACTTCTAAAGAGGACTCTAATAGAAAAAGGCAATCGCGATTCTATCCGATTTTTGATAACTGACTTAATGTAAGCAGCAAAATAATGATCCTGTCTCATTACAGTCAGCATCAAATATACATATAGGGACGAACAGACTGTTCATACGAAAGAAATTAAACTTTACCGCAATGGGATAACATTTTGTCACAATGACAGGTATTGTGTACTGTGTTTATACCGAAACACCCCTTGTATCATTTTGAACAGTCTATTCGTCCCGATATAATTGATTCTGACTAAAGGCGTCACGTCATCATATATTATATCAAGTAATTAACGTTCACAGCCTTCATGATCATGGTCTGCTTCCGAATTGCGTATCACGTTTGTAATTTCAATAGCTTTCATTTTGATAATACAACCACGTTTGTATTTGCTTCGTGAATACAACAATATTCATTGCGTGGTACATAGTTGTGGAGAAGTCGGATTGTTAATACATATGTTGCTATGAAAATTGTTGACCTGTGAAAGTCAAAGCCATAGCGATTACGAGACGTACCGAATCGATATGGCTTTGACTCGCAATAGGCATGTTGACAGCATCAATAAATTGCAAATCTAATTAGTCCGCCAGTTAGAGTTTTGAAAAGTAATGGACTCGTATTTTTTGTTTTGTTAAATCTATGAATATTTGGAACGATAAAACGCATCAATACTCGATAGTGGGGGCTTGTGACGTCAGAAGCAAGTAAAAATTGTACTTGCTTGTGACGTTTTGCCAATTTTAAAAGTGTCGTATCTTCGTCAATTTTGGTTTACGTAACAAAAGAAAAAATACGGCTCAAATATTTTTTGATAATCTAACTGACGGAATAATTAGATTTTTTCTGTCAAATACCCTATTTGTAAGTGTTTTGCGCAATTAGGATGCAGATCATGGGCCTTCCAATTGTAAGACAAAAATTGCTTGTAAATCTCATTTGATTATTCTGAAAACTATTATAAATAAATACTAGACCACTGCAGCATATTCTATGACTGTGTTACCACGACACAGCTACACAGTGCATCCAATGAATTTTCAGAAAAGATTTTGTTATAGCCACGCTTCGAAGGTAGATTAGTGATCGTATCCATGTGGCCATGATCGCAGTAGAGGGCTCTGATCCATATGTTCTTAACACAGTCCTTTACTCACCGTAAGAGCTAGCGCGTACGGGTGACTTGTCACCGTGACAATTTCATCACTCTTCTAAAATTTAAGAGTATGATGAAAATGAAATGAAAAATGTTTTATTAATTTTAACAAGTAAACCTTAGCAACTAGTGATAGAAGCCTCCTTTTAAGCAAATAAGCCTGTGTTAGGAGACTCCGCTCTTCCATAACTTAAATAACCAATAATTTACTTGTTTTTGGACACCATGCAATTCCTTTAGAACGTCGTGATATTTGACTGCTTTTTAAACAGTAATCTATTCATGGTAAATTGTCCTATATCTCTTTAATTACTAACGGAACATCATTGATACTTGGCAACATGTTGCAGACACTTACAAGGTTTGTATAAACGTGAAAATGTAGACCCCAAAGTGCATACTTTAAGAACTAAGACCTAATAAGCGTATTTTACGTTTATATTTTTATCTTTTAAGCCCTACGATTTTTTCTAAATCTGTTTTTTAAACAAATATAAACAAATTCAAAACAACGTATGTAAAAATCTACAGCTCTCTGTGTAAGCGCTTTATATGAAAACTAGCTAATGGCCAAACGTTCGCGTAGCGGAAACTTGAATTTCTCCGAAGTTTATGCATGCACTAATTTTATTCATACATACACAATTACACACAAATACACACTAATTTTTGGACGCATCTCCTTTCTTCCAAAGTCTATGGATTAAAAAAAGTTCCGCCAGGACAACGTTCGCCCAGCGGAATCAGTTTTTGGTGAATTTCTCCACAATGGCTGCGTGCACAAATTTTTTTTTACCATACACAATTATACGACGTCATACACTAAATATCTGCATAATTAAAATCTTTAAATTCAACAACATTCCGCTGCGCGAACGCACACCGTAACATCTAGTAGACTTGAAAGAGTGACAAGATTTCCACGGTGACAAAAGCCACCCGTGCGCGATTTTATAAGAGTGATATAAATTGTCACGGTGACAAGTCACCCGTGCGCGCTTAGGCTTAGTGACATCTGCGGTTGGAGAGAGGGTAGCCTGTGCCGAGACCGGTAACCGGCGTGCGCTCTGCCTAGCGCAGTTTCCAGTCCAACCAGATGCGGTTGAATACCAGTATTTTACACGTAACGACTGCCATCAGACCTCCACAACCCAGTTACTGGGCAGTATCGGCATTGCCCAGTAACTGGGTATCCTAAGGTTACCGGTGTGCGCTGTGCAACAGATCACACTCACGTAGTGTATTTTCTATACAATCTAAAACTTGGGACAGATCGGGATCATTGGCGGCTCAGGGTTCGACGATCCTACTCTATTCGAGAACCAAGTCGAGAAGGAAGTGACTACGCCGTTCGGGAAGCCGTCAGATGTGTTGATTGAGGGACAGATCAAGGGAGTTCCCTGTGTGTTGCTGGCACGGCATGGCAGAAAGCATCAGTATCAGCCAAGGTATTGTACAATCATTATTATTTTAGCCTCCCCACAGACTGCTACAATGAACGGTTATTCATCACGTTCGGCCAATGGATTGGTGATCACAATGATTAGCACTAAAAGGGATGCTGCCTGGCCCACGAGGGCCAGAGG
Source organism: Amphipyra tragopoginis (assembly GCA_905220435.1). Classification (NCBI taxonomy): domain Eukaryota; kingdom Metazoa; phylum Arthropoda; class Insecta; order Lepidoptera; family Noctuidae; genus Amphipyra; species Amphipyra tragopoginis. The sequence continues at coordinate 11,534,574 of HG992015.1, read as the reverse complement.
CCTTAGACTCTTTAGGGTACTTACGACACCCACGAGACAAAAGCGGGAGGTTTTTTTTGTTCAGCACCATCAGCACAGTTAACTACTACCTACTTAGCGTATCGCCAAGGGCAGAATAAAACGGGCACGTGCCCTAGAAAAAAATACTGTGTCCTCCCTTGTCTATCGCAGTTTGCAGTCCTCGGCTTGACGTGAGCGTGGGGTCGTTATAGCTTCGATAGTCAATGGAACAGCTGTGTTCTTTTCTGTGCTAGCATTCAGACGAGACTGACGTTTAGGGAAGCTTAAATGTAGACAGTAGCGGATCTAGCTATTAGCTCAGGATGGTCAAGAGTCATACAGCAATCTAAATAACAATTCAATTAGGTAGGTACATTTCTGTGAGTTTTAGGCCACCAACTTCTTTCAATATCCGTATTTCTTTTATAAACGAGGCACGAGTTCCTGGACGTCATCTTAGGGGGTGGTCATGTCCCACGTGACTATCCCCTAGATCTGCCACTGGCCCTTTTCTCCTACATCTTAAATCTATTGTTATTTTTTATGATCTTAACCTCGGCAGCCAGGTTGCAGTATTCCAACTACTATACTATAGCTTCACTTTACACTGAGCCGAGTCCGCGTTTCGTATGTGTCACGAAACTTATTGCTCGGTCGACTCGGGTGATATCGACACGACCGACCAGCCGTCTGGTCCGAGTCGACCGAGAAAAAAGGTCCGCAAAACGAACGTCAAAGTTTCGGATCGAAATGGAACAACGACCTTATCAAATATACGACCAAAATATTGTCAAACAACGAACTATTAGATGTCAATTAACATTTGACCAAATGTGAATTAATATTTGGGAGTACGGTGAACGAAAGACAAAATGTCAAATCGCGAAAATAGAATCGATCGTCGGATCCGAAACACTTTCGTGGTTGGAAAACGTGCAATTCGTCAGCCGAAACTTCGTAGTTCGTTTTTCGGAGTAGCCTAGACAGGAAAAATCATAGTCTTGACTGTGGGACACGCACAGATAAACTATATCTTCTGAAATAGTAGGTACCTAAAGTCCCCGTCACGAGAAGCTATAAATTTTGTAAATAAAGAACTTCTACAAAGTTACGTAGCGACAATTCAATCAACAACAAATAATCCCAAATTCAATCAACTCAAAGTTACATACGTGTAATACGAAACTAACGAGCAATTTCACTTAGTCGGGTTATATTTTAGCGATATAAAGCGCTATCGTCTAATGTTTTGTGGTACCGGAACGTGTCTGACTCATGGAACGTCAACTTTTGGCCCGCCATTTTGAAGTAAGTTCACACTGACGCTGTCAATGCTGTCATTTGAGTTTTGAATGCGTTTCAGTTTGTTTGTGTTGTTTTCGTAGATTATTATTTATTATTATACAAGGTTAGTCAGAAAGGGGGTACTAATCCGAAAGGGTGTTATAGTACACATAATAATGAATAACTTTTGTTCTACAACTTTTCCCAAAAGTCAATAGTTTAAGAGAAACAGTTGTTCAAAAATCTCAAAAAAAAATCTCAAAAATCTATCTATCCCCAGTTATGATCAGCTGTGTTTACATTTTAGGTCATATTTGGGGTCATGAATTAGAAGCACCATTTTCTGAATTTGTGACTAAAGCAGGGATGAAGAATTTTTGAAAAAACTAAAATAAAAATCAATTTATTTGGAAAAAAAAAATATCGAATTTTGAAATTTTAACACTTGCTTTCAAACAGTCATCAGTGATACTATAAGTGGGCTTCGGATTAGTACCCCCTTTCCGACTAACCTTGTATAAATAAAATAAAAACCATTATATAAAAATAAAAATCATTACAAAACTGTTTTTTTTTATTTGTTCCAAAGGTTGCGAACCCCTAAATGTGTGTTTACAAAATTTATAGCTTCTCGCGACGGGGACTTTATGTGTAAGCAACTAACAAAAGCATTTTCTTCCAGCGATGTGAACTACCGTGCCAACATCTGGGCTCTGAAGCAAGTTGGATGTACTCACATCCTCGCGACCACGGCCACTGGCTCCCTCGTGGAGGAATACAAGCCGGGCGACCTCGTCATATTGAACGATTTTATTGACAGGTAAGCTTTGTAATTTCAATAAGGAATATAGGTTTAAATTATCAAAATAAATATCTTTGAATCCAGTCAATAAAAAATAACCGGCGCCGGAGTAGCCCAGTGTAAAAACGTCCTTATTGTCTGTCGAAGTACCGCCGTTAATTAAAACGAAGTGAGGGTAGGTCGGAAAAATTCTCACTACACGAATGCTTCGTCAGCGCCAGTCTACCCGTGTCCACAGCATTGAGTTATATGTACTACGTACTAGAGAAGCCATTTCAAACAAAAATCTGCGCGTCACTTGTTGACAGCGGGGCAAGCGGGGGGGTGTTATGTTCTCAAAGATAACAATCAATGCGCGCAGATGCGAAATGTTTTTTATTATGCCTATCCTACTTGAAACTGTGTGAACTTACACAGGGATTAAATAAAAATATAATCCAACTGCAAAAATATTTTAATTTCCTATAAATAATATAATTTTAGTCAGTTTCTGCCGTTTGGTATACGAGTAATAATAATCCACAGTTTGATCAGTTTTTGTTTCGTGATGCAATCTAATTTTTGTATACTGATTTATTATGGCTCGAATTAAATGGATTCTATGATTGAATGTTGATGGCTGATTCAGTGAATGTTGATTCAAACTTACTAAATACTTCTTTCCCAATGAAATGCTTCAGGGTGTTTACGGTTATATAATTAAAATCATATTTGGAGGCAATACTTACTTCCACCGCTTTGCCGTATTAAATTACGTATGATCTTTTCCGTTGTCAATCATATTATGTACACGTCTTCTGCAGAATAACATAGACCACCCATGTCTTTTATAGTTATAAGTCTTAGAATACAGAAAGATCTGTATTCTGAGTTATAAGTGTGTGATGTGGAAGTTTAATTGGTGTAGTCAAACTGTCAATGCAATCTTCACATTTTAACTTTTTGGTTAATTGTCTAGACACATGTCCAGATATACAGGATGTTAACGAATTCGTGTAATTTCTTAAAACCACATGATCTACTACTGGTGTACATTGGCCCCGCACGGGAATTAGCCTGATTAAAAATAGTTTTTTTTTTTCATGCGGTATTGGTAAGTGATCGTATATGATGATCGTGTATGAGGAGCTCGTGGCTAAATAATTACAGCCGCATAGACCGATCTTCCGGGTTAAGCCACGCTTGCCGAGGTTGGTCTGTGGATGGGTGACCATTTACCATAGCGAGTTTCCTCCGTGCCTCGGAAAGCACGTAAAGCCGTTGGTCCCGGCTGTCATTTGTAGATCTTTGACAGTCGTTACTGATGGTCAGAAGCCAGAAAGTCTGACAACCAGTCTTACCAAGAGTAACGTACACCTACCCAAATTGGTCCGCCCACCATAATGCGACCACTAATTGTTACTGCATTTTTTTATTAACACAGTGTATTATTAAGCTAGGTCTTATTGGAATTTGAAACTACACTTTTAACTTTGTTTACCACTAAAAGAGATTTTATAGATATTTGTTTTGTTTCGCGATAATATTACGATTCATAACGAAACGGTGCATTAAGCGCGTTTTTAATAGTCAAAACGTCAAAACCAGACATGGGACAATTAGAGAGTTCTGTAAAGATTTAAACTGAATTTAGTAAGTTTAAAGTTTATGTGGTATAGTATAATCGATAGACTTGAGTTACGAGTAGTTAATAGATGATTTAGTTTAAAATTAGTATGCAAAACTTATCAAAATAAAGTGGACGGTGTTATAGCTAGTAACACTACAGTACTGATCGATTACCGACCGGAGGTCGGTATAGGGGCAATTACCGTGTTCACTTTAACTGATAAAATTATATTTGAGTTATAATAAATCAAACCTAGAAATAATTTTTATTATTTACCTATTTGATAAAGAATCTTGTGACCGAAATACGACCTACTTTATATTGTTTATTTATTTCGATAACTGTATTTTACTTTCATGAAAATTCATTATTAGCACCGTCGTTTATGGAGAAAAGCAGTATAATACTTACATGATTTTCAATTAACTGTACTTGTTATTGGTTTTATTCTAATATAATTTATTTCTAAAAAATGTTTACTATCTATCGACATTGTTTATTTCTCTAAAAATATTAAACTTTTCAATAATTGAAGTAGCTGAAAAGCGGTCGGTTGTTAGGTAACCGTTTTACATCATTTCATAATACCGTCCACCCTCAAAGCTTATCGTGATTTGTACTCATTTCGAAGAGCTTAAACTTTTTAGCTGAAACTTAAAGTTTATATGACTACATTGTAGACTTTATGTTAGCACCTTTCGGCTCCTTTATCTGACCTTGGATATCAATCAACTAGGAAAAGAGTGCCCATTGAGACAAACCGAACGAGCTGAAACCATTGATAAAACAAAACAACTCGAAGGGCTTACATTAATACATTGTGGAGTAGACGGATTTTTTCTGTGACAGTCATTTGTATTTGGATTCCGACCTCATTTCCAGAATCATCATACCCAAAAACCATAGACAAGAAACCATACTCATGAAAATAACTTTTTGAATTTTGACTCATCCTTGGCATCAGCACCGCTGAAAATTATGGAATTGACATGACGAATCATTTCCAAATTTTTATGGCGACCATCTTAGATTTTGAAGGTGCCCTCGTTTTCTTCATCAGCACACCCGAATTCCATGGAATTAACACCATAACGACTAACTCTTAAATTTTCATGGCTGCCATCGTGGACTCTGGGTTTTTCCACAATTTTGGCATCAGCAGCCCCGAAAACCATGGAATTGACACCCGTAATTAATAATTTTCAATTTTTACATCCGCCACCTTGGATTTTGGTTTTGCCCACATTTTCGGCATCAGCAGGCCCGAAAACCATGGAATTGACACCCATGACGAATCATTTCCAAATTTTCATGGAGACCATCTTGGATTTTGAAGTTGCCCTCGTTTTCTTCATCAGCACACCCGAATGCCATGGAATTAACACCATGACGACTAACTCTTAAATTTTTATAGCCGCCATTTTGGATTTTGGTTTTGCCCAAATTTTTGGCATCAGCAGCCCCGAAAACCATGGAATTGACACCCGTAATTAATAATTTTCAATTTTCACATCCGCCATCTTGGATTTTGGTTTTGCCCACATTTTCGGCATCAGCAGGCCCGAAAACCATGGAATTGACACCCATGACGAATAATCAGTAATTTTGTATAACCGTCATCTTGTATTCCGAAATCGACCTATTTTTTGGCATGGGCACCCAAATAACCCATGCAAATAAGAGTTTTGTTACAATAAACGCATTTGTTACAACTAGATTAAAGTAATAAAAAAAGGTTAATTATTTAATATAACTTCAGTAGTTTAACATCTTTTGGCGAGGTTGAGATTGCGAGTAAAATTGGGACCAGCGGTATAAGTTCTAAGGGCAGCGCGCGCACACCGTCACGAAAAAGGTTTAAACGTTGATTCTTATTTATTTATTTATATTCCGTTCCTACACACAAACCGTGGAAATGGTTTTGTGGGGCATTGATCTTAATTAATGCAATGTTTTTGTACTATACAACAAAAACCTCTTTTCTATGTATATGACACCATGAAGTTAGTTGTTTACATAGACCTACAAGATGTCTAAAGCTCTGCAAAAAAGAGTACGAAAAATGGGGGTGCCACTAACAATAAGCGCTCTGGTAGAAAGTCGAAGTGAACTTCTACCGCGCATACATAATAAATGGAATGGGGCATCAACCGGGGACTGCCCACTGGTGCTCTACGAGAGTGCAGTCAAGGACTGTCCCCGGGTGATGTAAGACAAGAGGGCACAAGAATGAGTATTGCAAAATATAGATCCTTAAATTATTGGTCTATTGATACGGGTGTTTAATGGACAAGTCCAACTTCTTTTTCTGGTAGAAAATTGGTTTGGCAGACGGTGGCCCACTAACTCGCTAGCTGGGCCCCCTGGAAAACCGCCAGAACAGGCAAAAGGGGGCAACACCACTGTGAGCTGTTAAGGGTATCGAGATCGAGAGGTGAGACCCTGGTTTCAGCAAGTTTGCAAAGGGCAAATTTGGTGGACGGTATTAGGTATGTCAGTGGTCGGATTACGGCTGACAGTTATTTCCCGGACGGAATTAAGGCGGGCAGCAGATTTGAAACTACTTGTCACTTTTTACTTCATATCAAAACGAATTAAATGTGAATTTTATATTCCTTCCTAGATTTAGTAAATATATGAATTTTACTTTAATATGAGACCTACAGCACCAGAGTTTCCCTTATCAGTCGCTATGTCTGAATAAAACAAAAATGATGGTCCTTAGGAGGTCGGTATTTGGTGGGTTTACGTTATCGTATTACCCAGTTACTGGGTTGTGGAGGTCTGATAGGCAGTCGCTCCATGTAAAATACTGATATTCAGCTGCATCCGGTTCGACTGGAAGCCGACCCCAACATAGTTGGGAAAAGCCTAGGCAGATGTGATTGGTAAGTGATCGTATCTAAACCACCTAATAAGGATTCAATAAAAAAAAAAGATTTTTTTTTGCAAAAAATAATTTTTTTGCGCTTGAACATTTCGATGCCACGCATAAATGAATGAAAGCACGACGACACAGCTGGCAGGCACGACTAACGCGATATCGCTCTTTGCAGTCAGTTAACTCGGGGCTCTAAAATGACTCAGAAATAGAAAACTACGATTTTATTTCCAATTTTTTTTCAGTTGATTTTCAAAAATTCCCTTTTAGAGTTAATCTGTGTCACCAGTAGATCACGCGATTTAAAGGAATTACACGAATTTGTTAACACCATGTATAACCTACTATTAATTTTAACTCGCATGCCTTAATATTTTACTGTCGGTATACGTCGATAGTGTCAACTCTGCGCATATTAATGTTATTACTCTTTGACATTCACCTTAAAATGGCCGTCGCCATAGTGACGTGCAACAATTGATAAAATTAAATTAAATTATGCAAGTTTTAATTATATTATTTTGAATTTACTGGTGAAAGGTCACTCCTTGACTTTTAATTATGTTTTTCGAGTTATTAGAACAGTACCTCAATGCACACGAAGGCATATTTTTTAAGAAAGAACTTTGCACTCTTCCGTGTCACGTTGCATCAAGCGCTTGGCACAGACTAAGAGAGTTGGAGTGCACGCGCTCTAACGCGTGTTACAAACAGTCAAGTTGAGGTGTCTCCTCTAGTACGTAGTACATATTAACTCAATGGTCCACAGCCGATGTACAATACGGCCGACGTATCTTAGCGAGTCTGAAGTTAGCTGATTAACTGCGCAGTAGACAATTTCGTTTCTAAAAGATTCATCATCACTCAATCGCAGCCAAACAACTAATTTCAGACTCGCCAAGATACGCCGGCCGTATTATAATTCGGTTGAAACGTCGGAAACAAAGGTACCTTTAATATTTAAACGCAGTCTAATTACAAATATCAGATAAAATCGTTACTGCCTTAATTTTTAACTGTGGCTTTTTTATGTAGCATTTGGGGGGGGGGCGAAATTTAATCCTTGCCTGAGCGTTCGTGACCCTAGTTTCGACACTGCGTATAATATAAGGTGCAGGTCATCTTTTATTTTTATAGATACAGGTATTTATTTCTTCAATTTTCATGTCTAGGTAAATAAGTCCATATTCACCGAATAAGCTTTCAAAGTAATACGTACTTAGCAAAAACATCCTGGTATTTTTTACCAGAATTACCTACCAATTTAAAATGCCACGTTTTTTTTCTTCCCAGGACTTGGGGTCGCAAATGCACGTTCTACGATCGCACAGAAGATGGTCCAAAAGGCGTGTGTCACTTACCAATGAGGCCAGCATTCTGCGAGCGCGCCAGAAACGCCATGATCACTGCTGCGAGAGTCAAGGGATATAGCTACCATGAAACGGGCACAGCAGTGGTCATACAGGGACCTAGGTAGGTGACAAGAAACTCTGTACGAGTCTAGTACAGTACGCGTAACTTTGCCCCTCTGAAATGAGAAACAGAACGCTGAAAGCTTGGTTTTATAGCGGCAAAGTTATTATACGCGGACTGTACGTGTTTGCAAATTAAGAAAACGGCACTACAATAGTTTTTAGCATTTTACACGGAGCGACTGCCATTTGAACTCCGCAACAATTCAGACATAATTTTAATTACCTATAATCCTAAATTTAAACTGGTTAAACGGTTTGCTTCCAGTCAGTTTCATGGTTTCATTTCACTACCATCAGATCTTCACAAACCAGATAGGGTCCGACTCCACGAGCGAGAAAATCGCGGCGATATTATCGTCGTGCTACGTATTTATTTATACAAGGTTAGTCGGAAAGGGGGTACTAATCCGAAGCCCACTTATAGTATCGCTGATGACTGTTTGAAAGCAAGTGTTAAAATTTCAAAATTCGATATATTTTTTTTCCAAATAAAATGATTTTTATTTTAGTTTTTTCAAAAATTCTTCATCCCTGCTTTAGTTACAAATTCAGAAAATGGTGCTTCTAATTCATGACCCCAAATAGGACCTAAAATGTAAACACAGCTGATCATTACTGGGGATAGATAGATTTTAGAGTTTTTTTTTGAGATTTTTGAACAACTTTTTCTCTTAAACTATTGACTTTTGGGAAAAGTTTTAGAACAAAAGTTATTCATTATTATGTGTACTTTAACACCCTTTCGGATTAGTACCCCCTTTCCGACTAACCTTGTATACACTCTCTTAGAACGTGTCTCCACGAGCTCGAGCACGAGCACGAGCGAGGAGCTCGTGGCTAAATAATTACAGCCGCATAGACCGATCTTCCGGGTTAAGCCACGCTTGCCGAGGTTGGTCTGTGGATGGGTGACCATTTACCATAGCGAGTTTCCTCCGTGCCTCGGAAAGCACGTAAAGCCGTTGGTCCCGGCTGTCATTTGTAGATCTTTGACAGTCGTTACTGTTGGTCAGAAGCCAGAAAGTCTGACAACCAGTCTTACCAAGAGTATCGTATTACCCAGATACTGGGTTGTGGAGGTCTGATAGGCAGTCGCTCCATGTAAAATGCTGATATTCAGCTGCATCCCTAACATAGTTGGGAAAAGGCTAGGCAGATGATGATGATGAGAACGTGTCTCCACACGGCGATTTTATCGCGGCGATAGTTAGTATTGAATTTAATGGCATGGCGAGAATATCGCCGCGATTCACTCGCTCGTGGAAATGGCGCCTTAGGTACGGGGCAATGCCAATATCCTAAGGTTAGACCGGTTGTCAGGCTTTCGGGCTTCTGGCTACACGTAACGACTGACATAGGTATTCGTAACTCTTTTGGTTATGTTCTACTTCTAAACACAAATACACACTACACAAATTTAACTTTTGCAGGTTTTCTAGCAGAGCTGAAAGCTTGATGCATCGTCAGTGGGGCGGTCACCTCGTCAACATGACTACAGTACCAGAGGTAACAATTATACTTATAACTTAATATTTTTAAACTGCATTGCGGCACAACGCCTCACACAGATGTTATAATGTGTCATTGATCGTCTTTCTGTCTACTACTTGCTATTATAATTGTGTAGGCGTTTGAGTTCTTTTGTTCTAAATCATATTAATGAGAATGTCATTCTACTTCTACCGACGACATTCTCCCTATACATATACACGATATTTTATTAAACCATTATTAATTGTAATTGGAAATTATTGGCCACATACGCTAGTTATGCATTCTCCAATATAGTACAACTTATGACCTGGAGGACCTTCGTTTCAAGCTGTCAGACACTTGAGTACCTATGATATGTAAACCAATACGTCAAATCAAATACATCGGGACGAACGAGACGACTGTTCAAAATGATCTGAAGAACTAAGAAAATTAAACTATATTTTTAATAAGGGATGTTTCACAAGGAACACAGTACACGACAACTGTCATTCTGACAAGAATTTTATCCCATTGAGATAAAGTTTAATTTCTTTAGTTGTTTAGTTAATTGTGAACAGTCTGTTCGTTCCGATAATTATTGTTGATGCTGACTGTATGTTTACACTTTCTAACAGGTTGTACTAGCAAAGGAAGCAGGCTTGAGTTACGCTGCTGTCGCGCTGGTCACAGACTACGATTGTTGGAGGGAGAACGAGACATCTGTGAGTATCTCCTATGTCATGCTTTCAGTAACATGAGTCTGTTAATAGCCACATTTACTTTTGGAAAGTCACAGAGTGATCAGGGGCCCATTTGATGAAACTACTCTACGAGTCTGCACTTCATATTTTAGAACTATTTAGCTGAATTTATGTACCAAAGTATGAAGTGCAGACTTGCAGAGAAGTTTCATCAGGGCCTCTGTTCGATAAGTATTTTCTGTGCAGTGACACAGTTTCGTTTGTTCGTTCTCGAAATATTTTATTTTTTACTAAAAGGTGTAACATAAATAAGTGTACAACCACTTAAGAGGTCATTGTACTTATCATTATAAACAACTTTTACAATGGGACCAAACCTGAAATCGCGAAAAAAAAAAAACAGCTGTTCCCTACATTTTGACGAGTTAAGCGAACATTACTGTAGGGAACAGCTGATTTTTTTTTCGCGGTTTCATGTTTGGTCCCATAGTAAAAGTTGTTCATAATGATGAGTACAGTGACCCCTTAAGAGGTTGTACACTTATTTATGTTACACTTTCTATAAAAACGTGCACGGTAGGTTTTTTCGATGTATCGATCGAAATATGTATACAACGTGTAACATACTAAACGCAAACCCTGAAAGTAGTTTGTTAAGAATCGGCTACTGAATCGATTTCAGCCATTTTAATGTGCATTTTTTGAGACATTCTTTTGAGTCGGAATTTTAACTGAGGTAACATGAATTGAGCCTTATGTCAAGTCCATAAGAATGAATTTTAAATGCAGTTAACAATGAAAAAGTAATACTATTTCTTAAAATTAAATAAACAATATTTAAGCACAATAAAGTAAAATTTCAATGTATATATTTTAAGTGAATATTCTAATTGTGATGTTTTGAGTGTTCGCGTTGTCCCTGTTAACAGCGATTACGCACTGCATCCGATCCGAATCCGTGAAAATACGGATATAAAAAACTCGGACCGAATTCGGATATTGCTTTACGCACTGCATCCGATCCGAATCCGTGAAAATACCGATCTAGAGTAAAAATCTCGGACCGAATTCGAATGTTGCTTACGCACTATTCCGATCTCTGATTCAAATTCAAACAATTTGTCCGTCAATTGTTCTTCCGAATTAGAAACTCACGGATGACGGATAGAAATCGGATGACGGATGCCGGATGTAGTGCGTAAACTACCATACAAATAGTTCTATGGCTACTTCGGTTCGTCAATTGTTCTTCCGAATTAGAAACTCACGGTTATCGGATAGAAATCGGATGACGGATGCCGGATGTAGTGCGTAAACTACCATACAAATAGTTCTATCGCTACTTCGGAACGTATTTTCACGGATTCGGATCGGATGCAGTGCGTAACCGCTTTTAATGTTGTATTTAGGTTACAGCTCATTAGACCCACCCGGCACCCGACCCGCATCGCCTCGCCTCGTGCGGTTCGTATTCTTTATATGAATTTGTATGGATGTGCGCTCACTACATCAACTCCGTAACGTCACCGGATCGCCTCGGGTGTACGCCGTCCACGCGCGGACGACGAGTTGACCACTCGGTGACAACTCGCTGCTCGCATGCTTGCCTTGAGTGAACCGCGCGCTGCCATCGAGAAGACCGCGCGCAGCCCGCGAGTGGTTCACGCGAGGACAATGCGTCAGCGATGCGCCGCTCCCCACCCACCTGTCATTTCCAGCCCTTCTTTCTAACATGTCGGACGTATGGTTTTTGCTTTCAAAATGAATAAAGAAAGACTTATCGAGAAGTTCAAAAAGAGGTCCACTGGTTCACCACGCGATGTCCACTCGGTGACCGCGCGAGGTCCACTGGTTGACCACGCGACGTTTACTAGTGATAATGCGGCGTCCACCCGTGGACCACCTGCTGACAACGAGTGGATGCCGAGCGATGAGGTGGTGCGGGTCGGGTGCCGGTGGTTTTAATGAGCTGTAACCTTTACTGTCATTCAATATTTTTCAGGTGTCTGTTAGTGAAGTATTGGCTATGTTCGCCAAGAACGTGAAGAAGGCAGCTGACGTCATCATAGACGCGGTGCAAATACTCGCCGCTGAGACAGACCTCGAGTACTTGAGCGCTCATAAAGTAAGTCATACCGATTCCCAACTAGAGGTTAGACATTCAGCAAAGTCGGTAGTGAGGCTGACTGCCCAAGGTATGTCGAAAGTGGAAGCACCGATTCCCATTTCCCACTTTTAGGCCGCAAATTCGGAGCGGCATGGCGTGCAGCGGGGCGTTTTTGTAAGCGTTACTTAACATACAGATTAGTAGTTGAAGTGTCTTCGTAATAGCGTTTCCAGCGTGCAGCCAAATGTATGCACGCTCAATACAATGTTCGAACGCCCCGCTGTACGCCCCGCCGCTCTGAATTTGCGGCCTAAGTCGGATGTTTAGATGTTTTTAGAGTTCCGTACCTGAAAATTAAACAACGGAACCCTCATGGGATCACTTTGCTGTCCGTCTATCTGTCCGCCCAGACCTTTTCGTCTCCGAAAGGCATCCGTTGAAATTAATACCAAATACTAAATTCGACAGCCGTTAATTTTGCTGTTTTTTGCATACCAACGTATATGAAAAAAAAACCGTAAAATTAAGTTTAGTATGTCACGGAATTATTCCACTTTACCGTATAAAACGGTACAGAACCCTAAGGGCGAGATTCACCGACCGTACTTAGACTTTGCTAAGTAAGCATTTCATACGAATATGAACATTATTTGTATGCGTATAAGCTTCATATTTGTATGAAACGATTACTTAGCAAAGTAAATGCAGTCTGTGAATCTGTCCCTATCCGGTTTTTTACTCTACATCACACCTTAACGACTTTAGGTGAAAGGAAGCCGATTCCCAGCAAAGAATCTCCCCTTCTGATGAGGCGACCTTGTCTGCAGTGTCTGCCAATACAGGGTGGTTCAAAAGTCGTGGATCAAACGACACAGGGCGATAGTTGGGGTTATTTGCAGTAAAAAATATCGTGTGGCAGAGCCCTAACTTGATCTCCTTAAAAGTTATGACACTAAGAGTGTTTTTTAAAAAAATATCAAAATTTGTAATAAATAGGCAATTAGAGTAAAATGGGTACATATTTTAAAACAATAATGGTGTTTAGTTGCTTGAAAGTGTTTTTATGACAGTGGGTACCATGACTTATGAGTATTGGCACTGTTTTCAATATCTTTTAAGTCTCATGAAAAAATATTTGTAACTTTAGAACTTTACTAAAATGTTCTACCATAAAATGCTGCAAATAACCCCAACTATCGCCCTGTTTCGTTTGATCCACGACTTTTGAACCACCCTGTATAAACAAACTATGATCACCAATACTTCTGCCAAGCGGCAGAGTTGTATCACTTTATAGCAGTCACTCCCCTGTCAGCAGTAGACGTGTACGGGCTGGTAGGACATAATACACTTGTAAATAACATCATTTTCTTTTAATTACAGGATCAAGTGTCTTCCTCCATCATGCTTAAAGAATAGATATAAGAATATCTACAATATTCTATAAGATTTGACATTTTATATCCCTACTTATAATAAAGCATTTTGAAGTAAATCAAGATTATATCACGACAAAGATCTTTTATTTTTCCAACTACAGAGAGGGAATATTATCTCCTTGTCTTAGATCGTTCCATGACGTTGCACCCTAATCTTATTACAATAGCCTTCTAATTAAGCTAATGAGTAATTTAATTATAACTTAAAACTGCATTTTTCTAAAAATGTGTCCAATAGCACTTCTTATTGTCTCTATTAAGGCGAAGACACTTTGTTCATGTGTTCTTTATGGGTAGCACTTGTACTACGTTACACTTATTCACGAACGGTTTTGTTCTTTTGAGTCTTCACTATATTCGTGTGGTCGAGCAGGATTGCCTCGACGTTCACATGATGATGAAGTCTACGTTCGTGAGCTTCTGCAAACTTTTTAATTACTTTACCGACGAACTCTAAGGTCCCGATGGAGATCGTCGTTCCTTACGCAGCAAGGAGCATTTACCATTTTAGAGAGGGTAATAAAAAAAAACATTTTATTCTTAGCAGTATCCATTTATTCGTAGCCTAGTTTAAAAACACATCTTATAAAATGATCGAATCATTCTTATAATCTAGACATCTCACACAATTACCGTTTTACCCATCCGAGTGCTAGCATCGTGGACATTGCTGGACAAAATTGTAGACAATATAAATTACATGTGGACAAAATAAAGATATAAAACAGTACATAAACTGTATTACAGGCTGTCCCAAAAGTCATCGTCATTCCGGGAACAAACGATAGAGGAGAACTGTTCAAAAAATATATTAATTTAAAGTTTAATTAATCGTCTTCGCATTTCAAACTTATCAATTGATCGGAATAGGTAGAGTATATTTACCTAAACTTCGAGGAAAGAAGTAACATAGAGTGGATAATACCTCCTCTAAAATCCCGGAATAATTATAATGACGTTTTAATCCCGGGATTTAAAAATCACGAATTATTTATTGAACTTTATTTATAGTTACAAATTATTTATTTGAAGAATCATAAAACATTTTTAGGGTTCCGTGCTAAAAGTATTGAATTAAAGAGCTTTGTTTTACATATTGCATACATTGTTTTACATTTCCTTCCTCGAAGTTTAGGTAAATATACTCTACCTATTCCGATCTCTGCTTATCATGAATAAAATTTTACCTCATAGTCCTAATCTGCCCTATTGTTCCCGGATTGACGAAGACTGCAGGGACGCCCTGTATAAAAATTGTATGTCATAATATTCACACTAACGGAATAATCAAAAATTTTAATAATTTAAATACAAACAAAAAATTATATTAATCTATTTCTAATGTTTTTAAAGAAGCTTAAACTTGACTAAGGTACTAGACAAGTCTGTCAGTCAAGGTAAAGCTCGATTGAGTTACAATATTCTCTTTTTTTTAACCTGTTCTAAGATAACGGAAATTGGAAATATTATTGACAGAGGACAAAGACTTGGTTCTAGAAGATATAAGTCCTTGAATGGAGACTGCGAATCACGTTCAATGCCACCGACACGCCTAGCGTGTTCTTGCGAATTTCTATAACTACGAACACCCCAGGCGTGTTCTGTTTGTTTGTCGTCCTTATAGGGCGGCATCGCTATTAACTTCAAGAAAATTGTGGTGGCATTGAATGTGTTAACGTAGTGTGGGGCGCCCCCAGCCAATTGGATCGACAACCCGAAAAAGATTAACTGGATACGGGTTGTAGAGTACTGGGCATTGTGATGCTACTAATATACCTATATTGCCCAAGTTGTTTACCTATCTTACGCCCGAACTCAGAGACTTATGCCAAATACTCAAACTCTACTCAATTTTTACCCTATACAGGGTAGAAACGAAATCTGTACAGCGCTTGTAACCACCCCACCAGTCTGACTTTAATGTCGATTTTATCGAAACCATTGTAAGAATTATTATTATTATTTATGCTAAAAACGCATCGATCTTAAACGGGCACAGCGCACAAACGCGACCACCAGCTAACATGATCGCCAGTGACGCCAAGTTATTGTGGTTACATATGTGCCTCAATGTAAAATCTGTCCTATAAAGAAGTTTTTTTTTTTGGTTTATGGCAACTGCCGTGCGAGCACAACTGCTGTCGTTTTATCTATATCTTATGTCAAATTTGACGTTTAGAATAGATACATTTCTCGATTCGACTCGATAAAAAGCTCCGTGCTCGCATGGCTATCGTTTTATCTATATCTTATGTCAAATTTGACGTTTAGAATAGATAAATTTTTCGAATCGACTCGTTAAAAGATTCGTGCTCGCACCGCTGAGCCGATGACGACTATTCTGCCAGCGTCATGTTGTGACGGCAGCGAGACGACCGTCGAACTTTCACTTTGTGGTAGAATTATGTTAGTGGTATAAACACTAATAACACACACACTAGGAAAACCCTCGATTGAAGTTCACACTAATTAGATCACTAAAATCGAAAAAAATCGTAGTATACACAAAAGCACGTGTTAACCTTCACCACTACCAACGAAAGTCTTAAATTATATTCAAAGTGCACTTATTTATTCAAAACATTCTTGACAAGTCAATAAAGAGTTAAGTTGCCGTTAATTTCGTGTTCTCACTGTCATTTTGCCTAAGTGACAGTGACAGCACATGAATTAACACCAACAGAAAGTTGAGTAGCGTTTGAGTATTTGGCTACAAGGCCCGTATTAATAAACTGCTCTCATTTCAGATCCCTCATAAGTTTCGTTTTGAATTGACATGAGGCGAAAAATATGTTGTCAAATGTATGAACAGTGGCGTAGCCACCGTATGGCTAGGCGGGGCTGTGCACCGGGGCCCCTCGACCTCCATGAACGACGTTCGAAAAAGTTATATAATATCCTAGTTGAATAAAGAATTTTTGACTGTAACTTTTTGGCCCCTAACCAACGACTTTTACGTGAAAGCGTGACAAACAAACAAACTTTCACATTTATAATATTATTAGGAATTCGATTAAATAATTATCTGCTGCGTTATACATAATGCTTACTAGTAAATAGCTTTACTTTATTATGCCCTGCAGTGAGCGATAAGGCGTTGATGATGAAGTAGTTTTGCACCTTCAAAGTATTTAGTTTAGTTTAAATAGGGCCCCAATTTCATTTTTGCCTCGGGGCCCTCGGTTACATAGCTACGCCACTGTATGAAACTCAGATAAAGTTTAAATTTTAACAGCTGAACTTTGGATACTGCTTCCAGCCCGCCATGTTGAGAGTGGTTTATTAACGGGGTGTCTTGCGTAAGCGACATACGCGACACGACACGATGAAAAGTACGCGTTACGTTACGTCTCACCGCAGACTGCTACATAGGCCGCCGCAGGGAATTGATCGCGTTTATCGTTTACACTGGACTGGGGGTAATACGGGCTCTAAAGAACCATTAACTTGCAACTGGTGGCTAGTTTAATATCTTGATACACTAGACACAAATAAATATGGGAAAATGTCAAAAATATTCTTAAATTCAGTACATTTTGGCGCCTTGAACATCAAAGATCTAAAGGCCACCAGAAGATTCAAAGTTAATTGGCGATTCTTTGTGGACATTAACTTAAAATTGCTTAGGTTTAAAAGTATGCCTTTTATAAAAGAATCATTTCTTGATAATATGTCGCTGCTTTGCATGAATAACCACACAATCCAAAATGTTCAAAATACACTTGGGAGCAAATAAATCGAGTCACTCCTTGTTTCACGTCTCCTGGTTATTAGTTTTGGTTTCGTGAATTATCTATATAATTCTAAGTTGACAAAAAACTGCCCTCATTGCAAAGGTTATCAAATAACCTTTTAGGCGATATCATTATGTTTAGAATTGATCTGTTCCCTAATACCAAAAATAATAACAATTATACGTGAAAAATAGAAGTGGCTCGATTTATTTGCTCCCAAGTATAGATGAGGACACAGCGGAATCCAAAATAGCCCTTATTTTCGGTGAATTTAATTTATGGCGCCATTTTTCTTCAACAATGTAATCATGAAAGGCTCTCCCTCTAAAATAAGCATTTTTGAATTGTCATTATTCAAAAATAAGCTTTTTTGAATTGTTTCATTATTCATCAAAACCAGCGATGTGTATAATTTTGCCCAGCAATGTCTTCTATTGAGATCTTGTGTTGAATTAGCACAAAAAACTGTAGTCCGATATAACCTAATCTAAGCCATTTACGTATTTAAAATCTTGTGCATCGCTTGTTAAACGTTGAAAAATTATCCTTAAATACTAATTAAACCTATTTATTCTAGATTTTTCTTAGAAATGCATTCTTTGCCGCGGTGTGTTTCTGAAAAGAATGTACGAAATCTAGCGTTTGCTTTCCTTAAACCGAGATTTTTGAGTTAATTATGCCGTTTGACCGCCACGGACGTGAATTGACGTAACTGTTTGACAATATCGTCTGCTGTGAATAACTTATTTTTTCATCGGTGGCAACGTTCGGACATTTTCAATAACCTATCTATCGGCGATTTTTCCTACTAAAGACAGAACTGACATAACTTTATAAAAGAAATAGTGCCTCGGCCACGATAAATTAAAATCACTTGAGGTGACACTATGACGTGTTCATAGTCGAGACTAGCATAGCTACGGCATCACAAGTCTATGTAGTCTACAACAGAGGGATATTACACTATCATTTAGCGATGGGCGTTGAATCAACGAACTAGTTGAATCAACGTTGATGTCTCTTCAACGGAATTAACGTTGACCGTGTACAAATCAACTCGTTGAATTCGTCAACGAGTTACGAGACAACGACGTTTATGAATTCAACTCGTTTCATCGTTTGACGAATTCAACGAGTTGATTTGTACACGGTCAACGTTTTGTTATTTTCAACGTACGTAAATTGTATTTCTTTAAGGATAAAACTCCCGCTACGACGCGATAGTCATGACAAGAATTTGAACTCTAAATAACGAATACAAGATTTATTTAGTAATTTAATCAATGTCATTATTTTTTAAAGAAAGTAAACGTAAAGTAAGAATTAATAATGTCATATTATTAATTCTTAAAATGATCATATTCGTGCGCGGAATGAAACGTTTCGTAGGTAGTAGGTAAAGTCATCATAAAATGTTATCCAATTTCATTGGGTAAACTGCATCAAATTGTTCGTAAATTAACATTACAACAGCATACGTTAATAAAAGCGTTTAGGCGTTTATCGTTCATGCAAGTTGACGTTCGTAACACGTTAACTCGTTGACGAAATTAACTAGTTGATCAACTAGTTGACAAACGCAATTCAACGTTAACGTTTCGTTGACGGAAAAACCTTCAACGACCCATCGCTACTATCATTATATCTAGGATCATAGATCTATACTCATAGATATATGACAATGTAATAAAGACATGAATCATTTCTTCATACAAAGATAAAACTCTAGAAGTCTTAAAAGAGATATGATCCTATATAATGATCCTAGATATATGATAGTGTAATATTCCCCATAGACACGGTCGGAACGTGACGCAATCTCTACGTGTATGTAAGAATGTGAGAGAATATAATCCTAATCTCCAAGCCCTCTAGCTCTATTGCTCTATCATGGACGAGGCGCTTAAGATGAAGATGCTAGCTATGTACAAAATATTGCTAAGCCCGACACAAAATCCTTCATTTGTTGTCAATCAAATTCATCGTTGTTGTATGTATTAAGTTCCTAAAAATGTTTATTTACGCTAGAAGTATTTAAAGGAGGATGCTCAAACAAAACCTGTGTCGACGCAAACAAAATCTCTCTCAAAATATCAGTTAGCGCATGTATTAAAATGCTGCATAGTTATTATTGTCAAATTGGATGGAAGAGCCATATTGCTCACATAAGATCAAAACTATCATCAGTAACAGGGATCCTAAAAAGAGCCTCAGGATGTATCCCTCATACGGTGCGTAACACCATTTATAATTCTTTGGTCAAGTCTCATTTAGAGTACCTCATCGAAATATGGGGATGCGCCGCAAAATCCAATCTGCAAGACCTTCAAATCTCACAAAATAAAGTAATAAAATCTTTATTTAACTATTGTCGTCTAACCAATACTCGTAAATTATACACAGAGACAAAAATATTTAAGCTGCGACAAATGTACACTTACACAATGTGCATACTAGTGAGGAAAATAATAACTGGTCAAATACAATCGGAAATAAAACTCATACAAAAAACTTTTCATCATTGCCTAAGAAACACCAACAAAATTAAATTAAGACCTCACAGAACTAATTATGGTAAAACAAACATTATGAATAAAGGAGCACAATTATATAATAACCTACCAAAGAATATCAAGGACTGTCAATCAATTTCTGTGTTTAAAACTCGATTGAAAAAACATATTTATGACACCATCTTTTAGAACCGTTCGATCTCTGTAATAAATAAGCATTGTAATAAGCTAGTAATTATATTAGTTATAAATTAGTAACTTAAGCTGATTGTAAGTGAACTGTGCTCTTTATGAGTAATAAAATTCATTAAACCTAAATTCTGTGGGTTATGTCGAGAAATTGCCAATTTAGTTATGGGCTGTTGCAAGTGTTAAGGTATACTTTCCAATGAATTATTTTCGAAATTACAAAAAGTGGTTTTGAGCCAATTATGGGGCAAAATACTACAGCCTTTGTAATCATAAGTGGGTTCGAATAAATTGATTTTGATTTAAAAGTTTGTTTTTGTTTGTGTCGGATTAGAGTCAATGGAACAAAATTCCATGGAGTTTGAGCATTCTCCTTTTAGTTTTATTTCTTGTTTCTATTTCAATTCGTAGCGTAATTTCGTAGTACGTGGCGGTCAAAGGATGAACACATATTTTTAAAATAATATTAATTTAGAACTATTTCAATCATTTCTAGCTTCGTAGAGCAGTTAGTGCTCTGGCTGATGTCAATTAAATTTATAATCACTCTGTTGCCAAATTTTTTGTAACGTATTCATTATACGTTTTACGTTGCGTTATTGTTACGATAATCACTGCTCCCTTCAAACGTCAACATTCACTTGAAATTCATGCTATCTCCTCACAGCTGTAATAGAATTAAATTGATTGTATTATAATCTTGTTCTATGTGGGTTCTTTCTCGCGTCGGCAACTGTACGAGAATAGCTGTTGCTGTAGTGAAAAGATTGCCAATCAGCAAGGTTGGTAGCGGGGCTGCCAGTCAGCCCAGTGTATTAGCCTCCAGGAGTTATCATACTCAAAAGAGTATGATAACTCCTGGAGGCTAATACACTCCATGTGGTTCCTGGCTCAGAGTATGACACCCATTCCTCACCATCGGGTCTCGTAAAAGGCGACTAAAGGATTTCATCAAAAGGATGGAAAGCATCCACTTGTCTGCCTATAAAAACTGCAACTAATGCCTCTGCCAAAGTTGGTGGTCATAGCAATATCCGGGATCAATCAATCAATAACGACCATTTTCAATAACCCTCCTATCGGCGTTTTACCCTACTGGAAATTGAAACTTGATTGTACTTCTACCGCAAACCGCCAATGATAGGTTTGTGAATACGATTGTAGATCAACTCAGCCTACCAGAGCTATACGGATATAGGTAGTTGTTACAATATTCCCTATATCCGATAACTGTAGTGGGCATTGGGAGAACCATGATGATGTAGACGACTGATATGAATGAATGACTGCAATCCAATTGCATAAGTCAACCAGTGGGAGGTGCTGGAATCTAAAGCTGCGTATGCACTTTGCGAGGTATTCACTTCGCACGCGGTGTGGCACATGACTCGCATGTGCGTACCTCCATATTCATGGCGAGACGTGCAAAGGCGAGCCATCGTTGGTCGGTAAACAACTTCGATCAAAGCGCGTTAGTGCGAGCAGTGCATCGCATGTAGACGGTTGTGAGTTGTCTGGTTTGGATTTATCGGTCAGCATTTTTATCCACGCATGCCTCAAGCCGGGCTATGCGTCGCATGCAGTGCGCAGTGCACGTCTCTCGAAGTGCATATGACGTGTAACTGATTATGGCTATCAAGTCAGTGGCTTCTGTCTGTTATTTCATCGATATTAGCATAACAGTAAAAAAAGGAGTATTGAGTCTCCTCTTTTTAAAGAGTAAACTACTAATGATTATATAGACCTTAGTTTTTGGTCCAGGGGTTCCTAGTGTGTTGTCCGGGTATCATGTCGAGCAGGTACTGCCTCTGTGCCTCTGCCACGCGCTGCATCTCGGCCGCCATGGCCGCGCCGCCGCCCGCGCTGTTGCCGCTCTTACCGGCTGCAACCAACCAAACATGAGCAGAGTTGATGCTCACAATGCTGATATGCTCAGGGACTAGTCACTCTCAACGACTATGCTACGTTCAATTGTATCAATATATTTTATTAACTGAATTCTCAAGACTGGTTCTTTGTTCGATTTATTTCGCTTCTTTTCGGAAGCCAAAGTTTCGTAGACTTAGTTATATTCAATGTGAGATCAAATGTACAAAATAAAACAAGTTGAGTGTCAAAATGAAATAAAATACAGAGAGAAATTTAAATAGCACAATGACAAGCAACATTTATTACGTGATCTTTCTAAAACTATGTGACTCGCTAGATCCGTTGCATTTTCAACTTTTCAACGTAAGGTGAGTCCTGGGGTTTTTCTACAAAACGTTAACACACAAAGAATATGAATTTTTTTTTTTTAACAAAACTTGCGTAATATATCTATTTTACGATTTATGATGATGTCGTGTAAGTTTTTTCGACAGCAGTCTCCCTTATGGCTACAATTTACGAAATAACCGCTATGTCAGGACTCATTCTTCGTTGAACAGAGCAGTGTGGATAAACCGCACACGTACCCTTCGGGGATTACAAACGTGAGTATATTCACGCCTGCAATCCACAAAGGGGACTACTAGACTAAGCAGAGGACTCCTATTATAGGAGTCTTTAGTACCACCTTTCACCTCTTATATTAAGTCCCGTGTCCCATGCGAGTCTATTGCCATTTTTCGGGCACAATTATAGTGCCAGATTCGTCGCCTCTTACGGGTCACTACGGAGGGGAATTGTATTTTTAATCCGTCCTCCCATGGATTGGGTGAAAAGCAGTTAACATAATATAGCATCATGGAGGATGATGACTGGTTTTGCCAAGCTTCTAAGACATTTGCCAAAAAAATTTGCATTGCAAACAAAAAATAAAAGTTTTAACTCAAGAAGCCAGTTTTACCACTTGCTGATAAAGTCTGAGATAACCATTAATAATTTAAAATGTATTTGAAGTTTACGGCCTAAAGCATAATGTCGAATTGTGCGTATTACGCTTTTTTCAAGTGAAAAGAAACAATATTTGCACACACATAAAGGTTAAACAGACAGAAAGAGACAACAAAAAGTTTTGAACTTTTTGATACTATGTATTTATTTGCGCAGGCAAAAATGTTCAACACTACCTTTCGATATCTATTTTGGGTTTTTATGTACCTAGACTTTACCAGTGAGTGTTAAAACAGTAAGCCCCTTATTACAAAAGATGGAAACCTGGGTTTTAGACCATCTCTCGTAAAAAGAGGGTTAGAGTCGATTTTTCAATCGTCAGAAAATTTTAACAGCTTTGTTATAGAAAATTAGTCATATTTCTAAACAACTCTTCTAGTATCTGTGACGATAAAAACTCGGCCCTTAAAAGGTAATAATAAAAGTAATAAAAATAAAAGTGTTGGTGTAATACGTACAACGCTTACCTAGCGCGGAGGCTTGCGCCATCGCGAGCTGGTACGTGTAGATGAGCGGAGAGAACTGCATCATGGCCGCCGCCGCCGCCGCGGGGGACATGCCCGACGTGCCGCCCGCGCCGCTCAGACCTATAGTTACCACTACTTATGAAAAATAAGCCCCACTGATACACAAATCGAGCCCAAACTTCCTTACAAGCTATGTCTACACCAGTGAGCTTTCATGTTCGTCTTCGTCATGCGTTGCGCGCCATAGCGCATGCCTTAATACTAATTCGACGTCAGCGCATGCCCCTAGCGCACGATAATCCGTCTATTGTATGTAGACTGGCGACTGACCGAGGCGCACCGGTGTAGACGATAAGCTGCATGCGTCTTAAGGCAATCAATATTGCATGCGCTTGACGCAAGACGAATTGAAACTTGAAAGCGCACTGGTGTAGACATGCTAATAGAACGCAATATTCATGCGTTTTTTTGGTAGGGGTGCCACAAAAAGATAAGTGAAACTATAGTAAATGCAAATCTGACGCCTCAGTGTACGTCACTCGCCGAGCTTAACATGCACCCACGTACACGTATAGCCGTGAAAAGTAGTAATGTCATTGTATGAAGTTTGGACTCGGTTCGGGTATCCACAGTGCGTGTGGTTTACGGGTAAAAAACTCTATAGTCGTAAGGAGCCCCATCGATGTATCTCTACCTATAGAGTATAGAGATATGCCCTGTTGAGTGGTCGTGGTTTCTGGCTACTACTTGAAGCATACAGTTTGTAAATTGACTAGACGTTACAATGAACACAGCTTGCAGGAGCTGACGAGACCTTCGTCACGAGACACTCGCCAACGAACTACGTCTTACTAAATACCAACGTCACCAATATAACGCCGCGTTATCTGGCGAGGGTCAGACGAACTATAGCACTGAACGTCTTTATTATGCTATAGCTTAATTGACCTATATTATTCAGATTTCAAGTTCTAGGATAAGCCATCGGATTTTGTCGGTCTGTCAGTCAGTTTAGTATACTTATGTAAACTTAAATGGAACTACTACCTCGGAGAAGTTGATGCTGCAGAGCCTGCATGGCGGCCGCGCTGTGTTGCTCGAACGCCATCTGAGCAGCCGCCGCTGCTGCTAACTGCTGCACAAATATTAAAATTATATTGCACGAACCAAAATATTAGAAGTTTCTGTTTTTATATTTAAGAATACGAATAATTTTATTTTCCAAAAAGTTATACTCTAATCATTTATCAAGAACACTGCTTGGAGTGTAGAATTATGTACAAGTAACAAATATGTAGTGTTTCGATGAACTCTGGTACCCGATGTAAGATTTAACTTGTGTTATGGGTACCAGCGCTCTAACATTTGATCTACTTCCGTGACACAATAGGGTATTTGACTGAAAAAATCTAATTAGTTCGTCAGTTAGATTATCAAAAAATATTTGACCCGTATTTCTTCTTTTGTTGCGTAAACCAAAATTGACGAAGATACGACACTTTTAAAATTGGCAAAACGTCATAAGCAAGTACAATTTTCACTTGCTTCTGACGTCACAAGCACCCTCTCGAGTTTCGATGCGTTTTATCTTTCCAAATATTCATAGATTTACAAAAGAAAAAATACGTGTCCAATATTTTTCAAAACTCTAACTGGCGGACTAATTAGATTTGCAATTTATTGATGCTGTCAACATGCCTATTTAAAGGTTAGGTTTAGATAATTTTTCTTCGAGAATCGTGTTCTTGATCGATGTAGATTTAGTAAGATATTACCTGGTGTTGCTTACTGCTGCTACTGTTTTGACTGGTACTGCTTGATGATGATCCTGTAAAAGAGCAACATTTACAGACCAATTATTAAGGTTTTTTGACGATATGAATGTATCGCATGGTCTTTGATTAAGCCGCATCTTCGCGACATCGAAACACTTAGGAATTGACCAAGAAGTATTTCTATTTCCGAGAGTATCATTTAACTGATTAGCAGTTAAATTGAATTTTGATTGATGTTAAAAATAACTTGATCAGTGAAAAACAATAATTGATCAGCGATGCATGAACATCAGAGAGATTTTCTGTAGTAATTTTTTCTGCGTGTTTAAACACTAACCTAACCGAGTCGGGTCCTAATTTTTATCGCTGACCAAATATTGATTCCGCTGACCAAATATTAATTTCGCTGTTCAATTAATTAGTTCCGTTTTCCAAACACGGTACGACTAAGTTTAAAGTATTATAGCATACCTTTTCCTTTCTTGGCGGGTACTTCACTGGTTTCTCTTGAGCGGTCAGAGTGATGACTACGTAGTGACTCTGATGACGCAATGGTTCTGTTGTGCAAATAAAATTATGGTATGAACATCGTGTATATTTGATTTTCCAAGACCCGATTTACACACACATTATAGTGTAATCTTCTGTCTCAAAGCGTCTTTTGCCTCAATTTGGGTATCCAAACTATTTTGACTTTACCCAAATTCGGGCAATAGCATAGGCATCCGAATTCGGGTAGGTGAGTAAACTTGCCGATTAGGCGAGAACGAAGCGCTTAAATAATCATAATTTATGAATAACTAGAGGTTGCTCGCGGTCTCGCCCGCCTGACTGTCGTATATTGCGTATTCCGTATTTTTCGGGATAAAAGGTTAAAAGTAGCCTATGTCCTTTACCAGGTTCCTCACTATCTCTCTGTATCAAGTTTCGGTTCAGCGATTTAGGCGTGAAAGCGTTACAGACAGACAGAGTTACTTTCGTATTTATAATATTAGTAGGGATTGTCACAGTGGAGTGGTGAGGAGCTCGTGGCTAAATAATTACAGCAGCATAGACCGATCTTCCGGGTTAAGCCACGCTTGCCGAGGTTGGTCTGTGGATGGGTGACCATTTACCATAGCGAGTTTCCTCCGTGCCTCGGAAAGCACGT
The DNA here is from genome assembly GCA_905220435.1 of Amphipyra tragopoginis. Classification (NCBI taxonomy): domain Eukaryota; kingdom Metazoa; phylum Arthropoda; class Insecta; order Lepidoptera; family Noctuidae; genus Amphipyra; species Amphipyra tragopoginis. The sequence goes on along the minus strand of HG992015.1, from coordinate 11,508,095 downwards.
AAAGCCGTTGGTCCCGGCTGTCATTTGTAGATCTTTGACAGTCGTTACTGTTGGTCAGAAGCCAGAAAGTCTGACAATCAGTCTTACCAAGAGTATCGTATTACCCAGTTACTGGGTTGTGGAGGTCTGATAGGCAGTCGCTCCATGTAAAATACTGATATTCAGCTGCATCCGGTTCGACTGGAAGCCGACCCCAACATAGTTGGGAAAAGGCTAGGCAGATGATGAGTAGGGATTGCCACAGTATAATTATATTCTAATGGACATGAACTAATAACTTAAAAAAAATATCTATTGAGAGTTGAGGAGTACGAACTATTTGATTTGACGACAAGGTTCATCTTTTAGATGTAAAGATTTGTCTATGAAAATATGTGAATGTCCATACCTTGGTGCAGGCGGCGGCGCGGGAGTCTTGCTGGGCGCCGGAGACGATGTAGAACCACCGCGAGACGCACTGCGCGACACTGACATCTGTATACACATCACACTATTATTACTACGTTCTTTACGCGCTGCTCCCTGACTCAGAACGTTCCATGATTCTCGTAACAAGAGAAAACGAGATAAACCGAATCAGTCGACAGCTAATTGATCGAAACGTTTTGATTCAAGGAGGCTGAACAGACAAGAATCTGCCAAATGAGAGTCGAACTACGCATACTGTAACAAAACCACTGTAAACCTGATTTTAATGGAAGGTAAAACAAAAAACGAACAACGCAACTGCGTACTGAAAGAACAATCAATTTCATTCTTGTTTAAACTGAAATAGGGACAGCAAATATAACGCACAATTCAGACCCGAATAGTGTGACAGATAAAAAAATTCTGTTTTGCTACAAAAAATCTTACAATTATATGTATAATAAGAAATACATACATACATACATAAACTCACGCCTTTTTCCCATGGGGGTAGGCAGAAACTGTAGAACGCCACATGCTACGATCCTTACATACTCCTTTCGCTTCGTCCACGGTCATACATCTTGTCATACACGCACGCCGGTTGAAAGTACTACGCACCTGTCCTTTTTGAAGAACATCACCAGTAACATGAATGTATGTCCTTCTAGGGCGTCCTCTACTGGCGTTTCCACTGACATTCGCCTTATAAATTCTTTTTGTTAATCGCCGTTCACTCAATCTTTCAACATGCCCAAACCACCGAAGCATACCCCTTTCAATTTTTGTCACTACATCATCTTTTAAACCGCAACTTTGTCTTATCACATCATTCCTCACTCTATCATTCAAAGTTACACCGCACATACTTCGCAAGGAACGCATTTCCACGGCATTTATTCTACTTTCATGACTCTTCTTCCAAGACCAACATTCTCTTCCATACATAAGCGTTGGTACCAGTACACCATTATGGACAGCCAGCCGTGCCTATTTGGACATCGACTGGTTAGCCACAACCGCATGCATAGCACCATTCACTTTATTTCCCGCATTTGCTCTCCTTTCCACATCTTCATCAATCTTACCATCTCTTGTAAACATACTTCCCAAATAAACAAACTCATTCACCTGTTCAATACTTTCATCTCCAATCTTTACCTTACACCCTGATACATCTGCATCTCTTTCAAAAACCATTACTTTCGTCTTACTTACATTAATTTAATAAGAAATATAAGCCGCGAATTCATAGGAGCCAAAGGGGGGAATACCAGGTGTCGCCAGCGAAGTACAGCGACGTCTGGTGTCTAGTCGTAGCACGAAAACGGTAACAGTACCTCGCTAAACTTTTATCTTTTTTACAGACCAGCAAAAAAAAGAGATAAATATATTATTTAGTTTAGCGAACTCACAAAAAGTATTACAGTTTTCGTACATTGCAAATTCGTAGTATGCCGAGCGATGTCGTCGGACTTTATCCCTTAATGAATACGCGGCTATAACATACAAATAAAACACAAACAACACAGTATATGAATAGAACCTTACCGGCACGATGATGCAGCAATAAGTACATTTTACAACCACATCAACATGCACTAACTGAATCACAACATCTTAATTATATTACCATAGAATAACAGAACCATACAACAATTAACTTGTATGGAAAACTATGGTACCATAGACTACCATCTTGAATTTGGGAACCGATTATGTTTTCAGCAAGAACATTCTCAAAAATCAAGGAATACTTGAAGAAAAGCATCAAAAACATGGCTGCCATTTTGAATTTGAAAATCAATCTAATTTTCGCCTTCAGAACTTTTGAAAATCACTGAGGGAGGTTATTACCCATGAAAATTCAAAATTTACATGGCCGCCGTCTTGTGAATAACCACATCCGAGAACCATGGAAATAATATTCATGAATGCATTTAGTGAATTTTTATAGCAGACATCTTGTTGTTTCAAGTTATTAGCAGAAAGTCAACAACATGCCGAGATGCTTTATGAATAAACAGGTTTTTATTATTAAATTAAGGAGATATTTTAGGACTTGGAAATCGATCTTGTTTTCGGCATTAGGTCCCGCGAAAACCATAGAAATTGTACCTACGACGAATAACAAGTAAATATTCATGGCATATGAATTTGGAAATCGACATAATGTTCTAATCAAAGTATGGTAATCTCTGAATAATTCTGTAAGATCGTGGGCCCGTGAGTAGGTGTAAGATAGCATTACCTGCAGCGGTCGGTGCTGGTGCGCGTGCGCGGGCGGCGGCGCGGCGTGCGCGTGCGCGGGCGCGGCGTGCGCGTGCGCGGGCTGCGCGGGCGGCGGGCTGGCGGGCGCGGCCAGGCGTCTCTCGATCTCCTGCTCCTGTTGCAGCGCGCGCACGAACGCAGTCTTCAGGCGGGCCGTGTGCTCGGCCTGACGGCGGTACACGGGGTAATCACAACTACACGTGAGCCCTACACCACTGTAGCGCGACCAGGTGCACAAGGGTGCGGGGCAAGGCCACGTGGAGAGTACCTGTCACCAGAACCCCACGCAACCCCACATCGTCTTGCCCAGCGCCCCTGTAACCCGCAGAGGAACTCCCACTACTGCGGTCGAACTATAGCCGACGTCACTTTCCACTCGCTACTGAAGCCTTCAGCAATTGTGTTTAGAGCGAACGCTGAACGAGAACCGCCACGTCGAGCGCAAGGCAGCAGCAGCAAATTACCTAATCGGCTCTTGATGGCAAAATACAGCGGCCATTACCGGAAGTATGCTAATGTTGCAATGGACTGAAGTCTCGGAGTCGTAATTTTAAAGACTCGACTCAATTTTGGAAGACTCAATCCCCCTTATTACAAAAGATGGTCTAGGAAAAACCTAGGTTTTAAAATAAGTCCGTCTCTTTTTGTTATATGACATAAGAAAGTGCTGGGTATATTTTAAACCTGGGTTTACCTTAGTCTTGGTTTAGACCATTTTTGTAATAAGAGGGAATATGCTAAAAAAACTGAGTCTAGAGTTAAACCGTAACCGAGTTATTTAACAGCGACTTCGAGTCTTAAAATGAACTCGAATCTTCAAGAAAAACTCGGAGCATGGAGATGAGATTTGAAACTCATCACCAGAAATCAGAATAGGTAGAGTATATTTACCTAAACTTCGAGGAAGGAAGTAACATAGATTGGGTAATACCTCCTCTAAAATCCCGAAATAATTATAATGACGTTTTAATCCCGGGATTTAAAAATCACGAATTATTTATTGGACTTTTTTTATAGTTACAAATTATTGATTTGAAAAATCATAATAACATTTTGTAGGGTTCGGTACTATGTTAAATGGAAAACAATGTAGTAATATGTAAAACAAAGCTGTTTAATTTAATACTTTTAGTACGGAACCCTAAAAAATGATATATGATTCTACCTCCACCACTATTTTATTAAGCTTTGTGTATAGACAGTCGATTCAGCTCCTCAACAATAGTCAATTAGTGAGAAGGCTAAAAAGAATAAAACGTTTCCCCCCTTATTACAAAATATGGTCTAAGAAAAACCTAGGTTTTAAAATAGCCCCGTCTCTTTTTGTTATATGACATAAGAAAGTGATGGGTATATTTTAAACCTGGGTTTACCTTAGTCTTGGTTTAAACCAACTTTTGTAATAAGGCCCTTCGAGTCAGTGTAGTGAACAGTGAGCGTAAACTGTAGTGCTTTCTAAAGTGCTATCTATAAAGAACACATGAACCGAGTCTTCCCCTTAGTGTAGCGCCACACCATGTCGAAATTACGCAACCGAACTTCGGCGTCTATGTTTGTTTATATAGGTAGATGCGACGTAATTTCAGCCTGGTGTGCTGGGGGTAATTTAAAAAGCATTGCAGGCGTAATCACGCCGAAATTACGTCGCGTATTTTCGGCATGGTGTGGCGCTACATTTAAAATAGACTTCGAAAGACGTTACTGGACGCATTCTTAGAAATATTTTATGTAGAAGTTGAAGTTAAATTTGAATTACTTATTAGCCTTTGGGCTAGATTATAACATAAATAAAGAAAAAAATATATAGACAGCAGGACAGAAATAATAGATTTATAGTACACACGCTTTATATTATTATGTATTTCAAATACGGAGAAGACGAATCCTATTTTGTCATCAGAGTCTTTTTGAGGATTTGCTAATTGATGCTGTGAAATTAGTGTTCCGAATCCGGTAAAAACTACTCTTGGGAGCAAAGAAATCGAGCCATTCCTTTTTTTCACGTGTCCCGGTTATTAGTTTTGGTTTCATGAATTATATAATTCAAAATACAAAAAACTACCCTCATTGTAAAGGTTATCAAATAACCTTTTAGGCGATATATGTTTAGAATTGATCTGTTCCATAATACCAAAAATAATAACAATTATACCTACGTGAAAAATAGAAGTGGCTCGAGTTATTTGCTGTCAAGTATAGTTTTGTTAATGTATTTAAATTTAACTATCTTAGTTCATCTAACCAATTCCCTGTCTCCTGTGATACAGTTTCTAACTAGTACAGGACACAGATGATCTTTTCCACTAGTTTTACCTCCGGTTTCTGAATTGAGAATTCTAGGACGAGCATTACTTAAGTAACATTTGAGTACAGAGTTGTCAAAAAAATGATGTATTTTAAAGCATTTTTTTGACAACTCCGTACTCAAACACTACTTAAGTATTGCTTATCTCGAATTCTCAAATCAGAAACCGAAGGTTAGCCATTTCAGTGTTTATGATCAACTTATATTTAAGCGGTGGAAAACAAATTGTAAACCCTTTTTTAAAGAACAATAAATTATAATTTTAAGAGTATTCGTCTATTAGTTTTAACTAGCTAGTCGTGGCGGCGTGACCGTGAATATTTGCAAAGTAAATTCTAACTGTGGTCTGTGAATGTTGCCCTAAGTGTGATGGTGTCTCGGTGAGAGTGTGGAGGGGTTCTATCCATGTGTATAGCAGGTGTGTCCGGTGGGTGTGACTAACCTTGAGCGCCCTCTTGACGTTCCCGCTGACGCAGAGCTCGCACAGTCTCCGCGCGGAGGGCGGCGGCGGCGCGGGGGTGAAGGTGGCGTCGTGGCGGCGCGTGGCCGAGCCGCTGCCGCGCTCCCAGCGCCACACGGGCGTGAAGTCGCAGCCGCACTGCGCGCACACCGCCGGCACCGACGAGCGCGGCATGCTACGGGCAACACGCAACGATACATCTATTATAGCCCGACCGTTCCTGAGGTAGCTGCGCGCTGCGCGGTGCGGGAGGGGTGTGTCGCGACACGAGACCACATGAATAAATAAACCGAACAGAATGAAAGCTTCCTAACAGAGTTCAAAATTCGGGTTGGGTTCAGAACGTCTGGATTGTAAAACGTCTATATAGGCAAAATGACTGGGTTGAAAAAAGTCTATATGGATAAAACGTCTTGGTTGCAAAATGACTAGAAATTTATTGTAAAATGTCCAGGTAGGCAAAACGTCGTGGTTGTAAAAGGTCTTGTTTGCAGAAAGTCTTGGTTGCAAAATGACTGATCTTAAATTGTGATAGGTCTAGGTAGGCAAAACGTCTTGCTTGATAAATGACTGTGAGAAGCCTGCATTACTTATCGCCTAAGAGATACTAGGAAAATAGGTACTACCTATCATTAATTGATATTCATCTCATATAAAACAAGAAGCTTTCTACGAGTATGTATCAAAAGAGTATAATACCTTCCAAAGGGGTATTGAAATGGGATACCTTTAATGGGTTCTATGTTCTAGTGGCTTTCATACCAGTTTTAGACAAGAATGTCGCGGGTTCGATTCCCAAAATTAATTTTCGGCCTCAACCAAGATTGCCGCAATAATTAATAAATAAATAGTAGTCGCTTTAAAATTTCCAAAAGGACTAGATCTATGTATAAAGCAAACTCAAACTTGCTTATATTCTACACTGATACAAATAATTATCAGTGGTTTTTACACCAACCTTTTACAAACAAGACTTTTTACAATCAAGACTATTTACAACGAAGACGTTTTCCCTGCCTAGACTAATTGCAACAAAGTCCATTTGCATTCAAGACTATTTACAACCATGACATTTTTATAAACAAGACCATTTGCAACCAAGACGTTTTATCTATGTAGACTTTTTTTCAATTCAGACATTTTGCCCACATAGACGTTTTACAATCTAGACATTCTGAACCCAACCCCAAAATTCTTACCTACTTTCATAGGGCTGTCCACTGTTTCACGACTGTAAGTTAAGTACCTACCTATCTAATAGAAAAGGCCAAATGAAATCTTATTAAGACGACCTACGTAAATACTTTGGTACTATTCTACAAACCTACTAAAACAAAAATACGAAACAAATAATACGCCAATATAATTACTTACAAATAATAATTATTATGGGAAAGCCTTATCGTCATCTTAGTTATTTTGGATATTATCTACTCGTAACTAAATATTCTGTAATAAGCATTAAACATGTGTAGGATAAGTAGATATAATTAACTGACAAGATCCTTTGGATATACAAAATAAGAAGTCTCCTTGTTTTTCCTACCATTATTTGTACACATACACACAGTACAACAGTTTGGCATCTTTAAAAACAATTAAAATAAAACGTCCGCGTCTCGTACCGCTGCCGCTGTGACACCCCTTAACTTTGTCCGCGTACTGAGCCGCCTCAAACCGGTTTGTACGGGAGCGGGCGCCGGCGCACTCCCCGCGCGCCTTTTCGGTGACAGTCACGCACACATAAGCTGTGCGTGTAGTAGTATACCTACGCACGGCGTTTAGTATCAAGCTTTCATTCTGTTCGGTCGGTTTATTTGTTCATGTGACGAGACCTCACTGATTCGTCAACTTGTGACAACTGTCACCCCTCCCGCACCGCGCAGCGCGCAGCTACCGAACGGAACGGTCTCAAATAAGCGATCGGGCTATAGATAACATGCCACGCAATGTGTATGTCCAAATGCCAACGAGTCACCATGTGTGTTTGATATTTAGTAGATTTATTTCGCATATAAGCGCTTATTACACTTGGCTGAATTTGGTCGTCTTAATTCAGTCGATACTGAATTTAGTCAAGTATAATCGCAATTAGCAAGCTAGCATACTAAATTCAGAAACAAAATTAGCTTGCTAATTGCGATTATACTTGACTAAATTCAGTATCGACTGAATTAAGACGACTAAATTCAGCCAAGTGTAATAAGCGCTATAGTATCATAATTGAAGTGACCGCTCGACAAGGCGCACGTGTGTCATTCATACAAACCTCCAAACGGTACCGTACTGTACGTCAAATCTGTCCAGTGACTTTTAATTTGTCGAGTGTTTTTGTTTAAGTTTGACCCACAGTTGCAGAATGCACACATCTGCGTTGAACGATTGTAAATATTCTTTCTCACACATCTTTACTTACAGTGCCATGTTATCGTAGTCGATTTCTACGTACGATAATCTCAAACGAATGACAATCGCGAATGCGCTTGCACTCGCTGTATGTAGACGTGTGCGTACGGATGAAACGATACCACTGAGGTATCGATTCTTTCACTCGATACCGCATCAGTCGTAAAGTATCGATACCTACGCGGTATCGAATGAAAAGTATCGATATTTACTCGTATCGGTCAATTTATTGTAGAATTAAAGACAAATAAAAACAGCAGTAAGTACTGATATTATGTTAATTGATGAAACAAAAAAGACTCACGAAATAAAGTCGGTTTTTAATGTGCTCCCCAAAAATAATATTTTTTCAAGATGTTTGCCTACTAAACGATTCTTTGATACAATGATTGTCGCGCGAGCTTTGAAAAACAATCTCTCATAAGTACCTAAGTAATAAAATATAAATTAATGTTCTACCGACTAGACTAATAATCGAGACAAAAGTACCCTTATCGCTACCGAGTACCGATACGAGTACTTTTGACCGATACCTACTTGGTACTCGGTTCCAAAGTATCGATACCAAAAGTACTTGGTATCGAAAGAAAAGTATCAAGTATGTACTCGTATTTACTCGTATCGTTTCATCCCTACGTGTGCGTGCGTTTTTGCTCTTTGTATGAACCCAATCTTCTGTATCTATGATTTTTGTGGCACTGCTTTGAATACGACTTTGTGATTGGTTGTTTTTATTCTCATAAAATGTAGGCAGCCAATCACAAAGCCGTATTCAAAGCACTGCGTTTGCACAGCAAAAAGTCGCTTGAATATTGTTTGTGAATACGGGCCGATGGTCAGTATGGCCCTTCTACCTAACTATAATAAACTCAAAAGACGATATCTTTGACTATAAAATTTCATTATTCTCATAGCTGTGAAGATAATTAATTTATAAGTCTTACCGGTCCTCGTTAGTAAGGTAGTCAACAACATGCTCGAGGCCAACCAAGTAGACGAAATCTGTGTTGCTGGGTGAAGGTATGAAGTTCATTTCTGGTGGCGGCGGTTTGGGAGGGGGGATCTGAAACAATGGTGTTATAATATGTAGTGGAAACAACATAATCAGTCCATTACTGCCCCACGGGTCTCTTCTCAGAAGTATTTAGGACTCAGGGGGCTTACTATGACCTCTTAAAGCATGACAGAAGTTGCCTGGAAGTCTAACTGCCCTGCTTTTTAGTACTGTGACATCGTTAGAGCAGGGGCCCAATTCTCCTAAAATAAATCTTGAAAAACGACAACCGAACCAAGGCCGAACCGTTCATTCAGACAGTTCTCAATTTCAAAAGCTGTCTTATTGTTTGACACAAAAAACAAAATCAATCATTTTGAAAGTTTTCGAAAACAAAAACTGACTGACGGTTGTAGTTCGATTGCGTTTGGCAACAATTTATTTTAGGAGAATTAGGCCCCAGGCCTGCTACGTTGACGTTTACGAAATCCGTTCACCTTTTTTTTGTAAGACTTTTAACAAGCATTACCGTTCAGCTTGGTTCAATAGTCGTTCACCTTTAGTACTGTCATGGTACGATTTTTAGCGATTCAGAAGCAGGCCTGCTTTTGAACGGGAAGTTGACTGGCTGGCATTTGAACGTTTTCATAAGAGGTCATGGTAAGCCCCAGTACACCATGCTGGCCTTGTATGGGTTGGTAGACTACACAGTACACACACGGCTTAGGCTTAGTCCACCAAGCTTGCCTGCTGCAGGCAGACGGTCTACCCACCACACCATCGAGAACTTTTTGGAGCCTTTTTAGGTGTGCAGGTTTCCTCACGATATTTTCCTTCACCGTTAATCAAATTCTGATCCGCACATAAATTCGGAAACTCAGACGTGCAGACCGGGATTGACCTCACATCCTCCAGCGTGGTTAGCGTTCAACCGCTAAAATATCGCTGCATTTGTAACATGATAGACTTCTTATTAGCCGATATGACTAATTTTCTATAAGTAATACTTAAGAAGATCTGAATAGTGTAAAGGGTAGTGTAAGAAAAGCCGACATAAATTGTAGTCAAACTTTGCATGGTGGTAGGATCTTTACAATACCGATACATTAAACCTTTCACAACGCAGTTTACTGTGTTCCGCCGTGAGTATGCGAGAGCCAGAAGGGCAAAGGGGAATCCCTCTATATCTTTGCTACTTGGATTCGTATGTTGTATCTTAGACCCTGTCTGCGCTTACCATCAAGAGCAACTAGAGTCAAAAGTAATAAAGTCAAAGAATTAAAAAAAAAACTATATTGTGGAGAATATTCGTAGAAGAAGCGAAAGAAGAGTACTTAATTACTTAATTTAAACATACCTGCAATAAGGTCTTCTCGAGTTGCTTTCGTAACGCCAGTTTAGCGGCGGCCTGTCGTTGTGCGGGAGTCTGAGTGTCCTCAGAGCTGCGGGAACTGGCCTATAATGTAATGTTTAGCATTAGTAAATACTGTTATTAGCATCAATTTGTTCTATTTGCAAACTAGATAATAAAAATAATAATATCCACAGAATTTCTAGCACTCATTTTCCTAATTTAACTAAGATTTCGTGAATTTGTTTGATAAGCAGTACATACACTTTACATTTTACTTTTATTCTCAGAACAAGAGCTCAATTTTTGTTAATATACTATACTTCCCAATAAAATCTACAGCAAAAAACTTATTATTTTAAATTGTGGCATTCTAGGTGGCTTTTTACCGTGGGTATATAATTTTCAGACACAAATCTCTACTGCCAAAACACGATACTCGTACTAGTATTTGATTCTTGAGATTAAATCCTTGTACTCGGCATAGAAAGCCAATTGACTAGGGTGCCCAGAAACGGGCGACACGCCACAACCACAAATGGCCGGCCACAAGTTTCTAACTTTTCCATTTAGCAAAGATTCGCCGCACATGTTTAGGCGGTGGTGGCTACTAGGGCATGCAATTCCGGAATTCCGGAATTCCGTAATTCCGGAATTCCGGATCAATTTGACTAATTTTTCAGTTCCGGAATTGACTGAAATAATTCCGGAATTCCGATATTCATGTCTTCTTTTTTAATATTTTGATTTTATTATATTTTTCTGAACGCACGCAATGTAACATCTGTGGAATATTCCACAAACTACTAGTTTAATAGGTGGCCCATTATATGCCACAAGCGCGCGTCTCGTATGTTTTTATTCTTTATTCTATTTGATTTTATAAAAACAAATATGCATGGGGCCGTTCAAACATTACGTAAGCAGATTTAATACAATTATTTACCCCCCCATCCCCCTTGTCAGCAAAAGTAAGCAAAGTTCTTACCCCTCCCCCCATGCTTACGTAAACATTTTTCAATTAAAAATGTATTTTTTTTATATTATAATTATAATGGTATAGTTATAATTTTAAAAAAAAGAAAATAGATTTAGGATAGAGATTAAACGTATGCATTATTTGCAGGAATCCCCGAAAATGCGTTTCGTTTTCAAACATAGACAATGCGAGGGTTACCATTCGTGTAAAAAGTAAATAACTACCGATGACGTAATCATCATCTAGACTAGTGATGTTCAAATCCGCTATAAACTGTAGACGTGTTATAAACTATAAAATATATTCATATAGTCTGTTATTTTATACGCTATCATTATAGCTGCGTCCAGCAATACCGACGACGCTGCTGTACGTGTCCAGACTACATCACACCACGAAGGTTGAGGAGATCGTGGAGTATGTTCAGGTGAAGACAAACTGGACTTTGAGGGTCGAGAAGTTGGAATCGCGCCACAACACAAATTTCAAGTCGTTTGTGGTGCGAGTTCCGACTCATCATATTGAGACCTTCCTTAAAGAAGAGTTTTGGCCGAAGGGTGTCATCTATCGTCGATTTCGCGGAAGGCTACGCGACACCACGCAGCGCAACACGACGCCGTCACTTCGTGTACAGTAGTTTTATATATTATGTATTAGTTTATAGTTATATTGTTTTTATTATTTATGTATTCGTTTTCTATGGGCCAAGTTGCCTGAAATAAAGGATATATTATTATTATTATTATAACGCCGTGTTACAAAACTCGGGCGCAGTCTGAACGTGGAGACGCTATAATTTTATTTAACAACACGCTAAACGAACTTGATGATGCGCGGTAAATGATATCTCGCAACGCGCTGTACACTAAAGAATATAATAATATTTCATTGCCTTACGCGCTATTGCTAGTCGCTACGTTATCTGGCACCGCTATGCGCGTATAGACTTTTATTCGTTGAGTAGGTTGAGGCGTTATAATATAGCGCGAAGTCAGAGCCGCTATAGCAAACGCTATACGCTATGTACACATAGTCTGTTATATTTTGGCGCTATACGTTTTATTAACCACCACTAATCTAGACTCCCCTACCCCCCATGTCCTCCAAAATAAGCAAAACAAAGCCCCACCCCCCCATAGTGCTTACGTAATACTTGAACGGCCCCTATATGTAACTTTAAATGATTAAAAAGAGTGATTTACAATAATTTTATAAAGAAAGGAGACTGTTTTGAGACTATTTTTATGTTTTTATTACTGTTTAATAATTTTATTGTTTCTTATACCTTGTCGGTTTTATTATAGTGAGAATGCGTAATTTTTGACTCAAAATCATTAAAAGACTGATTTATTATAAGCATTCATTCATTTAAAACATTTTTTTTGTATTTTTCTGGATCAAACAGAGACAATGAGATAATTATAAATAAAAAAATATAAAAAATTACCAATTCCGGAACCAGTTCCGGAATTCCGGAATTAGCTCTCCAGTATCGGATCCAGTTCCGGAACTGATAACCCTCCGATATTGCATGCCCTAGTGGCTACTCCAAATGTATAGAAACAACTTATTTATTTTTATTTTATTTATTTATCACAAACACTGCTAACATTACAGGAAAATCCTAATGCGGTAGCGTGGTCCTTAATTAAACTAACTTAAATAACATATCACATAAAACATTGTTTTTGTGAATTCATTCAGAGAGCAGGAAAATAAATCGATTTTATCAGCCGTGTCATTCAGTGCGTGCAAGGCGCGCGTCAGTGGTGCTTTGCTGAACAAGTTGGTTCGTGCGCGTGGCACTGCTAGTAACCGTGGCTTCCGGCGCCGCGATACGTAATTGTCTGGCACATTCAGATAAATATCTTTCAAAACACCGGAATTATAGGTCTTACCACGTAACAGTTTGAATACATATGTCCACACACCTATACTTGTGGTCGGCCACTTGCAACAGGGGGTCTACTCCCTAAGCACGAAGTCCGTAGTTTCGGCCTTAGTTACGAGCGCTTCCTACTCCCTATCACCTACGGACATACGATTATTTCGGAGCACGAACTAAGAATGAACAACAATAAGATTTGACAGTTGTCCCTACCGATGTGTTTTTGCCCGTCCAAAAAGTTGAACTTGACACTTGTTTTGTTCACTCCTACGTTTCGGGCTACTTTCGGACGGGTGACTTCTTTGACGGAATTAGGGAGTAGGCCTCTTGTGGCGAGTGGTCCGAGTGCGGGTGGCCTTAATCGCCAATCAAGGGCCTTTCTGATGTAACTACTCTGCAAGTCTGCACTCCAAATTTTGGAACTATTCAGCTGAATTTATGTACCAAAGTATGGAGTGCAGATCAGTTACATCAAATGGGCTGTGTCATACAGTTTAGAGATTAGAAGTATGATTATTGATATGATCGGTTCAAAAATTGAGCTCGAATATAGAAATAAAGAAAAATAAATTACAATACGTGTAATTAGTGAAATGACATCACATTTCCATACTCACTGCATCACTCGTACTGCTGGTGACTGAGGAGTTGTCCTGAGGTTGCTTGTAATGGACAATTTGTTATGAAAACTTATGTCTACTACTGAAAGCTATTCGAAATTGCCTGTTTGTGGTTCGCTATAAACTTGTCTGCTAATCTTCTATACTATTCATGAGTTTATTTTGGTAATCAGCCCATTTCTGTTCTTCTGCTGGGCACAGGCCTCTTCTTCGCGTGAGACATGCATTACAGGCAACAAATAAGTTCTTTGAGCAATTGCTGGTTCGAAAAGACCTAAAACCTCGTTTATAGATCCGCGAGTTCCGCCGGGTACTCTCAAACATATAACTACAATTCAAATAAAATGCGCGAATAAACGCGTCTTCGTAAACACTCTAATACATTGTCACATGTCTGAATTTTCCGCTTTGGGCTGCCTTTCCACTAAAGATGTGCGAGGTAGTTAAGCGGGGAGCGAAGCTAAGCTAAGCTACGGAACTATGTGTCATTTCTACCAAAGTTAAGTGGTGTAGCGGAGTAACTACGTCGTACGTCCTGTACTCAGCTCTGCTCCGTACTTCCCATAGCTACACCACTCGCACATCCCTAGCTCATAGCCCTCGCTTCAGCTAGTACGTAAAAAACTTAGCTTCGTTAAACCCCGTTCCACCAGGGCTATGCTATGAAAATCAAACGATCCTATTGATGGTTTTGACACGCATCCGTAACTTAGCAACATAGCACATCTCTGGTGGAAAAGCAGCCTTATTACTCCCCACATCATGCTTCGCGGTTATGGGGTGCCCTGCGTAAGCGACAAACGCGACACGACACGATATGATACGATGCGACACGACAAGATAAAAAGTCATTACTTCGCGTCTCTCCGCAGACTGCTACATAGGCCGCCAGCAGGAAATGCCGTTGTTTTGATCGTGTTCGTCGCGTGCGCAGCATCGCTTGCGCATAACACCCCGTTAGTATAGCGTTTCTATAAACGAGGCCTAACTAAAGTGAATTTCCCTTTATCAGTTTCCATAATAACATCTATATCTTACACAAAATTAAGTGTGTTAATAATTAAAATTATGTCTTGTAAAAATAAGAAAGTTACCTTATTGGATGATGCATGTTGATTAGCCGGCGGTGGTGCCGGGGTGATGGTCACTGAAGGAGTTATGCTCGCTCCGCCGCTAGTCGACGACTGCAAGAAAAATAACAATTTAGACGGTTTTAAACAATGTTTATCTGCACCCGTGTTATATTTAAGGAGGTGACTGTATCACCCATAATGAACACGAATCAATAAAAAAATCAATACCAAAAAATTACTATTATACTAAATTATACATTTTTATTTTAAACATTTGTAAACAAACTAATTCCCTGTGTGTCGCGCGTCACACAAAAATGATGTGAAAATCCACCAAAACAATAGGCAGAATTCGACGCGGCGTACGTGCTGCCTGGTGACTTATTCCCAAAGTCATTCGGGGCACTTCGGGATTTATTCTCAAAACCTCGCTAATGTTTCTAAGTGAAAATTTGGTTATTAAATAACCGTAGAATTGGATATGTATTATTAGACGATCAAGCACATTTTAAAACAATTTCTTTAGAAATATGGTACGGTTACAGATCAACACCTTGTTTGAGGGGCTTCGTGGCTAGTTCACAATCGCACGGATCGTAAGAGCTGCAAGGTTAAGCTTAGGGATGAAACGATACGAGTAAATACGAGTACTTACTCGATACTTTTCTTTCGATACCAAGTACTTTTGGTATCGATACTTTGGAACCGAGTACCAAGTAGGTATCGGTCAAAAGTACTCGTATCGGTACTCGGTAGCGATACGAGTACTTTTGTCCTGATTATTAGTCTACTCGGTAGAATATCTATATTTTATTACTTAGGTACTTGTGAGAGACTGTTTTTCAAAGCTGGCGCAACAGTCATTGCATAAATAAATTGTTTAATAGGCAAACATCTTGAAAAAATATTATTTTTGGGGAGCACATTAAAACCGACTTTATTTCCTAGTCTTTTTTGTTTTATCAATTAACATAATATCAGTACTTACTGCTGTTTTTATTTGTCTTTAATTCTACGAATAAATCGACCGATACGAGTAAGTATCGATACTTTTCATTCGATACCGAGTAGGTATCGATACTTTACGACCGATACGGTATCGAGTAAAAGTATCGATACCTCAGTGGTATCGTACATCCCTAGATAAGCTGTTTACCTGTGAGCGATAGGGTCCCGGGGTAAGCGTGGCTCCGCCGGGCAAGCTAGACGTGCGACGTGATGAACTGGACGTGTTGCTCGGCGCCGTCGGGGTACTGCTGTTGGTGCGCTGGAATAGACAACATGTAAGTAGATGTCCCTTGAGTAAGTACTGATGTGTTCAAGGTACCTTGTATTACCTTGCTCTGCTGATGCGCGGGCGGCGGAGCGGGCGTCACGGTGACTCCGGGCGGCACTACACAGCCGCTGCCGGCTAACGCTGTACCCGTAGTTGAATCCTGAATCAATTTTTTTCAATTACATGTTTGAAATTATAATCACTACATATTATAAAACTAGCTTTTGCCCGCAGCTCCGCTTGCGTGAAATTTTGAGCCCTCGTTAAGTTGTTAGGTGCAGTTAAAAAATCGAAAAAATCTTTCATCCCTTATTTCACCACTTACGGGTAGAATTTCCAAAAACCCTCAAACACGTGTATATTTATTTCTCACCAAGAGCCTACATTTTTAATTCCATGCCTCTTACTTCAAAAGTAACAGATTTCTCATACAAATTTTCAGAACTTATTTCACCCTTTTAGGGATTGAAATTTCAAAAACGCTCAAACACGTGTAGCATTATTTCTAACCAGAAACCTTAATATTTAATTTCATGCGTCTTACTTCAACAATGACGAACTTACATACAAACTTAAATCCCCCATTTCACCCCTTTAGGGGTTGAATTTCGAAAAATCCCTTCTTAGTGGATGCCTACGTTACGAAAGGAACCTACTGTCAAATTTTCAAGTTTCTAACCCTAGGGGTTTAGGCTGTGCGTTGATAGATCAGTCAGTCAGTAAGTCAGCTTCTCTTTTTATGTATATAGATAGATAAAGTCCTCCGAAGATTATGTCTGTATATGCGCGATTTTCTTCATAACCACTAAACAGATTCTGGTCTAGTTTTTAAGATTAGATAGATTAATTTTCGTGGAAGGTTTTGAGTATATAAGTAGCTTTCGCCCGCAGCTTCGCTTGCGTGAAATTTTGAACCCGTTAAGTGACGATTTTACATACAAACTTTCATCCCCTATTTAACTCCCTTAGGGGTTGAATTTCGAAAAATCCCTTCTTAGTGGATGCCTACGTTACAAAAGGAACCTACTGTCAAAATTTCAACTCTCTAACCCCAGCAGTTTAGGCTGTGCGTTGATAGATCAGTCAGTCAGCTTCTCCTTTTATATGTATAGATTTATGAACGAGCTGTTCATATTAGCTATGTAGGTATTTGCAAAAAAAGGCACCTCAATCAAATAACTTAATGGCGCCCGTGCGAAGTCGGTGCGGAGTCTTTCCTAATATCGCATCGTGAATCAATTTGGTCATTTTATTTTATCACGACATATAAGTATCATAATTATAAGAGGGCTGCCCTGTGCGAAATTATTTTGTAGGCACTGAAATTAAGCCTTTATTGGTTATATAAAATTCGTAATAAATATTGACTAGCTTATTGATGCAATGACCAAATGCATTCTCGAGCTATTCACTCTCAGGCGACGATATGTAAATACCGACTTACTTTAGCAGGCGGCAAGCCGGTGGCTTGCTGTGACTGTCGCAGCTTTCTGAGTAGTACGAGCCGCGTCTCTTCGGCGCGTAGTTTTTCTCGGAGCGTGCGCAAACGACGCTCGCGCTCCCATATCTCAGCGCTTGAAAGTTCCTAAACAGTAAATATAGGTTAGAATTCAAGATCTAAATAAAATAGAGTCGTGGCAACATGGGAATTAATCTTAATCACAGCACGCCGATAACAAGAATAATTAAGAGATTTTACGAATTGGGGAAATTTTAGCATACTTTTAAGAATGTAATTAATATGCAACTGCCACATGCAGTTGGGCAGTTAAGATGCAATGTGCAACTGCGTAACTACTGCTGACTGAATCCACTTGCAGTTTCGATTACGCATATGAAACGGAATTGATTCACCAAATGTGATTGATGTTATATATTAGATTCAATATACCAAGGGGGCTACCCTTTGGCGACCAAGGAGGGAGCGGAGAGGGAGAGAGGCTACAGCCACTCTCCCTTCACGCGCCAGACGCACCGGGCGCCGGCGGGCGCGCGACGATCTCCGGCCACCCTAGTGTGTGGCCTGCGGGCGACGGGTTAGGGGACCCGTCGCCCGACCAGCAACAGGCCCGAGAACAAGGCGCGAATATGTTCCGTGCGCGCCGACCAGGAGGACGTGGGGCAAGAGGCCCCACAGAAGAAGAGTTCCGCCAGGGGCTGGTGGACCGAGGCCTGCCGGGGTTGCGGTGCATGCAGCTGCGAATCCCGCGACCCCGGCCAAGGGTCAGGAGAAGGAACACCGTGGGTTTTTAGCCGGTAAGAGTCCGGCATAACCCTTCGTCTTCCCCGGACGAAGGGTATCCATGAGGATATTCCCACGACAAAAAAAGGGGGGGGGGGGGGGCTACCCTTGGGATATTGATACAATCTGCTTGTCACATATTTTGACAGTAGGTATTACGATTTACGATAGCAAGTAGTCGACATAGCCTACAGGATAAGCAACCTTGAAGTGGCAGTGGGCCGACCATATTAACTGTAGAATCGATAACCGTTAGGGTAGACGTGTTCTTGAATGGAGACCGCGAATCGGTAAACATAGTGTGGGAAAGACGCCAGGTTGGGGTGACGTTCTTCGCAAGGAAGTAGCTGGATGAAAGAGGCTGATGATCGAGTTCAGTGATGTGCCATTGGAAACACATAACCGCCCGGCAGTGGACTGGTATAGGCTAATGATTACGATAACATTAACGGCATATTAGTATGTCTACACCTGTGCGCTTTCATGTTCATCTTGCGCTTTTAACTTTCAATTCCTCTTGCGTCAAGCGCATGCTATATTGATTGCCATAAGACACATGCAGCTTATCGTCTACACCGGTGCACCTCGGTCAGTCGTCAGTCGACATACAATAGACGGATTAGCGTGCGCTAGTATTAAGGCATGCGCTATTGCATGCGCTACAGCGCTTCACGCATGCCTCAGACGAAGACACAAGATGAACATGAACAGGGCCCTCTTTCCCACTGGGCACGTGCTCAGTGCCCCACGATCGATAGGGGCCCCCTAGTTCCTGCCAGATCCCCAAACGATAACCGATATTTATTACCGATAAACATATTTAGTTCGAAAAAATCAAACGATAATGACTGACTACAATATCTACTTATTTATTAGCTTATGCATGCGCGAAGCTAATCTACTCTCGCCCGAAAATCAGGCTTTCCGATTCCAGTATGTTTAGATAAATGTAAATATATAAAAATACACACATCAAAAGTGTCTAGGGATCAACATATATTTTTGCAATAACTTTTCTCCTGATTGATATTAATTAAAATTTTCTTTAAGGATTCATCAAATAAAGTGTTTTCGTTTGGCACAGTAACGATAAACCAAGTCACCTTTGCATTAATAAAGAAATTTGCCATTTTCCTAATAAAGGGATTTTTGACATTTGAACCACTAACACAAAAGTTCGAAAAAAAGACTGAAATAACAGTTTTCTTTAAAATTTTATTGGGTAACTTAAACAATTAATAATCCGTGTTTCTACCGCGAACACTAACAACACAAGAACATCGGTTTGGCATACTCAAAATGAGTTCATCCAAATCACGCTGTGGAATGGCCGCCCATGTTCGTTGCAACAACAAAAAAAGGTCTTCTTGCGACTGGATACCCTCCATATTCGGCAGAGCTCTTCTCTGTAGCATATCCCATGCATGCTCAATCGGGTTCAAGTCTGGCGACTGAGCAGGCCAGGGCAGGACATTGATGTTAGCTGCGGCGAGAGTCTGTCTTACAACTCTTGCGGTGTGCGGTCGTGCATTATCATGCATTAACTGAAATAAGGGACCGATTTGCGCTTGTAGAGGAACGATGACGTCTGATACAATCGTCTCAGCATAAATTTGAGCGTTGAGGTTGCCTCTGATCCAAATCAACTCAGTTCTTCCGCCGATCCAAATACCCGCCCATACCATGATGGTTCCACCACTATAAGGATGGACTTCCTGGCAGGATTTTAATCGCTGTTGGCGTCCAGGGGTTCTCCAGTGTCGTATACGTCTTGTATCCGGTCTCGTACCAAAACGAGACTCATCAGAAAAGCACACGAAACGCCATTGTTCTTCTGCCCAATTTCTGTGTCCAAGAGCCCATTGATATCGAATCCTACGATTGTGCATTGCTATAGGTGGTACCCGTAGCGGTCTTCGGGAATGAAGGTTCACTTCATGCAAGCGGTTTCTGACTGTTTGGTCGCTAATTAAGTTCCCTGAAGAGTGATGAAGCCTCACGGCTAACATCATGGCGGTTATTGTTGGAGCTCTTCGAGTTAAGATTTGAATGTATCGGTCTTGTCTCCGTGTGGTGCAGCGATACCGTCCTCCATGGCGCTCAGCCACGGTACCAGTGCTTCGGTAACGTGTCCAAAGTCGACTGATAACACTCTGACTTGTATTCAGAGCTAAAGCCACAGTACGTTGCCGGGAACCAGCTTCTATCATTCCCACGGCTCTGAGCATTTCTTCCCTGCTTAAATGACGTCGCCGCTCCATAATAACGTTGGTTTTAATCAGTAGTAGGGAAACAGTAGCACTAATAATGTCTTCAATGCGTTGTATGTTTTTATAGGGAAAATATTGACAGCTGATTTTCATCTTTTACTCGAATTTGATTCACAGTTCCTGATTCAAATTATGAAATGCACCAAAAAGGATCCATATAAATTTATAAAATCATAAATTTATTACAAAGCCACATCTCAATCTCAAGAAATCCGCATAAAAATGCTTGATCCCTAGACACTTTTGATGTGTGTACATTTTAATGGTATACTAAGTGAGTACACTGTTTTAAAGAAAAATCATCAGTTTACTAGTTTTTCATAATTTTTTTTGTGTCTTTCAATTGCAATCTCTAATGCATACTTTATTATTTATGGTTATTTCTTTGTCTATTGTAACAAAAAAGTGGTCTGTCAAGGTCATAGGGGCCCCATTATCCTAATGTGCCCAGGGCCTTCATTGGGTTAAAGACGGCCCTAAACATGAAAGTGCACTGGTGTAGACATAGCTTATCAGTGGGACTACAACAGGTTGAGTAATGCACTTTTAACTCACTCTATGTCCAGCTATAGGTAACGGCGGTTCATTCTCATCTTCTTCCGAGTCTTCATCATCTCGCGGGTCGCGGGGTGACTCGGGGGCGGGGGCGGGGAGGGTGCTCGGAGTTATTGACACGTTCACACCGCCCGAATTTAGTTTACTGCTCACGTCTGTGAAGAAATTATATGTTGAGAGTTTGTTTGATTATTGATAGTGTGTGATATTGTTTGATAAGCTTGTGTACATATTTGTATAAGACGTGACTAATAACCACACAATGCTCTAATTCTTAAACCAAATTAGGCAATGTACAGCCGTGGCCACGAAATGTTTATCAGATTTGAAATTCGATTGCTACTCACACTGTGAGCAATAAGGTTTAAGATGGCATATCAACTTACGAGTATAAGTTTTTAAAATTATAAAGCGTCGATTCTAGCAAAAAAGCTATTAACTTAACTTTTTGATGTTATGAACTCTTTTTTAGATGTGTGAATTTACTAAAATTAAATTATTTTACTGTCTCAAATTATTACAGAATCACATGAAATAGAGGCAGCCCCATTAAGTAATGTTTAATGCTTGTGTGAGGACTGTCTCGCTCTTCCCTTATTTACTAAATAGGTTGATTTCTTTTTCTATGCTACCTAGTATAAAGCCTCTTTAAATTAACATTTTTGTATCGTATCTTTGCCATGTCAATTTTTTGCGAGCGACCGAGCGACGTTATGCAAAAGTAATGTGCAAGCAATTATAGACCTTAGGGTGGTAAACATTTCAAGTCCGCGACCGTACATTATACTGAGTGTGAAAGAATTCGTGTAATTCCTTCAAAGATCGTGATCTACTGGTGACACAGATTGACTTTGCATGGGATTCGTAAAGAGTAAATAAAAAAAAAACGAACTGGTTTACAGCCAGTATATTTTTTTTTGTTTTTTTTTTGCCTTTCGCCCTCGTCGCACCTGATGGTAAGAGCAGACAGGGTCTAAGATGAAGAACACAATTCCAAGTAACAAAAATATAGAGGGATTCCCTTATACCTCTCTGGCTCTCACATACACACGACGGAACACAGTAAAATGTTTGGCGACGGACTTTAATGTGAGGTTGGTAGCTAGCCAGGCGGACCGTATAGATCCTACCACCAAGCGTACTGGGTTTTGTTGAATCTTACAAGACGCGTCTATTCCCAGCGTGCAGTGATGAAGCTTTATATTTTAGCCATACGGTATTAAATGCAATATCTATCTGTCCATACCTTCTCTTTTACATAATTATGTATTTTAGTGTCGATTTAGGTAGGATTTTAAGAAGCTTCTGGCAGTCCATTGCTATGGTCGTAAATGCTAGCCATGGGCGGAAACAGAGAGGATTTTGGGTTCAAATAACCCTCCCCAAAATCAAACCCTAGGCACCTACACTGATAAGTTGAATGGCTTACCGGTAAAAGGCGCAGGCGTCGGCATAGACGGCTTACGGTGCGGCGGCGCGGCCGGTAGCAGCACGATATCCGGGCTCTCCGCATAACTACGCTGTTCAGACCGAGGGCGAAGCACCCGCTTGCCGCTGGCGCCCTAAATATACAAGTTAGTACTTAGAAGAACAGTTATACATATTATGAATAGAGAAAAAAAAACTGTACTATTTTATTTAATACGAAAATTGGTGCATGTTACTAATTAAATGAATTAATATAAGTACTCATTACTGTTGTTCTGATTAAATAATTAAACTACCTAATGATAGATAAACTAAAAAGATGAGAACAGAATTTGTAGCAATTTTAGTATTAGCTCGTATTTTTCCAAATGATTGCATAATTTAATAAAAATCTATTAATTTAAATACTTTGGTGCAGATTCTGTTGTGCACAAACTAAAGCTAATTTAGGCTATTACCATCTTTTTCACTCTTATAAAATAAGAAAGAGTCAGACGTAAATAAGAGCTGTCTTTAGCTAAACTAATATTTCCATAGACGAAACGTCGGAAGGTTAATTTTCGAGGGGTAAAGTAGTTTGACATCTCTAGCTTATAGGGGATTTACACGGGTCGATTTTCGCCGCACGGTTAGGCCGCACGGCGAAAATCGACAGTCTAAATGACAATTCGACTAGGCCGCAAGTGACTAAAATCGCAAGCCCCAAAATTGGGTGCCATCCAACTTTTGCCGTGCGGCGACAAGCCGCATGCAGCGGGTGACTAAAATCGACCGTGTTAATGGTCAGTTGCAGGCGATCGCCCGCCGCATGAGGTGTGTTTTGCGTTGTGTTGTTCCACTAGAAATGAACAAGTCGCATGCAATTTTTATCGACCGGTGTAAATGGGGTGGCGATTCGTTTTTTACAAGCGACGCGATTGGTGACTTGCCGCACGGCTAAAATCGACCTGTGTAAATCCCCCATTAGTTCTCATCTATCACTATCCTTTTCTCGCGCTGTCTGTTAATAAAAGGTAGCAATTCTCTAAGTTTAGTTGTTGAACAAGAGAGTCTGCACCAATTGGTTTGTGGCATCCCGCTACGCACTAACAACATACACAGATTACCAATCTGTTTGCCAAGGGTAATTATGGCAATATTCCCCCATGTTCAGCGTTAGATTTTTACATACTGAGATGGTAAACATATGCAATAACAATATCTAGTTTTAATTCCGCCAATCTAGTTCGCTAGATTGAATGCAGTATGCAGCACCATCCTCTCGCCCGCTTATACAAGATTAGTCGGAAAGGGGGGACTAATGCGCGGCCCACTTAAAGTTACAAGACCGAGACGGGCTGCAAACTGCAGACTGCAACCGCAGACCGCAAGTCGCCATCGGAATAGCGCCTTTAAGGTGTGCACTTTAAAGGTGCTATTCCGACAGCGACTGTAAAACTGCAACCGCAGACCGGAGCCGCAGATCGCCCCGCAAGCGATACTACTTTTGCAATTCGCGGTCTGCAGCCCGTCTCGGACTTGTACCTTTAAGTATCACTGATGACTGTTTTAGAGCAAATGTTACAATTTCAAAATTCGATCATTTTTACTTCGATACAAAACGATATTTATTTTAATTTTTTCAAAAATTCTTATCCCTTCTTTAGATACGAATTCAGAAAACGGTGCTTCTAATCCCCAAATGTGACCTAAAATGTAAACGCAGCGCAGCAGATCATAGCTGATGATAAATAGATTTTAGCGTATTTTTTATGAAATCTTTGAATGGCAATATCTCTTAAATTACTAACTTTTAGGGAAAGTTGTAAAACAAAAGTTATTCATTATTATGGGTACTTTAACACCCTTTCCGATTAGTAGCCTTTTTCCGACTAGCCTTGTATATGCATATGCAGTTTGAGTTGCATTTTAATCACACCTGCATGTGCATACATATATTTGCGGGCTGGGAGGGCGTTACTGCATACTGCATCTAGCGAACTAGTTTGGCGGAACTAAAACTAGATAATATTATTACATATTTTGTATATCATGGATTCCCGACAAGTAGCGCCTGAGTCCATTACTTTACTGAGATGGTATATGAAATTATAAATAAACTATGCATAACGAATAACATATCAAGCAATCTACTCACAATCCTGAGTTGTTGTACCTGAGTAACATCATCATAATTTGAGTTTACTCTTCAGACATCATACTAAGCAGCCAGGCTATATGTAACTACTACATTAGTCTCATCATCATCCAAAGAGGTTTATAGCTATGACTCCTGCCTCTTTTATTCTTTACTAGAATCGTAGATGGAATGAATCAGAAAACAATTGACAATCAAATCATTATGAATCAGGTGGCTGCACAGCAGTGCCGCATTTAAAAACTGTAAACCCCTAGGCTAACTTGTGGTGTTGTGCTTACTTATTAAATGATAATAATATAAATTATTTAAAGAATTTGGAGTATGCAGTATTCCTTGACACAGCAGGCATTGACCAGTGAGGAGGTTCCTTTCTCTGTTCTTTCAAATGTTTTTTTTTTTTGTAGAAATATTTAATATGTAGTAATGTGTATTAGATGGATAAAGGAATTAAAATTCATGGTAAATAACGTTATTTAGTATCAAAAATCTGTAGTTTAATTATGCAGGTATTATCATTAGTGAACACACTTGCAAAGGTAATACTCATACACATTAAAACCCTAGAAAGCATGTTGAGGAATTGTTTTTTATTATTATTTGACTTTGTCACGTTTGACCTGATGGTAAATGCAGACAGAGTATAAGATGGAGCACACAAATCTAAGTAACAAAGATATCAATGGATTCCCCTATACCCTCTGGCTCTCATATACATACAATGGAACACAGTAAAATATTTGGCACCAGATTTTAATGTGAGAGTGGTAGCTGGCCAGGCAGACCATGTAGATCCTACCACTATTGAGTACAAATTTGTATCATGCAATGTAATGGTAAATTAGGATTCACAGGTTCATTTTCAAGAGGTCAGTCACCAGTTTGATAATTTAAATATTGATATTTTGTTACAAGTAGTTAGAGTAGAAAACCAAGCCCACATAAGTTGTCAAAAGGTTTGTATGATGATGAGACTAGCATTTCTGAAAGATGTGATGTAAACACAAGATTTTATATCTATTAAACCAACTATTAAGCCTGGCTGGATAGTCATTTAACATAGAACAAAATAATAAACATTGTAAGTAGCCAATATTTATTTTATAATCCTGAGATTTGTTAACAAATATCTTTTTAATAATTCAATATTTAAGTACAGATATATGATTAAGTTATACTCATATCATTAACATCAATTAATTAATAATTAGAATGTTTGCTTTAGTTTTATATACAAACAATTTAATGGCATTTTCACTCAACATTTATAAAATTATAGTTTATTGTAAGTACTTACCCTGTCAATCTTTTTGATGAAAGCAAAAAGAAAATTAAGACAGTTAATTTCAATCTTTTTTTTTAGTTAATAAGGTGGAGAATATAATGACAATAATTTAGCTAAATATTTAAGAAATGTATGTATGAGTAAATTGTCCATTTTAGGAAATTTAATTCAATAATGTCAGTCGAGTTACTGATGTAGGTAATGTATACTGATTCATTTTATAATCATTATGTACTTCCTTATAATAAAACTTGACAGTTAGTTAATGAAATTATAATTTTGATTGTATGATTTTACCTTATACTAAAATTATTTATGACATGACCTCCAGCAGAGATCTAATTATATGATAATTATGAACAAAGGTATTTCTTACAATAGGCAATAAGAGAAAGTTATGGTATGGGAACCAGAGACATGATTCTGTTACTTTTTTCTAATACTGTTATTAGATTGAGTTCTAAATATAAAATCAATTATTATTTTACTCACATGTGGTGGAGGTTGAGCGGGCGTTATAGTAAGCCCACTGGCCGTCAAAGCCCTTAGCTCACTCAACTCAGGTGGCAATGCCCTGCATTATGAAAAAAATTACATAATTTCAAACAATTACAAAATGTAAACAAAAATTAAAAATTCAATTATAAAATCACCTGACGCTCAGGTCGACCGCGGAATCGTCTACGTCCATTATGGTTAGTCACTTGCTGTAACAATTACGTATCACAATTAAACACAAATTATTTAGGACATCAATCAATATAAACAATACATATTTTAGACATCACTGCGCACAATCACCGTTTTAAACCCACAAAAGGTTGAACAACATGTTTAGCAATTGATTATGTCGACATAACAATGAAATTGGTAATCATTTAGATCGATTTTTTGTCCAAATGTAATGCACACGCACGCATCACCGGGATGACAATTGACAAGACAACGGTCAATGAGCGCGAGGATCAAGATCCAATTTTAATTTTGATAAAATATACCTAATTTTTAATACCGGGCACTAGTCACATGTCTTCTTTGTAAATAAAATGCTATTTGATTACTTTCTTACGAGATAAACGAATTACAACTTCACTATTACAGTCACAACAGAATTCCTCTTGCGGCCATTGATGACAGATAATACAGAAAATTAATTATTATCACAGACTATTTTATCTCTGATCACAGGATGCCGCAGCGCAGTAACGAAATATTACATAATGTGTAGTCGATTGCGGTAATTTCTTTCCCTATAATATGTGAGAATAAAAAACTACAAAAAAAAGGAGATAATTCTAACCAAGACCTCAAAGCAATTATTAATGTTTTAGTAAAGCAAACCAACAGAATACTATTGATCTGAGATCTGAGTCAGAGCAAGTTAGAGTCAACAAAACAAGATCAAAACATAATGGCTTCAGTACCAGTGACGGTGGCTAGGTGTGGGCCCGCGGCCCGTGTGGGCCATAAGTTCGCCAGTTCCCCCATCATTACTTTGGCCTAGTTTTTTCTGTCGTTTTGGCCTTTTCTTCTAACTAATGTAATTTTTCAATACGCGCTATCTATCCACTATCTACTGGCGATCTTCGTCTCATCTGATGATGTGATGGGTATAGACCAGTCTTTCTTAAAGTGGGTGATAACGCCCCTTTGTAGGCGCTCTTAGAGCATACCTATAGGCGCTAGACACCTACAGGGGGCGGTAAAGGATGGTAAAAGTAATGATTGCGACGGTGATTGTTAAGATGTGGTAATGTTAAAAAATTTAGAGGTAGAAAATAAATGATTCTCAAAGTAGGCGATAGACGAAATACGTTTGAGAGCCTCTGGTATAGACCAAACGAGTTCAGAACCAGAGAAAGAGTAAGAGCATTATTTACTTCAGATAAAGATTAGTTATGTGAGATTTACCTTTAGTCTTATTCATTTATAAATACTTCTATGAAAATCCTATATTCTCAGAGCTTTTATTAGTAGCGTATGTATTTTTAAATTCTGCGAATAACATAACGTAAATGTCATTTACAAAAATTAAATGTCAATGTCAAATAAATGTGCCATTTCTGCTTTCTGCTGTTTTGTTTACAAAATCATTAAAGGCACGTGAAATAATTGTATTGGTTAAAATATTGAGAAATAATAATATTATTACAAAATGTCAGGACCAGACTTGTTATCAAGTCAAGGACTTCGCCTAGACGGACGTAGACCTAACGAACTCCGTCGTATTAGGTGCAAGCTCGGTGTTTTCACTCAACCGGATGGAAGTGCTTATTTAGAACAAGGAAACACTAAAGTTTTAGCTGCTGTTTACGGACCTCACCAAGTAAGTTAGAGGATTTATACTTAGATCACTCTGAGCCTCAAAGACAGATACATTTTTTTGTAAGATAAGTACAGAAACTTCTGAAACTTTTGAATGTTAGCAAATTAATCTTATTTCAACAAATAACTCTGTCAATAATATAACTAAGCTGCTACTTCTCATGCTACTAAGAAGAATTCTTCTCTATCCTAGAGAATTTTTAACAATTTTCAATTTTGTACATAGTTTTTTTTTAATAGAGGTTATTGTGCATTCTGTTTTATCAACTATTTTGATCATTGCACTAATTTATTCCAGAATTACGGAAGGAAGACTGTAATACGTTGTGTAGCAATTCATACCTAAAGTTCGCTTTTTAATCCCTGAGACTGAAATGACAAGAGTGAAACATCAAATTTGAAAAAAAAACCTAAAATTTACAAGTTTCACATTTGCGCCTGTCAATTTTGTCTCCGAGATTAAAAAACGGACTTTAGTATCCTTCCAGGATTATTTGCCATGTGTATACTTTCTTGATCACCCCACAATTCAGAACCATTTCGATAAGCAATTGTCAACTGATTTGGTTTGTTATTTCGTTATATCTATGCTGCCGTACACACGGCTACACATCAAGCCATACATAACCAGTTTATCTCGGCATCGCTTCGAATAATCTTTTTGCACTAGTAACGGTCAGCTTATACTGGTTCTGCATAGCTTGAAGTGTAGCCGTGTGTACAAGCAATAAAAGCAGCAAGTCTTTTTTTAAATAATCTACTGTATACAATAAGCCTAGCCAATAAGGTTTCATTTTCTATATTAAAAAATTGCACTTATTGCATTTATTGCTCGTACGGCAGTACAATACTCGTAAATACGGAAAAAGGGATTGCAAAGTGAATTGTTCGCAACTGACTTATCAAATCATTCTGAATCTGGTGGCAAGGTTTGGTAAGTTGATTTATCAAATAATAATTCTATTACAGGCCTCCAAAGCAAAAAGCTTACAAGATGGAGTTGTTGTTAACTGCCAATACAGTATGGCTACATTTTCCACAGGTAAAATATTCCATTTTATTAGGTTCTTGCAACCAGACTCGGTAGATCCCTTGTTGCTTTTACTTCGTTGTCTGACATGTATCTGTAACCTACCCAGCTGTATATGTCTGAAAATACTAGTTAAAATCCCTCCATCAAAATAGAATAGACACACTACATAGAATAGAATAGAATATACTTTATTGTACACCAAAATTGTAACATAGCTCTTATACAAAATAATTTAGTGAATAGTTTAGTAATATAGACAAGGTGTTCTGAAACTCAACATTAAGCCGGGAACAAATGATAGGATAGCTTACGATAGTACGAAAAGTTGATCCTTTTTTTAAAACACATTTAAAAGATAGATTTATGAGGTACCTGGTAACTTTGAAACTCAAAACCATTTTTGTTTCAGAATAGTGTTGAACTGCATTTTTTCTTGGCTTGACATTGAATTTCAGACAACCTGTTGGTTTACCAAATACCAATCTATACAGAAGTTTCCCATCTAATGCATAACATCATACACTATGTATGTATGACACAACCTTTGCCTCATTATGCATTGTTTGAATATAATAAGATCTTGCTGATTCATGATTCTAAAAAATATAACAAAAACTAATAAACAAGACTTTGAATATGACATCAACAATTAATGTCATCATTATTAATATCTAGTTATATATGTATATACTAGCTTCTGCCCGCGACTTCGTACGCGGATCCTGTTGCTTATGCCAGCGACAACGGGGTCGTCAAAATCGAAGATGTGAAACGTCTGATGTCGAATTCTAAGAGCCCGGGGACGGGTAAACAACGGGATGCGCGAGACGATTCGAGACGTTCCAGATCTTTCATTTTTGTAAGTTAACAGGAAATGCCCATCAGACTAAACAACTTTTGCTAAGACGTCATTCCTATACATGTTATAGTATCGATGGGCTTTGGAGTTCCACAACAGGTGTTCCAGATCTTCAAATTTATTCTCACAGCAGAAAATGCTCTTCACGTGGAATAATTTTTGCTATGGCACCATTTTTATATCTCTTATACTTTAGCTGGTCTGTTGCGGTTCTGCATCAGGTGTTCCATTTTCCAAAATAAATTATAGCCTATATGTTGCCCAGAATTAATACCTATTACTACAACAAAAAAAAATTTCTTCCCGTAATTCCGCAGCGGATCCCAAGGGTACACTGAATTAACAATAATATTGCAAATAACTATAAAAAAAATCTTTATAAACTACATTTGGGGTTTTTCCTTCAGGAGCTAATATATAAAGACCGGAAGCGTTGCTGACCCTTGAAAAAGCAACATAAAGTTGGCCATGGGAAAAGCAGCTGGTTGTCAGGTCAACACCAGCGGCTTTAAGCGTCTGCCCTTCTGACTTGTTTATTGTCATGGCAAAGCATGTAGTCACAGGGAACTGTATGCGCTTAAATTGAAAGGGGAAATTATTGGGGATGAGTGGTATGCGCGGTATGAACACAGTCTCACCGGCACCACATCCAGTGAGGATTGTAGCAACAATTATATTACGTTGTAAAGCGTTGACAATAAGACGGGTGCCGTTGCATAGTTTTGGCGGGGTTAAATTTCGCATCAGCATTATGGGAACACCGACTTTAAGTCTTATTTTATGAGCAGGGAGACCACTCGCTGTAAGTGAATTGAGAAATTAAACTGGGTAATTAGTGGCGTCTTCCTGATCGAAAACACTGTCGAAAGAAGTGTAAACCACTTCATCCCCTACAATATCCGCCAAAATTTTTTGATTAATTTTTGCAGTTTGATCATTGTTTGGGGTCAATATGGCGCGTTCGCATGACCATTTTCTAATAATCTAAATGACTGCTCCTCTGCGTTACCGGTTATCACGAAGATAAATGGAAAAGGAAATTAAACACTCAAATAACATAAGCTCGAAGGCATATTTATCCGATATAAAAAAAACTTTAAAAAAAGTAAAACCCGACTTCAAAGAAATACTAAAAGGAGTAAAATAATTACCATAATATAAAATTAACAGTTTCAGAAGTCGGTGGCTTCTATTTGCTTCAGAGTAGAGTTGCACCGACTTCTGAAACTGTTAATTTTATATTATGGTAATTATTTCACTTCTTTTAGTATTTCTTTGAAGTCGGGTTTTACTTTTTTTTAAAGTAATTTTTTTTATTAAATACGTTTTAGTGTCATAATTTTTACCCCCTCCTTCATAACCCTTCTTTTTGGCTTTGACGTAGTCGGGCATAAAAAGTCCTTTCAAATGATACCTTACACGATATAATGAAAACATTCCAAAGGGGGGACACGCACCCCCTCCTCTTTTCCAGTAGTCAGTTCCCAACAACAAATATAAACAAAGCAATATTAGTAATTTGAGAATTTTGCTTTGATCCGATGAGGAGTTCCGTTCCATATCTCTGAAGTTCATGGTCTAATCATAACAAAATTTATATGGGACCAATCGGGAAGTATACCCTTTCGAACAAAAAACTAATTTTACACATTGGTTCATAAATGACGGAGATATGAGGTAACAAACAAAAAAAAAATACAACCGAATTGAGAATCTCCTCCTTTTTGAAGTCGGTTAAAAATAAAAAAAATAATGGGAGTTTTGGCCAGTAGAGTCAAATTTTCAATGATATACCATCGTCATCGAAAATCAGTCCTAAACTGTTACCGCCTTCACCGCGTGGAGGTACTCCAAGCTTATGTTATTTTATAATTATACAGTGAAATTAGTGATAACTTTGATTTCCAAATCAGATGTTTCTGTTCTTCGATTTTTATAAGTCAACAGGAAATGCCCATCAGACCGAACAACTTTTGCTAAGACGTCATTCCTTTATGTGTTATGGTGTAGCTGGGCGCTTGGAATTCCACAACAGGTGTTCCAGATCTTCATTTTTTATACGTCAACAGAGAGTGCTTATTAGGCTGAACAACTCTTGCTAAGACGTCATTCCGATATATGTTATAGTGTAGCTGGGCTCTTGGAGTTTCACATCAGGTGTTCCAGATCTTCAAATTTATTCTCTCATCAGAAAATGCTCATCACGTGAAATAATTTTTGCTATGGTACCATTTCACCAAACGTGTCGTCAACTTTAGCTGGTCTGTTGCGATTCTGCATCAGATGTTCAAGTTTCCAAAATAAATTATAGCCTATATGTTGCCCAGACTTAATACCTATACAACAAAAGAAAAATCATTCAAATCCGTCCAGTAGTTCCGAAGATTAGCGTGTACAAACAAACAGACAAACAGACACACAGACAAACAGACAAACAGACAGACTTTTTTTTTTGGATTCGTGCTCTATTACTGTTTCTAAACCCCCCTCAACTATTGTTTTTTTAATATATTCAATGTACAGACACAGTTTTTTTACTGTTTTATTATATGTATATAGATGAGCCTACCCACATCTGTTGAACCACATAGAACTTACAATATAATTAATTTTAATGTTTTGTTCCTGCTACAGCACAATTCTCCTTTAAAAATATTACTCTTCCGTTTCTGTCTCATTGTGGCACCAGGATTCAGCCTTTTAAGTTCAAAGGGTAAATCAAGCCCTGCAACTATCTTGAAACATTAATGGAACTGACTGATATTGCTATAAATGAAACTGCAGTGTATTGTAATAATCACAAAGTAAAAACTTCCAATCATTTGAGTAGCTTAGAATATTTTTAGGATGCTTCAAGTATAGCATAAGCACAGCTTAATAAGCTCATTACTGTCCCACTGCTTACCCTTAGCTCACCAAGCTGACCTGGTGCAGGTTGGTAGACTACTCACACCATCAACATTTTAAGACCCCTGTTTGGTGTGTTTTCCTTCACCATTAACACAAGTGATAATTGAATCGAACGCACATGAATTGAAAAAGTCGGTAGTGCGGCCAGGATCCTCTCAGCT
Source organism: Amphipyra tragopoginis (assembly GCA_905220435.1). Lineage (NCBI taxonomy): Eukaryota > Metazoa > Arthropoda > Insecta > Lepidoptera > Noctuidae > Amphipyra > Amphipyra tragopoginis. The sequence goes on along the minus strand of HG992015.1, from coordinate 11,474,859 downwards.
TGCTCCCCCTCCCTCCACTTTAGTTCCATGCAGAAGGCTACCGGAAGAGTAGATGGACGTTTCGCCGGCGAAGAGAGCCAACTTGGCCAAGCCACGTTTGGGAATGTCGCTGGTGTACAGCGTGAACAGAAGGGGCGATAGCACGGAGCCCTGAGGGACTCCGACGCGGATAGGGTGAGGGGACGAGAGGGTGCCTTCTAGGCGATAGCGGAAGGAGCGATCCGACAGAAAGTCGTACTGCAATTATGAATATCAACTATAATTTCAGCCTTCATCTCAGTACTCACTACTCACTTCTTTCTTACCCATATCATCCTTTACACAACCCATCCATCTTTTCTTTGGCTTACCTCTACTTGGATATCCATGGTCCATACCACGCTAACCTAACTCCTCAACTTGTCAGTCACTGGCGCTACTTTCAAACTTCCTTTCCCTTGAAATCTTTTATTGACTGCATAATATTTTCAGGTGAAAGGAAAAACCGTCCGCGCGGCGATCGCAAGTCTCAAGAGATGTCCATGCACTTAAGACAGGCACTCACAGCAGCTATCAAGACAGAGCTTTATCCTCGCTCACAGATTGATATTTATGTTGAAGTATTACAGGTAAATACTGTTTATCCATTGCTATGCTGAAATTTCATGGACGGGCTTCACGAGAATAGCTCATGCTGTGGTGAAAATATTAGCCAGTCAGCAAGTTTAAGAGTAGTACAGTTAGATCCTTGTACTTCTCGCTTCCGGCCGTGGTTGTGTCCATGGTCGGGAGCGAGAGTGCGTGGGAAGCCGTCGCCTTCTTTTGCGAGGAGGTGAGGGCGACTCACCGGGCGCCGCCGGAGGGCGCGCAACTATCTCCGGCCACCCTAGTATGTGGCCTGCGGGCGGCGGGTTAGGGGACCCGTCGCCCGACCAGTAACAGGCCCGAGAAGTCGACGCGCAGAGTTCCGCGCTGCGCTTCTCAGGAGGATGTGGTGTAAGGCCCCGCAGTAGGAAAGGTCCACCAGTGGCTGGCGGACCGAGGACTGCTGAAGTACCTCGTGAAAAAGTTCTCCCAGGAAAGTACTACCTTCAAACCTATTTCTGCCGCTAAGCGGCATTGCTATGTTCCAGTTTGAAGGGTATTGGTGTCGGTGGAATTACAGGAACATGAGACTTTCCAACTTTGTCTCTAAAGGCTTCTACACACCAAAGCCGCCGACCCGGCGGCTTTACCCGCCGGGTTATGCCGGCGGCCAACTAACGCGAACTAAGCGTGCGAACATAAAGGCCTCTACACACCAAAGCCGCCGGCCCGGCGGCTTCACCCGGCAGGTTATTGCCAGCGGGTTATTGCGTCCAACTAAGCGAGCGAACATGACGCAAAACAATTAGTGAGGTCCGCCAGGCTTGTTTTGCATCATGTTCGCTCTCTTAGTTGACCGCAATAACCCGCTGGCAATAACCTGCCGGGTGAAGCCGCCGGGCCGGCGGCTTTGGTGTGTAGAGGCCTTAAGGTTGGCAACGCATCGACAATCCTCTTGGTGTTGTGGGTGTATATAGGTGACGATAACCACTTACCACCACGAGAGCCGTCGGCTGGTTTGCCAAAAAAAAGCAACGTTGATAGAACACCAATCACACCCTTCTTTACTAATTATACGTATTATTCAGGCTGACGGCGGCGCTTACTGCGCAAGCGTGAACGCGTCGACTCTTGCGCTGATCGACGCCGGAATACCGCTGCGCGCGTACGCCTGCGCTTGTTCCGCGTCCATAGCGTGGAAAGCGGGGGAACCGGAGCCCTTGGTGGATGTGGGACATGTGGAGGAGGCGGCCGGCGGGGTTGTGTTGACTGTTGCCAGTTTACCTAGTACTGGTGAGTCAAGAATTTATGCAATTTTTATTGATGACGGGGCAAGGTCGACTTACAAACTATGGACACACCCGCAGCAAGTCGACTGCAATAACCTGTGGAATAAAATTAGTAGTGGACTTGGCGCTGTTGGACTCTCTTTAGGAGACCGCATAATATACTGCATAATATAGAGATCAGACTCAAGTCCAAGGTATCGGACAACGGATAATGGCTCAGTAGGCAGGGAATTTGCTACACATTCTGATGGCTGGTAAAGTAAACCGTTGGCGTTGCATCTGGCTAATAACCCTCTTTGCTGTCGGGTAAAAACGTTATACACACCTACCATTAGACTTTATTTCCCTTTGTTACAGGAAGCATAGCATTACTGGAAATGTCTCACAGGCTCCACATGGATTATTTTGATATGGTGCTCAGCCGAGCTATGCAAGGATGTAAAGATATTGAAGTAAGTTTACAATAATCTTATAAAAACGTGATATTCGAACAATAAAAACTAAACTGCTTTTTTGTATAAATTGTGTACGAGTACGTCTAACGTTTCAAAACGGCTTAACCACAGCCCACCCTTTCTAGTATATTTTTCATAGTAGGTACTCGACGCGACGCGATAAAATGTTGTTACGACTCATACGGCCATAATTATGTTTTTTTGACGACACGTTTAATGCAGTGGCCGAGTCATTGGCTTCTGCGCTACGAGTCGTGGGTTCGATACCCCCACAGAACAAAAATTTGTATGCCCTACAGATAGTTGTTTCGGGTCTGGGCGTTTGTTTAAGTGAGATTTGTGTCTGTAAACGCACCCGCGATACAGGAGAAATCCTAGTGTGGGGCAAAGTTTTTATCAAATAAAAAAAACGATGAACTATTTACTACCCGTAGTGGGGTGCATAGAATGATGCTAGGAGCTATCTCCAAATTAGGTCGTGTCGTGAGCCGTGGCAAATGAGCCTTAGGGCGTTCGCTACGTTAAGCGTGCGCACGCGGCGGGTACCCGCCTCGCGTGTGGATTGGATAGTATGTACAAACCCATCGCACGCGTCCGCGCCAGTTAGCGCTGCACATACTATCTTTCAATACACACACCCGAGGCGGGTACCCGCCGCGTGCGCACGCAACGCCCTTTATAGGGCGTTTGTCCACCGCCGCGCCGCCGTCACCGAGAACGAGATGACGTTGCCGAAGTAGCGATACATACATTGCTAGAGCTGAGTGTCCACCGCACGTCCGTCATCCGAGCGCAGTCATCTAGGCCGCAGAGATTGTGAGTAGTTCAGCGCTACCGCTAGAACTAAAGCCAGAGATCGTGACGGGCCGAATTGCCGGTTATACAAAACACGTCTGAGCTTGTTCATTCCACTCGAGATTACCGACGCCGGTGCATGGATTTTGGTCTTGTATTGGGTATAACCGAGATCGGTTGCGGTTGACACACGATCGAACTATACTAGTTTCTCGGTGACGGCAGCGGTGGATAAATGCCCTTAGTCGCCATTCTGACACCAACATTTTTTCAGGTAATTCTGGACAGAGCAGTGAGGGAGCATTTAGCAGAAGGGTGGACGAAGGATGAAGTGATTACTATATAAAATAAATTATTATAGGAAGATTTGTTTTTTAATTTTACCAGTTTAGTTTACTGGTCTTTCCATACACCTTTGGCCCTGTTGCAGCAGACTGTGTGGAAACAAAATTGTACACAAAGACTAAAACTTTAATTTTCAAAAGATTTGCCCAACTAAAGAAAGTCTGGTCAACACCGCTACAGCAAAAAGACCAACCTTTTTAAAAATTCTTAAAAGTATTAGCCTGACCGCACATTATCAGAATTTTCTATCAGAAAAATTCTGACGCATGCGCGAAGACCCTCTGCGTATACATTTTGTACTAGAGCCAACGGCCAAGCTGTCGGATTCGGCAAATTCTGACAGTATGCGGGGTCTACAAAATGTAAGCAGAGTCGTGTGTTAAAAAAATTCTGACAGAAATTTCTGATTATGTGCGGCCGAGCTTAAGTACTGTCTGCTGCAGCTGCGGTTGCAGTTTAGTCATCGCTGCATCGGCGTAATAGTACTTTAGCTTTATTACACACCATCCAAAACATTATAAATAAAACAAACAAAATAGACTTACATATTTATTAGAGATCTGAACAAAATAAGAAATTAAATTATATGTACAGTCTATGTTAAAACTAACTAAATTAGAGGTAAGTTAATAGGTACACACTTTTTCCATTACTTTGCTTATTGTATGGTGAACAAAAAAAAACTTATTTAATCGAAACGTTCTATGGCAAACGAAAAAGTGACGCAATAGAGTCAGCAAATAATTGTTACAGCAATAGCCAGCATAACTAACGCAAAAAGAAAGAAAAATAAAGATATTTTTTTTAAATATCGGATGTAAATTATCAGTCCACCCGTTCCTGTGATTGCACACACGAAATAAATAAAATGTATCTTTGAATAAATAAAACAAGTACTATATTGTACTCAATAAGTCCTCTTTGTACAAAATTCCACAATATTGCACTAGCAAGGACCTACTTCAAAAATAAATACTGCTTCGAAGCGAAGCCTATGTTAAAACTGTTATTAATATTATAATTATTTAAAAATGTATAAAACTTTTTTTTCGACATTACCGCGTAACATAATTGCAATATTTTAAAATAACTCGACCGTATAAAATATGCGTATTATATGACATTGTTGTACAACAATGTTAATATAAGGCCAAAATATTATTATGGGATATAATTTTTCTTATTACACTGAGTTGCTAAGGCACTCATCTACAATATTATCATCTATATATAGAAAAATCTTTATGCATAAGCAAAAGAGAAAAAAAGTGGGCATTTGAAAAAAAAACTCGTCCATCGCGTTACATGCAAAACAAATATCTCTCAATTCCAAAGGAGACTTAAACCTAGTTGTATAATACGAATAAATGTTTTGTCACATCCCTATGGCTCCGATGTATAGCTATCGAATTAGCGACGAGACGGTTCTAGAACCGTCTTTGTGAAGGAAGACGTATATAGAACACCTATATACCCCGTCGATCAAAAAGCGAAGTACCGAACGTACTTTCCCATAATGTAAATTGTCAAAAAAATGCACAAATATAATAAATTGCACGTTACTTATTATGAACAGTTATATGACGTATGAATTATACTTGCAAGCAAAATTATTTCACGGAGTAGTTTGTCCTACTGTCAATCGAATCGTATCAACAGCTCTATGTCAAGCCGATCGTCCGATGACGTTTGAAGCTCCTTCACTGAGTAGAAGTATGTATTTCAAATGTAGATGTTATATGATTCAAAACGATTCGATTAGTCATTTACCGAACGCTTCAGTAAGCTATCTCTTTTTCTCTAGTTACGAGAATCGTAGACGGAGTGAGATAACAAAGCGAATTCTTCGACAACTGCTTATCGATTAGATTCTGAATCGAATTAATTTCATTCGAGAAGCTTCATTTGTTTCCTACTCCGTGATAAAACAAAGATGGCCGCGCACCAAAGAAGCAATACAGCAATAATTTCATGTTTATGTCCACATATTTAGCACTAAAGAATCTCCCAAATAATTAATACGTAGACACATTTGCCTAGTGTTAGTGGCAATATTCTCAGAAAGCGTGAATTTTAGCGGTCTTTATGGAGATTTGAAATTATACAGAGTGGTTAAACATTTTTGCTGCTGCAACTTTAGTGGGCCGTTTTCTATATAATGTTTTTAAAAGACGTCGCTAACCCGAGAGCGCTCACGACACTTAACGACAGCTACGGTAGAAAAGACTAAGCTTTAAATTGTGAAGTAAATCGCCTTTAGTTGGCTGCCACCGGCTCTGGTGCCGGCACTGTTTGACTAGAATCTTCCGCTGCGACTTCTACATCTGTGGAATAGAGATAAAATATTTATATTTGAATTTGATTTGCAAGGTGCTGCGGTTGCTGCAGTCAGATGTGGCACAAATCAAGACCCTTCCGTCCTTAGGAGAGCACGTTAAATGCTCCTGGCAAGGTCGCCATGAGGTGACGGAATAAAAGATGTTAATTGTCTCGAATCTCATGTAATACTAATCGATACAAGATGATACATTAATGAGTACAATAGGTATAGTTATATATAGTATATAGGTATAATGCGACGACATCACAGCCGGGTGACATACGAATACCTAATGACAGTCGTTACGGGTAGTCAAAAGGCCGAAAGTCCGACAGCCTAGCTGGTCTAACCTTAGGATATCGGCATTGTACAGTAACTGGGTTGCGAAGGTCTGATGGCAGTTGCTCTGTGTAAAATACTGGTATTCAGTCGCATCTCGTTAGACTGACCCCAACATAGTTGGAAAAAGGCTAGATAGAATAGAACATTCAGGCTTGAATTTACACTATCATCCGTATTGTAACAATATACTGCACACAGCGATTCAACAAGAATTTGACATTGAGTTTTTAAAGGCAGCTCGGGACAATGTTTGTCAAGTTTGAAGGCAGCTTGGGACATCACCTTCAGCGTTGGAAGACTATGAAGTAGCTAGAGTGGGTTTTACTAACCATTGCTAGTCTTGTTAGGTGAGTTATGTGGTGAGCTGTTCTGCGACTCACTGGTACTACCTTCTGCCTCGCCAGTCTCGCCTGCTGACGATGCCGCCTGGAAAATATACATTTTATTACTCTATGGAATCAAATTGTATCACAGTGATAATTCAGCTCTCATCAAGCTGCCTCCCCGCCAGCAACGCCCTAAGCCGAAGTCTGAGTCCGACTAGGGGTTGCCCTTAGCACTGTTGTTGCTAATCTTAGTGTACCATAAGTAGTTAGCTTAGGTTAAGTATTTTAGTTGTGCCGGTTCTTCTTCACGGAACCTACCATTCGAAACCGAGCACCGAGAAAACAAATTAATAATAAAAAAATATTTGAAATAGAAAACTTTGGACTTTATTTGAAATAAAAAACTTTCGACTTTGAGTCGACTTTCCCCCCATTGGCTGAAGACCCTTCAGGTCTTGCCAATAACTGCCTGGTCACTAGAAACTGCCCGCAATGATCATCTACAAGCCTAAAAGAAAAAAAAAAAGAAAATTGTAGAACCCCTGGGCAGTCAGACCTTACTGACTGGCTTATTTTTCAGCACAACATGAGAAATTCTCATATAGCTCAAACTCAAACCTCATTTATTCAAAATAGACTAGAATTACTTATATAGTTCTTTTTGAACGACAGTTTTACAATACAGGGTGTTAACGAAATCGTGTAATTCCTTCAAACCACGTGATCTACTGGTGACACAGATTAACCCTAAATGGGAATTTTCGAAAATCAACCGAAAAAAAAATCTAAATTTTTTTTTGGTTTTCCATTTCTGAGTCTTTTTAGAACCTTGAGTTATCTGACTGCAAAGAGCGATATCGCGTTAGTCGTTCCTGCCAGCCGTATCGCCGTACTTTCATGAATTTATGCGTGGCATCGAAATGTTCACACAAATAACATTATTTTTTTGCAAAAAAAAAATTCTTATTTTTTTACTGAATCCTTATTAGGTGGTTTAGATACGATGTGTAACAAAGCCGCATGAAAAAAAAAGATTATTTTTAATCAAGCTATTTCCCGTGCGGGGCCTGTCTACACCAGTACTAGATCATGTGGTTTTAAGGAATTACACGAATTCGTTAACACCTTTAAAGACATCCCCCCAAAAGCCCTCCCTTCACCCTTCACAGCTCGTACCGACACGAGAGAAGAAGCACAGAGATAACTCACCCTATTCTTATTCCTTGGAATTCTTGGTTTCGGTCCCTTCGGCTCCTTGGCGGGGTCGAAGTGGCAGTCAAATATCTCAATCAGTTCTTTTATGTCTTCCTCCTTAGCAGACACCGTCAGCGACGACATTTGCATCTCCAAACCTGTGAAAATTATTTTTAATGTTGAGAATATACTGAGTGTGAATCAAAAAAACTAAAAATGGGCGACTAGGTCCGTGACGCTCCGTCTGCTTAGACGGCGCTCGTTAACATAAGCCGCGCCTTTGATCTGTGTAGAAAAGCCGGCAAACGATGGAACGTGCGAACTTTGTCAAGCTGCGTCGATCTGTTCCGAACCAGGGGGCTTACCATGACCTCTTAAAGCAGGGCAGAACATGCCTGGAAGTTGAACTGCCCTGCTTTTTTGTACTATGACATCGTTAGAGCAGGCCTGCTACGTTGACGTTTACGAAATCCGTTCACCTGTTTTTTTTGTATAGACTTTTCGTACCATGTACAAGCTTATCCGTTCAACTTGGTTGAATAGTCGTTCACCTTTAGTACTGTCATAGTACGATTTTTAGCGATTCAGAAGCAGGCCTGCTTTTGAACGGATATTGACTGGCTGGCATTTGAACGTTTTCTTAAGACGACATGGTAAGCCCCCAGGCTGTTTATGCGGTCCGCGGCTCGGGCTATCACGTGCCGTTTAACCGCAGCTTAACTGAAGAAGCTACAGGTAAACTTCATTTGTATATGATTTTTTTATGAAAACAATTTTGGTATCTTTTACGTCAAGCACTTTTATTCAAATTATTCTACAGTCAACAAAGTAGCAGTCATGTGTTTTACAAAGTCTAGCTCTACTATGGGCTGAGCCAGCGATCGTTGAAGTTTCTACCCCTAAATCTAAAATGCCTGTAAAAGTTTCTGATGCAGTAAAAAAAATGGTAATTTGGCATCACTAATGTTCAGAGAGACACAATACAACATCCTTACCAACAAGCTTCTGTTCCTGCCAAGCGTCCTTGAGCTGATCGTACAGCAGCCCTGCATCGGCCAACAAACGTCGCAGCTGTGTGACGCGCTTGCGCTCCGGCCGCGCAGAGCGGAGCAACGGAGCGAATACTGGCCGGAACGTGTTCTGCCTGAGATTTGAAACGAAATGTTTGGAATATTTTTAATTAATTAAAATCTCCAACTGTAGTTTATCACGAATCTTGTTCGACATAAGTTAGGAGCTACAATACAATTTCGAAAAATTATTTTACTATCTTTGATGGAATAAATGAATAGGAAGAGAAACTAGAAGTGAATGAAAGTCAGTTATAACTTTTCTGCTAGCCTAACATGCGCAGTGCGAAATAATTTTGTTGTAAAATTATCTTTTGCTGAGACGAAATATTGTATGGGTTATCTCGTGTCAACACGAGATAATGCGTCATAAAATAATCGTCGGCAAAATTATGTCGCGCTGTGTATGTTAGCCTGGCTGGATAACAAGCGGGAGGCAGAAATAACCTAAAGACGAAACTTATGTATTATTAAGTAGTATTCATGGCAAGTTTTAATCAGAGTAAGGTTCAGGTGAAAAGGTTTCCTATACAGATATGCTTGTAATTTTTTTTACAGAAAACTTTTTGTAGCCTTTAACTTATCTAACTAACAGTTCAGTATTGCGTGAATAGGGCTCCTAATACAACAATAGAATGTTCCAGTAGCTTACCTCTCCAGCAGTTTCTTAAGACTAGCGAGCGCTTCGAGCTCGGTGTGCACGGGGCGGGCCCACGCGCGTGCAGTCTCCACCATGTCCTTACTGGCCGACGCTCCTTCACCGCCCGCTCCTACCTCCTGCTGCTCGCCTGGTAACAAATGGGAGACAGGTTATTATTTTAAGCCGAATTTGAAGATAACTAAGCAACATTTCACTGCAAATGCACAATGCAGCCTTCAATCAACGATTATTTACAGTGTGTTTGGTGTTGCACTACCGAAAATTTAACGACATGTTACACTCCTAATTTTATCAACAAATATAGCCCCTTTTGTAACACTAACCCCCTTCTCCCCAAACGGCAGCCATTTTGACTTTAGACTTGTTCCGTAATGTAGGTATTAAAATGCAATATCTAGGAATAGTATAGGCTTCATTTTAATTTTATTTGTACACCGCAGGGATTGCACAAAAAAAATGATGTCAGTTATTGACTATATTCTTAAAAAATGGCTAACTTAAAGAACACTAAAATTTAGACTAATTTAAAAAACTTTAACGTAACGGTATGCCTATAATGCTGTAGATAAGTCATACATTATCTCGTCTCGGCACGAGATAATACGAGTATATGACAAAATTATGTCGCGCATCGCATGCTAGGCTTGCATGTCTCAAGTGTAGGTTAAGACTAATTTGACTGCAAGTCAATTGCGAATGCAGTTTTGGATGTAATAGTGCTTGCACAGTTTTAGAAGTGCAGTTGTCTGCGAGTCCGACAGTTTGCACTCAAATTATTCGTATCTAATCCTGAATAACCCATTATTTATCATTTGAATGTGCAGGAATCGTGTCTGATTGGCATCTTATATTGTGCAAAACTGTACTCTGAGGATTTATGGATAATCTAGCGCCAGAAAAGATTAAAATTTATGAATTTAAGATAAGATTAACTTAAAGTTGAAATGATAAAACACTAATACCTACTTGATAAAATTTATTTTCATTTATGGGAAAGGCAAATAAACTTGAGTTAACGGTAGACCAGTTTTATTTTAAAAGTAATTACGGTCAAATTATCATCATCAATCAGGGCTAAAGTTCGCTGGTGAATTCACATACCATTCTGACATTAACCATGCATGTACGACTGTACAGCATCAAATATATCACGACGAACAGATTGTTCAAAATGATCTGAACAACTAAGAAAATTAAACCATATCTCAATGATACACGGAGTGTTCCAGAATGAACACAGTACACGACAACAGTAACTGTCATTCTGACAAAAAATTTTATCCCAATGAACAGTCTGTTCGCCTCAATATACAACGTGTTATAAAAATACCCCTAAAGCGGAAAGGGGATTAAAAGGTCCCTTGTAAAGAGTCTATTAAAAAAAATTGTACATATCATAAAATAAAATCATCACTGAAATGCAACCCTGAAAACATAAAAGTAAAGAGTAGACTACCCAGAAAGTTATTTACATTCATACCTAATTTCCTCTGAGAGGTAAATGACAACAACCATAAAAGACTACTTGATTAACATTTTCTTTTTTAAGGGAAATTATGTAACACGTTGTGTTTGATGCTGTACTAGCACGTTTTTTACCTACGAAAGTTGACCACAGCTGTTGAAAAATACAGGGTGTAAAAAGACGGATCACATAGGCGAAATCTACGCACTCTGTACAACTAAACTACATTGACCAAAAATAATTGCTGGGAAACGACTTTTATTTTTTGGCATTAAAAAAAACGTTTTTTTTTGTAGCGTTCAATGTGCAGCTGTGGCGATGCCGCGCGTTTGCAAGCGTGCAGTGGCCACACAGCTGAGGCAAGGCGGTCGTGTGCGTTTGATATTCGTTGCGTTTTTGTAACTTCAAATGCGTAATTTGTGAAGAAAAATTTAAAATTTTGATAAGGTTGTTTGGAAGAAAGTTTAGTATTATCACTTAGAATACGTTTATGGAAAAAACTAAAAAAAAATATGTATACTTTGACCTTCAATATCTCCAAAACCAATGGTTTCCCGGGTATGGTCTGGTAGAAAAAAATGATCCCAATTATGGGTAGAATATGTGGTTTTCGTTATCGTTAAGGGTCTTTTTACACTCGATATATTACCTTGTGCAAGATGCTCAACAATCCTATAGGCAGCGGTGGCCCTCTCCAGCGCACTGTCGACGGACAGCGAGTCAGCGTCGAGCAGTACTCGCGCCAACACTCGCAGCGACACAGACTTCACTGTGGCCTTGCACTTGTCTGCGGCGAGGGCATAGCTGTCCGCGAAACCGGCTACTATCGATTTGAATCGGTCGAGAAGCTTGTACCTGGTGAGTAATAGTTGACAATTAGATATTGTATGGCGCATTTTACATGTCATGATTAAGGGCTCTCTCTCAAAAAAACTTTAAAAAAGTAAAAACCGACTTCAAAAAAAACTAAACGGAGTAAAATAATTATCATTTAATAAAACTACCAGTTTCAGAAGTCGGTGCATTCAATTTGTTTCAGCGTAGAACACCGACTTCTGAAACTGGTAGTTTTATTAAATGATAATTATTTTACTCCGTTTAGTTTTTTTTGAAGTCGGTTTTTACTTTTTTAAAGTTTTTTTTATTTTATACTTTTTAGTGCCACAAATTGCAATTACAATAGTGTACAAATTCTCGGACCAGCACTACAACTAGAACGTCGTCTACATACGATTTGTGTATTTTTTTTTGTTTTTGTTGATTTTTTCAAAAAGTGCTGAACCAATTTCAATAAAATTTATATGGGACCACCTCTAAAGTATGCGCTACCAACCAAAAAAAGAATCATCAAAATCCATTCATAATTGGCGGAGATATCGCGTAACAAACATACAAAAAAAAAAAAAAAAACATTCAGACGAATTGAGAACCTCCTCCTTTTTGAAGTCGGTTAAAAAATGAAGGATTGGTTCCATTTACTACCTAGGTAATCAGATTGGTGGGTAGGCTCAGCCTTAAGGGCTCCCACACAAAATTGCGATGCGATACGACGACGCATAGCAGCAAAATATGGTGGTATGGTTCTATGTAGCTCGCAGATTTTTGCGATGCGATGCGAATTCGCAGTTTTGTGTGGGTGCCCTAAAAGTTTTCATCAAGAAATCTACATACTTTGAAGCCCCATTATAGGGGTCGCACTACCAAACGCGAGACGCTAGTGGGTCGTATCGACGGCGGGCCTGCGTTCTCTATCAGTGTGACATGGTTCATAGTAATCCCTTGAATACAACGAACGCAGGCCCACAGATCACGCGGCACGACTGCACCCCGTGTTTGTGCGGCGAAGCGAACAAGTGCGTCTTTTTGAGCGTCATTTATACCGCACTCGGTGTGCACGTTACTATCCTTACTAATATTATAAATGCGAAAATAACTCTGTCTGTATGTCTGTTACCTCATCACGACTAAACTTCTGAACCGAATTTGTTGTTACAGAGATATTCTGGAACCCGGAGGACATATAGCTACTTTTATCCCGAAAAATGCGGAATACGCGATAAACGACATCCAAGCGGGCGAAGCCGCAAGCGACCTCTAGTTTCCTATAATCTATTAGGCCAGAAGTCGTAATAGGGGGTTTTTTTCTGTACGTTTCTTTTTGTTGTCACAATCAAGATTGGTACAGCAACCGGGGTAATATTCACGACTGTTTATTGTAGCTGTACACGTTCGTCAGTACGCGACAGCTATCAAGTCTATAATCTATTGCTTTATTATAGATACCATCGGTTTATCTGTGTAATATGGAACTTAGAAGCAGAATATTCTGTGGAAATAAGAGCGAGACATCAGCTAGAAATAACAAATATTCTGTCTAGTCTTACCTAGTGAGGGCTTCCAGCAGCATGGTTGGGCTAAGACGACGAGGTTCATGGTAGATGAGAATCACGCTACCATCACCTTTCTCTTTCTCTAGCCAGTCCAGGAAATCAGACAGGGCGGATATCTCAGACTTAGTTTTCAATATCTGTGAAATAAAGTTAAGAATTAATGGGGATGTCGAATCTATGTTGGTATTCAGCCATGTATCTTATTGGATTGAAAACGTTTATTAAACTAGTTTCAAAAAAACTTTGACGTAGGATGGATGTAAGTTTGATTGGAAAAGTTCGATATTTTTGGCGTGTACCAGGGGCGTAGCTACCGCCATATCAATGATATGGGGCCCCCGGACTACCAGGAGCAATCAAGCTCTTAGAGCGTTTGTCAACCGCCGCCGTCACCGAAAAACGAGATTATTTCAGACCGAGTTTGGAACGACATGACGGCGATCGTGTGTCCACCGCGACCGATCTCGGTGGTTCCCAACATAAGACAAAAATCCGTGCAATGGCCGTCAATCTCGGATGTAGTGGACAAGAGCAGACGCGTTTTGTATTGCCGGCATTTCGGTCCGTCACGGTCTCGGCGGAGTTCTAGCGGTAGCGCCCATTTACTGACAATCTCGGCGGCCGAGATGACGGACGTGCGGTAGACACGCAGTCATAGTAATGTATGTATCGCTACTTCGGCAACGTCATCTCGTTCTCGGTGACGGCGGCGGTGGACAAACGGCCTTAGGCTGTACGCCTCTAAACTATTAAACGCTAAACTCAAAACACCCCAGACGCTCCATACTACCATAGACATTTTTATTTCTTTTGTGAAAAATGTTTATCCTCCTTTCCTTCAACCGCCCCTAGATACTGTAAAAAGCCTGGATTGATGATGGGTGAATCAACTTTTTTTTGTTAAAACGTGTCCCCGACCTTATAAAATTTAAAAAAAAAAACTTTGAGGATTTAGGGTATTTTTTTGATGTGGTTATAAAATCAGATCTTTAATAGTTATTCTTCAATTAATATCTAGTTTAAATTAAACTTTAAAGAACGAAAAAAACATCGTGACCCAACAGACAAAATAGCGTTCCCATACAAATTCTTGCTGTCCCCGTGGCTTGTCGGCCTAGTATTCAGCGATGCTGTCACAAATTTTTCCTAAGGATGTAATGAACTTTTGGTCCGAAAATTAACTACAACACACCTACTTTCTCCATTTCGTTCTATGAATCCGCAAACTTAGATTTCGGTATAAAAATCAAAATTATAGTTTATGTCCCCACTATAGCCAGTCAATCACGCGTCCCCTAGGTCATACACATTAAGCACTCCTAAATGCGAGGGACATAGCACGTTAATAGCTTAACTAATAGGAAATAGTTCTGCACATCGTATGATCGTGTCTACGTTTATTATAACCTGAATTTGGCTCGGCCATTTCATCCGTGGTTCCAAGAGAGGCAGCGTGTCTTTATTGTGCTTCCGCTGGAAGACGTCAAAATTTCACTAAGCTAATATTTTATTATGTTAATTAAACGTAGTTTGATTGAGTTTTAGGTCTGAAATTCCTTTTAAATATGTTATCATCTAGTTATTGAATATGTTTTGAAGAAAAACGTTAAAAACCATAAAAATTCTCTTGGGTCACGGTTCCACTGAGTCACAAAAACCGTAACCCAAGAGACAATTTTAGTGACCCAAAAGACTTTCTTGCTTGTTTGTTACAAATTATAATAAATTAGTCTACTTATTCAATATTTGCCGTTTGTTCTAATGTTCAATGTACCTAATCTACTTGTTCTATGAAATTGATTGAAATTGTAAATTTTTATTTTTGCCATGTTATCTAAACAAAAGCTGTCAAAAAATCAAACTTATTCCCCAGATGAAACTTATCTGACGATTGAAAAATCAGCCCTTAGACTACAAAAGAGAATTATTGACTGAATGTTAAAATTTAGATATTTTTTGTTTTATTATTGATACTTTAGTGAAGCTCCTAAAAAATATGGTATCTTTATGTCTCCTAGGTCACCGAATTTGTCTCCTGGCTGACATATTGTCACCATATTTTCCGCAGGATTTTTCGTCATTTAAATAGAAATAAATATATCAGGCCCATTTTATTTTTAGATTATGATAAATGAATAAAAGGTGGTAGGTACAGTATAAGTTTGATTTTCTCACTACATCTAGAAAAGAAAATATTACAAAAGTTTGTTCTGTATTATTTCACGAGTGACCCAAGAGACACAATGAAGGTTATTATTTTAAAAATAAGACTGATTTGTTAATTTTCCATGGCCTATAATGATTCCTTTAGACTTGTACTAATATTTTAATATACTAATTAACCATTCTGTTTTGTTTCACTTACAAGATATCGTAATTTGCAACCGTTACCCAAGAGACGTTTAAAGTAGTCGGGTCTGACACTCTGGCTTAAAAACAATAGAAACATTTTAAAAAGTCCGCGGCTCTACATAGAATCATGAAATTCAATGATTAGGCTATCTATATTCAGCAGAAAATTAATAAAAACACCATGTTTATTTTTTTACACAAAAAGTTGATTCGTTACAGAAAATAGTTGATTCACCCTGATAATAACCTACCTTATGAGTATTAGTGTCTTTGAGCATGCGGTACCGTCCAACGGTGACAACGCGAACATTGTGACGGCGACGCGCCCCCGGGTTGAGGTCCCCGTAAGGCATTATGTACTGAGAGTACGACTGCTTCGGAGTATATGCTGCTATCTGGCATATCTGAAACAATTGGAAACAATTTTGTTGAATACAAATATGAAAATCTATAAAAAAAGTAGTCTACGGTCTTATTGTTTCACCACAAAGTTAGAGTTGTTGAAGTTGGGGTTTGTTATCGGTAGCGGGTAGCACTGGGCAATGTTGACAAAGGAAGGTAGTCGTCGACATGGATCAACCTACCCGATGTTATAAAGGCGGTGGTCATTCCACGAAGCGGGGCATTCTGTGTTGATCAGCTGAAGAAGTCTGACCTTTTATATCTGATGACTAGCTTGTCATTATTTTATGATCTTGTAATAATTGCGTAAAGTAATATATTGTGATCTAGTTTATGTTACTAAACCCAAATACAAGTACTCTCAGCGGTGGAGAGTCTATGTTGGTTTTATTTACTACATTTACCTTTCTCGCAATCCTGACATACTGAGATTAGCTATAGCTGTATAGAAACACCCGCTGAACGATAATGTTGTTGTGTCTTTTACAGGTTCATTAAAAGTGGCTTCGCAAGTGATGGTGCTTAAGTACGTCCGGTGCACTCTGGGCAGTCAGCCTCACCACCAACTTTGCTATCTCGCTATCAACGTTGCTGTTAGGCAAACCTTTTCAGCACTGCATTAGCAATTCTAGTATAGCTCGCGCCGACACAAGAGAAGAAGCATAAAGATATACTGGTAACATTGATGGCTCTATTTACACCGCCGCGGAATGGAAGCGACGAAATTGTACATAGCATAATGAACTTTATGTCAATTGTATAAAGTACAAACTAAATACGAGCCAAAAGAAGTAGCGCGTCTTCCGGGGAATCTTCGTTATTAAAAATTAGTACATAATTCATTATGCTATGTACAATTTCGTCGCTTCCATTCCATTCCGCGGCAGTGTAAGTTGAACCTTAGCCCCCTTATTACAAAAGATGGTACAAGAAAAACCTAGGTTTACCTTAGTCTTGGTTTAAACCATCTTTTGTAATAAGGGGTAGGCGTCGATAATGTTTGAGAGACTGCTAAAATACCATTTGACATCAAATAATGAATACCTGTACATAAGATATCACCTTGTCAATCTTATAAAACTCACATAAACAGCCAACATACCTCATCAATAAGCCTGCGTCCAGTAGTATCCATGTCCCATCCAACAAGTGCGTACTTGCCGGGGGGCAGGCCGGCGGGCTTCTCGGCGAGCGCAGGAGGCAACTCCGTTGTCGCCTCCATCTCGCCGCCGTTCACCTTCGCTTCGGTCACCATTGCCATGTAAAACTACGGCGGGCTGTTGACAAAGGAAACATTGTTTAGAAACTAGCTGAAAGTCTTTGTACCATCGTATTAAAATGGAAACCACCACTAAATCTAGATAAAGAAAATTAATCCCTATGTTAAGGCGATTGGACTGAATTTTAAATGTAGTTACAGTACGCGTAAAATAACTGCCTCTCTGAAATATGGAACAGAACGCTCAAAGGCTGTTTTCAGAGCGGAAAGCTTATTTTACGCGTTCTGTAACCAAGTAAAGGTAAAACTAATTTATTAAAAAATATGGTGAAAGTTGATTTAACTTAAATTTTAACTGTTGTATTGTGCTTTTAACTTGGTATTCCACTTTGAGGTGACTTAGGTTTCTGGTTACTTCTGTTACACGTCATAAATGGCTATGCAAATATTGGCATAATCATCATGTTTGGCAAAAGGTTTGGTTTACGCAGTATATTGTTGGTATAACGCATAATACCGCGGCCACAAATTGGTGTAAATACGAGTAGTGTGAGGCTGTAGTATAAGATTGCTACTACCGATCCTCTCGCACACCAATCCAAGAAGTTGCTCGAAATACCGATAAAAATTGTCTAATCTTTACCAAAACACTTTCATATTCATTGCTACTATACATGACTCTCCCGTTGACCGCTACTGCCGGTACCTCTTAATTTCATCCGCAGGGAATGGATTGGTTTAAATCTTTCAACAAAATTACTGAAAAAGCGCGTAATTTTTTTGGAGTACCAATATAGTAGGAATTCCGAAAAAAAAAAAGTTGCTGTTGAGCGTCAGGGCCTGGGTTCGATCCCCAGGTCGGGCAAAGTGTAATTGGGTTTTTCCGTGTAGAATTTCTCCGTAGTTGTCCGGAGTCTGGATTTGTGACCGGTTGATGGCAATAGGCCACTATTACATGGGACTTAAACATAACGGCGACATGAGCGCGTACTATACACCTCTGCCCAACCCTTCAGATAATAGAGGCGTGATGTTGTGTTAATCTGGAGAAACGTTTGCACTCCGTGCCGGTTCGCGCGGCAGTGCCGGCGCGACAACGTACCTCGTATTTATAACCTTTTCCCAACCCTGTCGGGAAGGGGCCGTTCTACCTCACACCCCTTCGCCACCCTTCAAGGGATCGAGTACATTGGACGATGGGGCGTAGCGTCTACTCCTACTCTATTTATATTCCGTTGCGATTTAAGTATTTGTGAAAAAGTGTGGCAATTTTAGATTTGATGTTTTTTTTTTCTTTTTTCTTTGTATGCCAATGTATTGAGATGGCAATAGACTTAGAGCGATTACGCACTGCATCCGATTCCGTGAAAATACGTTCCGAAGTAGCCATAGAACTATTTGTATGGTAGTTTACGCACTACATCCGGCATCCGATTTCTATCCGTCATCCGTGAGTTTCCACTTCGGAAGAAATATTGACGGACCGAAGTAGCCGTAGTAATGTTTGTACTCGTATGAACGCTTTCGTACTACCTCGGATTCAAATCGGACGCCAAATGGATATGCCAAAGATGGCCCCTGAATTGTTTGAATTTGGATCAGAGATCGGATAAGTGCGTAAGCGATATCCGAATTCGGTCCGAGTTTTTTAGACTCTAGATTCGTATTTTTAACCGACTTCAAAAAGGAGGAGGTTCTCAATTCGGTTGTATTTTTTTTTTTATTTTTTTTATTTTTTATGTGTGTTACCTCATATCTCCGTCATTTATAAACCGATTTGAAAAATTCTTTCTTTGTTCGAAAGGGTATACTTCCCGATTGGTCCCATTTAAATTTTGTTACGATTAGATCATGAACTTCAGAGATATGGAACGGAACTCCTCATCGGATCAAAGCAAAATTCTCAAATTACTAATATTGCTTTGTTTATATTTGTTGTTGGGAACTGACTACTGGAAAAGAGGAGGGGGTGCGTGTCCCCCCCCCCCCCCCTTTGGAATGTTTTCATTATATCGTGTAAGGTATCATTTGAAAGGGCTTTTTATGCCCGACTACGTCAAAGCTAAAAAGAAGGGTTATGAAGAGGAGGGGGTTAAATTTATGACACTAAAAAGTATTTAAGTAATAAAAAATAAACTTTAAAAAAAAGTAAAAAGCGACTTCAAAGAAAAACTAAAAGGAGTAAAATAATTACCATAATATAAAATTAACAGTTTCAGAAGTCGGTGCAACTCTACACTGAAACAAATAGAAGTCACCGACTTCTGAAACTGTTAATTTTATATTATGGTAATTATTTTACTCCTTTTAGTTTTTCTTTGAAGTCGGTTTTTACTTTTTTTTAAAGTTTATTTTTCACGTATTCGGATCGGATGCAGTGCGTAAAGCAATATCCGAATTCGGTCCGAGTTTTTTAGACTCTAGATTCGTATTTTCACGTATTCGGATCGGATGCAGTGCGTAATCGCTCTTACAATCCATTTTCGGACATCGTTTTTATGGGTGTAAATGTATAAAGTTTCACTGAAACTATTATAGCAATATTTTGTTGTTTCGTAAAGAAATGAACTGTTTTCCCCAACATGCTACATTTTGTTGGAGAACTAATTGCCTGACCCACTCACGTCTTGCCAGAATGAGGGATCCTGCTGTTACCTACATATTTTTCGGTGTAAAAGCGTAAATAAGTCCAAGTAATATTATGTACGAAATGTACAAACATGTAGACTGCTCGTTTTTCTCTTTCCATTCTTCTAGTGTGTTGTGATTCCTGACCCGACCACGACATGGAACGGAGATTTTACTATGGCACAAAATGGTTATTTTAATTGTGTTTTATTGTGCCACTTATCCCAGGAATTTGTGCCTTGTACTTTTCGAGTAATAAGAGTACGATTGTGGTCGGGCTGGGGATCACGGTTCCTGACCCGACCACAACCAGATCTAATAAAATATCAATAGTGGGAAGTTACTGATTATGCCAAAAATATGTGTCAAATTGTGCCTATGGCACACGAAATTCTTTTACTATTCATATCACAGAATATATCTTAATTCGGATAAAATTGAATAATCAAGAAATAAAGTGTGTCAATCACACGCTATGCAATTTTACTACGACTTTGCAAGCAATTTTGTTTTGTGAAATTATGCTATATAAAAAGCACTTTATTATTTTATTTTACTGGATGTGTTCACGACTTCGTACGCGTTAACCTATATATATTTATAAAAAAAAATACAACCACTATGTTTTGTAGCATTATATTAGTGTGTTAAGCTTGTATAAAAAACCGGTCAAATGCGAGTCGGGTTCGTATCCTGAGGGTTCCGTAACCCACATCATGACGATAAGTTGAAATTTTAACATAAATTATCTCGTTTAAACAGTACCAGTACAAGCTGATCCCTTGCTGCATACTTACAGGGGTCAAGAAGTTAATAGTTAAGAATTAACCTTTTAAAATATAAAAACATAGTTTTCAGACTTTTTCCTTTACTTGTGATGTAAGATCTTGCATCTTGCCAAATTTTATGATTCTAAGTTAACGGGAAGTACCCTGGTTTTGATTCCCGAGCGATTTCCATTGTTTTTTTTTATTTTGTTTTTTGTTAAATTCAATAAATATAATAATAAGAAAGCTGAAACCGATCCACTAAACACCCCTTCCCATAGACCAGTTTTTTTTTTTACCATAGTTTACAATAGTTTTGTACCCACCTGGGACGGTTCATGACTGCACTCCAATAGTGCAGCCGTGGATAGTCCTCGGTTGGTGCCCCATCCCATTTTAGATTAAAGTTCTCAAAGGGGCCTCTGCGCCTTGGACCTGTGTCCCCCGTATGCCTTCCAACCGGACATCTTCCGCATGGAAGATGAGCCGCGATAAAAAAAAAGCTGACTAAATAAACTTCATTTTTATTTCTTACTCTGTAAACCTATATGACCAGTTTTGTTACGACAACAGTTCAGTTAAATCATAACTAACAGAATTCAAATGTTTAATTGCAGACTAAATTATACATAGTGTGACTACTTGACTTAATGCGTTGTGTGTGCCATAGGCACAATTTGACACATATTTTTGGCATAATTAGTAACTTCCCACTATTGATATTTTATTAAATCTGGTTATGGTCGGGTCAGGAACCGTGATCCCCAGCCCGACCACAATCGTACTCTTATTACTCGAAAAGTACAAGGCACAAATTCCTGGGATAAGTGGCACAATAAAACACAATTAAAATAACCATTTTGTGCCACAGTAAAATCTCCGTTCCATGTCGTGGTCGGGTCAGGAATCACAACACCTTCTAGTCCATCCAAAGGTTGTCTGGAAGAGATCGCCTTCCGCGATAAGACCTTGTGCATTAATTATTTATTTAAATTGTCTTTCCTTGATTTTATTTAAGTAGTAATTATGTACCATAAAGAGTATTTAAACATTTCGATTTATTTGACATTCGCAAGACGGTAAAGTTATATTTTTATCATTCTTCATAACTTCATGCCTTATTCCCCGAAGGGTTGGCAGAGGTGTATGGTACACCCACGTTTCGCCGTTATGTATAAGTCCCATGTATTAGGGGGCGAGCCTATTGCCATCAACCGGGCACAAATCCAGACTCCGAGCTGCTACTGAGAAATTCCACACGGAAAAACCCAATAACACTTTGCCCGACCTGGGGATCGAACCCAAGACCTCACGCTCAGCAGTCGCGCTTGCGACCACTAGACCAACGAGGCAGTCTTCTTTTTTCTATTTTTATCTTCGGTATTTTTCATTCTATTCCTCACTAAAGTTCAAAGACCTTGTCATATTTCTGATAACGACGGCAGGCAATCAATCAACTTGGGCTATCGCAGTGCACTATTAAACGTAGGCCTCACCTAAAAATCAGGTATGCCTGTAACCATCAACTGGGCGAGGCGTTTGGAAATCGCAGAGGATTCCAGCAATGATGCTGCTTACTATCACTATCCAGGGGGCCAAGTAATGAGATTCCGTTATGATTGTGACAGGTTGGTAATCTGCTAAAACTTCAAAGTTTACTATTGAATTAATAGTTCAATGGTAGTTAGTTGAATGCAGGGCAGTATTTAGGCATAGGCTAAAAAGCGTAGAGGCCCGCACCACAAAAGAATTACGAGTAAAATTACAAATGGCATTTTCATAACTAAACTGAACAGATCTGTATTCTGAAACTGTGTTGTTTTACGAATTAAAGGCCCCCCTTTCCTAAATGTAGCCTTGGTTGCTTGGGGCCCAAGTTCATTGGACTATTATAATTATAGCTTCAAAAAAATAAAATAATATAGCTATCAATTATATCAGCCTTTACGATTGTTCACAGCTAACTATCTATCGTCGGTATATCCTACAAGATATAGAAAGATATTAACTTCTTGAAAACTTACGTTTATTAACGTCGCGGTGAGCAGCGTGATACACTTACCAGTATGAATTACCCTTATTTCGCATAGCAAAGACAAAAGAACTTTAACCTGTGAAGTACTGTAATTATAGACACAATAGATAAACAATGGCGGCCGTACCGTTTTCGGTACACTTGGGCGAGACACATTAATATTATCTGAACTTGAATAAACGCTTGGGTGGTTCTAATGCCAAATGCATGGAATTTCAATTTCGTAAGGCGCCACCTCCATAATCTAATGTATGGCCGCGATATTCTCATCGTGCCATCAAATTCAATAGTAACTACGGGTCAATCTCCACACGGCGATAGTTAGTATACATAATTATACTGAATTTGATGGCATGGCGCGGCCACGATACACTAGCTCGTGGAAATGGCGTTTAAGTAAAAAAATCAATCCACGGCCGTAGCTAGGGCCCCTCGATCACTTGCTGCACCCAAGAGGCAAGTGCCACTAATTCCGGCCCTGAATCAATCAGTATTTTTTTTAGAAGTCTAGAAACAGGTGAAGTTCTAACAGATTATTAAATGACAGCCAGTAATAGTCCTCTTCTGGGGCATAGGATTCTCCCTAAAGGCGGTATTGCTAGTAGACAAGTTACAACGATAGGCGAGTTATTGAGGCCAGTGCTAACCTCATGCATATTAAAAGTTCAGTTCACGCTCAATTTTATTTGCACAAATTCTGATTTGCGGAAGTAAGCACGTAATGTTAAGACGGCAAAACGATACACCGCGAAGTTACATTAGAGTGCGCGCAAGATAAGTCTGCGCGCGGCCGAAATCGGAACTAATCATGGTCCACCAAAGTGTGTGCAGTTTTATCAATTTTGATAGTAGAACTACCTGATTGTAGGAATATTTAACGGGAAAATTATGTTAAGCGATAAAAAAGTTAAGCTTAAAAAGCGGTAATTTGAACTTTTGCGATCACGGCAACGTTTAGCACGCTCTCAGTCGCGCGCAGAGTTATCTTGCGCGCACTCTACCGACAAAACCGTTTGCGCAAAGTCTTGCAGAGGCCGTTTGCACATGCATGTGTCGATATAGTCACATTTTATACCTACAATGCATGCGTAATTATGTAAATTCAATTCGTCAAAATCGTAATCTATTTACAGTTGAATAACGTGGGCGGACACTAATAGGAATGCACAACAAAATACCATTCTGATCTGAGTTAATCCTACCATTAACATAAGAAAGAAATTAACATATCGACGGGTCCTACGTATACTAGTATAAGTGCAAAAATCAAACCTTACAGAAGAGCAGTTTAAAAGTTCGAAAGCTTTTAAATTTGACGTAAATCAAAAGAAATATTTGAAATTTTCAAATGGTGTGGTATGGTCCATTCCAAAATTTCAAATACTTCTACTGATTTATGTCAAATTTAAAAGCTTTCGAACTTTTAAACTGCTCTTCTGTAAAGTTTGATTTTTGCACTTTACTAGTATACGTAGGACCCGTCGATATATAACTTATTTGTCTAGCCTCCTAAAGATATTTCTTGTATTCGACCTATATTTTGGTATGCAAACCAAATAATTTTGTAAAAGTGGGTTTAGTAAGACGAAACGAACACGAAGCTAGAGATAGAACATTCCTGCACGCCTAGCATGCACTACAGTGACCAATGTCGCAGACAATCTTAGACATGGACAATTTTTGATCTAGTCACGATAGTATGCTGTCATTCGCTCCCCGATTCAGAAACGGTTCTGAGGTTCGGTAGGTTCGATAAGCAATTGTCAACCGATTCGATGGGGTATTCCTCGAACTGCACCAACTTTGAAACGCACCAAAAGTATTCCTCGAAACGTACCAACGATGAAACATAAAGAAGAGAATGAAGGATTCGTAATAAATGAATAGATAAGACGTTTTAAAATTCAACTGTCCTAATTGTTATTTATTAAAACTACCAGGAAAGCAGAACTGAACTGTAACTAGATGCTTAAGCGACTTACTACTTACATCAATAATGGTAAAAATATAGGTTTTGATCATGCCTATAGCCCTAGGCAAAAGGCCTAAACCGTAATAATCATATCTAATGTGATGAATGTGTCTCACGAAAGTTAAAATACGAAAAGTATATTTCCAGGTACGCAACGAAAAAAAGTTGTAAGTAGGGCCCGCAGCCCCGCACCATAAGTTAGCCTAGGGGTCTTACAGATCCTAAATGCGGCCCTGCTTCGTACGTACGGCTGCATATCAGGCTGCCATATCCAGTACGAGCTGATCCCGCATTGAATAGGCTTTCCGTACAATGATAATTCAGCTTAGACTGGAAATGTACCTATAGCTTGATATGTAGCCGTATTTACATGCAATCTTCGCTGAATGCAAAGTGCACGCTGGTATACCAGCGTGTTTTGTATAATAAAAGCCTCGTACTTGGACGACTTCTTATACAAAACATTATTAACTAAACTAAAAAAGTTTCTTCTTAGCTTGGTCACGTCAATCGCATCATGCAACGCGTGTGCTGTAAAGGCCTCTACACACCAAAGCCCGGCGCGGCGGGCGGGTTATTGCGGCCAACTAACGTAAGCGAGCGAACATGACGCAAAACAAGTCCGGCTGCATAACCCGCCGGCTAAAGCCGCCGCGCCGGGCCGGCTTTGGTGTGTAGAGGCCTTAAATTTGATACAGTAAGGGTTGTTATGTATCAAGAGGCACGGCTGTGCGCCCGCCAACGTCGAGCAGGCACAGACGTACACCCTTTTCTCGAAGCAACTCAATGCACTTTTAAGTCCCCTATCTTTGTAACAGATGAGAGCGAAAGCTTGAAAATTATGATAAAGAGAATACTAAACGTATTTAACATAATTGCCAAATAACAAGTTTCTAACTAAATAAGACAGCTTACAAGATATCTGCCATCAAAGTTTCTTTATTTCGTCACACTGCCAAGTCCGAAAAATATCTTTACATTAGATCTCGAACTTTTCACGGCAAAAGAATCGCGAAACGTGGCTTTTTTTTACATTAATGTTTTTGATGGGATATTATTGCATTAGATGACGTGTCACGTTCAATCCAATGCGTAATTGTAACGTTCACGTTCAGTTTCACGTTCAACCAACGGCTGTGCACCCTGACGCCCATTTTCAGTTACCAAAATAAGTAAAGTCATATAATTTGATGTATTACTGTAACTGTACATCAGGCGAGTGATATACAGTTCAATAGATATTTAACTGTACATCACTCGCCTTTAGTTTTTTCAGACATTGGGAAATTCAGTCATTTCGAATTTCAGGCATTCTGGGACTAAGGCAAATTGAGATTTAGACAAAATGATAAGAAGGCATAATGAAATTAAGTCTTTATGAACCGCACCCACCTAGAGGCGGCCCTGCCTGCCACCCTTTCAACATTGTGACTTTACAGTTGCATTGCAAGTATGAGACAGTTGATCTGACTGCATGTTAACAATGTTATCAATTTCAGTGAAAATGCAGTTCAACTATCTAAACTTAAAAAAAAAACAAGTCTTTTAGCTTGTTTATTTTATCTAGAAAACTAGTTTGATTTGACAATGTGTAATTGAAATAACCAGAAACCTCACCACACCAAGTTCAAAGCACAATACCTACAATAGTAAAATGTTAACTTTAATGTACTTTGGCATATTTTTATAAGTAACTAGTGACCCGCCTCGGCGTTGCTTGAGTAAGTTTTATAGCAAAAAACCTGGAAGAAATTACCTAAATTAACATAAAAAACTGCAACAAAATGTAGTTTAGAAGAAGTAAGCGGACAAATAGACGCGCGAAAAGCGACTTCAATTTATACTATTTAGGGCCGATTTTTCAATCGTCAGATAAATTTTATTCAAGGAATAAATATGACGATTTGACATAATATTTTCTATACAAAAGCTGTCAAAACGTAAAACTTATTCCACAGATAAAATTTATCTGACGATTGAAAAATCAGCCCTTAGAGAAGAGATTTGTATAAATAATATATTGGTTTTTATTTTATTCTAATTGCCTTAACATAAGTCTTAATTTTGTTTATCTTGATTGAGCAGTTGATGTTTAACAAAAATGCACTGTTTTTTTTAAATTGATTAAGTAGTAGTTTGTAACCAAACTAGAAAGCTGATCAATTACCAGAAACATAGACACAATAGATAAACAAGGTAAGCCGCCACAAACATGCAGCGTTGGTCATTAGGAAGTTAAATACATAGGGAAATGAAAAGGACTTTGTGATGTTTGTTGTCTCAATAATGAGATAGTGTTGAGTCATAGAACATATTATTTTACTATGAAGTTTACATAAAGATATGTAGAATGACAAGATGACGCATCTGAATATTATGTGATTAGAACTATACTCTGTTCATAGTATAGACGTAGCAGTTATTTCGTAAATTGTAGAAGATTGCTATCGAAAAAACATAACGTCTCTTAAGTTCTAACACCGCGTAACTCAAAGAATAGCAGTTTTGAGTTAGGCACGTCATTCAATAGGGAATTGAAAAACGTATTGTTTGATCAATTAAAATCAATGGTTAGACCCAATAGCAACACGTTATTTCATAAACAAAAACACAGCATATGTACAATATTCTCCATCAAGCTATATAACATTTTTTGCTCTCCTGAAAAGTTAACTGTTTTGAGTTATGCGGTATTAGAACTTAAGCGACGATAAATGACATCATCAAAAACTGTAAAATAGCTACTTTTAAGAAATAAATATTTGGTTTTTTTTTTAAATGATAGTCTTTGAATGGTATGTAACATATTGTAGATGAATGTCAGGAGTTGCGTTGAAAAGAGTATAGGGATAAACAGAATTCTTTAGTTTTTTTTGGATTTCTTGGTATGTAAATCTGTATTGGGTAGTTATGTGAGTTTTTTTTTATTATAAATATGAAGGTATCCAGTATATAAAAGTGCAATGTTTTTAAATGATTTAATGCTTTTTAATTTCAATGTTTATAAATGATAGAAATTGAGCAGCAATATAGTAGGAGAGTATTATTAAAGTACCTTCATATTATGTAGGTACTTATGAAAAGGATATTTTTAAATTCTCATTCTTAGTTGATAATGTAGGTGGTAGCAGTTTTTTGTTTTCAATAGCCATAAATAAACTGTTATCTGAGTTATGAAAAATCTTCGTCATTTACACTACTTAATAAAATTATCTGTTTTGCCTACCTAGTACATACCTACCTACTGATAAATTGTTTCTTGATAATGTTTGTAGGTATTTGTAAGTTTTAAAAGTGTTTATTTATTTAACAATAGAAAATAAATATACCTAGTATTTCAAGTTAGTAAAAAAATATAATAATGCAAGATGAATAGACAAACAAAATAAAGATTGAACATTTGGGGGTTATAGTGTATTTACATTAAGCGTAATAAATCTCAATGCCAAATGTAGGAACGCTGATAAAACTTAAAAACTTTCCTGTTATTGTTTTATAAAGAGCGGTAGCGGGAAGTTTCGTGACACAGGCAAAAAACCGGCGCCCAAAAATAATCTATCATGTGAAAACAAAATAATTACGCCGAACATAGACTACCACTCCCGCAATACGAAATAAAAAATATACTTCCAGGTATTCCGTATCCCTGGTCAACAATTCCCTAATCCTAGATTAACCGTAAAATATACAGAAAATAAGGAAAATTTAAAATATAGGACACGTGGCGGTCTTTTTCTAGAGACATTTTGCCCCACCCCAGAACGTCAAGTCGTCAAAATAATTTCAATTTGATACTCACAACCTAAATGCAGTGATGATTGGATGATTTCAAACAATATCTGTTTACAGGAGATCTTTTGTGATGTCCCGCTAACGCTGCAAAGTAAAATAATTTGGTAAAAATATCACAAAATCTAAGCACGTGTGCGGCAAATGGCAAACTCAAACCGCAAGTGATGTGAATGATAATATTTATATTTATCGACAAGATTTCGATTGGATCAAACTCGTCAAACAGAAGATTAAAAAATGCTATGTTGTAAAGTTCTCTATCATTGAAAACAGTAACATAAATATTATAAAAAATACAAATATATCAATATTAAATCTAGAAACTTGCCTGACGTATTGTGGGGTACCATATTTTTGACTTAAATAAAAAAAAGGGAATCCCCAATTAATTAAAAAATACCGAGTTTCCTTATCATTAAATAAATTTCAATACGTTTATCCCCTTCAGTATTACATAAAATATTATACGAATTAAATTTGTTGAATTAAAAATCGATTTAATATAACTTCATCTCAATGAATACACAACACTAGTAAGCCAGTAGAGAAACCGGGAAAAACTTGGAAAAAACATTGACACGTTCGAAAATTGACTAATTTATTATTTGAAGGTTACTCCAAAGAGTAGTAATTACTGTGTGTTAGCTTCAGTTTTACTTAAATTAATAATTTGTCTAGGGAAACAATGTAACAAATTATCTTATAATATTTTTTTAGTTTCTGGTTGAACTTCTGAGTCATGAGCTGAAAAACCGAGAAGCATGTTTTAGTAATGGTAGTCAGTTAAATCTCTCAGTGAAGGATTCAATTTAGGTTTTGGATTTGGTTTTCAGGATGGACTAAACTTTCTCTACTAGGGTAAATAAAGAACTGAAATTTGATGTGGAATTGTGGATGTGAAGATTGGTATTATATTAAAAGCCCGTCTACTTTTCTGTGAAATAGCAAAAACAACATCATTGAATGCCTTGTTCATTAACTGCTTGAGTAGTTGTGCCATGCTTCCCTGGTCTGCCCCCTAATTCAGAACCTTTTCGATTAAGCAGTTGTGAATCATTGCGATTTGTTATCTCGTTCCGTCTAAGATTCTCGCCAGGTCTTACTCGCGATTCATTACTGGTTTTTCACCCGTTTGGCTTGGTCTGCCAACACTTCATTGAATGGTAGAATAACGAATCGCTGATGCAAATGACAACAAGTAAATTACATAAATAGGGCCAAAGGCAGATTTCCCTATAGGCCAGGTAGGTCCGGGCCTAGGGTGGCAAAGTTTAGGGGGGGGGGGGGGGGGGGGCAAAATTTGGTGGGTTTTTTTTAGTAGTCGCGCCTTCTGTGAACCTATCCTCCAACTCAAACTCAATAAACTCAACTGATATAAAACTCGAGTGTAAAAACTCAAAATTGTGTCCATACCATCTCGCAAACTAGACAAAAGACAATTTGTGAATAACGATTTATTGTTACTTATAAATAGAAATGGTAAGCATCAGTATTTGAAACATTATCATTTACTGACGTTCGTTGTTTTTTATTTTAATTTAATTTCTATAGTTCATTTAATTTTTCGTGATTTACAGCGGGTAGGGGGCGGCAGTATTTCATGGGCCTAGGGCAGCCAACGTATGAAATCGCCGCCCCTGAATAGGGCAAGAGAATTTTATCTATTAGACATTAGCAATAATGTGATAAACATTTTAATAGTAATTGGCGATGAAAATTGTTACGGTACCAACGGTACCCACGGCTACACTTCAAGCTATGCAAAACCAGTATAAGCTGACCGTTACTTGTGCGAAAATTATACAAAGCGACGCCAAGATAAACTGGTTTTGTATAGCTTGATGTGTAGCCGTGTGTACCAACGATGGTGACTGTTGCCATAATTTCCTCATCAGGGAGCTTACCATGACCTCTTATGAAAACGTTTAAATGCCAGCCAGTCAACTTCCGTTCAAAAGCAGGCCTGCTTCTGAATCGCTAAAAATCGTACCATGACAATGACAAACGGCACGCCGTATTGCGGCTGGCCGCACATCGATTTTTACATGAAACCGCATGATCTCAACGCACTGGCGCACGACGGCTGGCCGGAAATCAACCGCAAGCGGCACGCCGCATTGCGGCTGGCCGCTAGTGCGTTTTAACACTAAAGGTGAACGACTATTGAACCAAGTTGAACGGATAAGCTTGTTCATGGTACGAAAACTCTATACAAAAAAGAAGGTGAACGGATGTCGTAAACGTCAACGTAGCAGGCCTGCGGCAGGCCTGCTTTATCGATGTCATGGTACAAAAAAGTAGGGCAGTTCAACTTCCAGGCAACTTCTGCCCTGCTTTAAGAGGTCATAGTAAGCCCCCAGTTGCAACTCCTCATTGCGTTTCTAATTCGCAGCTTGCCAGAATACTGGACGCACTGTAACTGTCAGTGTCACACTGTGATTGTGTCAAGCTCACATGCTGTCTCCTGTCAATACGTACATTTTTTACCTCAACAGTAATAAATAATATATGGAAACTGTTTCCCACTTTTCTCGTGGATTATAAACAATAAACTGTATAAAATGACCGATAATATAGAGTACTATCGAAATCAAATAGCTCTTGCTAGAACAGAAATCAAAAATCTACGGTAAGTCAGTGTTATTTATTGGTTATAGATTCATTGCTCATATTCGCTATTATAATCGTTATTTTTATTCTAGGACGCAGGTATCATCACTGAAACATGAGCATATAAAGGAAATTAAATATATAAAAAGCCATCTGAACGTACTTCGCTGTGCCAATTGCGCAGATTTAGGTAATTTAATCAAAAATACTTTTCACGAATCATTGAAATATCATTATAAAATTTTACGCCTGCATGCATTTATAGAGCGTGATTATTTCTTGGAATGTATTCGAGTATACTCTATGTGATTAATTGGCTGTAAGCAGAAGAAATTTTCATAGAATTTTTAAGACTGCTTACTAGCTGATTTATTTTTGCAACTTCCACGTAATTCAATACTCTACACCCCATAATACTGCCGCGCTAACGAAGAATACAATAACTCGATTTTCCAGATTCCTAAAAAAACGCGCTCAAACTTTAGAACTGTTTTGGTTATTGCATTGCTTACTGAAAAACAGAGTTCCTGAAGGATCATAAAAGTTACTTAGAGAGAGTTAATAGTCTCGATTCGCTGATTCCGAATATATATCGAGCCTGTTATGGAAGAACATTGTAAGCGACACACAAGATGAAATCACAACATTCACTTTTATTTTTAAGCGACAAAAGTACTCATTATTTAACTCTCTCTGCAATATGTAATTGATTATACTAGAGCCTAATGTGTTTTGCACTTACATACAAAAAATGGGTATGTCTTATTAACAAGTAAAAAATAACCAATAAAATAACTCTCCTGTAAAATTGTTTATTTGTCGATATACATATAAAACTCAAAATCGTCCAAAATTGAGTTATTGTATTCTTCGTTAGCGCGACAGACTAAGTCTCAAGGTTTCAATGGCTCATTGTGCCCTAATAAAGACCAGGGAATAGAGAGCTCACAATCATTATTTTAAAACTACATAACATAACCAGCCCATTACTGTCTCATTATGAGAAGGGCTTAGGCCTTAGTCTTTCACGCAGGCCTCGTGGTTGGCAGACCACACACACCATCAAGAACTTTACGGAGCCCTCGCAGATGTGCAGGTTTCCTCACAGTGTTTTTCCTTCACTGTTAATGCAAATGATAATCAGATTCTGATCTGGAGCCCAATACTACTAAGAGAAACCTTTATCAATTGCAACTTAATCGTTTATTCAGACAATTTTCATTTACAAAAACTATCATATTGTTTGATAGCAAAAACAAAACCAAATATTTTGACAGTTTGAAACTATTTGAAACTAAAACTGCCTGAATGAACGATTCAGTTGCAATTGATAAAAGTTTCTGTTAGTAGAATTGGCTCCGTGTACATGAATTTGAAAAGTCTGAGATGCAGGTTGGATTTGAACTCAGACCCTCCTGTCTAGAAGGCAACCGTACAACCGCTAGGCCATCACTGCTTGATTATTATAATTAATTTAAAACTATTTTTGTATTATAACTTTTGTGATGCAGATTCATATTTATGATTAGTTACGCGACCTCGCCGCACGTTCAGCTCATGATTAAGGGCTCTGATTCGGTCCGAAACTAGTCGGGCAATCCCAAATAATGCATGTGAGTTAACTGTAACTAATCATAACTATATTACTAAAATTTAAAATGACGTCTTTCAGCAACATCCATCAATCCAGCCTTACAGTATGATGGTGGGGATATCTTCCCTTTGGATCCAACTAGCATTACGTACAAACCTATTGGAGTTATCGAGACACCATTTCAGAACAAAAGGGGTGTTCCGCGACAGCCTTCGATTATGGCAAATGCTAAAGGCAGTGTAGTTATTGATACTAACGTGTTTAATAATCCGGAACATGCATTGAGCGGTCTGGAGGAGTTTTCGCATATATGGTCAGTATTTCATTGTTTTAATTAATGAATTTATACTATTCAATAAATAGAATGAACTTGGGAGAGGCTTCTGGCCGGCAGTGGACTGTAATGGGCTGAGTTGATTGATTGAATTAGTATGAAGAGTTTGATATAGCTCAACTGTCTAATTTTCTCTCAATAATGAGAAATATGTATACACGCTGACATTTCATTGTTTGTTTTGCTAGAACAAACGTTGTTCAGACCATGGCCTACTACGAGAGAATGAAATTAAAAAAAAATACTAGTCGTTCTTAAAAAGTCTCATGTTGCTGTTCCCTACATTTATGTTCGCATAACTCTTCAAAATGTAGGGAACAGCTGTTTTTTTTTTCGCGATTTCATTTTTGGTCCCATAGTAAAAGTTGTTCATGAGTACAGTGACCCCTTAAGAGGTTGTGCGTTATTTATGTTACAACTTGTATATGAAATATCTTATTTGGAGGGAAATATTAATTCTTCATTCACCACTAGCTGCATATTTACTGAGCAGCCTCGGACATTTGCCGTGCGAAGCAGCTTCGGTTTGACGATTTACTGTACGAAGCTGACGCGAGCGGCAAAGCCGAGCCAATTAGTCTGAGGTCACCAACCTAGTACAGTAGTGGCACAAAATAGATAGGCTCAAGGCAAACGGGGAGACCTTGAGGACTAACACCCACAATAAAATATTACATCACTTAACACAAGTTGAGTCCACCACACTTTTCATAGAGCTCATACGCCATGCCACCATACATATTGCTAGTGGACCTTCCAGGAGGGTCCTCGGCATTAAGTTTGCGCTAAGAGTGAACCCTCGAGGAGGGTTCCTGGCTTTAGGTTAAAAACCGTGAAAAATACGCTACTACGTCGTAAAACAGGTGTTTGCTTGTTTCATGACGGTGTATTTTCCAAGAAAAACCTACATTTAAAATGAGCCCTCCACGAGGGCACCCGGCATGGCGAATGCCACTACACAGTGCCTCCTGGAGGACTCCTCCTCGTGTTAAACTATAGGTACCTTTATTATGCTTCCAGGATAATATTTCATTTCCATATGACAGAGAGCACAAACTCTCCAGCGAAAGTGGCGCCACCACGGCTCGGTGGTGAAAGGACGGGCGTATTCTCAACCAGATCGCCCCATCGAGCGTGCCCTATTGGACTGTCTCTTGTTAAAATCGAGAGCATTGAACGTATGAAACTTCTTTTAATTATACTGTCTTTAAGAGATTAATTAATTTGTAATTTAATTTTGGTTTGTCAGCGGAGTTATAAAATAATTAGAGATGTGCCGACTATGACTTTGGCCGACTAGCCGATTAGTCGGTTGTAAAGAAGCCGACTAGTCGGTCAAGCCGATCACGGTTTCGGGGGTATTCGACAATTTCCGTGACGCTTCGTTTACAGCTTTTTCGCGCTCAAGTCACAACCGCCGCCTGCGAGCGTGTCGAAACATGTTTTGTTTACTTGGCATTGTTTCTTTTTTTATTTAACCGCTACCGTCCCGACCGACGATCCGGATCGTCAGTGCCATTGTTTATCTATTGTGTCTATAATTACAGTACTCAATCGGTACGTCCCGACCGACGATCCGGGTCGTCAGTGCCATTGTTTATCTAGTGTGTGTATAATTACAGTACTCAATCGGTACGTCCCGACCGACGATCCGGGTCGTCAGTGCCATTGTTTATCTATTGTGTCTATAATTACAGTACTCGATCGGTCCTGTGTAGTACTGTAATTATAGACACAATAGATAAACAATGGCACTGACGATCCGGATCGTCCGGCGGGCCGCTAGCGGTTAATGTAATTCCTCCTGTATACATTTTATTGATAAATACATACAAAGTAAGAAGCCTGATAGTCGGCGCTCTTTGCCGAATAGTCATCGACTACGAAAGTGGCCGGATAGGCTTTACCGACTAGTCGGAACATCACTAAAAATAATATTAACTTTAACTAAACTCTAGGAGTTAAGAGAGCCTTCACAAGTGACATTACTTTTATTACGGCGCACCCTGGGCAGTCAGCTCCACTGCCAACGTTTCAGAAGTTAAATGATTCCTATATTCAGGCATCAGCTAAAATGGTAACACCTATGAAACACACGTATGGAACACTTATAATAAAGATATGGCAACTCTTTCTATAAATGTGTACAGAGGCGTCTAAGGGGGTAGGAAAACCTGGTTTATTTATGGAGTTAATGTCTGACATATTATAAAAGATTATAAAAGATGGTCTAAGAAAAACCTAGGTTTTAAAATAGCCCCGTCTCTTTTTGTTATATGACTTATGAAAGTGATGGGTATATTTTAAATCTGGGTTAACTTTAGTCTTGGTTTAAACCATCTTTTGTAATAAGGAGGATAGATTCCATGTACACTTGACAAAAAGTAAAGCATGCAAGCAATTGTAGCCAGAACGAAATTTTTTTTTGCTTGCTTTTAAAAAAAAAATGGTCATTGCATACTTTATTTTTTGCTGTCTGTGCTAATAACTTACTATTCTATGAAAAAAGTTTGCTGTGTAATGGCAAGGCACTACAGTTACCTACTTCAAACAAAGCAGTATTTTGTAAATAAAACACGAAGGGTTAAGAAAGTTACTAACAACATTCTGATCTCTTCCCAGTTAACAAAATAAACTTCTTGGGCGTGGACATGGTGAACGGAACCCCAGTGCTGGACATAAAGCCGTACATCCCTCAGTACGACTACCCAGCACCTGCTTTTGCAGACAATTCCATGTCTTCATTTGTGAGGCCTCCAACGGAAGGCATCAGTGATGCTGCGGAACAGCTTGCTAGTCTACCAATTGATGACGAGGCTTATGATGCAAGGAGGTGAGTAAAAAATAACTTCAAAAACTTGTATTCAAGTTTTAAGACAAGCTGCAAAAATTTCAATTTATTTAGTATTTTCTATGCTTATAATTGATCAATCTTTCACATTACATGAGTTAAAAAAAAACATTCTTGTGGTCAAATCTATACTCTGCTATAGTTTAAAACGTAAAACAACATTTTCAGCAAAATCAAGTAACAAATGTACTGTCAGTAAGTTTATAAATATCTTTTTACATAAGTAGGTTTAGAATCTCATTTTTTTATTACGCCTGTTGACAGCATCAATAAATTGCAAATCTAATTAGTCCGCCAGTTAAAGTTTTGAAAAATAATGGACACGTATTTTTTCTTTTGTTAAATCTATGACTATTTGGAATGATAAAACGCATCAAAACTTGAGAGTGGGGGCTTGTGACGTCAGAAGCAAGTAAAAATTGTACTTGCTTGTGACGTTTTGCGAATTTTAAGTGTCGTATCTTCGTCAATTTTGGTTTACGTAACAAAAGAAAAAATACGGGTCAAATATTTATTGATGATCTAACTGACGGACTAATTACATTTTTTCAGTCAAATACCCTATTATTATAAGAGATACGTATGTAGGCTACTAATCATATCTGTATTTTAACAGAGACTGGTTCCTGTTTAATACACCGCATTAAAAGATCCTCTATGTGTAACAATACAATGTCCGCCGCACACTGGGCAGTCAGCTACCAACCTTACTGACTATGGAATATGTTCACGGCACGAGCTATTCTCATATATTCGTAGCTCGTGCTCATCAAGTCATCGCTGCTTTAAATATACAGTACTTCGTCGTGTGGTTGCGCATTAGCGAAATATACAATGTGTAACAAATTAAATGCAAACCTTGAAAGTAGTTTATTAAGAATCCGCTACTGGATCGATTTCAGCAGTATTTTTAACATGTGTAACTTTTTTTTACTAATCATTCTTTTCATTGTGATAAAGAAAATTGAGTCTTTTATCAAGCCTATAAAATTGAATTTTAAATGCAGTTAACAATGAAAAGTAACACTATTTAATTAGTTACCTACTTAATGCATAGATGTCGTTAGCTGCCTGCGTACCTAACTCTTTCGTCGAATGTACCAATAATTAAAAAGTACCTTTCATACGTTCCAGTCTCAGTCCGCGGATAACAAACCCAATCGGCATTGACACATCCAGCCCGTCATCCCGATCGCCGTTTGAAGAGGAACCGTCTCCGGAACAACCAAGCAACGCCAACACACCAATATCGCCTTCATCCGAATCTCCTTCAAGCGGCGACCTACGTGACGGAAATTACCGATCACCCGCGATCCGAAGGGCTGATACCGAAAGAGGGGCGCCTGATGGCCAGGAAAGATATACTCCTCCACAGTCCGCCCATCTTACTAGTATAACCCATGATGGTATTCGCGTAGCTCCGTGGATTTCAAATCCACCGTCACAGAGTTACGACGTAAGATTCACTGATGATGCCTTGAACAGATTGAATGATTTGATTGGCGATAGGGCTCAGGCTTTTAAAGCTAACATAGAATGCTTGCTTTCTGACGATCCTAGGTCCCAGTATGTAAGAAATAGATACCCAGACCATGAGTACAGCTGTGTACTAGAAGATTTATCAATAAGTTGTGTTTTTGATGCCAGTTCATCTGTATGTACTATTGTAGCTATAAGAAATGCAGAAGATTTACAAACATAATGTAGGTTTTTTGCCTATTATAATTTATTGAAGCACATGTAATAAGTCATCAGCACATGTTTGTTATAAATTTTATTGTGAATAAAAATATTGTAAATCGATTGAACATAGTAAAATATTGTAATCTTTTTTTCATTTCTTAAAACATTTGAAAATATATTATGGATACATTTTTTTTAAGAAAAATAAATGGCTCTGATGTTGCATTATTTGATATTAATGATTTTAGAAATAAGTATACCATTTAATGACCGATTTTACAATCGTCAGATCTTTTATCTGGGGAATAAGTTTATCGTTTTGACAGGTTTTTATAGAAAATATGTCAAACTTATTTCTCAGATAAAAGTTATGTGACAAGTGAAATATCAGTCCTACATAACATGTATTTTTTTTGGCACATGTGAATAAAAACAGTCTAAGGCCCGAACTCCACCAAAGCGGAGATGTGCGGAGATGTCCGAAGCGGAGACGAGAAGAGATGTTTTTCAGCTAGGGTGTATTCACCGAAACTGTACGGAGATGCGTGCTGGCTAGACTGTAGCGGAGATGTGTGCTGGCCGCACAGTTTAGTGCGATCTGACACGAAAGGTAGACGTTTGTCATGTCGCTATACAATTTGACATGAGAAGTGTGACACCGCTCACTGCACGCCGCACACATCTCTTCTCCGCTGCGCGTCGTCGTTAGCTTGCGAGGCAAAGCTCACATCTCCGCCTTGTACCGCGGCCCAGCTCAATCTCAGCGAGGAACAGCTCACATCTCC
This sequence comes from Amphipyra tragopoginis, assembly GCA_905220435.1. Classification (NCBI taxonomy): domain Eukaryota; kingdom Metazoa; phylum Arthropoda; class Insecta; order Lepidoptera; family Noctuidae; genus Amphipyra; species Amphipyra tragopoginis. The sequence goes on along the minus strand of HG992015.1, from coordinate 11,436,619 downwards.
GCTTCCATCGCGCCATACAAATATGATACATCTCCGCTCAGTGGTATCCACTTAAGCTGAGTGGAGACGAGATGTGTGAATAACGAAATTCTATTGGTTTTTTAAAACACATCTCCGCTCCGCTCGTCTCGTCTCCGCTTTGGTGGAGTCCGGGCCTAAGCGGTAATAAATAGTGCTGTATCCTATTCAAGGAAAGAAAAAAGAAAAAAAAAACTTTAATTTCTAACAAAAAGAAATGATGTGATGTTAATTTATTTATTTTATTTTTTTCGTGCCTTGAATATAGATACATAATTATTGAAGAAAAAAGCTGGGAAAAAGCACAAAAAAAATTGTATTGTAGACTGGCCGACTGTTGTGATATGTTATTTGATAAATAATAAGAATACATAAATTAAATACAATAAATAAAATACCAGTCTCATAAAACATTAACATAAACATCACATTAAATAACAAAAACGTTTTATATAAATACTAGTAAACATACATCACGTATTCTTGATTTTGGAAGACTTGGCCAAATTCTTCAACGCTACTCAATTTGAAGTTGCCTTTAGGTCTCGTGTGCTGTCACTTTCACCAAGTTACAGTGTCTTAACGGCAACTTCAAATTGAGTACCGTTCTGCCGTCAGATTTCTAAAAGACCGAAGTGATTAAACCTAACTGAGTTATGAGCAAAAACGTGAAAAAACAGTATTAGTCTTACAATTCATTAAAAAATAAACAATGAGAACTTAAATGTAGCCCAATAATTTGTTATAACAAAAACTTCTGTATGTCTTCAGAATTTCTAAAGACAACCATTTTACATGTTTTTGCCCATAACTCAAAATTATGTTTACTCATTTAACGGTCTTTTAGAAATCTGACTGCAGCGTTTGAGAATATGGCTGTAAGAGCATTTGTACACCACCACCGTCACCGACAAACGAGATTATTTCAGACCGAGTTCGGAAAGACGTGACGGCGATCGTGTGTCCACTGCGATCAATATCGTTGGTTCCTAACACAAGACGAAAATCCGTGCACCGACGTCGTCAATCTCGGGTGTAGTGGACAAATGCAGATGTGTTTTGTATTGCCGGCATTTCGGACCGTCACGATCTCGGCCAAGTTCTAGCGGTAGCGCCGAACTACTCACAATCTCGGCGGCCAAGATGGCGCTCGGATGACGGACGTGCGGTGGACACTCAGAGCGATTACGCACTGCATCCGATCCGAATCCGTGAAAATACCGATCTAGAGTAAAAATCTCGGACCGAATTCGGATGTTGCTTACGCACTATTCCGATCTCTGTTTCAAATCCAAGCATGTCAGGCATCTTTGGCATATCCATTTGGCGTCCGATTTGAATCCGAGGTGATGCGAAAGCTTTCATACAAACAGTACTACGGCTACTTCGGTCCGTCAAAATTTCTTCCGAATTGGAGACTCACGGATGACGGATAGAAATCGGATGACGGATGCCGGATGTAGTGCGTAAACTACCATACAAATAGTTCTATGGCTACTTCGGAACGTATTTTCACGGATTCGGATCGGATGCAGTGCGTAACCGCTGTCAGCCATAGTAATATATTATGTATCAATACTTCGGTATCGTCATCTCGTTCTCGGTGACGGCGGCGGTGGATAAACGCCCAAGTTAGTTACATTTTTGACCCAAATAACTATATCACATTTAAGCTTTCTTATAAAACAGAATATGTTTACCGGAGCCAAAGCCCCCGATAGTATCTAAAATAATAAGTTCTACATATCTCATTTTAATACCATGTAGAGGAATATATTTCACAGTTTTGTTATGTTCCCAATTCATTTTGCTAGTCATTTGACTCCAAATTTTACCGTCGAGCGAGTGTCTATATTGGACCTGTAAAATTGTTCCATTGCCTGCATCTTCACGTGGGGTGTATTCTAATCTATCAATTTCATAGATACCATTTAAATCGAAGTTTAGGGTGATTACTTTTCCTTTTTGCGGGTCAGCTTGGTCTGGTTTAGCCCAATGTGTGTGCCATAGCGAGCACACGTCACCATCAGTCAGTTTGCATACTTCTTGAGATGGTTGACATGGAATATTACAAATAACTTTGACGTCTTTTATTGCATTCTTTTGAGGATTCGTTTTTGTTGATACCACTATGTAGTAACTCCATTTTGATACGCCGTCAGTTGTCGCGGAGCGTATTCTGAATTTGTGTTCCGAATTATATTGGAAGTCTTCAAATGTAAAATTAGTATCTACTATATTAGTGAACACTGTGCCATCCCTTTCTATTTCGTAGTATGCACCTTTGAGGAATTCCCAACGTAAGATAACAGATGTTGGGGATACATCTTCGTCTCGCACAGTTAAACCTTGTGGTACATGTAACATATTATTCAGTGTTGTATTACTTCCAAATACTTTGTCCTTATTTTCGAAACCTCTGATTTTTATATGAATATCGTGTAAAGTTATATCAGTTTTATGGACTTTGATAAGTAGAAATTTTTGATTTAGCACGTCTCCACCAAATCCTTTGAGGTATGGGTTTACAATAAAATCTTCCTGAAAATAATATGCGTCATCTAGTAAATTAAAATCCTCTTCAGTTTTAACTCTAACTATGTGGACTGATTCATCATTAATAGCAACTTTAACGTGTTCTACAGATTTTGAGGTCATTATTCTTAGTATAGTTGTTCTTTCTTTTACAATGTTTGTATATGTTCCAATAGTTTTCTGAAGATGTATTAATACATTGCCGGGCTCATTTGATTTAGGACCAGTAACTGAAATATTAGTTACAGCATGATGACCACCTAAATAATCAGATGTTATACCATCATCTTCATAAACTTTAAAGTTTGTTTCCCCATTTGGATAAATATTGAACATTCTTACATCCCTTCTTATTTCATTAGGATTGTTGTTTGGATTTGTCATAGGGATGATAGCACCGTCTTTTATAAAAACTGGGATCTTCCAAAGTGGGGTTTTGAGGTTGTTCCATACTTTGCCACCTTGATATTTTTCTCCTGTAAACATATCAATCCATACTTGGTCTGCATCCGGCAAGTAGATCCCATTACGAACCCATTTATTATCGGCGCTCTTTTCTTTGTATACGGGAGCAACTAATATGTGAGGCCCCCACATATACTGGTATTGAGAATCCTTCGTATATGCGCAAGTCTCATTAGGGAATTCTAAAAACATGGCCCTGATCATAGGTAATCCTTGTATTGATTCATGACCTATCGTGTAGTTGTAGGGCATCAACATGGATTTTAATTTCAAATATGCTCTGTTAATACGTTTTGCTTCCTCATCGAAACTGAAAGGAGTTTTTTGAACTTTACCCCAACCGTCCATGTTAAGTTGGAGTGGTGTGAAAGCCTTCCATTGATAGTCTCTTACGTTTACTGCTTTGCCAAGACCGCCGTAAATGCCATCCATATCAGAACCAACAATAGGTATTCCAGAGAGCCCAGAGCCAATGTAAGTAGGTATATGGAAGCGTATGTATTCCCATAATCCCCCAGTTTGGTCGCCGCTCCATATACCCGCGTATCTTTGAGTGCCGGCCCAGCCATCGACCATTATGATCATTGTTCGAGCTTTATGTTTAGCACTTTTTACAAATATGTTCGCTGCATAGTCGACGGCACTCAACCCGAAGGAATATCCCGATCCAATCCAGGCAACGTCGCATTTCAGAGCTACTACTCCGGCTACGCCCACTTCTTGTCCTAAATCTCGTTCTCCTTTTTTCGGGTTTTTAGGATCTTCAGGTTCTAAGTTCGACTCAGTCCAGAGCGCAACTTCTACTCCTTTCGCTCTCGCGTAGTCAGCGAACTGTTTCAAATTTTCAATGTCGCCTTTTAAGGAGTCTGTTTGTCCATAACCGCAGCCATAACCATCGTTTGGAACGAACCAGCCTAAAGGCATATCGTTTCTTTGATATCTATCTATCATAGCTCTGGCTGAGAATTGGTAATTGTGTTTCTCTCCGTTTAAAGATTCTAAAATACCGTCTTTACCGTGCATGTCTTTGGGCTGAAAACATTTGTAATAGAACCCGTCTTCAAACAAAATCGCACCTGCTACATCCTGCCTTACTTTGATCCAATAATCGCGATTAAAAGCGTTTAAATGAGCTTCGTAAAAAGCATATTCGGGCATAAAGATTGGTTGGCCAGTTAGTTCGTAATAGTCGTTCAAGATGTCTTTTGGTTGGGTGTTGATAAAGAAAAATGCATCGAAATCATCTCCTTGATGTGTAGTTTCAACTTTACCGGAATCTTTTGCACCAAAATCGTAAAAACCTGGTTGCCATGTGTTTCTTAAAACTGCGTAGCCGTAAGTGGACCAGTAGAAAGGACATGGAGACGTTACTCCTCCGTCTACCCAATTATTTGAATTGACTATATTTATTTCTTCTCCTTTGTGCGAGAACCTACCGTTTTGCATTCCCCCGCCGAAGAAATACTCGTCTTCGTGTTGATTTATTGTCTGTGTGACTTCGTTATCGGCGTAGGACAATGGGCTCGATTCTGACATTACTTCTTTGTTTGTTCTCATGTCGCGCACAGCCATAGTACCTTGTTTCTTATCGAATCGTATCATTATTTTGTTTGTATAAACATTGTAGCATTGTTCTGTAGTTTCTAGAACGGAATATTCAAACGGCTTTGTATCGTAATCTGTGATTTTCTTTACATTTATTTTAGCATTGTCATTTGGGTTGATAGGTACTGGGTAATCTAGAAATTCTCCGGTTGGAGACATGTAGTATTTGAAGACATGGCTGTTTAATATGTATAGTCTGGCTCTTTCACCGGTATCGTACGTTATGATAAAAAATGTGTCTGTTTTCTTAATCGACGCTATTCCTCCTAAAATTCCCATATTTACGTATTAATACCGATAATTTCTTTTAAAATAGCATGACGGAACCTGGAACAAAATTATATTTCTTTACACATATACATAACACCACGCTTGTATTCCTCGAAGGGTTGGGCAGAGGCACCCTTATTTTGCCGTTACGTTTAAAGTCCCATGTAATAGGTGCCGAGCCTATTGTCATCAACCGGGCACAAATCCAGACTCCGGGCTACTACTGGTAAATTTCACACGGAAAAACGCAATAACACTGCCCGACCTGGGGATCGAACCCAAGGCCTTACGCTGAGTAGTCGCGCTTGCGACCTATAGACCGACGAGACAGTCAAGTTTTTTTTTACTAAAACCAAAGGGATATTTCACCAACCTATCAATAAGTAGTCCGTAACTATTGAACAGGCCCCTGAGACAAAATCCCTTTTCTTTAAACGTTAACGCCTGCGGAAATATTAAATTGTATGAAAATGACATTTGCTCGAGCGTAAGCAAATGTCATTTCCGTACAGTTTGATCTTTCCGCAGGCGATAACGTTTAGAGTCATTACGCACTGTCGATTGGTCGCCGGAGTCTTGGTCGACGGCGCCTGTGACTTTCTATAGTTTAAATAGGTGTTTATGCACTTGGTGCGAGAACGTTATAGCGTCGATCTGTACTCCATAATGGTTTTTGCCTAGATTATCGGCGATTACAGCCCAAAACCATCGTGCAAAACAGAACTGCCGAGCTCTGTACCACGCAATGGTTTCGGGAGAAATTACATTATAAAGCATTGAGCGGTACAGATCGCTCCGGTTCTGGATAACACAATGGTTTCTTAATACGCCGCCCGGGCGACGATGTTTATGTTTTGGTCGCCGAGAAACCAAGTCTCCGGCGACCAGTCGACAATGCGTAATGGCTCTTAAGGAAAAGGGATTTTGTCTAGACCACCAGGTAAGCTAAATGTGACCTACAAATATGACATATAAGTGTTCAATAATCTTGTCATTAACACTGAACCGATTTTGATGATATTTGGCACGGGGAAGGATGAGACCTTGAAGAAGGACACAGGCGACTTTTATCCCGAAAAACGCGGAATACCTACGCGGTAGACGACATCCACGCGGGCGAAGCTGCGGGTGACCTCTAGTATCTTTATATGTTTACATATTGCACGAGAAACATCGCGAAATTCAATTAAAAAATCTAGTTTAAAATTTTAATTTCCTAACAGTAGAATCAGATGGATTGTCGTAATGATTCTACACAGATAGTTTTAAAAAAAGGGGTGGACAACGGCGCACATATGCTCGTAATAAAAAAGATAAGCCGGAAATGGTTAATCTCAGTTTAAGAGCAATGATCGGTTGATCGAAAACCCAGGCGATTGCTAAGTTATGTTATGACTTTATGAGCTACGATTACATACTATTAAGTTTTTGCTCCAAATGAGTGGAATGGTTTTATTTTAAAAGACTGCTGTCGATGTTCCTTGGAGACCCCTTCTACGTAACCGGGCAGTAATTGGCGAGACCTGAAGGGTCTCCAGCCAATGGGGGGGAAGTAAAATACTTAACCTAAGCTAACTACTTCTACTACACTAACATCATGACCACCTGTAACAACAGCACTAAGGGCGACCCCTAATGGGACTCGGACCTCGGCTTAGGGCGTTGCAGGCGGGGGCGAGACAGCTTGATGAGGGCTGAGTTATCAGTGTGAAGTGGAACGGTGAATGCGGTACCCAATAAGTATTTAATGATCGTATTCTTCCCACCAACCTTTCCACGTACGTAAGCGGGCAGTTATTGGCGAGACCTGAACGGTCTCCAGCCAATGGCTTATTGATAATGGCAATAAAATATTACCTCCACGGGTAAATGAGGAGGATAGGCAGACGGTACTGCCTATCCCCCTAATATCCCCGTCGCTAATTTCGGCACCCACGGCAAGTGGTCGGGTGGTCTATGTAAGAGTATACCAGTATCGATTCAATATCACTCATGAAGGTAAAAAATATAATTAAAAACTTAATTAAAAAGTAAGTAACTAACATAATTTTTTACTTACGTGGACAAAACAACACCGGCACAATGTTAATGAGTGGCTACGTACTTGTTATTGTTGTTATATAGGTTCTAAGTACCAATGTGACCTCGTAGGACACAAAAGAATATTATTTACATTTGAAAACAAATAGCATATGTATTGTTACAATAATTTTGAGGAGACTAACCGCTAATAACGAACACTGATAACAACAATAACATAACAGTACAATGGAGCAGAATTAATACATCTCTATAACTATACGTATATTAAAAGTACAAACAATTTTTAACCTACAATTGTAATTAATTGTATACTCTTTGACAGTGTGTCAGAGTTTAATTTTAAATGGAATAGCATTCGTTCTTGATTTTATCGGAAAAAGTCATGAGTAAAAATATAAGATTCTTAAGAATTATGTGTATTTTAATTACAAATAGTTTATAATTCATTTTTCTTCACAAAAAAGATACTAAATCTCAATCGCTAATAACACTAATCGACTAACTTACTAAATGAAACGGTACGGGCGCTGACGTTTCGTTTTCGCTTGTTTGACATTTCAGAAATCAACTTTTGTTTGGTTGTCTTGACGGCCGGACTCAGCGAAAAATTTGATTACTCATTTTAGAAGAATATTCGTAAAACTTTCACATAATTCGCTTCTAACTAAAAGAAAACTATCCAAGGTACATACAAATTGATATAATTATACAGTGCAGTTAGTTTAAGATACGAAATTTTCCAAAATGCTTTGTCATGGTTTATAACCTATCCCGGTAAGGAATTACAGAGAAGTTGTCTTTATTTTTCAGATGTTTCTTACACGTTCTGAGTATGACCGTGGTGTGAACACATTCAGCCCTGAGGGAAGGCTGTTCCAAGTGGAATATGCGATTGAAGCGATAAAACTTGGTTCAACGGCGATCGGCATCTGCACTTCTGAAGGAGTAGTTCTGGCCGTTGAAAAGAGGATCACGTCGCCCTTGATGGAGCCGACTACTATTGAGAAGATCGTGGAGGTCGATAGGCATATTGCATGTGCTGTTTCAGGACTGATGGCTGATTCTAGGTAAGATAATTTATGATTTAACTTGACTGTATTTTGTTGTAAGCAATTATGATCAGTTACACCAAAGCATAAATAGATGCGTTTTAAGGAGATATTCTGGTTGTAATCTTATCTACTGAATAGCCTGTTAAGTATAGGATAGTATGAAAACTAGATTAGTGTCATGCTATAAAGCTTAAAAGGGGCAGTTTATCAAAGTTTAATAATCATGTACCTTAACAACCATATCCATCAAGATTTTCATAGAAAAGCTAATATCAAATGACTTTTTAAAGTTTTTTAAATTAAGGCAGTAACAATTTCATCTGATATCCGTAGCCCTCAATCTCTAGACAATTTTTTTTTGCATTTAAACCAACATATATTAATGCGAGATCTGCTATGGATTTTTTCAGTTGTAAATGTATTGAACAATCTAATTTGCACTCCCTAGGCAGCCACCCCAGATACGGGTAAACTGTCTCACAACTTAAAGTTTGTTACACAAACAAGTTGGTCATGCAAATGTTTGATCCTGATCCTGCAACAACACATTATCAGTGAAGTTCTAACAGTACATAAGTCATTTTGAGACAAAAACAGACAACACTGGGAAAGCCACAATTTTACTTGAAATGAAAATGATTACTAGGATTTTCAAAGGTCAATTATCAAAGAGTTCATTTGTAATGATAATTAAAAACAAAATTGCATTCAGCGTAGTTATGCTCCTTGTTTTAAATAGTTTTTTCACTCTCTTGTAAAGTAGCCATTTTTGACTTCCGCATTGTTAGAACTTCATTGACGATATGCAGGTTTAATAGAATATGTATAGATCTTTTATTTATTAGATGATAATGGAATATTTATTTTGTTTTATCCTATAGAACTCTAGTGGAACGCGCTCGTGTGGAATGCCAGAACCACTGGTTTGTGTACAATGAGCGCATGAGCGTTGAGTCATGTGCTCAGGCCGTGTCTAACCTGGCCATCCAGTTTGGAGACAGTGATGATGACAGTGGCACCGCCATGTCCAGACCGTTTGGTGTTGCTGTTATGTTTGCAGGTGGGTGAGAGCAGCTTTGTTACCTTACTAATGCAGTAAATGCTAATAATGAGCATAGGAAAATAAAAAATAAATATTACCACGCTTGCTCACTGCGGGTTGGCGATTTCAGACCATTAAAGTCTAGGTTTCCTCACAATGTTTTCCTTCACCGTATGTCTGCTACAATACAACGAGAATAGGAAACTTTTTTTTAAATTCTGAGATGTTCATGCCCTGCATTATATTGTACGGCCCGCGGCTGGGCGGATTGTGCTTGACTATCTTTTTTTTTTGATTAGAATTTAAATCAATAAATGTTTTATGCAGTTAATTTTGCTTAAGATGTTTTTATTTTGTATGATTTCTTGTTATGTTTATTTTTTTGATTTCAGGCATTGATGAGAAAGGTCCCCAATTGTTCCACATGGACCCCAGTGGTACATTTGTACAGTATGATGCTAAGGCCATTGGCTCGGGCAGTGAAGGAGCTCAGCAGAGCTTGAAGGTAATTAATTACTTTTACTACTTGTATCCGCTATAGCTGCCAACAGCAGATTTACATACTTTCTCTTATTATATGATATCAGTATCAGGCATAACGTCCCGTTCTTTTAACTAGCAATCTGTCTCAACCCCATATGGGTACAATTAAATGAAATGCTTGATTTTTATCACTTTTCATTTGCTTTTTTCGACTTGACTGTCAAAAATAGTCATAGCTCAGCTAATAATTATAAACAACAAGTTTATAAATTATACACTCGTGAAAACCGGAATAAAATTGGTTCAGTAGTTATGAAGAAAATTGTGCACAGAGACGCGGCAGGGGATTTGAATATGGATGAATTAAAAATGGATGCAGACCAATATAGCATATTTGTATGTGTCACACTGCCACACAGCCCAGGTTGTTCATTTAGCTATGCCACAGTTGAATTCGAATTTCTATTTTACTTAAAATTTAAAACCAGCGATCCGCCCCGGCTTTGCACATGTACGTTTTATAGCTTAAAACCTTCCTCTTGAATCACTCTATCTATAAAAAAACCGCATCAAAATCCTTTGCGTAGTTTTAAAGATCTAAGCATACATAGGGACTGACAGACTTTGTTTTATACTATGTAGTAATTAAGAGCGTGTACACCGTAGGCATTTCATGCAAACTTTCAAGTCTTTGTTTTTCTTCATGACTGAACCGATTTTGATGAAACTTCACACACATAAGCACGATACTTAGGTCTAAAAAGTTAGTAGAAAACATTTTCGAAAAATAGTGTTACAGTTAAATTAGACCGATTTTAAAGTTTCTATACAAACAGAAATTTCCAATTATCTTTTTTTAAGTAAGACATTTCGAAAATGTTTTCTATTAACTTTTTAGACCTAAGTATCGTGCTTATGTGTGTGAAGTTTCATCAAAATCGGTTCAGTCATATCGAAAAATAAGGACTTGAAAATTTGTATGAAATGCCGAACGGCGTACACGCTCTTAACCGGTATCGTCCCGCGCGACGATCCGGATCGTCAGTGCCATTGTTTATCTATTGTGTCTATAATTATAGTACTACATAGGTTATGGGGAATTTAAAATATTTTAAGTAAATACAAAGCTCCTTTTCCACTCAACAGGAAGTATATCACAAATCCATGACCCTAAAGGAAGCTATCAAGTCAGCCCTCACAATCCTGAAGCAAGTCATGGAGGAGAAGCTGTCGGAGAACAATGTGGAGGTGGTGACCATGACTCCTGGGTCCATGTTCCATATGTTTACCCGGGAACAGCTGGCTGAGGTCATTAAAGATATACCTTGAGTTGTAGTAGTAAGCAGAGTGCAGTGGTGTTACTATCTTATTTTGGAAAAGATCTTATCTCAAAGAGAGTATCTGGTTTGCATTTGATATTGATGCACGTTAGTAGTATATTTACATTGGGTATTTAACCTCTTTTTTACATAATTTTCAGAGGGTTTGTTATTTTGACGACCTTTGTAAAGTTCCATTTAAAAAATTGGAATGCGTATTGTATAACAGATACCATGACATTTAAAATCTGTTGAAATGGCTATTTATAAATTAAATTTAAAATATTCCAATATAAATATACCATTTTGATGTTTGATCTTTGAAAATTAATATAGTTACAACCACTCGGAGCGAAAAAATGTCGCATGGGTGTATATTAAAGTAATATTTGAAGTAAATTGTAGATATCTATTTTGAAATCAATGTAGCATTCTGTACTGTATTTTCGATATTGTAGGATTATTGTAAACAGTAAAACTAATTATTTGAACCTGTAGCATAAACTTCTAATATACGATCTACTATGAATGAAAATAACAAAATTTATTTTCGAAAATTACATTCCATTGCCTGTTATTTAAATAGTCATTATGATGGTTCTAAAGCATTTACGTAATGTAATAAAAAACTTAAAATGTTTTGCAATTTCATAGTAGATCTTATGTATCTGTAAAGTTATGTTGTCATTAGTAATGACACAATAATGCCAGAGCCCTAAATGTCGTCCCGAGCTGCGATATCGCAACTCGGGACAGACCACACGATTGTTCTCCGAAAACACTCGCGATGGCTGTTTGAAGTTATTTCTAGTTGACACAAAACTTATATAATATGTATACATGTATAATTTATTTCAAATATAACTAGAGGTGCCGGAGACTTTTTGAATCTTACAGTAAGTATTTCACTGTTTAATAAAAACATCATCAAATTTTTAATGTCTATATTTTATTTATTGTATCCTCTTTATACCTATTTAGTTTGTTTTTAGGTTTTTAGTTAAGTAGCATAGTGTTATTTTTAGTTCTTATAATTTTCTTTGTTTTTGCGTCCATCTTGACAGATGGGCTTGATCTGAACTCTTTAATATTCAGAAAGTGCCTATCGATCTAATAATTCCTAGGTGTCGCCCTGTCGATAGTCGATACCCGATACCCTATTAATTTAGTTCATGGCCCAGTAGTAATAAGCATAGACTGCTCTCGTAAGGGTATCGAGATGGTCCAAGGTCTAGGTCACGTTACTGGCCTAAAACTAAATTTTAAGCACAGCTGAACCAATAGGCTATGAGGCGTTTGCCTAAGTTTGGTGATATTAGTGCAAACATTACAAATTCAGACGCAGTTTTGGACACGCTGGTGGAAACGACATTGTTTTAGTAAGCTATGATCGGTTAGTGGCAGAATACATTGCGTGCAAGTGAGGTCGAAGTTTGAGTAAGCAAGGAATTCCCCAATGAGATACAGCCTGGTGACAGACGGACAGCGGAGTCTTAGTAATAGGGTCCCGTTTTACCCTTTGGGTACGGAAACCTAAAAATGGACAAATCATAAAATAAAATCATCACTGAAAAGCAACCCTGAAAACATAAAAGTAAAGAGTAGACCCAGAAAGTTATTTACATTCTTACCTAATTTCCTCTGAGAGGTAAATGACAACAACCATAAAAGACTACTTGATTAACATTTTCTTTTTTAAGGGAAATTATGTAACACGTTGTATTGTCAGCTAATATAAAAATGTTAAATGCAGATGATAGCGGCGATCCCAGAGCTTCAATGGACCGACTCTTCGAGTTCACGTAACACCATACAAGACTTGTCAAAGCTTAGGCTAGGGCGACAAACTGTTTAGAAGTTGTTTGTGCAAGAGTTGAAGGTCATTTATTATATTCATTGTTTGATTTTTAGTCATGTTTTATTGTAGTTAGCAAATATACCTCATGTTTTTCTTAAAGTTAGACGCGCTTTTTAAAACGTTCAGTGCCGCGCCCTGTAGTCGCATTCGCTATGCCGGGTGCCCTCGTGGAGGGCTCATTTTAAATGTAGGATTTTCTTGGAAAATTCACCGTCATGAAACAAGCAAACACCTATTTTACGACACGTAGTAGCGCATTTTTCAAGGTTTTTAACCTAATGTCAGGAACCCCCCTCGAGGGTTCACTCTTAACGCAAACGTAATGCCGAGGACCCTCTTGGAAGGTCCACTAGCAATATATGTGGCGGGATGGCGTATGAGCTCTATGAAAAGTGTGGTGGACTCGAATGTGGAAGCACCGAGTTGAGGGTTCAAACCCAGGCATGTACCAATGTGACTTTTTCAATGTCACATGTACAGCCGCGGACTCGAATTAGATTTCAAATTCGATTCCTTCTCACACTGTGCGCAATAAGGTTCAAGATGTCATATCAACTTATGTATTAGTTTTTAAAATTGTGAAGGTCAGGGTTTATCGAAACGTAATCACGACTGAACTCTAGGTAAAGGATTCAAAGTTTATTTTATGCTGAAGTGAGACAAATGAAACGCAAATGTAAGTATTGAGACTTATATTTTAGTAACAAAAACTAATTATAAAAAAATGTATCACAAATAAATGCATCCTTGCTACACCTTTGGAAGAAACAAAAATTGACAAAAATGTTACCTACGCTTATATCTTAAAATTACAACCATTTGATATGGCTACTTTACTAATATTAAAAATATTTGGCTGTTTATAACTTCGTGACAATAACGGCTAAACAGATTTTCATGTATTGGTTACATAAATCCTACTTTTAATTTCACGTTCAAGTAATCAAATCAAGTGTATTTTTGAGACAAAACCACATTTGATGTCATTTATTATAATAACCCTGTAAAATTAAATTATGCCAAAGCCACATCGCAAGTTGTAGGAGGTAAGCTGATCGCGTAGATGAGTCATCCTAGTGAACTAACTCACTGCATGTAATGAACATGCTTAGCATCTCGATAGTGCCACCTTGAGGCGCGGTTTCCACCAAAGCAAAGGGGAGAGGAAACGAGAGAAGATGTGTTTTGAATAACCAATTCGTTATTTCCACATCTCTCCGCTTAGCTTCGGTGGAAATAGATCAGATACTGTATGGCTTATATCGTCCCAGTACGACATAACGCGACGGCAAAATATGTTGCGCTGCGCATGTTAGCCATTTAACTTGCTAGTGGTTTAGCACTTTTGAATATACTAACACGTGTCGAAATCTCACTACCCAATCACTCATGTTCATGTTTATTTACATCACGACATAGAAAACAATAATTCATAACGATTCTAACCCCAAAGCTTAGCCAAATAAGGTTCCAAATCAATTGGATTAGTATTAGGACCAAACCTTTCAACAGGCACTCCATTCCTATCCACAATGAACTTAGAGAAGTTCCACTTAATAAAATCACCTAAAGTTCCTCCCTGAGCCTTCTTCAAAAACTTCCACAGAGGATGAGCGTCATCCCCATTGACTTCTACCTTCTCGAACAGATCGAATTTTACCTTTCTCTCTTTCGTGAACTGAAGGATCTCGTTAAGGGTCCCAGGTTCCTGGCCACCGAATTGATTGCAAGGGAACGCCAGGATACGGAGACCTCTTCCGCTATACTTCTCATATAGTTCGTTTAGCTGGGTGTAATGTACGTTGGTATACCCGCATTGGGAGGCGACGTTGACTATTATAAGTACGTATCCTCTGTATTTTTCTAGACTGACTTCGCGACCTTTAATGTCCTTGACTGTGAATTCGTAGACTGTCTTTGCTGTCTCGTAGTTTGTTTCTGGTTGGGGTTCTTCTGTTTTTCTGTCAAGATAAGAAAAATATATTATAAATTTTTCTTTGGTCCGTGACGAGCGTGAAAGTCAAATGCGAGAGCTAATCCCCGGTTCACACAAGGGCAGGGCAGCGAGGCAGTGGCCTGCGGGCGGCGGGTTAGGGGACCCATCGCCTGACCAGTAATAGGCCTAAGAAGGCGGCGCGCAGTGTTGCGCGTGCGCCTCTTAGGAGGACGTGGGGCTCCACAGAAGGAGAGGTTCGCCAGGGGCCGATGGACTGAGGCCTGTCGGGGTTGTGGTGCATGCAGCTGCGAATCCCGCGACCTCGGCCAAGGGTCAGGAGAAGGAACACCGTGGGTTTTTAGCCGGTAAGAGTCCGGCATAACGCTTCCCCTTCCTCGGGTGAAGGGAAGCCATGAGAATTTCCCACGATACAAAAAAAAGGGCAGCGAGGTATAGTAGTGAGCAGAACAGTACTGCTACTATTTTAACGCGCGTTTCCTGTTCTTACAGTACTGTTCTGCGCACTATTCTTCCTCGCTGCCCTGCGTGTATTCATAGGTTTGCGTGCGCCGCGGTCCGATCAAGTGTTAGAAATCTTGAGAACTAGTTTTGACCATTAAAAGAACAAGATTGCTTTGTTTTTTTATATGTAATAGTTTAGTAAACAAGTATTTGTCTTGGTATGGGCATGTAATGAGGAGAGACCAAAAGAGTGAAGAATATGAATGTCGATGGATGGAGGGGAGAGGGAGACCAAAGAAAAGATGGATGGATTGTGTTAGGGAGGATATGAAGGAAAAGAAACATATTGCGCCGACTCCAAGTTGGGAACAAGGCCGGAAGAAGATTGGCAAACAAGCAGACAGCCAACCTGAAGGTAAGTGGTCACCGCCGCCTACATACAGCTACAACACCAAAAGGATTGCTTATGCGTTGCCAAACTTAGAGACAAAGTTGGCAAGGCTCATGTGCCGGTACTTTCACCGCACTCATACCCTTCAAAACGGAACAGAAGTGTTGCTTAGCGGCAGAAATAGGTATTGAGAGTACGCACGGCTACAGATCAAGCTATACATTTCCAGTATAAGCTGATCTCGCATTGTATAGGATTTCCTTACAATGAGAGGTCAGTGTAAACTGGAAATGTATAGCTTGGTGTGTAGCCGTGTGTACTTCCGTGGACGAACTTTTCACAAAGAGTTCTACTACTCCTTCCTCCTAGCCTTTTCCAATCATGGTTAGCTTCCAGTCTAACCAGATGCGGCTGAATACCAGTATTTTACACAGAGCGACTATTGCCGATATCCTATTAGACCGGTTGTCTGATTTTCCGGCTTCTGACAAGCCGTAGCGACTGTCATAGGTATTCGTATGACATCCGGGACCGACGGTGCAGGTCACAGCTCATTAGAGCCACCCATCCGACCTGCACCGCCTCGCCTCGTGCGGTAAGTATTCTTTATATGAACTTGTATGGATGTGCGCTCACTACATCAACTCCGTAGCGTCACCGGATCGCCTCGGGCGTATGCCGTCCACGCGCGGTCGACGAGTTGATCACTCGGTGACAACTCGCTGCTCGCATGCTTGCCTCGCGTCGCTGCGCATTGCCAACGCACAAGTTCCGAGTGAACCGCGCGCTGCCATCGAGTGGACTCCTCCGACGACTCCTCTGGTTGATCACGTGACGTTTACTGGTGATAACGCGGCGTCCACCCGTGAACCACCTGCTGACAACGAGTGGACGCCGAGCGACGAGGCGATGCGGCAAGGGTGTCGGGTGGCTCTAATGAGCTGTGACCTTAAACGTGCTGTCCGCGGCACAAAGGGGTCTCGATGTGTAACGAATGGTCACCCATCCACGGACTGACCGCGGCAAGCGCAGCTTAACCTTGCAAATCATATGATGTACTACTCCTAAAACGTGTAAATAAGAAGCTGATAACTCACTCTCCTTTAGCATGGAAGTGTCGGAAGGTGTCCACCGCGTCATAGATGTCGTCCGCTAGTACGTCAGGGAGCTCCATGGCGGGGAAGTGGCCGCCGTCTTCAACTACAGAGGTGTGCAGGTACTTTTTGTACTTTAGCTTCAATATGCTGTCCGGTTGGAATTGTAGCTCGTGCTTGAACTTTATGCCCCAGGTTGGGACTTCTGTTGGGATTCTGGGTAAAAGAAAAACAGATTTATTTTCAACTTAAAAAAATATATACTTAGAATTTGAGCTTCATTAAGACGTAAAAGAAAGTACAGTAAAATGTGTCTTTTTAAAAGGTTACACACAAATACAATGCTTTAATTGATATGCGCAAATAATACAATTACATCTTAATGTTCATATTTTACGTAAAACGTTAAAATCTCGAAAAAATAATCATGGCTCGCGAAACCGATTTCTTTTAAACCAATAACTTATCATCACGCTGGTATTCCCCTAAGGATTGAACAGAGGTGTATAACAACACCCTCATTTCGCCTTTATCTAAGTCCCATGTAATAGGGCGAGCCTATTGCCATCATCGGCCACAAACCCAGACTCTGGAGAAATTCCACACAAAAAAACCCAATACCATGTTGCTCGACCTGGGGATCGAACCTAGGACCTCACCCTCAGCAGCCGCTCTTGCGACATAAAGCCTGGCGTCGACTACAGCCGAAACGCGTCGAATCGAGTCAAGTCGCATTTGTTCCGTGTGAGGCGAAACGGTCAGTAATTGCAAGTCGTTAGAACAAATTCGCGTGACAAGCGATGCGGGCGAGTTATGCGATGCGGGCGAGTTATGCGACTCGGCTCGTCGCTGATCGACGCAGTTTTATAGTAAATGTATAGGAGGCGAATTATTGCGGTTCTATTCGACTCGACTCGGCGAGCCTAGTGGACACCAGCTTTTAATCTTCCAAATATTTAGTAGGTACTCACTGGTCTGTCAACATTAACTGCTGATACCCATGAGCATAATGCCTCATGCTGCTCGTAATAGTGTTAGTAGCCCAGTAGATCATGACATTATCCAGTAGATGGGTCAAAGAATATTTGTTGAGCAGTCCACCATCGTTAGCATTCCTATATTCCATGTTGGTCCAACTTGAGAATTTTTCTAGAACGTATGCGGCTAAACCGGCTGGGGAATCTGAGAGAGCAATGCCTGTGAAACAAAATAATCTTACAATTCTGAAAAACATCTTACAATTGCATATAATGCAGTTTACATAAGTTTAGTAACTAATGCTTAGTACTTGTCACTTACCACCACCTTGCTTGTAAATATGCTGAATTATGTGCTTAGTATTAGTGACACTGCATCTGACAGTGAATAAAAACCGATCCTATTGACTAGGCGATAAGTACCAATGATTAGTACAAAGAACATGTAAACTACATCATGAGGAAAAACTAAGAGGTTTACACGTAGACGGGGACTGTCTGCCAATAATCATTAAAATCGATTTGGTAGTAGGTAGGTCTCGCGACCTCGGCCATAGGTCCCTTGGAGAAACGCCGTGGGTTTTCAAGAGTTCCCAAAGAAAAAAATACTCGTAGGTAGGCAAGAAACGGCTAATAGACAAACAGACTCGCTATCGCTTTAGTGTAAATGTTGACACACATTGCTAGCCGAAGGTTTATAAAACTGACGACACGTTTGGTGCAGTGGCTAAGCGATTGGCTTCTGCGCTACGGGTCGTGGGTTCGATTCCCACACGGAACAAAAATTTGTATGGCCTACAGATGGTTGTTCCGGGTCTGGGCGTTTGTTTGTGAGATTTGTGTTTGTAAACGCACCCACGATACAAGAGAAATCTTAGTGTGGGGCAACGTTTTTTTAAAAAAAACGGGAGTGCTTCAGCTGCCGGCGCCGGTTACCAAACTGGATGCCGGCGCCGCGCCGACCACATACACTGTTTTTATACACCTTCAAGGCATCTTCATTCTCACGATTATTCGTCACCTACTTTCATTTTCACAATAAAAACTTAAGGGGATGTTTGTAAGGTCGTTTGAGTTCCCAAAGCTGAGTCGACCGAGCCCTGCTGTGCGGGGCTTCTATTTCTGACTGCAGGGTTCAAAGTAACCTAACACGAAGGGCATGACGGGAGCTTTGTTCACTCGCTCACTCTAGCCCCCGTCATTCCCTTCGAACCAAACCTATCCGTGTCGGGGTGCCCCAAATAAACGAGCTTGCTTTGCTCGCTCTTGAAATTAGTCAGGTTGGAAGACACGTTAGTGTTTGGTCCAAAATCGAACCTACCTTTCAACTAACATACCTAGCAAACAACTTATTCCCGCCGAAGTTGTCCATTTTGGTTGCCGGCAGCCGATGTTTTTAATCTCGGCTGCCGGCAGTAATGTATTGCCGGTTCCCAATGCCGTTATTTTTGGGTGCCGGCACCGCCAGCGGAGGCACTCCCTTATAAAACTCATGATAAATAGTCCAAATCAGAAAAATGGTTTTTACTTACCAACAGTATCAGGTTTAGTAGCCTGTATATGGAAATATCCAGTCTCTTCTACAATCTTGGACATGTGCTTGCTTAGCGGGTACATGCGGTCTGCTAGTTCAGGCTCCACTATTAGACTTGGCCAAAGTGAACCTACAAAAGAAACACAGTTTAAAATATAAAAGACGACTCCTCCCGAACATAGTGGTTATGAACGGCTGTGGAGACATGTGCGGCTGGCGCTGAGTCGCCCGTCCCGTCTCGCCTAGTTCGCCTATACGGTTGAGCTGGCTCTGGATACACATCAACATCATCTTTTGCACTTATAATCTACAGTACGCGTAAAATAACTTTGCCGATCTGCAATCAGGCTTTCAGCGTTCTGTTTTTCACTTCAGAGGGGCAAAATTATGTGGCACTGGTTTAGATACTCTTGAAACAACTTTGCTGCTCTGAAACCAGGCTTTGAGCGTTCTGTTCCTCACTTCGGAGGGGCAAACTTATTTGGTACTCGTGAAATAGCTTTGCTGCTCTGAAACCAGGCTTTGAGCGTTCTGTTCCTCACTTCAGAGGGGCAAACTTATTTGGTACTCGTGAAATGGCTTTGCTGCTCTGAAACAAGGCTTTGAGCGTTCTGTTCCTCACTTCAGAGGGGAAAACTTATTTGGTACTCGTGAAATAGCTTTGCTGCTCTGAAACCAGGCTTTGAGCGTTCTGTTCCTCACTTCAGAGGGGCAAAGTTATATGGTACTCGTGTTGTATTATTGCACAAATCTATTCGCCAAGTATGGTGAATATGGTAATACAGTCTACAACTGTTCATTCTTGCACTATTCAGAGGCAAAATACAGCTTCGCATGTTAAATCTTATTTGATAACTTACCCAACAGCGTATAAATTGACACCATAGGATTGAACGACACCATCGGCATGTTGGTATGGAATCCTAGTATGTTATCAGGGAACAGAGTGGCCATGACCGAGCCGATGGCATGTCCATAGTCACCTCCTTGAACGTAGTACTTCTCATGACCGATGCGTTTCATTAGGTTGCGGAATATCGCTGATACTTCTATTGGACCCATGCCAGCGCGGACTGGTGCCTAGAATAAAAGAATTGTGAACATGGTTGGGGCTATAAAACCTTTTTTTTAGTCAGTGCGCCGACTATATTGCTTTCACGGTAACTTGATTAATTTGGCAGATGTCAGTTCATGACATGAAAATAAATTGTAATGGCGCTTGTGTCTGACAATTCAATTCAACAAGTATTAAATCAATTTAAAATATTAATAAAGCGTTACCCAAAAGGTTGTTTTAAAATCAGAAACATAGAAACAATATAGTTATATGTGTTTAACGCCATAATTATATATTACATAAATGATTTTGAAAAAACCCCGACGCGTTTTCAAACTTGCGTCAGATGGTACCAGTTGCCAGAGACGTGCATATCGATAAAATAATTTCGATAAATTTATATTAACAGAATGAATATTTTGACTATCGTAATAATTATAGACGATAGGCTCAGTTGATTGAATAATTAAAATAAGGCTCATTATAGCCCAGTTGCCTCGCAAAAGGTCGGTCAGTCCTAAATTTTGGATACGTGTTCTGGATATGTGTTCTTATAAAAATTACAAATTTTGTACCTTGAGTGACCGCGGCGCGCTCTGCCATCTTGGGTTAAAGAACCCAAAAATGAGTTTTTATTAAATAACTCCTTATGGGTTTTATACCAAAAATTATTCACATCAATTTTGTAGAAAATTAAATTCTTATTTTTCATTCCTGACTCAAAATCAGAGGTATTTTATAGGTTTGAAGCCCATGTCTGTCTTTCTGTTTGGCTGTCTATTTCTCTCTCTGTCTGTGTGTCTGTTCGTGGGCTTTTCATAAAAACACCTAACATAACACATCCAAAATTCAGGACCGACGAACCTTTCGCAAGATAAACCTCTTTTTCGCGACCCGGCTACTGGGCTTATTATTGGTGATAAATAAACATTTATTTTCACTCATCCCATACCTGCTGGATTCATTATCACATCAGCATGTAATCGTCTATTGTTGAAGATATGCATGCTAATTGACTTAATCCTAATTACTTAAATCACAAGTATTTGAAATCTACATAAACTCAGATTACAATAATTTGTCAAATTCTCGCTGAAATTTTACAAATTTTATCGATAGTTGAATCGACTACAGTCACATGTCTAGCAACTCCTATTGACATGTGTCATTTTAATCTTCTTATCGTGAAAACAATATAGTCGGCCAAGCCGATCACGGTTTCGGGGGTAATTTCCGTGATGCGTCGTTTCGTGACTAGTCGGCACATCACTACTTCAGACCTCATGATCTATTAACACGTTCACTGCGAGTCCAGATTTATGCTACCTGCCACTGTAGCGTCACGAGGTCTAAAAGAACTCGTTAATGTCTTCTCCTAATGACGGGACGAGATTCTCTAGATGTCGTACGGACTGTCACCTTAAACTCAAAATATTTTTATGAAAATAGCTCAAAATAAGTTTATTTTTGCTTCTATGGGTAGATGATAGATATGTCAATATATATGTGAGCTCGCCCGACGATCAAAGAAAAAATGGAAACAAAATCTCAAAAGCAAAATCGCGAGACCGTTAGGATCTCGTAATGCACTGAAAGTAAAAAAATTACGAGACGTTTTAGATCGCGTAACGCACTTGTGTCTAAATATCGATAAAACAGTAGTGTTGGGATTAGATAAAAAATGAATTGTCGAGAATGATTAAATGGATCATTTATTACTGACTAATACGAAATGTTAAAAAAGTTAATGTTTTTCGTTAAAACACGTTAACCACATCGTTTTGTTGCATCCAGTAAATCTGGACAATCTTTTACTATTTTGGGTGTGCCAGATTCTGCTGAATGATCGTAAATGTTGCTGCTGGTACTAAGTACATGAGACTAGTTTCATAAATAAGAATCGCAGTTACTCACATGTTTGTTTTGCAGACATGGAGGTAGTATTGCATTAGAAAGTTCTTGATAAGTGAGTCCAGAACTGGGGCTAATACTAATATTTCCACAAGTTTCCCTTAGAACACTTTGCAATACTTTTCGATATAGAGATTGTGTTTTTGTAGAATTATCACATTTATTCGTCATATCGTTATCGTTACAATTGGAAAATGATAGTTCTAAAATTCTTCGTGACCTTTTCCGGCTATTTTATCCATGATAGCAAGTAAAAGTAGTTTCATTCTTCAAAAGTTGACACAACACTAATAGATTTATGAACAGGCTTCGTACGAAATTTTTACGAGATTCAATGAGTCTCGTATCGCACTAAATGCATTTTTTTTCTATCTGGTCGCTACGAGACCTATAAGATCTCGTACGTTTTTATTGATAAAAATACTACAATTTGGGTACTTATGAATGGTAGGCTAAGGCATTTCACTCTAACTCAAAAACAACCTAAAGAAAATTCATTAGTCAGAACGGGATGGACATACAATTTCACTGCCGCACTGAGTGGAAGACTCGTACGAGAACCATTAGATCTCGTAACGCAGTGAACGTGTTAATGGTATAGATTAACCCCGCACGGGATTTAGATTGATTAAAAATAAAACATTTCGTTTTTCAATTTTTTTAATGTTTTTGTATTATAACTTTCGTGAGACAGATTCATATTTATGATTAATTACGGTTTACTCACGTGCATTTTTCGGGATTGCCCGACTAGTTTCGGACCCAAACGGAGCCCTTAATCATGAGCTGATCACGCGGCGAGGTCGCGAGTCGAACTCTGATCAGCTCATGATTAAGGGCTCCGTTTGGGTCCGAAACTAGTCGGGCAATCCCGAAAAATGCACGTGAGTAAACCGTAATTAATCATAAATATTTTTTAATGTTATTCAAAATTTAAATGCCATGCATAAATTAATGAAGGCACGGCTACACAGCTGATGGGCACGACTAGCGCGATATCGCTCCACGCAGTCAGTTAACTCGGGACGCTAAAATTACTCAGATACAAAATACCATGGTACATTTTTTTTAAACTTTTTTTTGTTGATTCAGAAAATAACCTATGCAGGGTCAATCAGTGTCACCATAGTAGATCAACTCAAACACGAATTCGTTTACACCCTGTATACCGGGTGGAAGGGACATCGTAACGTATACGTGTACCATGGATCCAGTACATGATTCTGAACCCCCCAGCGTTGGAATTTTTCGTCGCTTTTTTCTTAATTTTTACGATTTTTTTTGCAGTTTTTTTTAATTTATAGTGTATAAAATCATTATAGTTTTCCATCCCAATGCGATAAAAAAGAAAAAAACAATTATTTCACAATTTTCACGTAAAACAGCAATGAAAATCAAACTTAAAAAGTGCTCCCGCTCCCGATCAGCTGTTTTGGTAAAGTTCACGAACCGAGGTTATCGCAACAAAGTAAGTGAGTGCAACAAAGTAGGCAGTGTAGGCACTAGTCACTGAGCGCGCGCTCACTCAAAGAAGCCGACATGCCGCTGCGCCGACGCGCGGTATCGACAAAGCTATAGCGGCCAGTGCCTATGAATCTAACAGATGCGTTATTACGTAAATTAATATCAGATTGACTACTTTTATTTAGACTTTTTATCTGGGATTATTAATGATCTCTGATAGTATGTCCAATACTGTTATCAATTTTAATAAATTGAATGTAAAAAAATAAGTTTTTTTAGTAATTAACCTTTTTTTTAAGCAATTTTTGTTATAAACATTTGTTTTTGCATTAACACCTTTGTTTAACCGATGTAATCTGATCTTTAGTAAATTTTAACCCTATCCATTTTCGCAATTTATTTTGTCAGTACAACTTAATGCGTTGGCACAGTCTATCATTTTATTGGTCTGTGCATGATCTAGGTGCCTACGAGTCTATGACGGCTTGTCGGCGAAATTGTAAAGGAAGTAAAATTTTGAATTTCGCCGATTTTTGATCAGTTCAGTTTCCGATTTGCGTTCATTGTAAACGGTTGTGTTGTTTTTGGTGATTTTGGATTTGAGCGTATTAGTTATTATCAGTAGAGTTGTTTTTTTGTCTGTGTTGTACTGTGTGTGTTTTGAACGAAAATGCCTCGGATACGTAACAGTCGTAACCATACGTTTAGTGCCCGTAACTAGAGAGATGCCGGTGGCCCACTTCCGGGATGCGTGGTACCAACACGATGGCGCTCCCCCACACGTGACTCTTCCAGTGCGACAGCCTTACACCTAACAGCGACTTTTGGTGACCAGTAGATTGGGAGGTTCGATCCACAACCCTGGCCAGCGCGATCACCAGACTTGACCCCACTAGATTTTTGTCTGTGGGGTCAAGATAGGGACTTTGTTACGGAGTGCAATACGGCAGCAGAAATGCGAGATCGCTTGCGACGCTCCGTGCGGAGTATGTCCGAGACCCCACCTTATTGCCCCGTGTCCACGCTGAAACTCTGCGCCGCGCTAGGATTTGTGAGCAAGTTGGTGGCGGCCACTTTGAACCCTATCTTATTAGGAGTCCCTCACTCCTAATAAGAGAGATTAAGGTGAGTGTTAATTTGTTTGCAACTAATTGCCATGTAGGTAGGTAGGTACCTCATCGGAATCATTAGGTAGGTACCTACTTATGTTTTTTTATGAGCGAACGAGCAATGTTTTGTTTTTTGTTGTAAGCAATCAGTCAATTGAACTAAATTTCAAGTTCGGTTTATCAATGTGTTTGTTAGGTGATTTCTTTATCAGTAGTGTAAACGTAGGTATGCTACTTTTCACGTTTACAAAAGCGTTGTGCGGCAACGCGACTCCGTGCCGAACTCAGACTTGTGATGTGTGCGTGCGTATGCGTGTAGGCACTGTACTTACTGTACGGCCGCCGCGCCGCGCCGCGCACCGGTACCGCGTTAGCGGAGTAATGGCTTGCGGTTGTGATTGTGACTCGTTGTTTGCATTCGCAGTACATTGCGCGCTTAAAAATGACAACATCTGTAACCTATCATTTGTGATATTAAAGACTTACGTAAATTAATTTAAGGCTTTATGAGGAACCTTTTCACGAAGTTTGTGTTACGATGTCCCTTCCACGCTGTATATTTATAGTTTAAATTAAATAGTAAATCAGTACAATTATAGTAAAATTACCTGAGAAAATCCAAAGCCTGGTATACTGGGAGCAATGACTTCGAATACAAAGTCCTGATTGAGTCGGTGTGCGGTCAGCTTGGGTATTAACTCATAGAATTCTCGGACAGAGCCCGGCCAGCCGTGAATTATTAGTATTGGTACCACCTGAGAAAGTAAATACGTTTTTTTTTTAACATTGTGTTCTTAGGTACTAGAGATGCTTTGAAGGCAATTAGAACTAGATTTTGTCAATAGGGTATTTGACTGAAAAAATCTAATTAGTCCGTCAGTTAGATTATTTATCAAAACACATTTGGCCCGTATTTTTTCTTTTGTTACGTAAACCAAAATTGACGATAATACGACACTTTTAAAAACGCAAGTACAATTTTTACTTGTTTCTGACGTCACACCCCCCCCCACGAGTTTTGATGCGTTTTATCCTTCCAAATATTCATAGATTTAACAAAAGAAAAAATACGTGTCCATTATTTTTCAAAACTAACTGGTAAACTAATTAGATTTGCAATTTATTGATGCTGACAACATGCCTATTGTGATGCGGCTAACAACATTATTTCGCAATAACCAACAACCATACATGAACTTTGTTTATACTGGATGTTAAAAAATGTACTTTAAGAATTTTGTGCGTATCGGAAATTGAAGGACTATAGTAGAACAACTTTTCGGAATTTGCGTATTTTTTTATTACTTTCCGTACCTACTAATAAAAAATATTTTTATTTTATTTGTATGGAACGTATAGGACTCGAAACTGGAGAATAAACCTGTACCACAGGTTAAACTCGGCAAGATGAAAAAACGCGTATATTTTAACCCTTTATAGCGCAGATTTTAGGCTAAGGTTCATGATACCATATCTCCTGCGAATAAATATTTATATTTCTATGAAACCACAATTACTTGGCGTCACTGGCGATCATATTGATGGTCGCGTTTGTGCGCTGTGCCCGTTTAAGGTCGATGCGGTTTTAGCATAAGGGTAATCATTCTTACAATAGTTTCGATAAATTCGACATTCAGACCCGGTATCCACGAAAGCGGAGAGGAGAGGAGACGAGTGGAGATGTGCTGCGAAGCTGACATGTTATTTCCACCAAAGCAGAGAGGAGATGTGTAGCGGAGAGGAGATGTGAGCTGTGCATAGCGGAGATGTGAGCTGTGAGAGCTCGAAATCAGTTAGTTCGGGTGTGCCAGGTGCGGGGAGAAGGTATCGAGGAAAGGGGCGCGCGGCGCGAGTGCGGGCGCCGCGCCGCCCGTCTACACAAATCTCCGCTCTGTCGCGCCGCTTGCTCGCTCGCGGCACAAAATTCTTTAGAATAATGACATATGTCCTCTCCTCTCCGCTTGATCCATTTTCACCGAAGCTAAGCGGAGAGGATATGTGGTAATAACGAAATCTGATTGATTATTCAAAACACATCTCTCCTCTCTGCTTTGGTGGTAACCGGGCCTAAAGTCAGACTAGTGGGGTGGTTACAAGCCCTGTACAGATTTTGTTTCTGCCCTTTAAAAGGTTACGTAAGGCTTTTAGTTAAGTACGTAAAACTTCATAAAAATCTGATCTATATTTCTTACAGGATGTACGCACTAGCAAGCAAGTAGTCAGAACAATAAAAACAAAAAAAACTTTTTTAAACATAATACTACTTACGGTAACATTAGGCTGTGGTTTCGGCCTCACATGCATATAATGTATATCCAATCCCTGTATATTCGTCACATATTGGTCATATTTGTTCAAGAACTGTTCCCGGTCCTTAAAATTGTAGCTGTTCTGCCAGTAGTCCAACACTCGGGTCAGAAAGTGTGCGTTGAAACCGTATGTGAAGCCGGCATTCTCTAACGGAGGTGTGAACGGACGACGGTGAAGGAGACGTTCTTTGAGATCATTTACTATCTGTAGAAAAGTAAAAATATTGTAGTACAGAAGAAAAAATGGATGTGAGTAAACTGTAAATAATTATAAATATGTCTCATGAAAGTTATAATACAAAAAACATATTAGTTATTAGTTTAAGGCGCTTCCCCCACCGAAAGTGGCGCCACTTCAGAAAAAAAGCATTATTTCTGTCAACACACAACATATTGAAATTTCGTACGTACAACATTTTAGTCAAGTGTTGTAGAAATTTTCGAACGTGGCAAAAAAAGCGGGACCCAACTGTCAAAGCATAGGGAGGCGAAAAATACAATTATAAATTATTTTTTCATTCGTTTGACGCGAGACGAGACTCGCAGTTGCAAACGTGCGTTCACTAAATTCCGACTTCTGCCCGAAGGTTTAGCCGTAGGTACGATAGAACGGGACAATTGGCGTCCCGCACATGTCTTTCGCGGGACGCAACCTCTAAAGCTCTAGAAACGGGACGTCCCGGCTCTCGCGGGACGGTTGGCAAGCCTATCTCCATCCCTGGGTGTCATAAAAAGCGACTAAGGGAATATGCAAACATAATGAACAGAAGCATCCTCCTATAATGATGTACCATTCCACCTCCCAAGTGTGATGATTATAGTGATATGAACATTGTACTTTCATTGTAGAAATCATTGGGAAGCACAAGTCCTGCAGTAGACATTAACAGACTAGTGTAAAGGTTGAAAGACCTCGTTGGACTAGTGGTCGCATGCACGAATGCTAAGCGTGAGGTCCTGGGTTCGATCCCTAGGTTGGGCAGTGTTAAGGCTCATTTACACGGAGAAAGTTTCTCGAAGCGAGACTCATTCTGTCTTCGTTTTTCTCTATGATGAAAACAGAGCCTTTATTGGGTTTTTCTGCTGGAATTTCTCAGTAGCAGCTCGTAGTCCGGATTTGTTCCTGGATGATGGCAATAGGCTTGCCCCCTATTACATGGGACTTAAACATAACGGCGAAATGAGGGTGTACTATACACCTCTGCCCAATCCTGCAGAGAATACGGGCGTGATGTTGAAGGATTGATGAAGGTTTAAAAAAAATGTGGTGTCAAGATCAAAGGTTGGTAATTTTTATCAATTTCAGAGTTTAAAAAAATATTAAGTCATGCTGAAACATTCAAAACAATAATATTTATCTTGATTGAGTATTGAACAGATTAGCAAATATCACAGGATCATTTTTTAAATAATGCTTCATAACAATGATGAGGCATTGATAAGAAACAAGTGGACTTCATTCACCCACATACAACATGCTAAAAACTTTCAAATCAAAGCCAACTTAATATTTAAATCAATTTAATGTAAATGAAAAATAAAACTATAACCCGACTACGTAAAATAAAAAGTAAGTTCAAAAACTAAAATAAAACGTCGCTCGAGAGTGAAAACCTCGGGAATGGTCATTGCACGGTTCCTGTGGGCTTTCACGCGGAATAAGTCGCGGGCAAAAGCTAGTCAATTATATTTATTACGAAATTTAAATACCTAATAAAGGCTAGTTTCAGTGGCTACAAACTAATTTCACATTGAGCGGCTCTCTTATAAGCTGTGATCGGAAAAAGGTGAGCTAATTTACCTAAACTTCAAAGAACAGAGACAAAAACTGGAGACTTCCTTATGGTGCTCCCACACTGCTGTTAAAAATGTTTACTAACATTAGTAAACATTTTATAAAGAAACATAAATAAAAAAATGTATTAAAATATTATCTAAAATCTATTAATAGATAGATTAAATTTATTATTATCCGATATTTTTATCTTTTTCTTACATTTTTAGTCAATGTATTAATGTTAGAAAATGTTTGTAAACATTTTGTAACACCAGTGTGGGAGCACCATTACAACTTTTTTTTTCGTGAATATTATTCCGGGTTTCGGGACATCACTAAAGTACATTTAATATTAATGTTAATAGTACAGAAAACAATTAAATTCGTTTCCTATTTTTGTTTCCCAAAATTGTCACAAAACCAGATGACACGTTTTTCATTGTTTTTAAAAAGAGATTGTTTATTGTTTTCAAAAAAGGAGATTGTCTTTTATTTTTTGAAAACAAATAAGTCAATAGAAAATCCTCCCGAAAAAAAAAAATTTGTCCTAAGGAAGTCTCCAGTTTTTGTCTCTGTTCTTTGAAGTTTAGGTAAATTAGCTCACCCTTTTCCGATCACTGCTTATAAGATATAGTCCCTACACTTTGTGATAAAATAAAAATTACCAAATTGCATTCCCGAGGTTTTCACTCCCGGGCGACGATAAGAACATAATGAATAAAGATACTATTTTTCGTAACTTTTCTGTATTTTTATTTGATAATTGACTTTCATTATTGATGTTGTTTGGGGTGAATAAAGTCCACAAAATTAATAAAAAGTGGCCACTGTTCCCCTGGGTGATTTAATTCCAAGGTGATCAAAGGACTCCAAACATGTTGAACTACTTCACCTGGGTGATCTCAGGAGGAATCTGAGGTGATATGAGGACACCGATAATTCCACTTTGTTCATCCAGGTGAACAAAGTGGAATATACTGTATTGTGAGGTAAATGGACACAAAATGTAATAATTATGAAAAAATATACTTACAACATCCGAGAACTCGATTGTATAAGGTCTTATAGACGTGTCCTGTTTTAAATCAATGGGATATGGACCCCACCATTGTTCTAGGTCTATTTTGGGCATCTCGGGAGGTGTAGTTAACTTATTATAGACATAGTACGATGACAGAGCCCCCAGTATTGCAAATAGTATGATGTATTTATGTAGCTGTAAAGAAAAATTGTTTGTAAGACATGGATTTTATAACATTATGCGGGTGCATGAAAAGAGCCTCCATGAATGACAATACTTAAGTATGTCAGGCGCACCCTGGGCAGTCAGAGCTGTTTTCGTATAGCTCCTGCTGACATGAGCAAAGAAGAAGATAATATTATTGCTGTGGAAAATGAAGTACAGTTTTTTTTTAAATCATTGTGGCGTTGTATGCCTTTTCAGTCCGAGTGCCCACTTGGTCGCCTTATTGCGAAACTGACCCATACATGCGCAGCTTTAATTTTAATGTTATTCGCAACAGTTTTGACAGATAATAATGTACCTGTGCCTGCGCAAGAATTAATTAACTCTTACTTTTATTGGTGCCATATTGTACACATATCCTCTCCAATTAAATAAGTTCTACTGTAATACTGGAGTATCATTTAACATGTCCTATATCACTAAATCATCCTTAATTTACAGTCATTCCCAGTTGCCTCTACCATCAACACCACTACTGGTGGCACATAGGATTTTTTATTTTAAAATGTCCAATTTGCTACCAGAGGTGGCATTGCAGTGGTGGTAATTGGGAATGACCACTCTTTCCATTCCCTGTTGCCTCCAGTGGTGGCAGTTGGGAAAAATGAGTTAATTTGCCCCCAGTGGTGGCGTTAACGGTGGGGGCAACTGGGAATGACCCCTTAATTGATATAGGAAAACAGACTATATTCTATTTCAAATAACTTTTTATTTTTTTATTTTCGCCCCACACTAAGGTTTCTCCTGTATCCTGGGTGCGTTTACAGACTCAAATCTCACATACACAAACGGCCAGACCTGGAATAACCATCTGTAGGCCATACAAATTTTTGTTCCGTGTGGGAATCGAACCCACGACCCGTAGCGCAGAAGCCAATCGCTTAGCCACTGCACCAAACGTGTCATCATAACGCAACTAAAACAATTTTAGCATGGAAATGTATAGAAATGGCTCAAAAGATATCCATGCCTTGGTTGGCCACTTTATTAAGAAAAGTATTACAAATAAATGAAGGCAGTAAATGTATACCTAATAGTATCCAACAAGAATCCGTAGGTATTCACAAAATTATACATTTAGAATTAAAATAAGTAAATGGTGTTTTTTTTAGCAAATTAAATACAACTTACCGAGGAAGATGATTGGATTCTTTCATTTCGCCTCTCATTTCTTAATTTTTCACTTTTAGTAAGCGGCTTTTTGGTACTCATTGTGTGACCGTTAAAATTATCTGAAAAAAAACATGAATTAGTTAAAATAATACCATACCGGTAACCGGTGATGTTTCGTGTCTAAAACAGGTAATAACGATATCAATAGTATTTCAACTTTTGGTTTATGGGCTACTAACTTGTAATAACGTTTTAATTTCGCGTTTAAGGCTGTTATAATGTGACTATAATATTGTTTTTATTTTATACAAGTGGTTTTCTCAAAAGTTCCAAAGTTGAAATTGGATGGAAATATGGAAGTGACATAAATGACATATTGATATTTCGACAATGACAGCTCAATAGTGTTGCCAGATAACTGTCTTGCTTTACCTTCAAAGGAGATGTTTCAGAAATGTTTGGAGCCTGGGCTAGCACCATATACATTATGTATAATATAGCTAGACAGTGAAGTAACCGTTTTTTAATGTTAATTTTCTATAATTTTACTTCGTTTAATTGTACATTCAAGATATCTTGGTCAAGGAGAGCAACACAACACATTAAAATATGGTGGATCGAAATTATGTGAAATGTCATTTTGACAACTGTTGACATGTCAATGACCCCATAGTGTTTATTTCTTGTGTAGTTACATAACCTATCTAAGTTATTTATAGACGAAAATACTTGGATTTCGTTATAATTATAATAAAATAGAACTGCAGGTGTGAAATGAAACGAAAAATGAAACCTAGGACTGACAAAGTTGTCAAACTCATGTCAATGTCAAACACAACTGTCATGGTTAACAGAAAAAAAGGGTTGACATATTAAAAAACGTCCCCAAATAATAATTCCAGTACAAGAGTACTCTTCTTCAAATAAAATTTGTATTTTTATGGAAATCCCCTATTTTTTTCCTATTTTTCTATATACTGTACATAGTGGTGGCCCAAAATCAAACATCTCCTTTTACTCAATATCCCTAAAATATTGGGTTTATGAGTTTTTCACATATAAATTCAATATTTTACGGCTAACTATGAAATTATTGATAAATCCCTTTATACTGTTATCCATAATATCCTTACTGTTTGTCGTGTAACTTTACTAACTTCATTTAATAAAAAGTATGCAAGAACCCAAATATATTAAACCATCAAAATGCCCCTTTTTTATGGAAACCCCCTAATCTGGCATCCCTCCAGTGAGACACCCTATTGACTATACAAGTCGTTGATTGATAATCGTGATAATTATCGAAACAACCTTTGTACCTACGTTATTTATTAAGTAATTAATTAAATACTTTATATCCATTCCATGATTTATAAAGAACGTTAAATATAACGCATTTTAAATATGTATACGTATTATTTTAAATTGATATTGACTTTTGGTTTTTGACCTTAGTTTTTTTGCATAATAGGGACTGAAATAACGATCTGATAACTGTGTTCAGAGTTTTTATTATTCTTTTCGGTTCTTTTTCCCTTTCTCAACGACAACCTAACCAACCGTTTGTACGCCTGAAGTCACACTGGCAGCCCCTGCCAGTAAATTAAGATCTCTGACGATCGATAGATGGCAGCATTAGTTCAATGATGAATAGCAACTTAAGCAGAGGAATGATTCTGTGATCACCGTGCTTGCCCATAGTGGTGATGGTGATTAAGCGCACTAATTACCTACCTCGTTACTAGAAGAGGCCTATAAGTATACAGTCGTGGACTGCGATAGACTGAAAGAAGAGAGAGAGAGTAGACGTTGGTTAAAAAAAACGAGGACATACTGTGGGGCGTTTTTTTTATTGATAGCGTTGTTAGCAATTTGGGATACCTACAGACAGACCTACGGCGCTGGTGGAAAGCGGTTATCTTCACATACCTACAACTACAACACCAAGAGGATTGCTGTTGCATAAACCTATTATCGAAATATTATTGTTAATTGAGTGGTGCGTAGTTTCCAAAATGAATAACTGGTTTAACAACGAAATTTTGAAATTTTCCGTTTACTTTTATTTTTCCTCTTTCAATTTTGCTTCTTTTTAGGATAGACCAAATTTGTTAGCCGACACAAGCTCGACGTCCGTCATGTTTGCTTCTTCAAAACACACTAGCACACTCGCAAGCGTATGGATAGCGCTGTTTGGATCACCTAATTTGTCCAAGCATTTGTTTAAGTTTGTAGTTTGTGGTAAGTGGCAGACGTGTGTCCAGCATTACAGATGAAATCGGAAAGTCTCGTGTGTTTGTAATTTAAGCGGCCTGGGGCGGCAAGTGAACGAGGAACCATTTATTTACTTATACTTAGGCTTCCTACGCTTACGCTTTGGTGCCCGGGGCACCGTCCCAGCTGCCCTGGGGGCTTACCATGTCGTCTTAAGAAAACGTTCAAATGCCAGCCAGTCAATATCCGTTCAAAAGCAGGCCTGCTTCTGAATCGCTAAAAATCGTACCATGACAGTACAAAAGGTGAACAACTATTCAACCAAGTTGAACGGATAAGCTTGTTTATGGTACGAAAAGTCTATACAAAAAAAACAGGTGAACGGATTTCGTAAACGTCAACCAACATCGTTATAGCAGGCCTGCTACAGGCCTGCTATAACGATGTCATAGTACAAAAAGCAGGGCAGTTCAACTTCCAGGCAACTTCTGCCCTACTTTAAGAGGTCATGGTAAGCCCCCTGGTGCCTCGGCATACAGAACTGTTGAACAACATTTTTGATTAAGTAAAAGCCTATTTGATAAACTTAGCTATTTATCAGACACAATACGCATGTAATATTTTCTTTCTCATAATCAATAAAGCACAGGAATATAAACCCAAAAAAAGTATTAAAAGTCAAATGTTACTACTGTTTGTTGCTCAAAACAATGATTAAACTTCAACAATTTTCTTCTACAGTTCAAACATCCTTTAAAGTCGCGGCCATAACGTGATGTCATAATACGGGATACTGCTTGCTTTACATCTCTTTTTTTAGCTTATGTTCGCTTAACTCGTCAAAATGTAGGGAACAGTAGATTTTTTTTGGCGATTTCTGGTTTGGTCCCATAGTAAAAGTTGTTCATAATGATGAGTACAATGACCCCTTGAGAGGTTGTGCGTTATTTATGTTACACCTTGTATATGATAGTGTAATAGCCCCCTTAGTCGAATTGGTCCATATTATTAATTATAACGAACAGACGACACATTCCTGTAGGCAGTTATTGTATCACCCCGCTTCGCAGATTACGTCACAAATAACATTATCTTTATTAATACTTATTATTTATAATTGCATAACACTGCTTAACGAATGTGTTATATTAAAGGGCGATTTCACCAACCGTAAATATTGACCAGATAAGCTAAATGTGACTTTATGTGCAACAAATATGACATTTTGACTGTCAACTACCAAGAACTCACAGACATTTTTTGACAAACAGCTTTTTTAAGTTAGTTCTTGGTACCTAGTTTATTTATGTGGAGAATTAGTAAAAAAACACTGTTTCTCAAAAAAAAACAGTTAGGAGTTCTTGGTAGTTAACCGTCGATTTATGTGTTCAATAGTCTTATCATTATCACTATTGACATGGGGTGAAATGCAGATGTTAGTTATTGAAAAGTTTAGAGACCGAATTAGCTAGCAGTTGATGATAGGTTGGTGAAAAACCCCCTAAGAGACGTAGGGTTAGGGCAAAACAGTCGCCAGACTAGGCTTTTTATATGAATGTTTTTGATGGGATTGTAATTTCATGCCCCTTGGAAAGCCAAAAAAATGTGAATAAAAACATCAGAATGTACTTCTGTGTGTACTGTTGCCATGACATTTCGGGGCCCCATCAGGCCCCCCTGAAACGAACGGTTACCCATCCACGAACTGACCGCGCTTAACAGCATTCACCTGTTAACTGATAAACATATTTCAGATGTTTAAAAGCTTCCCTCCCATTAAACGCAGTGCCGGCTTAGGCCAAGCAGAGGGCCTTGGGCACACAGAGTTTGGAGCCCCTTTGGCCCCATCAGGCCCCCCTGATAAGGCCCCGAAATGTCATGGCAACAGTACACACAAAAGTACATTCTGATGTTTTTATTCACGTTTTTTTGGCTTTCCAAAGGGGCCCCAAACTCTGTGTGCCCAAGGCCCTCTGCTTGGCCTAAGCCGGCACTGCGTTTAATGGGAACTTCTTCGCCGGGGTCGCGGGATTCGCAGCTGCATACACCGCAACCCTAGCAGGCCTCGGTCCGGCGGCTTCGTCCCAACTGATCCCTAGTCCCAACTCGCCCGGGCCATATGTATCTACTTACATGTATAGCATTAAGGCGCAAAAGTACTGATGGTAAGAAAAGTGCTTGAATGGTTTGTATTTATTTTTATTCAGTCATCGCAAATCACAGTTTTTACAATAAATTAAAGCTCTCTGCTAAAAAATCACAGTTTGTATATACAATAATTTAAACTATCGTCTCAGAAATCACATTTTTTTCAATAATTAAAGCTCTCTGTTAAAAAATCACATTTAATACACTTAAGTTCATCATAATGATTGAGTTACCAGAACATTTTTTTACCACGGCATTAATTAAAATAGGTCGAATTTAATGTTAATCCGACACAAGACACTCCGACTCCACGTGGTCAGATTCTGTCCTACCCCTAGAGTGTTATTTAAAAGCGTGGAGCCGGAAGCTTGCGAAGGAGGTCCTTAGTGGAACGAGGCCGAAACGTAGCGAGCAGGGGGAGATGGTGAGAGAAGCGAGTTGGCAACCTCCCGAGCGCATAGAGCAACACAGGCCACCGGCGGACTTTGCTCTATGCCCGAGCGTAGCGCCCCGGTCGAGTGAGCGAGCGAAGCGAAGGGGCGACAAAGCGAGTCTTGTGGAGGAGCATGCTCAGAAACACTGGCATGCTTGATTGCTTGCTTGTGTATGTATCCCATTCGATACTCTGTACTTCGATATTTAGGTGTTTCGATGTCACTTTTGTAGAAAATTAGATTTTAGATAGGTATATTGGACGTAGGTTGTCTAACCATTCAACAATATAAACTTACGTTAATTTAATTTTCGGTTTTATGGTCGTTCGATATTTAAGTTTTCGATGTTTTGAACATTGACATTTCACCCGTAGGTACTTTAATTTTCGAAGTTCAATAATGTACCCTAATACTCGTAACTACCTACTTGACGGAATGTAAGTAGTTTATTTTGTTAAAAAATGTATAGAAAAATATCAAGAGCGAAATTTATACGTGATAAGTATTTATTTTCTACATCGTAGCACTTTTCCGACAAACTATACCCTGGCAGCTAATAGGTGTATAAAAAATCGGGCGAGTTGGGACTAGGGATTAGTTGGGATGAAGCCGGTCCGGCAGCCCCTGACGGACCTCTCCTTCTGTGGGTCCTTGCCCCACGTCCTCCTAAGAGGCGCGTGCGGAACACATGCGCGCCGCCTTCTCGGGCCTGTTACTGGTCGGGCGACGGGTTCCCTAACCCGTCGCCCGCAGGCCACACACTAGGGTGGCCGGAGATCGTCGTGCGCCCCTCGGCGGCGCTCGGTGCGTCTGGCGCGGGAAGGGAGAGTGGCCGTCGCCTCTCTCTCCTTCTCCGCTCCCTCCTTGGTCGCCATCACCACCGCGCAAAAGGAGGCGACGGCTTCCCACGCACTCTCGCTCCCGACCATGGACAGAACCACGGCCGGAAGCGAGAGGTCACCACGGACCGCCGCGACTAGTTCACGGCACTGCGTCGTCCACGCACGGCACTCTTGCAACGTGTGCAGCGCAGTGTCTTCCGGGCAGTTGGCGCAGTGGTGACAACCGGGCGTCTGCTCCCGGCCTATGCGACACAGGTACTTCCCGAAACATCCATGTCCCGACAGCACCTGCGTCAGCCGGAAACTGAGGGCGCCATGCCGCCTCTCCAGCCACTCCTCCATAACGGGTCTTACCGCCGCTATTGCGGCGTGCCCATTTGCTATCTCCTTACTAATATTTTATATGCGAATGGAACTCTGTCTGTCTGTCTGTTACGCTTTCACGCCTAAACCGCTGAACCGATTTTGATGAAACTTGGTACAGAGATAGTCTGGAACCTGGAGAAGGACATAGACTTTATCCCGAAAAATACGGAATACGTGATAAACGACATCCAGGATATCCACGTGGGCGAAGCTGCGAGCGACCTCTAGATGAAATATAAAAATGGCCAGTGTTCGAAAAAAAATTGCCACCACGAAAACAAAAGAACAAACGCGCCTTCCAATTTTAAACGCACAAGCATATCGCGATAAAATTTTCAAAATGACACCCACGCAAACATTATTATGAAAATAATGAAGAAATTATTGACGTGTGAAACGAATATGTGAAATAAATCCGAATGAATGGATGCTGTCACAATAGGGGCCACAAGGCTCGCTTTTAATTGAACTTGCGGGGCCAATATGGTGGCTGAGTTTTTTATTTTTTCAGTCAACCGCTGCTAGATACAATATCGTAGGGTTGCCAGTTCTTAATTGGTATTTTAATCAATTTGAAGGTATGTTGCAAATCGTCAGTAATCTAAACAGTGCGGAAGTCAAAAATAGCTCGGTACTTTACAAGAGAGTGAAAAAACTATTTAAAACGAGCGTGACCTATGCTGAACGCAATATTGTTTTTAATGATCATTACAAATAAACTCTTTGATGATTTAATAAACCTTTGAAAATCCAAAAAATCTTTTTCATTTCAAGTAATATTGTTGCTTTCGCAGTCTGTTTTTGTCACAAAATGACTTACGCACTGTTAGAACTTCACTGACGAAATATCGAAAAGAATATCTGCGAAATTTTATCTCAATCGGCATTGATAAATACCTATAGTTTTGATTCCTATTTAAATAATTAAGTGATCAATCAGTTTATAATATCTTTGCATCAAACAGGCAAGTGTTTGATGCAAAGATATGGTCGCACTTACTGTAACCTACTATGATTATGTGGGTGCCAGGAACACCTCCATTAAACAGACATGGTAAGTATAGTATACAGTGGATGCGACCACGGTTCTACCTTGACCGT
The DNA here is from genome assembly GCA_905220435.1 of Amphipyra tragopoginis. Taxonomy (NCBI): domain Eukaryota; kingdom Metazoa; phylum Arthropoda; class Insecta; order Lepidoptera; family Noctuidae; genus Amphipyra; species Amphipyra tragopoginis. The sequence continues at coordinate 11,398,444 of HG992015.1, read as the reverse complement.
TTTTGTACTTATGCATTTCTGGATTTCTATTTGAATTATTTTCTTGTTTCGTCCTATTTACACCCCTTTTTTACGTAGTCGGGTTGTAGTTTTTTTAACTTTATTTTTATCATAAAACTAGCTGTACCCGCATGCGTTGCAATGCACTTTTTCCTACTTACTACCTACCTACTACCTACCTACTACCTACCTACTACCTACCTACTACCTACCTACTACCTACCTACTACCTACCTACTACCTACCTACTACCTACCTACTACCTACCTACTACCTACCTACTACCTACCTACTACCTACCTACTACCTACCTACTACCTACCTACTACCTACCTACTACCTACCTACTACCTACCTACTACCTACCTACTACCTACCTACTACCTACCTACTACCTACCTACTACCTACCTACTACCTACCTACTACCTACCTACTACCTACCTACTACCTACCTACTACCTACCTACTACCTACCTACTACCTACCTACTACCTACCTACTACCTACCTACTACCTACCTACTACCTACCTACTACCTACCTACTACCTACCTACTACCTACCTACTACCTACCTACTACCTACCTACTACCTAGTAGCTACCTACTACCTACCTACTACCTACCTACTACCTACCTACTACCTACCTACTACCTACCTACTACCTACCTACTACCTACCTACTACCTACCTACTACCTACCTACTACCTACCTACTACCTACCTACTACCTACCTACTACCTACCTACTACCTACCTACTACCTACCTACTACCTACCTACTACCTACCTACTACCTACCTACTACCTACCTACTACCTACCTACTACCTACCTACTACCTACCTACTACCTACCTACTACCTACCTACTACCTACCTACTACCTACCTACATGATGTCGAACGGGATAAAAAGTATCCTATGTCCTTCTCCTGGCTCTAAACTACCTCCCTGCCAATTTTCCGCTAAATCGGTTCAGCCGTTCTTGAGTTATAAGTGAAGTAACTAACACGACTTTCTTTTATATATATAGATAAATGTAATAATGGGACAACCCTTCCGAACACCCACCACGCTTCCATAGCGCTATCACGGCTCTCAGCCCTGTCACCATTTTCCCATTTTTCCCGCCCAGAGTGGGCTAACGTAACAAACAATCCAAATCCACTCACATTCATACAAAAATTAACCTTATAGCACTGAAAATATACGACATGAGAAAAAAGGTTGTTTAAAAATCCAATGTCACTTACGTCGTTTATATCCAGCCGTAGCTTAGCGATGCGGTTTTTCGAATGAAGACCTCTTTTGGGGGGAATTGACAACTGAATTTAATATCGGTTTTAGCAATGTATTTATTATAATATTCATTGAATATTACCGTCAGTTGCCGATAGTTGTGGTTGCTGTGTAAATGAGATAAGTAGATGATTATTTATTATGAGTGCATGATGAATGATGACTGTAAAATTGACTGTAGCACTCGTGTAATTATTAGATGAAACTTTATTGTAATTTTTTGGTTTACCTATACAATTATTTGAAATCCCTGGTCCCTGAACTAGTATGATACTGTATTACACGAGCCGTACAGTTTTCGTTTACGAAAACTGTTAAAATGTTTAGTTTTGTTTCTGTTAAATGATGGAATCAGGCGTTACTTTGCGGAAATCCATGACATGCAAAAATGCAAATAGAATATCTAGCTTTAATTCCGCTGAACAAGATCGCTAGTTTGGATGCAGTATGATGCAGCACCATCCTCCCGCCCACAAATATATGCACATGCAGAAAGAGTGTAAAAACAATGCAACATGTAACGAAATTCGCGAAATTCAAATAAGGCGGATGTCCGTGGAAACGCCAGTAGAGGACGCCCTAGGAGGATATACGACAGGTGCGTAGTAGGTACTCTCAATCGGCGTGCGTGTATGACAAGATTTATGAACGTGGACGAAGCGAAAGGACTATGTAAGTATCGTAGCATACGGCGTTCTACAGTATCTGCCTACCCCCATGGGAAAAAAGCGTGAGTTTTTGTATGTATGTAATAAACAATTCCCAACTGGTACTTTTAACCGACGTCCAAAAGCGGAGAAGGTTATCAATTCGTCGGAATCTTTTTTTATGTATGTTCACCGATTACTCAAAGTCGCCTGGACCGATTTGGAAACTTCTTCTTTTGTTTGAAAGAGTGTACTTCCCAGGTGGTCCCATGGTCATCAGGTCAGGATCTGATGATGGGATCCTGGAGAAATCGAGGGAACTCTACAAATTTTATAGGCACTCTTGAAGCGATTTTTGGTTTGAAAGAGTATTCTCCCGAGGTGGTCTTATTTAAATTTGGTGAGATCTGATGACGACCCTCGGAGATTGACAATGGAACTCTTCAAGGGATAACAGCAAATTACCCGCGATTGCTGTAATTGCATGTTTATGTAGTGTTTATGCCACTTAAAACAGAAAAATAAATATATACTTTAAAAATAAAAGAAAAACCGACTTCAAAAAAACTAAAAAAACTAGTAAATAATTACCATATTATAAAATTAACCGTTTCAGAAGTCGGTGTTAATCCACGCTGAACCAAATTGAAGGCACCTACTTCTGAAACTGTTAATTTTATATTAAGGTAATTATTTACTCGTTTTATAGTTTTTTTTGAAGTCGGTTTATCTTTTATTTTTAAAGTACCTAATTTTATAATTTCAGTAAAAGAAATTAAATAGGTATTTGAATTGTATCCCAGTCACTCAAAATATTATATCTACACGTACACAGTTGTCTCATGGGAGGTAACTTGTGAGCGGAGGGTGACGGGCCCAGTTATCGGCCGGGCGCACTGTCCGTGTCTTACGCTTCGTAGCTTAAGCTATGTGCCATGAAATTATTAATAACAAACTAACGTTATGATGATAGCCATGATTTAAATACTATCTTGGCTCTTTAATTATTGTTATTTCCTTAATTCATCATAAAACTTATCAATTACATTTTAAAATATTTCCATAAAAAAACAAATAACATTTAAAGATATAAAAAATAGTAGCACACCGGCATCGGGAACAGGGTCCAAGTTACCGGCTGTCAGGGCTCCAGATAAAGAAACCTCCTCACTATGCGTACCGTGTCAAGGAGTACTACTTTTTGTATCAAGCCCTAGGTCCAGCCGCCTAACAAGAGCCTCATGAGGTGTTGGTCGAGGCTGATAACTACTATAGATAATAGCTAAGGCCAAAAAGATCTCAATTGAGAGATTTTCAAACAGCAGCTACCATAATGTAGAATTCCATACATTTGACCACTTTTTTTTAATACGTCCTCCGTCGTTTTATTTCTTACATTAACCTGCTTTATTCTCATTCTATTTCTCACACTACTGCAATGGAATTGTCATGAACGACTATTTTATAAATATAGTATTCACGGTGTTTCTTGCCGGCTCTTCTCTATAGAACCTACCATTTGGAACCGTGCACTTAGTTTTGACGAATTAAAACTACCTGAACTTTGGTCTATTTGAAATAAAAAGCTTTGACTTTTACTTTGTTTTAAAACTACACCTAAAGATCTTTCAAATGAGAGCTGTTTATTAATTAATATGGCCTTAGATTGAGGTGCATGAAAAGAGCCTCCACGAGTGACGATACTTCAGTACGTCCGGCGCACCCTGGGCAGTCAGCCTCGCTACCAACCTTTCTGACTGGCTAATCTTTTCACCACAGCATGAGCTATTTTCGTATAGCTCATGCTGACAAGAGAGAAGATGAAGGTCGTAGATTGCAGATAGCTAGGTCATCACTCTATCTCAAATTCATAACATCCAATGTTCCATCAAATATTCTCCATAATTAACTACCATCCACTATCACTCCTCAGCCTCACAAAAGCCCCAAACGTAACGCCTTCAAAGCGTACCTTAAACGTCCACAAACTTATCGGTACGTACCAGCATACCCTTGATTATACCCACAACCTTACTCTTACACCCGACAATTTGTACATTGATCTTTATTGCTTTGGAAGTAAGGTTAAAAATAGAATGGGTTCTCAAAATGTAGAATATGTAAGGTCGGAAGATGTATAAGGGGAGGTTTTAAATGGGGTGCGATAAAGTCACAGGTCGAGCTTAGCGGTTACTAGAGTCGCGCTTGACGGTACGCTTCAGAGGGATGGGGATTTAGACGTTATTGGCTCAAAGGGTAGGGTTGGCGAAGATGAGTCTTGAAGGAAACTCAAACTGTTAATTTTTTTCTATCACAGGATTAATTATTATTGAGGAAGAATGGAAGCAAATATCAATAAATTGACTTCGTTTCTTAATTGATCGTATCTAGCAATAACACTAGTAGTGCTACTGGTTAAAAAAACTCCTAGCTCTCTTTAGCTCTCTTTCAATCCCAACTGACACTTACATGCCTTCATTCTGTTTATCAGTAACTACTTAGAACTCTCTTTCCATTGAAAATCATTGTACGAGTATACATAATGTCTAGACTTTTTGAATGATTAATTCATTAGTTCCTATTCGGGTAACTCTTTAAATAAAAGACAAAACTGTATCGAAAGCAGAGAAACCCTTTAAAGAATTTTAATCTCAATGAAATGGAACATTATGCATTCTTGTTTAACATTAGATTCGTTTGTCTAATATGTTCTTAATCTTCTCCTCACGATTACAGAGAAAATAAAATAAACACGCTTACTTTCATCGGTTTATCCTCCGCGATCTGGCGATAAAACGGTAAAACTCCTACATTACGCATTTAAGTCACTTAAGATTCTCTGTCCATAATCAAAGATGATATCCACGTAACACTAGTACGTAAGACAAGTCCGCTATAATAAAAACTAGCTGTAGCCCGCGACTTCGTCCGCGTGGAAGTCGACAAACAACATTGTGTCGAAACAACTGAACAATACATCAACTCCATTTTTTAAATCCTAATCACATTTTATTTCCAAGGTTACTACTCATCACCCGCACTCAATAGCGTGATAATTTGTACCCTATAACCTGACCCGCTCTTTAACGGACATTTTTGCCAAATTTCAACTAAATCTGTTCAGTAGTATTGGTGTGAAGCTCTGATATACAAACAGACAAACAGATAAACAGACAGAAATTCTAAAAATTGTCTTTTTGGCATCTGTATCGTTTTTAATACACGCAGCAATAATTTTTGTCCAATAATATTGAATGTACTGTTTTTGCTTCGTTACGATTTTATTATATGTATAGAATAGCATATAGACTAGTTTTGCCCGTGATTCCACCTGTGGGCCAAATAAAGTCACATTTTTGTGAATTATATTACACTAGCGACTCGTCCCGGCTTCGCACGAGTAGGTACTATAATATGCATGTATTATACATATAAACCGTCCTCTTGAATCACTCTATCTATTAAAAAACCGCATCAAAATCCGTTGCGTAGTTTTAAAGGTGTAAGCATACATCGGACATCGGCATCGGACAGACAGCAGGAAGCGACTTTGATTGATACTATGTAGTGATTAAAATGGATTTGTAAGGGCCCAGGCAGATAGACTGCACCCTGACAGCAGCTGCAATTGCCAAATGCATTTTTAAGGCAGTTAATATGCAGTCACTGCAATAACGTGATAACTCCCGACTGGATATGAATAATATCAGTACGGTCAATTTGTTTTGGTCGCTCTGAACTTCATGCAGGTGGTTACTTAATAGATGTTTTCGGTACAAAGTGACTTTTTAAACACATTTAATTAACACCCACTCAGGACCGACTAACAGGGGTGCATGAAAAGAGCCTCCATAAGTGACGATACTTCACTACGTCCGGCGTACACACCCAATCTAGCTTGCTACATATTAGTAATCTGTGGGGTTCTGTGCCGTGGCAAAATAATAGTATATTTTGAATTTGTTTCTGTATCAAAATAAATAAATAAACATGAATATAAAGGTCTTTCATTTTTTACTTAGCTACATGTTTTCGTTGACTCGGCGACTGTTCATCGAAATTTATGCCATGTTTGATCAAAATTAGGTACTTAAATCATTAAAAGGTAATGATACCAATAAAATCAAACAATATTATTGAAGTTTTGAACTAGTACGTTTCACTCTTTTTACGATGATACGCGCATCCGTACGGTCGGTCCACCGATCGGTGTAGCACTGAACGCGTTAATATGTATCCATAGCGCGTCAGTCGACCGACGGCACGCATGCGGACGCGCTTGACCGACGGTCCTCGTACGCAGTGCGTAGCAATATACGCGTGCGTACTGTCGGTCGAGCACTGTTACGACTAGTGAATTTTCATACAAATGACAAGCGCGACCGACGTACGCACCGACGGTCGGTCAAGCACTAAAACCGGCCTAAGGAGACGGACTAACAGTTAAACAAAGTTCATTTAATAGTTCTTACAGTAACTGTTACCTTCCCGAGTAGGTATACGTGTGCGAAAGTTTGGCGAGCATATTTGATGTTCAGGGTGGACAAGTTAAATGGGCTATTCTATTGTTCACTAGCAGTTACGATGTATTATGAATAAAAATATGATTCATCTGATGGCACACTATTAGCCCCTCTGGGTCTAAAGTTCTAGTTTTCGGGAAGAAAAGTATCTCATGTTCTAATCCAGTATACTGTGGAATGACGTCTCGCTCTGGGATGGTCCATGTCTAGCAGTGGTATTTGACGGGCTGTTATGATGGTCTAGAGCAGAGATGCACAGACCGCGGCCCGAGGGCTGCATGCGGCCCTCTGTCAATGTACGTGCGGCCCGCCATGCGCTAACGAATTAAACTCTTTCGTGCGAATTTAATAACATTATTATTATATATACTTTACTTTTTCAGTTACCTTTGTTTCAATTTCCTTTTTTGGTTGTTTTTTATTGCTGTGGCCCGTCTTTAGCTCATAGTCTGCCCAAGTTGCCCCTAGTCCTAATAAGTCTGTGCATCCCTGATCTAGAGCCTCGTATTGCTGTTCTTAGGTGTGTTACTAGGCTAGATACGTAGTGTCATATTATACCTTTTACCTGCAAATGAAATTTGACACAAATCCGTTCAGCTGTTACAGCATGATTGAGTATGCAATTACAATATTCAGTTCCGCTAAACTAGATAAAATATGTGTATACCACGGATTTCCGCAAACTAACGCCTGATTCCATCATTCAACAAACATACAGTCAAACATCCAAACTTACGCATTTATATTATTATATAGACGTGTAGCATTTAAAATAAAACCATCACGTTTATATTGCGGTGTTCTGTTCACGTAACTTAATGACTATCGTCGGATCTGTCGTGGGAATCCGCATGGCTTGATGTACTATAATGTTTACGTCGTCATTTTTAATAATTAAATAGGCGTAGGAAAAACGGAGAGTGTAATTATGGTAAAAACTTAGTGTATAATTACGGCATGCAATTTTGCTTGCGTAGATTTTGAATATACTATTTTAATTTGGGTAGAAATATTAAGCACTAGCTGTACCCGGCATGCGTTGCAATGCCACTTAGAGAAAATAAGTGTGACACTAATTTACATTTTTAAAATCTAAATACGCGATAATCCGAATATTGTGGATATATGTTGTCGATTCGAAACCCATAATTAATACGTGCTTTAATTTAAGGGGACCCGAGTTTACCGTACTGACGGGACGAACATCAAATGTTTGACAGCTAAGAATAGTTTGTATGGGAAATTAAAATTTGTTTTTACTATTTTCCTCGCAACTTTTCCATATTTTCTTACCACTTAAACCTTCCCTGGACATCCACAAATATTTCAAAACCAAAATTAGCCAAATCGGTCCAGCCGTTCTCGAGTTTTAGTGAGACTAACGAACAGCAATTCATTTTTATATATATAGACTAGAGGTCGCTCGCGGCCTCGCCCGCGTCGTTGTCGTTTATCGTGTATTCCGTATTTTTCGAGATAAAAGTAGTCTATGTCCTTCTTCAGGTTCCAGACTATCTCTGTATCAAGTTTCATCAAAATCGGTTCAGCGGTTTCGGCGTAAAAGCGTAACAGATAGACAAGAGTTACTTTCGCATTTATAAAACTAGTAGGGATTAATTGCGTTTATCAAGTGAACCGTTTTTGTGTCAGCATTCAATAAAAGCTAACGGCAAAAGAAAAAATCGTGAGGAAACCTGCACACCTGAGTAAGCTCCAAAAAGTTCTCGATGGTGTGTGTAGTTCGGCAACCTGCACCAGGCCAGTGTGGTGGAATAAGGCCTAAGGTGGACTAAGGCCGTTTGTCCATCGCCGCCGTCACCGAGAACGAGATGACGTTACCGAAGTAGCGATACATAGGAAGCAGTTAACCAGCGCCGACCTACCAGCGCTTATCGGTACAGGGGCCCAATTCTCCTAAAATAAATTGTTGCCAAACGCAATCGAACCACAACCGTCAGTCAGTTTTTGTTTTCGAAAACTTTCAAAATGATTGATTTTGTTTTTTGTGTCAAACAATTTGATAGCTTTTGAAATTGAGAACTGTCTGAATGAAAGGTTCGGCCTTGGTTCGGTTGTGATTTATCAAGATTTATTTTAGGAGAATTAGGCCCCTGGTCCGTGCAGGTAACCTTTACATAAAGGAACCTCGTAGAAGCAGGGGCTGGCTGCAAAAACAAAAATACGCGTTATTCCCTGGCAAATGCAGCAACTAATGACCCAGCGCTGATCGGAGCAGGTCGGAACTTGTCGGCGACGTTCGGAGCTTGTCGGCGCTGTTCGCGTGGGTACCTGTGCCGACTAACTGCGCGGACCAGCACCGAAAAGCGCTGGTAGATAGGCGCCGGCAACCCGCTTTCTACGTGTTTACGCAATTACATTTGAGTAGGTACGGAGTTGTCTAAAAAATGCTTTAAAATTTCTGCTCAAACAATACTTAAGTATTGCTTATCCTGAATTCTCAACTCAACCGGCTGATGGAATTAAGGACTGTTTATTACAGTATTATACGTGGACTTTAAAATCGTTAGTTTATTAAGCAGTTTTTGATGATACATTTAGGAAGATTGGAGCAGATGCTGTAACAAAATATAAGTTGATCTTGGGTAGATAATTATCTGTTTCTAACATTCTATTAAAACGCAGTGAAAGGCCTATGAGCACAATAATTAGTTAGTTCCTAAAACTTTCACAGTTAGATCAGCATCAGTTGTTTAATTATGAAAGAATACGAGTATGCACTTAACTTAAAGTTAATTCATATTTATGATTAGTTACGGTTTACTCACGTGCATTTTTCGGGATTGCCCGACTACTTTCGGGCCAAAACGGAGCCCTTATTCATGAGCTGAACACGCTGTGACGTCGCGAGTAGAACTAGTGTTCAGCTCATGAATAAGGGCTCCGTTTGGGTCCGAAACTAGTCGGGCAATCCTGAAAAAGGACGTGAGTGAACCGTAACTAATCATGAATATGAATGTGTCTCACGAAAGTTATAATACGAAAATTAAAGAAAATTACTTACTTACCTACCTACTTCTTTGGCCTACCGACATAATGTTCTTGACTTCTTCTTCTTCCAGCTCTGTTTCCAAGTTACTTGTGGTCGGTGCAACATGTTTTTCTCTTCCATCCCTCCCTGGCGCATTACCTCATCATTTATTTCCTTTTCTTTCATATCCTCTTTAACGCAACAACAACATAAATATCATGACTTCCGATTCCGCAAAACCGGCACTTGGCTCAATTTTGCTGACCCATTGTCTCATTGAATCGCTTTGGTCTTTCTGGACCTCGTCAATCCAGCGGTCCTAAGGACGTCCGATAGATCATTTTCGGTCCATTCGTACCAGCGAGTCTACTCCGAAAATCGAACTACGAAATTTCGGCTGACGGATCGCGCGTTTTCCAACCACAAAAGTGTTTCGGATCCGAAGAATGGTTTGATTTTCGCGATTTGAAATTTGGTCTTTCGTTCACTCTACTCCCAAATGTTAGTTGACATCTAGTAGTTCGTTGTTTGACAATACTTTGATCGTATGTTAATAAGTTGGATGTGTTGTGTGTCGTTGTGTCGTTTCGACCCGAAACTTCGACATTCGTTTTTCGGAGTAGTCCCCGATGTGCGCTTTTCTTACAACGCGTTCTTTCTCCATCAATTTTCCTCTGCACGTGTTTAAGCCAGCGAAGATAAATACTGTTTGAAAAATATCGTAACAAATAGTGATCTAAATAGATGCATGACGACTTTTAAAATAACTCTGTCTAATTTAATAAAATGCAATTTATTTTAATAAGCACTTAGCATAGCAATTAGCATTTATGATCAGTTAACCTAGAGATGCCTGGGTATATCTAAACTCGTTCCTGTCTGTATTTCGAAATGCCGTCTAATAATGCTGAAGCAATCAATATTTAACTACAATCTATCTATCAATAGAAAATTAACTTAAATGACATGCTAATAATTTGTATTTCAAAATAGCCTTCAATTAAATGAAACTTGTTGGATTCACCTCCTACATAAAATATCGATGAAATAATGAATTAAACAAGCTTTTATCTTGTTTAATTGCATAGCTGAATATTATTAAATCTTGATGCTATGGAATAGTGACCGTCCAACGTTAATCTAATTATGAAATGAATCACCTATTAAGATACTAATAGGAGAATATAGGGTAACCAATTTTTAGCAGAGACTATCCGGCACTAATGTAAATAATAAAAGAAATTAAAATCTCAACTAATTGAAATCTGAAAACAAAATAACACATCATCTTCAAAATTAAAACAAAATGATCTACAATCTGACAGCCCTATATCATCTCGTTACGTAGCAGGCCTCTCCACGGAGTCATCAGATAAGAGACGGGCGCTCAAGTTTAATTGAATTTCCTCACAAAGTTTACGCTGCCACCCCTGGACGGCGAGCGCCCTGATTGGAGCGGCGGCGACCCGCTCAAAGACATTGTTCCCGCGCTCATAGCTAGGGCTGTGCTATGTACGACGAACTCGATATACATGAATGGTTGGCTTGCCTATTGTTTGCCTATGTACTAAAACTATGGCTATGTCAAAAGCTTGTGGTCTGGCGTATATTGTTTGTATCTTTGAATTTATAGAATATTTTATCTGAATAAATAAAAAGTATGTGAATTGGGAAGTAGTGTTATCATTAGCATTTTTTCAATCACTATTCTATTTAGCGTAACAATTGTTATTTTTTAGATAACTTATCGTAATCAGTACTATGTGACTTGGATTAATTAAAGGAAAAATAAGGAAAGCAGGAAAACCTGATTTGACATCCTTAATTCAGGAAAGGTTTACGATTGACACTTTGACACGATTCACTCTTCCGTGAAGAAATAATTTAACTATGAAGACAAATTTTCAGTAAAATATATTTTTGTAATTCAATAATAACATACATCCATATATAAATTGACGCCTTTTTCCTATGGGGGTGGACAGAAACTGTAGAACACCACATGCTACGATCTTTACATACTCCTTTCGCTTCGTCCACGTTCATAAATCTTGTCATACATGCACGCCGGTTGGGAATGCTACCGTCCTTATTGAAGAACATCACCAATAACATCGATGTATATCCTTCTAGGGCGTCACCTTATAAATTCCTTTTGTTAATCGCCGTTCACTCATTCTCTAAACATGACTAAATCACATAAGCATACTCTTTTCAATTTAATAATATAATATGCTACAATTAAACTATGGGGCGTGCAAAATAATTATGTAGTTTATTAATCACAGTTCTTCTTTAAACACTAACCATCACGCGTAACGAAGAATGCATTGCATAATAACAAAATTACATTTATCTTTGTAAAAGAAGTTTTCAAAGGATTATGAACCGTATGTCTACACAAATAAAAGTGGTATATATGTTTTGTTATCCGAAAATAATACTTAGTCCAAGGTTGAGTTATGATGCCATCTCGCTGGTTCCACTTTTGCTAAGAAATGGAACGGAAGCGTGTATTAGACCTATTGTAACGCGTATGGTATGATAATAAAACTATTTCTAATGAGTGTTCTTGGTTAATCCAAAAGGGAAATGACATTGTTTTCTTGCGTATTGTGCACAACTGTGTTCTTGTCATGCATTTGTGAGTACGAAGTTACATGCGTGATAAATGAACTTGAATGAAGTGTTCTGCGAAAATGAGTGAACGATGATTAACAAATGGAATTTATCAACGACGAAATTATCTTGCGTTGCGTATGTTGGTTTAAGATATTAAATCAACCTTATTATTTTCAAAAAGATTTGCATTTTTAATGAAGAAAGTCGATTCCCTTAATGGTTATGTATGTGGTATGCTGGATGATGTTCAGCACATTCTTGCAGAATGTGTTACACACCAAACGGTGAGACAAGCATTGGTGCAAAATTTTAACATACTAAATAAATATGATTAACGGGCTTTTTTAAGTATATTAGCAGAACCAACATCTGATGCTGCAAAATTTATAGTGGAAAATACGATTTGACATCAATGATTCTTTCCTTTTTCTTAATAAGTCGCGTTTATGTTGGATATTAAGTTTAGGTAACGTTGGGCTCTTCTATCCTGAGACATATGCCCCTAAACAAATTAAAAAAGAAAAAAAGCTTATTATTATCGATAATGCCACCTCAACAATAACAACTTCGCATTTTAAGAGTATTTCCGCAGATGCTTACAAATCAAGTTAACCATGTTAACTTTTAACTGTCCGTCCCAATTGTTCCAATTACAATGTTAATTAAACCGCAGATCAATTAAACATGTAACATGTAATAACATGTACGCGCCAATGAGTTTCATAACCCAATTATTTAAATATTTAAGTGCCGACCCAGTGAAAGCTTAGCGGTCATTTATCGCTTGCTTATAGCTCCACTCTTTGATTGCGTCATATTTCTCTTCATCTCAAATGTGCTTGCGTAGCGTGAGTTTCTAGATTCGATTCACGGGTCGGTCAAAGTGAGGGTTTTTTTCTGTTAGGAAGTTCAATAAACGATAAATGATATTTATTTCTGTAAATAAATCTGTTACAGACACTTTTACAAGTCAATGTAATGTTTTTTTTAAGACTAGATGGCGCCGGCATTTCCTATCTGACTAGGTCTGAGAAGAAATGCCGCACAAAACTCAGAGGTCAAGGGCTCTTTTAAAGTCCAGACAATCACTACATAGTATAATACAAAGTCGCTTCCCGCTGTCTGTCTGTGTCACGATCCACCGAGCTCTCCCGTCGTAGAGCCGGTCGTCTCTTCAGTCTCCGCAGTCACACCGATAATTCAGCCCTCATCAAGCTGTGTCCCTCCCCTAAGCCCCCGCCAGCAACGCCCTAAGCCGAGGTCCGAGTCCCCACTAGGGGTCGCCTTTAGTGCTGTTGTTGCAGGTAGTCATGATGTTAGTGTAGTACAAGTAGTTAGCTTAGGTTAAGTATTTTACTTCCCCCCCCATTGGCTGGAGACCCTTCAGATATCGCCAATAACTGCCCGGTTATGTAGAAACGGTCCCCTAGGAACAACTACAGCAGTCCAATAGAAAAAAAAACTGTCTGTCCCTATGTATGCTTAGATCTTGAAAACTACGGGACGGATTTTGATGCAGTTTTTTTTAATAGATAGAGTGATTCAAGAGGAAGGTTTATATGTATAATACATGCATATTATATTAGAGAAAAACGCAGAATACGCCATAAACGACATCCACGCGGGCGAAGCCGCTGGCGACCTCTAGTGTAGTATAAAACTATGCGAGTGTAACAATGTAGGGAAACGTCTGGAATGGCCTTTTGAGGAAACATCCATAGCAACTTTGAGTTGACCTGTCCCAACTGACGGCACGCATGCATCAGCCATCGTGTAGCTCAAACTTATTTTAGGGTTCTCAGGAGTAGCTCTGAGTCTGGATGTCCCTGGGCAGTCAGCCCCGCTACCAACCTTGCTGATTGACTAATCTTTTCACCACGGCATTAGCTATTCTCGTATAGTTCGCGCAGACGCGAGATAATAAGAGGATGTAAATTTATGTGATAAGTATAAACAAGGTTTTTTTTTTTTTTTCAATCTTTATTTACTTAGAGGCTTTTACCTTACAAAGGTACGTCAGCCTCATCATACCCTAATCTAACTAAATTTTAACCCGTAATTATAATATTATTAGTATAAATAAATTATTGCGTTAGCTAGGAAGATAGTGATGCAGCAACCATTTCATAAATCATTTTAGCTTCTCTCGAATTAGGTGTAGATAATATTCTAATGAAAGCCCCAACATCATACATATTCACTTTTAACTCCCGCATCACTATTTCCCTCTCTCTCTTGTTCTTTTCACATTCCACCAGCAAATGTTGGACATCTTCGACTTTATTACACATTTGGCAATTAGGGGAATCAACTTTTTTCATCAGGTATCCAAATTTCCTGGATGGAAAATGACCAGAACGCAATCTATGTGCCATAACAACATACGACCTCTTTATACGACTTTCAGCGAACCAAGGGATTCGAGGAGGCTCACTTTGCATAGTCTTATACCATATGCCTTCTTCTTTAGAAATCCTGTCGAAATACTCTTTAAAACGATTGTAGCATATGTTCTTGTAATAGCTAAGTATTTCTGTGTAGAACGGAGCGATGTCAATTTCCAATCCTTCCAAAATAGCTTTTTTTGCAAACATGTCAGCCTTCTCGTTTCCATGTATACCAATATGAGATGGAATCCATTGCAACCTCAAATTAATGTCACTAAGTTCATTCAATAGTTTAAGAATTACATAAGCTGTCGGTGTACCTCTGCAACCAGAGGCGCATCGAGCTAAATGCATCAAACCACTTTTGCTATCCGTGCATATAACAATGTTTTGATTCACATAATGGTTCGCATTGTTCCAACAAGCTATGTTCTCTAGAGTTTTTAAAATTGCTATGAGTTCCATCGTCATTACAGATACGTTTGTATCAATAGACTAGCTGTTGCCCGCAGCTTCGCTTGCGTGTAATTTTAAACCCTCTTTAAGCCCCTTTTTAAATGTAGGTTTAAAATCAAAAAAGTCAGTCTATTAGTATTTATTTTGAACAGTGTTTGTGCAAATTTTAAGTTTACGGGGTTACCCATGGAATAAGAATTTTCATACAAACGTTAACAATCCATTTAGCCAGCAGAAACCCTATTATTTTAATGCATGCTCTTTTTAACTTCAGTACTTAAATCTTTCATTCCGTATTTCACCCCTTAGTGGTAGAATTTCCAAAAACCCTCAAACACATATATATTTATTTCTCTTCAAAAGTCTAAACATTTAATTCCATGCTTCTTACTTCAAAACTACCAAATTTCTCATACGAACTTTAAACACTTATTTCACCCCTTTAGGGGTTGAATTTCCAAAAGCACTCAAACCTGTGTACATTTATTTCTAACCAGGAACCTTAACATTTAATTTCATGCTTCTTACTTCAAAAGTACCAGAGTTCTCATACAAACATTCAGCTCTTATTTCAACCCCTTAAGGGTTGAATTTCCAAAAACCCTAAAACACGTGTATGCTAATTTCTAACCAGTAACCTAAATATTTAATTCCACGCTTCTTACTTCAAAAGTACCAGATTTCTCATACAAACTTACAATACTTATTTCACCCCCTTAGGGGTTGAATTTCCAAAATCGCTCAAACACGTGTACATTTACTCCTAACCAGAAACCTTAATACTTAATTTCATGCTTCTTACTTCAATAATGACGGACTTGCATACAAACGTTAATCACCTTTTTCACCCCCTTAGTGGTTAAATTTCAAGAAATTCCTTCTTAGTGGATGCTTGTATTACAAAAGGAACCGACTTTCCAAATATCATATTTCAGTTAGTACCTTTCTATTACTAATAGAAGAAGACAAACAATTATCTAATACGACTCGCGCGCCACCTATTGTACGTTGAAGGTACTATGTCAGAAACTTTCGCGTGAGTAACAACAACTATACAAAGTTTCAACTCAATCGGATGAACGATGTGAATTTTTATTTAATACTATCCGATACGACTCGCGCACCACCTCCTATATTACGGTGATGGTACATACTATGCCAGAAACTCTCGCGCAAGTGTCAACAATGAAAAAACTTTCATCCTCTATTTCACCCTCTAGGGATAGATTTTTCAAAAACCCTGAAATACGTGTATGTTTTATGCTTCTTACTTCAGGAGTACCAGACTTCTTATACAAACTTTCATCCGCTACTTTATCCCCTTAGGGGTTTAATTTACAAAAACGCTCACACGCGGTCATTTATTATTAATCCGAAACCCTATTATTTAATTTCATGCTTTTAACTTCAAGAAAACTTTCACCTCCAATTTCACCCACTAGAGGTAGAATTTACAAAAACGTTCCTAAAACGTGTATTATACCTAGCCAGAAAGCCTATTATTTGATTTTTGCTTTTAACTTCATAGAAACTTTTATCCTCTATTTCAGCCCATAGGGGTATAATTTCCAAAAAAGCTCAAATACGTGTATATTTATTTCTAACCAGAAGCCGAAATACTTAATTCCATGCTTCTTACTTCAAAACTAACAGATTTCTCATACAAACTTACAACACTTATTTCACCACCTTAGGGGTTGAATTTCTAAAAACCCTGAAACATGTGTACGTTTATTTCTGACCACTAACTTAAATATTAAATTTCATGCTTCTTACTTCAAAAGTACCAGATTTCTCATACAAACTTACAACAGTTATTTCACCCCCTTAGGGGTTGAATTTCCAAAAACGCTCAAACACGTGTACATTTACTCCTAACCAGAAATCTTAATACTTAATTTCATGCTTCTTACTTCAAAAATGACGGACTTGCATACAAACGTTAATCACCCTTTTCACCCCCTTAGGGGTTGAATTTCGAGAAATCCCTTCTTAGTGGATGTTTTCGTCATGTAAGGAACCTACTGTCCAAATTTCATATTTCCAGCTTTAGTGGTTTAGGCTCTGCGTTGATGAATGAAATGTCAGTCAGTACCAGTCTCTTTATATATAAGAAGATTTAAACAAAGCCGAAGTTCCATCATTTAAACTATAATAAGCGGCACCGCTTCCACTTTTGCTCTTAGACCCATCAGTAAAGTACATTTTCCACCCCGAGTACTTTTCACTAAGTTCTTTGATAACATCGAATTTAAGTGATGTAACCTCATGGCTGCGTTTTGCTACTTTGACACAGTCTAACTTACAAATAATTTTATCTCGTACGTTTATACCTGTCACCCATTTTTCTAGTGAGTACATGTCTAAAATACTTGAACAATGTATATTATGTAGTTTACACTCATTGAATATGGTCACAAGCAACGGTTTTTTCTTATTGTTCCAGTATCTTGTGACCGAAAGATCATTCAATTCATCTATTAATTTAATAGTTACATTGTTCGAGCATGACATACTTTTTATACAGAACTTGCAAGCTAAGTATAACCTCCTAACGTACAAAGGAGGAATGCACATTTCAGCTTCCATTACGTGTATTGGAGAGCTTTTTATAAAACCACCTATACTCCTCAAATACTGGTTCTGAATTTTGTCCAGTTTACCTAAATGACTCTTTGCACTATTATCATAGAGAAAGCAACCGAAGTCAATCCTACTGCGTACCAATGAAATATACAAAGATCTCAAATGTTTTGGATGGATTCCTCAAGTAGGCCCCGCCAAAACTTTAAACAAATTTAAAAACTTTGCCGTCTTTTCCTGTATTTCATTAATGTGCTTTTTCCATAGAAGTGACCTATCTAACCAGATACCTAAGTGTTTCACACAATCTACTGAGTGAATTGGTAAGTTGTTGATTGTAAGTTGCAATTGTCGTCTTCTTCTACCTCTACTAAAAAGACACATCTTTGATTTGTCAGGTGACATGTCTAGACCCATATTATCCAGTATTACGACCATAGAGTTAGAGCAGCTTGCATTTCCGATTCCGCGTGGTTTAAATCTTTATGGCTGAGGTAAAATACGAAATCATCCGCGTACTGCGAAACAATTACATTCTCGATCTGTTGGCAAATTGTTGATGTAATAATATTAAAAAGCATTGGTGATAATGGGTCGCCCTGTGCCAACCCCTTGCTTGCTCGTCTAACGTCAACAGTTCGTCCATCACTACTACTTCTTATCATCAAATATCGCTCTAATAGAAATGAATTTAAATAACTACAAACCCTTGAGCCAATTCCCAAGTCATCCAATGTCTGCACAACCTTTTCCACTAAGACATTGTTATAGGCATTTGTAATGTCCAGAAAGCAAGCCAACGTAGGGTCATTTCTAGTGAAACCCAATTGAATACAAGTAGAGAGTCTTGAAATGCAATCTAAACATGATTGAGCTCTCCTAAAACCAACCGTGTTG
The DNA here is from genome assembly GCA_905220435.1 of Amphipyra tragopoginis. NCBI lineage: Eukaryota > Metazoa > Arthropoda > Insecta > Lepidoptera > Noctuidae > Amphipyra > Amphipyra tragopoginis. The sequence continues at coordinate 11,380,039 of HG992015.1, read as the reverse complement.
GGTGACAAAATTGAATTTTTCTCAATAAACCATTCTATTCTTTTTCCGATCATATTATGAAATATCTTACAGACACAGGATATTAGAGATATTGGCCTAAGTTTAGTCTCCGTATTCATGTCGTGCCCAGCTTTAGGAATAGCAATAACTGATATCGCACGCCATTGTTTTGGGATATCTCCAGTTCTGTAAATGTCATTATATATACGGTGAAGAAACTCCTTGGCCTCACACGGAAGATTATAAATCATGGAGTAAGTTATTCCATCATTACCCGGAGCAGTGTCCTTCTTTTTTAAACTATTCTCTAGTTCTTCTTTTGTAAATACTGATTCTATTAAAACATTCTGTGATTTGAATGCTGGTGGTAAATTTATCACGGAATCCGGTGTGAGTGAATGTAACAGATCTTTTAGTTTTTCCTCGGACACACTAAATTTAGCTTGACGATAACCTTTAAGCCATCTCATCTTTCGCCACATATCAGAAACTGAAGACGTTTCATCTATGCTACTACAAAATTTTTTCCAGCCGCTATCTTTTGCTTTCATTATCAAATTATGTGCATGTGCCCCTTTCTCTTCTAGTCTTTTAAGATTGTCAGGAGTAGGATTTCTTTTGAATTTGGCTAAAGCTAACCTACGTTCAGCCACTGCTCTAGATAATGATGGATCCCAATACTCTTTTGGCTTAAAATTCCTTAAGGGACTAGTACAAATTTTAATTATAGGTATGTGCTTATTCGCTGCCATATCAATTTGTTCTATGAAATAATCGTATAACGCCTGAATATTATTGCTGACGTCAACCATTCCAGAAAAAGACTCTGTAAGCTCATGACGATAGGCCTCCCACCTTGCTTTTTTGAAGTTTCTTCGTTTATTATACTCAATGTGTTCTTGAAAATTCAACGAAATCTTCATTACGAGGTGATCACTACCTAAATTTTCGTTCATTACAGCCCAATGAAATTTAATAGCGATGTCAGATGATGCCAATGTGATGTCCGGTGATGATCTTTGTATATTTCCATTAACTAACTTGACCCGGGTTGCCTCTCCATTATTCAGTGTCACAAAGCCGTGTTCCAAAGATGAGTCCAATGTTTGAGTTCCGCGCTGATCCGTTCTATAAGACCAGTTCGTATGGTGACCGTTAAAGTCACCTGCAACCAAAGATTTTTTAGGCACTGACGAGAAAATATTGTCCCAATCTGATGATGTTGTACGCACTGAAGATGGACAGTAAATAGATACAACATGTTCCAAACTCTTACAATTAAGTATTTTCATACATATAACCTCTATACCTGCATTACTTAAGTTAATTGGGCATACTTGCGCCTGTATAGATTTATGGATAATTATCGCGACACCACCGTAAGAATCTTCTCTGTCTTTTCTATACATATTATAACCTCTCATATTCAAACGAACTTCTGGATTAAGCCAAGTTTCACTTACAATAACAATATGTATTTTTTCTTGCACAAGTAACGCGTCTAAACTAGGTGATTTTGGCTTTAAACTTTGACTATTCCACTGTAGTATATTAATCAAAGTGTCTTTGCGATAATTATCCATTTATAGATTTTAACAGCCATTGACCTAAATTTCCTCCAATTAAAAAATCCTTAACAAATACCTTGCATTCCTCGTATATAACTTTCAACACCGACATTATCATTTCTTCAAATCCTTTCTCTGAACAAATAATTTCTTTAATTTTTAAAAATATTTCTACAAATCTAAATCTTTTCTTCTTTTTTTCAGCTTCTTCTTTTTCCGATTTTCTATTTTCCTGACTACTTCCACTTATCTCATCTTCCATAGAAAAGGTTTCCCATTCTGTTTCCATAAATGTTGTTTGATTTTCTGGCCTATCTTTATATTTATTTTGCTTCTTAGACCTGTCCATTTTTTGTTTTTGTATTTGTCTGTTGCCTAAGATTTCTGTTTGATTGCATGTAATTTCATTATTTAAAACATCTTGTACAGTAACTGTCGATTGCACAGCACTACTGTAAGTTTTCTTTAAAGTAATTTGACTCTCCTCCGTTCTTTCAACAGAATCCTCAATTGCCGCAACCATACTGCCTTTATTGTTGTTCTTTAGATATATTTCTAAGGCTTTTCTATAAGATATATTCTCTACACTCATTAGAGTTCGAATCTCTTTTTCTTTTAGGAAGGCAGGGCACGTTTTGTCAAGTGCCATGTGAGATCCTTTGCAATTAGGACATACAATTCTGTCTGTTTCACAATTCTCATGCTCTTTGCTGCATTTAGGACATAGAATTTTTTTTGTTGGGCAGAATTTCTTTATATGTCCGAATTTCCAACAGTTGGAGCATTGAGTGACAGGAAATACATATCGTTCTACTCTAAAACGGCATCCATAGGCAAGAATAAATTCTGGAGTTTTAGGGCTCTCAAAACACACACGCACAGTCTCACTGTCCACCCACTCCCTGTCCTGACTGATACGCCTTAGTCTTCTAACTGATATTATTTTGCATGAAGTCTCTAATGACTCTAATATCTCTGACTCACTCAGTTCCAAGTCTACACCCTTAATTATTCCGTAAGATAAGTCGAGTTGGTTAACAAATTGAATTCTTACTCCTAAATCAACGAGCTTCTGACATTTGATTAACTTTTCTCCATCTTCTTTTTTGGCGATATGTATGAAAACCTTGTAGGGACTCTTATAGTTGATTCTCCATATACTATTTTGAATATTCTCATTTTTCAACAATTTTGCTAATGCCATTTGTTTGGGCAAGACTTCTAAGGACGTTAAGCTAATCTTATATGTGTCAGCCATATTTTCTTCTCTTGTCTCCTTCACCGATTCGCCTTCAATTCCTGACTCACTCCTTAAGAAGAGTTTAGGTCGCCTTCTGACCACCGTTATAAAACCTTCTTCGCTGCTGCTTTCATCGCCCTTTTCCCTGGCCCTTTTTTCGGCAATTCTTCCACTATTCATCTCGCAATCTTTCTGGATATTACTATTACTCGCCTCACCTGCAAAGGAAATCGAAGTAATCATCGAATCGGTGCCTTCCGCGTTGTTTCCGTCACTTTTTTCTTCCATTCTCAATTTATGTGGGTACTCCGAAAAAACTAGACTTAAGCGATACGGAGTAAACAAGCTACGTGCGCTCGCCTCGACGTCTCGCGCGCGTATGATAAACAAGGATGATGCTGATGATGATCCCTTAGTCGCTTTTTATCACACCCACGCCCATAGAAGAGGTGGTATTCTATACCGGTAAACGGCAGAAATACATATATTTATTGCTTAGCTTCCTAAGGAATTAATACTTTAGCTATTAAGAAGAGCACGAGTGTGGATAATAAATGCCTCTAGTGCATTCTGATAGCGCACTCTTACGCGTAACCACTCGGAATTTGCACAATAACTGATTATTGTAATCATTAGATGGAGTAGATTTTAATTTAGTTCGATTCTTTCATCGGTCGCTTGCATGCCCCAAATGACAGATACTATTTAGTTTTAGTCATTTTATGGGCTACATTAAAAGATGATTGATCAAAGAGCCTATATACAGTATAGGTATACACTTTCACTTCACCGTCTACTCCCTAAGCACGAAGTGTTATACTATTTATTTATACCTAGTTATTTTGTTGATTCTCGATTTTCATTAGATTATAACTTTATACGCTGCAAATTGCCCTTTAAATTTTTCTTAACAATTCTTTCTATCCAATAGTTGTCTGGAAGAAATTGCTTTAAGCGATAAGACCGCCATTTGTACTGTTCTTGATTACCTGTATTCCTTCTGTTTTATTTCTAGTGTACATACAATAAAGTATATCCATCTATCTATCTATCCGTGGTCTCGGCCTTAGTTACGAGCGTTTCCTACTCCCTATCACCTAAGAACATACGATTATTTCGGGGCCCGAACTAAGAATGAATGACATCACGATTTGACAGTTGTCCCTACTACCGATGTGTTTTTGCCCGTCCGAAAAGTTGAATTTGACACTTGTTTTGTTCACTCCTACGTTTCGGGCTACTTTTGGACGGGCGACTAACTTCGTTGACGGACTTAGGGAGTAGGCCCCAGCTCTGGTACCCATAATACTTACACATTCAGGAGCAGTGAATGCGGGTCATCAAAATAAATCTTAATATCACGGAAACTAAGAATGCTAGCTTATTCAAATAAAAAGTATTTTATACACTATTTGTGTAGTTTTAATAATTTTATTTGAGTAGTATTAAATAGTCTATAAACTAAGAACGTTAGCTTAATCAAATAAAAAGTATTTTATAGATTATTTATGAAGTTTTAATAATTTTATTTGAGTGGTATTAAATAGTCCATAAACTAAGAATGCTAGCTTGATCAAATAAAAATTATTTTATAGACTGTTTATGAAGTTTCAGTAATTTTATTTGAGTGGTATTAAATAGTCCATAAACTAAGAATGCTAGCTTGATCAAATAAAAAGTATTTTATAGACTATTTATGAAGTTTTAATAATTTTATTTGAGTAGTATAAATAGTCTATAAATTAAGAATGCCAGCTTGATCTAATAAAAAATATTTTATAGATTATTTATGAAGTTTTAATAATAATATTTGAGTAGTATTAAATAGTCTATAAATTAAGAATGCTAGCTTGATCTAATAAAAAGTATTTTATAGATTATTTATGAAGTTTTAATAATTTTATTTGAGTAGAATTAAATGGTCTATAAACTACTTTTTATTTGAATAAGCTATCACTCTTAGGGGGTATTTCACCAACATATCAATAAGTAGTCTGTACCTATTGACTAGATAAGCTAAATGTGCCTACAAATATCGTCACCCTCCCCGCTAACTGTCGTAACTAGCAATTGATAATTTTTCAGTAGTTGCGTTAGCTGTGGCTTTATTTTAAGGAATGAATAACTTTTTTATATTGCTCTTGGCTTCCTATTTTAAGTTAGTAGTTGCCCGAAAGCCCTAAGGTATCTATTAATTTATTTCTATTCATTTGAAGCAGATAAGTCACTCTCTGAGAATGTCTCTAAAAATTATCAATTGCTAGTTACGACACTTAGCGGGGAGGGTGACGATATGACATTAATGGGTTCAATAATCTTGTCATTATCACTAATTGATAAGTGGTGAAACGCAAATATTGAAAAGATTAGGGACCGAATTAGCTTAATGAACAGTTCATGATAGATTGGTGAAATTCCCCTTTAGTTTCCGAGATATTTGGGTTTATATTGGTGACTCGGATTTGTTGCTCCCTAGTTTATTTGTTTATTAAAGTTCCCTAGTTTATTTAAGTCCGTCAACGAAGTTAGTCGTCCGAAAGTAGCCGGAAACGTAGGAGTGAACAAAACAAGTGTTAAATTCAACTTTTCGGACGGGCAAAAACACATCGGTAGTAGGGACAACTGTCAAATCATGCTGTCATTCATTCTTAGTTCGGGCCCCGAAATAATCGTATGTCCGTAGGTGATAGGGAGTAGGAAACGCTCGTAACTAAGACCGAAACCACGAGCTTCGTGTTTAGGGAGTAGACCCCCTGGATCAAAACGAAACCTAGCTATTACCTCATCTTATAATATTTTTACTATAACGTTAAAACATTGGAAATACAAAAATAATTTAACGGCCGCTTTCTACATACTTAAGTGTTAAATTGAACACCGAATTTAGAGCGCGTATTAAAACCTTTGTCTTATGAAACTTTCGATTTGGCGACCATGATTATTTTATAATTGTTTAACGCAATAGGCGTCGGACTTCGCAAGACTTTGGTATGCACGTAATCTTGTCTTTTATTTGAATTGAAATCTTGCCATTCGATCATTACAGTCAGCAAGGTTGGTAGCGGGGCTGACTGCCCAGGGTGCGCCGGACGTACAGACACCAGCACATCAAGCTACCCGAAACTGTCACATTTTTCCAATCAACCTTGAACCTAATAATAATGATAGCCGCTCACACGTTTGTTGCCCTCTTCGCCTATGTACTGGCGGCTTTTCAGGGGATCCAGCTAGTGAGCTGGCGAGTCATCGTCTGCCAACACTTTTCAATTTTAAATGTTGAAAGGCAGACGCCGTTTTCTTCCGGCAATAGAAGTTATCCAGTCCATCTAACACCCCTTCCCATAGACCAAACATTTTTCACAATTTTTACAATAGTCTTGCACCCACCTGGGACGGTTCATGACTGTACTCCAATAGTGCTGCCGTGGATAGTCCCCGGTTGGTGCCCCACCCCATTTTAGATTAAAGTTCTCAAAGGGACCTCTGCGCGTTGGACCTGTGTCCCCGTGTTTGCCTTCCAAAGGACCGGACATCTTACGCACGGAAGATGAGCCGTGATTCCCAAAGAGATACAAAAAAATAATAATAATCATCATTTATTTCAGGCTTTGACACCCATCAAATGTGTTATTATAATTACAAATTTACATATATTTTTGCGATAAAGATGAAAATCTATTAAAGAAATCTAGTGTTTGTACTTAAGCATCGTCTCTCGTGGAAGTTCTTTTGATGCACCCCACTGAGGGATGAAGACAAGAGAACTGTACCCCAACCCAAGTGTGAGTTGGGTAGTTTACTACACGTTTCCGTAACGAATAGTTTACCACCATGATAAGTGTCAAACAAATTTTTAGTCACGCTATTCGCCGCTAGAGGCTCTGCTTAAATGTTCATACAGTTGGCGTGATGCAACTATAGTATCGTAAAAATCTCACACTTGGGGTACAGGCATCAGCTTTTTTTGGTGTGGTAATACATAACATCACGCCTGCATTCCCCGGAAGGTTGAGCAGAGGTGTATAGTACACTCTCATTTCGCCGTTATGTGTAAGACCCAGAGGGCGAGCCTATTGCCATCAACCTGGCACAAATCCATACTTCAGGCACTGAGAAATTTCACACGGAAAAACCCAATAATACTTTGCCCGACCAGGGGATCGAAACTAAGACCTAACGCTCAGCAGTCGCACTTGCGACCACTAGACCAATGAGGCAGTAAACCAACGAATTCGACGTTTTGATAAATCAGTTGTATCAATCACAATTTGGTTTGATATCTCATTTTTTTATACGATACTCTTTACGATAAAAAATGAGATAACAAGCAGAATCGGTCGACAAGTGAATGAAAACAAGTTGAAAGTTTTTATAAGTGAAAAATGTCTGAATGAAGTTCGGTTCGGCTTCGGTTCAGTTGCAGTTGATTAACGTTTCTGTTGGTAGAATTGGACGTGGTTTCTCAGAAACGTTTCAACCCACAAATATCTGAGATAATCGTGTTTAAACATAACATATTCGTGTATTCCATACAATTTCATACATGTGGGTTGACAATGACGGTATAATTATTTACGGTTTACTCACGTGCATTTTTCGGGATTGCCCGACTAATTTCGGACCCAAACGAACGCGTTCGACTCGCGACCTCGCTCCGTGTTCAGCTCATGATTAAGGGCTTCGTTTGGGTCCGAAACTAGTCAGGCAATTCCGAAAAATGCACGTGAGTAAACCGTAAATTATCATAAATATGAATGTGTCTCACGAAAGTTATAATACAAAAATGACGGTATAATCACCAGTAGCCTAGATAGTACATTTAAATCTCGTGATCATTTTCTTCATATAACGTCGTTGTGGCCCGGAGGTTACAGACCCGCTTGTTAAGCACCGGGTTGTGGGTTCAAACCCAGGCATGTGCCAATGTGACTTTTTCAATTTCATATGTACATTCTTAGTTAATCTAAGACACCACTGACATACGGTGAAGGCAAACATCGTGAGGAAACCTGGACTTTAATGGTCTGAAATCGACAACACGCAGTGAGCAAGCGTGGTGATCAATGCTCGTTCCTTCTCTGTACGAGAAGAGGCCTTTGCCCAGCAGTGGGACAGTTACAGGCTAATATTTATTTAACTCCTTATCACCCAGGTTCATAATTTTTCAGAAACTACGTCCAATTGGCCTCCTGTTAGGGCGTCCGGTCTCTTCAGTATTCGGTCGGGACTGCTTCAACCGGGCATTACAAATCTGGTAATGTAATAAGCGCTAAAAGCACAAGTAATGATTAGGCTATATAAAACGTCCGAGATGATCATTTATCAGAGTTAGTTCCGGGCTTCTCCGCTGGCGCTGACGTCTGCTGCCGGAATCAACGCGTGCGGCGCACTTTCTACGCGCCTATAATTAAATGTTGTAGGCACGACTGTGATAAGTGGAAGCTTTATTAAAAGTAGAACTTATATTACACACGAACAAGCAGTATCTGTACAGTACATCCATCACTAACCCCCTTATTACAAAAGATGGTTTAAGAAAAACCTAGGTTTTAAAATAGCCCCGTCTCTTTTTGTTATATGACATAAGAAAGTGATGGGTATATTTTAAACGTGGGTTTACCTTAGTCTTGGTTTAAACCATCCTTTGTAATAAGGGGGTAACTGCCTAAACGAATAACTTATCTAACGGCAGTTTTTCCTACTCAGGATAGAAAATTGACATAGTTTTCGTCAAAGTAGTGTCTAATTTCTATCTCTAGTATAATAGGCAAACTATCAATACATAGATTATTGGTTAGGCTGCTATGGACGAAGCACCACCACGCATTTAACTATCCAATAAAAATGTTGTACGTGTGCGTATATTATTATTCAGTCTTACTAAAACGAATTGACCCTTGCTAACATAAGACCGAACTTATACACCGTGGGCCCGAGGTCTCTGAAAGATTTTAACCTTCGATTCCGATGCCTAATTTGAGAAGAAAAGCTAGGATATAGTTTGTTGAATAAAGCTTAATTTTCTAAATATTCATTATTTACGGAAATTCATAAATCGAAAAATATCTATGGTAACAAGTCCTATGAACGCGGCGTTGCGACTTTTATCATACCATACCCCTCTCGCCGTATGTCTTATTTGTCGGGGAAGGTTGTGAAATAAGAAGTTTCTTATCCACTTACACGATAATTTATAAATGTTGCCAGTTCAACCTAAGGTATTGTTTACGAGGAAGTACTAAAGTTAATTGATTTATTAAGTATCGAAAAACCTATAAAAAAAAGACTGAATTGGACTTTTGTTGATATAACATTTGACTCATAATACAATCAGAAAGGCGTGGTTAAAATCTTTTGGGTACCTCCGACCACGGTATATAGCAAATACAGAATTTAGGCCCGTTTGCACAACGACTCGCTTAACAAAAGTGCTTAACATAATATTTAAAACGCCATTGTATTTCATATCATTCAATTGTTTGAAGTTGACACAGACAGTTACGACGACTTACTAAATATAATAGGTGTATAAACATATAAGTCGCGCGCAGAAGGTTTGCCGACGACTGCCCCTACCACTACACCGACCGCTACCCGCGCTCGTCTGGCATACCTACATACCAGACGAGCGCGGGTAGCGGTCGGTGTAGTGGGAGGGGCAGTCATCGGCAAACCTTCTGCGCGCGACTAGTAAATAAAAAATAAAACATCATTCTATCTCTATCAACTTCAAACAATTGACGGAAATAAAATGACATTTTAAATATGTTTAGCGCTAATTGTATTTAGTGAGTCGTTGTGCAAGCCAGTTTTAATGTATTTAGCTAGTAATTGTGCAAGCGGGCCATAGTGCATTAACTGCATTTACATTACTCAATATTCAGCTCCTAACTATCCGATAGTACATATTGTATTGTCAACAGCGCTTACATATTTTTATGGTATAAAAATTTGTTGGTCCTTACAGCCGAAATTGCGTCCTAAGACCGCATTCTTAGTTATCGCATAAGCTATGTTTGAAATGTATACTCCATTCAGGTGTATCATTAGAGCTCCCATTTCAAAACCGTAGATTATACAAACATACGTAATAACGACTTCGTTCACGTAAGAATAAATCAACCAAAACATTCTGTGACCGAGTCAGATACACGGACGACCTGAAGAAGGTAGTTTTTTTTCAGTATTCGGTTGGCAAACAAGCCGATGGCCAACCTAATGGTAAGTGGTTACCACCGCCTACAACACCAAGAGGATTGTTGATAAGGCGCCAGCCTTAAGCTGGCTTCCCACGGTGCGTGGTTGCGCGCACCGGCTATGCGTGGTATCATCCGTAAAATCACGCACCGTGGGCAGCTAGCGTGGGTGCGTGATTCGAAGCTATTTTTTCTTTCACACCAAGTGAAAGAGAATTCGCACCACACCTTTGCATTTACCGATTCGCGGCAGATACGGCGCACGGCTCCGCACGCGTCCGCGTTACCACGGACGAGTCTCTTCCCATGGTGCGTCGGTGCGAGCTTGTGCGTCGCGGTGCGCGCTATCACGCACCGTGGGAAACAAGCATTACAGACAAAGTTGGACAGTCTCATGTGCTTGTAATTTCACCGGCACCCATACCCTTCAACCCGGAACACAGCAAAATATGGAGGTAGTAGTTCCCCGGACAAACTCTTAGAGCGGGAGCACACGATGTGTTGCGGCGCCGCACCGCAAAGATTTCACCGTATCAGCGGGCACACGAGCGGTGCGGCGCCGCAACGTTGTTATGTCGCAGCGGCGCAATCTCGCAAATCGAAACGAGCAAGCGTGTGTCTTTCCTTTTGATGCATAAACAACTGATCGGTGCCGCTCCGACGTCGCAACGCATTCACCCCTCCCCGCCTCGTCTCGGTGGTTGCAAGTCCGGTGCGGCGCCGGAGCGCATCGTGTGACATGCCATGGATATTTCTATGTAAGACGACGCAGCGACACCGCTCCGGCGCCGCACCGCCGCCGCAACGCATCGTGTGCCCCCGCTCTTAAATATCTCCGGTTCCGGTCCGGTCTTAGCGGTCTTTCAAGTTGCCCACGTTCAACAGTGGATAATGATGGTCTGATATGAAAATGATAATGACCTTGACGACCTAAATAACCCAGCAGTGGAACGTCCTTCGTCGTTTGCTGCTTACCTACTCAAGATTATATCCGTAGGCCATTCAAATAATCATTATATTGTCTTAAGTGCTTTGTTCTGAATCTGTAACGGTTTCCGATCGCACTTATATTGTTATACAAGCTGAGCCCCCAGATCCGTCTGCGTGTAAAGCTTGACATAATACCTTAATTGACTTTTGAGACACCCGCGAGAAGAGAGATGTAGTTTTTTTTTTCACAGCCGTGAACAGCACAGATAAATGTTTCATGGTAGTGGGAGGCCCATGATTAGTAATAGACGTAGACGAGATGATGACGGATTTATAAAATTACTTCCATATAATCGCACCGTAGTTTAGTCAACGTATAATTCGGCTACCGTATTAGGTATTCAGATTACACGCGAAAGATATATTAGATTTAGCTTGGAGATGCGGACACCATCTGTTTTCTGTACAGGATCATCTCTTAATATTACAAAACACAATATCAGTCGTTCCGTTAGATCAAAATACAAAAAAAATGGTTTGGCTAAACAAGAGAAACTTTCACGCGATGATGCGTACAGAAGGAGCAAAACGACGCTCGATTTTTCAAAAAAAAAAACTAGAGCTAAGAAAAGACAATGGCACAAATATTAGGAGGCCTCAAACCAGGCTTCTTGTAAGCCTTTTGCATGCTCATTGAACCATCTTTTGAAGTTTCACGCAACAACCAAATTCTGTAATTGATTTCTACGATGTGTTATGTATGTATGTAAGTCAACGAATCTTGAGAATAGAGGATTGATTGACAGTGAGTGGAGTTGCGGGCATTCTAGTTAAAATTATTTATATTGCGCACATCTTTATATTCGCTGTGTGTGATTATGATTAATCACTTTTGTTATTATAATGCTGTCGGTACAACTAACGTGTCTATTGGAATGTTTTTTTGTGCCAAATACTTCGCTTAATTTAACAGTTTTGTATTCTTTTGATACAGTTTCTATGACCAGAGTTACTTAACCCATTTGTGATGTGCCCGAAAAAGATCGGAAAAGTTTGAAATGAGTAGGAAGGGAGTACCTTCGCTGCCGGCGCCGGTTACTAAACTGGCTGCCGGCGCCGCGCCGATTACATACACTGTTTTTATACACTTTCAAGGCCTCTTCAAACTCTTAATGAGACGATTATTCGTCACCCGCATTCATTTTCACAATTAAAACAAATGAAAAATTTAAGGGGATGTTTGTAAGGTTGTTAGGGTTTCCAAAGCAGAGTCGATGAAGCCCCGCTGTGCTGGGCTCCTATTTTTGTCTGCAGACTTTAAAGTAACCTAACAGGAAGGGGATGACGAACCTAACTTATCCGAGTCGGGGTGCTCCAAACTAAAGAGCTCGCTTCGCTCGCTCTTGAAATTAGTCAGTTGGGAGACAAGTTACAGTGTTTGGCCCAAAATCTAAACTACCTTTTAACTAACATACCCACCAAACAACTTATTACCGCCGCCCGTGTCCATTTTGGGTGCGGGCAGCTGATGTTTTTAATCTCGGCTGCCGGTAGTAATGTACTGCCGGTTTCCAATGGCGTTATTTTTGGGTGCCGGCGCTCTGGCAGCGGAGGCACTCTTTTTAAATTAACATATACAGCACATAATCAGCCTATTATTTTCACACTGCTGAGCACGTGCCTCTTCTCAGAATAAGGAGCGTTAAGGCCTTAGTGTGGCCTCAGGCCCAGGCTCAGGTGTGCAGGTTTCCTTACGATGTTTTTATTCTCCATCAACGCAAGTGATAATCAAATTATGATCCGCACATGAATTTGTAAAGTCAAGAGGTACGTTTCATAAAACGCGTTTAAGAAATTTTTGGAGTATTCCATTAGGTTTTTAAATTTTTTACTAATTCTGCTATTTTGTTTCCAATGATTTAAGATTTGATCCTTCAGTTCAAATGCACATGCAAAGAGCAGGAGAAGAAAAACTACAATCTACCTGTCATACTTAGAACATGAAACATTGAAATAAGACAACCATGAAGGCACTATCTTTCTTTAAAGTCATCAGCCACAAATTGTATATTACATAAACTATAGGCCTATAAACAATATGCGAACAGGGAAATCAGCTGAAAGATCTAGAAGTGTATACAATCAATGATGAATGATTACAAGCCGTGCACCGGCGCGGGCGCATAATGCATAAACTTCTGTTGTTATTATATGTTACGTTGCAGAATTATTTGCTACTCGTAACTATTACGAACTATCCCGACCATCTGTGTTACTTAAGCTGTTATATATTTTTATGAGGCAAGCGTTATTAAATATTCCTCTAAAACAATAAACATTTAAAAATATTAAAAATAGTAGTCCACCGGTATCGGGAACAAGGTCCAAGCTACCGGTGGTCAGAGTCTCAGAGAGGAACCTCCTAACAATACGCGCCGTGTCGAGAAGTACCGCTTTCTGTATCAGGCCCTTGGTCCAGCTGCCTAACGAGAGCCTCTTTAGATGTTGGTCGAGGCTCTTGGCTATTAAACCATTGGCCGTAACGACTATCGGCACAATGACTGCTGAGTACCTGCTGAGTTGGTTTGTAAGGGTATTAATTTGGTTTGTAGTCCTTAATTAATTAGACTTGCCTTTAGTAGTACAGCCGTTTAACGTTTTTTTTTTATTTTCTGACTTGATCGCTTTTGACCCAATAAAATAAATACCTTATAATAAGCACAGACAGGGTCTAAAATGGAACGGCACGACGCAAGCGGCGGTGGGACCCGTGGTGGAGGAGTGGCTGGAGAGGCGTCACGGCGTACTCAGCTTCCGGCTGACGCAGGTATTCGGCACATGGCTGTTTCGGGAAGGGGTCTACCTTTTATAGCAGAACTTTTTACGTCATAATATTGTTTTGCATAACAACGGATAGCATAAACTTCATTTCGCAGAAAATCATTTCGCATACACTCAGTTGTCATACATTCAAAACTCATAATTTTGTTAGTCAGAATCATCTTTAGGCATAATGTTTATATCCATAATAATTAAAAAGCAGAAACATCATATCGCAGAAAATTCACAGTCAGAATCGTCTTTTGGCATACATTTTATATCGATAGTCATTAAAAGGCAGAACTGATTTTTTTCGCCACACACATGCGACGATAACGTTAATTGCTACCTCTTTCTAATATCAAAACGCTAACCTAAATGCTAATTACAAAAATATTGTCGGCTTGGATGCATGTAGCATGCAAACAGGCATACAACATGCAAGCAGGCATGCAACATGCAGCAGCATGCATGCAGCATGCAAGCAGGCATGCAACATGCAGCAGGCATGCAACATGCAGCAAGCATTGTTTCTGTCACGGCTCCGGCGCTGCGGGGTTTGGGCGGCGCCACGCGAGCTTATCGTCACAGATGGTTTTAACGCTCACCACCGCAGCTTCGGCTTGCAGCACGGCAGCACCTGCTCCTCAGCTCGCGGGCCGCCCTACCCCTCCGCGCCTACGCGGGTTTAAATTACACTCTAGGGGTAGGGCAGACAAGACTGCGTAAAGTCGGTTTCGCAGCGATTCGTTTCTGTCACAAAATTTTGCAGCACAACGTATTGACTTTTTATGACACAAATTTAATTTAATATTGAAAATGCTACCAATACATGCTATATTTAGAACATTCTATGTCACTTTTGCAGACCATTCGATTTTAAATACATTGCACGTAGGTTATCTAACCATTCGACAGCATAAATTTACTTTATTTAAATTATCAGTTTTATTCCATATATTATAAGTTTTTGATGTTTTGAACACCAATTTTTACATGAAGATACATCTATTTTAATTTTTGATGTTCAAATATGCACCCATACCAAATAATCGTATCTCTAAATAAATGTTATGCTAAAAAAAATTATGCATAATATTAATTATGGCAAAGGTAATTATGCGAAACAAAATTCTGCCAAGATAAAAGTATGCCATTGTAAATTCGGACACGTAAATATTCTGCCAAACAAAAGTTATGCTAAATAATTTTTATGCCTTAAAAATATTCGATTAAATAAGATTATGCCATGTGAGTTATGCCAAATAAAAATCGGAGTATCAAGATTCTGCCAAATAGAAGGAACCCTTCGGGAAGTACTTGTGTCACATGAGCCAGGAGCAGACGCCCGGATGTCACCACTGCGTCGACTACCCGAGGATATACACGCTGAGGCGCTGCACACGCTGCAGGTGTGCCCTTCGTTTTCCCCGGGCAAGCTACGTATCCATGAGGATTTTCCTAGGATAAAAAAGGGTCTAAAATCACACAAATCCAAGTAACAGAGAAATAGAGGGATTCCACTATACCCCTCTGGCTCTCACATACACACGACGGAACACAGTAAACTGATTGGCGTCGGATTTTAATAATGAGTGAGGGTGGTAGCTAACCAGGTGGACCGTAAATATCCTACCACGTGCTACCATCAACCGTGCTTGGTTTTGTTGAATCTTACAACACGCGTCTATTACCCCAGCGTGCGGTGAGGATTCTAGCTCGACCATACGGGATAAATGCTTTAATTTAGACTTTTGCCAAGGGCATCATACTTTTTTGGGTAGATATTTGTCTGCAAATGACAACTTTCTTGGATATTTAATAAATCGATGGCTCGTATTTGTACGGGCCAAAGTGGCATTAGTTAGTAATTTCCGATCTGAACCTTTTAACTGTGGATATTAGGTTTATATTGGAAATGAGAAAAATACCACTTTTGCCTTTGTACATAAGAGCAACCGAAATGACCTTCTTGCGTCATTTAATTTGTATGACTCCACAGACTTTTTAAACCTAATTAGTATTAATATTGTCATATCTGATGCCAACAACATGTCAGCAAGTGAAAATACCTGAATCTCGAACAAAATGCAATAAGAACAGTGTTATAACATCACAAATTAACAAGAATATGTTGTACTGAAATACTTTCGTGCCGGAAAGAAGGTAAATTGGAATTTTATAATTAGGACCACAATATAAATTGATGAGGTTGCGTAATATCAACACAGTTTTTTTATAATGTAATATTAAATAGTTTAGCCAAGAGCCTCGATCAACGTCTGAAGAGGCTCTCGTTAGGCAGTTGGTGTTGATACAAAAGCAGTACTCCTGGAGATGGCTCGTATTGTTGGGAGGTTCCTCTCTCTGGAGCCCTGACCAATAGTAGTTGCAGGCGTAGTACGACCACCGTAAAAAGGGTTTTGTCGACGGAAGAATAGATAACTTAAAAAAAAAAAGTAAAATCCGACTTCAAAAAAAACTAAAAAGAGTAAAATAATTACCATAATACAAAACTAACAGTTTTAGAAGTCGGTGCAATTTACACTGAACATAATTGAAGACACCGACTTCTGAAACTGTTAGTTTTATAACATGGTAATTATTTAACTCTTTTTAGTTTTTTTGTGAAGTCGGTTTTTAATTATTTTTTTAAGTTATTTTATTTTTCCATAGTTATTTTATAGAAGAGTTCCATTGTCAATCTCCGAGGGTCTTCATCAGATCTTCACCAAATTTAAATGGGACCATTTCGGAAGAATACTCTTTCAAACAAAAAAATCAT